>OY728121.1:1845860802-1847198530 GCA_963277665.1 Viscum album | reverse complement strand
GGGGGCTGTCCAAGGGGGTGGGGGTGTCCACCCCCAAACTAGGGTCATAGAATCCAATCTCTATCCAATTGTAGCATGATTTCAAGCCTATTATATATGACTGAGAAGATTTTTGGTGTATACTATGAATATCCTACATATAAATCACAAAACACCCAATTGTAAACACACCACCAAATATTATACGTGGATCGGATTTTATGATCCAAGTTTTGATGGGACACTACTCATGGGAGTATGAGCCTTGTTATATCATTAGGTGATATGGAGTTGTACAAATTTTAAATTTGTATGAGATCAATATGGATAGTGGATAAGAACCTGAGTGAGATTTCTTTATAGAGATCACTTCTTCTTGGATTGGTAAGAGTGAGTGTTGGTATGGAACTTCAAGAAAAGTCTTAAAGTGTGAAAGCAACTATACATTGGTTATATGTGATTCCTATTTTTTGTATAGTATCATAGTGGATAACCCACCCCCCTCCCCGGACATCCCCCCCCCCCCACACACACACACCTACAACCCCTTACCCCCTACACCCCCCCACCTGGATAGCCCCCCCCCCCCCCCGCCACCACCACACCTAGAAAACCCACCCACCCACTCCCCCTCCTCCCTGGACAACCCCCCCCCCCTCCCCCACCTGGACAACCCACCCTCCACCCCCTTGATAACCCACACCCCCTCCCCCACCTGGATAGCTCACCCACCACCACCCCTAGATAGCCCCCCCCCCCCCCCTCAGATAGCCTACACCCCCCTCCCCTACATCCCCTACCCCTATAGCCCCCCTGGACACCCCCCCCCCCTCCTTGGACAGCCCATACCCCCTCCCCCACCTGGATAGCCCCCCCCAGACAGCCCATCCCCTCCCTGGATAGCCCACACCCCCTGCAGCCACCCTAACCCCCCTGGATAGCCCCCCCCCCACCTAGACAGCCCCCCACCCCCCACCTGGATAGCCCACCCCCACCCCCACCTGGACAACCCCCCCCCCCCCCACACACACACACACACACGAACACCCCCCCCCCCCCACCTGGACAGCCCACCCTGCCTCCCTAGACACCCTACACCCCCCCCCCCCACCTGGACAGCCCACCCCCACCCCCTGGACAGCCCACACCCCCCCCCCCTCCCCCACCTGGACAGCCCACCCCCACCCCCTGGACATCCCACCCCCCCAGGATAGCCCACACCCCCTCCCCCCCTGGACACCCCACCCTGACCCCCCTGGACAGCCCACACCCCTCCTTGGGCGGCCCATACCCCCCCTCCCCCACACCTGGACAGCCCCCTTACCCCTCCTACAGCCCCCTTAGGTTAATTTTATTTAAAATCATTTTATTAATTAAGAAATGAAAACCATCATGCATTATCCATCTCATTCCAAACAACCCATTCAAATTATCAAAACATGACAAATTCAATTTATAAGACTCTATGGGTCACTTAGGAAATGTCATTGTGGAAAGGGGAAATTTCCTATATTGTTAATTCCAATTTAAAAATTGGTCCAATAACTTAGGAGGTGCGGTGGTGTCTAGGAGGTGTGGTGGTGCCCAGGGGGGGTTGTCTAAGGGGGTGGGGGGATTTCCATGGGGTTGGGGGTGTCCAAGGGGTGGGGGTGTCTAGGGGGGGCGGGGGGCTGTCCACGGGGGGTGGTGGGGGCTGTCCAAGGGGGTGGGGGTCCAGTGGGGTGGGGGGTTGTCCATGGGGGTGATGGGTGTCTAGGGAGGGTGGGGTTGGGGGTGTCCAGGGGGTGGGGTAGGGGGTTGTCCAAGTGGTGGGGGTGTCCAGGGGGGTGGGGGTGCAGGGGGTGGGATCTGTCCAATGGGGGGTGTCCAGGTGGGTGTCTAGGGGGTGGGGGGTTGTCCAGGGGGTGGGAGGTGTCCAGGGGGGTGTTTAGGGGTGGCAATACCCATATAATACCTTAAAAATTACCTATACCCAATCCAACCAACATCACAATTCCAATCCATCACCCAACCAATAGCCAATTCATCCTCAATATCAATACCCTTCCCATTATTCCTTGAACAAAAACTATAAATACAAAGTCCAAATCCAATTTTCAACTAAACTAAAGTCCATAGAAACTACCATATCACCCCACTAAACAACCCCTTTACCATGTTTGAAGTGTAGAACAAAAAACAAAAAACAAATCAAAGGGTTTGGTATGACACAGACCGTAGGAACTCTAATTTAGCCCAAATCAAAATAGAAAACAGAAGAAAAAAAATAGAGGGAGAACATTAAAACTAAGGGAATACTTACTAATTTTAAGTGGACTATGGGTGATGTTAATCACTAGAAGTGAGGTGACATGGTTTTTTAGGATGAGGTAGATGGTTTTGACCATTTTTTTGTTGGAAAAAATGGTTCACAGGTGGTGACAGAGGTTTTCCAATGGTGTAGTCTAGGATTTTTTTATGCCTCTCACTATGGTTAGCTAATATAGTCATCCAGTTCATGTGCACATAGGATACAACCCATTGAGGTGGTGTTTACCACTCTTTGTGGATGGAGACCTCTGTAGATTATGTGATATAGGAGATAGGGTTGACCATGGGTACAGAGAAGGTGTTTGGAATAGAAGTTCATGACTAGTGGTGTGTGATCCCCCCCCCCCCACACACACACACACAGCCCCCCCCCCCCCACATCCCCCCTCCCCCCTACAGCCCCCACCCCCCACACTACAATGCCCCCCCACCCCCTGCAGCCCCCTGCACAACCCCCCCCCCACCCCCTGCAACCCCCCCCCCCACTACACCCCCACCCTCACCCCCTATAGCCCCCACCCCCTGCACTCAAAACTGGAAAAAAGGGCTATTTACATGGTTCAAAACTATGGAAATAGGCCCCAAAACCATGGTCATAGGCTACGGCCACGGTTTTGGCCAACCATGGCCGCTATTGTCGTGGCAGTAGGTCCTGGCCTATTGCCACGATTTTAACCATGGAAATAGGCCTCCAAATTTGACACCATGGCGGTTGAACTATATCCACGGTTTAAACTGTGGCTATAGGTGGCTATTTCCACGGTTTTAACCATGGAAATAGCCTCGTAAAACCATGGCAATATCATAAATAAAAAATGTCCCCAACGGGTTTTGATCCCTACACCTCCACTTTGTAATCCAGCGCACTTACCACTACATCATGCCACAATTCGGGTATATATATATTATGATATATATATTAATAAAAACCATGAGAATAGACTAAAAATTGTGGCAGTAGGGCTTCCTTCCAAATTTTTTCCCAGAATTTTTGTTCCCGCGGAAGCACGGGAACCCTATAGCCATGGTTTTGGAAACTGTGGCTATAGGGTGTCGAAAAAATTAGCATATCACCACGATTTTACAAAACGTGGTCATAGTACACAAAATCGTGCTAATAGCCCATGTATATCACCACGATTCTGAAAAATGTGGCCATAGGCCACGAAAAATAAGCCTATAGCCATAGTTTTAAAACCGTGATTATAGGCCACAGAACTGTGGCTATAGGTCTATGGCAGTAGCTCCATTTTCTAGTTGTGACTGCACTGACCCCCCTCACCCCATGCATCCCCCCCACCTACACATAGCCCCCCCCACTACATAGCCCCCTCCCCCTACAACCCCCACCCACACTACACAGCCAACCCCCCCCCCCCCACACACACACACACACACTACATAGCCCCCTTTGTATCCCCCCTCCCCAACACCCCCCCTGCAGCCCCCACCCCCTACACTGTAACCCCCCCCACCCCACCCTGCACATCCACCCCCTATAACCCCCCCTCCATACACACACAGTGAACAGTCCCCCCCCCCTCCCACAGCACATCCCCCCACTCCCACTACACCCCCCCACCTCCCACTTCACCCCCCCCCCCCCACAAGCACCCCCCCTCCCATTCCACGACACCCTACAGCCAACCCTCCCCCCACTGCACACCCCCCCACTGCACAGCCCCCTATAGACCCCCCTCCCCCACCTCTCCCCTGCACCCCCCACCCCCCACACTACACAGCCCCCTCACCCCCTGCAGCCCTCCACCCTACACAACCCCCCCCCCTACACCCCCCCCCCCCCCACTGAACCCCCCCCCCCCCCCCCGCATCCAACCCCCCTCCCACTACACACCCCCCACCCCCACCCCCCCACACACACACACCTCTCACTGCACCCCCCCCCCCATAGCCAACCCCCCCTCCCACTGCACTCCCCCCCACAACCAACCCCCATCCCATTACACACACCCCCCCTACTGCATAGCCCCCACCCTCCCACCGCACAACCCCCTTGTAGTCCATCCACCCCCCCCCCCACTACACATCCCCCCTACATCCCCCCGCCCACCCTACCCCCCCCCCTCCCACTACACACCCCCCACCCCCCCACACACACACACCTCTCACTGCACCCCCCCCCCCCCCATAGCCAACCCCCCTCCCACTGCACTCCCCCCCACAACCAACCCCCATCCCATTACACAGCCCCCCCCCCCTACTGCATAGCCCCCACCCTCCCACCGCACAACCCCCTTGTAGTCCATCCACCCCCCCCCCCACTACACATCCCCCCTACATCCCCCCGCCCACCCTACCCCCCCCCCCATAGCCCCCTCCCCCCACATCCCCCCTACAGCCCTCACCTCACACACTGAACACCCCCCTTCACCCCTTGCATCCCCCCCTGCACAGCACCCCCCCCCCCACTCCACAGCCAACCCCCCCCTCCCACTGCATAGCCCCCCTAAACCCCCCCCCCCCTCCCACTACACACCCCCTACAGCCAACCCCCCCCCCCCCCCTCCCACCGCACAGCCCCCACCCTCCCACTACAAAGCCCCCTCCCATTGCCTCAAAAAATAAATTATGAAATGGAGACCCATAGTATGTCTCCCTACCATTTAAGAACTCACTAGCATGGTGGATAAATATAATAGGACATCACTAAAATATAACTATAAGACATGAACCATACTTCTAATCAAAAGGGTCTCAATAGAACACCTAAACAGAACACATCTACTAAATCTGCAAAGCAACATACAATTCTCAAAAAATCACAAAATCTTAAATATTACTAAAGGAAAGCCAGCCCCAATTAGTCTTATAGCCAAAATAAGGAGTATTGAGTCGGTCATTGACATTCTTCTAACTAGGAACAAAAAGGGGAGGAGGTATAAACAAAAATCATGCACCATCAAAACAGATGACAATACATTGGTAAAAGGTGTTGTGATTAAAACTATATAGTATTTAGGCTACCTAAGTCAAGCATAATGTGTCCTACTTGATCACACATATATTCAGTCGCAGAAAATAAGCAAACATTAAATGTTAGTAATATCATTCAAAAATGTAACAGATCAATTTTTCCCTCATCAACATCATTGTCACTATCACCACCACCATCATCAGCCTCATCCTTATCCTCATCCCTACCCCCCATCCTCATCCTCATCCTCAGCCTCATCCTTGACCTTATCCTCTCCCTCATCCTCTACCTCGACCTCTGCCTCTCCATCATCCTCGGCCTCATCCTCAGCCTCAATCTCGGCATCATCCTCATCCTCAGCCTCTTCCTCACCATAGTCATTTCCAAGAATGGCATCATCTCGACCACCACTATAACTACCACTCGGTTCACTATATATTGAACACATATACAACATATATTCATCACAATTTTTTCTGACCTCTGGTGGAAGTTTTGGACATAAAACTTTCATCGGTTTCATAAATTCAGTTTTTTCCCTAGCAGACCATTCTTCCACCTGTGTGGCCCTTTTTTCATCCTATTCTTCTTATGCCTTAACCTATTAGAACTTGTTAGCAATACAACCAGTACCTGAAAAGGGTCAATACCTCATCAAGACTATACTCTTCCCAGGTCGGCAACATACTCTGTCGGGGTGCGCATCTCCCAACATCTTATGTAAGTGATCATTTGGCCCAAAATTGTTAGGTTATTGAGCATCAAGGGCCTCTAAATCAGCCTGTTACAAATATAAATAGATTATTAAGTTAAAAAATAGATATTAAAATTTGAAATCAACAAAGTAAAACTTACAATCTACTATTGTATCGGTTTGTTAACCGCACTTCCATCTTTTTTCCTTCTACTTGAGCAAAATAGTTTTGCTTGAGGAACACGTCCTTCAATATTCAATTATTTTCTCTATAATGACATTGAATATAGGAAAACATAATTAAAAATAGGTTAACAATAATGAATTTTATAACTAAAATTATATGAAAACTTTAGAAATAAAATAAATTATGGGGGAAACAATAAAAAGTGCAAGTCCTAAAGAAAAATTATAAACAGCTATCATACTTGCTTCCTCTCATGATCTGACATTGTAATATTTCACAATGTGTGGAGGTAAGGATGAGTTGATTCAATATTTAAAGGATCGTGAAATTAACCAGTATAATAAGTTTAATTAAAAAGAAATCATAAAAAGCATACCACTAGTTCACCCCCCTCTTAGTGGTACCAACCAGCATGGGATCTACACTGGGGACCACACAACTGAGTGAAGCAGTAAATACTTATAACAAGGTTTTTGTTGGGACTTCAAATCCTTTTATTGGGTACCTCACAAATAAGTACAACTAGTTGGAACTTTAATCTAAATATAATTATAAGTAGCTGAAACTTATACTAAAAATATATGAGATATAAAAATAGAGATCATATTTAGCATATAGTTGTCTCTACAAATAATAGTAAACGAATCTTCTTCAAAAAATTATTCTTTAAGAAGTAGTGGTTCTGAAAATATTCTTTACTATAATCTAATATTTAAAGAAAATGGTATTAACATAAAGTATTTTTCAATTATATCACAATATTTCTTCTTCTATATATAATAAAAATAATAATTATTACTAATATAGTTGGGTCAAATAGATCCACAAATCACTCCATGAAAATAGTAAAACTTTTGATGACTTTAACTTGAAATTAAATTGGAAATAATCACGGTAAAAATAATATAAATAGATATGATATTTAAAAACATCAAATAACTATTAAGAAACTTCACTAAAATGTTTATGATAATTACTCTAATTTAATTGGATTTTAATAGTTCTTAAAAATCTCCATAAACACCATATTTCAAAATCCCACAATACTTATGATTTAAGTTGAAATTATAACATAACTTGCAGTATCACTTAGAAGTACATTACATGTAATGTAGTATTAACCTTACCATAGTGGTTCTATATGAATGACTTATAGTGAGCGTATCATCATCTTAAAGTTAGAGTGTGATATTTCAAATACAACATTTAAGGATAGATTCATAATTCTTGAGTATCTTGTCATTCCTCTTAGGGTAAAAAATTCTATAGCTGTATTTATGTCTAACAAAAGAAATCATGTCAATAAAATTTAAATTTAAAATAAACCAAAGATAAAATAACTAATGATCATATTGACATCTTCAATATTAGTCAAAATTATTTTATAAAGATAAATCACAACAAACCCACAATAAAACCACAAACTAAAATGATATATGGCTTTTGTTTATAAGGGGATCATAATACAGGTAAAATAAAGGATATTGCAGTGAAATTGAATAAAAATCCTAAAATAAATGAAGGCAGAAGACATAACTCAGTTAAAACGTACCGATTTGAAGAGGAAGAACAAAAATTACTTTAATAAAATATAGATCTCCAGTTAGGGAGTAGGGTTCTCAGCCTAGAGAAATATCATTTAAGGAAAAATGTTAGATCTGGGTTCTCGAGGAATTGAACTTGGGAAGTAGGGTTTTCAGTATCGATAGATTGGTTCTAGAGGAAGTGGGCTTGGGAAGTGGGGTTCACAGGAGGGAGAGATCTCAGGAAAATCGGTTCTGGATGGAGAAAGAAGGGTGACTGGTTTTGGGGATTTTCTATCCCAATAGTTTCTACAAACCATTGGGATACCTATGACACATTGATCCTTTCCCAACATTTGTATAAAACTATTGAGAATTATTTGCCTATCCCAATAGTTTTCTCAAACCATTGGGAAAATCAATCTTACATTGGCCTATGCCAACAGTTTCACTTAACTGTTGGTATAGGTTACTTTTCCCAACAGTTTTTCCAAACCATTGGGATATATGCGTTGGTATAGGTGGGATTTCCACCAGTTTTACCATGCACTATGATATCTCATGAGATGGAAACATTACCCAATGAATTTGAGGGCTATATAATTTCAGGCCCACCCATCACGTAATGAAAAAAACCATACACATGCATGTCACATGGTTTCAATCAATATATCATAAAACCCAAGGAAATAAAATGGGTTTTATATCCTTTACAAGTGGTTCCTACAAGTAAGTATTAATGATTTCATCAATAAATATGACATGATAAACCCATGGAAAATAATTTTTTATACATTTAATTTAAGTAAAATTCTAATTAAATACCTAAATATGATTAAGTGTATGATATTTACACCATATAGTAATGAGATATAGGGTTTAGAGAACAATTTCCCCATTTGAATGATGTATTGGATATCTAGGTGAATATCCTTTAATCGAAGTAATGGAACATAGGTCATTCATATAGGGGGGAATTTGAAGAAAATAATGCTTATATAAGTGGATTATTAATCAAGACAAAATTAATTATGGATCATCACATATATGTAAAAGAGAATTTTATAATCCATTCAAATAAGGAAGGTGGATGGTATCATTTGAATAATACCCTTGACCAAGCATACTAAATAGGTTAAGAACACTCTTAGAATCAATATGAAGATTACTTTAAAAATAATAATTTCCCTTGTACTTTGAAAACATTTAAAAATTGATATTTTATTAAACCATTATAATAAAATTTTCCTTTTTTGAAAACTTGAAAGTGTAGAGAGTAATTCTCTTAGAAAATGACAAAGGTGGTAGAAAGATACATTTACATGGATACGCATAAAAGAGATTCCTTTCATACAAAATGACCCATGTGGAAAATGTTAAAAGATTTTATTTTAAATTATTTTTAAATAAGGTTAATGTATTTTAAAATAACCTTAAAACAACTTGTAAATAATTCATTTTAAAACATTACTTTAGAAGAAAACATTTTTGAAAACTAATCGTGTGGAAAATGTTTAAAGTTCAGTAAAACCATTTAGTGAAACCCACATCATAAAAAGGATAAAAAATTTCATTACTAATAGGTGAAGATAAGTATTAAGGGAACTTGAAACATTATAGAAAATACTTTCGATAGGTAAAACATGGATATAGATGAAAAATTATTGTGTGCTTAGGTTGGGGATCATTCCTTTCAGTGACACGTTTTAAAAGGGAATGTGATCCCAAAAAGAGAAAAAAAATTAATGAAAGGGGTTAATTTCATAAAATATAAATTAAATAAAATATATTTAAAATTAAATGGTAGGATAAAGAAGTCTTTTAAGACCAATGTCAAAAAGAAAATTCATGACTCATGGAAAAAAGGACTCGAGTCAAGACTTGGGTAACTTTTTAACCAAAATCATTGAGGAAGAAAGTGATTTAAAATAAACCTAAAATACTATGAATAAAATATATTTCATGATAATATAAATTTGGTCATATTATGCACTATATAAAATTAAATTGGTGCATAAATTAAAATGTGTCTCAATGAAGGGAGTTTGAGACAAAAATCTCTTACCTTATTTCCCCTCTTAGTTGAAAACACTCTAAATTCATATAAAACAACCTTAAATATTTTAATAATGTATTTAAGAACCTTATTAATTTATATAACCCTTATTTATACTTCATTTATAATTATTTACTATGAATATAGTGGCTCGTTGTAGCTTATTTTTAACATCATATATTAACATTTTTAATTATTTTTCACATTATTTGTTATGTTAATGTTGATACTTGATATTTGATACCAAGTTCACAATTACTAGATTACCTATGGTTTTTTAATATATATCCCGTTATTATTTATAATTTTCCAATTTAATTCCATGAGAGTTTTAATTACGACTCTTGAAGATGATGCTAGAGACAAATTTGTTTCAGCATTTTTTCATGAACAAATATGATATATTATTAACATGTTAAGATATTAATATTATAATTAAATAAAATTTAAAAAATATTTAATACATTATGATTACATATCATTGAAAATATATAACATTCCTTTATCATTCACTATATAAACATTACAATATCACTCAAGTAGGCGGTAAACTGACCAAAACAAAAGCATATCATAATGATTGAGTGAGTAAGAAAGTTTCATTACATAATGTTAATATAATATTTAGAGAATATTATAAATATAATATATATCATATATATCCATCAAATCCATTCTTATAACTATTAATGATGGGTAGTTTTTACAAATGAAATTCATCGTTTGTGGAGGTTGTAGTCTGCATGTACGCAGGATTAATGAATCCATTTCCCAATGGATGGAAGGAGTGACGATATATGAAAATTTATCATTTTATAATTTTAATAATGTTATAAAAATAATATTAGTTCATTAATTATACTTTTATTTCCATACATTTTAGGTGGTTAAGAGAAATAATGCATGTCGTTCAAAGAGGTAGTAGTCCGCACATATGCATGATTAACATTCTCATTCCTTAACGAATGGATGGAATTAAGGAAAATGAAAAAGGTGATTATTTAAGAATTTTATAAGTGACATAAAATTATAATTATTCATCAAACTCATCCATGATACCATCTATACAATGTGGTGATGAAAAACGAATTGCATCGTGTCGTGAAGGTGGTAGTCCGCACATACGCATGATTGATGTGTTTTTTTCTTAGCGGGTGATACAAAATGAATGAATAATTGATGTTACATTAATATAATTAAATTTAAGTATATATATGACACTAAATTCATTATATTAACAAATTTAGGGAATATTATGAATAGTAAAATTAAAAATAAATACTAATAGGAGAGTAATACTCACACCGAGAACATTGATTTTCTTTGGAATTATCCTTGGAAATAAAGGTCTTAGGCTAATTAATGATGGAAAAAGGATAGGGTTCGTGGGATAGGGTTATATGATGATTTTTTTTCATATTTTTATCAAGTGATTCTAATGGATGGGTTTGTAAAGAAGGTGTGTAAGTGTTTCCTTTTATAAGTGAAGGGAAGAGTAGTTTTGGAATTACCTTAAATTATTAAATTATTTATTTACACTATTCAAGCTCAAAGATCCCCATAATTATAAATTTTGGATTATGGTCCATGATATGGCTGAAACTCCACCCATAAACTCATGTTTAATACATCTTTTAGTGATTTCAAGGTTGGTACTTTCACTTTTCACTTTACCCATGTGTACTTTTTCTGAGGTAACTTTTACTTTCTCCCATGTTAATTAATTAAAATATTCTTTATTAATATTAATCTTAACACTTAATTTTATTATTATAACCCTAGATATGATATTAATTTTATAAATTAAAATTATTATGATTAAGAAAAGTTAATTTTAAAACAAACGTGCTTAACGCTTAAAAAAATTTGAGACAATTAAGTTTTTAAGTTTAAAATTAATATGTAATTTAAAATTATTAATTTCAATAATTTATATAACCTAAATTGATTTATTAAAAATAAAATTAATTTTATGATATATTAAAATCAATCCATAACTAAATTTTATAAAAATATTAATTAATTAAAATAATGAACATAAAAAATTTTCTTTATTAACATAACCTTTTACTTTAGTTCTAAAAATGTTGGACATGAGTTTTATAAGTTAAAATAATATTTTAAAATGCATAATTTTATTACTTAATTTCATATTTTATCACTTAAATGGTTTTGTGACCTTTTATTTCAATCTTATATATTGATAAATTCATGAAAATTATAATTTTTGTAAACCGCGTTTTCGACTAAAAAATAATATTTTTCAAAAATGATCAAAAATTCAAACTTTATAAATTTTGATATTCCAAATTCAAAAGGTAAATTTAATTTTATCTAATTATATTTCTAAAAATTCTAGATTTAAATTTTAATAGAAAAAACATAATATAAACTGTTTTTATTTAAAAAGACCTTAAATGTTATTTTTTTCTAATATTATTTCATACTAATTTTCTAAGTTAAATAATTTTAATATTTTATATTATATATAGATATATTATATGTTATCGTAATGATATTTTATAGATTATTATTTTAATTTAATAATACATCATGACCTTCGTTTTAGTGTGTGTGAAGAAAGATATCAAACTCAACATTATTTAAAGTAAAATATATATATTGAAATCTCAAGATATTACACATTGACTAAGATTGAGTATTTATGGTTAAATCCTATATATATTTATGATAGGTAGTATAAGTTTAGCTGACTTGGATTTGTTTCCTTCTTGTCTACTTCTTCTTATTCCTTTTTTCTTATTTCCTTATTTTCTCTCATGTTCCATTCACCATTTCTTCATATTTTCCATCATTGTTTTCATACTCCTTTTATTGCTTCAAAATATAAAAAAAAAGAAAATAATTTTAGAGGATTCACTAGGATAGACACACCACCTCTTTGAGACCAACCCTGAGGATAGCCATTGTGCAATATTTTGAGATATTATAAATGTATCTTTGATAGTTAAAATGAAAAAATATCAAAATTTATTGACGTTGGAGAGGAGGTGCATTTATTTTAGTGATTCTTCACCATTATTTAATTATAATTCTTAGAAGTGATGGAATCTAGTTAATTTGATCCACTTTCACTGCTAGATTACTCTCAGATTAAAGAACTGACACAATCCATGGAAGGATTTCAAAGTTGGATGAAGGGAACAATTGTTAAGGTACTTACTAAGGATGACCTGGTCACTATTGAGGGGCTAATGCATTTTTTAAGCTTCAAAATTAGATCATAAGGACCAAAAGAGAAGGGAAACATTCCAAAAAATTATGAATACAAGTTTGAAAAAAATATGAGAAAAGGGAGAAAAAGAGTCAGAGAAGAAAGGAGAGCTACAATAAGTTATAGCTGCCAATATTTGAGCTTGACATGCCCTTTGATTCAAATATTAAGATTAAATATCCACATATTGAGACATGTATCATGTAATAGAAGGAGATGGGTCATGAATAACTAGATGAATTTGATATTAATTTGGAATATCAACTTACTTTTAATTTTCACTGTGAAGATTAAAATTACATTAGTTTTTCTAATGATTTTCCAATGCCTGAATAAATTAAACCCGCTCAAGATACCCCATCCATTTCCATGGAAGACATTGTAATTAAAGTGGTTTGTTTTTAAGAAAGGATGGATGGGGTTGACTACCTCTCTCCTACCCTAAAAATACTCTCAGAAGCATCACTTACTCTTTTAGGAGAATAAGATGAATAAATTTAGGGAGATTCACATTTTATGGAAGAAGTCATGTTTTTATTTGATTTTTATTTTATTTAGTCTGATCTTGATTGTGTTTCTCCCTTTGTTGGTATTGAGGATTCAAATTGTCTTTGTGAACTCCTATGGAGTTAAGAGAAACTTGATTCTACTCCTAGTGATGAACTTTTGGATCTTCTAGATTTGATTGAAAATCAGAGTATAGGGGCTGCTAAAGATTATGAAATTGAGGCCACAGCTGTGGTGTAAATAGTTGAAGATAATATACCCCAGCTAACTAGTTTATCTTCTCAATTTAACTTGAATTTCATTGATGATTATGAATTTTATTTGGAAATGGATGAAGAAGATTTTATTTTTAAGGTTGGTGTTGATAGTTTGTATGAGGCCAAGGAACCTCAAATCTTGTTCTCATTTTCCTTGGGATACATCAAAAAAGAAGTACGTGTAGTGGATGTGAAGATGGACTCTTCTGTTGTTAAGGAGGACCTCGAAGCATAAGTTTGTGATGCTAAACTTAGAAACCAACATGTAACGAAACACGCTAGAATGAAGAACATATTTTGGTTCTTAAGAAGTTAAACTCTCCTTTGGATTGGGGTTGAACCTAAGACTCTCCAGTTGTGGACAACTTAAATATAACACCCTATAGGGGGTTATCCCAAGAACTTTATTATTTTCTTATTATTTTGAGTTTTCTGATTGTTTAGTTTTAATAAATTTCTTGTTTTTCATAATTCTTATAAGAATAAAGAGGTAGTGCATCTACAACCATTCCAAGTTTTAATTACCCAAAATTTCAAAATTGAGTGACAGTAACAATGGGAGGATCGACCACATGGAGGAAAGGCAATTGACCGTGGGTCGATTGATCGTGTGGTCGCTCGATCGACCGCATGAAGGGTTGAAGTGACTATGTATTGAAGTGATCATGTGGTAGGTCAATCAACCACATGAAGTGATGTAATAACCAAAATAAGGGAGAACCTACCATGCGATTGACAACGCCTGCCTCCTACTGAGCGTAAGAGTAAAGGTCGGATCGAACGTGAGTTAAATGACCGTAAAAAGAAATGTTGTGCTAGTAAGGTAGGTCAATAAACCACATGTGGAAGTGTTTGTACAACAGACCAAGTGACCACAATTTGATAATTAGATCAATCATGAGAAGGAATGGCTGACCACAAGAAGGAATTAAGTGATTGTGTGACTGCCAACTAACTGCATGAAGGAATGAAGTTACCATGGCACTCAAATGACTGTGCGAAGGGTCAATCAACCATATTCAGGGAGAAATGACCATGAGGAGAAGTGATTGTATGGTTAGTCAACTGATCATATAAAGAGACTGAAGTAACTATACATCCACTCAACCAACTGTATAAAGAGAATCAACCTACCATGAAGCAGTTATCCCACCACAAGAAATTTTAGTTGTTCTTCAAGGCCATAAGGAGATTCAAGCTAGAGCATACTAGATCAAACCCCTCTAAATCAAACTTTGGTTTCTATTTTCTTTGAGTTTTATATATTAAAATATAATGTTAATCTATTTTAAATTTCTATAGGGACTTGAATGGAGAAATTGAGTATCTTTTACAAAGAAAACAAGGGGTGGGTTTTGGTTGAACTCATATGGACAATACTTCTTCATAGGGTAGTAATTGTTTTAATTTATATACTTTTAATACTATCCATACAAGTTTAAAAATGTAGTTGTTGGTTTTGTGAAGTTAACTAATTCAATTATTTATGGAAGTGTTGTATTGCATGTTGTAATCTTAATAAAGTTTGTTGGTCACTACTACTGTCATGTTATCTTTTATTGTTGAATTCATTTATTGCATTCTTATTTATGTATCCTTTTGAAAATCATTTGTGAACCCAATGTTTAAGAATTCATATTTTCTAAATATTTTTTTCTGCACTAAAATGTTATATTAGTGACTATGAACCTTATACATGTTCTAAATATGTCTGATTGATTCTGATGTGTGGAAAAATATTTTTGAGCTTACCTATGACCCTGTGCAATACTTCCCACTACTTGTTTTACAAATATTTTTGAACCAAATGTTGTTATTGTTTCGACCGCCTTAGGATTCAACATTGGGGTGATGTTGGGTTTTAAGTGTGGAGGATGTGTCTTAAAATGTGTGAAATTGTAATTTAAATGTTATACACATCATAAACCCCCTAATTTTTTTTCATTTTTTCCTATTTCCAAGGATCACTTTAGCACTTTTAGTGGGTGAAAACTTTTATAAAGTTTTAAGGATGTTTCTCCACTTTGGGGAGGCTAATCTCTATTACCCCATGGATTTAATTAGGAGCATCATTTTATTTCCCACTTAAAACAAATTTCTTTTGATAAAATTTTGGGAGTATGAATTACAATTATCATTGACTTTGAAATTTTTAATTTGAAATAAACTCGAAAGATATGCCTCCAAATGGGCTATGAAATGAAGACCCAATCCTAGTTAAACTTTTATTCTTTATTATTTTATAGTTGGATGAGTTATTTATTTCGTTAATTATTTACTCCTTGTACATCCAATTATGCCTAGATTATTTTGAGCTTATAAATTATGTGTGTTTGTTCACTTAGAGAAAAGGAGAAGTTTGGAAGATTCAGTTGGATGCAAATTGAATTTAGTTTAATGCTTATCAAAATTTTCAATTTCAATCATTTTTGTTAAACATGAAACAAACTTTGCAATAAAACAATTTAACTTTAAGAGGGAAATCACTTTGACTAATTAATATAGTCCATGGAGGAAAATCTTTTTGAAAACCAATTCTTGTGGCACATTAGTTTTTCATTCTTGAGATTTCTTTTCTTTTACTGAATTTTATTAATGGATTTCTTGAAGATAAGTAATATCTTAAGTTTGGGGAAATTTGATGTGACCTATTTTGGTTACATTTTCCCATATATTTTTTGGGGAATAATTGATATTTTAATGTCAAACTATGCTTTAATTGGAAAATTAATGAATTTTTTATAATTTATGATGCAAATTGTTATCTGTTGAATATTCTATTGGAAATGAGTGTTTTTGGGTGTTTAAATGAAAAAAAAATTACGTGCTTAATTTCTCATTTGTTTTAAGGATATAATTGCTAAAGTTATGGAGTTCATTTTTAATATCCTTTTTAGAGTTTTTAAAGTTTAAAAATTAATGTTTAATTCTGCTTGTATGTAATGCTTGTCATGTGTGAAGCCCTAAAATTCTCAAATGTGAAATCGAAGTCAATGAGAGGTCGGGCTTGAAGGAGATGCACTTGAAACTTCTGGAGATTTCTGCAAATGCGTAGAAAATGAATTGAGCTGGAAACTCACCTAGTCTCATCACACTTTGAACTGAGGTCGTGCACATGAGGGAGCACTTTCAATTAGAGGAGCTTTGTTGCAGTCATTGGGGATTTCACTCGAAACTGATGAAGAATGCCTAGAATTGTTCCACGTGGATGATGCAACTTGTTGGCCAGTTTGTCACTGATTTTCTATATCATTTCCAAATAAGAGGATCATTCCTCATTCTCTATTCCTCATTCCTAGTCCTCATGGACTAATTTTGACTCTCCTCCCTCAATTCTTATCTCTCTTTGTAAATTGGTCATTGTTCTTGTAAATACAATTGTTTTCTCTTCTTCATGTGTGTTCTTGAACCTTCAGACATGGAGGGTTATCCTGCGAAGCTAGTTCCAAGAGGTGAAGCTCGAGCTGCTTGAAGATCAAATGTTAAGTGGAGTGTCATCCTCTTCTTTGATCTTGGCAGATTGTGAAGGTGAAGTGAGGACTTGTGATTACACACTTGCTTGCATAATTGGTTTGGTGTTCTTTCCTTCCTTCACCCCCATTCCTCTTCCTCATTCATTTCATTCAACAATGTGTGATGAGTGAAGTTGTGTGACTGGGTGACCTTAGGAGGATAATTCTAGCTTGTGAGGCATCATTACCAGAATAATCTTGTTGAGAGATCCCTATTATAGTCTGGGAGAGTTCCCATGTACAAGAAGACATTTCGTGCATGAGTGTTCATTGTTTAAGGAGAGGGAGGTGTATGAGTTGAGACATCAATCATGCATTGAGTGAGGTTGAGTGTTGATGGTTAAATCCTTTGTAGATTTGTGGTAAGCAGTAAAAGGTTGACCAATCTGGAGCTAGTTCATTCTTGCTGCCTTTTTCTTGTTCATTTTTTCATGTTTCCTTGTTTTCTCTCGTGTTCTATTCACTATTTATTCAAGGTTTGCATCATTGTTTTCATGCTGCTTTTACTGCTTCAAAACAGACAAAAAACGTAAAAATATTTTAGAGGAATCACTATGATAGACACACTGCCTCCTCGAAACCGATCTAGATGTTAGTCATTGTGTTGTATTTTGGAGATTATAAATGTATTTTTGGTTGTTCAAATGACAAATTATCAATCCTGATGTATCATATCTCGGTGCTATGTAAACGTTGATGCACCTCACAAATAATACAAGGCCAATTATACGTTTTTCATGAATTTATTGGCCAAATATAGTTTTTCTCATACTTGACAACATTAGAATTATATCAAACATATATTAAGTTGTTTTCAAGGATTTGTTGGTCCAATATTACTTTATTCTAAAAACCCAGAACCAAAATTAGTTTGTTATGTTGATGCTCGATATTCATTTGTTCCACATAAAGCTATATCTCAAATTGAATATTTATTCACATATGGTGGACTCGTTATTTGATGTCGTTCTATTAAACAAATCATTTTTGCGACTCAATCCAACAAATGTGATCATGTGATAATTTTGTTGATTTTTTACAAGGACAATACTAACAATAACTTTTGAGAAACTGATTTATAAAATAAGAATGCAGATATTTCAATATTTTTCATGATTTTATGAATAAAAGTAGAGAATGTTGTACTATTTTTTTCTTTATTAAAAATTTATCCATTTAATGTTTATGATAATCTTTTAACTAAGTGCAAATAAAACTCAATCATTTTGGTGCTACACACATACACAAATATATATATTCACATAGTTCTTTTTTAAAATGAAAGTTAAATAAATTTCAATGAAATTGATGACATTCCAAATGATTCAGATCAATTATTATAGCTTTGATTCTATTTTCTCTCATTTTTGCCTGTCTATCTTTTAATTACCTTATACGTGATTATTCATCATCCTCGATCAATGTTAGTTTTCAAAACTTCCTATATATATTTTTTATTATTTATCTAAAACAATCGACCAGTGACTTCCCCACAGGCAACCAACCAAAAGCGGGGAAAGGCTGTCGGAAGGATTAGATTGCGCGCCGCTAAACGCGCCTGTGGGAGGAAGGAGGGAAGGAGAAGGGGGAGACAGTGTGCCAGCCATGGAAGTCCTTTCTTCTCCCTCTGCCTTCGCCGCCATCAGCATCACGCACAAATTCTCCATCGTATCTCGCACCTCACCATCCCGAACCCCTCATTGCTTAACTTTAACCATAAAGCCTCCCGATTCACACAAGCCTAACCAAAACGGCTCCTTCAGTCCCTCCGCTCCCCCTTCCTCTCATTCTTTTCCGCGTGGCTTTTCATGGACAAGAACGCTTTCGACGTTAACCCCGGCATCTGTCACCCCCCGTCGTTCATTATCCACTGCCGGCGGCCATCAGCACTGGATGGTAATCATGGAGACTCCTCAAGCCCTTAATTCCAGGGAAGAAATCGTCAATTACTACATCAATACCCTAGAAATTGTTCTGGGCAGGTGCGTTGCTCTGTTTTGTTTATTGATGGCACCGTGCCCAACTTTATTTGTTATGGTTTCCATGAGAGGCGTTCCTATCATCTCCGTCTCTAAGTATGGTTCTCTAAATTTAGCGGCGTTGTTCTCTGAGCAGCAAGGAGGATGCACGAATGCGTATATACGATGCCAATTCTGATACCCATTTTGGTTTCTGCTGTGAATTGGATGAACAAGCTTCGAAGGAACTTGCAAGTGAGTTTAAATTTAGTCCTGACTTTTCTCCTTGTGTAAGGAAAACTGTATCAGTTGCTAGTGGAACCCATCGCAGCTTTCATTGCATCTTTTCTTTTTTAACTTCAGTTGATCTGTAATGTTTGCCTGTATCTACAATGAACCGTATGTAGGGATTCTGTTTGATTATCTTTCAATTTGCTTTCCATTTTCAAAGTTTTTCCCTCACATTCCTTGTAGGATTACCGGGAGTTTTTTCTGTCAGGCCTGATCCTGATATTAATTCTGTAAACAAGGACTACAGCTTGCCAATGTCCCAATCTGGGCATCTTGCAAACTCCTCCATGGAGACCAAATACTTATTTCCATCTGGGAGTTCTAAGCATTGGATTGTTCGAATGGACAAGCCTGGAGTCGCGGTTGTCTCAAAGGCACAGATGGTTGATCATTATGTCCAAATTTTAACCAAGGTTTTAGGGAAGTGAGTTCTGGTGAATGCTTTATCCAATGAGCTTCAACTTAATTGTTTTCTTTTTCTCTTTCTTGCCATAATAGGGTGATTTTTTGTAGTGAGAAAGATTCCCAAATGTGTATATATCATGTTTCCTGGCAATCCAACTTTGGATTCTGTTGCGACCTAGATGACGAATGTGCTCGGGAGCTGGCTGGTCAGTGCTTTCTTGTGAAAATGACACTCAGAGATCCATCTGAGCAATCTAATACAATTTGAAGTGAAAAAAAATGAAATTATATTCAAGGATCAACAGTCCTTGAATGAACAAAATGCATTTGTTCTTCCACCTCTCTGTTAACGTTTTCATGATCTTCTTTGATCGCTGGCATCTATTGGCCCTCTCAAATGTCACCGGCCACCATTTTTATTATAAGTTTGCATTTGAATTTTGTTCATTCAAGGACCTTTGATCCTTTTTGTAATTGTTAACTTTTTTAGCCCCAATTTGTAATAAATTGTCCAAATTGGTCTCTAAGAGTCATTGTCATTGTTTCTGCTTTCTTTCTTCTCCCATCAACCACATACATTTCCCATGCATTTGTACTGATAGAATGGGAATAATCATGCAATCTGTTGCAGGTGTACCCGGCGTGCTATCTGTGCGGATGGATGAAAATTTCGAGTCTGAAAATAAGGATTATGGAGGTCTATATAACTCATTTTTGTTTCTATGGAAAAGTTTTTTGCTCCTTTTGACCCCACTTATTGAAAATTGACTATTGTTATGACAAGTGAATTTGTACAAGTGTTTCCAGATTGGTTATTGAAAACGTGTTTTTTGGCCACTAATTTAAGTGATTTTCTTTTGGTATTGAATTTTAAGTGTTTTTTCAAAAATAGAAAAAACACCACTTTTTTTTAAGTGATAAGTGCGATAAGCAGTTTTGAATAATTGGTGTCAAACAGGGCCTTAAACTTCATCCATTTCCTCCTTTTGCCATCTGACATATGCGCATCTGATTTTTTTTGAACATTTCAACTTATGATTTTTTAACTGTATTAGCTGGTCTAGTATGTTTGGAGCAATGTGATCTAAACTTAAAATGTATGGAATATCGCGTCACAAACAATACCTTGGGTTTTGATTATAAAATTCAAAACATATATTGGTTATTTGTGGCATGGTAATACAAATGATATGCAATTGTCTAGGTGATAACTTGCGGAATCAAAGTGATGCACTGATTTCTTCTGTATCGGATCCATCGAAGAACATTAAAACAAAGAAACTCTTCATCACTGGTATGTTGCAACTTCCAATTCCAATAGAGCTGTATTTTCTACAGAAAACAACTACTATTTCAAAGAATATGTTTTGGTCGCCACTTATCTCAAACCCAACTCCACCTTATGTTCTTTTTAGAGCTAAGACACCTGTTTTTTTTTAACAGGACTTTCATTTTATACGTCGGAGAAAACCTTGCGTGCTGCATTTGAAGGCTTTGGCGAGCTTGTTGAAGGTATTCCTTCCCGCCATCTCTTCTTTTCTTTTGCATTTATGGCTTTGCTCAAGCTGAATTGAATGGCTCTGCTGATGGATTGCCTTTTTTTTTTTACAGTCAAGATCATAATGGACAAGATTTCCAAAAGATCCAAAGGGTATGCATTCATAGAGTACACCACCGAAGAGGCGGCTAGCGCTGCTCTCAAGGAGATGAATGGCAAGGTGAGTACAGAAAGTGTCATCCCCTGATCCAGCTCCAATGAACCTTGCTTCATCATCATCTTTTTTCATCTGGCTCTGTAGATCATCAATGGCTGGATGATAATTGTTGATGTTGCAAAAAGTAACCCACCAAAATACAGCAGGAGCCGCCCTAGTCCTGTAGTTTGACGCATCAAAAGGGCTCACTTGAAAGGAAGTTTTGCGTTTACCGGCAAGCGTCAGCATGTTTCGTTCAAAGTTCAACTTCCAACTGGGCATTTTATACGAATGCCTTTTTAGCCAGTTAAATGGCATTTGCAATGTTTTTTGTAGTATTTTTCATGGATTCCTTTTCCGCCAAACAATGAGATGACATCATTTTTTATAACAATTCTTAGGAAACCAATCAAACAAGTCGTTAAAACATTTAAACCCCCTTTTATGATGTAATAAGTAAGCTAAATTTAATTTCGGTACAGATGTATTCATTGAGGCAACAAAAAGTAACCCACCAAAATACAGCAGGAGCCGCCTTAGTCCTGTAGTTTGACGCATCAAAAGGGCTCTCTTGAAAGGAAGTTTTGCGTTTACCAGTAAGCGTCAGCATGTTTCGTTCAAAGTTCAACTTCCAACTGGGCATTTTATATGAATGCCTTTTTAGCCAGTTAAATGGCATTGGCAATGTTTTTTGTAGTATTTTTCATGAATTCCTTTTCCGCCAAACAATGAGATGACATCATTTTTTATAACAATTCTTAGGAAACCAATCAAACAAGTCCTTAAAACATTTAAACCCCCTTTTTATGATGTAATAAGTAAGCTAAATTTAATTTCGGTACAGATTAATCGAGGCAACAGCTGACATTTAGATTTGTTGCATAAACAGATGGACGATAGACACAATAACAAAAACAGCAATCCCTACATTCATTATCTGTCTGGCGTTTCGTTCGGTTCCATGTTCAGTTTCTTGAAAGCAATCAGCCATCTTGAACTCTTCTTGAATCCCCATATTTTCAGCCCCTGAAAAGTAATCACCCTTCTCATTAAAACCCACCGTAAATCTCTCAAAATCTTCTGAGTTTTTCACTCTGCCAGACTTAATCTTTTCTGCTGACTCGGAAACTCTATTATTGACCAGTACATCTTTAGACTCTGAGAACCAAACACCATCATCATCAAAAGCCCCAAAGTCTTTTGTACCAGCAGAGTTGCCCTCTTCTCCAAATCCTTCTCTCTCCAATAAGAAACCTTTTGCATTTAATCCCGTTGTGAATCTCTCACAAACCTCTGGATCTTTCACTTTTGCCGTCTCCCCGAACTCCTCTGTGAATCTCTCATGAACCTCCAAGTCTGCTTTACTTAAAGTTGGCTTCTGCTTATTGAGCACTTTATCAAAATCGGCCATTGTTATGGGTGGCGGCAGTACCTGCAAAAGGCTTCATTCAATCATTCAAACTGCCTATGAGAAAGAAATAAGAAAAATGGGGGTGGAGGCTTCGTAGCCATTCATACCATTGATCCAAAACCTTGTGCATCAAGCTCCTCCATGGTAACGGCAACAGCTCCTTGTTGATTGGCTCTGCAAGGGATCCACATCTTGTTCCCGACCTTCATGAAAAACTTGGCATTCTTTGTTTTACGAACAGGCTCAAAAAGCACCTCATTTACCTATGAAAGGGAGTAACAAAAGAGGCAACTGCTGTGGTCATACCGCTCAAAGATGATTCTCTAGCAGTAGTAAAAGAAGAGGACGCACAGACATGATTCTCTAGCAGTGGTAGAGAAAGACGCACAGACAGTTGTATCAATATAATAATTTTAGAACATACGCAAACAGATATGTCTGAACCAGAGAACCCTTCTGTTCTGTGGGCCAAGCACTCCAAATCCCTCTCAGCCAAGCTGTGAGGGGTATCACCTAAATGCACCTGCACCAGCACATCAAGTCAGGGTTGGATGGTGGGAGATGGCCATGGGAAACTATCCATCCCAAGTAGGCTGCACATCCAGCCCGGTTGGGCCATGGGCTAAGTCCCAGGTAATTGGTGCAACAAAAATGTATGAAGCTAACTTACCTTGAACATGTGCTGCCTTGCCATAAAATCCGGGAGTGGAATGTAAATTTTCTTGTCAAACCGCCGCCTGATGGCCTGCAAGGTTTGAATTGGTCTCGAGGATAAAAGCTTCTGTTGAATACAACTTATATATATATTCTATATAAATATTAATTAAAGGCATCGAAGTCTTCAAACCTGATCTAAAGCATAGGGAGTGTTGGTGGCTGCGAGAACAAGAACTCTCTGATTGCTGTTCCCAACACCCTTGCATGCAAATGAGGGGGAAAAGGTCAACTTTCTTAATGCAGCAATGCATTGTGGAAATCTTTGCAAATTTATCCATAAAGTGAGTGGAGAATGATAGAGCTTTGGTCAAAATATACCAGCTACTGATTGAAAAAAGCACGCATGTTTTGGAGTATTGTTAGTGACTTCCTCCTATAATTAATACCTGCAATTGAACAAGTAATTCGGTTTTGACACGACGAGATGCCTCGCTCTCATTACCTTCGCCCCGTTGGCCGCATAGAGAGTCTATTTCATCGAAGAAAATGATGGAAGGAGCACTTTCCCGAGCCATTTGAAAAAGGTTTGAAACTAGCTTTTCACTTTCACCCATCCATTTTGAAACAAGGTCTGATGAAGAAACACTGCTTTGAGCACAAAAAATCATCATTGAAACCACATGATAACATTAAAATAATGTTCCATTAAGCATGAAGCAAGTTGTTTTCTTTTGTTGTTGTTTTCATATACAAGGAAGAGTTCTCTAGTACCTTTGTATAAAAATAAAGACATTTTAAGTCGTAGGAATTATAAAGCCATTAAGCTTGTGAGTCATTCCATGAAACTTTGAGAGTGTTTGAACATAGGATTTGAAGGAAAACTGAAGTTTCATATATTCAATTTTCTTTTATGCCTATACATTCAACTGCAAAAGCAATTTATTTGATTAGAGGTCTAAATGAGTATTATTGACAAAAATCCCAAGATTAGCATGTAGTTTTCATTGATTTGGATAAGTCATATGATAAAGTTCCTAAAGAGGGTTTATAGAAATCTCTTCAAATAAAAGGGGTGTGGGTGGCTGATATCAAACTCATCCAAGATATGTATGAAGAGAGTTTGACTCGAGTTAGAACTCATTTCGCTATCTCAATAGGACCGCATCAAGATTCAGCTTTAAGCACATACCTTTTTGCTTTTGTATACAATGAAGGAAGAGTTCTCTAGTACCTTTGTATAAAAATAAAGAAGACATTTTAAGTTGTGGGAATTATAATGTCATTAAGCTTGTGAGTCATACCATGAAACTTTAAGAATGTTTGAACATAGGATTTGAAGGAAAACTAAAGTTTCATACATTCAATTTGCTTTTATGCCTATACATTCAATTACAAAAGCAATTTATTTGATTAGAGGGCTGAAGGAGTATTATCGACAAAAATCCCAAGATTAGCATACAGTTTTCATTGATTTGGAAAAATCATGATAAAGTTCCTAAAGAGGTTTTATAGACAGCTCTTCAAATAAAAGGAGTGCGGGTGGCTGATATCAAACTCATCCAAGATATGTATGAAGAGAGTTGACTCGAGTGAGAACTCCAATAGGTGATACTACTAACTTTTCTATCTCGATAGGACCGCATCAAGATTCAGTTTTAAGCACATACCTTTTCACTTTGGTTTTTGATGAATTTACAAAGCATATTCAAGATGAGATACCTGATTGCATGTTTTTTGCGGATGATATAGTTTCCGTTGTGGAATTCAAAGACAATATCAATTTAACGCTGGAGTTATGAAAAGAGACTCGAGAATCGAAAGGTTTCCATTTTAATAGGGATAAGACATAATATATATTGTTGTTTTAATAAAGGATTCTGTAGTAATGTTATGGATGTGAGATTGAGACTCCACGTCGTTTAAAAAGTTGATCGTTTTTTATATTTTGGCTCATTTCTGCAATGTGATAGAGATATTATTGCAAATGTCTCTTATATGATTCAAATTGGATGGATAAAATGGAGAAAAGATTTCAAAGTGCTTTGTGATCGTAAAATTCTTTTGAAATTGAAGAGTAAATTTTATATATAAGGTCGGTTACATCCAGCACCGCGGAACACAACGCAAGGAAACAAATGACAGTAAACATGCAGACCCGAGGACTTGACCCTGCGACCTGCCCCTCACTCCCCCAAACCCTTATCACCCCACCACCAACGGTAAGGCAGACGAGTAAATTTTATAGGATTGTTATTAGACCAGTTATTCTATATAGTAGTGAGTGTTGGTCTTTGACGAGACATCTTGAACAAAAAAACAAGGGTAACAGAAATGAAAATGTCAAACCCTTAAGATGGTTTGGACATGTTAAAATAAAATCTAGAGATGCACCTATTAATAGGGTAAACTTAATAACAAATTCACTTATTAAAAGAAGTAAAGATAGTCTTAAAAGAAGTAAAGGTCCTAAAAAGAAGTAAACTTAATGACAAATTCACTTATTAAAAATAGAGATAGTTCTAAAAGGACCTCAAACAAATCATTCAAGATAATCTTGTTCTAAATTATTTCAATGAAAATATGGTCTTAAATAGAGCTAATTGACAACGTTTGATCCATGTGTCCAATCCCATTTTATTGAGTTTAAGGATTGTTTATTGTTGTACGTATGGTTTCTATATTAAGCATGAATTTATGAATTAATTTCATTGTACATTTTATTCTTTACAAAATGCATGGTGCACACATAAATGGAACGTGTGAGGAATCAAAATGATAATAATAATAATAACTAATGTGTAGGCATGGTATAATATGTTTGCATGCCACATTATTTTAAGGGTTCTACATAAGGATATTACTGACCTAAATCATTAACCTTACAAAAATATGGAATATAAGCAACTGCACAATTTAAACCAGCAAAAAAGAAAAATGTATGTTTCACCCATGAACTAAATAATGTACATGCTTTTACAATGGTAAATTTGTGCATTTCATATCCGCACATGTTTACATCCAACAAAACATAGTATCATGTATTCTGTTTTCTGGTTATATGGTCTCGTTTGATGCAATTCGATGAAGGATTGGTAATGAAAAAGAATTTTATTAAGGTAAAAAGTGTTCCCTAAGAATGATGTTAAGAGCTGTTCTACAGAGTTATGCTTTCAATGCATTGAAGAGAGAAAATGTTTCTAAGAGGGCACTCTGATCCAATTCCCAAAAAGAACTTACAAATCTTCAAGATCTGTTGGCTCTGGTAAACAAGACTGAAGAGGATAGATAATCACACATTGATAAAATGCTTGCAACTAAGCATTAAGATGCTACATAGTTACAGAAACATGCATCAATTGCACTTATAATGTGAAGGTAAGACAAAAAGTTACCTGAAGAAGGTAGAGTCTGCTTCTGTGGCAACAGCCTTGGCCAAGTATGACTTTCCAGTTCCAGGTGGACCATACAGTAAAAAAGCACTCCATGGTCGTCTCTTACCTAAGGTACAAGAGATTAATTTGATGAAGATGTAGAGATTGCCTTGCTTTAAAGGAAAGAAAATATGTATGGAATGCTTTTAAAGCATTTTCGTGTGCAGGGTTATAGAAGAAAGGGTAGATTGAAGTTGATACAAGTAGCAATCAAATCAGTAATCCACCTCCAAAAAACAAACTTGTGAAGCAAATTAATGATCTAATGAGGATTAAACACATAGAAAGTATCCAGGATAATATTCAATAAGAAAAGCCCTAGGAGGATGCAAAATAGCAAATCAATGACCATTGAACTCATTCGAAGAAACCTTATCAAATTCTAGCTTTATCCTTCATATAAACTCAATAAGCATGAAGCAAAATCTATAAATAACTGACCGGTGAAAAAGTGCGGGAACTTGATGGGCAAGACAACAGCTTCCTGAAGTGCCTGCTTGACACTCCCAAGCCCAGCAACATCGCTCCACTTCACGTTCGGTTTCTCCCTCACGATTGTTGAATGAAGGGCAGCCACGAGCCGAGCTTGCGTCTGGTCCTTTTTGCATTCCCTTCCATGACCCTTGGGGTTATTAAGAATAACTCTAATCTCCTCAGCCCTCCTCAAGTATTCCATGAATTTTCGAGTGATTGCTTCTCTGATCTTTGGATTCTTCTCATGCTTCAGATGGCTTTTGAAGCCTTCCAGTGCATTCATGTAAAGGGGAAATGCCTTACCGTAATTCCCTGCAACATCTTCCTTGATTGCCAGCTTCACGCGCTCTATGGCTTGCTCTTTCAAATTTCTATACATTTTTTGGATCACATGAAAGTCACTGAATTAGGCATTTGAAAACCTTATGCTTGGTGATCGTAGGTTCCTTAACTTCGCTTGATTGAAAGAAAAATGATTTCCCAACCCAATTACACACTGTGTGCCTCGATAACTCGATTAGGTTAAATGGTCCCAACAAACAGGCAACCTCGATAACTCGATTAGGTTAAACGGTACCAACAGGCAACTACGGAAACCGCCAATCCATTGTCATCAGAACAATCGAACCCTTGAAATTGGAGACAACACAAGGAATCCTAGAAAATACTTACTCTCGGTTTCCCGTCGCAGAAGTTCCATGAAATTTGAATAAATTTTACAGAAAAGACAACCCAATCAACAACTTGTTGAGTTGGATGGAGGCCATACCCAAGGGAAAAAAGGAGGGTTCTGTCCTGGTGATCTACTGAGATTGAAGAGGTTGGTTGCGCAGACAAAGGAGTCTCTAAATCGTAGAATCGCTTCGTCGTCGCTCCCCAAAACGCAACAAAGGAAAAACAGGGTGCACGCGGATCTTAGAACGGCTTGTGAAAATCAAGAACGATGGAGGTGCTGAATAGGAGTTCAGATGCGAAAGTCAAGTCACGCCGCCGCTGGAGATGGAAGAATGATCTTCTCTGCACTGGTCGGAACGTGTGTGCTCGACCCGCTGGAAATTCTGGGTTCGTTTCTACCGAACATGATTTTTAATTACAAATTCACGTGCACACAATTAAAACTGAGTCACAAATAAACAACTAAGTGAGTTTTGGTCGATCTATTCAATTTTTATTTTCATATTCCATTGATTTTCATTGAATTGCATTTTAAGATCATCTGAAAGTTGAACTGCTGAATTTAGTATTAACTTCATCACGTGTATCAAATATTACTTATTAAATATTTCATGAACCAATTCATGATTTAAATATCTCTGTAAATAATATGTTAAGTAAAATGTCACATAAAATTCACAGACTATATATATATAATTGCATTAGTTTCAAGTTCTTAATTTATATATTATTTATTGCATAATTTAATGTCATATTTCATGTGAAAGTTCTGAAATTTAAATTAAAATGAATTCACATTTAAAAAATTGAATTGTATATAATAAGTTATGTTGAACATGTATCAATACGGGGCATATGCATCTAACTATAGATAAATATATTATAAAAATTGAAGAATAGTATATTTAATAGTATTGAATGATCATAGGGGTGTATGCGTTATAACAGATGACACTGTGATTGATTGATTGTTAACCAATTGTGATTGATTATGGGAGAAACGTGTGATAACATGAGCACAATATATACCTCTATAACAAACTGTGATTGATTGCCACTATGATTAAACGATGATAAGGGTATATGTGCTATGACAAATGTCAGTGTAAAATTCAATATGCAATTCGATCTGTGATTGATTGATTCTAAATGCAAATCTACAAAATATATTTCATAATGGTATATGTGTTATGATCAAACATGGTTTAAAAATGTACAATTGATTAAAAAAAAGAGTTTAAACCAACTTAAATAAAGAGAATTAAAATGTGCAATTGGTTTGAAGAGTTTAAACCAACTTAAATAAAGGGAATTAAAATGCAATACATAACTTTCAATAAACCAACTATACATGTTAAATAATAGGCAAAAAAGATTTTAATCTTTGTTTTGTAAATAATATACACAAGTTGGTTAAAAAGAGTTTAAACAGACAGTACAAAATGCATTGAACGTATTTGTACAAACAAAAACACATGGTGAATGTCGTCTTTGCAAATGCGTTTTCAATATAGAATTGAAACATATAAGAAATTAGACAAGTTTTCTAGTATCCCCCTCCGTGCACTTGCATGAGTAGCTACACAAACAAAATAACTAATTATATACTTGAAAAAGAATAATAATATGAATGTTTAAGGGAATAAAGTAGAAAGTAATTTTAAATTAATATGCTTCTAAGAGTACATATATACATAATAAAAAAAATATCAGAATATATATATTAGAATATATACATAATTTCTATACATATTATATATATATATATATATATATATCAGAATTTAGAACGTGTGTGTCTTTTGTAATATATAGAGAACATATATGTATAGAACACACACACATACACACATAATCAATACAAGAACTTTTAAAATAAGCATCAACTGACCATATAATGATTATAATAGTAAAACAATGGTCGAAAATAAATGGATAAAATACTAAGCTATAAAGAGAGTGAAATGGTGATATGGGTACCTTGTAATTGCAATCATTTTTTTGAAAATTCAGAATTCTTTAACCAATATTTTCCATTTCTTCAAGCATTGATATTACTCAAGGTGTTCATAGCAATATATATATATATATATATATATATATTGTAAGAAATATTAGAACATGAAACATATGTAAGCTTTATTTTATAAAAAAAAAGAATAGAGCAATCAAAAAGGTATTTATTGTAAAATATGTGACTTGATAGGCTAATGTAGAAAGTATAATCAGTTGGCTAATATGTGAATAACAAATATTAATGTGTGTGCATATATGTTGCAGTGTATGCCTCTGTATTTAACATATTGTTGAATACTAAATCGCTAATTTGTGCATAACTTGTATCGAAGTGCATATATCAGTGTACGCATATAGGCTGCCAGTGTAACATGTGCATGTTACATCTCGAAGAACTTTACTCATTGCGGTGTACGCATATTGATGAATATTACATATTTCAGTGTATGCACTGTATGCATTTACAATGTGCATATTTCAGTGTATGCATGAGACACAATAACTATCGAAGCAAATTCGATAATTAAGAATTGCAAAGATGGACATATACAACATTGAAAAGATATATTAAGAATGAAAATGAAACAAAAGTGTCAAGTTTGGATTAAATAGAAAAGAGCCTTTCCAACTAGTGGGAAAATACATTATTGGAAAGGGTAAAATGAACTGTAATTTAGTTTGGTTTGGATTATCATTGCATCTTGAAGTTCCATGTCTAAAATCAGCGACACCTTTAAGTGGAAAAGGCTTTTATTATAGTAAGTTTCTTTGTAATAAATATAACAATCAAATAGTTTGGAAGAGTCGATACAATAAAGAATGAGATTTTTATGCTAAAGAATCACCAAAGAATATATGTAAAAATAAATGTATACAACTATTATTCATACAGAATTTCATACTATTTGAGTGGATTATATTTGTGATATCAAATAAATTTGCGAGCTGTTAGTTTTTGTTACAGTTTTCTTTAATATTAAAATTTATGAAATGTTACAACTGTTGTAAAATGATTTTTCTAGTCACATAACTTTGAAATAACAAATTCATGAACTAAATATATATGTGAATTTAATAGTAAGAAATGTATTTTGATGTAATTTAAACAGTTAATCAGGGGGAAAACCATGCAAACAATTGAATATGCTTTTTTTTGTAAACTCAAATAATGGATGTGGTAATTTTATAACTGGAAATTAGTAAATATAGTGATGATATTTTTTTAACCATTGTTCAAGGAAAAAAGAATATTAAAAGATAATTCATGAATTGTATGTAATGTAAAGGTAACTAATGTAGTAGAGAACATACTTGTGTACTGCCAAATAAACTAACAAGGATGCTATGTTGATGATGTCCCTTAATCAGGAATTTTCATCCGAACAAACATCCAACATGGAAACAAAGGGACAAAAGTGAGAAATAATGATTTAGCCTAAATGTATAAAGAATTATTTAAAGGATTTAAAGATAAATTGAATGTTATTGAATATAATATAGAAAATACATATAGTGTATGTACTTTGATTTGTTTTGAAGAATTCTTGAAAGCTTTAATTTCTCGGTGATTATCTATAATGAAGAGGAACTTGAATGTATTTTGGTCACATAATCGATGATAGTTTTTAATACCTTTTGAAATTTTCACAGTGATCATCACTGTTTCAGAATTATTGATATTCAGCTCTGTTGGAAACCCAAATTCATCATTTTCATATCATATAGAGATTTATTTCATTTATAATTTCTAAACCATATTCAAAATTAATTTATATTAAGTATGAACAACAATCATGTTCATAGAGGCATCATGAAAAGAATAATTCATAATATTAGAAAACCTAAAGCATAAGTAAATGATGCGACAAAAAGGTGAGAATCCTTGAAGTGAGAGAGAGTTTTCCCTAGTAAGAACTAAAAGTTAGCAACATAATCATTTTGATTTTTTTTCATGGACCACTCTAGGCTACAATATTTGAATTTTATCAAAACAAATGTGAATGTCATGCTGCCTAGAAAATTCTATAGGATGAGATTAAAGAAAGCACCAAAACCTGTAGAGTATTATCAAAAGACCAAACTCCATTGGCCACTAAGCTAGATATTTAGATATCATAGGGACCAGGATTAGGATACAAAATTAGTTTGGAATCGTCTTGATAAACATAATAAGATAGGTCACATGTAAAATTTCCATTCAAGAGTCTAAAGAACAACATATGGAAGTGCCTAAAGATAAGAAATGATTTCAATAATAAAAAGAATATTTCCAAATGAAAAATGATACATAATAATTATAGTAGCAGAATTGATCGAGCACAAAACCGAATTCTATGAATTTAAGTATAATTAGTGACAGTGAATGTTTAGTAGTAGGAAGAGAATTCAATGAAAATTTAGGACCAAAAAAATGGTTAAAAAATCACATGCACAAATATAGAAAACATATACACATAAAACCCATACAAAACACGTGATTTCATTAAGTGATAAGCAATAAAAGTCGAAAAATTGAACTTTTTAAATTTAAACTGAGATAAACCCCTAGAGAACTCACATGGGATGGAATGAAAAATCAATTCTTAGCTATATCTAGACAGTAGTGACAACTAAATGAAATGGATATTGATTGTGAGTAAGCACATAATATAACAACGTTGGCCAGAAATTTGAAAGAAAATTTAAATACATAACACATTGTTCATTAATTTCATGCACTTAACAGATGCACCAAGTAACTACACACTGATATTTTTGACCTAACAATTTTCATAAACAAATATCAAATTAAATTCGAAGAATATATAAAATCCAACAATGCATGATACATTAATAAACTATTCATTTAGAATGAATTTTTCAAAAACATAATGGTATAAATGTCTAGAAAGAAAAATAGAACTATGAGAACAAAGATAGCCTAAAAAATTAGTAATTATGATATTTGGAATCATAAATCCAATATTCATATCTTCATCACATCAAAAAACTAAAATGAGGTGTCTTAAGAATATATAATAAGAAATAATCCAATTCACTAAAAGCTTGGAGGGAAGTTTTATAAAATCAATTATGGAAGATACAAATAACCATCTACCTAAAAAGAAGTAGATTTTAAAAACAAAATAAGAAGACATGTTTCATGATTCATGGTCAGAAAGAATATAGTACTTTTTATATACATTGGATGAATAAAATAAATATAAGGTATTATTAAAGATAACTTGAAATGTGATATGTGTACTTCATGCACACATTTTAGGTTGTTTTAATATGTTGATTTGTGTATTTAATTGAATAATCTTTCCAATTTTAGAACGAATTGACTTGTTTTTTTTGTTTTATGATAGGAAACAATGAATATTTGAAAAAGAATGAGAAGGGATGAGTAATGGAGCTAAAATACGTGACACGACACCGTATTTTTGAGGAAGTTTGGAGCTGGAAAACTGGAGAAGAATGATTACACATCATGTAATTCAATTACACGTCATGACCTCATCAAGAGAAGTAGTGCCACACATGACAAGTCGTGAGGAAAATACATGTTGTGAAAAGGAATTACACATTGTGTAAACCAAATACTTGTCGTGAAAGTTCAAAGATGGAAAGATCCATGAAAGCCACTACTGATAGGGATTACACGATGTTAAAAATCATTACACGCCATGATGATGTCGGGAAACAGAAAAAATGAGATTCGTGAGATCTGTTGTGCGATCAGAGATTTGACCAAAACCTTTATAAATAACACCCTTGGACACACCTTGGATGGGGGATCTGGACAGAGGACCACCGAAGAACGCATGTGGAGACGCGCCCACCTACTGCAGAGCTCTACTTCACCACTTTATGTAGGATTTTTCTTTATTATTTTTCTGCACCTGCTCATGGTTATCATGAGCGGGTGATTTCTTTGTGTCGTGGTGTGCATGATAAACAAGGATTGAATGTATGAGGTATTTTATATTTCATTTAAATTCATGTTGGGATTTCATATTGATTCTTTATTTCTATCTCTTCCCAGATTTCTTCTTGCATGACCATTGTGAGTGGGATTAGGGATTGAGTATAATTTCTTTCTTTCTTTGCGTATGAAAATTGATTAGATTGATTGAATGCATTTTTTTAATATACAATCTAGGGTTTAGACTTCCACCAAGACCATTGAGTTTGTTTTCTTCCCTATGTTTAAATAAGATTTTGGGTTACCCATTCATTGCACTCTGAAGTAACTAATCATGAGAAAAAGAGATCTTTAGATGGAGAGCGTTTATCATGACCATTATACTCGCTAGGACCCAATCCCAACGACTACATAATTTTTAATTAATTATTTAATACATTGTCATCCCATGAAGCTGAATTCATTAATGTTCGACACCCGTTTTAGATTTTCTTCTCCCACTTTCTCCACCAATTAAAAGCTCGATAATTTAGATTTATTTTTTAAAAATAAAAATTAGTTTAGCTTTATTTTACTTTATTAATATTTTCTTCAACCCTGTCTCTGTGGGTTCAACCTCGGACTTTCAATTCCTATACTACCCTGTAGTTTAGTTCTTTTTTTTATTCGGGTTTTAAATTTATAAATTCGGTAACCCGGTGGGAATTAACGACACGCACGGGGGTATCAAAATGCTTCCCAATGTACTCATTGTAGATAATTAACCACATAACACATCTATTATATGAAATTTATTTTAAGATAATAATCACTAATTTAATCCAAATACAGTTAATTAGAATTCAATATTCAAGATAAATCATGAAAGCACTACAAGTAGTAGAAGTCTAGTGGAAAAGGGATAACCTAGAATATAAGTGGAGATTCTTCATCACTGGTGGGTTTAAAAACATGGTCCGAGATGAGAAGGGGATTTTCTAAACTTCTCCTACATAAAATACATGATGAAATATAAATTTATTATGGGATTAATAAAAAAACATGTCTAAAATATAATGTATCCACTTTGAGATGAATTAGCCCCCCCAACAACACCTTCACTACCAATTTTCAGTAGAACGAAAATGAACTCTGTAATCAAACATGATTATGCATTGAACTATGTGAATATAAATCAAAAATAACAAAATTACATGGTAATATGCAATTTATTCTGTAAAATATTACCCATAAAAAATTTTATTATTTTCAAAAATAATAACAGAATAACATATTAAAATATAGAAAAACCAATCAACTCTCAACCATAAATTTAACATTACATCATAAAGATTATTTTGTTATACAGTAGAAATAAAAAATGAAACTTCAAATATAACATTAAATGGTGCTTTCCATGTGATAGTTAAAGCCTTTTCATAAGTTATTAGAAGGACACACTACCTGGATGAAATAATCTATTTGTTTGTAATATATTACCAAGGATCAAATAATCAATTTATATATAATATATTTAACTGAGTGAATGAATAATACATGATACACATGACTATAGAATCTAAATATAGGATTAAAAATCAATAAATAGAAATGGTATTGCCTAATGAAAACTGAAAAACTCAGAAATTGATTGCCAATTGTGAATTTATAATGAAAAAAAACATAATAACTAATTTAGAATGTTATTTTTCTTGAGAATATATGTAATAAATTGAAAATTTTGAATGGTAAAAAAATGACTATAGAGTAGGAAAACATGATAGATCTTTGAAACTGAAATTTTATAGATACTACAAGTGTGTATAAAAATATACATCAATAATTTAAAAATATTGAACATTGAATTTAACTATAATTACAAAATACATAGTACTTGTGATGTAAGATCATGTATGTTTTACCAATGTAGTTGATGAATAAAACTTATAACAACTATTAAGATAAATATTATAAAAAAATAACACACATTCATAAAATAGGAATGCATATACCTATTGGAGACATAGGCTATTAGGAAATTATATTTATTTTAGTTTATAGTAATCATGGTGATCAAGGGGAAGATACAATTAGATTATTATATTTATAAAAAAAATGAATTTATAAATTTATAAGAAAAACAAAACAAAAAGTGAAGCAGAAAATTTAATATTGTGTTAAAGAGACATGCTTGTTTCAGACACCGCCAATCCTAGAAAATTTGAAATTTGGTTAAGGAGGTGATTTGGTGAGTGAATGAAAAAAGAGAAAAAGCCCGACACAAAGTAAAAAAAGGAAATTTGTGTTCCATAAATGATGGGATAACCTGAAGCATACCGAATGTTCCTCACTGATTCGAACATGGATGGCTTGAAGTAGGGACATGGGCTTAGGTTTTATCACTACGGGAAAAAGGGGTTTTGCGATGAGGATAAATCCCGTCGCAAATAGTCCCGTTAGAAACTTATTTGCGACAGGGGCATTTTCCCATCGCAAATAACTACTTATTTACGACGGGGAAAGCTCACCCGTCGCAAAAGGTTTGGCGCGCAATGTGCGCTAAACCGCAGGAATGTTATTTGCGACGGGAGGTTACTGCCCGTCGCAAATAACCGGCGGCGGTAAAAAATATTTGTGATGGGAATATACCCCCGTCGCAAATAGTATGTCGGTAGGTTATTATTTGGGACGGGTCCCATCGCAAATAACTATTTAACCGTTGACCGTGATAAATGCGGGCTAAAGTATTTGCGACGGGTATCCCGTCGTAAATAGTCCCGTCGCAAATAAGCTAACCTATAAATACCCTCATCCATTTTTTTTACATTCATTCTCAAAATCTATCTTCTACTTCTCTCAAAACTCTATTTTTAGAGTTCACAGTTTCTTAAGTTTAATTTTTATTTCCGGAGTTGATATTGAAGTCTTCAACAACTATCAGAGATCAAACTCAGATCAATTTTAAAGGTATTTATGTTCATTTTAATTTAATATTTATTTTAAATTTTTTATTAGTTTTAATTATTCTTAATTAGTTGTAATTTAATTATGTTTAGATTGTTTTGTTATTTAATAAATTTAAATTATTAGTATTCATTGTTCATAGTTAATGGTAATTAGGAACAATTAATAATAATTAGAAATAATTAATAATAAATAGGAATAATTAATAATAATTAGTCATAATTAGGAATAATTATTAATAATTAGTCATAATTAAGAATAAATACTAATAATTAGTAATAAATAATAATAATTAGTAATAAATTGTAATAATTAGTAATCATTAGTAATAATTAGTAATAATTTAGAATAATTAGGAAATAATTAGGAACAATTACGTAAAATAAGAAAAAATACGAATAATTACGAATAATTACGAATAATTACTAATAATTACTAATAATTACTAATAATTACTAATAATTACTAATAATTACTAATAATTACTAATAATTATTAATAAACTTCCCCCATGCACTCATTAACCTTTACAACTAAGTCATTTCATTTTTTATACATTTAATGATCTATCTATATATATATATAGTTATATTTATTCGTATATTAATATAGATTTATATTAATATAAATATATTCAGTTATATGAATATATATATATATATTTATTCATATATTAATATATATATATATATATTCGTATATTAATATATATTTATATCTATTTATATATGTATATATATAGTTATAAATTTTTATTCGTATATTTATTTGTATATTAATATATATTTATAAACTTAGTTTTAAATAAATTTATAAAATATGTTTTTTATGTGTATTTATAAATAAATAAATAAATAAATATATACATATATACAATACACACACACACACACACACAGATATGTATAGTTATGAATGAGTACATAGAAATGAGGGGGTGAAAATCCATCGAGAATGTTAAAACGGCTATAACTTCTAATCCGTAAGTCCGTTTCAACTACACAACCAGTCAAATCAAATAACATGAAATGATCTTCAATATGATATGTGGTACATGCCAAACAGACATCTGGATGGGAAGTTATAGCCATTTCAATGTTAAAATGACCATAACTTCTAATCCAGGAGTCCGTTTTAGCTTTACAATCAGTCAAATCGAATAACATGAAACGATCTTCGATATGATATATGGTACAGGTTTATCGAACATCAGGATCAGAAGTTATAGCTATTTTAATGGTAAAAAACCGGGGTACCCCGACTAAAAACTCAGTTTTGGAGGCCTTCTGGACCTTTTTTGTCCTCTAAAAAACCTTGGATGGATTCCACCGATCCAAAGGGATGTAGAGCTCGTCGCAGGCTTCGATTTGATATGCTGTAGAGCTCAAACGGAGTCCCAGATCAAAAGTTATGGACGTTTGAAGTTTGGGTTTCATTTTCAACTTATTTTGGATCTTTCATTAATTTTTTTATTTTTTTTATATTAAAAGAGTTATTAAATGACTATTAATTGATAAAAATTACATAATTACTAATTAAAAATATTTTTTAATTTATTTTATCATCCTCTTTTATTAAATATCTTATAAATTAATATTATATTTCCATAGATCCTTTCAAAAATATATTTATAAAATAAATATTATATTTATATCAATATAAATAGATTAATATATTTTAATATTAATAAATAATTTTTTATTTTTTTTTTAATTTTATTATTATTATTTGTGACGGGAATATATTCCCGTCGCAAATAAGTATTTGCGACAGGACCGTCCCAAATAGTTTCTTCGAAGAGACTATTTGCGACGGGAAAAGGGCCCGTCACAAATACTTTGTTGCGACGGGCCCGTCGCAAATTGTTTTTTTAAAAAACCAGAAATCTATTTGCGACGCCATTTTCCGCAACGAGTCATTTGAGACGGGGCCCCGTCGCAAAAGGCCATTTGCGACGGGATCCCGTCGCAAATGGCCCGTCCCAAATACCTGTATTTCTAGTAGTGTATGAAAGTGATGACCTGAAGTAGGGATGTTGGTTTGGGTTTCATGAATGATTTTTTTTGTTGATATGAATCGGTAAATCCTAAAATGCTAAAAAAAATTTAATGAGATTGATGATAAATGAAGGAAAGGTTAGTGAAAAAAAAAACAAATTTGAAATAGATAATGCTCGATATGAAGTAAAAAAATACCAAATAGATAGAGATGAAAACAAAATAGTAGTTGGGATGAAACATTATAGACATATGAGATGTCAAGAAGGAAGAAACTCACAAGGAATCATTGAGGAAATAGATGTTTCCAATGAATAATATTTCATCAAGGTAAAATAAGAAAACTTGTAAAATAAGAAAAAAAAACCCAGATAACATGCATTTAGTGTTTATAGAAATCAGGAAAACATATAAAATAATAAATTAAAACCCTTAACAGCGGAAAAAATTTGGTAGAAATTTAGAGTCAGAGGCAGAGAGGTAGGGATGCGCCATAGGGAGGTGAGGGAGACATGGGAAGGTGAGGTAGGGATGTGGCATGAGAAGGATTATTAGGAGGTGATGAATATAGAGGTGGAGGTGGAGACATAGGTAGAGGAGTGGCAGAGGTGGAGGAGAATTCAGATCCAATGAACCTAAAAGCAATGAATGAAGCAACAAATTTTTCATAGATAAACCAGGAAGTGTGGAGAGGAAGCTATGAGGAAGTGGGGAGAAGTGGGCGAGTCATAGAGATGGGGAATGGAAGAATGGGATGGGGATCATCCAAACGGTGACACGAACACATGAAACATGGAAATAATGACATGTGGATAGGGAGGCACATCAAATAGTATAGATAACATATTTTATTAATTAATAAGGATGGATAAATGTAAGGGTGGAGGTAAATTTAAAATATAGCTATGAGAACCGATATAATGAGTGGTTTAACGATTCAATTATTGAATTAATGGTATAATGATATGACTTTTTAGATATATTTATATATGTGTGTGTATATATATATTAATGTAAAAGAAAAAAACATAAAAAAAATCCAAGTCCAAGTTAAATAAAATAGAGAATTAAGCAACAATAAAAAAACAACTATGCCACCATTGATCATCTCATATAATTAAGTTAAAAGAAATTAAGATAAAAAAATAAGAGGCCTCTCATACATATTATCCAGTGAATCTCCATCCAAAAGATTAGTGTTGAATTTTGAATGTATGTATGTATGTATGTAATATTTCATTAAAAAAATCCTATATTTATTTTTTCAAAAAATATACATTATAATATTGATTATTATATTTTTACGAAATACCAATATATATAGATTACGAGGCACAAACTTGGAATGGTGTAGTCGGGAGTTTAAATTTGTTAGTCCAAGTGTAGCCTTGGAATGTCGCAGTTAGGAGTTAGAGTATGCCAAGCTGTAAATATCATAGGTTTTTTGGTTTTCCATTAAGGTGGGTAGGTTGACATGGGTATTGTGAGTGGGTGTCCTAGAACCAACCCCTTTATGTACTTTGATTACCATTACATGTATACAATTTAATTTATACATGTATTTATCTTAACACAATAGTGTGATGCTTCTATGTCCACTATATTTATGGTAATATACTTAGACTACATGTCGTATCAAAATGTTATAGAAATTACCAAACTATAATGAGAACCTATATATACCATGACAATAATATTAAATATATGTCTTATGGTCTCGATACATCATAATGATAAGACACAAACAATATTTGACTATTAGGTACCGGGGGCTCATAAGCATTGAGACCTCTTCTCATAAAGATCACACTTAGTGATCTTCAGTAGATGAGATCATAAGGACTATCTTCCAATAGGAACACTACATATTTCAGGTGTCATTGATAGTTCCTATCTGCGAACACATGTATTGGTCTCCCGACTTGAGATTATTATCAGTGTATATCATTTTATTACGTACTTTTATATAAGATGAAAACCATGAAATTTATTTGGGGATGAGTTAACTTATTTTGGATGTGCCATTAATGGTATGACATTAATTGAATGAACAATATAGAATTTTTCGCTTCTGAAAGGAAGTGATATCTCAGGCCCAGTTGATCAGGATGGTAGTACCTTCATTAAATCCATAACCATGGTAGAATAAGATAAGTCCACCTATTAAGGTCAACATATAATTAAGCAAGAAAGGATGATGACACAAAGTGTGTATCTTACTTTATGATATATCACGAGACAATAAGATTATATTACACGATGTGTGTTCGTAGGAGGTTGTCTTTGCTATGACTATACCTCATCTACTCAAGAGCCTTGATGGATTGCTAGAATATACTCCTGGTCAGTGAGTAGTACTCACTGCTATTGAGATAAGGTCCTAGATGACCACACACTTAATGTATTCAAAAGTTTATCATATTCTTATGAATAGGAGTATAGGACATGGTGGGCCACATAAAAGGGTCTAGGAGATGTCCAAGCTTAAATAACCACCATGAAATAAATAAATTTATACTATTCAAGTTTAGAATAATTTGTATTGAATTTATTTATTAATATTCTCCATAAATTATAATGGATATATAAAAAATATTTAATAAACAATTATTATTTAATTTTCAAGGTTCATTTAATATTTGCGGGAATGAAGAGTCAAGTTAATTACTTGATTTTATAACATAATATATTTACTTTATTATAAGTAAGTGATAAAAATATAAATGACATTTATGACTCAGTCAATAGGCCATAAGATGTTGTTTATGGCTTATTTAGTGGGTAATATATATTCGGGGGTCGTGGAGCCATTTTTGGGTATTTTAACTCCACTATATAAGCAAGAGGAAGATCTCATTCGAGGTACTATTCATACAATCAAATTTGAGAGATCCTCACTCATTTATTCCACATCCTAGAGAGAGAAGTAGCTAATCCAAGCAATCAATCCAAGTTCTCCTTCACATATCCAATGAATAGTGAGATGACGATCATTAGGATGTTGAAGGATTCATTGAATCTCCATGATATCACCATAATATTGAGGATCAATGTTCCCATATACTTTTGAAGTGCGTGTGGATGATCTAGAGGGATTAGACATTGGTTCCTTTAAGCAGCGGTCATCGACGATGAGTGGTCTTTACTAGCGTCAACAAATCAAACGAGGTAACTATTCAATTTATTCTTACTACTTAAATCCTTTACATGGGATCCTTGGGTTGATTACTAGGCTGTGTGTCATTAGAGATGATGTAGTTATGTGTATCTGGTGATAAATTTTTTAAATTTTCAGTTTATCCACTTTCGCTGTTCATCACGATACCAACAATTGGTATCAAATAAAAAACTTGAATTTTAATCCTTTAATAAATTAAATTTTCACAACAGTTCTATTTCAACAAGTTGCGGTTCGATCTGATTACGAATGACCAAGTTAAGGCCATTCAAAGTTTTAAATCAAATTGAAACTGATTTTGCAGGTTTAAAATTTGAAAAACACACAAACACACATATATAATTATATATGTTATAATTTTACCCAGAGGCAGTTGGAGGTGGCTTTTTCTAATGAACCCTAGTATTTCATCCCTTTTTTAATGGTCAGGATAATGTTTTTCAGTGGGACAATTTTCTACACAGTTGTGGAAATTTTAAAGTCTAATACCAGCCTTTGTAATTTTAATAAAAAATGAGGGGGGGGGGGGGGGTTAAGAAAAGAGACAAAAAAATGATTTAATGGGATGGCTAAGACACATCATTGATTTTTAATCTTTACCACACAAGGGGCGACACGTGAATAAGACTCGTGCCAGCATAGTGCGGGGTTTTGTTTATTTTTTTAAAATATTTATTTTTTATTTTTTAAACAGGCGGTGGGTGGTAGCACTGCCATCCCCCCTCCATAATATCTCCCTAAACATAGGCTACATAGGACATTGTCATCGAACAACCCGACCTGGGCCCCGATCGTACCAACTCAGGCCTTTCTAGGCCTAGAAATGGTCCGAAACCCCTTTTTAGGGGTTTTCGGGCCACCCGCGGGATCAATTTTTTTAATAAAAGTTAAAAAATAGATTTTTTTGGAATGTTTTAAAAATATTTCAGGGACAGTGTAATTAATATTTTATGAATTAAAATTAGATAAAATTATTTTAATTTATTTAAAATTCTCTCGAGTAAAATTTATTGAAAAATTTATTTTATATTGCATGTTTATCACCTACCGACTGATCTTGAGCATCGAATGACCAATGTATGTCTGGATATAATTTATTATTTTAATTGTGTGTGATGACTATAATAATTAATTTATTTTTGATGGTATGCACATTGTCTATCCTCACTTTATATGTATAAGAGCCTGCACATCCATGAGTATTATTCTACATGCAGTTTGTGCATTCCCAAGTGTTTATGTGTAATGTTGAGGATGATATAAGACAAAAACCACACTGAGATGAGGCGGTATTCTAGATGAGATGTGATTACATTGTAAAGGGGTATGAGTTGCGATATGAGTTAGACACGACTCTTGTATTCAAACCCTAGGATCCTGGTTGATCCATTTACTCTCAATGGATTAAACAATAGCAAGTTATCAAGATTATTCATGTTTCTTATTTAATTTATGCATGATTTATTATTGTTTTGTGAATATTCTAGTTTATGTGATCACTTAAAATAATAAATAAAAAATTCATAGATTAAAAAAATTAAGACGTGACGAATTTTTTATATTTAATTCATTGTCAAGTTGTGATCATGATCACACAGTATGATCATATCAAATAGAAAATGATTTCATTCATTGAGTAATAATAAAACCCCTCAAAAAAATATTAAGTTGTAAAAACTTCCATTACTTGAATTTGAACAAAATCGGGTGTGCAAGGTGCTCATTAGCCCTAGTTGAGGGTGCCACCTTCTACTAGAGAGTTCTTATGAGATTAATGGGTTAACTTAAAAAAATCTGGAAATAAAGAAGTACCTATATCTAGCATGTTTCCACTTTAGAGGCAAAGTGTTGAGTAAATAAAAGTTACGATTCTTAGAATCCAAGATTTCACTCAACAGTTCAAGGATCCGCGAGTAAATGCGGTTGAATAGTCTCATGCCTACCTTAAAACTCTTTGAGTAGTGGTGTAGAAATAGTTGGATTATGAGGAGTGGTTTCAAGGATCATTTCCACTAGAATAATCAAGCGACTGGGTATTCTAAACCTAGTAGTGAGGGCTACTAGGGTTTGATAAAATAGTGAGAGACATTTAATGATTAATTAATTAGAAATGAATAATCAATAATCAAGATAATGTACTAACCAATAAGTTTATTTATTGTACGTAAAATGGAAAAATTGGTTTAATATCATTGTGATCTATATTGGATAAAGTGAATATACTAACTAAAAATAACTTCCAGGAGTGGTATAAGCACTTGCATATAGTACTATGCCAAGAGAGTGTAACGTCCCATGTTTTTAGACCAGATTAAATTTTTTGAAGGAACATTAATTTTCAGTTTGGTGGATGGGAAAAATTGCAAACCAAGCTTCAAAAAGAAATTCTAAGAGATAGAACACTTAAATGTGTTGTTTTTAGACTTGGTTTAAGGCCATAGAGGTGACTCAGGTGTTCCATCAAGTTTTGGGAGCGATGTACCCTAAAACCTCAAAATTGGAGAAGGCTAATATGGGAACATGGTTTGTCTAAAATCATGAGATCCTCTAGAAGAAACCATGTGGCTGATCCAGTGGAGTTGGAGGTCTCACACAATTTGGTATAACTGTGTGAGAGGATATGCATGAACGTGCGCCTAATTGTAGGTTCTTGATAGAGGTCTTTTTCACGGGATGTACAGGATTATCCAAACCATGCAGTTAGGCCAAGTGAGGAGGTTCATCAGGCAGTGGCTTAAGCATGGTTGATGCACAATTTGGATAGTCATGCGGCCAAACCGCACACCTCATTAATGGGGGTGAAATCACTATTTTACCTCTCCAACATTTATTTATTTTCTCATCCTCTTCTTCTCCTCTTACCCATGTGCAATAGCCTCTTGAGAGATCCTCCTCCTCCTCCTATAGGTATGATGATATATCCTATATCCAGCCTCCGTTTTGAGCACTTCTTGTAACATTGGAAGTGTATCAAGTGTTTGTTTGTTTCTTCGATTTCTCTCGAATCAGATCGATTCAAGACTCAATATTGGATGAGTGGACTATCCATGGTATATTTTAGGTGGTATATGGATTTTCCCTCAATTTTTTTGTTTTTTATAAAGTATGCTATTGTGTCATGCACTGGTATTTTCGTGCGATGCCTCTTAGATGTGATATTTAATTTGTAGAACCTAACACCATAATTCTAGTAGACCTTTTATATTCAATTAGAGTTTTTAATGGTCATATAACTCAAGTTTTAACCACCCTTAAGGGTGGGTTACATGAATGCCTTTAAATAATCAATTGTTTTCTAATAAAACCCCTCATCGAGGTGCATTGTCTTATAAAATATAAGTTAGTTGATTAATTGGAATATGGTAGGATGTGACACCCCACTGTATTATCTCCCAATGACCAAACCACCACGTTAGGGGTTATAACCTTCTCTTGTTAAATTAATTTGATGATTTGTGTGTGGTATTCATATTATCATGTCCTACTTTAAACCTCTTGAAGGTATGGTGTTCATTGTTATGGATAGTTCACATGGACCTCATGTTTCTATTGATGGATTTAACCAAGTAATGAAATGAATGGCCTTTATTGATGTCACGACCCGCCCTCGGGGTCCGTGCCGTGACTACCCCAAGCCCGCCTTCCATAGGCCAGGGGCTGGCGACTAGCACCAAGGCGTAAATCCCGGTAAAAGGGAAGACATTGCCTTTGTAAAGTAAACAAACACCACAGAGTAAGTAAGCGGAAAGTAAACACTAAGCAAAAGCAGAGTACAACTGAAAGTGCGGAAAAGTAAATGGGCCAGTATACAAACCCAAACTGAAAGTAAAGTACAACTCGAAAGGGAAAACAGCAACTGAAAAGTAAATGCCACTACACCGAGCTGTCCACTGGAAATCCCACCTGAAGAGTGGGTACAGATAGCTCCTCTGCTCCACGGGTCCCGCCGTCCGGTCCGAGCACGTCCCGCCCAGTGGTCCACCTCTGGGTACCGTCCCGCTCTGCAAGCCTCAGCTAAGGTCAACGCTGTCCGTCGTCTGCAACCAACACAACGTAGTGCGGGCAAAGCCCGTGCAGGGGTGAGTATAAGCTACTCAGTAGGGACCCCGAGACCCCTGAAGGTCTCTCAAATCCACAAAGGATAAACCACGAAGAAAGGTACAATCACGAAGTAACAACCGACACTGCTTAGGTATATGCCCATACATATACCTAAGTCATCAATTTCAAATACGCTCCAACCTCCGAGCCCAAGTACAACTCAGTCCACACAGGAAAGTAAACGTATTCCACACAGGGAAGAAAAACGTAATCCACACAGGATTGCACAACACAATCCACACAGGAAAGCAAAACGTAATCCACACAGGATTGCACAACACAATCCACACAGGAAAGCAAAACGTAATCCACACAGGATTTCACAACACAATCCACACAGGAAAGCAATAGGATTTCAGCTCACACAGGTATACATCTTCAAAAGACGATAAAGATGATCACTGATCCATCTAAGTCGTCGGACCCACGAAGGATCGATAGGTAACTAACCCCCGCAAAAGACCCACACAGGATCGGGCCCACACAGGACCTGTAGGCGCTGGTTCACACAGGACCGCTGAGCGCAAGGACCCACACAGGATCGGACCCACACAGGATCGGGCCCACACAAGACCTGTAGCACTGATCCACGTAGGATCGCTGAGTGCTGTAGTCGTCGTCGTCGAATCCACACAGGATCGGGCCCACACAGGACCTGTAGCACTGATCCACGTAGGATCGCTGAGTGCTGTAGTCGTCGTCGTCGAATCCACACAGGATCTCTGTACTGTCGTCGTCGCAGTCACAGTAGCAGTAGTAGCAGTAGTAGTCACAGTAACAGTCGCAGCCAGCACTAGGGTTCCCGCACACAGCAAGCTCGTTCGGAGGGTCCGCTCCACGAGCCGAGAGGCTGATACATCAACTGTCACAAAGTCCAGAGTTGATGTATCCAAAAGTTCCGTATCGTCAACAGGAACTCAACGCAACTGACGGCGCGTCGATCGGACGCCCGGTCTGAGAGTTATTGGCATTTTCGTCCCCGGGGCCCGGTTGGTTTTTAAGGCAAAACCAACCCGACCGTACTCCACCTGCGTCCAAACCTCGGGCGGAGTATGCCAAAAGATCCGTCTCACTAATAGGAACACAACACAGCTGACGGCACGTCAATCGGACGTCCGTAGCTCAAGATATGAGCGTTTCCGCTCCGAAGGCCCGGTTGGTTTCGTGAACGAACCAACCTGGCCGAACTCAAAATAATCCGAAACCTTGAGTGCGATATACCGAAACGACCGTCTCGATCCAAGGATCGCGTTGCCGCAGACGGTTCATCGATCGGAGGTCCGTGGCTCAAGTTATGGCCAAAAGACCGAATCTGAACCGAAACGGGGGGTCCGGGTCCGGGCCGACCCGGCCCGACCCCCCCTGGGTCGGCCCGAACCGGGTCGACCCGGCAGGCGGCGCGGCGGCGCGGCGGCCGCGGCGGCCTGGCGCCGCACGGAGGCAGCGTGGGGGGAATCAATCCCCCGCTGGATTGATTGGGCGGCGCGGCTATATGCCGCGCCCTTTGAAATAAACGGCCCCCATGTGGGGGCCGGCTTGAAGAAAACCGGGGGGCCTCCTGCCCCCCCCCCCCCGCAAGGGAACCGCCCCCCTCTTTATGAGGGGGTTTTTTTTGAGCTTGCCGGGGGATTAATTTCCCCCGGTTCATTACCATCCGGCCGGCCAGTTGGCCGACCGGTTTTCTCCAACGGGACCGGAAAATCCGGTCCCCTCTTCGGCTTCCGACGCCGGCGGCCCGGCCGCCGGTCTTCTCATTCCGCCGCGGCCCGGAACCGGCCGCGGTGTTCGTCGTCCGGCGCGGTGCGACGACACCACGCCCCTCCGCCGCGCCTTCGATTCCCCTTGATGTGGCGCGGCGGCGTCGCGTTCTTGAAGATTCTTCCATGGCGCGCGCGCGCAACGGCGTCGCGTAAAATAACCTCACGATTAACCACGTGGTGCGTCGGCACCACGCCACCTTGTTTCCACCCGCAAGGTAAATCAACAAGAACGATGTAGGGGGTTCGGCCGTGTTCTTGCGGTCCGGCCCCCCTCACGTTAAATAATAACACAACTTAAAATATTCAATTGCCTCACGTTAGACATGCTAGATCCACGATCAAGAATGGAATAAATAAACAATAAATCAACAACCCCTACCTCGGGTATAAGGTTCGAAGATTTGTCAACGTTCCGCGGAAGTCGACGTCGCGGAGGTCGGGCGTCGCGGTAGTCGTTCGTCAAATCCGATGACGAAGAGGTACGTCCGAAGAAGTACGTCGTTGACGAAACCTTGTACGCCGACAAAGGTTGTCCGAGGAAGAAGCGGCGTTCTTCGTCGGAACTTGAGCGTTCTTCGTCAAGGCTTGAAGATGAAGGAGAAGCTCTCAAAATCCTCTCAAGAACAAAGGAAACCAACCCAACAAAATAAAATAAGCTTAAGCTTATTTTATTACACAACCCTCCTCTTAGAATTTCAAAGGTTTGAAATTTAAATTAACCCTCTTCAATTAATTAAGCCAAGTTGTCAACATTAATTGAAATGGGTTAAAGGGGAGGTTTTGAGAGAATTTGAGGAGTTGGGGTTCGTGTGGGCCCCACCACACTTAATCCTCCCAAGGGAGGTTAAGTGGATGTGGGTCCCACTCCCAACTCCCTTTGGTAGGATTTATCTAGTTAAAATAAAATTTGTTCTTCACAAATTTTATTTAACTTAAACTAAAAACCCAAAAACTAACTATCAACCCGCAACAAACGCAACTTCCGAAAAGGTCTCTTTAAGCGAAAATCGGCGCTGCGAGTTCATCGGTGCCCTCGGATTTCAATTCCGAGCACCGGATCAAAAGTTAGGAATTCCCGCTCGTTCGTTCACTGAACGTACCCGAGCCAAACTTCGGAAATTGATTCCGGGCACTCCGGGCCTCGGAATCAGGTGCCGTCTGAAACCGCGCTCTTGTAAAATTCTAAAGAAAATTAAGAAAAAATTTCCCTTGAATTTTACGGGTCTTTACATTACTCCCACCTCAGGGCTTTACGTCCCCGTAAAGATACATCAAAAACTAGGGAAACAAATGAGGGTACTGAGCACGCATCTGAGCCTCCCGCTCCCATGTGCTCTCCTGGAGATTCCCGTGCTGCCATCTGATGCGCACAAGAGGAATCGATCGCCCACGCAGGACCCGCTCCTGTCGATCCTCTATCTCCACCGGGACCTCCGTAAAAGTCGCCCCATCGTCAACGTCAAGCTCCCCATGATCAATGATGTGCGTCGGGTCGTGCACGTATCTCCTCAGCTGAGATACGTGGAAGACGTCGTGCACCCGGTGCAACTGAGGTGATAGAGCCAGGCGATAAGCCACCTCACCAATCCTGCTGAGAACCTGGAAGGGTCCGATGAAGCACGGAGATAACTTGCCGCCTCGGCCAAATCTCCGAATACCATGTTGAGGTGAGACCCGCAAGAAGACGTGGTCGCCATCCTCGAACTCCAGTGGCCTCTGCCTCCTGTCAGCGTATGACTTATGCCGGCTCTGAGCTGTCCTCATCCGCTCCTAGATGACCTGGACCTTCTCTGTCGTGGCCTGGACCATCTCCGGTCCCATCAGAGCTGCAAGATTTCTTCTTTGCCGATAAGAGAAATCTGGTCCCATCCCCTGGATGAACCACATTATTTGCCTAATACAGTCAATCCTAACATGGATGATACTAATCCATACCAAGGATGATGTCGTAAGGACTCGACGCTACTACTAAGAGTTTCAACCGTTACTCTCGCCTCCAAGGGTTGAGTCACACTGTCGGCATCAGTGTGTGGTAACTGGGTCTCCTCCAGTAGATGTCTCACAAGTGAGGGTCAAGTCAACAGCCAAAACTGGAACCTCTTAGTAACATTACGAAAGTGGACAGGAATGAAAACATCACAAAGGTATGCGTCTTTTATTATTGCAGCTCATAATACAAGACGCTACACAAAAGCAACAAGGAACCGGAAGTACAAAGGATGTATCCACTAGTTCTGCTCCTGTCCATCGGCTCCCAGAGCTCCATGATCAAAGGCCTCGGTTGCCTGAAGTTGAGCTCTCGCATGTTCACCTACTCCCTGTGGTCGGGGTGGACCTCTTGGTGGTGGTGGTGGAAGAGTCTCAAAGCATCGCCCACCACCGGCTGCTCGTCCATCTCCTCTGCCTCGTCCACCTCCTCCCTGCGGACCGCCACGGTCGAACCTCTGCCTCTGCCTGGGAGGTTCTTCACTTAACTGCTGATCATCAGTATGGAGGGTCGGACAGTCACGAGCCGTGTGTCCAATCCCACCACAGGAGTAACACTGCCCACTCTCAGCACGCCTGGCTCTGACTCCACCCCAGCTTTCCCGTACAACTGAGCCTGAGTCGTGCAGTCGGCCACCGGTAGGTCTGGTCTGCCTGGAACCATGAGTCATCCGTCGGCTACCTGTTGCCGAAGACTCCGCTATCTGCCGCCCTGCGGTAGGTCTCACTGTGGACTCAGCCAGGAAACTCTCGATCAGGAGGGCTCGCTCCAGTACTCCTGTCTGAGTCGGTATGATGAGGGAGATCAGCGATGCCCAGATCTCGTGTCTCAAACCCTGCTCGAAGGTCCGGCCCCGGAAGAATGGGTCCCGTACCATGTTGGTCGAGTAGCGCGAGAGATCGGTAAATCTCGCCGAGTACTGAGCGACCGTCATGCTGCCCTGCCGCAGCTGAAGAAGCTCCTGGATACGCACCACACGAAGGGTGGCTGGGACGAACTCCGAGCGAAAAAGGCTCTCAAAGTCCGTCCAAAGTAGAGATGCCTCATCGTGCACCTGGAGCATCAAACTCCACCATCGTCCTGCTGCTGCGTGTAGTAGGCTCGCAGCGAGGATCACCATGAGGTCTGCTGGTGTCCTCACTAGCCTAAACACTCGTACCACTGCCTCCAGCCAGTCCTCTGCTGCCTAGGGATCCGTCTCCCCGCGAAACCTGGGTGGTCGCTGGCGCTGAAACTCATGCAGTGCGCTGAGGCGACGTGCATCGTCAGCGGCTGGCGCTGGAAGCATCGGGGGCTCGGCGGGTAGTGCTACCGCCGGTGCCACTGCTGACAAAGGGCCCTGCACCGAGGCCTCGTCGCTCGGTGGGCTGTCGTCACGCTCGACTCTCGAAACCCTAGCTGGCTGCCGTCGTCGGACCATCCTGAATAGGAAACTGGTGCGCCACGGTCAAACAGTATACCTGGTGAGCTGACACAAGAAAATCACAAAGAAAACTTTGAAACATACACGCAATCAATGTTTTCGTGCATTAAGTCGGAAATCAGAAGTCAGGGTCCTGGTGTACGGATACGTCGGCCGCCGCACCAACACTGGACTCCCTAGATTGATAACCACACTCAATACGCTAAACATTATTGCTTCACATAGAAAAGATCAGAGTTCGCGGTAGAACCGAACTCCTTTGATACCAATTTGTCACGACCCGCCCTCGGGGTCCGTGCCGTGACTACCCCAAGCCCACCTTCCATAGGCCAGGGGCTGGCGACTAGCACCAAGGCGTAAATCCCGGTAAAAGGGAAGGCATTGCCTTTGTAAAGTAAACAAACACCACAGAGTAAGTAAGCGGAAAGTAAACACTAAGCAAAAGCAGAGTACAACTGAAAGTGCGGAAAAGTAAATGGGCCAGTATACAAACCCAAACTGAAAGTAAAGTACAACTCGAAAGGGAAAACAGCAACTGAAAAGTAAATACCGCTACACCGAGCTGTCCACTGGAAATACCACCTGAAGAGTGGGTACAGATAGCTCCTCTGCTCCACGGGTCCCGCCGTCCGCTCCGAGCACGTCCCGCCCAGTGGTCCACCTCCGGGTACCGTCCCGCTCTGCAAGCCTCAGCTAAGGTCAACGCTGTCCGTCGTCTGCAACCAACACAACGTAGTGCGGGCAAAGCCCGTGAAGGGGTGAGTATAAGCTACTCAGTAGGGACCCCGAGACCCCTGAAGGTCTCTCAAATCCACAAAGGATAAACCACGAAGAAAGGTACAATCACGAAGTAACAACCGACACTGCTTAGGTATATGCCCATACATATACCTAAGTCATCAATTTCAAATACGCTCCAACCTCCGAGCCCAAGTACAACTCAGTCCACACAGGAAAGTAAACGTATTCCACACAGGGAAGCAAAACGTAATCCACACAGGATTGCAAAACACAATCCACACAGGAAAGAAAAACGTATTCCACACAGGATTGCACAACACAATCCACACAGGAAAGCAAAACGTAATCCACACAGGATTTCACAACACAATCCACACAGGAAAGCAATAGGATTTCAGCTCACACAGGTATACATCTTCAAAAGACGATAAAGATGATCACTGATCCATCTAAGTCGTCGGACCCACGAAGGATCGATAGGTAACTAACCCCCACAAAAGACCCACACAGGATCGGGCCCACACAGGACCTGTAGGCGCTGGTTCACACAGGACCGCTGAGCGCAAGGACCCACACAGGATCGGACCCACACAGGATCGGGCCCACACAGGACCTGTAGCACTGATCCACGTAGGATCGCTGAGTGCTGTAGTCGTCGTCGTCGAATCCACACAGGATCGGGCCCACACAGGACCTGTAGCACTGATCCACGTAGGATCGCTGAGTGCTGTAGTCGTCGTCATCGAATCCACACAGGATCTCTGTACTGTCGTCGTCGCAGTCACAGTAGCAGTAGTAGCAGTAGTAGTCACAGTAACAGTCGCAGCCAGCACTAGGGTTCCCGCACACAGCAAGCTCGTTCGGAGGGTCCGCTCCACGAGCCGAGAGGCTGATACATCAACTGTCACAAAGTCCAGAGTTGATGTATCCAAAAGTTCCGTATCGTCAACAGGAACTCAACGCAACTGACGGCGCGTCGATCGGACGCCCGGTCTGAGAGTTATTGGCATTTTCGTCCCCGGGGCCCGGTTGGTTTTTAAGGAAAAACCAACCCGACCGTACTCCACCTGCGTCCAAACCTCGGGCGGAATATGCCAAAAGATCCGTCTCACTAATAGGAACACAACACAGCTGACGGCACGTCAATCGGACGTCCGTAGCTCAAGATATGAGCGTTTCCGCTCCGAAGGCCCGGTTGGTTTTGTGAACGAACCAACCCGGCCGAACTCAAAGTAATCCGAAACCTTGAGTGCGATATACCAAAACGACCGTCTCGATCCAAGGATCGCGTTTCCGTAGACGGTTCGTCGATCGGAGGTCCGTGGCTCAAGTTATGGCCAAAAGACCGAATCTGAACCGAAACGGGGGGTCCAGGTCCGGGCCGACCCGGCCCGACCCCCCCCCCCCCCCGGGTCGGCCCGAACCGGGTCGACCCGGCCGGCCGGCGGCGCGGCGGCCGCGGCGGCCTGGCGCCGCACGGAGGCAGCGCGGGGAGAATCAATCCCCCGCTGGATTGATTGGGCGGCGCGGCTATATGCCGCGCCCTTTGAAATAAACGGCCCCCACGTGGGGGCCGACTTGAAGGAAACCGGGGGGCCTCCTGCCCCCCCCCCCTCAAGGGAACCGCCCCCCTCTTTATGAGGGGGGTTTTTTTGAGCTGGCCGGGGGATTAATTTCCCCCGGTTCATTACCATCCGGCCGGCCAGCTGGCCGGCCAGTTTTCTCCAACGGGACCGGAAAATCCGGTCCCCTCTTCGGCTTCCGACGCCGGCGGCCCGGCCGCCGGTCTTCTCATTCCGCCGCGGCCCGGAACCGGCCGCGGTGTTCGTCGTCCGGCGCGGTGCGACGGCACCGCGCCCCTCCGCCGCGCCTTCGATTCCCCTTGATGTGGCGCGGCGGCGTCGCGTTCTTGAAGATTCTTCCATGGCGCGCGCGCGCAACGGCGTCGCGTAAAATAACCTCACGATTAACCACGTGGTGCGTCGGCACCACGCCACCTTGTTTCCACCCGCAAGGTAAATCAACAAGAACGATGGAGGGGGTTCGGCCGTGTTCTTGCGGTCCGGCCCCCCTCACGTTAAATAATAACACAACTTAAAATATTCAATTGCCTCATGTTAGACATGCTAGATCCACGATCAAGAATGGAATAAATAAACAATAAATCAACAACCCCTACCTCGGGTATAAGGTTCGAAGATTTGTCAACGTTCCGCGGAAGTCGACGTCGTGGAGGTCGGGCGTCGCGGTAGTCGTTCGTCAAATCCGATGACGAAGAGGTACGTCCGAAGAAGTACGTCGTTGACGAAACCTTGTACGCCGACGAAGGTTGTCCAAGGAAGAAGCGGCGTTCTTCGTCGGAACTTGAGCGTTCTTCGTCAAGGCTTGAAGATGAAGGAGAAGCTCTCAAAATCCTCTCAAGAACAAAGGAAACCAACCCAACAAAATAAAATAAGCTTAATCTTATTTTATTACACAACCCTCCTCTTAGAATTTCAAAGGTTTGAAATTTAAATTAACCCTCTTCAATTAATTAAGCCAAGTTGTCAACATTAATTGAAATGTGTTAAAGGGGAGGTTTTGAGAGAATTTGAGGAGTTGGGGTTCGTGTGGGCCCCACCACACTTAATCCTCCCAAGGGAGGTTAAGTGGATGTGGGTCCCACTCCCAACTCCCTTTGGTAGGATTTATCTAGTTAAAATAAAATTTGTTCTTCACAAATTTTATTTAACTTAAACTAAAAACCCAAAAACTAACTATCAACCCGCAACAAACGCAACTTCCGAAAAGGTCTCTTTAAGCGAAAATCGGCGCTGCGAGTTCATCGGTGCCCTCGGATTTCAATTCCGAGCACCGGATCAAAAGTTAGGAATTCCCGCTCGTTCTTTCACTGAACGTACCCGAGCCAAACTTCGGAAATTGATTCCGGGCACTCCGGGCCTCGGAATCAGGTGCCGTCTAAAACCGCGCTCTTGTAAAATTCTAAAGAAAATTAAGAAAAAATTTCCCTTGAATTTTACGGGTCTTTACATTACTCCCACCTCAGGGCTTTACGTCCCCGTAAAGATACATCAAAAACTAGGGAAACAAATGAGGGTACTGAGCACGCATCTGAGCCTCCCGCTCCCATGTGCTCTCCTGGAGATTCCCGTGCTGCCATCTGATGCGCACAAGAGGAATCGATCGCCCACGCAGGACCCGCTCCTGTCGATCCTCTATCTCCACCGGGACCTCCGTAAAAGTCGCCCCATCGTCAACGTCAAGCTCCCCATGATCAATGATGTGCGTCGGGTCGTGCACGTATCTCCTCAGCTGAGATACGTGGAAGACGTCGTGCACCCGGTGCAACTGAGGTGATAGAGCCAGGCGATAAGCCACCTCACCAATCCTGCTGAGAACCTGGAAGGGTCCGATGAAGCACGGAGATAACTTGCCGCCTCGGCCAAATCTCCGAATACCATGTTGAGGTGAGACCCGCAAGAAGACGTGGTCGCCATCCTCGAACTCCAGTGGCCTCTGCCTCCTGTCAGCGTATGACTTCTGCCGGCTCTGAGCTGTCCTCATCCGCTCCTAGATGACCTGGACCTTCTCTGTCGTGGCCTGGACCATCTCCGGTCCCATCAGAGCTGCAAGATTTCTTCTTTTCCGATAAGAGAAATCTGGTCCCATCCCCTGGATGAACCACATTATTTGCCTAATACAGTCAATCCTAACATGGATGATACTAATCCATACCAAGGATGATGTCGTAAGGACTCGACGCTACTACTAAGAGTTTCAACCGTTACTCTCGCCTCCAAGGGTTGAGTCACACTGTCGGCATCAGTGTGTGGTAACTGGGTCTCCTCCAGTAGATGTCTCACAAGTGAGGGTCAAGTCAACAGCCAAAACTGGAACCTCTTAGTAACATTACGAAAGTGGACAGGAACGAAAACATCACAAAGGTATGCGTCTTTTATTATTGCAGCTCATAATAAAAGACCCTACACAAAAGAAACAAGGAACCAGAAGTACAAAGGATGTATCCACTAGTTCTGCTCCTGTCCATCGGCTCCCAGAGCTCCATGATCAAAGGCCTCGGTTGCCTGAAGTTGAGCTCTCGCATGTTCACCTACTCCCTGTGGTCGGGGTGGACCTCTTGGTGGTGGTGGTGGAAGAGCCTCAAAGCGTCGCCCACCACCGGCTGCTCGTCCAGCTCCTCTGCCTCGTCCACCTCCTCCCTGCGGACCGCCACGGTCGAACCTCTGCCTCTGCCTGGGAGGTTCTTCACTTAACTGCTGATCATCAGTATGGCGGGTCGGACAGTCACGAGCCATGTGTCCAATCCCGCCACAGGAGTAACACTGCCCACTCTCAGCACGCCTGGCTCTGACTCCACCCCAGCTTTCCCGTACAACTGAGCCTGAGTCGTGCAGTCGGCCACCGGTAGGTCTGGTCTGCCTGGAACCATGAGTCATCCGTCGGCTACCTGTTGCCGAAGACTCCGCTATCTGCCGCCCTGCGGTAGGTCTCACTGTGGACTCAGCCAGGAAACTCTCGATCAGGAGGGCTCACTCCAGTACTCCTGTCTGAGTCGGTATGATGAGGGAGATCAGCGATGCCCTGATCTCGTGTCTCAAACCCTGCTCGAAGGTCCGGGCCCGGAAGAATGGGTCCCGTACCATGTCGGTCGAGTAGCGCGAGAGATCGATAAATCTCGCCGAGTACTGAGCGACCGTCATGCTGCCCTGCCGCAGCTGAAGAAGCTCCTGGATACGCACCACACGAAGGGTGGCTGAGACGAACTCCGAGCGAAAAAGGCTCTCAAAGTCCGTCCAAAGTAGAGATGCCTCATCGTGCACCTGGAGCATCAAACTCCACCATCGTCCTGCTGCTGCGTGTAGTAGGCTCGCAGCGAGGATCACCATGAGGTCTGCTGGTGTCCTCACTAGCCTAAACACTCGTACCACTGCCTCCAGCCAGTCCTCTGCTGCCTAGGGATCCGTCTCCCCGTGAAACCTGGGTGGTCGCTGGCGCTGAAACTCATGCAGTGCGCTGAGGCGACGTGCATCGTCAGCGGCTGGCGCTGGAAGCATCGGGGGATCGGCGGGTAGTGCTACCGCCGGTGCCACTGCTGACAAAGGGCCCTGCACCGAGGCCTCGTCGCTCGGTGGGCTGTCGTCACGCTCGACTCTCGGAACCCTAGCTGGCTGCCGTCGTCGGACCATCCTGAATAGGAAACTGGTGCGCCACGGTCAAACAGTATACCTGGTGAGCTGACACAAGAAAATCACAAAGAAAACTTTGAAACATACACGCAATCAATGTTTTCGTGCATTAAGTCGGAAATCAGAAGTCAGGGTCCTGGTGTACGGATACGTCGGCCGCCGCACCAACACTGGACTCCCTGGATTGATAACCACACTCAATACGCTAAACATTATTGCTTCACATAGAAAAGATCAGAGTTCGCGGTAGAACCGAACTCCTTTGATACCAATTTGTCACGACCCGCCCTCGGGGTCCGTGCCGTGACTACCCCAAGCCCACCTTCCATAGGCCAGGGGCTGGCGACTTGCACCAAGGCGTAAATCCCGGTAAAAGGGAAGACATTGCCTTTGTAAAGTAAACAAACACCACAGAGTAAGTAAGCGGAAAGTAAACACTAAGCAAAAGCAGAGTACAACTGAAAGTGCGGAAAAGTAAATGGGCCAGTATACAAACCCAAACTGAAAGTAAAGTACAACTCGAAAGGGAAAACAGCAACTGAAAAGTAAATGCCGCTACACCGAGCTGTCCACTGGAAATACCACCTGAAGAGTGGGTACAGATAGCTCCTCTGCTCCACGGGTCCCGCCGTCCGCTCCGAGCACGTCCCGCCCAGTGGTCCACCTCCGGGTACCGTCCCGCTCTGCAAGCCTCAGCTAAGGTCAACGCTGTTCGTCGTCTGCAACCAACACAACGTAGTGCGGGCAAAGCCCGTGAAGGGGTGAGTATAAGCTACTCAGTAGGGACCCCGAGACCCCTGAAGGTCTCTCAAATCCACAAAGGATAAACCACGAAGAAAGGTACAATCACGAAGTAACAACCGACACTGCTTAGGTATATGCCCATACATATACCTAAGTCATCAATTTCAAATACGCTCCAACCTCCGAGCCCAAGTACAACTCAGTCCACACAGGAAAGTAAACGTATTCCACACAGGGAAGCAAAACGTAATCCACACAGGATTGCACAACACAATCCACACAGGAAAGAAAAACGTATTCCACACAGGATTGCACAACACAATCCACACAGGAAAGCAAAACGTAATCCACACAGGATTTCACAACACAATCCACACAGGAAAGCAATAGGATTTCAGCTCACACAGGTATACATCTTCAAAAGACGATAAAGATGATCACTGATCCATCTAAGTCGTCGGACCCACGAAGGATCGATAGGTAACTAACCCCCACAAAAGACCCACACAGGATCGGGCCCACACAGGACCTGTAGGCGCTGGTTCACACAGGACCGCTGAGCGCAAGGACCCACACAGGATCGGGCCCACACAGGACCTGTAGCACTGATCCACGTAGGATCGCTGAGTGCTGTAGTCGTCGTCGTCGAATCCACACAGGATCGGGCCCACACAGGACCTGTAGCACTGATCCACGTAGGATCGCTGAGTGCTGTAGTCGTCGTCATCGAATCCACACAGGATCTCTGTACTGTCGTCGTCGAATCCACACAGGATCGGGCCCACACAGGACCTGTAGCACTGATCCACGTAGGATCGCTGAGTGCTGTAGTCGTCGTCATCGAATCCACACAGGATCTCTGTACTGTCGTCGTCGCAGTCACAGTAGCAGTAGTAGCAGTAGTAGTCACAGTAACAGTCGCAGCCAGCACTAGGGTTCCCGCACACAGCAAGCTCGTTCGGAGGGTCCGCTCCACGAGCCGAGAGGCTGATACATCAACTGTCACAAAGTCCAGAGTTGATGTATCCAAAAGTTCCGTATCGTCAACAGGAACTCAACGCAACTGACGGCGCGTCGATCGGACGCCCGGTCTGAGAGTTATTGGCATTTTCGTCCCCGGGGCCCGGTTGGTTTTTAAGGCAAAACCAACCCGACCGTACTCCACCTGCGTCCAAACCTCGGGCGGAGTATGCCAAAAGATCCGTCTCACTAATAGGAACACAACACAGCTGACGGCACGTCAATCGGACGTCCGTAGCTCAAGATATGAGCGTTTCCGCTCCGAAGGCCCGGTTGGTTTTGTGAACGAACCAACCCGGCCGAACTCAAAGTAATCCGAAACCTTGAGTGCGATATACCAAAACGACCGTCTCGATCCAAGGATCGCGTTTCCGCAGACGGTTCGTCGATCGGAGGTCCGTGGCTCAAGTTATGGCCAAAAGACCGAATCTGAACCGAAACGGGGGGTCCAGGTCCGGGCCGACCCGGCCCGACCCCCCCCTGGGTCGGCCCGAACCGGGTCGACCCGGCCGGCCGGCGGCGCGGCGGCCGCGGCGGCCTGGCGCCGCACGGAGGCAGCGCGGGGGGAATCAATCCCCCGCTGGATTGATTGGGCGGCGCGGCTATATGCCGCGCCCTTTGAAATAAACGGCCCCCACGTGGGGGCCGACTTGAAGGAAACCGGGGGGCCTCCTGCCCCCCCCCCCCTCAAGGGAACCGCCCCCCTCTTTATGAGGGGGGTTTTTTTGAGCTGGCCGGGGGATTAATTTCCCCCGGTTCATTACCATCCGGCCGGCCAGCTGGCCGGCCGGTTTTCTCCAACGGGACCGGAAAATCCGGTCCCCTCTTCGGCTTCCGACGCCGGCGGCCCGGCCGCCGGTCTTCTCATTCCGCCGCGGCCCGGAACCGGCCGCGGTGTTCGTCGTCCGGCGCGGTGCGACGGCACCGCGCCCCTCCGCCGCGCCTTCGATTCCCCTTGATGTGGCGCGGCGGCGTCGCGTTCTTGAAGATTCTTCCATGGCGCGCGCGCGCAACGGCGTCGCGTAAAATAACCTCACGATTAACCACGTGGTGCGTCGGCACCACGCCACCTTGTTTCCACCCGCAAGGTAAATCAACAAGAACGATGGAGGGGGTTCGGCCGTGTTCTTGCGGTCCGGCCCCCCTCACGTTAAATAATAACACAACTTAAAATATTCAATTGCCTCATGTTAGACATGCTAGATCCACGATCAAGAATGGAATAAATAAACAATAAATCAACAACCCCTACCTCGGGTATAAGGTTCGAAGATTTGTCAACGTTCCGCGGAAGTCGACGTCGCGGAGGTCGGGCGTCGCGGTAGTCGTTCGTCAAATCCGATGACGAAGAGGTACGTCCGAAGAAGTACGTCGTTGACGAAACCTTGTACGCCGACGAAGGTTGTCCAAGGAAGAAGCGGCGTTCTTCGTCGGAACTTGAGCGTTCTTCGTCAAGGCTTGAAGATGAAGGAGAAGCTCTCAAAATCCTCTCAAGAACAAAGGAAACCAACCCAACAAAATAAAATAATCTTAAGCTTATTTTATTACACAACCCTCCTCTTAGAATTTCAAAGGTTTGAAATTTAAATTAACCCTCTTCAATTAATTAAGCCAAGTTGTCAACATTAATTGAAATGGGTTAAAGGGGAGGTTTTGAGAGAATTTGAGGAGTTGGGGTTCGTGTGGGCCCCACCACACTTAATCCTCCCAAGGGAGGTTAAGTGGATGTGGGTCCCACTCCCAACTCCCTTTGGTAGGATTTATCTAGTTAAAATAAAATTTGTTCTTCACAAATTTTATTTAACTTAAACTAAAAACCCAAAAACTAACTATCAACCCGCAACAAACGCAACTTCCGAAAAGGTCTCTTTAAGCGAAAATCGGCGCTGCGAGTTCATCGGTGCCCTCGGATTTCAATTCCGAGCACCGGATCAAAAGTTAGGAATTCCCGCTCGTTCGTTCACTGAACGTACCCGAGCCAAACTTCGGAAATTGATTCCGGGCACTCCGGGCCTCGGAATCAGGTGCCGTCTGAAACCGCGCTCTTTTAAAATTCTAAAGAAAATTAAGAAAAAATTTCCCTTGAATTTTACGGGTCTTTACAATTGAAATGGTAAGTGGGAGTGATCCCCTTTAAATATACATGACTTGTGTCGTGGATTGTTTATGAGCATGACCTATTTATAAATGTTGAATGTATTATATAAAAAGGATCTAATGTGCCTTGGGAAATATTATTTTCCTCTTTACAGAATGTTGGGATAAGGGCTCACAGGGCAAGTGAACTACCCCATACTTCTTAATGATAAAAAGGGACCTTGAGTAGGTTTGTTGTCCATGATGTGTCACACCCCCTTAGTTGAGGATATTGGCATGGCATTCATAGCACTTGGGTTGCTGGGAATGAAGTTCTACACCCCCTTGATTAGGAGGTTGGGAGAGACCCTCCTCATTATTGATTATGATACTCAACTTGGCGATCTATATTGATTTTGATCCATGGGAATGATGACCCTTATTTACTCTCATGAGTTATTATTATTATTATCATTAGTATTACACATGGATGCCTGAGTTCACCACGAGTCCCGACTAATACTATGTATCCATATATATGGCTATAAACGTCACTACCTCTATAATTCACACACACACACACACACATAGATATATATATTATATTAATAGGTATTCTAACATGGGCCAAAGTAGGTATGGTTTTCCAGGTGTCCTTGAGGAACCTGATCCCTATTTCTTACAGTTATTTATTTATTTATCTTATATTTATTTATTATACCTACACACTACTATATTTTATATTCATAGATTGGATCATGATTTAGACACTGTTGGTGGTGGCCTACTAAGTATATCTCACACCCTGATCGAGCCTCCATTGAATTGGTTACCCTAAAAGACATCATGTTTACAGGTCTATGGATTATTTCTTGAGCTGCACATGGTAAATGGGATCTTAGGAGCATATGACTGAGTTTGAGATTAGGATGCTCATGGAGATAACCTCAAAGTTTTTTATCTTCTTTTTACATGTTCATGTATTGTACTATTCTTTTGGAACTATTTTTCTTAATTTTACTTGGTAGAATCATATGGAAATGCATGCATGGTTGTATCAGTGATGAAAATTTATGTTTAATCAGTTATTATATTTATCTTTCACTTTTTGTCTTTCAGTTACACTACTTCTACTGCTGAGTGATTTATTTATTATCTCTATTTATACTGCCGTGATAATCTGATTAGGAGGGTATAATCTCCCCACTATACCATCATCGGTACCTCACTGCTAGTTAGAAGCCTCTAGCATATGAGGAGGAGTGATTGAGGCCATGTGGAGAGAAATTCATCTACCAGTTTCATATTCAGTTAGGTCAGGACATTACAAAGAGGAATATTTATACATTGGAATCCCCATCTCCTACTAAGACTCCTCAGGGATCAAGAAAGGTGGATAAAGACAAGTATAAGAATCATGTAGATGATGCACTAGACATAAAATGTATTATGTTATCATTGATGTCCAATGAATTATAGAAAATTCATGAGGATGAATATGCCTACAAGATGCTATATAATCTCTAAGATTTATATTAGTATAGAGCTCAATAAGAAAGATATGAGATATAAAGTTCAATGTATAGGTGCAGGTCAGCAAAATGGAATCAAGTAGGACCTCATGTACTCAATATTATTGGGTACATTGAGAGACTAGTGTCCCTTGGGTTCAAACTAAACCAATAACTAGTGACTGATCTCATTCTTTCATATTTACAAAATAACTTCTCAACTTTTATTATTAATTATAACATCAATAATATGAAAAAGTTTTTCCCATACCTATTAATTTATTTCTCCAAGATGATAAGGACATGGAGAATACAAATTCTTCAGTCCTTATGGTAAACAATAGGAGGAAGGGCAAGGCTAAGTCATCAATGGATAAACCTAATCCAAAGAGACCAATGTACCACCCTTCCAAGAAGATAGATATATAGAGGGAGAGAAATGAGAAGGCATCTATCTTCTTTTAATGTGGTAAGAAAGGCCACTAGAATAATAATTGCATGACTAGGAAAAATAAGCAAGGTGACACTTCATAAATTTCATAGCGTGAGACTAATAGCCTTGCTAGTGGGAGATTATCATCCGAATTTGCCTAGTGGTTTAGTTATTATATTAAAAAACTATTATTATATACCTTCAATAACCAAAAACATAATCTCCATGTTGAGTTTATACACCATGGTATTTTATCTCAAGCTTGGAAATAAATGTTTTCTCTTTTAGAAGGATAAAATATGTTATAGTATGATGAATCTTAACAATGGATTGTATATACATGAACTTGAAAACCTTGTAATGGAAATCAATGACAAAACTAGTGAAAACGAATCATATAATACCCGATTATGAAACTTCAAGCTTGGTATGTAAATTATAATCATTTATATAAGTTACATTAAGTAGGATATTTAGACTCTTTTGAGTTAAAACCCTTGGATGTATGTCACACTTTTTTATAAGGGAAAACCACTAAAGAACCTTTCATTGGGAAAGGATTAAGGGCAAAAAAACTAAAATAATTGATTCAAATTGTTGTGTGTAGTCCATTTCCAATAGAGGCAAGGGGTGGGTTTTGGTACTTCATTACTTGTACCAATGACTATAATAGGTATGACTATATCTACTTAATTAGATATAAGTAATATTACTTTAAAATATTTAAGAAATACTAGTATAAAGTAGAAAACCAACTTGGTAATAAGATTAAGTCACTCCACTCATACCGAGGAAGAGAATATATCAACCAAGCTTTCATTGATCACTTAAAGGAGTGTGAGATAGTATCCCAACTCACTCATCCTTATACACCTTAGTGGAATGACATTAGTGAAATTATTAATCAAACATTTCTTAACATGTTTAGATTAATGCTAAGTCAAGAAACTCTTATATTATCCCTTTGGGGATACATGTTGTAGAAAATGACATATACCCTTAACCGAGTACTAACTAAAGAAAAAAATGGGATTCCACATGAGTTCTGGTTTAGAAAGAAACCCAATCTGTCACACATACATGTATGGGGATAAAAATATTTTTTCAAGAATATACTAGTGAAAAATTAGCATCTTGAAGCATGAAGTGTATCTTTATAGGTTATCCTAAAGAAAATAAAAGATATTACCTATATAACCCTTCCAATAGAAAAGTTATTATGGTAAGATATGTTGTATTTATAGAAAGGGAACACATTTCCAATGGAAATAATGGGTGAAAATTTTATTTTGATGAAGTTAATGCTCTAGATGCACAAGAATTGGCATGAGAACAATCTCCACAAGATACAATGAGAGATGAAGATGTATTTGAGACATAAGTATTGCATAGGTTTACTCAAGAGGTTATAGAACTAGAGTGACATGGTTTTCTTATCACTGAGTTAGGTGAAACATTATTCCTAGAGAATGATGAACCTTTAACCTATATGGAAGTAGTGGATGAAAAGAATACTACTAAATGGAAAGAATCCATGAATTTTGAAATGGATTCCATGTATCCAAATAAAGTTTGGATTTTGGTAGACCCTCCAGCTAATGTAAAACCCATTAGTTACAAATGATTATTCAATAAAAAGTTGGAAGTGAATGGTAATGTAAATACCTACAAATCATGAATAGTTGCAAAGGGTTTCAGGAAACGTCATGGTATAAAATACAACGAAACCATCTTACTAATTGTGATGCTGAAATCCATTAGAATATTACTTATAATAATAGCCTTCCATGATTATGAAATTTGGAAAATGGATGTAAAAAATTATTCTATAAATGAGATGTTGGTTGAATAAATCTATAAGACTCAACCCAAAGGGTTTATTAATTCAAAGAGTTTCAAGTTACAGAGATCTATTTAAGGGTTAAAGAAAACATCACGATCATGGAATGTCCATTTTGATGAGGTTATAAGAGAATTTGGTTTTATCAAGAATAAAAGCGATCCATGTGTCAATAAGAAGGTTAGTGGAAATTCCATGTTTTCCTAGTATTATATGTTGATGACATATTAATTATGGGAAATGAAGTGAAAGTATTATAGTTAGTTAATAATTGGTTAAATGAATGATTATAAACGAAAGGGTTAGGTGAAGTATCCTACATTCTAGGGATTAAGATCTATTAACATAGATATCAAAGGTTTCTTGGGCTAAGTCAAAGTACATATATTGACAAGGTACTCAAAAGGTAAAATATGAAACAATCCAAGTCAGGGTTGTTGCCAATGTCACATTATATAAATATCTCCAAGAAAATGTGTCCACAAACACAATAGGAGATTAAAATAATGAATAGAATCCATTATGATTCAATAGTGAGATCTATCACGTATGCTATGCTATATACTAGGTTTGATGTTTCCTTTTCTTTAAGCATGGTGGGAAAATATGAAAATAATCTAGGAGAGATACATTGAATAATTATAAAAACTATATTAAAGTACTTGATACATACAAAGGATATGTTCTTGATATATGGAGGAGATGAGGAACTGGTAGTAAGGGGATACACTGATGCTAGTTTCCAAACAGATCATGATGATTTGAAATCATAGTTGGGCTATGTCTATTCCCTAAAAAGTGGTACGATGAGCTGGAGAAGATCAAAGAAACCTATGGTAATTGATTCTAAAGGATAATACAAGTATATAGTGGCTTTCGATACAGTCAAGGAGGCAGTATGGATAAAAAAATTGTCTCAGATATTGGTGTCATGCCTAGTAGTGCTGTCCCTATTTTAGTTTATTGTGATAATACTATAACAGTAGTGATTTCCAAGGGCACATGAGCTTTAGCCCAATTGGTGAGGACTCTTAAGTGCATCCAGGTGACCCGAGATCAAATCCAGGTGGAGGCACAATTTTCGGGTACTGTAGCGGGAACCACACAGTACTATAGCAGGTACTATAGCAAGAACTGTAGCAGACACTGTTTGGCACTGTAGCAGTTGGGAATTTTCCCCTGTTTGGGCCTTCGGGCCACCGATTTGGTCCCCGAGTCCTTTAAGGCCTTCGAGCCACCCAAGACTTCGGGCCAGTAAGGCCTTAGGGCCACCTCAAGGCCTTCAGGCCACCTAAAGTGCAGATACAAACCAGACAACCTACAAGGAATGAGCTCTATAGGAGGATGAGCAAGGAACTTTCACCATAGCAGAAGCTACAAAGATTGCAAGAATAAGAGGGTATGAAACCTACCATCGGGACAAGCCTGTGCATGCACAAGATAGCCTTTCCAAACAACCATGCAAAGGCGGAGAACTGATTTCACGATGAAGATACTGGGGAGGAGCATTTCTAAGTAGTTAGTTTGGGTTGTATGTAATTTTTGAAGCCTATGGGACATGAATTCCTCTAAGGCCTATGGGCCATGTAATACTTGTGCCTATGAGCATTGTAAGGGTTCAACCTCACCCCTTGAAAGTTGTATTATCAAAATCAATAAAAAAATTAAGGTCTTCAGGCCATTGGATGGTAGTGATTTTCAAGGAGCCCTATTCACATCAGAGGGAAAAATATATACTTTATAAGTTTCATATTTTGTAGGATTTTATTCAGAGAGGTGAATTCACAGTTAGAAGAGTAGCCATAGAGGATAATGTGGAATACCCACTGATTATAGACATATATCAGTAGAAGAATGATTCTCATGTGAGAGCTAGTTGGTTGAGGATTGTTAGAAGTTGGCTCCAGTGTAAGTGAGAGTGTTGTGAGTGGGTACCCTAGACCCAAATTATTTATGTACTTTTATTATCATTAAATTTATATATTTTTATTTATACTTGTATTGATATTACCATAATAGTATTGATACTTCCACATCCACTATATTTATGGTAACATCCTTAGATTACATGTCATATCAAAAGGTTATAACAGTTCCCATGATATAATGAGAAACTATAGATACCATGAAAATATTATTAAATATATGTCTTATGGTCTAGATACATCATAATGATATGACACAAATGATGATTGACTATCAGGTTCTGGGAGATCATAAATAATGTGGCTTCTTCTCATGAAGACTGCACTTGGAAATCTCAAGTAGATGAGATAATGAGGACTAACTCACTAATAATAACAACACATGTTTCAGGTTTCATTGGTAGTTCTTATCTGCAAACACATGTATTGGTCTCCTAAATTGAGATTATTATCAATATATACCATTTGATTACACACTTTGACATAAGATGAAAACTATGAAATTTATGTTGTAGTAAGGTAGCTTGTGTTGGGAGTGCCATTGGTGGGGTGAAATTGATTGAATGATCAAAATAGAATTTGTCACTTCTAAAAGTGAAGTTACAAAGGATCGAATAACAACTGAGAATTGGGGGGGGGGGTGAATTAGTTGTTCAATTTTTATAAGTTTCAATACTTTTAAAACTCAAACTCTAAAACCTATTAAAGTTTATAAACTTATCATCTTTTAGTAAATAATCATGCATGAAAAAGTAGGAAATAAAGTAAATCACATAATATTTACAAGGTTTGACCTTAGTGTGAGAACCTACATACTTTTCATATCCACTCCTGTGGGTCTATGGAAATTCACTAATTTGAAGAAGTGAATAAAACTTGTTAAAACTCCCATTAGACACATTCTATATCCACATAGTAATGATTATGATGACTATGATCAGTTTACAAAGTTTTCTTAAAAACAATTTAGCCAAAATAAAAGAATAAATACTATGTTCAAACTGCTCCACAAATTCTCTATTTGGAATCCTTAGTTTGATGTGGGTGGATATGATTCAATCAATCTGATGAGGCTAGGTCCGATGGACTTAGTCTGATGAATTTAGTTGATGGAATTAGTATGGTGAACCCATTCTCAATCTGTATTACTCAAAATATTCTCAAATGCTCAGTCTAATATTGCTCAATGCAATCTTCCTCAGTCCAGTAAACAAAATAATCAGATGACCCGACCTTCTAATGAGATCTATGTATGGAAAGATAACTTTGACATGAATTCTATAGCATTTCACCTTTACTGCTCACATTAATTTTTTTTGTAAATTATGATTGTACGATGCTTCTATTTATAGGAAACTCATAATAGTAAAGGCAGGAAACTAAAAAACTCTCCCCACTTACTCAAATTTAAAATCTCTAAAAATCACTCACATTTAAACTTCAACTTTTATTGCTTTAAACCTTCTAAATATTTCTCTAAAATCAGTATTTTCAAACATACTAAATTTTCTTCAGTTTGATGTAACTTCCTAAACTTCATTCCGATTAACTTCCTCAGCTTCAATCCGATGTGACTAACTTCCTCTTCTCATTATGATCTAACTATATTCATCTACTCATTACGATCTAACTTTCTTTATCAAATTCAATCCTATTCAATTTCCTTCTCAGAGTCAGTATGATAGAATCCTTATAATGATGGAATTATCATTATGGTGGAATTCTTATTATGATGGAAACTCCACTCTATAAATTTATATTGATCCATGGAACCAATAAAATCTTTAATATTCCTCCATTTATTCAAAATCTTTTATCATGAGAGTTTTCATGATTTATGAAAACTTCATGATTGGAAAAGCATATTTTGACTTACATAGGAAAGTATTATGATTTCCATCACTTTAATCACCTTCTTTATTTCTAACCAAAACTCAATACGATTGGCTATACCTATTCTACCCTTTTTCATCAGAAGGATTTCATCACAAGTGTTGTAACCAACTTATGATAACCAAGAATTAAAAACTAGAAAATCATTGTATGGATTTATAACCAACACCAAGTCTGATGAATCTTCAAAGTCACACTGATGGATCTGAGACTGATGATGCATTTGATCAACAACATCATCTTTCTGAAAACTTCTACATCTAGCTCTTCTTAGTCTAATACTCTACATCCGGTTCTTCTCAGTCCGATCCTATGGGTCTGGAAAATAAATTTATCAAAATCAAAACTTTTCTCCCTCTTTGTGTTTGGGTTCAAACATTCAACAACTTTCATCTATTTTTCAAAAAAAATATTTTAAAAAATATTATTTGTAAAAAAATAAAAAAAATTGTTAAAACAAAACATTATAAAGGTTATTTAATCTCCCCATTTGAATTTTTTTGAAAACTTTCATTAACAACTTTTACAACTCACCTTTTGTAAATAGATCAAGTTTTTTGACTTTTACCAAAACACGACCTTTCTCAAAATATAGTGTCCTAACACTACACTACTGGATAAAGTAATGTTTTTGAAGGAATTCCATCCCTCAGTGATAAGAAAAATTTGAATCCATGTTAAGATAAAATTACCATCACTTTAATATTTTCTCACATGTCTTTTTCTATCACTTTTCTTTTCCTCTACCTCATTATCTAATAACCACAACTTCAGATTCATAAAATAAAGATAAGTAAAAAATTATTAAAGAGTAAAAAGTTTTTACTTTTTCTATCCCCTTTTCAACATAATACAAAGCATAGAGGGGGACATTAATTATGATATTTATGAATTCATTAGAGGAATCTAAACATGAAGTTGTAACCTCAACTCAACAAACCTTTCTTTTGGAATTTCCTTTGTGGAGATATCAGTAATTTGACACTTAATTGAGATATATTCTAGAAAAACATCTCCAGTAACAACTTTCTATTTTATAAAGTGAAACTTTATATCAATGTGTTTTGATATTGAATATTAGATAGGATTTTTAGAAAGATCAATTTCACTCTAATTGTCACAAAGTATCTTTAATGGTTTAAAAACTTTTACTTTCAAATCTTCTAACTGAACTTTTATTCACAACATCTAAGTACAATAATGAGTGGCCACAATATATTCTGATTCCACTATTCTCAAAGTTATTGAACTTTGTTTCTTACTATGCCAACCTACACAACATTCACCCAAGAAAAATGTTTCTCCTGAGGTTGATTTCTATCATTATAATCTCTATCCAAATTATCATCAGTATAACCATGAAACTTCATCTCACAATTTCTTTTGTATAACAACCCATGTGAATTTTTTCTGTTTACATATATTATAATTCTCTTTGCTTCCAACATATGTGATTATTTCGGATTACTTTGATACCTGGAACACAAAGTCACATTATAAACAATATTAGGATTTAAGTTTATAAGGTAAATCATACTTCCTATCTTCTTTTGAAAGTATTTCTGATTTACACTTTTTCTAGAATTATCTTTAATCAAATTCATCCCCATTGAGATAGTATTAGAAAATTATTTGGATTCTTCCATGAAAATTTTTTTGTAACAATTCCCCGACACACTTTTCTTGATATTGGAAAATGTATTTTTCTTTTTTTTTAACTTGTAATCCAATAAATAAAGTTATTTATCACAACATTAACACCTCAAAGTTATTTTTCATTTCTTTAAAAAATGCTTCACAAACATCTTCTCTATCCCCAACAAAAATTATATAATTCACATAAACAATTACAATTAGAGTTTCAGAGTCTAAATATCTCACATATAAGTTGTTATCAACTTTTCCTTTAGAAAAATTCAATATTCTCAAACAATTTTCACGTTTTGAATACCAAGCATGTTGAGCTTATTTCATCCCATACAAATATTTCTTCAGTATAAAAACTTTGTTTTCATCCTCATCAAGTAGAAACCCACAAGTTTTTTCAATATAAATTTATTTTTCAACTTATCCATTGAGAAATTAAAACGTTAAATCCATATGATATACTTTGTAATTCTGATGAGCATCCATTGCTAGAAACATTCGAATAGTTTCTAATATTGCAACAGTGGAAAAGGTTTCATCAAAATACACACCTTCCAACTATGTATAACCTTTATAAACAAGCCTAGATTTGTTTCTTAAAACTTCTCTATGTTCATTTAACTTATCTCTATAAACCAACTTTGTTTCAATAATATTTTTACCTTTTGAACATGGAAAAAATTCCCATATTTCGTTTTTCTCAATTTGATCTAGCTCTTCATTCATAGCATTCACCCATTCTTTATATAGAAGAACTTATGAAACTAATTCTAGTTCAAATTTTGAGATAAGTGAAGTCCGATTTTCTAATATCAACTTTCTTCTAGTTTTAACAGGAGATTTATGATTTCCAAAAATGTTTTTAGACTCAATATGTTTTTATAAGGTAGTATGTCACGACCCGCCTCCACCAAGATGAGGGAAGGGACAACAGATTGCCATACCCTTCCTTCTTTAAGTTAAAGGAGGTATAATGACCCCTGAGACCCACCTTCAATAGGTCTCAGAGTGGTGACTAGCACCAAGGGTATGAAATTATGCGCAAAAAAAGGGAAGGCATTACCCATTTTATTTAGTAATATCGGGAGATAAGATAGTAAGTCCCAAACAACACCAAAACTGGAAGTAAAAGTAAAGCCCAAACAACCCATTCCCATATGCATGTTTCAATAATAAGTGCTACAAAACAAGAAAACTCCAAAGGTAAATACCAAAGAAAGGAAAAAAACAACAACAACTGTCCTAATGTTCGAACTAGTACGGTCCCGCATGGTCCTCAAAGTCCTCATGGAAACCTAAAAGAAGTTTTACATACATAGGGTGAGTATATAGCTATACTCATTAGGAAAAACCAAAAGCTCTCGTGCACAAGTGGGGAGGCATTCTAATTCCCTACGAGAAAAAAAAAGAGGCAACCAAAACACCTAGAAAGGAAACTATCCACCCAACCTCACCAAGGCACACTCCCTAAATAACGCAATTCAAGTAAAGTAATAGTAATAGTGCATCAATATTTGGGTACCCCGCACCACTTTCCCACTCGTTATTGAAGTCATCCTATGCGTCAGACCTCTCTCGCCATTCTCACTGCACTCCCACTACCATACCCCACCCACACACACCTGGGATACCACAACCACACATCCCGCCCACAAACACCTGGGCCACCACCACCACATGTATCCACACCCGTAGAAACATGGGACAGAATAACTACCACCATGCCCAAAGACACCTGGGCCCGAACAACTACTATTATGACCAAAAACACCTGGGCCTCATCCCGAATACACTTGGGAAACAATCTACCCACACACACACTTAGGACAACCACCAAAACTACCCTGCCTGAATAATCTTAGGCTATAATGGACCTCAGGACATCACAGCATGCTCGAAGAGTCTTGGGCTACTCAGGAAAGGGAGCAGAAAATGAGCTAATAACCATCCACTCATAGGAGTGTTGTTAAAAACACCCTCCCCCATTGAAATGGGGGTGTTCGGCACAAAGTGTTGAACTTGGGTGGGGCGCGAATAAGAAACATAAGAAATAAATTATACATATAGGTAAACAAGCACTCATCCCAACATAGGGGTTCCAAAACCATCCTATACACAAACACCCTCATTACTATTCATTCATAAAAAGCACACCATCCGTAGCCAAGTCACAACTCATTCCCAAAAAATAATTCCCCATTGAATCTGTTCTTGTTATCACATTCTAGTGGTTCAATTTTAAATAATTCTTCACTACTGGGCAACTAACAGGCATAGCCACAATCCAAGGAAGGGAAAACAACCAAGCATCAGATTAAGCATTCACACACGGTTATCTTGTAAAGTAACAACAAAAAAAGGGATATGTGAGATACCTCAAAGTACTATAACTAAACCAAGCCCCACCATACGTCCCCACACAACCTTAGATCCACAAACCAACAATTTCACCACAATAGGGGATCCCATCCCCATCCATGTCACCCTACACAAATTAAGTAGAACAATCACACATATTACCAAGACAGATCAAGGGAGTTTCCATATTCTATCACACCATTCATTGAGTTTCTTCTTTTCATTTGGTTAACCGGGGTGTTCACACAAGGATTCTTGTTCACTGAACATTCATTTAATCAACTGAGTTTACGTGATTAACCAATTTCCATGTTACATAGATTCAATCATCACAGAAGACAGGGGCCCATTAGTGCACAAGGAAAGACCACCAACGACCATGATTTTCAATGGACATAATCTCATATAGTTCACAACATATAAGAAAGGGTAAAAGAGTACAACAACATCATCAAACACACCCCTTCATTCTTTAAAAGTCTATTTATTATCTTCATTAAGGATTGGTTTCATCCATTCCCATAGAAAAATTAGCATAACCACCCCTCATGATACATAGTAAATAGAGACGAAGGAATAACCCTACTTGGATGATCAACGATCGAAGTTTCTCTCTATGCGCCAAGAATCAGGGATGCGCGATTTGTAGGGAACTCCAAGGACTCCAAGAGTGAGCAGAAAGGATCCAGCACAAGTGCACCAATTGCCTTGAGAAGGGGGAATCCAAATGCACCTAGGAAGGGAAAAGAGACCAGCCAAGAAGGAGAAGAAGAAGAAGAAATTCCCATGTGATAAAAAGGTGAGATCATGGAGTTACAGGATATGAATTTTGAATGACTAAAAAGGCGGATCGTGGTTTCACCACGTGGTTGGGCGGTTACACATGATGGAATTAATTTTAATTTAATAATTCTCATCAGAGAGGGGTCCATACCAGCTATGAATTAAATGGTTTCCTTTAATCAAAGGAAAATGCGTAATAGGTCCGAATTGGAAAGTACAGGAAAAGGTGTGACACCGAGGAAAAGCCACACGTTTTGGTAAGTCAAGGGTTGTACAAATCTTGGGGAATTTTAGATATCATTTATGGTATTTAAATGGATTTTAAAGGGGTATTAAAATGCTCTTACGTCAAAAGATACATTACAGGAGCAGAACTGGAAAAAGAAACAAGGGTGGGATACCGTTTGGTGAGACACCGTAAGCGGTGCCACCGCTTCGGTGTGCGACTATGACGATGCGACCGTTATGGTGCCACCCTCACGGTGCCACCCTCACGGTTCCACCATAAGCGGTGCCGCCATTTTGGTGTGAGACTGTGACCGGTGCCACCGTTTCGGTGGAACCATTTGATGGAACCGAGTTTTTTTTGAAAACTCCTTAACGAGTCATTATCCGAGCCATTACATCATATACTTCTCAAACTATTCTCACCCTTGAGAATCAAAACTAGACCCAAAGAAAAGAGAGGGGTTTGAATAACCACCTTGAAAGATACCTCTCAGGAGAAAACCTCCTCGACATCTAGGAACACCTCTCCCTCAAGTAACCACACAACATATAATGGTGCCACTATCCAGACATATGGATTAGGGATTCCTTTCCCCCATGTCATGATACCATCCGCTTTGGGTGGCACTGACTCACTCGCATGGGTTTAATCACATCCACCTTAATGCATCTTGATTAGGGATCTGGTCCTCCCTTCCCCATAGTTAGGACTCTTCACACAAATCCATAGAATAAGGAAAACAACACATTTCATAGTTAACAAGGTTAAGCACTACATCAAAAACAAGTACGAAACAAAACAGGAAAAAACTCAAAACAAATATGGGTACTGGGCGCACATCTGTGACTCCCGTTACCGGGTACTCTCCTTAAGACCACCATACCTCCATAACACACGAACCAAGGGAATGGTTCATCCACAGAGCAAATTCTCCTCACAACCTTCCATCATCACTGGTTGCTCTAAAAATGTCACATCATCCTTGATATCCAGCCTTCCCCAGTCGAGGACATGTGAATCATCATGTAGATACCGATGGATATGAGACACATGGAAGACGTCAGGCACTTTCAGTAGTGGTGGTGGTAGCGCTAGCTGATAAGCCACTTCGCTGACTCGCCGTAACACCTCGAAGGGTCTGACGAACCTAGGAGAAAGCTTACTCCCCCTACCAAACCTCTATTGTCCACCCTAAGGGGATACCTTCAAGAACATGTGGTCCCAAACCTCGAACTCCAAGGGTATCCTCCTATTATCATCATATGAATTCTACCGGTCCTGGGCCGCCTTCATCCTCTCTTGTATAAGCTGAACCTTCTTTGTCGTGCTTATCACCACTTCTAGGCCAAGAACATCTGCTTCCCCGACCTCTATCCAACACAAGAGTGAGTGACACAGCCTCCTATAAAAATATTCGAATGAATCCATGCCAATGGTAGATTGATAACTATTATTGTAGGAAAACTCTACCAGAGGCAAGTGTCATACCCACAATCCCCCAAAGTCCAAAACACATGCCCGTAGCATATCCTCCAAGGTATGGATGGTGCACTCTATCTTCCCATCTGTCTAGGGGTGGAAGGAAGTGATGAGGCATAGCTGGGTGAAAAAAGAATATTGAAAACATTTCCAAATATGTGAGGTAAATCGGGTATCCTGATCGAAGATTATGGACCTCATAACTCCATGAAACCACACCACTTCATCCACGTACCACTGTTCTAGGGCATCCACCGCACTCAATTCCTTGATTTCTAGAAAGTGAGCTGATTTCATCAGCCGATCCATCACTACCCAGATGGCATTGCATCCACCTTGAACTTTGGGTAGTCCTATGAAGAAATCCATTGAGATGTCATCCCACATCCACTCAGGGACATCTAAAGGTTGTAACATACCTCCTGGGATGCAGTGTTCAACCTTCACCTGCTGACATACGAGGCACTTTGCCACAAACTCTGCCACTGACCGCTTCACACCAGGCCACCGAAACTGACCCCTCAAGCCCTGGTACATTTTGGAAACTCCTGGGTGCACCATCAGGGGTGAGTTGTGGAACTCTCCAAGAAATATCTTGCGCATTTCCATCGGGAAAAACAACTTCCCATGAAACATCATCCGATTCTACTCATCTTCTAACAATCCTCCTAGAGAATCACCCTATATAACACGATCCCACATCACTTTAGCTGCTAAGTCCCCCCACTAAGACTCCTCCATCTTCTACAACAGAGAGGAATGCACTGTCATTTGGAACAGACAACCTCTTCCATCCTCCACCCTTGCATCTAGGTGTAGGGCAGCTAACTCCTTCATCACCTTCCAATCATCTTCCGATCTCTTGAATCGCATCCTTCTACGACTTCCTACTCAAGGAATCAGACACCACATTCCCCTTACCTTCAGTTTAAGAGATTTCGAAGTCTTAGTCCTTAAGAAACTCCATCCACCTCCACTGCCACAAGTTCAAGTCCCACTAGGAGAAGATATACCTCAAGCTCTTGTGATCTGTGAAGACCAAGAAGTGCTCCCCAATGAGGTAATGTTGCCACAAATTTAGTGTGAACATGACTACTATAAGATATAGATCATGGGTGGCATAGTTACACTCATGGGGACGTAACTACCTAGACCCATAAGAGATCACCCCTACTGTTGCATTGGCACACACCCCAAGACTTGGCCTGAAGCATCACAGAATACCTCAAATGTCACTCCTTATTCTGGAAACCTCAGAACTGAGGCACTAACAAATTTATCCTTTAGATAAATAAAGGATGCCCCACATTTCCCATTCCACATGAAAGCCTGGTCTTTCTTGGTCAAGGCTGTCAAAGGTGCCGCAACTCGGGAGAAGATGGGTACAAATCTTTGGTAGTAACCTGCTAGGCCTAGGAAACTATGAACCTCCGTCACATTCTTATGCATTTACCAAGAAACAATTGCCTCTACCTTTTACGAGTCCACCACTATTCCCTACTCAGACACCACATGTCCAAGGAAGTGTACTTCTCGCATCTAGAACTTGCACTTGGAAAATTTACCATAGAGCTGGTGCTATTAGAGGACCTATGAAACCATCCTCAGATGATCAATGTGATCCTCCTCTGATCTTGAGTAGATCATGATGTTGTCAATAAACACAACTACGAACCAATATAGATATTCTCAAAAGATGGATCTCATGAGCCCCATGAACATGGTTGGTGCGTTCGTAACACCGAACGACATGACTACGAACTCAAAGTGCCCATATCTACACCTGAAGGTAGTCTTCGAGATGTAACCCTCTTTCACCCTCAACTGGTGATATCCTGACCACACTTCTATCTTAGAGAACCATCCTCCCCCCTTTAATTGGTCAAAGAGGTCATCAATCCTCAGGAGAGGGTAACAATTCTTAACTGTTACTAGATTTAGTCTCCGGTAGTCTATGCACATCCTGATACCACCATCTTCCTTCTTCACGAACAAGACCAGAGTGCCCCATGGTGACTCGCTTGGTCGAAAAAAACCCTTCTTCATCAAATCATCGATTTGAATCTGCAACTCCCACAACTCAGAAAGCACCATCCGATAGGGAACCATCGAAATTGGATGAGCACCAGGTTGCAAGTCTATCCTGAACTCAATGTCACGTCGAGGGGGTAGAGTCACCACCTCCTTAGAGAAGATGCCCATGAACTCACTGAAAAAACCCAAGAAATCCACCATCTCTATATCTTCCGACTCTACTGACAGCTCGGCTAACAAGGAAAGAAGGAGCTCCACTCGCCGACTACCCTCCTGGAGACCCCGCTTGTCAAGGAAGGTCACACATTGTTCTCCCACATATGAAAACACAATCCTTATTCAGAAGCAGTTGATAATAGAACATATAGAGAAAATCCAGTTGATGCTTAGAATGACATCATATGGATCCATCTTTAGCAAAAGAAGGTCCCCACTAAACTGATGTGGTCCCAACACCAGTCTAAATTCTCGGAAAACATGAGACAAGATGGTCTGATCTCCGACTAGCGTACTCAGAACTAGGGGTACGAAAAGTGTCTCTATGTCTATACCCAAAGCATGGGATAGACTGGGTGTAATAAAGGAGTGTGAATCTCCTGAATCAAACAAGGCGCATGTAAGAGTACTAAACAAGATGATTGTACCTCGAACAACTTCTGGCCCTACTGGAACGATTACCTCTACAGCGTGAAACTACCCACGCCCATCTACCCTACCCCTAGGATGCTAGATTCCTCCCCGACCATGCCCTGGTTGAGGTCCTTGAGGAGCGCCCTGAGGTCAGCCTCCTCCTACAACGTCTACTCTCAGAGAAGCAGGAGCTCACTATCCCTACTACTGCTGCTGAAAGGGCCTGGCTGGAAACTGCTGCTGCTAAGGTGGGTTCTGAACTGGACCACCCCCATTATACTACACTCGGTCTGGGTGCTAATTCTAAAGGTTCTCACAGCTGCCACAGATGAAACATCTCAGTCCTGTGCCTAAAAGGAAATGGAGAGGACCGAAAGATTGAAACTGGAACTGCTGGGGCCTGCTCCTCACTGGCCAAAACCTAGAAGGCCCTAATACTGGAGGCCTGATGCTGACGACCTTCCCATTTGACAATCCCAACTGGCTCCCCTCTCACGACACACCTCCTAGAATGTGCATCCTCTCTACCACTGCACCCTTCTTCTGGATCTCCAAGTATATCGGTAGAGTGAAGGGAGTAACATCATACTGGAGAGAAGGTCGGAGTGCCTCCTCTAAAAATCATGCCCGAGACTCCTCATCCAAAAAGAGGTCTGAAGAAAAGCAAAGGAGATCCTTGAACTTGATCCCCAACTCTCTCACTGACATACCCCCTGCTGAAGGGAGAGTAGCTTCTGCCTCTTTCTCAGCCTTCATCATGGAAGAGAGGAATTCCGCTCGGAACTCCCTCTCGAAGTCAGTCCATGAAACCTCATCCTACCTCTTCTCTCTAAGATAGAGCATCCACCACTAACATTCTGATCCCCACATCTATCTTACAGCCAAAGGAACCAAATACTCTGTCAGAGCCTGAATCAAGTTGAAAGCTATCACTAGCTCCTCGAGCCAGCTCTCTGTATCCATATTCGAGACCTTGCCCTTGTAATTATCGAGGGTCTACTGATGAAAGCCATGAAGCATCCTCTTCCACTGATCCTCCTCCTCCTCTCAGTCATCCCTTCACTAATCTGTTGGATCAACCCCCTGGGCCTCGATCGCTTGCACTACTCGTGGTCATCGTCCAGGTTCCATAGCTGCAAGGTAAACAAGGAATGCCTAAGCCCAAGTAGTGTAGAAGATTGCTTTTAAATTTTTTTCTTAGACTTATTATTCATTTTAAATCCCCAAAGTACCCAAAAAACACAAGAACACAAGTCATTATGATGCATGTACCTTTCCTAGGGTCCCCACCCTATAATCAGTTTAGCCTCACTTGGTCGTTCGGTAGGCCCAGAGTCCTTGCATCGGATCACAAGGGGCTCTAAAATTCCATGTCCTAGCCAATATTCCCTGGCCTATTTCACACACCAAGATTGCATAACACTATTTCCCTACCATTCGATGCAATCCTCACTGTGCCTAACTTCAAAATCCATCCTATCTCTCAACCAAACTCTCCTTTGATACCATTTTGTCCCGACCCGCCTCCACCAAGATGAGGGAAGGGACAAAATATTTCCAAACCCTTCCTTATTCAATTTTAAGGAGGGATAATAACCCCCAAGGCCTGCCTTCAATAGGTCTCGAAGTGGCTACTAGAACCAAGGGTATGGAATTACATGCAAAAAAAGGAAGGCATTACCCTTTTTATTTAGTAGGATCAGGTGATAAGATAGTAAGTTCCAAAAAACACCAAAAATGGAAGTAAAAGTAAATCCCAAAAAATCCATTACCATATGAATGTTTCAATAATAAGTGCTACAAAACAAGAAAACTCCAAAGGTAAATACCAAAGAAAAAAAGAACAACATCAACCGTCCCAATGTTCGAACTAGAATGGTCCTGCATGGTCCTCGAAGTCCTCCTAGAAACCTGAAAGCAGTTTTATATACGTAGGGTGAGTATATAGGTATACATAGTAAGGAAAACCAAAAGATCTCGTGCACAAGTGGGGAGGAATTCTAATGACCTGTGAGAAAAAAAGAGGTAACCAAAACACCTAGAAAGGAAACTATCCACCCAACCTCACCAAAGCACACTCCCTAAATAATGCAAGTCAAGTAAAGTAATAGTAATAGATCATCGATATTTGGGTACCCCGCACCACTTTCCCACTGGTTATTGAAGTCATCCTACGCATCAGACCTCTCTCTCCATTCTCACCGTAGTCCCACTGCCATACCCCGCCCGCACACACCTGGGCTACCACAACCACACATCCTGCCCGAAAACACCTAGGCCACCAATACCACACGTAACCACACTTGAAGACACCTGGGAAAAAACAACTACCACCATTCCTGAAGACACCTGGGCCCGAACAACTACTACCATGCCCAAAAACACCCGGGCCTCATCCCAAAGACGCTTGGGAAACAACCTGCCCACACACACACCTAGGCCAACCACCACAACTACCCTTCTTGAAGAATCTTGGGATATAATAGACCTCAGGCTGTCACAGCCTGCCCGAAGATTATTGGGTTACTCAGGAAAGGGAGTAGAAAAAGAGCTAATAACCAGCCACTCATAGGACCGTTGAAAAAAACACCCTCCCCCATTGAAATGGGGGTGTTTGGCACAATGTGCTCAACTTGGGTGGGGTGCGAATAAGAAACATAAGAAATAAATTATACATATAGGTAAACAAGCACTCAACCCAACCTAGGGGTTCCAAAACTAGCCTATACACAAACACCCTCGTTACTATTCATTCATAAAAAGCACACCATCCATAGCCAAGTCACAAATAATTCCCAAAAAACAATTCCCCATTGAATTTTTTCTTGTTATCACATTCTAGTGGTTCTATTTTAAATAATTCTTCACTATAGGGCAACTAACAGGCATAGCCACAAGCCAAGGAAGGAAAAAAAACCAAGAAGCAGATTAAGCATTCACACCCGGTTCTCTTGTAAAGTAACAACAAAAAAGGGATCTGTGAGATCCCTCAAAGTATTGAAACCAAACCAAGCCCCACCATACAACCCCACATGGCCTTAGATCCACAAACCAAAAACTGCACCACAATTGGGGATCCCATCCCCATCCATGTTACCCCACATGAATTAAGAAGAACAACCACACATATTACCAAGATAGAGTAAGGGAGTTTCCAGATTCTATCACACCATTAATTGAGTTTCTTCTTTTCGTTTGGTTAATCGGGGTGTTTACACAAGGATTATTGTTCACTAGACATTCATTTAATCAACCGAGTTTATGTGATTAACCAATTTCCGTGTTACAACCATTCAATCATCACAGAAGACAAGGGTCCATTAGTGCACAAGGAAAGACCACCAACGACCATGATTTTCATTGGACACAAGCCCATATAGTTCACAACATATAAGAAAGGGTAAAATAGTACAACAATATCATCAAACACACCCATTCATTATTTAAAAGTCCATTTATTATATTCATTAAGGTTTGGTTTCATCCATCCCTATAGAAACATTAGCATACCCGCCCCACATGATACATAGTAAAGAGAGACGAAGGAAGAAACCTACTCGGATAATCAACGATCGAGGTTTCTCTCCACACACCAAGAATTGGGGATTCACAACTTGAAGGGAACTCCGAGGAATCCAAGAGTGATTAGAAAGGCTCTAGCATAGGTTCCCCACTTTCCTCAGGAAGGGGGACTCCAAACTCACCCAGGAAGGGAAAATATACCAGCCAAGAATAAGAATAAGAATAATAAATTCCCATGTGATAAGAAGGTGAGATCATGGAGTTATGGGATATGAATTTTGAACGACTAAAAAGGCGGATCGTGGTTTCACCACGCGGTTGGGCAGTTACACACAATGGAATTAATTGTCATTTAATAATTCTCATTAGAGAGGTGGACATAATAACTGTGCATTAAATGGATTCCTTTAATCAGAGGAAAATGTATAACAGTGCCGAACTGGAAAGTACGGGAAAAGGTGTGACACCGAGGAAAATCCACACATTTTGGAAATTCAAGGGTCTCCCGGTTCTTAGGGAATTTTAGATATCATTTATGGGATTTAAATGGATTTGAAAGGGGTATTAAAATTCTCTTATGTTAAAAGATACGTTTCAGGAGTGGAACTGGAAAAACAAAAAAGGGTGGGACACCATTTGGTGAGACACCATAAGCAGTTCCACAGTCATGGTGCCACCATTAAGAGGTGCCACAATTTCGGTGTGTGACCATGACAGTGTGACCATCACAGTGCCACCTTCATGGTGCCACTGTCACGGTGCCATCTTCACGGTGCCACTGTTTTGGTGTGATATTGTGATCGGTGCCACCATTTCGGTGGAACCATTTGATGGAACTGAGTTTTTTTTGGAAAACTCCTTAATGAGTCATTGTCTGGGCCATTACATAGGAAATTTCAAATTTTATCTTCTAGTTGAACTTTCCTCATCACATGATTCTCTTGTATCTTGGTAAGGATGTTTTGAATCACTTTCACTATCATTAGAAATCTCCAGTTTATCCTCCTCATCATCCTCAAAAACTTTTTTAAGGAATTTTTATTTTCAATTAATTTCACATCATATTATTACACCGACATTTGTAAGCATTTTTTCTAATATTTTCAACTTATTCCATTGGATGAATAACCCATAAAAGTTCTTTCCTAAAATTTATCATAAAACTTTCCCAGATCCATATTTTTTATTTTAAGTAAACATAGAATTAAAAAAACTTTGAATTACTTCATTGAAGGTTTTTTATTATACCACATTTCATAAGAAGTCATGTTGGTTTTCAGTCTCAAAAAGCATATGTTTTGAACATGTACAATAGTATTGTCAACATCTCTCCAATAGAAATTTTAATTTTTTTATTCTGATAACATACTTCTTCCCATTTCCACCAAAATTTTATTCTTTATTTCTTCTAATCCATTTTTTTGGAGTATAGGAAGTGCTATACTGATGTTTGATACCATGATTTCTCAGATAAGTGTCAAAATAATTTCTTATGAATTTTTTACCATTATATATTATCAAATTCTTTATATAAACCCCCATTTCTTTCTCAACTTATTTTTTGAAAAACCTGAACATTTCCATAGCCTCTGACTTATGTTTCACAAACATAATGTTTTTCATATTAGTGAAATTATCAATAAAAATTGATAAATTATAAATCTCATTTCATTGATTGATGTCTCATTGGACCATATAAATCAGAATGAATAAGTTCTAGAGGCATGGTAGACTAAATCTCAACTCTCTTATGACTTTTGTTTTCCATCTTCCATTTTTGACAAGTAACACAAACATCTTCATATCTTCTTTTCAATTTTGGAAAATAATAGACAAAGTCAACTTTAGAAAGTTTTTTCATGTTTTTCTACCCAAGGTACCCAAGTCTCCTATTCGACGATTTGTTTTCATCTTCAACACTTAGGTAACATGAGTTATTTAACTCTCCAAGTTAAAATAGATTACCACTAGTTCTTTCTACTTTTGTGATAACTTTTCCATGTTTCATACTTTTGATGATAAAATAATATTTTATGAAAATAACTTCTTTTCCATCATCAAAAATTTTACTTACACTAAGTAAGTTATATTTTATCCCATCAAAAAATAAAACTTCCTTAGATTTTAACTTTTTTGCTTCAATATCAACCGTTCCAATTCCTTTGATTTTTAAGGAACTTTCATTACTAAAGGTAACTGCTCCTCCATAATGACTTTCAATAAGTTTCAAGATTTTTATATCACCTATAATATGTGAGGAACAACCACTATAAAATATCCATGGTTTGTTACTTTTACTTTCTTTCAAATCTATCTCAATAACAAAATCTCTTTCCTTAACTTTCTTCTTCCCAGCTTCTTTTTATTTTATACCATAAGAAACTTGTTTCGGAAGGAGTGTCATACATCTTTCAGCATGATAAAAATCCTGATAACATCTTCCACAAGCTTCTTCCATACATTCAAATTGATTTTTTGTTGCAAAGTTTCTAACATCTTGAGTTTTGTATTTTCTAACTACCTATGGGTTAAGAAATTTTCTTATATTTCTTCCACCATTTATTTCTCTTTTTTCAAACCTTCTTTTAGGAAGTGAAAAGTTATTTCAATAATTACAAGATTTGTACCTATAGATTCTATAACACCAAAAATAGCCATAAAATCTTTATTTTCTACTGAAGTAAGATCTTTCTTTGTAGAAAATTTGTTGAGGTTGATAACTTCTTTATAATCTATCATACTCAAGATGTGGACCATCTTTATTATTGAGCAAATTTTCAAATTTTGTAGTTGTGACAGGTTTCTCATATCCCTTATCAATCGAAACCTTCCTAACACCTTTCTTATCACCTGAAATATTATAAATATTAGATGAAACATTATTTTTAAAGGGTGAGAATTTCACCCGATTCTTGATTTGAGTTTTCTCAACAACTTGAGAAGTCTCATAATTTAGTTCTAAGTATTTTTTTTTGTTTTAATTCATATTCCTCAAGGCAATTTTTTACACAAGAAGTTTTGATTGAAACTTCTTAACTTATTCTTCCTTATCTTCCATCTTCTTACTAAGATCTTAAACCATATTTTCCTATTCACCAATTCTTAGATTGTAACTTAAGATATATTGGATGTATTATTATTATTATTATTTGAGAACATATTTTTCACCTTCATAAACTTTTCCAATGTCTTTATTTATCATTCCAACTTATTTCTTAAGATATTTTTTCTCAATAAATGTAACAAGTTCTATTTTGAGCTGATACTCTTTGTAAGATTCTTCACCTTCTTCTTCTTCTTCAATATTTGAGGAGTATTCTATTTTATAAACTTCTAAAATGAATATTCTAAACTTTTATGGACTTTCATATTCTGATTAATTATTTTTAGTTGAGTCCAATTCAGATTTCTTACTCAATATACTTTTCTTATTCCCAGTAAAATTCATCTTATATTTGTTGTATGACCTTTCTTATTTATAATTTTTGTTTCAATTTTTCCATCAACTTTTTTCATTAAAACCATCACAATATTCACCCACTTTATCATTAGGACAATTCATAGAAAAGTTTCCAATTCCAAAACACTCAAAAAATTTGACAGGAAGTTTACCTACATACTTTCCTATTCCTCTTTGATAGTTATTGGATATAAGAGACATGATTTTTTCATTCAAATCATCATCCTGTTTATCTTTGGAGTCATAAGGATCAACATCTTTAGTCTCTTGTACTTTCATTTTTCTCATGGATTCAAAATCTATTTCACCTTTCATCTTATTTTTTAACATTTTATTTTTTATCATTTCATAAGCAACAAGAAAGTTATGAAACTCATTAATAGATAAATCATATTTATCTTCTAAAGTAGAAATTTTAGAATCAAACCTATCCAAAGAGTTTCTCATAAGTTTTTTCACAATTTTAGAATCTTCCAGGATATCTCTGAATCCTCTGATGTTGAAAAAAAAAAATTCATTTACTCTGGTGAAGTATTCATCAATATTTTCTTTATCTCTCATTATGATGTCTTCATACTTATTATGCCAAATTTGTAGATTTTATTATTTTACTTTATTATTCCATTATAAAATACTTTCTAGCTTTTCGCATATACTATTTGAAGTTTTGAGACCCATCACATTTATATAAACATTTTCTGATAAGTACATAAGGATATAATTTCTAGTTTTTCCATGAACTTTGATATTTATATTATTAGAAAAAGTCATCGGGGGAATCATTTTCAATAAGTGGAAAACCAATTGTATAAACATCAATAACTTCTAAGCCAAGAGATAGAAGATAAGGAATCATCCTATTTTCCATCAATAATAATTTTTTACATCAAATGTAGGAATTACTCTACTATTGATAGAATTTATATTACCCATGATAAAGATTAAACAAGGTAGCATTTTATCTAATACCAATTAAAGTTCCAAAGGATCAAATAAAAACTGATAAGAGGGGTCGAATTGGTTTTTCACTTTTTATAAGTTTCAATACTTTCAAAACTTAACCCCTATAACCTATTAAATTTTATAACCATATCATATTTTAGTAAATAATCATGCATGAAAAAGTAGGAAAGAAAGTAAAACACACAATATTTACAAGGTTCGACCTCAGTGTGAGAACCTTCATCCTTTCCATAGCCACTCCCATGGGTTTATAGAAATGGATTAATTTGAATAAGTGAATATAAATTATGCCAACTCCCATTAGACACCTTCTATCTCCCTATATGAATTATTATAATGACTCTCATCAGTTTACAATATTTTATTACAAACAATTGATCCAAAATAATAATAATAATAAGAAAACTTTGTTCAAACTAATCCACAAATGATTAATCTGGAATACTCAGTCCAATGTGGCTGGGTTTGATTCTCTCAGTCCGACAAGGCTGGGTCTTATGAAATCAATCTAATGAATTTAGTTCAATGGACTCAGTATAATGAACCCATTCTCAATCTACATTACTCAAAATATGATCAAATGCTCAGTCCGATCTTTCTTAATATGATCTTCCTTAGTTCGGTAAACAAAACAATCATATTTATGAACTTCTAAGTAGATTTATGTCTAGAAAGATAACTTTGACATGAATTCTATAGTGCTCTACCTTTTCTTCTCGCATCAATTTTTTTTCAAAGTATGAATGTACTATGATTCCATTTATAGGAAATTCAGAATATAAAAGGCGGGAAACTAATTTTTCATCTCTCTTACTCAAATTTCAAATATTTGAAACCACTCACATTTAAACTTAAACTCTTACTACTTGAAAATTTCTAAATATTTCTCTAAAATCTGTCTTTTAGAACGTACTAAATTTTATTCAGTTTGATGTAACTTCCTCAGCTTCATTCCGATTAAATTTCTCAGCTTCAATATGATGTGACTAACTTCTTATACTCATTACATTTTAAATATCTTCCTCTACTTATTATGATCTGACCTTCTTACTTAGATTCAGTTTTATTGACTTTCCTTCCCAGATTTAGTCTGATGGAATCATCATAATGATGGAATTCTCATTATAATGGAATTCTCATTATGATAGTTACTCTACTCTGTAACTTTTTCTTGTCTTTAGAACAGATAGAATATTTACAATTCCTTAATTCTTCAAAATATTTTATCATGAGAGTTTTCATGACTTATTAGAACTTCAAGATTGAAAAAAAATCTTTTGACTTATATAGGAAAGTATTATGACATCCCTTACTTTTAGAACCTTCTTTCTTTCTAACCAAAATTCAAAACGATTAGCTACACCTATTATCCCCCTTTTCTTCATAAGGCCTGCATCACAAGTGTTACAACCAACTTATGATATTTGAGAATTACAAATCACCAAAGCATTATATTAATTTATAACCAACACTAATTCCAATGAATCTTAAAAGTTACGCCAATGGATCTGAGACTGATGATGTGTCAGATCAAAAAATTCACATTTCTAACAACTTTTATGTCCAATTATTCTCAGTTCAACCTCTGCATTCAGTGCTGCTCAGTTCGATCCTATGGGTCCAAAAACAACTTTCTCAAAAACAAAACTTTTATCACCTTTGTGTTTGGGTTCAAACATTCAGCGACTTTCACCTATTTTTCAAAAACATTCTTTAACAAAATATTATTTGTCAACAAATACAAAAACTAAAAAAAAACACCACAAAGGTTATTCAGAAAGGAAGTGATATCCCAGGACTAGTTGATCAGTATGGAAGTACCTTTGTTAAATCCATGACCATAGTAGAATAAGGTAAGTCCACCTAGTAAGGTAAATGAATAATAAATCAAGAAAGGATGATGACATAAAGTGTAGCATACCGACCTGAATTACACTCAAACAATGTCTTGATATGGTAGGCCACTGGGCCTAAGGCGTGCCTCCCCATACGCCAGAGGCTTCCAACTAGAAGAGAGGGTGTAAATGTGGTACATTGGGGAGAATATAACTTATGGATTAGTTATAAATATAGCAGAAGCAATAAATATAAATGCAGTGGAATATAATAATAATTGGCAATTGATAGTGAATGAATAAATGATCATGCATGAACATGATATGAAAGAATATATAGGAAGGTATACATAGTAAATAGAAAACTAATAAAGGAAATAAATAAAAAAAAGACATAGTAGATATCTCCAACTGTATCATGAGTATAGGCTCATTCCTATTCTCCCATACTCTATCCTACCCAAGAAGGATAACAACAAGCAAGTATAATCTGGGAACCTGATCCTGCAAACATGAGATCTATTCGGGTACCCCAATGTAATGGCGGCCTGAACAGGGTGTGAGATATACTTAGCAGGCCACCACCAATGGTTTATAATGCATAATATAGTCCATGAATAGAAAAGAAAGTAGTGTGATGGTATATCAAAAGTAAGAAATGTTATAATAATAAATGTAAACAAGCCGAGCTCAGGTTCCTCAAGGACACTTGGCCAACTATACCTAATTCGACTTATGTTGGGATATCTTTGAACATGTCTCCATGTATATATATAAGTGTGTATTTATATATATGTACTTTATACGTACAAGATTATATATCCATATATATAAATATGTTATACTAGTCAAGATCTAAGGTGTAACTTAGGCATTCTTATACAATCATAAGTGTTTCATACTCTGTACAGGACATCATGCCTGTAATAGTTCAAAGAATGAATAAGGACATCCCATATGACAGTCTTAGGGGGGAAATAATAATGATAAAATAGGTTCTTATAGTAAACAAGTCATAATCTCAATCATTTGAAATGGGATATGGAAATCATGTCTATTATCCTACTCATGGATACGATCGTCATTCTCAACATCCTAATCGAGGGGGCATGAATTTCTATGCCCAACAACCAAATCGATGTGGGGGTGTGAGATGTCATGCTCAACTACCCTAACCAAGAACCATCTAGTCATGAATAAAATGTAAGGTATTCCCACTTTCCATTTGATCCCTTAGCTTGATATTCTGTAAAGAGGCAACCGACATTACTCAAGGTGCATTGGATCCATTTTAGTATAAACCACATTAAAATTTTAATTATAGGCCATAATACCATCCATGTAATAATCAATTCAATTACATCAATAGTCCATTTTATTTATAAGTCACAAGAGGGCCATTACATTCAACAATAACTATAAATTCCATGGGAAGCACCTATGGTGATGATACAAATCACTCTGCACATAATTAATCAACTAACTTTTGATTTATAAGACAATGCACCTCAAAAGGTGGTTTTATTATAAAACAAAACATTTAAATATTTTTTTACTAAATTAACTTTTTGTGGCCCATACAAGATAAATAATAAAATAAAACCAAAAATTAATTCAAAACATAATCAAACCATTACATCTTAGCACTTAAATTAACACACCCTAAGGGTGGTCTAGACATAAGGCAGATAATGACAAATTATCTAGGAATCAGGTGAACCCACCCTATGAGGGGTGGTTTAGGTTAAGGTCATAACCTAAAAATATATTAAAGGGGTCTAAAACACAATACACGATGGTCTAGGCACTTAATTTAAGGAATTTTATAATTTAGAAGCGACACTCGAAAATCCTGGTGCTCAGCACACTGGATAAATCATATAAATTACGTGACTATAAGGGAAAATCATATATACCACCTACCTCATGATTATTATGGTCCACCTGTCCAATATTTATCTTTGATTTGATCCAAAATAAGAGAAATCAGAACAATCATCAAATGCCTTGAAAATAGGGTAAAAGAGCTAGCATAGATGTTTCATTCCATATGGTGAGGTAAACGAAGAAGAGAAGCATGAGGAGTTGAGAGCTTACCAATACACATCTAACTAGAATGAAGTCGATTGAAATGGAGTTAGGATTATGAATAAACATCAAATACTAGGTATGAAAGAGGAGGGTTCTCTCATGCACCCCTACTGTGCAAGAAGGAGAAGGAAAAGAGGGAGAGGAAAGAAATAATATGGAGGGGAAAAAATATTTTTTTGAAGATAATTAAATATTTGTATGGTTTTGAAAACCATGATCCAACCATTCTACCTCCTTTTCCTAGGATCTACACCCAACATGGTTTGGATGCATGGTTTAAAAAATCATGCACCTTATTGTGCGTAACCACTGGTTAAGTGGCACTAAGGGTACATACTAAGAAAATGGTTTGGGAAAACCATAAATAGCCTCTATTTAAACTCTACAATAAAATTTAGACCATTCAAAAATATATGTGACTCCTCTCAAACAGTTAAATAAAACTATGTAACACCTCTTACTCTACTGGACCAAGCCGCACAGTTTTTTCTAAGTTCCGTTTGGTTTCAGACAAACTGTGCACCCTGACCAACTCCTTTTGAGCTTGAGTATCTAGGGCCCAGTGATCTCAAAACCCAATGGGACACTTGATGTACCTCTTGGTCCTTAAAACACATCTAAAACATCACATTTAAGTGATATAACTCTCAGGTTTTTTCCCAAGGACCGGTTTGGAATCTGGCTCATTCCAAGGCTCAGTTTAGAAGCCTTGGGGAACAAAATAAACAAAACCCAACCTACCAAGGTTGATAAGTCTCATTCAAATGGCTGCATCACATTCCAAAATTCCCAACTCACCTACAAGCATCACCTTAAGCATATAATTCTTAAACCATTAAACCTGATCCAATGCTCGTAACCAATGCCTAAAGGTCTAGATAGAGCTTACCCAAGCTCATCTAACCCAAGAAATGATCCCATCATCATCTATATTATCAAGCATCCTAAGTCACTCCCCACCTTAGGTCTTAACCTTTGAATGGAAAATTCTAAGTCATGGAACTAAAACCATTATAATTGACTATCTAATCATGTCTATAGCATTATAATGGTGCTCTCAACACATCCCTCAAATGATACTCTTGATTATAGGTGTGGACACTACTCCTGGACCTCAATCCAATCAAAACGATCAATTATGACTGACCTAGTTCAAAATTGGTCACTTTGAACTTCCTCAAGAATCAAATATGACCCTTTCCATAGTACCCACTTAAACTCATGGCATGCACAAACGGTTACACAATGACCATATATCTCCTTCTGAGAAAGTCCTAGTTGAACCACCTATGACTGATAGTTCTAAAAAACACCTATCTTAGGTGATCGATGAATTTTAAATGATAGAACTCCACACATTTAAGAGAAATCATCACGAGATCATATCGATATCATTCACTAAATCCTGTAACTGACTTTTAACGATGCCTTCTAATGAACCATTTTTGGTTCTTTTTATCAAATGAAATATGAGTACCACAAAAACCATTCAATGACTGGACCCACATTGTCATGGACCTACTTGAAACAGGGTCATCTACCAACATCCTATGGTGTAATCCACACCATAATTCTTCCTTTAAATCAATACTTGAGCACATAACCAAGGAGTCCACCCATCAAAATAGAATTAAATTCAATTAGTTTGGCTCGACGTATAATTTATGCTCTCTTAGTGTACTCAGGATGAATTCAAGATAGGGGTCATGATCACCTCTAAATAAGGAGTGCACCAAGATGTTACCGAAGGTGTGTATTGATCCTTCCAAGCCATGATCACATTTAAAATAGGATATAACAGTATTATCCAATACCTGACACCACATATTTTGACCATGAGTGTCAAGGTTTAAACATGGGTCAACCATTTCATGGTGCCCCAAATTAATTTTAGGATATACCTCATCATAGGAACTACCTTTAATTTACTCAAGATCTGGGTCATCATGCCCCAAAGCATCAAGAGAAAACCATCGATCCTTGGGTTTCACTCAGCCTCTCACTGTCTGGTTGTCTAAAAAGTACCCCATGCAACTGGAATGTACCACACTTGTATTATGTAGAAAGTGTACACTCCTATACCACCCGGTTCCAGATTTGACTTACACTTTCATGGGTCTTCCATCATCATGGACAAGCTGACCATGCTACTTGGAACATCAGTATTATTAAGGTAGGTGTTTTCTTGGAACTCACATTGAAAACAAGCATCCATAAGTTCCATTAAGCACTGAATGACCACCCGACTCATGAAGTCGTTTTAAATTTTAAACATTTAACAAGATTACCATCTTATTAAACCCATTTTGACCATTTCCGAATGGACCTTTGCGATCAAGTTCCCTCTACCTAGAAGGAAACATTTCTTATGATCGACATGATTCTCCCTACCTTAGGAGTGTCATAGTCACCATTTCACTGAGAACCAAAAAAATCCAACAACACACATTCTATCACCACCAAGCCTAGTTCTCAGATGTGGACAAAACACGTTTTGCAAGTGTAACATAAGAATAAAGGAAACCCAGCCACTCATAATCACACTAGGTCAGATTTACCTTTAGATGTACATGTGATGATTCTACCAAGTCAAGTCCAAGTGCATCATGAGCATCAGACATAGAATCCCAAACTAATCTACATCGTTCGTGATATAGAAAAATATATTTTTATAATTTCATCTAGAACCCATGAGACAACACAACCCCTAATACCTAGCTCAAAGGTACAATGATCATAATGAGGTCATAATACCCAGGTCACTCAACTCCAGAGATGACCCGTGAACATAGATTCCAAGAACCCATGACCTTTACCCAAGTAGTCAGATAACCATACTATTTAAGGTATTACATGACTTTATCACCTGGAAAACAAGAGTTAACATATCACTTTTAACTTGATGACACCAAACATAACAAAATGTGCAACTATGATAGAAAAGCAGCACATATGGCACTATGCATTCTTGGCATGTGATAGCCCATTAAGAGGAGATGAAGTTCACATGACCTATGAAGTGGCTGACTATGCCTAAGGCAGTTATAACCTACTAAAATGGATCATTACACAATTCTTACACCTTTACCAAGGCTTAACTTTTTGAATAATCAACAATCTACTTGGGGGTGTTGTTTTATAACTAGGAGTCCTAATCTGGAAAAATGACACCCAAATGTAACCTCTCATTGAAAAACTTATCACAAGAATTTACAAATTCTTAAAGATTATAAGGGTGCTACCTCTATAGGAGTAGAGGGTTGAGGTAGGGGGACCCGATTTCTCCTAATCTTTTCATCTTGGTTCATGATTCCTTAAGTAGGTATTTAAATCATAACATCCTTATTATCAATATCTAGCCCTTTAGAAGTAGGGGTGCCTATACTAGTCTCTCTCAGCTTCTTTTTTCAAATGATATGGTGTTTTTTATGAATGATAATAGGAGATCCCTATGGGTATTTAACAAGATTATGTGGGAATATTGAAAATGGAGTGGCCAAAAAATTAATTGTGATAAAATAATTGTTTTCCCTCCTTCCTACTCCTCAAGTCATGCCACTTAGATTAAATATTTCTTGGGTATCTATATGATAAGCTTTCCCATGGAGTATTTTTGATCTCCTGTATCACATGGTAGGATCTGTATCTATCTCTATGAGGGGTTAGTTGACAAAATTTCTAACTGTATTAATAATTGGAAGATTTTTTCTCTTTTGGTGGGAGGATCACCTTGGTTAATCATGTTTTTTCCTCCATTCCCATGCATGTACTCCTAGCATGCAAGGCACCCAAAGCTATTATCAAGGATATTGAGAATATTATGTTGTTTTTCATTTGGGATGACCACTCTAAAGAAAGATGTAAATGGGCCTATTGGGGTAGGTAGGACAAGTCCTGGGAGGATGGTGGTATCAACCTCAGAGATGTCTCAAGTATGATGCACAACATTCATGCCAAGTTGGATTGGTAAGATATTTAAGGTCAGAATCTTTGGGACAGTTTCATCAAAAAGAAGTATGGCACAAATTTGAGGCACCCAAGGGGAATGGTTTATAGATTTTTTAATTCTATTTAGGTTCATATTCCGGTTATCTTAGACAGCTCACATTGGATCATTGGGCGAGGGGGGATCATTTTTTGGAGACATAATTAGGCCGAAAATTTTCTCGGATTTCTGGGGTACCCAATACTAGATGTTTCTTTAAGGAAATATATAACTTATCCTTTTTTATTAAATATAGTTATTAACATAAAAAACAAACCATTTTTTAAAATATCCACATGAATGAGGAATGTGACATATGTTTGTTCACAACAACTGCTTCTGGTTTTTTTTCTACTAGAGCCAATCATAGTGTTGTGCATGACACCTCTATTCATGATGCATGGGGTTTTATTATTTGGTGAAAATATATTCCTTCTAAATATAACTTTCTATTGTGGAGGATTCAAAATTTTTCTCTTCCCATGGATTACCATATCAAGCATAAAGGTTTCCATCTTGTCTTGAAGTGCACCTATTGTAGTCTCCCACTAATAATTGTTTTATCATTTATTTTTTGAAGGTGTCTGGGATACCTCTATGTGGAATGCTTTGGGTGTTTTTTCAGTACCCACTCACTTGAAATGAAACAATAACAACTTCCTACATCTCCAGTTTCACGAAATTAGTGGAGAAACTACAGAAATAAAGGTGAGGGTGATTCTCTTGGTCGATGGATGATGGTGTTTATGGGAGGCTACAAATGAAGCTCATCATGAGAGGGTCATCGCTTCATGCTAGTACCTGGTTACTAGAACACATTTTCTGGTGGGGTTCCGGCAATTCTGGTGACCGATGAAGTGTTCTTGGGGTTCTTTTTTCTTTTTTCTTCTTAGATTTCTGATGGTCCTTCGACTTCGGTATTGATGTTCAGCGTCGGATGATGTCTAGCCTGGTGATGTTTCTAATTGGAAGATGGTAGAGCCTCCTTCAGTTTGCATTTGTTTTCAGTTTTCATGATGTTCTATTTTGGTTTTCATTCTCGCAACATCAGCAGTGTTAGGAGAATGTTTTTATGTTCGGCTCTGATGTTCTTTTGGGTTTTCTGGTATCAATTTTCCCGGTTCGTTGCCCTCTGTTTCGATGGCTTCTGACAGTGGACGACGAGGTCAGTGATGGAAAATCCAGCATCGATGAAGGTGGTTATGAGAAGCAATGATGAAGGAGGTGACTAGATGTTGGTTTGTCGTCCAATCAAATCGAAGCAGGTGAGCGAATTACGTGTCTCAAGGTGGCTCTTGGTTCATCCCATAATGATGCAGTTGGCACATGATATGAAAAGAAGTTTTAGGATTTCGAAATTTGAATTTGAAACCATGTTCGTGGTGTGACGCTTTGGTTATGAAGAAGTGGGAAGTGATGGTTTTGTATTGTTTTTGGAATGTGGTGTGTTTTTGTAATATGGTGAAGTTTTTTGAACCTTGCTATGTATGGTTACCACTTACCCTTAAAGTGGATATTAGAAAATATCAAAAATATATTTGGAGGCTGGTGGTTGATGTCATACCCATTCTTAATTGGTAGGATTCAAATTCTTCACTCAGGGGTATCATTCAAGTTGGAATTACTGCTTCCAACATGTAGGGTGCATCCTATTAGGGACATTTGATACATTGGATCCCTCCCTCCAGTGGTTTCAAGATCAATGTAGATGGTTCATGCTATGTTGGTTTTATTTATGATGGTGGTATTGTTTGTGATCCTAGTGGATTAGTCATATTTTCCTCTAGTGATTATTATAGTCCCAGTGATTCTCTTATGAAGGAGTCTTGTGCTATGAGTGATGGGTTAGAGATGTGTAGTAGTAACAATATCTCTTTATCATTTGTGGAGACTGACTTGGTGATCATCTTTCACTCACTACTGGTTGGATCAATATGCCTTTCTCTATTATATATCACACTCAAAGTTGAAATGACCTAATTATTGATAACACTATCCTGATCCATACTTGGATCGAAGGGAACCAGGAAGTTTATTTTTTTGGCTTCACAGTTTAGCTCAAAGAGTTTATGTATTTTTTACTAGTTTTGGTTCTCTTCCTCTTGGATTCCTTACTATTATGAGAGGTGATGCCCCCAGGCATCACCATTTTAGTCCCCCTTGATCTATTTACCTTTGATAAAATAATTTCATGCCTTACCGCCTAACCTCTAGTTCCAACATAGCCTAGGAAAAAGTCAACTGGGGTCTACAAGAAACATCTATGTTCTCTCTCCAAGGAAACATAAAAAATTGACCCTTATATGAGATTTTCCACTATAAACACCAATACAAGGCTTCTATTTTAATTCATTTAAATTATTATCATTTACTAAACATTTTAAACAGTTCATACATCAAGGATATTTAGTATCACTTATTATAGAAACTGTACCATTCACTTTATTTAGCTGGCATCATACAAAATTTGTAAAATTATATCATAATTTCATTTTAACCATCTATTTGATTCAATAGTTTCCACAACTATCTTGGTTAAAGAAAATGTCAATTTCTAATCTAGATAAAAAATATTATTTAGTTTTTAATTGGAATTTTAATTAACTAATTCATAATAATAATAAATCTCATAGGTAGATAACAAGGATTTTATTAATTAAGAGACTGGTCAAGTAATATGCCACCATATATTTATATGTAACACCATATAAGTGCCTGAAGACACCTTAAAGAACCATCCCATTAACATAATCATACCCCCATGGGGTTAAGTATCAATCATATAAAGATTAAGGTGACCTATGAGGGTCCCATCACATCAATCCAATTTTAATCAAATGAAACCCATAACAGTTTATATTGTTAAATTTTTTAAGAAACCCTTAGCGGGTTTAATTCATATTAAGTATGCCAAACTGATCTACTTGGGTCTAGTTAGCCATAAGGATTACTTTAGATTTATCACACCCCCAAAAGGGATCATCTTATAACAACATTCCCCAACTAACCTACTTGGGTCCAGCTGTGCATTTAGGAATTTAGTCATATGGGTCTTCACGCCCAAAATATAGAAGTGTCAACATTTATAATTTTCAATTTATCACATGTTTAACCATCATTAATAATTACTAGTTTAAATTTTTCAATTTTTTTTAACTTATTTACAATTCAAGGTCCTAACCACTTTAATTCATTAACCCTTCATTTTAATTCAAGATTCAAAATTTCTTATTCCTCATAATGATCTAGTTAGATGAATCACTATTCCCAAATTATATAGGTACATTCCTTTATAATTTACAATTGGAATTCATGTAATTGTAACCAAGTTTTTATCTATAGTTTTGGATTATAAAAGTATATATAAAGAGGTTTAATTACATGGGACACCACTCTAAAATTTATAAAGGACCATACACTTCATAAATTTTACCATTGGTTTCCATTTAATTGAAACTAGATACCACATTTAATTCAAACTATAGCAAGTCTATATGACATGGTTCGATTATATGGGACACCAATTCCTAATTTATAAAGTTCCCATACACTTTATAAATTGTAATCTGGAACCCATTTAATCAAAACAATTAATGTTTTATCCCATTCAACCCAGATTTCATGGATCAAACATAAAACAATTGGTTGATTAAATAGATTTCCGCTATCAATCTATGTAGGAAAAATCATTTAGGATGACACTGACATTTTATCTAATAATCCATATGTCACAATTATCACTAGTCATGCTACCATAAATCAATAAGTATAGGAAATCATGGAAGAAATCACCCAACCATGGTGTATAGATAAACAAGGCATGTAATCAAAGAAGCATTTAATACAACAATCATGATGCATAACAATGAAAAAGCAGTCCATAATGAAACCTACATGGCATGAAATATGCAAGACATGCGAATCTTTATGTCCCTAGAATGATGCATGCATTAATACTTCCTTTCCATAGAAGGCCAAGGATATAATCCATCAAATCTATAAATCAATAACTAGTGGAAGTAAAACAGTCACCCAAGGTGAAATAATAATCAACTGTAATAATAACATCATGAACAACAATCCCATTACCTAGAAACTTGATCTTTCCCTTGTACATGGGTTGGTCGGACCCAGACACAAGATATTTAACAAGTATGGACACATTCCTAATCTCCTTTCTACCATCCCAAAGTAATAAAACCAAAAAGAAAAATAAATTTTCCTTTAATACCATTTGTAGTGTCCCGTCCTAGATTCCACTCAAAGAGTGCCTCGAGTTGGTTGGCCACTGGGCCTCAAGAATTCATCGTACACCAGAGGATACCAACTAATAATGAGGGTGTAAAAGTGGTATAGTGGGGAGAATATACCCTCTGTATTCGTTATAAATATAGTAGAAGAAATAAAAATAAATCCAATAGAGTATAATAATAACTGTCAACAATAGTGAATGAATAAATGATCATGCATGAGCATGCTTTGATAGAATATACAAGCATGTATATGTAGTACATAGAAAGATGACAAAGGAAATAAATAAATAAAAGACACAGTAGCTATCTCCAATTTCATCATGAGAAAATTCTCGGTCCACTAATCTCGTACTCTATCCTAGACAAGAAGGATATCGATAAGAAAGTAAAATCCAAGAACCTGATCTTGTAAATATGAGATCTGTTTGGGTACCCTAGTGTAATGGATCCTCGAATAGGGTGTGATATATACTTAGTAGGCCACCAAAAATAGTGTATAAAGCATAATCTAGTCCATGAATATAAAATAAATTAGTGTTATGGTATATCAAAAGTAAGTAATGCTATAATAATAAATGTAAACAAATCGGGCTCAGGTTCCTCAAGGACACCTAGCCCACTATACCTACTTTAGCCTAAGTTGGGATATTTATGAACATTTCACATTGTGTGTATATATATAAGTGTTCATTTATATATATTTAATATATACATAAAATGTTATATAGCCATATATATAAATACATCATACTAGTCAGGGCCGAAGGCATAACTCAAACATTATTATATAATAATAAGAGTGTCATACTCTATAAGGGATTCTATGCCCATAATAGCTCAAAGAATGAATAAGGAAATTTTAAATGATAGTATCAGGAGGGAAATAATAATGATAAAACAAGTCCTTATAATAATTGGTTCATAAGTCCAATAATCTAACATGGGATATAGAAATAATTTCCAACATCTTACTCAGGGATGTGATGTTCATGCTCAACATCCTAATCAAGGGGGTCAAAGACACCATTCCCAACAACCTAAGTGACATAAGATTTCATGCCCATCATCCTTAACTTCGGTGTGTGATATTTCATTTTCAAATACCCTAATCAAGTTCCTTCTAGTCATGAATAAAATGTAAGGTATTCCCACTTTCCCTTTGAGCCCTTAGCCTACCATTTCTTAAAGAGGAAACTAGCATCACTCAAGGCATAATGAATCCTTTTTTGTATAAACCACTTTAAAATTTTAATTATAGGAAATAAAAACATCCATTCCACAATCAATTTAATTACATAATTATGCCATTTTATTTATAAGTCATAGGAGAGACATTACATTCAACAATAACTATAAAGGACATTAGAAGCACCTGTGGTGATGATACAAATCACTATGCACATCATTAATCAATCCACACTTTGATTTATAATACATAACACCTCAAAGGGTGGTTTTATTATAAAAAATGACATTTACATTGAACAATTCAATTAATTCCCTTTTTTAGTCCATATAAGAAAAACAATCAAATACAACTAAAAGGTAATTCAAAACATAAGTAGACCATTACATTCTCAGAACTTAAATTAACACACCCCAAGGGTGGTCTAGACATAAGGAATATAAAAACTACTTCTCTAGGAATTTGGAGAACCCACCCTATGAGCGGTGGTTCAGGTTGAGGTTATAAATTCCAACCATATCAAAGGGGTCTAAAACACAATACAAGGTGGTCTAGGCACTTAATTTAAGGCATTTAATAATTTAGAAGTAACACCTAGAAATTATAACATGCGACATAATTACTAAATCATATAAAATAAATGACTATAAGATAAAATAATATAGACCACCTACATCATGCTCAGGATGGTCTACTTGTCCAATATTGAGCTTTGGTTCGAGTCAGAATGAGATAAATCAGAATAATTTTCAAACGACCTAAAAATAGGGTAAAAGAGATCACATGGATTTAGAATTTCATATGGTTAGGTAAACAAAGAAGAGTTGAATGAGGAGTAGAGAGCTTATTGGTACACATCCAATGTGAATGATGGTGAGAAAAACAGATTTCAGATGAGGAAGAGACTTCAAATCCTAGGTGTAGAAGAGGAGGCAGCTATCAAACGATCCCCCTGCTATGAAATAAGGAGAAAGAAAAGAGGGACAAGAAAGAAATAATTTTGAGAAAAAAAATCTTTTCTATCCCATTAAATACCTTAATGGTTTGGAAAACCATTCACTAACCACAAATCCTCCTCTACCTAGGAGCTACACCCCACACAGTTTGGCCACAGAGTTTGACAAACTGTGCGTCAAATCGTTCATAGCAACTGGTTAAGTGGAACTAAGGGTGTGGGATAGACACACAGTTTGGAAAAAACATGCACAGTCCATGCGCCACCTCTACAATAAATTGTATACCATATTCATGGCCATGAACCTACTCTCACATGGTTAAATCAAGTTGTGCAACACCTCCTGCTATATTGGATCATGCCACATAGTTTTGTCTAAGGGATGCATAGTTTCCAAAAAACCATGCACCTTGACCAGATCCTTCTGAGATTGAGTCTCTAGGGCCTGGTGCTTCTGAAAATCAACAAGACACCCAAGGTACCTCTCAAGATTTAAACCACATATAAAACTATCACGACCTGTCCTCCGGGGCCCGTGCTGTGAATACCCCAAGCCCTATTTCCATAGGCCAGGGGCTGGCGACTAGCACCGGAAAGACATATCCCTAAAACCGAGAAGGAATTGCCTTTATAACCTGTAAATTCACACAACCAAGCACACAATAGGATACAAGCACAAAGTAAAATGTATAGTAAAAAGAGTGTATAATAAGTAAAGGGTCCAGAATATAATCCCAACTGGAAAGTACAAGTAAAACTGGAAATATATCCTCCTAACACCCACCAAGGATCCTACCTGAAGGGTAGGTACAACTCACGAATGATCGTCTCTGCAGTACGTCTCGTCTAATGTTCTACCTCCGAGCAGCCTCCAGTCCTGGAACCCTCAACCTCAATCGATGTTGTCCGTTATCTCCACATGACAAAACAAGGTAGGGGTGTAGTCCATGCCATGGTGAGTATAACGATACTCAGTAGGGACCCCGAGACCCCCAAAGGTCTCTCAGAATCCACAAAGGATAAACCACAAAATAAGACCTCAATCTCAAATCATGAAGAAATAGTCATCAACACTACTTAAGTTTATGCCCATACATATACCTAAGTTATAAATATATACACACCTCACTCATGAGGAAAGAATACCAAAAAGGTAACACCACAAAGGTAGAAGTACCACACAGGTAACACCACAAAGATACAAGTACCACACAGGTAACACCACAAAGATATAAGTACCACACATGTACACCACAGAGGTAAGTACCACAAAGGTAACAACACACAGAATAATACCAAAAAGGTATCACCACACTGAAGAATACTATGAAGGTATCACCACACAGAAGAATACCATGAAGGTATCACCACACAGAAGTGTACCAAAAAGGTAAATACTTAGCTCACACTAGGTATAACTTAATTACGGTAGTATAGATGATTAGCTGTATTGTTAGATCATCTTAATTTGTCGAGAAGCTCTGCTGTTGACCCACACAGGATTGAAGATGACCCACAAAAGATCTGAAGATGAACCACACAGGATCTGAAGATGACCCACATAGGATCGGTATGTGCTGACCCACACAGGATTGCTGAGTGTTGACCCACACAAGATCCGAAGATGACCCACACAGGATCTGAAGATTCTTCAAGTACAGCGAGCCACAGAGTTCCCGCACTAAGCATGCTTAATTCCGGGAGGTTCCACTCCTAAATCCATCATTCGATACTTCAACTGCCATGAAATCGCACAAAGAACTATCCCAAAGGTCTGATACGTCATAAGGGACCCAACACAACTGACGATGCATTAATTGAACGCCCGATCTGTAAGTTATTAGCGTTTCTGTTCTGAGGGCCCAGTTAGATTTAGGTTCAATCCAACCTAGACATACTCCAACTTTATCCAAAACTCAAGTGGATTATACCAAAAAGATTGTCTCGATCTAAGGACCCTGGCGCCATAGACGGTTTGTCAAATGGACACCCAGTTATCAAGATATGGCCAAAAGGCGAAACTGGGTTCGGATGGGCCCGAGTCCAATCCGACCCGGCCCGACCCCGCCTGGGCCGACCCGACCTAGTTCGGGTTGACCTAACCCAGTCTGGGTTCGGCCCGGACAGGCTGGGCCGTAGTGGTCCCGACCCTCTGGGCCGCAGTCCGGCCCGACCTTTGAAGGGGGCGGCCCGGTCCGCTGGGCATAGCCCGCTATAGCGCGTTCTGCTGGGCGTGGCCCGCTATGGAGCGACCCACTATGGCGCGACCCTCTGTGGCATGTCCCGCTGTGGGGCGACCTGCTGGGCACGACCTGCTCGGCTGGGTGCGGTCCACCATGGTGGGGATGACCCTAGCCGCAACCCGAGGGGGAGGTGCCCCGCAGTATTGCGAACAACCCTAGGGCCATTCGGTCACCCTACTGGAACGTGGGACCGCCAGAGTGGTCCCACTCAGCGTGATGCTGCTGGCTGGTTTCCCGGCCGATCTCCTCCCAGCGGCGCCGATGCGCACCACTGCTCCACCACAACCGGATGGATGCTGGCCGCCCTCCAACCTCTACCATGGCCAAGATGCCGCATTGTCCAGCTCTAGTGGCGCAGACGTGCGCCTATGCTTCACCACGTGGCCAATTGGATGCTGGCTGCCACCCTGATCTACTGCGGCCGATGGGTCATGATCTCCTACTCAACCGGCGACACGGATGCACGCCGCCCTGCCTCCACATGGCAGGTCGGCGTGCCGACCGCCGTTCTCCTCTGCCGCGGCCGACGGGCCGTGACCTCCTCCGGCGGTGCAGTTGCGTCTCCACCACTATCACTGCCGGACGGAGGGCCGACCACCTCCTTGTGCCCTACCGGCATCAGTCACCGTCCTCCTCCACCACGAAGAACGCATCAACAATGAAGATGTGGAGGGATCAGGCTGTGTTCATTTGGCCTGTACCCTCTGTGTTAGACCGATATCATATGGCTTGGGGAGAAAGATTCAACGTAAATAAAATTAACAAAGAATAATCATAAACACACCCCTACCTCGATCATCCATTGGAGGTGTTGTGAGGAGGAAGATGATGGTGGTGACATCAGCGTTCGTTGCTCCCGCAAGACGCTTCCGATCCGGGATTGAGCATCGTCCACATCGGAGGTTCGTTCTTCGTTGGAGGATGTCCTTCCAAGTTCTCCCAAACTCTCCCCTTTTCCAACGATCCCAACCAAAAGGGTGAGGAGCCAACTTTAATTGAGTTAATATTATTAATTCAATTAAAGTTGGAACATTAATTGAAATAAAGTTGACACATTAATTGGGGGAATTCCAAGGGTTAACTCACATTAAGGGGGAGTTTGGGTGGTCACCAACACCAAATATTTAAAATGGAGGCTTCAAGAAAATAAAATAAAAGTTGTTGTTTTATTTTATTTTTATTCTTTTAACTCTCCCATGAAAATATGGAAAACTAACTTCCACCCTCGACCTACTACGGTCTTGGTGAAGGTCTCCTTAAGTGAATATTGGTGCTGCAAGTTCAACAGTGTCCACAGATTTCAATTCTGAGAACTGGTTCAAAAGTTACAAAACACCACTCGCGCGTTTACTGAACGTACCTAAAAAATTTCAAAAATTCATTTAGGGCACACCGGGGCTCAGAATCATGCACCATCAATTTTCACGGACTCGTAATATTTCAATATATTTTTAAAAAAATTACATGGAAAATCCCTGGTCTTTACATTCTCCCCACCTCAGGGCTTTGCGTCCCTGAAATCCACAACACAAACTAGGGAAACAAGTGGGGGTACTGAGCAAGAATCTGAGCCTCCTGCTCCCATATGCTCTCCTGGAGGTTCCCGTGCTGCCAACAAACACACACCAAAGGTATCGATTGCCCACAAAGGACTCGCTCCTATCGATCCTCAATCTCTACTGGAACCTCTGAAAACGTCTCCCCATCGTCGATGTCTAGCTCACCCCAGTCAATGATGTGTGAAGGATCACATACGTATCTCTTCAGCTGGGATACGTGGAAAACATCGTGCACCTGATGCAACTAAGGGGGAAGATCTAAGCGGTAATACACCTCACCAACTCTACTGAGGACCTAAAAGGGTCTGATGAACCTCATAGATAACTTGTCGCCCCTGCCAAATCTCTGCAAACCTCATCAAGGTGAGACCCATTGAAAGACATGGTCACCATCCTCGAACTCAAGAGGTCTCCATCTCCTATCAGCATAGGAATTTTTCTTGCTCTGTGCAGTCTTCATCCGCTCCTAGATGATCTGCACCTTCTCCGTGGAAGCTCGTACCATCTCTGGTCCCATGAGTGCTGAAAACCCTAGGTCAGTCCAGCACAGAGGTGATCTGTAAGGTCACCCATACAATGCCTCAAATGGTTCCATACCGATGGTGGAGTGATAGTTGTTGTTGTATGAAAACTCCACCAAGGGAAGGTAATCCTCCTGGCTGCAGCCGAAATCAAGGATGCAAGCATGCAACATATCCTCAAGAGTTTGAATGGTCCACTCTATCTGACCATCCATTTGAGGATGGAAGGTGGTGCTAAACCGAAGCTGTGTCCCAAATGCCTCCTGCAACTCCTTCCATAGTCGGGAAGTAAAATGTGTATCACGATCGGAGACAATCGTAGATGGCACCCCATGAAGCCGCACAATCTCCTGCATGTAGAGGCATCCTAAGCCCTCTACTGGTCCCTGAGCTCTAATAGGTAGGAAGTGGGCCGACTTGGTGAGTCGGTCAATGATCACCCAGATGGAATCATGCCCCTTGTACATGCGTGGAAGTCCTGTCAAAAAGTACATGGATATTCCATCCGACTTCCACTCTGGCACCTCTAGTGGCTGAACTAATCCCCATGGAACCTGATGCTCTACCTTCACTTGCTGACAAGTGAGGCACCAAGTGACAAAATCTGCTATAACTTTATTCATTCCCGGCCACTAGTGCCAATGATGGAGGTCCTGGTACATCTTCTCTACTCCTAGATGTACTGCTAGAGGGGACGTATGGAACTCCCTCAACACTCCTCCCAAAGTGCCATCGATACCATAGTACGTCCTCTAAAGAGGATGACGTACTCCCCACCTTTATAAAATCCATCAAGTGCCTGTCCTATGGATATCTGATCACGCCGAGCCTTGCAGTCAGTGTCCCCAAGTTGCACCTCCCTGACTTGCTGAAGGAGTGGGGGAGTGACTGTCAGAGACTTAAGATAAGCTACTCCATCTCGATCCACGTAGGATATCTGGAAAGAGGCTAGCTGCTCCATCGCCTCACTCAGCAACTGTATACTAGATCTCCTGCTGAGTGTATTTACTACTACACTCCCCTTCCCAGGAGTATAGACTATCTCGAAGTCATAGTCCTAAAGGAACTCAAGCCAACACCACTGTCTTAGGTTTAGATCCTTATAATAGAAGATATACCTAAGACTCTTGTGATTATAGTAGACTGTAAAACATTCGCCCATCAAGTAATGTCACCACATATTCCAGGAGAAGACCATTAATGCTAACTCCAGGTTATGGGTAGCATAGTTCTGATCATGCTGTCTTAGCTTTCATGAACCATACGTGATCATTGCTTGCTCCTACATCAGGAAACATCCAAGCCCGGTCCCTAATACGTCATAGTAGACTACGTACCCAACACCCTCCTCCAGTAACCTCAAGATGGGGGCACTCATTATTCTCTGCCTCAGCTCCTGGAAACTCCGCTGGAATATATCTAACCACACGAAGGGTTACCCCTTCTTCATCAACACTGATAAGGGTTCTGAAACTCTGGAAAAGTCAAGAACAAACATTTGGTAGTAACCGGCCAAACCCAGGAAACTCTGCACCTCCGTCACACTCCCGGGTGGATCCCAAGAAAGAAAAACCTCAATCTTCACTGGATCCAATGAAAATATAGCCTCTGATATGACATGTCCTAGGAAGTGAACCTCTCATATTCAGAACTGGAACTTCGAGAGTTTACCATAAATCTGGTGCTCTCGGAGTGTGTCCAGAACTATCTGCAGATGATAGGCATGCTCCTCCTCTATAGCTGAGTATATTAGAATGTCATCGATGAAGACTACCACAAAGCGATCGAGGTATGGATAGAATATCTTGTTCATGAGTCCCATGAACACTATTGGGGAATTGGTCACACCAGATGTCATAACCAAGAACTCATAGTGGTCATACCAACATCTGAAAGCTGTCTTCTGCACATCCTCATCTCGTACCCTGAGCTGGTGATAGCCTGATCTGAGGTCTATCTTCGAAAAACCACCGTGCTCCCTTTATATGATCAAAGAGATCATCAATCATCAGGAGTGGGTACTTGTTCTTCATGGTCACTTGGTTCAGATGATGATAGTCCTCACAGAGTCTCAAACTCCCATTCACCTTCTTGGCGAACAAAATCAGGGCTGCTCAAGGAGAAACACTGGGCCTAATGAACCCCTTGCTCTGCAAGCCCTCTGGCTGTACTCGCAGCTCTCAAAGCTCCACAGGAGCCATCCGATATGCTAGTGTAGATATTGGTGTCGTTCTGGGGTAAAAGTCGATGTAAAAGTCCACCTATATGCGAGGAGTTAGACCCAGAACACCATCAGCGAATACATCAGCGTACTGGTCCACCACTACAGGATAGCTCAGACTCTCAACATCAACCAATCTGAGGGTAAGGCTATCTAACTGATGTGTGATTGGCTTCACCCTCCCCTGGATAAGTCCATCCTGAACTATAAAGGTTCCCTTATCGCCGGTGAAGGAAAACCTAGTCCCATCCTCACGGACACACCACACTTTGCACCTAATACAGTCAATCTGATCATGGACTGTAGATAACTAGTCCATACCCAAAATGACATCGTAAGGCCTTGATGCCACTACTAGAAGATCCCAGCCAAATATCTCACCTCTTAGAGTAAGCTCACATAGCTGACACTAGTTTGTAAACATCTAATCCTCTCCCGTAGGAGTCTCTAGCCATAAGGATCGAGACAACGACTCCATCGGTATCTCCGAGCTCTGAATGAGGGCCATGGCAATGAAAGAGTGACTGAAACCTGTGTCTATAAGTACTACAACTAAGGTGGATTAGACAAAAATCATACCTTGTATCATATCTGTAGCGTCGTGGTCATAGGCCTCAGCTTCCCAAAGCTAAGCTCGTTCATATCCACCTTCTCCCTATGGTCGGGGTGGACCACCTGGTGGTGGTGGCAGTAGAACCTCTAATTGCCACCCACTGCCTGATGCATGGACTTCTCCTCTTCCACATCTACCTGCTGATAGCATAACTCCTCGATCGAATCTTCACCTCTACCCAGGAGGTCCCTTGACCATCTTCTGGTCATCCGTATGGTGGGTTGGGCAGTCGCGAGCCATGTGACCCTACCTTCCACATGAGTAACACTACCTACTCCTTGCTTATCCTGCTCTGTCTCGAGAGCCTCACACAACTGACCCTGTATCTTGCTGTCGTCCACCCATAGGTCTGGTCCTATTGGACCTCTACATCATTTGTCTACTGCCAGCTACAAACGACTCTTCTACATGACGTCCAGTGGTGGGCCTCGCTGCCGGCGATTGTTCAGCAAGGGAACTCTCCACTAAGAGTTCTCTCTCTAAGACCCCCACCTACGTTTGGATGCTAAGAGAAATAATTTAAGATCTAATATTCCATCTGAACCCCTGCTCGAAGGGCCGGGTCTAGAAGAATGGGTCTCGCACCATGTCAGTGGAGTAGCGTGAGAGGTCGGTGAACCTCGTTGAATACTGAGCCACGTTCATGCTGCCCTGCTGCAGGTGGAGAAGCTTCTATATATGCACTAAGAATAAAGTCGCTGGGACAAACTTTTCCCTGAAAAGGCTCTCGAAGTCTGCCCAGATGAGAGTCACCTAATCATGAACCTGGAGTATCAAGCTCCACCATCTTCCTGATGCTTCCTGAAGAAGACTGGTGGCAAGGATCACCATGAGATCAGCTGGTGTCCCTACTAATCAGAAAACTCTAACCACAGTCTCCATCCAGTCCTCAACCGCCTGTGGATCCGTCTCTCCCTAGAACCTCAGTGGCCTCTGGTGCTAAAACCCGTGCAACGCGCTCAAGAGGCGTGCACCCTCTGCTGCTGGGGCTGGTGGCATTGGCTACCCAACGAGTAGTGGTGCTGCTGGTACACCACCCGATGGTACAAATGCTGTAAGGGGGCCCTACACCGAAGCCTCGTCGCTTGGTGGGCTGTCATCTCGTACTCTACCTGGAACCCTGGCTGACTGTTTGCGTGGAGGCATCCTAAAAATAAACAAGTGCTCCACGATCATTAAGTTATACCTAGTGAGTTGACTCAAAGAGATCACAAAGAAAACTTTTCAAAAACACACACACAATCAGTATTTTCATGCACTGAGTTGGAAATCAGAAGTTAGGGTCCTGGTGTATGGATACATCAGCCGCTGCACCAACACTGGATTATCCAAACTAATAACCACACTCATAACACTTAACACTATTACTGATTAAAAGATTAGAGTCCAAGTTCTTTAGTAGAACTGACTCCTCTGATACCAATTTGTCACGACCCGTCCCCCAGGGCCCGTACAGTGACTACCCCAAGCCCGCCTTCCATAGGCCAAGGGCTGGCGACTAGCACCAGAAAGGAATATCCCTAAAACCGAGAAGGCATTGCCTTTATAAATTGTAAACTCATACAACCAAGCACACAACAAGATACGAGCACAAAGTAAACTGTATAGTAAAAAGAGTGTGTACAGTAAGTAAAGGGGCCAGAATACAAGCCCAACTAGAAAGTACAAGTAAAACTGGAAACAGCTCCTCCGAACATCCACCAAGGATCCTACCTGAAGGGTAGGTATAACTCATGAACGATCGTCTCTGCGGCACGTCTCGTATAATATTCTACCTCTGAGCAGCCTCCAGTCCTAGTACCCTCAACCCCGATCAATGTTGTCCATCGTCTGCACAAGATATAGCAAGGTGCAGGCATAGCCCATGCATGGGTGAGTATAACGATACTCAGTAGGGACCCCAAGATCCCCAAAGGTATCTCAGAATCCACAAAGGATAAACCACAAAGAAAGACCTCAATCTCAAAGCACAAAGTAATATTCATCAACACTACTTAATTATATGCCCATATATATACCTAAGTTATCAATATATACACACCTCAATCATGAGGAAAGAATACCAAAAAGATAACAACACAAAGGTAGAAGTACCACACAGGTAAAACCATGAAGATACATGTACCACACAGGTAACACCACGAAGATATAATTACCACACAGGTACACCACAGAGGTAAGTACCACAAATGTAACGCCACACAGAAGAATACCACGAAGGTATCACCACACAGAGGAATACCATGAAGGTATCAATACATAGAAGAATACCACGAAGGTACCACCACACAGAAGTGTACCAAAAAGGTAAAGACTCATCTCATACCAGATATAACTTAATTACGGTAGTATAGATGAGTAGCTGTATTGCTAGATCATCTTACTTCGTCGAGAAGCTCTACTGTTGACCCACACTGGATCGAAGATGACCCACATAGGATCTGAAGATGACCCACACAGGATCTGGAGATGACCCACACAAGATCAGTATGCACTAACCCACATAGGATCTCTGAGTGCTGACCCACACAGGATCTGAAGATGACCCACACAAGATCTGAAGATTCTTTAAGTACAACCAGCCACATAGTTCCCGCACTAAGCATTCTTGATTCCGGGAGGTTCTACTCCTAAATCCACAGGTCGATAATTCAACTTCAAATAATTTCCAATAATAAGTATCCCAAATTTCCTCCATGTCATAAGGGACCCAACGCAACTGACGGTGCGTCAATCAGACGCCCGGTGTGTAAGTTATTAGCGTTTCCGTTCCGAGGGATCGGTTGGATTCGGGTTCGATCCAACCTGTCCGTACTACAAATTTATCCAAAAATCAAGTGGAGTATACCAAAAAGATATTATCGATCCAAGGATCTTGGTTCCATAGATGGTTCGTCAAACGGACGCCTGATTCTCAAGATATGGTCAAAAAGGCGAAACTGGGTCCGGATGGGCCCGGACCCAGTTCGACCCGGCCTGGCCCGACCCGGTTTGGGTTGAACCAACCCGGTCTGATTCCATACCGGATGGGCTAGGCTATGGAGGGCCCGACCCACTGGGCCACGATCTGGCCCAGCCCATGAAGGGGGCGACCCGGCAAGTTGGGCGCGGCCCGCTACGCGCGACCCGCTGGGCGCGACCCGCTGTGGTGCGACCCGCTGCGGTGAGACCCGCTCGGCTGGGTGCGGTCTACTGTGGTGGGGACCTCCCTAGCCACAACTCGGGGGGGGGGGGGGGGAGGTGCCCCCCGGTATTTCGAACGGCCCAAGGGCCATTCAGTTGCCCTGCTGGCACACAGGACCGCCAGAGTGGTCCCACTCAGCGTGATGCGGCCGACCGATTCTCTTCCCAGCATCGCGGATGCGCGCCGCTGCTCCACCATGGCCAGATGGATGTCGACTGCCCTTCGACCTCCGCTTCGTCCAAGCGGTTTTGGTCTCCAGCTCCGGTGGCGTGGACGTGTGCCACCACTTTGCGATGTGGCCAGCTGGATGCCAGTCGCCACCCTGCTCCGTCGTGGCTGATGGGTTGCGGCCTCTTGCTCAACCTGCAACACAGATGCACGCCGCCCTACCTCCACGCTGCCGTCCAGTGTGTCGGCCACCATTCTCCTCCATCGCGGCTGATGGGCCGCGACCTCCTCCGGCAGCGCAGTTGTGCCACCGCTGCTATCACAGCCGGCCGGAGTACCGACCGCCACCTTGTGCCCTGCCGACATTGGTTGTCGTCCTCCTCCACCATGAAGAACACATCAACAATGAAGATTTGGAGGGATCAAGACATGTTTTTTTCACCCGTACCCTCCGCGTTAGACTGTTAGAACATGGGTTGAGGAGAAAGATTCAATGTAAAGAAAATTAACGAAGAATAATCATAAACACACCCCTACCTCGATCGTCCGTTGGAGGTGTCGTGAGGTGGAAGATGATGATAGTGAAATCGATGTTCATTGATCCTACAAGACACTTCCGATCCGGGCTCGAGCATCGTCCACGTCGGAGGTTCATTCTTCGTTGGAGGATGTCCTTATCAGTTCTCCCAAACTCTCCCCTTTGCCAACAATCCCAACCAAAAGGGTGAGGATCCAACTTTAATTTAGTTAAGATTATTAATTCAATTAAAGTTGGCACATTAATTAAAACAAATTTGGCACATTAATTAGAGGAATTCCAAGGGTTAACTCACATTAAAGGGGAGTTCGAGTGGTCCCCACCACCAAGTATTTAAAATGGAGGTTTCAAGAAAATAAAATAAAATTTGTTGTTTTATTTTATTTTTATTCTTTTAACTCTCCCACGAAAATCTGGAAAACTATCTTTCACCCTCAACCTACTGTGGTCTAGGTGAAGGTCTCCTTAAGAGAATATCAGTGCTGTGAGTTCAAAGATGTCCTCAGATTTTAATTCCAAACACCGGTTCAAAAGTTACAAAATTCCACTCATGCGTTTACTAAACATACCTAAAAAAGTTCAGAAATTCATTCCAGGCACACCGGGCCTCAGAATCATGCGTCGTCAATTTTAACTGACTCGTAATATTTCTATATATTTAAAAAAAATTACATGGAAAATCCCAGGTCTTTACAAAAACATCACATTTAAGTAATCCAAATCTTGGAATTTCATTATGAGGCTAGGTTTAGAATCCAACCCGTCCACCAAATGAAAAGTTAAAAAACACTTGAAGATTCTGAACTGGTCCGAAACATAGAATGTTACAGAAAGTGTGTATCCTAATTTATTAGATATTGTGAGACAAATAGATTTTATTACTTGGTGTGTGTTCATATGAGGTTCTAATTTGCTATGACTACACCTTATCTTCTTAAGTTCTTTGATGGGATGCTAGATTCTTCTCTTGGTTTGTGATTAGTACTCACTGCTATCAAGTAAGGGCCTAGAGGGTTACACACTTAGTATATTCAAAAGTCTGGCCTATTCTTATGAATAGGAGTATAGGAGTATAGGACATGATGGGCCCCACCATGGGATCCTAAAGATGTCCAAGATTAAATGATCACCATGAAATAAATAAATTAATATTATTCAAGTTTAGAATAATTGGTATTGAATTTATTTATTAATAGTATTCACAAGTTATAATGGATATATAGAAAATATTTAACAAATGAATATTATTTAATATTCAAGGTTTATTTAATATTTGTGGGAATTATGAGTCGAGTTAATGGATCTATTTTATCACATAATATATTTATTATATTATAAGTAAGTGATAAAAATATAAATCATATTTATGACATGGTTAATAGGTCATAAGATGTCATTTATGGATTATTTAATGAGTAATATATATTCAGGGGTCATGGTGCCATTTCTAGGTATTTTAATTCTACTATATAAGAAAGTGGAAGCGATCATTCAAGATACTATTTATCTACTTGGATTTGAGATCTCCTATCTCATATCTCCAATATCTTAGAGAGATAAGTAATCAGTCCAAGTGATTGATCCAAGTTCTCCTTTATGGATCTAAGGAATAATGAGATGACGATCATTGAGACATTAAAGGCTTTGTCGAATCTCCATTCCAACACCTAGATATTGGCGATCTATGTTCCCACAAACCTTCATAGCATGTTTAGATGATCTAGATGGATCCAATATCAGTTCCTTTAAGCAATGGTTATCAGTGACGAGCAATTTTCACTAGCATCAAAAAATCGAACGAGGTGACATTTTTGATTTATTTTTTGTGCTTAAATCCTTCACATGGGATCCTTAGGTTGATTACCAGGCCAAATTACACTAGATACGATCCAATTAAATCCATTTGGTGATAAAAATTTTAAATTATTAATTTATCTGCTTCTACTGCGTGCCCTGATACCAACAATGGGGGAACGAGTCTGGTCATTATTGGGGTAAAACCAATTTACTGGGTTTGTGCCAAGAACAACTGGTTCAACCTTGTCTGACTTGGTGGTGATGAAGACTAATCATTAACTAAGTATATGACCATCAAAATAAAATAATTTTAATATGATAATTAATCAAATTTTAATTATTTAGTAAATTAAATAACTGACTCTCAAAATAAGAGAGGGATACAAGAATAATAAAAGAAGATCATTAACTAACTATATGACCATCATGATATTATATTATTTCTATGATACAAGTGTAATAAGATAGGGGTATTTTCCTAATCAAAATGATGTATTTATTAATGTTTTTAGTTTTAAAAAGCTTAAAGTTCAACTGATGAGGAAATTACATAAATTGTAACCTAAAAAATACATGACCGATAAGGAGAAAAATGTGAAATTGAATCTTTTAGTATTAGTAAAAGAATATATGATGATGGTGGTGAGATTTATTATATTTCATATTGTAAAAGAATAAAGTTGTTTGGTAAAACTATATATTCTAATCATGAGAAGGTTAGAGTGGACCAACCCTACTTAAAGCCATGAATCTAAAAATTCGTAATTTTATGGGGCTTAAAAACCCTTAAATAGTTTGGTTACTCTCAAATTGGAGTTGTAAATATTATATTAACATAGTTTTTTAATAAAACCATGTCATAATTTAAGGACATTGATATACTTAAAAGTAAAGTTGGGTTTCACAATGACTTTTTTGGGAAAGGTTGGTCATTCAGGTGGTTTGTCATTATTTTGGAAGGATTAAGTTAATATTTTGATTAAACAATATTTATAAAAACAAAATGTGTTTTTGGTTCAAGGTGATGATAATTTTGAATGGTTTTTTTTATTAGAATGCATTGGTGGCCTAGAAGTAGAAAAAATGGCATACATGGATATTATTGAGAAGGATTAGGGAGGAGTATTTTTGGTCCTATGCTAGTAGGAGGTGATCTCACTACAATTATATATATTTATGAGAAGCACTACTGGAATTTTGGCATTTTGAAACAGGGTTCCGTCGCAAATCTCCCATTGCAAAAAACGACGTCGCAACTAGTATTTTTTTGCGATAGACCCGTCGCAAAAAATACTACTTGCGACGAGAAGCGGTCCCATCACAAATAGATGTCTGATTAAATACATTATATATACAATAACCTTTCGCAATGGGCCTGTCGCAAAAAGTATTTGTGACGGGACACCAGCCCATCGAAAATAGCTTGTATGTTATAAACCTATTGTGACGAGCCCGTCGCAACAAAGTTATTACGATGGTAAAGCAACCCATCACAAGATTTTTTTTAAAATATATATATATATATATATATATATATATATAATCTATTTGCGATGGGACCCCGTCACAAAAGGCTCTGTCACAAATACTTAATAATAATATAATTATGATTAATGAAAAAATAATATTAATTTTATTAAAATAATAAAAAAAATAAAAAATATTAAAATTATGAATATTTGAAAATACTTAATAAAATAAAAAAATAATAAAAATACAATTAATGAAAAAAATAATATTAATATTATTAAAATAATAAAAAATATTAAAATTCTCAATATTCAAAAAAAATATAAAAAAATCACAAATTATTATTATTATTATTATTATTAGTAAAATAAACAAACATTAAAAAATATAATAATAATAATAAATAATTAAATAATAAAATATTAAAAATAAAAAAAATTATGCAATATTCACGCTAATATAAAAGACAAAAACTGTAAATAGTTCATATTACAACAAATGTTCAATTCAAATGTTTTTAACAGAATAAAAAAATCACTGGGGGGATAGTCTTCTAGAGGAGCTGGAGGAGATAGAGGAGATGGTGGAGGAAACTCCATCCCTAAACTACGAGTCAGATGACGCATGTACTCCATCTACTCGTGCTGCTGCTGCTACCATCGACACATGTCCTTCTCATGCTGCTACTGCTACTGCTGCTGCCATCGACGCATGTCCTCCTCGTGCTGCTGCTACCGCTGCTACTGCCATCAATGCATATCCTCCTCGTGTTGCTGCTGCTATTGGTTCCATCGACGTATGTCATGTTTGTGCTGCTGCTGCTGCTACTGCTTCTGCTGTTGACATATCTCTTCCTGCTGATTCTACAAACTCTCTATAAGCTCAGTTTGATCTCACATCTTCTCTTGATACCGTGATCCCAAAGATGATTCCTCTACACGAGCTCCTCTCGAGTTGGACGCTGACATCGCATCAGTACCATAATAAGTTCCAGGAGTTAAATGAGAGCCGATACCAACCACTTAGCCCTTCTCGAAGGCATACTAGGTCACCTGCATCCATGCCGCCTCATCGAAATGGTGGGAACTAGTCTGATCATCCATCTCGGCCTGAATATTAGCCCGTGTCTGAGAGTTCGTGACCTCATATGACCCCTTTTGTTTCAATTTGAAATTAAAATAGTGAAAATATTATATGCAGTTAATTTTCAAACTGAAAAAGAAATAATACTGACCACAATCTAATGATGGTGATCAACTCTAATCTCTCCAGTGGCTGGATAACTGTACATCCTCTGATAAACGTCGTACTTCGTAATATCAGGATGCTCGACTGGCTATATAAATATAAAATAAACTATTTATATATAATGTTATATAAAATATTTAAAAAAGATACTTACCAGATGCTCTCTATGCGTACTGAATGTATGACTACCAGCTCGATGTGTCACCTCCTATCTCCCCCGGTTCTGCCAGCCCAATGAAGATCTCCTTTGAAATCCACCACTCAACTAGTGTGAACATAATCCATCCCAAACTTGAGATGAAATTTACTCTGGTTGGTGGGATCTACATGAATCATCAAATACTGTCGCTCCCGCTTTCTTAATGGTTGTCCTTCTCAAATTGTGCAAAAAACTGACGGAAAAACTCATGCATAGACACCTCCCATTCCTTTTGGATAGTTCCACACATGCTATCATCGATGGGATACTGTAAAACCCTATAAATAATTTATAATATCAAGTTATTAATGAAATAAATTTCTAAATAAATATTATTTATTTACGTACCAGCCAATGATTGAACATTCCAAGCTACACATCAACGAGAATCTATTCCCATGTGATCCATGGCTGATAAAAATAATTGCGCAAGATAGAGCTCCCCTGTCCAGCAGATACATGTGCAAAACTATGAAAAAAGAAAAAATAATCAAACAATTATTATATAAATAAATTAATGAAATCTAACTAAAATACACAGGTTATCATGCCTCCGTGTATATGGATCGAAACCAAGATGTGGACAGCTCGGGGATAGGGTCAGGAATCATCACTCGCGCAAGACCTCACCCCCTCCGCATACCCCCTGAACCGCTAGTAGCCTGAGGGTCAGATGATCCCAAATCCTCCCTATCCAAAGGTAGCTCAGCCTCCTCCAACTCACAAAATAGACCAGGGTCTATCTGAAACACAAAATGATTTTTGTTAAAAGATAGTTAAAAATAACTATTACATATAAATATATATTAGTTATGATTATAACCAGCATTAAACTGTATCAATGTTCACCTTGATCATCATCTTCATATCTGACGATGCCAATGTCTTCATATTTATCATCGACATCATCAATATTCATACGAGTTTTAGTTTTATCATCTATTTCCATTTCAAATTCATTTGTAACATCATTAACATCATCGTCACCATCGACCCTTAATTGTGGGGTGTCATCATCGATATTCATGTATCTTTGTGAAAAGAATATATTTTGAGTAGTCTCTTGAAAAATTTCAATTCATTGTACTTCATTGGAACCACATTCAGTTTGAGTAAACTGATTTTACTGAGATTTCATTTTTATTATGATCCACCAATCACTCAGGTCTCTTGAAGTAGCACAGTACTTTGCGTAATATATTTGATGTACCTGTTGAGCCAGTAAAAATGGTTCATTTACTGATAGAAGACTTTTATATTTAATATTGAAGATTCTATGAATCGAATGAACATGCAAGCCTCTATCAGTATCTAACCACTGAAATTTAAACATTATTATGTAATTTTTCCCTAGATAACACAGTTTAATAATTTCATCCAGCAAGCCGTAAAAGTCAACTTCAGTTTCAATATGATGTGATCCTATCAAGAAAACTCCACTGTTCATTTTTTTTGATTCCCCATATGTACATGTACGAAATTGAAAACCATTCACCACATATGAATTGTAAGATTTAACCATTTTGGATGGTGGGTTACTCAATATACACACTCGCTTATTAATTTTATCAGCATGTTGAGACACCTGAAATTTTTTAAAACAATTATCAATATAATAAATAATAAACTAAATTGATATTTTAAACCATCAATAATTTATGTTACCAGTTGTTGAAACCATTGAGAATTTTTTTTCTTTCGTCTTTCTTCAAGAGCAGCTGCTGTAATTTGTGGAAGTTGTTTCTTGATATGATTATCATATAACCTAAAAATAAAATAAGTTTACTTACTGTAACATAAATTATAGAATAAGTGATAGAATCACTCATAGAACAAATGATGTCATTTCTTCACAGTTGAGAAGAATATATGTATGAGCTCTGTGATGTTCATCATCTGAAATCCATCATTCATGAACTCTACCGAAGCCAAGCTCTGGCTGATTAAAAACTGATAATTGATTTTCCATTTCATACTCAGCATTAACCTTGTTCCATCCCATGCAGTTGTGTTTTGAGGGATATTCAGATTCAAAATAACGAGAGCATAAAAAAGATATTTCCTTTTACAAATAAGCTTCAGCAATTGAGCCTTCAATTGATGCTTTATTACGTACTTTTTTCTTCAATTTCTGCAGGCATCTCTCGAATGGGTACATCCATCGAAACTGTACCAGACCTCCATATTTAGCTTCATGTGGAAAATGTAATATCAGATGTTCCATTGAGTCAAAGAAATCTGGCGGGAAGATTTTTTTTTCAGTTTATATATAATGAAAACAACATCTTCTTCCAGTTTACTTAGTGCGTCATAGTCTGTTGTCACCACACAAATGTCTCAAAAAAATATGATATGTTTTTATCGAATCCCAAATCATATAATTCAACAAACCTCTGAATCCAATTGTCATAAGTCTTTCCATTATAACACGACAATCATGAATTTTTAATCCGGTAATATGACCATTCTTAACACATCTACCCAAATTGGAAGCATAGCCATCTGGAATTCTCAAATTTTTAATCCACTAACAAAATAATAAGTGAATCTCTTTGGATAGTGTATAAGATGCTTTTGGCTTCATTAACCTCCGTGATCAGAAATTTTGAAACTGTTCAAGTTCCAGTCATTTGCAAATTTGGGCAAGATCTAATCGTGCCTTTACATTATCTTTGGTTTTACCTTGTGTATCCAAAACTGTATGAAATAAATTATCAAAACAGTTCTTATTAATATGCATGAAATCCAACATGTGGTATACCAACAAAGCATACCAATATAGAAGATCCCAAAAAATGCTCCGTTTTATCCAATTATGCTCTTTCCCAAAGCCATGAATTTTCTGTTGGTTTACTATTGGCTCAAATGTGATGGGATGTAATGAAAATAAAACTGATTTTAACTCTGTACCTGAGATCATTTTTGGAGGTTCATCCCTTTCAATTGTGCCTTTTCTGAAATGAGATTTGTTCCTCCGAAAAGGATGATCGGTTGGAAGAAATCTACGATGACAGTCAAAATAGCAAGGTTCTTTTCCATTGACAAGCATAAAGGCTTTTTTGTCTTTCATAGAGTAATGACATGATTTCAGACCATGTATACTTTAGCCAGATAACATGCCATATGTCGGGAAGTCACTAATTTTCCACATCAATACAACTTTTAATATGAAATTTTGTTTCACAGCCACATCACATGTACTAACACAATTACTCCACAATGAATTTAACTCATCAATCAATGGTTTAAAATAAACATCAATATTATTTTTTGGATGTCCTAGGATTAATAAGGTCAAAAAGATATAGGGATCCTTCATCAACATCCATGGAGGTAAATTGTACGGAGTTATAAAGATAGGCCAACATGAATACTGACTACCATAAGAACCAAACAGACAGAAACCATCATTAGAAATACCCAATCACATGTTTCGGGATTCTAAAGCAAAAGACGAATAAAGTCAGTCAAAATGTTTCCATGAATCATCATCAGATGAATGATTCAAGATTTTATCGGTTGAAATATTGGTTTTGTGCCATGGCATCATTGACGCTGTGTTCTGAGACATAAAAAATGCTGCAACCTGGGTGTAAGGGGAAAATATCTCAACTATTTCGCAGGAATCAATCCAGACTTCCCCGGTTGAGCTTCTTTATACCTTGATTGTCCACATGTGGGAAAACTATCCAATGAATCATTTTCACCAGAATATAAGATGCAATCATTTTCACATACATGAATCTTCCGATAACTAAGGCTCAGATTATGAACCGACCTCTTGCTCTCATAGTAATTTTTAGGCAACACATTTCCTTCAGGTAACTGTGTTTTAACCAAAGAAAATATCTGATCAAAACAGTTGTTTAACATTGCATTATCTGATTTAATAGCCATAATTTTTTCAATCGCTTCTAATTTTCTTATCTTGCAACCAAGATATAATGCATCCTCAACAAACCCTAAAAACTCATAAAATTTGGATGGTGCCAACTCAGGAGTTAAATCAATAGCATTCTGAGTTTCAGTTTATTGAACAGATGGACCTGCAACATCATATACTAAATTTTGAAACTGTGATAGATCTAGAATCAACTTATTAGTATCTTCTCTGAAATTTCATCCACCCTGTTGATACCAAAAAACATAATTTAGTTGAAAACAAAACCGCAAGAGATGTCCCCCAACCATTTCAAATGTGTCAAACGTTCTTAGAGCACATTTTTTACAAGGACATTTAATTGTGCCTTCTGAAACAAATTCTGGTTTTGATGATGCAAATGATAACAAAGCTTCAACACCCTCAATATATACAGGATTTAAACTAGAACCGTTTGGATTTTTGCACTGATTTATCCAAGCACGATCATCTAATAATGACTGTTGTCGACTTCCTTGTTCCATATTTTTCTGAAAAATATAAAATCATTACTATTTTTGAATAATTTAAAATTAGAAAAACACTATCCAAAAAAAGAAGACAAATAATTAAAACTACTTCTTAATAATTACCATTAATTACGGGCAACACAATTTGATTGACGACTACTCTTTTGTCAGACGGCTCATTTACTTGCAAATTTCTCACACTGAAATCACAACGAAGAATCTACTCGGATGTAGGATTATTCATTCTCGTGCATACGAGAACGAATAAGCATACCTCCCAGAAGATTCTTCTTTGTGATTTCAGTGTGACAAAGATGCAAGTAAATGAGCCGTCAGATAAAAGAGCCCCCTTTTCGTTGATGAATCTGGTGAGAGTTGAAAAGAGAAGATTCATCGAGAAAAATGAGTGTCGTCAATCCACTGAAAATTGTGCAAAGTTATTACAATTTATTACAATTGATTTTATTGTTAATTATTGCTAATTAGTGCCAATTAGTGATAATTATTGCTAATTATTACTAATTATTTCTAATTACTGCTAATTACTGCTAATTACTATTAATTACTGCTAATTACTTCTAACTACTACTAATTACTTCTAATTATTGCTAATTACAGCTAATTACTGCTAATTTCTACTAATTACTGCTATTTGTTACTATTTGTTGCTATTTGTTGCTATTTGTTGCTATTTGTTGATAATTATTGCTAATTATTGCTAATTATTTCTAATTATTGATAATTATTGCTAATTATTACTAATTATTGCTAATTATTGCTAATTATTGCTATTTATTTCTAATTATTGCCATTTATTACCATTTATTGCTATTTATTGCTATTTATTTCTATTTATTATTATTTATTGCTATTTATTGCTATTTATTACTATTTATTGCTATTTATTACTAATTATTTCTATTTATTGATAATTATTCATATTTATTTCTAATTATTCACATTTATTTCTATTTATTACTATTTATTACTATTTATTAGTATTTATTACAAATTATTATTATTTATTACTATTTATTTCTATTTATTTCTATTTATTACTATTTATTTCTATTTATTTCTATTTATTACTATTTATTACAATTTATTACTAATTTTTACTATTTATTACTATTTATTACTATTTATTACTATTTATTACTAATTATTACTAATTATTACTAATTATTACTATTTATTACTATTTATTACTATTTGTTACTATTTATTACTATTTATTAGTATTTATTAGTATTTATTAGTATTTATTAGTATTTATTACTAATTATTACTAATTATTTCTATTTATTTCTATTTATTACTATTTATTACCATTTATTACTATTTATTAGTATTTATTAGTATTTATTACTAATTATTACTAATTATTACTAATTATTACTAATTATTACTAATTATTACTAATTATTAATAATTATTACTAATTATTACTAATCATTACTAATTATTAGTATTTAATACTATTTATTAGTATTTATTACTATTTATTAGTATTTATTAGCATTTATTAGTATTTATTAGTATTTATTACTATTTATTACTATTTATTACTAATTATTACTAATTATTACTAGTTATTAATAGTTGTTACTAATTATTACTAATGATTACTAATCATTACTAATTATTACTAATTATTACTATTTATTACTATTTATTACTATTTATTACTAATTATTACTAATTATTACTATTTATTACTATTTATTAGTATTTATTAGTATTTATTAGTATTTATTACTATTTATTAGTATTTATTATTATTTATTACTATTTATTAGTATTTATTAGTATTTATTACTATTTTTTAGTTTTTATTTCTATTTTTAGTATTTATTTCTATTTATTAGTATTTATTTCTATTTATTACTATTTATTTTTATTTATTTCTATTTATTAGTATTTATTAGTATTTATTACTATTTATTATTATTTATTACTATTTATTAGTATTTATTACTATTTATTAGTATTTATTACTATTTATTAGTAATTATTACGAATTATTACTAATTATTACTATTTATTAGTATTTATTAGTATTTATTAGTATTTATTAGTATTTATTACTATTTATTAGTATTTATTACTATTAATTGGCATTTATTACTAATTAATAGTATTTATTACTAATTATTAGTATTTATCACTATTTATTACTATTTATTATTATTTATTACTATTTATTAATATTTATTACTATTTATTAGTATTTATTACTATTTATTAGTATTTATTACTAATTAATACTATTTATTACTACTTGTTAATATTTATTACTATTTATTTCTAATTATTACTATTTATTTCTAATTATTACTAATTAGTGTTAATTACTATTAATTACTGCAAAATACAACTACTAATTACTAATTTCTGCTAATTATTTATATACATTACTAATTATCGTTAATAATTATTAATTATTACTAATTACTAAGAATTAGTACTAATAATTTTATTTTTATTATTACAAATAAATATTGATGACAAAACAATTTAAATCTAATTTAATTACAACTAATCAACAATAGTTGAAATTAATATAAAGAAATGAAATAAATACTAAATTAAGTAAAACATAAGTACCTTTAAACTTGATCTCTTATAATTGTAGGCTGCTTCACAACTTCTTCGTAAAAAAAACTAACTCTCAAAAAATTTCACTCTAAAATTAGAGTTTACAGAAGCAGAGGAAGAAGAAATTCAGGAGGAGAGAAGAAAAAACGGAGGGGGGGGGGGTATATAGGTTAGATTAGTTGTGACGGGACTATTAGCGACAGGATTCCCGTCGCTAATAGTACTTTTTACGAAGGCACCCATCTCAAATATCTTCGGCCGCATTAATTACGGTCGACGGTTAAAAGGTTATTTGCGACGGGGGCCATCACAAAAAGTAACCTGCTGACACACTATTTGCGATAGGACAACATCCCGTCGCAAATAAGTTTTTACCGCCACCGGTTATTTGCGACGAGTCCCGTCACAAATACCCTCAGGGGGTCGAACTATTTGCGACGAGGGATCCCCCGTCGCAACTAGGTCTTACCGCCTCTCGACATTTGCGACGGGCGGTGCCAGCCGGTTGCAAATACCCTTTCACACGGTTTGGAGCGCAAACTGCGCGTAAGTCTTTGTGATGGGGTGCCTATTCCCAGCGTAAATAATTGGTTATTTGCAACGAGTTGGTCAACCCGTTGCAAATAACGGTTTTCCCATAGTGAAGGGGTTCTTCTAGGGATGTAAATTTGATAAATGTTTTTCAAAATGTTATTTAGACAATTGGGTTTTCATATTTATGTCATGATAGAGAACCTTTCACATAGTTTCATGGAAGAAGGGATATATCAAGGATTTCTTAAAGGTTTAACCATTTTTAGGTTTATTCATTATAGAAAACTGACAGTTTAGCGGCGGTTTATTAAACCACCACTATTTTTTTTAAATTATTTAGCGGCGGTTTCTAAAAAACCACCGCTAAACCATCAAATATTTTCATACCCACAACACTATCCCCCTCCCCCGACACCACCGACCCCCCCGACCCCCGACTCCCCGAAGCCCTACCGGCCCCGTCGCCGCCCTTCATTGCCCTCGTCACCCTCTCCGCGCCTCACCGCCCTCGCCGCACCACGCCTCGCCGCCCCTCACCGCGCCTCGCTGCCCCTCGCCGCGCCTTGCCATGCCTTGTCGTGCCTCTCCGCGCTTCGCCGCTCTTCGCCGCGCCTCATCGCCGCTTCGCCGCCCCTCAAATCCTCCACTGGAGTCGATATTCTCTACAGTAACATAATTGTAGGAAGATAACCGATTTATAACATTACCATATTCATTCATATAGTCCTGATGTAGTTCAATTGATCTAAGATTTTCATAACATAAGGAATTCATCTTATAACCCACCCATATTCTCCACACATGATCTATAGCTCATGATACATTATGTTTAAGTATTCTGGTTATTTCATATAATTCCCCAATGTAACACATTCATATTATTTTATTTCATTATTGATTTTTATTAAATTAGATAATTTTGAGTTTGTAATATTCAAAATATTGGAAAAATATTATGTCACATGGCGTGCATGTGGTTATCAGCAATTTGACTAACTATTCTTATATAGAATGATTTAATGTTCATTATTAGTATAGGGTTAAAACTTATTGAGGAGTTAAAATGTGGCATAATCTTAAGTAGGGTGAAATATTATTGTATTGTATAAATATGGGTTTTCTATTGTTAGGAGTAATTTCATCTCCTAACCATGTTAGTGAAAACTTCTAACTAATAACATTGCATGGTGGGCTACATTTTCCCAAAACCATATGACTAAATAGTGTGCATGATTCAAATTTAAAACCATTTATTTTTTTCTCTTTTACCTTGCTCAATTTAAAAAACAATTAGGGTATCTTCATTCCTATTGAACAATTCTAGGAAACTCAGGAATATCCCCTTTATTTCAACCCTTTTCTGTTGGTTTCATTAATAGATTATTTTTACCCTTGGTGATAACACTTAAGTAAATTTGAAAAACATCTCTTCCTCCCTTCATCAAGCTACTTCATCATCACAATTTAAATATTTTATTCCTCTAATATGGATGTAGTTTCTAAAGATTTTCCACTAATCTAATTTCTTTATAGGTTTCATTATTTTAGGGATCATTATGGTGGTTTAATGGTTTATCTTTCCATCATGACTAGAATAAAAACCATTGTCTTTATGTTTAATGATTTAGGTAGGATTCTCCATATGATTTATTATAAAATAACTACACTATTAATTTATTATATGAAAGAAATGATTCAAAATGGTTAAATTATTATATAATTTATGGTTATTTATTTTTCATCAAACTTATTTATTTTCCCTATTTATTTTCATTTGGAATAAAATATAATTCCTAAATTTCAATTATAAAAACTATATTTCGTGAATGATATTCCCATATGGAGTGTTATGAAATATATACCTTAATGTATCTTGAATAAATTGACGTTACTTTCAATGAATGATTCCTTATAAATACAAATGTTGTTTTTGAATATTTTAAAAAGGATATAAAAAGAATTCACCTTGAGTTCCTTGATCTCATCCTTTGAGGATCTCATCTCCTATTTCAGTTTATTATAATCTCTTATGATATTATCAAATTCAGTTAACAAGGTAGAGAAAAATGATTTCATTTCAGAACTATATAATCTTTTACTCACCTATGGTGAATCCTTATGCATTAGAGGTGGTGATGACATATGGGGTGTATGAGAATGGCCAATAGTCTCCATACCCACATCAATGAATCTATCTCCACCAGAAGGTGGTCCAAGAAGAATTGGATACACTGACTGATGATCAAATGTAGCTCTAGGTCTTCCTTCAACAACTAAAACACTAGGAACCATCTCAATTGGCCTTTCTTTAGGAACTAAAATAGTTATCTAAACAATTAGATCAACATAATGAACTCCTTTAGTGGATTCAATTACTCCAGATCCTTGACTCTAACCAACCTTTTACACTATAGGATTGACCTATGATAGCTAAGTCTTTTCTCTATCCACTTCTGATTCCTGCACCTCCCTAGTAGTCATCGTCTCAGGAGGTGCTACATCCTTAGGTGGTGAGGTTTGAGATGGATACCCCCCTAAGCCACACCTTTCCGAACTACATGATTCAAAGAGTTTGAATTGGTATCCCAGAATTATCCAATAGTCTCCAATAGCATGAAAAATATTTCATTAGTCTTATGTAATTTTATTACATCTCTCTAATTTATATCCACCTATTTTTTCTTTAAAACTAGGTTGATCAAAAAACAATAGGGGTAATCATTCATTTTTTATTTTCCTTTTCAAAAATTATGCATAAACCGCATCATATATCTTGGAAGGTTCATCTTTAGATTATTGATCAATATATATAAGACATACATATCCCGAAACAATACTTTCTCTATTTATCAATCTATCTGGGAAATCATAGTTTGAACAAACTTACACAGAACCTTCCACTCAGGCTCTAAATCCTTCACTAGCTTCTTCTCAAAAGAAGAGGTTCTAAACATGAATTTAAAAACCTATTTTTTTCCTACTATACATGTATTAACCAATTTATAACTAAAATTTTACTTCCCTTCATGGGGAAAATGAAGAATATCAACAAAATCCACTGATGAAGCTACCACATCTTCCCCATTTACATTTGATGACACAATATCCTCTGTTCCACAGGAATGAAAATCAACATTCCTCATGAACACATTTAACTCTTCCTCAAACAAAAAACCATTTTATCCTCCTCCAATTTTCTTCCACTAAATTGAATTTAAGGCTTGAATTTATTGAGAGGTGGATGAAATTGAATTTCTTAAAGTATTAGGACATGAATTGTCTAAATAAATGTCTATGTGTTCCATGTATGGAATATAAAAAAAGTGTTATTAACTAAAACATTATGAAAATCATTAAAATTTAAAAAGTTATTTCCACTATTATATATATTTTGTTTGTTAGTACTATGCATCTGTTATCATTTTTAATTTTTTCTTTCTGCATAATTTTTTTGAAATATATGTTCTGAACTTAATTTTATTTGATTAAATGATAGGAATGCCAAGGAGAAGTCATTAAACTATTTCATTGACTACACTGAAAAATGAAGATCCATCTGTTTCCCTCCCTACGACATCCGAGACACCATTCTCTTGCCCCTTGCACCATATCCCCTTGCACTATCTCTCACACCCTCCATGAGCATCCATTCAGTTGCTCAGTGATCACCTTCCCTTTCAGGATCTTCAAGAGTGAGGGAGCAGGTCTCCACTTCTAGTTCTTCATGGGGATACTAGAGGGTGACTACTATAGGTACAAATTTTAATATGAATAAATTTATTGAACTTTTTTTATATTAACTGTTTTTTCATAAAATATGGAAACAATGCAAGTATGGAGAAAAATATGAAAAGTTCAGATGTATGGAATCTGACTGGAGAGAATATAGTTGTCCCATTCGATTTCTATGATGTCCCTACGGATGACGCCATAGGATTACTTGACCAGATTCTAGGCCAACTGGCCGTGGAGTCAGTTTTTCTTCCTATTACGTATGATGATTAGAGACATATGCCTTAAAATTGAAAAAATGAAGTTTTTGAATACCAAATAAAGGTAATTTTAATACATTATGGTGTAATTGAATTTCATTATGTTATTAAATTATAATATTTTCAAAATTAATTTCTGTGTACATATGTTATTCTACTTTATGGTTGTTGATGTGCTAGCACGAAAGTGGGTTTTGAAAAATCTGGGCAAGAAATGGAAAGACTTTAAATGGAGATTGTGGAGCGATGTCAACGATACTTCATTTACCGCCCAACAAATGTATGACAAGCTACCTGATGGGATACCCAAAGAGAAATGAAAAGTTTTTGTTAATTGACATCACGATGAGAATCAGATGGTATTTAAATATATATTATTATATTAATCTCATTTTACATTTATACATGTATATGAAAAGGAGATGACATTGAATATACTACTATTAAATTAAATTTTATTTATTTCAGGATCTTTCAAGGAATAATTCCTCAAGCCAGGCTAAGAAAGTCATCCCTCACACCGTGGGGTCAAAAAGTTTTTCTAGAATCCGATCAACTCTGGTAATGTTTTAATTAGTTTAAATATTTATAAGACAATATTATCTGTTTAATATATTAAAATTTTAATTTATCTTTTTTTAATACAGTCACAGAATTTAGGGCACCAGGCATCCCGAATAGAAGTGTGGTTATATGTTCATAAAAAATCTGATAGAAGTTTTGTTAACGAGCCCACCAAAGATGTTGGGGGTATGAACTCATTTTTCATTATAATAACTTATTATCAATTATCAAAATGTTAATATATATTATTTCTAATATGATTTATATTTGATTTATAGGTAAAAATTAAAGAACTATGGGATGCCAATCCCACGCAGTTGTACTCAGTCTCACAGGATGACCCATTTGGTAAAGTCCTTGGGAAGGAGCATCCTGGTCGAGTGCATGGGATGGATTTGGGACCTGTACTATCTGATGTCTTTAGCAGGTCACCTAGGATTGCAGCTGAATATACTCCTAGTTGTATTCATTTCATACCCCAAGATGATTAGAGATAGATTGTTTCTCTATGAAACAAATTTCTGGAACATGTTACTCAGATATCCACTTTGCAAAAAGCATTGATTTATTTATATCATAAGACAACTAGATCTGTCCCTAGTGGTATTACATCGAATGGTGGTGAGTAGGTAAATCAAAAAATTTAAAATCATTTAGTTTTCAAACATTTATTAGTTTTAAGTTTAAATATAAATATACAACAGTATTTTAATTTCAATATAACGTTCTTACAGGTGCCAGTAGCAGGAAGTAGAGGTGGAGGTGGAGAGGGTGATGAGCTGTGTTCATCATCAGACAATGATTAGTGGATATGGTTCCGGTAATAGTATTTGTATATATATCATGTGTGGCACAGAGTAGTCACCAAATATTTTCATGACTTATCATTTTCTTTATTTCTCATGTTTCCTTTTATGTATTATTAACTCAGTCTTCTAAAGACACTAGGAATTTACAATCCTTATGTTTTATTAATGGATATTTATATTTATGAATCATATAATAATATGTGTAAAAATTTCTAGGTTGTTACATCTATGGCGTAGAGGATCAGAAGGAGGTTTTTGGTGCTATTTCTAAAATCATCATAGGTTTATTATATAGATAATGGCTTCAACATAGTGGATAATGGTGGAGTTTTTAGTGGTTATACCTTTTTAGAAATAGTTTCACTATAGAGTAGGGATGTGGCCTAGCCTCTTCTTGATAAGATGTGACAATGTATGTTTATACTTATATAGTTTAGGGGGGTTTTTAGTTTAAAATTTGGATGTTTAAAGTTTTTTAGTTTCATATGAATATAGATTGATAGTATAGAGGTTTGAAAGCTATGGGTTTAATGGATTCGATTTTTCTCATTAGAAGTTTCTTGTTTCTAGGTTTCTAATTTTGTAAGTATTAGGTTTAAAGTTTTTTAGGTTTGTAGGTTTTTAGGTTTCTAGTTACATAGTTTTTTTCTTTTTTGTTTTTATTTAACATTTTATACATTTTTTGTTTTTTAAGTTAATGTTTTATTGGATTTCATGTTATATGTTTCAATTTTTGTACATTTCCAATGTTCAGTTTTTCACTTTTCATGTTTTAATTTTTATAAGATGTTTTTACATAGTTTAAAGTCATATTTTCACATGAATTATAGTTTATCAAATTTCTAGAAATATATTATCCAATTTTCATATTTTAAAATTTATAGATTTCATATTTATTATGTTTCATGTTTTCAGGTTGTAGGCTTTGAAATTTGATGATTTCATATGTTTTTATTTTTAGGATAATGGTTGGATGTTTTCACATTTTTTGTTTTCAATAAGGAAGTTTTTAATATTATAGGATTTTAAGCATGGATATATCATGTTTAATGGTCTCTAAAGTTGTAGGATTCTTGTATATAGGTATGAGGATTCAATGTTTTCAGTCTTATAGGTTTTAGTTTTGTTTTTTAATAAATCATTAGTTTTAATGTTTGTTGTTTGAATGATTTCTAGTTTGAAGGAATGTATGCTTGGATGTTTAAAATTTTCTGGATAACATTTTTACATGTTTTTAGGGTACTGGTACTGGGGATGCAGAATCTGAAGCAATTTTTTATTTTTAATCTACCTTTAACGGAAGTTTAAATCACCATTATATAAATGGACCTTATTTCGCGGCGGTTCAAACCACCACTATAAATTGGTATCGAACTATTGGTGGCAGTTACAACCGCTGATACATACATGAATGGTATAATTTTAGTGGTGGTTATTGTGATTTTTTTGTACTGGTGGTTTGAACTACCTCTAAACATTTCTCATTTTTTTGTACCAGTGGTTTAAACCGCTGCCAAAAAATATTTCTTATTTTTCTAAAAAACTACCACAAAAACCACAATAACCACCGTGAAATTTGTTTACTATGATGGTTACCAAAAAACGCTGCTAAATTGAAGAAACCTCCATGCATTGTACACCGACACCCAATTTAGAAGTGGTTTTATAAAACTGCTGCAGAAGCATAAGGCGGCGGTTTAAACCACTACTATATAAAAAAACCACCACTATGAGGCAATTTTCTTGTAGTAATTGTATTGATAAGAATTGTATCCAAATTTTATAATAACACACATTCCTCTAGTTTTTCTAACCCATTGTCCAATATTTCTTTCAACTACTATTTTTCATTACAAGGGGAGGTGGAGAAATATTTTTAGGTTTGAATGAATTATTGGAGTTAGTTCCATATAACCAACTTCTAATTACTTTATTATTACATGTATTCATGTATTTTAATATTAATAAATGTTCTTATCACATCATGATTTTTCTTCTATATGACAGGGTATGTGATAATGTCCTAAGAGTACTCATCACACTAAAAGGTCATAACAATTCCCCCTATGATGAGAACCTATAAGTTCCATGATAGTATTTTTAAATATAAGTTATATAGATGGATTATATCATTTTATGTGAAAAAATGGCATACACTATTAGTGGTGGAGACTCATAGGACTTTGATACACTTTCTCAGAGTGTACTCCCTTGGTAATTTTCAGTGTAGGAGATTATGAGAACATGACATACGAATAGAAAATCCACATTTATATGTGTCACTGGATATTCCTATCTGCAGAAAAGTAGTGATCATTAGACTTTAATATTATTATTAATGCATGTCATGAGTTGTATAATTTGATGTATTGATGAAATCTATGGAGAAATATGATCATGAGGAGGTAGGATACATTAGATGTGTCATGAGTGATATTGTATTAATGAATAATGTGAGAAATTATTTATCTCTTCTATTCTTAAACAGAAAGTGATATCTTAGTCCTTTTTATGGGAATTGGAATGACTAATTAATTCCATAACTATGGTAATGTTGTCTTCAAGTTCATTTCTATAAATTCAATAGAAAAATAGATCTATCATATAGGTTAATGAAACTAGTATGAAAATTGCTTGATTAGAGATATTGAGATAAATAGAATATATTACACAGTGTACATTCACAAGAGGTTACATTTCATTATGACATTAACTTATTTATCTATGGTATCCATAACATGTTTCTAGATGCTAACCTTGGACTTTATGTGGTGTATCCTAATTCAACTGAGAAAGGGGCCTAGAGGGTAATGTACTAAGTGTATTCGAAACCTTAGTTAAATTCCATACGAATTTAACATGTTGGATAAATATTATTCCCACATGTCATTTAATAATTATTCATGATAGCTTGATGAAAAATATTCAATCACCAGTTATCCGAGAGAATATATATGTGAGTTAAATATTTAATAAATATTTTACTCACCAGGTAATTATTTATTTAATTAAGTGAATATATAATATTTATGTATTATTGTTTATTCATAAGTTAACAAAATATTTATTTATTTATCTACATGAATATTTAATAAATATTTATTCATTAATTTGGTGAATATAATATCTTTATATTTATTGGCGAATAATGCAGTGATATTTATTTAATTAAATAAATAATCATTATTCAAAGCTTGATAAATATCGAGGAGGATTGGAAGAATAAGTTTGATGGTCTGAGATAAATGTCATATTAAATATTATTTGAATAAATATTAATTTACTTATTTAATAAATAATATTTATTTTATCCTTGAGTTTAGTTCATGTCAAGTAAATAATAATACTAATAATATTATTATTTATATACGAGGTTCAACAATGGATTAAGAAAATAATAAGGGACCTTGTACAATTATTATTTTATAACCCTAACACTATTTAAACTTAATTATGACATTTTTAGATTAGTGAGAGCTACATTATTTCATTGCACACAATTAATTCTAAGAGGATTCTCTCAAGCCCTAGAGAGATCACCACTAGAATGATATGGAGAATGTATAATAATTCTCCTCCTACAGTAGAATGAATTCTTATCCCCTTGAATGATTTGGTTGTGATCAATGATGACCATCACAAGCATTAGATTCATCTATCCTAGCACTTGAATAATTCTACAATGACGATTGGAGGTTCATGAAGCACACATGGATCATCATTATAGGAAGTCTACCCTTGATTACTCTAGTTCAATGATGACAGGGAAAGAGTGGTTTGTCAATTCATTGATTAAGAAAGAATTAAAAGATCAAGGCTATTCTAAATCTGTCTATAAATTAATTATAAATTGCATGTGATGATACTATCTTTTTTTCCGAGATAAAAAAGTCAACTAATATTAGATTTTATTCTATTAATCATGAAATTATTTTTCATATACGTCATGAATTATTCATTAAATACAACTAAATCTGAGTTGTTCATGCCTCTATCTTCACTTCTGCTATGTTCAAAACCTTTAAGTGGTATCAAATCGATCACATAATAATTTATAATAATTTATTATATATTGATCCATTATACACAATTTTTTTAGTTCTTAACTTATAGGTTATTCATTATTTAATATAAATTTTAATTAACATGTTTTTAACATATTAATTCTCTCTATTCAAGTTTCATATCATCTTAAATAGATTAAGAACATATAAATAATGATTAGAGATGCCATCGAGAGGTGATGAGGATTCTGGCTAGTAGACATTGTTACATGGCATGTGACAAAAAATATACACTATGTACCCAAGTTCACTGCACTTAGATGTGTAATGGGATACATGATCCATTAATCAAGTAATAACACATGGTGCATTTAATGCACACCATGTGTTAATTGGGACAACCTGATACACAATCTGTCATACCGCACAATGTGTAGCTGACATGCATGCCATGTAGTCTACACAATTTAACAGTAAAATTTTCACTAACTGTGTGGAAAAATACATAGAATACACCACATGATATTGATAGACTATAACATTAATGATATAAACAACATGCAGTTGTAATAAACACCGTGTGACTCATTAATCCCCATGTCTAAAGAATAAATAGAGTCAATAGACAGGTTTCCTGGACACACAACAAGTGGAACACATGATGTGTAGCTTGTTAGTACATTCCATGTTACTCAGACAAGATACATAAAATGTCCCTAGGAATCTATCCTAGATACATTAAAAGTGACAAACATGATGTGTAGATCGTTAGTACATGCCGTGTAGTCTATTGGAAAATAAAAAAATTAAATTACATAAAGAATAATTAATTACAACATTAAAAACCTAATTACAATGTTGACATCTGATGTGTTGACTATGAAACAAGTTTTTGAAAATTAATAAATGATCAATTAATTCCATGTAATTATCTATAAATACTAGTCAAACCATTTATTTTCCATGTTTCATTTATGATGGATATCTCCAAGAGACTTCATATGGTCATTAAGATAAAGAGAATTAATTAATTAATTCAAGTGTATTTATCTTAATAATAAATAATTAATTGAAGTAAATTCTAGCTAGTGTAATTTTATGTATTCGTTGCATGTATATGGATGATCATCAACTTAGACCATCCTATGTATGTGATTAGTTTATTTAACCTATTATTATTTCATGGTTTCTTATAATAATTTGTTAAATTAAATAATGGACTAGGAGTCATTACTCTTCTCTCATTATGTAAGGGTCTGTGTGTCCATGATTTATTTTATGCAAACCCCCTTTAACCAATCCTTTGATTACTCTCACTTGTATGTGATAAAAATTATGAAATGGATGGAGCTCCCAGGTGAGTGGTGATAGTTCAAGTTTGGAGCTAAGGTGAAACTAACCTAGGAGGTGCACATGTTCATTGGTGGAATATTTCAAGGTGAACCATGTTTGGTTTAAGGAGTTTATTCCTTAGAGTAAAGGGTTATTTTATTATCTTCCAGAAAAACTAACTATTAGTGAATCTCATGGTCATTCCACTTTTTTTTTATTTCTATCAGTTTCATGGTTAATTATTTATGGATTTTTAAATAATTATATTAATTAATTAAACATAATGAAATATGGAATTAAAATAAATATTATAGTATGTTTAAATTTTATCTAGACATGGGTAATCACTTAAGTAAAATCCACTCAATATTAATAATCATGCATTGAGATAAAATAGCCAGTTTATACAAAAAGATAAAAACCCCTCAAATAAAAATTTAAGTTAGTAGAACCTTCTACTACTTAGGTAGAAATAGAACCATAGTTCAAAGTTCTTGACCAACCTCTGTTTAGGTTCTTTCAATCATCATGGAATCTCAATCACGAGTTTTGATTCCACTTAAACTAGCTTTCATTAAGGGATAATCGCCACTGTGAGATATAGTGAAACTAGTAGGAAAAGTTTCAAGGAAATCATAATATAGGATTTTAGGATTAGGGAGTCCACTTCACAAATCAATGAGTTGTGAGTTAATGTAGTTGGAAAGTTATGACTACTTAAATACCTTTGAGCAGCTCTTCAGATCACCGTCTGGGTTATGAGAAGGGGAATATGAATCCTTTCCACTTGAATATCCATGTTATGAGATATTATGAAACCAATAATGAGGTCTATTTGGTTTTAATAAAATAGTGGGAGATTAATAAATTAAATTAAATTTATTATATAATTTTTTAATCCAGATAAAGTAATAAAATTATTATCTTATTTATTATAGAAATGACATCCCACACAACTTCAACTATATCACCACAATCTATATTATAGAAGGATAACCTTTTAACCATCTAAAATTTGAATTTACAAGAATGATATAGAATCCTATGTGTTATACTATGCTATGAATAAAAATTATATGTGTTAGAAAACCATCTTTCTGAGGCACCCGACAAAGAGGACTATAAGGAAAAACTCTCCCTCTATATGAAAAATTTGGATGATACTATAAATATCCAATGTTTCATGATATCATCCATGTACAATGATATTTTAAAGAAACATGAGGATATGGATGTTTATAACATCATGTCTCACCTTTATGATATTTATCAAGAGAATGTGAGACAAGAGAGATATGAGATATCCAATGCATTATTCACATGAAATCTTGTAGAGTCAGTTCCAGATGGGCCTCAAGTAGTTAAGATTACTAGATACATTCAGTACGTAAACATATTGGGGTTTATGATGCCTGATAATCTGTTCACAGATATCATTTTATCCTCAATTCCCAAGAGTTTCTCTAGTTTATTGTTAATTATAATATGAGAAATAGTGATAAGACTCTTTTAAAAATCCTTACTCTTATTCTCCAAGTTTATAAATACATGGGGAGTGAAAGGTCTACATTTATTATGGCGAATAATAAAAATTAGAACAAGGAAAAGAGGCCCAAGAGTTACACCCCAATTCTAAGTCTCCCAAGAATCATCATTCCAAGAAAAAGAAGATCCAAAGATAGGTAAAGGAAAAGGATGCAAGGTGTTTTTAATGTGGTAAGTTGGGTCACTAGAAGAAGAACTACACCCAGTTAAAGAAGTAGGGGGAAGCTTTAGGTGCATTTTCTATTGAGTGGAATCTTTCTATATCAATAAATTGGGTATTAGATACAACTCATGGTTCTCAATATGTATTCAAATGAAGGAACCAAGTACATTTCAGAAGATTTCTTGAGGATATGTGGATTTATGGAATTTTAATGGCACAAGGTTGGATACTATATCCATTAGAGACTACCACCTTTCATAATTAGATGAGATGGTATTGGTTTTAAAATATTGTTATTATGTACCAACTATTACAAAAAACATAATTTATGTATTCTGTCTAGATACAAATGGTTTTATTTTCAAGATCAGAAATACAAGTTGTTTATTTTATAAAGAAATCATATTTTATTGTATGATAAATTTAAATAATATTCTTTACATATTTAATTATGAAAACCAAGTATTATAAATTGATAAGGAATCAAGTTCTCAGGAATCATTTCACACCCAACTATGACATCTTCATCTTAGTCATATAAATGGGAAGCATTTGAAAAAATATATCAAGTTGGTTACATAGAATCTTTTGATCTAAAATCACTTGACATATTTCATGCTTATTTAAAAGGAAATATTAGAAAGACATCATTTGGTGGATAAGATGAAGGGGATATAACGCTTCTAGAATTGGTACACATTGATGCATGAAGACCTTTTCTAGTAGAGGATAGAGGTGGGTATTCTTAATTCGTTACTTTTATTGATGACTTGAATATATATGGATATTCCAACTTGATGAGTTATAATTATGAATCCTTTTATAAATTTAAAGAATTAAAGAATGAAGTAGAGAATCAAATTGGTAAGTAGATAAAGAAGCATCGATATGATTGATGGGGTGAGTATCTTAACCAAGAGTTCATTTAATTTCTATAGGAGCATGGGATTATATCCCAAATTACTCCTCATTATAAAAAAGTGGAATGATGTTAGTGAAAGGAGGAACTATACCATGATCGACATGGTAAGGTCAATGATAATCTATGCATGTCTTCCATTATCCTTTTGAATATATGCATTACAAACTACATCACACATTCTAAACTGAGTAACAACTAAATAGATAAACAAGATACCATATTAGTTAATGAATGGAAATAAATTTATGTTGTCACATACTCATGCATGATGTTGCAAGGTGTTTGTTAAAGAAAAATATGGAAACAAACTAGCACCGTGTGATATGAAGTGTATCTTTATAGGGTAACCCAAGGAAATAAGGGGATTCTATCTATACAACCCCTCAGATAAGAAGGTGACTATCGCAATACAATAAAATTTTCTTGAGAGTTATCACATAATCAAGAATTATAGTGGTGAAATATTGAATTAAATTAAGTTGATGCTTAAGATACACATGAGTTGGTGCAAGAACAGATTCCACAGGTCCCCATAGAAGATGTTGTTCCTGAAAAAAAATATTGCATTGGATGACTAGAGAGGTTAGAGAACAAGAAAGATATGGTTTTATAGTCACCAAATATAGTGAATCATTATTGGTCAACAATAATGATCCTCATCCCTATAAATAGGAATTATAGAGTTCAGAATCTAAAAGTTGAAAAGAATCCATGAATTCTGATATGGATTCCATATATCAGAACTAAATATGGATTCTAGTCAATTATCTAGTTGATATAAATACCATTGGGTGAAAATGGGTATCCAAGAAAAAAAGGACATGGAAGGCAAAGTAAGTACCTATAAAGAATTACTAGTGGATAAAGGGTTTAAACAACATCAAGTCATTGAATATGATGAAACCTTTTCTTCAGTTTCCATGTTTAAATCCATCTGAATTTTTCTTACCATATCAGCTTTTCATGTCTATGAGATTTGGTATATGGATTTCAAAACAACTTTCCTTAATTAAAACATTCAAGAATATTTCTATATTACACAACCTAAAGGGTTTTCGACTCCAAAAAAATGATAATAATACATGAAAGTTACAAATATATTGTTATGGGTTAAAGAAAGAATCCAGATCATGGGACATTTAGTTCGATGAATCCATAATAGATTTTGGTTTCATAAATAACTAATGTGAGACATGTGCTTAAAAGTGGTTTAGTGGGACCGTTATCATATTCCTTGTAGTATATGTTAATAACATAGTACTTATTGTAAATGAAATACTAGTCCTACAACCAGCTAAGGACTAGTTAACAAGTTATTCTATATAAAGGACTTAGGTGAAACAACATATATCTTTGGAATAAAGATCATTCATTATAGATAAAAAAGGATGGTTGGAATAAGTCAAAGTATATACATTGACTATATTATAAAGAGATTTATTATGGAAAAATCCAATAGGGGATTGGTTTCAATGTCACATGGTATACATATCTCTAAGAAAATATGTCTTTAGACACAAAATAAGAGAAAGAGAATGAGTTGGATCCAATTTTCATCTATGATATGAACTATCATGTATTCCATGTTATGTACTAATCTTGATGTTTCCTACCCTTTAATCATGGTAGGTGGATATCAAGATGATCCATAGGAAAAAATTGGTTTATTATTAAGTATATCCTTAAGTATCTGAGGCATTCAAATGATATGTTCTTAGTATATGGAGGAGATGGAGAACTAGTCATCAGATGATATAATGATGCTAGCTTCCAAATATACCATAATGATATGGAGTCATAGTAAAGATTTGTATTCATCCTTAATGAAGGATCCATGAGCTGGAAGAGTTCAAAGAAACCATTTTTTATCGATTATATAGCATATTTCAAGTATATAACAACTTCTGATACAACCAAAGAAGAAGTTTGGATTTATAAATTCATCCAAGATCTTGATATGGTTCCTATTAGTAGAGATATTATCATATTTTATTATGATAATACTACAATTGTGTCTCTCACAAAGGAGAAAAGTTCACATCAATGAATGAAACACATACTCTACAAATATCACCTATTGAGGGATTTTTCTCAAAGGGTCTAATTCATTGTGAATAGAGTTTCCACAGAGAAAAATATGGTAGCCCCCTTGACTAAATCCTTTGTCAGAAGAAGCATTAACATCATGTGAGAGCTAGAAGATTGAAGGTTATTAGCAGTTGGTGCTAGTGTAAGTCGGAGTCTATTGGAGTTGGTTCCCTAAAACCAAATTCTAAGTACTTTATGATCACTTGTATTCATGTATTTTAATATTAATAAATTTTTTTATCACATCATGATTTTTCTTCTATATGAAATAATATATGATAATGTCCTAAGGGTACTTGTTTCATTAACATGTCATAGAAGTTCCCCACTACGATGATAACTAAGAAGTGCCATGAAAATATTCTTAAATAAAAGTTATGTTGTTGGATGATATAATTTTATGGGATAAAAATGATACAAAATATCAAGGGTGGAGACTCATAGGAATTTGAGACACTTTCTTATAGTGTATTCCCTTAGTAATATTCAGTGTAGAAGATTATGAGAACATGAACCACCAATAGAAAATCCACATTTATATGTGTCATTGGATATTCCTATCTGTGGAAGTGTGTAACAATTCTTAGAATTTAAGATTATTATTAATGCATGTCATGAGCCGTGTTATTTGATGTATTGATGAAAACCATAATGACACATGCTCATAGTGAGGTAGGATATGTTGGGTGTGTCATAAGTGATGTTGTATTAATGAATAATGTGAGAAAGGATTTATCCTTTATGTTATTTAATGGAAGTTGATATATCAGGACCTTTGATGAAAATTGGACTACCTAATTAAGTACATGCCCCTGATGGTGTTGTTAGCAAGTTCATTTCTAGAAATTCAAAGAAAGAGACATCAAGCATATATGTGATGACACTAGCATGTAACATGATTGATTAAATATATTGAGATAAAGTGATTATATTACACAATGTACATTCATAAGAGATTACATGTCATTGTAACATTAACTTATTTCTCTATGGGAGCCTTGACATATTACTAGATTCTAACCTCAAACTTTAGATAGTGTAGCTTAATGCCACTGAGAAAGGAGAAAAGAGGGGAACACACTAAGTATATTAAGAATATCAGTTAAATTCTATATGAATTTAACATGTTGGATAAATATTATTTCTGTACATGGTTTAATAATTATTCATGTTGGTTTAATCATAAATATTCAATAACCAGTTATTTTAGAGAATATATATATGATTTGAATATTTAATAAATATTTTATTATATGGGTAATTATTTTATTTAATTACGTGAATATATAATATTTATTTATTTTGGTTTATTCATAAGTTAAAAAATATATATTTATTTAGTTACATGAATATTTATTCCTTAATTTAGTGAAATAATATTTATATATTTATTAGATAATAATGTAGTGATATTTATTTAATTAAATAATTTGTCATAATTCAAGGCCCAATAAATATTGAGAATGACTGACATACCAAGTTTTATGGTTCAAGAGAAATTTCATATTAAATATTATTTGAATAAATATTAATTTATTTATTCAAGAAAATAATATTTATTTTATCTGTGAGTTTAGATAATTTCAAGTAAATAATAACAATAATAATATTTTTTAGACATGAGGTTTTCCAAGTGATTAAAAAAAGAATAAATATCCTTGTGAAATTATTATTTTCTAACCCTAACACAATTTAAAACTAATTATGACATTTTCCAATTAGTGAGAGCTACATTATTTCATCACACACAATGAATTATAGAGAGGATTATCTCAATCCCAAGAGTGGTCACCCCTAGAATGCAATAAACAATGAATACCAATTATCCTCCTCCACCAAAACAAATTCTTCTCCTCTTGAAGGATTTGGTTATAATCAATGGTGATCATCAAAATGGTTAGATTCATCCACACTATCACCCAAATAATTCTATAAATATGATCATAGGTTTTCAAAGAATGTGTGGATCACCACTATAGAGTGTATACTATTTATTACTATGATGAAATGATAGTACAATGAGAGTGGTGTACCAATTCATAGATGAATAAATAATTACATGATCATGGTAATTCTAAATATATCTATAAATTAATTATAAATTACATGTGATGATCCTGCCTTTTGGTTTTGGGATAAACAATTCAATTAATCTTCAATTTTATTTCATTGGTCATGATGTTATTCATCATATAAATCACATATTATTAATTGATTATAAATAAAATCTAAGTTGGTCATGCCTACACTGGTGCTTCTACTATACTCAAAACCTTCAAGGATGTGGTTAAAGGATCTTGAATGTGTGTTCATAGTTATATCTACAAAGAAAATTAAGGTATTATCTTAAAAAAATAGAATATTTTATATTTCTTATAGAAATAGAGTGGTAAGATATTTTGAAACTCTGATATAAAAATTAATAGTATTGAGAAAGAGTTAAATAAATTTATTAAAATGTTCTTGATGATTATTCTATTGAGATACCCACTTATTTATAAAATAATCTCGACAATTTATTATTTAGTAAGGGGAAATTATGGATTATGAATTCTAGATAGGCACATATAAAAGAAAGGGATCAAAATATCAACCTCTTCCATAAAAAGAATAATGCTAGGAGAAGAAATAATTTCATATCTAAATTATAATAGAATGGTGGAAGTAGGGTGGAGGATGATGATGAAATTAATAGGGATGTGTGTTATTTTTATGGAAATTTATTTACTACTAAACATAATAGAGTTTCAGAGGTGGTTATTAATTCTATTAAATATTTTTTCACTCAATCCGTTAATGATGTTCTAATTTCAAATATCTTAGAAAGTGAAGTGTTTTGATTAATAAATCAAATTTATTTTATAAAATATCTTGGTCCAAATGGGATCCATGATTTATTCTTCAAGTGATTCTAGAATATGGTAGAAATTGAAGTGGTCAAGCTTATGAATGAATTCTGTAAGGGAGTTCTTATTATTGATAAATTTAATAACACCTTAATAAAATTAATTCTAAAAGTATCTAAACCAGTGCCAATTTTAGATTAGCAACCCATCACTTTATGCAATGTGATATATAAAATTTTCTCTAATGTTATTGTAAACCATTAAAAATATATATTACTTATTATTATTTTACAGGGAAAAAGTATTTTAATTTATAAATGGTTTTTTACTAATAATAAAATTATGGCTCATGATATTTTCCATTTAATGAAATTGAATTAATTATAAAAAAGTGGAATATGTCTTTAAAACTAAGCATGATTAAAGCATATGATAAAGTTTGCTATAATTTTCTAGAATTTGTTCTTCAAAGGATGGGTTTTAGTGATTCTTAAAATATTAATATTATGATATTTTTGACCTCAATTTATTATAAAATTAATGTTAATGGATAGGTTGAAAGGACTATAAAACCATATCATGGTTTTAATAAAGCGGACTCTCTCTCTATATATTTTATTATTATTATTATTATTGATGTGTTGTCTAAAATTATTTCATATGATGGTGCTAAGGATAAAATTCATGGATCAACGAATTGTAAAAGAGCTCCAAAAGTTAATAATTTATTCTTTATAGATGATGGAATTTTTTTTGTAGAGGAACACAGATGGAATGACATATAATTATCAATTTACACTACAAAAAATAGTGGATTAGTGATGATTTTTTAGAGAGAGTTATGAGTAACCCCCTCTAAATTAATTTTATTTATAAATTAGTGGCTATTCTCTCAAAACCAATGTAAAATTTATTATCTTCAATTATTTTATAAAATCATCTCTAATTTAAGAAATTAGTAATGGTTTTGAATCCCTACCATTTTTTAAATTATTTATATATTTTTTTAAAAATTATAGGGGGTTATAAACCATCACTAATTTAAGAAATTAATGGCTATTTTAAAACCCATATATATATATATTTTAAATTTGTTTATGTAATAATATTAAAAAATTAGCGAGGGTTCAAATCCATTAATAATTGTTTAAATTAGTGATGGTTTTATAAATCTCATTAATTTTTTTAAATTTTCAAAAAATAAAATAAAATAAACAATAATAACAATAAACAAGAAGTAAAATATCACATTCTTGTCTTGTTCCAAGAAATTAATTATTTTAATGTTCACAAATCATGTTTCACAAATAATGTTTCACAAATAATGTTTCAAAAATCATGTTCCCAAATCATGTTTCTTTTATTAAGATTAAGTGTTTCTTTACCCTTACATAATCCTTACATATTTATTTTTACCTTTATTTATGTCTTACAAGTTTCCTACCACCTTTACATAAGTTTGGAAGTACCCTTACATGAGATTTTTAATCTTAGTTCTATCCTTATGTAATATTCGTGTACCCTTATGAAAGTTTTTATCAACCATTACATAAACTTTATAATGCACTCCTTAACTTTACATAATTCTAGTTTACCCTTACGTATTTTTCTTACCTTTACACAAGATATATAATTTTCTCTTTACCCTTACGTATAAATTCACTTATTCTTATTCAAGACTTATAAAGTTTATTTTACCCTTAAACAACATATATAAATATCGATTTACCCTTACATAACTTATATGATTTTTGTTTTACCTTTACGCAACCTATGAAAAATTCATTTTACCTTTACGTAATGGTTAGCTAACCCTTACACAAAATATGCATTTTTTTTAATCTTACACAATATTCATTGAAAAATTTATCTAATCCCATGCTACTACCTCTAGTTCAATGATTCTACTATCAGTTATAGCATACTACCACCAGAAAAGTTATGGCTACCACTAGAGTATTTTTTCTACCACTAGTGAAACTATGTTACCAAAAAATCTGATGGGCTACCATTAGTTCAAATTATGCTATCTCCAGATGGATCTCCTATCCTTATAAGACTCTACTACCTATAGAAGTAACTTTCTACTAGTAGTTCACTTCTACTACCACTAGAAAATTCATGCTACCATTAGTACATACATGCTACCATTAGTCCATGTATGCTACTATTATTGAAGACAAATAACCATAAGAAGAGTCTTAAACTTAAGTTGAATCATGCTACTACTAGTTCAGTTTATCCTATCATCAGTTGATGTTTCTACCACCTTTTTAAATCCTACTAATATCGTTGTTCGGAATAAAATTAAAAGTAATTATTCCAATTTTTTTTTAATTTATTTAATACAAGACAATTACACATAAATTTAATAATTATTATTCTTAAATTATAAATCAATGTATTAAATATAAATTCATAATTTTCATATTTTCCTCTTATTATGAGAAATTATATCATTTTATTATCATTCCATGATAAATAATTGAAAATTATAAATATATATAAAATTAGAGGAACCCATCATTCACAAGTGCTGACTGGATGATTGGTTGACTAATTTTATGTAAAATAAATTACTTTCTAGTACATAATGACTAATTTTGCCTTAGTGCTTGCTGAGAAGATAAAGGATTTTCCAATAATTCACACGAGACTCTATTTTTCACAAAAAAATAGAAACCTTACAAGGAATGTTAAAAGTTTCCTCAAGGATAGGTTTAAAGACAATCCAAAAGAATAATAAGAATAACATTCTTGATCATATCCAGCTTGATCATAGAAAGAAAAACTATACAAACACTTCTATAATCCTTCTTTCTTATTCTATTTTTTAGCTTACCTTTGAGTTGTACTTTTTTTACTCTATACATTTAAAAAATACACTCCTGTACTATATTTAAGAGTATTAGATACTCTCCTATTCTTTTTTATATATGTTATCCCATGATTAACTATGTAAGAGAATCTATGTAGCCTAGATTTCCTTTTGTGTATTTTCATGTAAAAACCTGATCCAGGTTGTGGATCAGGTTTATTGTTTAATAAAATTCTTGGCAGTAGGTGACTGTTAACTGGAGAGAACTAGATCTCGGCCTAAGATTGGACATCTTGTTTTTATTTCACTGTTTTCTCTTATTTTAATTACTTTATTTTTAAAACAAAATTGTTTTAGTTTTTAAAACTTATCTATGAAAATAACAATAATTTATTTATCTTTAATTAGTGTTTTATATACTCTGTTTTAAGTGTTTATATTTATTTAAAAAGATAAAGTGATTTTATTTTTTTAACTAGGCTGTGATGAAGACTTTGATACATCTCTCAAAAACTTTAAATTATATATTTCTACTATTTTAGTTAAATGAGATATTTTTATAAATTGGGGAATTTGGTTTATATTTTTTTTAAATAGAAATTTTAATTGGAAAATCAATCCACCCCCTGTTGAGTTGTCCACTGGGACCAACACATTTTTTTATTTTTTTAATAATTTAAATGTATAATAATAATAATAATTAAATTTATTTAACATATTATGTATTATATAAATACAATATATATAAATATAATAAACTATATAAATGTATTTAAATATATTATATATATAAATTATATTAATTAATTATATAATTGTGTTTAATTGTGTGCATATTATATTTTTTGTATATATAATATAATATATTCATATTTAATTGTATACATAGATAATATATATATATATATATTTACACACACACACACATTAAATATAAATGTATTAAATATAATCTAAATATATTTAATATATAATATAAGTGAATAATATAAATGTATACATAAATATATAATATAAATTTATTTAATAAATGTATTGAAAATGTAATTTTATTTAATCTTATATAAATTTATAATATAATTATTAATATAAATACATAAATTTTGTGAAACCAACCAAACACCGATTGAAACCATGAGGAATTTCAAAACATGAAAAGTGTGATCGATTGTAGGTGAAGCATATCATTGATGAAACATACGCCAAGTAATTGAGATGATGATGATGAATGAAAATCAATAATATAAAATAAGTAGACAAGTAGTAGAGACAAAGTATATAGGGACCTAGTTATTATTCTATTGACATAGTGACACATATATATAGGGTACATGAGATTGTAATCAACAAACAAGATCAATCCCTATCTTCTATGTAAAATCCAATAGTTGGAATAATAACGGTTGGGGAAATTAAAGGGTTTCCAATATAAAGGTACTTTTTTGGGAATTGAGGAGTCATCATCATTATCATCATTATTATAAAATTCATATATCTAAACAATATTCCATAACACCCCCTTGGATGTCATAATTTCATGGAATTTTATATAAATTCACTTAAAAAACCACGTGGGAAAAAGAAAGTGAAGCCAAAGTAATTGGATTCCATGAAAAGTTTCCTCATTAAAAACCTTATTAGGAAAACCCAGTGAAAACCCCGATGAATGGAAAAAGAGTGTGGAGCTCCTAACTCACCCTCATAAAATAATGATAGACTTTTTTAGTCTTTCCATGTAAATTTTATAGATTAATTTTTCATTTGGTAATTCCTTTGTGAATAAACCTAAATGATTACCACATGATCTTATTGATGAATATCAATCTCATAATTCTTTTTATGTTCATGAGTGAAAAGTAATTTTACCGAGATATGTTTTGTTCTACCACATTTGATATATATAGTCTTCAATTACACTATAAAAACATCATTATCCTCATATAATATGGTGGAAATATCATTACTCATGTTCAATCCAAAATTATTTATGATATTATGAATAACCAATCTCAACTAAACATGTTCTCAACTTTCTTAATGAATCACAATAAACTTAGAATTATTGGAGGAATTCACATAAATGGTTTATTTTGTATAACATCATGAAATGATAGTTGCACCACATGAGAACAAATATCTAGTTTGAGATACGGATTTATGTGGACTATATAAATATCTAGCACCAACATAACCAACCAATTTTGATTCTAAAACTTGTAATAAGTAATGATTTATACCCTTTAAATATCTAAAATTAGGGGATAACATTACCTTTCATTAAATTTATCACAATAAGATCTCATATTATTCATAAGTTATATACACACACAAACATGTATATCCTTTAGGGATAAATAAAATGTGTATTTATATTTAATCCTTCTAGGAAAAATATGTTTTTTCATTATCCCATCATGTATGAAATATATCACTCTTGTAAGCAAGAGATTTAACTATTAAGGGTATTTTCATGAATATGTAAAGTCACTCCAAAATTTAATATTTCATATTTTGGAAGATTAATTCAAAATACAAGGATATTCCTTATAATTTTATGATCAAATAATTCATTGATTTCATAAACTCTTCATGAGTTTTGAATATTTTCAAAGCATCTTTTTTTAATAGGTAGGAGGGAAAAAACTCCTTTTTTATTAAATACAAGGAAATAACTCTTTTTTCTAGGTAGAGGAAACCCATTACATAGACACAAAGTCCTAGGGTTTCACATAGGCACAAGATATATGGTTTATAGGCCTAGAATATGACCTAGGGTCCCAGAACCATAAGCCCAAATACTTTGGACCATAGGCCTAGTATACTGTCCCAAAGGGCCCATAACTACACCCACCCAAGACTATTTCATGCGACCCACCTTTCAGAAGAATCCATAAGGTCTTCCCACCTAAGGAACCCACCTTTGAGCATCGCCTAACACTTTCACCTACTAGAATTACCCCTACAACCTCATTTCTGACATGAGATGAAATTGACCAACCACCTTTACCCCCTCCATTGAGCTGGGATCTTTTTTGATTCCCACACTAGATGTCATGGGCCTACCATCCTTTACTAACACTACAAAGCCATGACCATTATTTCAAAGGCTGACAGAGAAATCACAATTGTTGCACACCTCTCAAATCACCCACCACTCCTACCATCATCATTGTTTCCACAACTCTATGAAAAATGATCTCAATCCTCACGACAAAAATCTGATCAAGGATAGGTGTTGGATAGATGGTGATCTAGAGAGTCTCACAAGCCTCACCGATCGATAGACCCACTACAACACTGCTCTCCCACTGAACAAGTGTCTCCTAGTCCCCATATTCACTTACACACTATCTACACATGTAGTGGTCATAGATCTATAGATATCTATACTGATTCATTCACCTGTATAAGACCCCTCTACCATCAAGGGTCTTTCTTCACTGCATGTGATCCACCCTTACCATTAGGATTCACCATCACCATCCCCCATGACAAGAAGGGACTTGCAGGCCAAACGACTTTAATTCTGGTCTTCTCATTGAGTGGGGATAAAACACCATCTATGGTTCACCCCCACTGATGGGTGTAGGGTTATATTTAACCATAACCATAGCCCCATGTAGATGAGGATCATGCCTCTGCAAACCCCCCTTGACCACTACATGTGACCTTACTTCATTAGAAAAGAGACTAGAAACTATAGATCCCCATGGTCAGAGATCTTCTAATGCTGCAACATGCAATCATCCTCTTCTTGGAAGATCAAAACTCACCACTGAACCCTACACAGGGTTTGGCTTCAGTTATTTTCACGAACTTCCCTCAGTAAGGTTATCCATATCAATCTTTTCAAATCATCTTAACAACATGATTAATAATCACATTGATTTATATAAACTATGGTATGATAAAATAAATTTATATTATTCCTCTTATTAATGTTTATATCATATACATCTTATTTAGTTCAACCCATACATTAGTTTCTTTTATTAGGTAAACATTCATAATTTTGAATATGCTCCAGGAATTATGAACCCTTCAGGGATTCATGGATGTTGTAATCAATCTTACCATATAGATAAACAATGAAAACATTAATTGATCATAATCCAAATTTAAATATCCAAATTTATAAATAATAACATTTTAAATAATAATCTCATATATATTTAATAGTTTTATCAATTTAGATAACTAATCCAAAATTTTATGTGATGAAAATATTATATATTCATTCAGTATTTCCAACCAATTATTTTAATGTTGAAATATCTCAAAATATATTCCCATCAATTATTTTTGAAATAACTCAAAAATTCAAATATATCATCCACAATATTTAATGATATCTCAAGATTTATCTAGTACTAGTGTCACTTTAGGGACAATATATAAAATGATATATCATTATTGATATATTCATTTTTCTCTTTAAGGGAAAATATATTTATTGCTTTACACTCATGATGAATAATTATTTTAATTAATTAGTTCAACCACACTTTTGGTGTGTACAACATGACTATAGATTTTTAAAACTTTACAACTAAATTAGTTATATAATTATTTTGAATATCTTATCAATGGTTTTGCAAGATGATTTTATATATGGTATGTGATGATTAATATTTAATTTAATTAATATACACAGTGTTGAGTTTCTTCTAGTTTGATTAACAATTAATCATAGTAGTGGAAGAAAAAAATAACACAAATCTAGGATATCAATGGAAGAAATATGAAATCTCATAAAAATTGGAAATGAAGAACTACTATAAACATTCTTACCATTTATCAAATAATCCTATGAAATCTTCTTGATCTTTTTCTGATGTGTTTGATGAGGATCACCAAAGTGGAAAATAAGATCCTCCCACCTCCAGAGGTATACATAGGCCAAAATAAATCTCTCATTTTATGAGAGGTACTCTACTTCATCCACGGTGTTCTAGAAACTTAACATTATAAAGATGTATAAGAAGAGAGATTTAGGTCTTTGGAGGTTTTGGACATGCATGAAGTAATCACACTCACCCAACCATCACATGGTTATGGATTTATATATCTCTCAAGGATGCTCCTTAGGAGCTACTACATTAACTTATGCATTATAATGCATGATTTAATACCTTGGATAGTTCATTAATAACATTAATGAATGTAACTCATCCCTCATGTTTCATCTTATGAAATGGTTATTAACTGATAGCTTAGGTGGAAGAAATCCTTAAATGATAAAAATTATCATTTAGTATCCAACTACCTAAGACTGGTTGACTTCTTGAATACTAGATTCATCTTATACATGCTATACACCCACTATATGAACATTCCAAAATGAATATCATGCATATGTATTTAAGAAATATATCTCATTCAATATCATACTTGAACTAAATTCCAAAAGTCTTTGTGCCATTTAACCTTATACTGTATTATATAAGATAACTTGTAAAATAAAATTCAAAACTCCTTTTGGATATCTTCCATTTTTCTGGAAATATATCATTTACTTTACCTTATATCGCATCACATGCAACACCTTGTGAATTACCATTTAAAACTACTTTAGTTCCAAATCTAAAATAATTTTAGAGTATCTCTTTGAGTAAAAATAAATCCCCATTCAGTAAACCACAAATTGTGATCCCATGATCCTTTATAGGATTGAAAACAAATATGAATATCCAAATCCATGTATTTAATCAAAGATAAGCCTCTAACAAATTTTCAATAACAATCAATCTATAAAGGGATATAATATGATCTCCATAAAGCACATGTATCTCAATATTTGTGTTTACCAGTATACATCATATACAAATGTTCATTCACATATTTTCTTTTTGTACAAGAAAAAAAGTGACCATGGGGCACAGAGTATGGAAATCTCATATAGGCAACTCATATTTTCTCAATTCTCGGTGCATAGATTGGCATGATTTATGAATACATCACATACAATTCATCTACATGGATGATCACATAACATGTCACTCATCCAAATAAATAATCACAACATATTTACTTTATAGGTGAGATTGCACACTCCATAATCTATCTCTATCGAGGGACCATATGTCACAATTATTATACAAGAGGGAAAATACCATATCTAGTTGAGATCCAACCGATGAAATGATAAACAACATACCCAACCAACCCTATATTAACACATAGACTTGCATAAGTAGGGTATCAAAGCATGAAGGTTCTCATTCTAGGTATCTTTCCAACATCAAGTAGTGGTAAGTCAAATATGATCCATGCACCCCTAGTATACCAAAAAAATATATATGAAATTCCATGTGGTATACTTAGCAGGTTATCTAGTGCATAAAAATCATTTTTTGTGCCTCATGAGCATATTTTATATCATTATACAAGAATCCTACTCATACTCACCTTAAAATTTCATCATAGCCTATAATAATCCATGATGAACATCAGTTTGGGATAACTCAAATTTATACATTGAGAGGTCAATTATCATTACAATTTACAAAATGTATATCACTATATACATATATATAGACAATATGAATGAATGATAAATTGGATATTTCCTTTTACATATTTTGATAAATTTAAAATTTTTAAAAATATTTTAAGAATATTTAACAAACCCAATATAAGCACCACTCTATATTATCATATTTGATAAAATTCCAGATCAACCTTATGCATGTTCTGCTTTTAGGGGTTTTATTAACTCATTACATCAAATGTAATTCCCGCCTCATATCTCTATGATCATCTGATAAATCCCCCCCACTAACTATTTAGCGAGAAACATATATATGTTAATAAAATTTTAATAATGGTGAGATTTAGGAATAATATTCCTAACCATTCAATTATTTGAAAATATTCAAACTTCTTAACTTCATAACATCAAAGGTTACAATGTCAACTTATGTTGTCTACTTAAAACTCTTTATAAGTGAATCATCACCATCCTTGGAACTATTTATATCAAAATTTTCCATTTTTTTCAAATAATGTACATATTTATATTTTACTTTACCAGCACATCCTAACCCATTTTAGGATAAATTTATCTCTAATTTTTCACAGAAACTAATGTTACTCTTTAAATTTTTCTATACCACCACACCCTAAACTCTTTTAGTATATCAATTGTAATTCACTTTGTATTTTGATTGGTATAATCCTATAAGAAATAGTGATATTCACTTTCTCATGGTTACTAAATATAAGCCTTTACATTTTTCTTTAACATCACATATTGTCGCAAACCATCCTGGATACCCTGATAACCTGATAACCAAGCCAACACTAACATGGCCCAAAGGGAATTCCAAATCCCCACTAGTTGGATACAAGAACCTGACATCATATAAAATTAAAGTGGGAATGATTTTCCTCAAGAATTGTAGAAGTATGATAAACAAATCAGTATTCATACAAAATAAATCCACAAGGATAAGTGTACCAGAAGTCAAACAGGTGTAAACAATTGAAAAATCTATAGAAAAGTACAAGAAAAACAAGAAGATAAACAACCCAAGTCCCAACAGATTCAAATCTCCAAGTCTATAGATCAAAAGATAGAACCACCTACAAGTGGTGATTTACCCACTATAAAACATGGAATGAGAAAATCTACAAACACCTAAAGGAACATGTAGGGTGTGAGATAAAAATCCCGATAGGGTCTCACCAATGATTCCATAAAAAATGCCAACATTTAATTAAACAACTAAAGATCTTTCAATTTTAAATAAAAAGATTTGGAATTTCAAAATAATATTTAAACAAATCATGCTTTACATTTAAAATATAGAATACATTTAAAATGATGGATATAATTTAAACAAATGGTTCTTTACAAAACTGGATTAAATAAAAACTTTTATATAAAATAGTTTTTATAAATAAAAAGGCATGTAAAACATTTTACAATAATGGAATACATTTATATCTCATATATAAACAAGTGATAAACATGTTCATATACCAAAAGGTACAATAGTTCTAGGTTATGGGATCCTCACACTCTCATATGGAAAACCACAATGTGTACACATGTCCCTTGGCACTAGCAAGAGAGGACCCATCTATGTCCCACTAGGGAAGTAAGATGTGACAACCAAAGCTTTTTTAGTGTTGTAAAGTGTCAATTAAGTGCTAGAGCATTCTCATCCTAGTGTTCTTGTAGCAAATAACTCACTAAATACCTATGATTTCGTGTGATCTAGTACAATTCAATGATGGGTAATTTATTTTAATAAACCTTAAAATACAATAAAATCCTATTCCCCCATTTCAAAAATACCAATTTCCAAAAAAATGGGGTTTTAATAAAAAACATTATTTTTTACAAGATAAAACCCCATGGTTTCTATCATAAAAATTTTAATCCATTTTTCACAAATATGAATTTAAAATCAATTCACAATTCAATTTCACAATTCACTTTCACAATTAAATTCAAAAATTTAATTTCAAACAATTTACATCAATTTCAAAACAAACCCTTAATTCAATGGAATTGGGGTTTTTACAATTTTTCCATCAAACCCATTCCAAAATTTAAATTAAACAATTTAAATTTCACAAATTTCCATAAAAACACCCTAATTCAATGGAATTGTGGGTTTTCCCAATTTTATGCCAAAATCTGATTTTTAAAACCCAAATTCAATGGAATTGGGTTTTTATAACAAACCAATTGAAATAAATTTAATTGAAATCAAGAAATTGAATTTAATTCAAACAACTGATATTAAATAAATCAATTTAAGGTTAACAAAAATTGGGCATCATGATGGAACCACCTACCTTGGGATCACGAGATCTTGATTCACCAAACACTAATCGGGATTCGTCAATAAGAATGGTGATCACATAATCTGAGAAACAAGGATCACACCTAGGTTTAAGATCCTAAAATAGAGGGTATTATATTCAAAAAGAAACATGGAGATCTACAGAACCCTAGGGAGGAGAAGAGAGATAGAGGGAGATAGAGAACATGGTGAGGAAACTAACTGGGAGGAGATCGAACAACATTTTTCAAGATTTTTTATGATTCTGGGAGGGTTCATAGGGGCCAAAATTACCTCTTGGATGATACTGAGGAAGAAAAAATCATATGGGGTCATTATAGGCCCGTATATAACCTAAAGTGAGGGTTTGTGGATTTTAAAATTATATTTTTGGATCAATTAAATCCAGTGCATAGTTAGCCCGATAGATCTTCACGGTTAAATGAAATTGTGTGGCCTGGTCTTGCACCCCTTTAAATGGGATGAACAATTAATCCTGAGAGGGAACATGGTCTGAAAAACCATGCACCAAATATGAAAAACCCTACTGCCTGGGTCTTCAAGATTTTCCTTGAGAGGGTGCACAATTTGAGAAAATCGTGCACTAACCGTGCACTAGCCCATAATTTTTAAAACTTTTAAAAATTCAACCCAAAACAAATCCAAACGAAGCTCAACCAAATATTGGTATAAAGAGGGGTTTATGAATGCCTAAAATTAGTAATATCATATTACAAAATCCCCACCATAGAAACTTTCTATCCCCATAAATCCTACTCAGAAGCTTCCAATCCAAAAAGATGAGGCCATTTCTCTCTCATTAGTGCCTCCCTCTCCCACATCCCATGAATATCATAACCATGATTCCATAGAATTTGAACCAAAGGTATATTCCTCCCATGAAGTACCTTGGTATCATAATAAACTATCCTGACTGTCCGCTCAGTCACAGATAAATTAGGTTCAACTTCAAGATCATGCTAGCTCAGAACATGAGATGAATCAGATAGATACTTTTGAAGAAGATATACATGGAATGTGTTATGTATTGATGTTTTATGAATTGGAAGTGATAAATGGTAATAAACTTTTACACCTACTCAATAACCTCAAAAGTTCCCACAAAACGAGGAGTAAGTTTCCCTTGACTCCTAATCCGTCGATGAACCAAACATGGTGAAACTTTCAAGAACACCTGATCACAAACTGAAAACTCCAACAATTTGTGATGATGATAAACAAAATACTTATACCATATTTTTTCCATAAACATCCTATAATTAATTAACTAAATATTTTCTATCATATCTTGAACCAAATAACATTCACCAATCCCCGACCAAAATAATAGAGATCTGAAAGGACGACTATAAAAGGCCTCAAAAGGATCCATTCTAATCATGGACTAGTAACTATTGTTATAGGAAAGCTCAACCAGCCCCAAATGATCACCCCAATCCCCACAAAAGTTGAGAGCACAAGTGTAGAGCATATCCTCAATAATATGTATAACTATTTCTATCTAGCCATCCGACTGTGGATGGTATGCTGTACTCAAACGGACATGAGATCCCAATGCCTCTTGAAGGACTCTCCAAAAGTGAGAAGTAAATCGAGGATCCCTATTAGAGACAATAGTATATGGAACTCCATAAAATCGAACAATATCTTTCACATAGAGATTTCCCAACTATTAAACTTTGGTTGCATCATGAATACTTATAAAGTGATCTGATTTAGTTATCTGATCGATCGAAACCCATATCCCATTCTTCTTTATCTAGGTATGAAAAAAACCCAACCACAAAGTCCATAGAGATCTCATACCACTTATAAGTAGGTATTGTAAGTGACTGAAGAAAAATTGAAGGTTTCTAGTGTTCATCCTTAACCTGTTGGTACGTATAATAATGAGAGATAAAACTAGCAATGCCCCATATCATATCTGGCCACTTTAATATATTCCACATTTCATAGAACATCTTCTTGGTTCCTGGGTGTGCTTCCCACTGAGAATTATGGAAATCCACCATAATATATTTCCTTAGCGCTAACAACGCAAAAAAGTGATTTCGATAGAATATAATTCCCTATTTGGAGAACAAACACTCAACAGTAGTCTCCCCACCACAAAGAGAGTCTCTAATGATATTGAACTAATCATCAAGCTTATGTTCCTAAAGAATCAACTTGAGAAGAGCAGATGTCAACTGAACAACGACCAAAGAAACCTTGGCCCCTGATTCCTAGACTATAATATTTAACCATTCAAAGATATCCATCAAGTTACACTCTTCCAAATATTATATTATGTTATGGGTCAGAAGTTTCCTTCTCAAGGCATCTGCGACAAAATTCCCTTTCCTTGGGGTATAAGAGATATAAAAGTTGAAATATTTCAGGTATTCTACCCAACACCTCTAGAGGAGATTCAAATATTTTTGAGAGAAGATATAACTCAAGATCTTTTGGTCTGAAAACATAGCAAACCTTTATCCATAAAGATAATGCTACCAAATATTAAGTGCGTGTATCACAACTGCAAGTTCATGGTCACGGGTAAAATAATTATTCTAGTGTGGCCTAAGATGACAAGATCCATAGGAATCAACATGATCATCCTTTATAAGAATACATCCTAAACTTAAACTAGATGCATCATAGAAGACCACATAGCCCTACCTGGCCTCTGGAAGAGTCAACACCAAAGTAGTAGTGAAAAGATTTTTTTTCCCAACAAAAGAACTCTAAAATTTTTCATCCTAAGAAAAATTTACTCCCTTATAATTTAGAGAATTAATCATAGAATATAACTTTGAGAGTCCTTAACGAACCAGTGATAATACCCAGCTAGACCCAAGAAGCTATGAATCTTAAAAACATTTCATGGTTGTTCCCAGGTCATAACAACCTTTAAATTTCCAGGATCAACTAAAATACCATTTTCTGAAACCATGTGTCCCAATAATTTCACTTATGAAATCCATAAATCACATTTTTAAATCTTAGCATAAAGTAATTTCTTTCTCAACAATTCCAAAAATGCTCTGAGATGAAGCAGATGACCCTTCTCAAACTTAGAGTAAACACGGATTTCATCCAAAAATACTACCATGAAAGTATATAGATACTCATTGAAAATAATATTCATTAACACTATGAAGACTGTAGGGATATTGGTTATACCAAAGGGTATAACAAGGTACTCATAATGGCTATACCTTCTCCAAAAGGAGGTTTTCTGAATATGAGATTCTTTTATCTGCAGCTGATGGTAACCAGATTGAAGATCAATCTTAGAGAACCACTTTTCCACTTTAAAATAATCAAATATATCATCAATATGTGGCAATAGATAATTTTTATTTACCACCACTTGATTTAGTTTTTGGTAATCAACACATAGACGTAGTGAACCATCAGCCTTCTTAGCAAAGAGAACTGACACTACCCAAGGTGTCACAGTTAGTATAACACCCCAAACATTTTATGGTATGTTCCTATTAAATTATTTCTATTCATTAGATATCATATATTTCATGAAGAACTATTTATTTTGTGAATCAAAATATTATAGGAAGAAGTTATAATCTACCCATTAAACATAAATTTTCCACTTCTATGTTTTGAATTTCAAAAAATATTTATCTAGAGTTGTGACCAATAAGTCATTTGGAGTCTGATAGAACCAACATGATTTTTTTATGAATAGTAACATACCCTTATGAATAGTAATATGAATAGTAATATGAACCTTATAAATAGTAAATAATGATTATATTTTATTTTTTTAAGGTAATAAGATAATGAGATATAGAACTAATTATACCTTTAAAAATTGTTTTTTTTGAATTAACTGTGATTTTATTTAAAAATAAAATTAAAAATACTTAGAAAATTATTTTCTAAAAATGGAGTTCATTTTTGAATTCTACACATTGAAAAATGGTTAGGGTGATTTTTTTGGATTTTTCTAAAATACTTGAATTTTTTGTGAATAGTAAAAATACAGTTTTGAGTTTTCGGTAGTTTAATGACATCATAATGATGTAATAATTAAATATAAAAGTATTTCAGACTTGGGTACATTAAATTATGACATTAGGTGTCCCAAGTGGCTAAAAAATGGAAAACTTCCATGGGAAAGCCCATGGTTTTGCAAAAACCACTAACGAGGAGTCCCTTTTAATTAATAAAAAACTCTCTCTTAATTACTATAAATACCCACTCACCCCCTTCGTTTTATTTCATTAAAAGATCAATATACTCAAAACTCTAGTTGTATTAACTCCCTAGGAGTAATCCCAAGGTGTCCTCAAACTCCCAAGGTCCAAACCTTCAATTTTTGGGAGTTACTCTACAATGTAAGAGAATCAACCACCCTTCTCTTTTCTTAAAGATTTCATTTTATATTTTCTCTTTTATTTTAAATTTGATTATGTGGGGATATTTCATTCCATATTACCCTTACTGACCATATTATTTATGATTTATGATATACCCCTTTTCTCTCATCAAACTACTTTATTAAATTTTAAGTGACGCCGTTAGGCTACTGAATTTTCGTAAAAGATTTCTCAATTTTTCTCTTATTTTGAGTTCCTTTATTTTATAATTATTTCATCACCTCACTTCATCCAAATTCTATGAAAATTACAGTACCTTAAATTAACTGGAATTATATTATTCTAATGTAATATTTCATCATCATCTCTCTTTCCCCCTCCTCTTATACTAAAAATGAAAACACCGTCCGAGATGTGTTAATCTATCACACTCAAGGACGATGGGTTCTCAATTTTCATTACCATATCCAATTATAGTCATGAAACCATTTTTATGTTTGAACCATATCAGAATATATTTATTTAATCTCATTAATGTTCTTTAATCCCTACACACTCATAATATGGAATAATAATACAAAACAAGTTCATTGTATACAAAACTGCCAAGCTAAATCCAAGCGTTTATCAAAAACTTTTAACTAATGATTCATCCTCAAGTATATAACCTAGAATCATTATAAGATCATTTATATATATTTAATGTCAATAATAATATATATTAAAAATTCTGTATGTTTAAACACATTTCAAACAAACTTTCATTCAGGAATGCAAGTAAACGAATCATGAAAACCAAGGAAGAAAATGCTTCCAAAATAATAAAATTGAGCCTCTTAAACCCATAAAAGCGCCTTGAATGAACCTAATAAGGTTATAATAAACAAATTAAATGTATAGTAGGTTCTGAAATTTTTAATTAATTAAGCTAAATTTTATTATTCAGGTCATTAAAACAAACTAAGAACACACTCGAGCATAAGGTAAGAGGTTTCTCATCTCACTTTCATTTCCATGAGATTTCCATTGTTTGCCAATTATTTATTATATGTGGTATATGTGTACTTCCACTTGATATATAATAAAATTATTCTCTTTATATTAATGGTATTAAATTACTCATTTTAGGGTTATTAAGTTCTGGTCATATGATTCGACCGATTACATTGTGGTAAGAGACTTTGTCTCAACTACTATTTTGTTGTGACTAACTTTGTATTGTGCACCTAATAATCCTTATGTGGTGTACCTACCACCCATTTTAGATAACTATTAATTTTAAATTATATTCATATTAAATATACATAATCTCATATCATGGATATGTTTTTTTGTGCAAACCGTATACCATTTTACATACAGTGTTTATTTGGAATGTTATTTTAACTATGGAAATATTGATGAATCCGTATACTCTATTCTATACAGATATTGAAAAGGCATATTTATCTTGTATTTAATCAATGTATAAAGAATTATTTGGACATGCAGTGGCGGGCAGGGCCTGATATATCCCCTCAATGCATCGGTAGGTCTCATGAGACAAATCAGTTGGTGACAAACCCTTCGAGTTTGTTTCTAACAAATAGACGGGTTTCTACCCAACAGAACTAAACCGTTTTAACGGTACTATGGTATCATGTGCCAGATACATGACTTCCAGTTAATAAGAATTCTCTTTATAAATTATTCTTTATTACTATCCCTGAGGTTTTCACTATGACAAAATCTATGGATGCAGTTTCATTCTCAGTTTATTAATGGTGTGAGTTTTTCATTTATTCACCATACCATATTGATTATGCCAAATTGTTTACAATTAAGTTATTATTGATTTATGCTTCTTCCATTTGTAACCCTTACTGAGCATTTGAGATCACCCCTTTCACTGTTTACCTTCAACAGGTGATGAATCAGAGATTATTTATTGAGTTCCTGTAGATTCAGTTTTTAGTTTTTGTTATGTATTGTATTTTGTAAACTTTTCCAATGTAATTTGAGTTACATTTTTGTATATAGTTTCTTCAAAACTACTAAACTGATCTTTCCTTCAAGATTTTCATTCCTTCTAACCATTACAATATAAAAAGTAATGCACCGACTCCAGTCTAGAGGGGTCGGGGTGTTACACTCAGGAATATAAATCCTTTCTCTAGAAGATCATCCAATTGAGTCTTTATCTCTTTCATTTCAACTAGTTCCATGTAGTAAGAATGAATAGAAACTGGTTGAGTACCAAGAACTGAATAAATAGAAAAATTTACCTCATTTATCGGTGATAAACTAGATAAGTTAGAAGGAAACACATTGGGAAACTCGATGACAATTAGAGTGAGATCAACACCCAAATATTCTCACTCCATATCAAAAGCAAACATAGATACCACTTTCTCCAATTATAGATATGAATATCTGAACCTACTCAAATTTGGGTCCCATTCTCCTTGAAATACATGGAATACAACATTGGGTGTATTAAAGTAGACCCATTGAAGATGAAAATCAATTTGGGATTTATTGGAAATGTTCCAACCCATCTAGAAAATAACGTCATGTGGTTTCATGTTGAGAACTAGAAAAATACAAGCAATCTCGAAATATGAGAGAGATAAAACACAAGCGAGACTACGAAGACCCTTCTATATCTTCATACAAAGGGGTTTAGAAATATCCATCACATATGATAAAATATTCATATGAAGATTTATAATATTAACAATACAGGTTGAAATAAATGAATGAGATGCACCAATATCAAATAAATCAAACACTAATGATGAAGCTATAGTGATGGTACCTCTCACAATCACTGGACCCATATCTAATTCCTCTTTAGACTCTTCCACTATGTGAAGAAGATTCATTTTAGATTCTTATGTATAGAACCCTTTCATATATGAAGAATCTAATTGAACTATAGTTTTAGGAGGAGAAGATGATCCTTTTCCACTATGAGGAGTGGAATAAATATGGAATAATTTTTGTAAGTTTCATGATATTCCGCAAGAATCACATACCTTGGGTGCCTCAGTGAAAACCCTCTTATAATTCCCAATCTTTCCACACTGGTAGAACATAAACGGGCATCTTCTAGGTACTACTGGAGGTTGAGAATGACCCTACTATTGAGAACAACCATGAAAATCATCATTCTTTCGCTTTCCTTTGAAGGAACACACACTACCACTAGGAGAGAAAGAAACTCCCGATAAACATGACTTACTAGCCAGGTCTATTTCGACCATCAATGCTCTATCCATCACATCAATATAAGAATGCATCTTTAGTAATAAAAACTGAGAATGAATTTATTATCTAAGTACCAAATCAAACCATCGAGCCTTTATATTCTCATTTGATACTATCTCAGGTGTGAAATTCATAAGCTTTGTAAAATGATTTTCATACTCTATGATGGTTGTTCTAGCCTCCTCGGGATTGAAAAAATATATAGCCTTGTCCAACATCATAGAATGTGGATAAAAATAGTCATTGAAAATAATTTTAAAGTCTTTCCACTTTAAGACCTCATGCTTATTTTTTGTCACCATAGTGTCCCACCATCTCCTTCTTGGCCCTTCCAGTATAAAGGTGACACACTTAACCTTCATTTAATCAGGTGTCTCCAAGAACCCAAAAAAATGTTCCATCCTTATCAACCATTCATCAGCCTCTTGAGGATAATTTGATCCTTTGAACGTTGTTGGATTACGGTGAAGGAATTCTTAAGAACATTCCCAGAGGATATCCCTTTGATGTTCCAGAGTTGGATCTTGAACATGAATTGGTGGTGGTGCTTGTAACAAAGATTGGATAGTGCACACAATCAACTCAACTAGATTCGGGTCCACAAGAGGATTTTATCACCATGGTTCAACAGCATCTTCCTACTGGATCCAATTCCCACATCTTCTCAAAGGAATGATGCTATAAAATATCAATAGACAACATGGAATACATTAGATTAATACTCGAAAAAATCAACAAGGGGAAATTAATCCTAATATATTTACACAAGATTTGAATTTCAATCTATCCAAATCAAAAGTCGGGAAAAGACTAGAACTAATCCTCAAGAAGTCTTTCCCTAATAACTCTTAGAGAATTAAGGTTTATTGTGGTGAGAGCTAGCTAGACACTCAATCAAAACTACCTCCTAAGTCCCGACAATATTACAAAATGCATACTGATTTCAAGATAAGAAGCTCAATCATGATCTATGATACCACCTTTTCATGAACCATCTTGGATACACTGGTAACCCGATAACTAAACCGACATTGATATGGCCTAAAGGGAATTTATGATCCCCATGGGTTGGAGACAAGCACCTGGAATCATAAAAAATGAAAGTGGGAATGATTTTTCCACAAGCATTGTAGAAGTAAGATAAAAAATTCAGTATGCATACAAAATAACTCTACAGGGAGAAGTGTACCAGAATTCATACATATATAAGCAACCCAAAGTACTATAATAAAGTACTGTAAAAATAGGAATATAATCATCCAAAGTCCCAACGGATGTAACTCTCAAAGTCCATGGATCAACAACTAAAACCACCTCCAAGTGGTGATTTACACCTACTTGAACCTGGAAGGATAAAATCTAAAAACACTCGAAGGCACAGGTAGGGTGTGAGATAAAAATACCAGTGGGGTCTCACCAAATATTCCATAATAGATTCCAACATTTAATTAACCAAATAAATAGATTTCAATATTTTAAATAAATAGATTTGAAATTTCAAAATCATATTTAAACAAATCATTATTTATATTTCAAAGATAGAATAAATTTCAAATGATTGATATACTTTAAAAAAAGGTTCTTTACACAAATGGATTAAATAAACACTTTTATATAAAATATTTTATATAAATTAAAATTCATGTAAAACAGTTTAAAAAAATGGCATACATTTATATCTCATATATAAATAAGTGAGAAACATGGTCATATGCTAAGTGGTTTGATAGTTATAGGTTATGGTATCCTCAAACTCTCATGTGATAAAGCACAATGTGTATACATGTCCATCAGCACTAGCAAGGCATGACTCATCTATGTACCACTAGGGAAGTAAGATGTGCTAACCAAAGATTTGTTAGTGTTGTAAAGTGTCAATATGGTGCTAGATCATTCCCATCATATCGTGTTTGTCCCAGATAACTCACTGAATACCTAAGATTGAATGTGATCTTGTACAATTCAATTATGGGAAATTTATTTTAAGCAACCATAAAATAAAATTAAATCCCATTCCCTTATTTCAAAAATTCCAATTTTCATTTAAAAACCAAAATGGATTTTTAATAAAAAAATTCATTTTTTAAGATAAAACCCTAAGGTTTATATCAAAACCATTTTAAGACATTTTTCACTAATAGGAATTTGAAATCAATTCACAATTCAATTTCACAATTCAATTTCACAATTAAATTCAACAATTTAATTTCAAACAATTTCTATAAATTTTACAAAAAACCCCCAATTCAATAGAATTGAGGGTTTTCACAATTTCATGCCAAAATCCCATTTTTAAAACCCCAATTCAATGGAATTAGGTTTTTTCAACAAAAAAATTTAAATAAATTTAATTAAAATCAAGAAATTTAATTTAATTAAAATAATTGAAATTAAATAAAGCAATTTAGGGTTAACAAAAACCAAGCATCATAATTGAACCACCTACCTCAGGATCACTGGATCTCGATTCACCAAACCCTAATCCGGATTCATCAACAAGAACAATGATCATAGAATATGTGAAAAAAGGATTAAAACTAGGTTTTAGATCCCAAAATAGAGGGTATTAGATTCACATAGAAACACAGGGATCCATGAAACCCTATGGAGGAGAAAAGAGATAGCTGGAGATAGAGAACGAGGTGTGGAAACTAACTGGGAGGAGATCGAATGATATTCATCAAGATTCGATCTACTTATAGGAGGGTGTAGAGGGTCCAAAATAACCTCTTGGATACTCCCAAGTAAGAATAAATCATATGAGGTCATCCTTGGTCCGTATGGAACATAAATTTAGGGTTTTAGTATTTTAAAATTAGTTTTTTGGATTACTTAAATCTCATGCATAGTTAGGAGGGTAGATCTGCACGATTAGTCCAAACTGTGCAGCCTAGACGTGCACCCATTTAAATGGGATGCACGGTTCCTCCTAAGAGGGAGCACATTATGAAAAACTGTGTGCCAACTATGAAAAATCTCACTGCCTAGATTTTCATGGTTTGGCTTGAGAGGGTGCACGTTTTGGGAAAACCATGCACAAACCGTGCACTAGCCTAGAATTTTCAAAACATTTAAAATTTCAACCTAAAACAACCCCAAACAAATACCAACCAAAGTTTGGTAAAAATATGGGTTTAGGAATACTTGAAAATAGTAACAAGATGTTACAAATATCCTAAAAATCTTTTAGGATATTAAGTAACAAACACATTAGTCTTTGACTGGTATAATATTTTAGGAAAGAGTGATGTTCACTTATTCATGATAACTAAATGTAACTCTTTACATTTTTCCTTATCATCACACATCCTAAAATCTTTTGGATATAAAGTGAACAAAACTTTATCTTATACTGGTAAAATCCTTTAATAATTAGTGATACTAAAATTTTAATTGGTAACTAAATGTAACACTTTATATTTTTCTTTACCATCATATATCCTAAACACTTTAGGATATTAAGTAGAAATCACTTTAACCTTTATATTGGTGTAATCCTTTATTTTTTAAATTTTCACTTATCTAGATTGAAAAATACTTCAATTAACATATTAGTTATTACATTATTTGAAGATTATCTTACTAAGATACACAAACTACTTTGTGTTTAATAAATAACATTTATTTCCTTTTAGTAGGAACATTTAAACAATAAACTATTATTTCCATATCATATATGTCATTTTATGTGTTTAGAGTACTTTAACATAATAAGAATACTTTATCAAAATATTCCACTGATGTGTGGAAGGTACACTTTCCCTCATATTTTAACAAAGACATGGATATTAATTTTATCCTAGAAAATCACTTTTATCCACATCTTTTTATAAAAAAATGTTATAGAGTCTAATAAATCATAAACGATGTGTATGTAATCAATCATTTATACTTTTTCACAAAAAATATTTTTCATTGAACCACTTCTCTTATCATATAATACAAATTATATTTAGATACACATCCTTTACATAGATTCACCTAAGCTTGATAAATTAGTTTACATTCAATTTTGTTGGAGAAACTATTTTCTTTATAACATGAATGTAAACTATAAGCTAAATCAATTATTATTTTTAATCTTAAACTCTAGTATATTTATACAACTTTTGAAATATACATTTTTTATCACAAACCCTTTAAAATTGAATAATTTATTTCCGTAACACCTATAACTAAAATGGAAATTCCATGGAGTTTCTAAAAACTTCTTTAAGAATCTTAATAATCCATCATATGGAATTATCAATCCTTATACCTAATAAAACTAGGTTTCAATGAACTTAAATAAACTCTTGTAGAAGTATTTTTGAACTTCTTCAACTAATGTTTATTCTTATGGTTTGAAATTTTACCTACTTTCATTATCTATAGAACATTAATACCTAGACATCATATACATAGTTCACTTATTCTCAAAACTTTGAGAATGTTAGGTAATTTTTTAATTCAATCATATCATCAGAACATTTATATAAATGACAGTATGATGAATTACCAGACTATAATAATCAATTTTTAGTCTCCCTTAAATAATGTTATATTATTGAAAAAATTATAAACTATGTGTATTAAAAAAACCATCTCTTTTTATTAAACAAAAAATGTTTACACACTCTTTCTAAGAGAAAAGTGAGATAAAACACACATCTTATGACATGTTAGTCAAATATTGAAGTATCCAAGTTATCAATGAAACAACTAATTTGCTCCATTACTTTAAATACTACTTCAATCTATAAAATTTAATTCTTTCTCATCTTTTAAACCGCAATATATTTATAACTTTTATAAGAAATATAGTCAATATAATATATTTTTTGGAATAAGCCTTTAGAAAACCCTTTAGTCTCACTAAATCATTAATATATTCAATCATATATAATACCATTTTACATACCCAATAATATTGATAATATAAAAATAAAATCTCTTAGATCATTTAGCATTAAATGAATTTGAAACATTATGTGTAACATTATATGACTCATAAGAATCTAGATTCACTTGTTGAATAATTTCAATAGTTAGTTACTCAGGAAGGTGTTTGAATAACACATAAAATATTTCTTTATCTTAAGAAAATTTATTAAAACACTATACTTGATTATGAAATTTTCTTAAGTTACCTGTCTTAGGAGTATCTTACATTAAGATTCTCCTTACAAGGATTAATCTCAAAGTTTAATTTGATGAAGATAATGACATTAATCTACAACATAAGATTTTATTATATTAGTATCATGTTTTATAACCATTCATAAGGATTTTTATTTAATGGCATCCCACTAAAATTATGACCTCTTTATGAAAACATTATATCCATTAGTATGATAAGATCCATATTTCACTAAGAAATGAGATACTTTAGGATTCATCTCACCACTTAGCTATTTAGGTAGGGAATAATCCAAATCATATCATATATAACTCATGGATATTTGATTATATACATCTTTATCCAATACATCATATAGATAAACCCAACTCCATTCCTCTAGTATCATAACCATTAGAGGTTTCTGACTAAGCATAACCCAAAGAAAATGTCAAAAACGAGCTAAAAAAAGTCAATATAGGGGCACGTATATTTGGCATAAAACTACCTAAGTATGATCTAGTGTCACACACTAATTGTTTATTTACACAAGATAATATAGGGGAACCCAACTTTTTCATGAAACTACTCACTAAGATGATCAAGGTTTTACCAAGTGCTACCTTGGAAGGAATTTGACACCTATTATTTCAAGAGGATTTAATTTAAATATCTTATCTAAAGTTATTATCTTTATTTATGAATTATTCTAGTGATTTATTCTAGAATTATATTCCCTCAATCTAATCAATATTTTCAAATCATATTGATGTGTAACTCTTTACACAACCCAAAAGTCTGTGTTACTCACCCAAAATTATCATTCAAACATATTCATACATATCCAAATGAATAATATGTATAAGGTACATGAACTTTTCATGTAAAGGCATAGAATTACATGAGATTGAGAATATCCACATGAGTAATACCGAAGAGATAGATGACAAACCCCATCACCTTTCTAGACAAGTCATGAGCCTCCATTCCGGTAAGTAGTCTGACCCTAAGTCCCTCGCAATGATGATACTTTACTCAAAAGATAATTCAATTCATAATAATTCTAACACCAAATATGCATAAAATATATTCAATAACTAAATTCAAGTTCATAACTTTAATTAAAAACTAAGGTCAAGGTAGATGAAAAAATAAATTCATTATAGAATCATTCCTAGAATGAAAATGCAAGGCATTAGCATAGAAACAATTTATCATATAAATTTTTTCATACAAAAATATTAATAATATAAAAAATTTATAACTATGAAATAAAAGGGAATAAACTTTAAATAAATGAGAAATTAAAATATTTAAACACGAGATAACCATTCATAAACAATTCATAAATAAAAGATAATTATAAACACTTTTATAATTTCATCTTTATTTAATACGAACATTCCATAATTATGAATATAATAATTTATATTCATTTTAATATGAAAATTTCATATTTATCATCATATACAATTTCATTTTAAATATATATGATATTTCCATTAATTATAATAAAATTTATAATCCAATTTTTATTATGTAAATATTTTTCATAATTTAAATATCATATACTTAGTATTTCAAATAATTCCTAATTATTTTTGAAAAATCCAAAATAATTTATTATGAGAAATTCATAATTTAAAATATAAAAAAATTCATATTCTTTCATAATTTATGTAATTTAAAAACTCTTTACAAATTATCCTTTTTTATGATTATAAAAGAAACCTTTTTATTTGTAATCAATAAAGTATTCCATATAAATATGTTAAAAGATATTTAAAATATTAAATTTTAATATTTAAAGAATATTTAATAATAAATGTTTCATAAACATTTAATTTTTAATTTTAAACCATTTATAATTAATTAATTAGTAAACATTTTATTAATTAATAAATATTCTTGAAATACCTACTAATAATTATTTATAAACAATTTATAAATAATCAAAACCAAATTTTAAATCTGTTTTTTAAATCGGAATTCCATGAAATCCTATACACCATGGTGAGGCTCCTATGGCCATTTTGGAGGGACCATTGCACCTGTGGAAATTGATATCCACACCACACCCTGATGAAGACCGGCTCACCATTTTACATGCATTAGGTAACACATGAGTTACCTTTATACAGACCTACTTCATAAAGGAAATAGGCCCAGCCATGACATCCTCCATTCCATGGTAAAAATTTTATGCCTATTTTTGTGTAAACATTTATGTAAAATATCCATGTAAAGGTAAACTAGTATGAAACACCTATTTATAGATCGTGGTGAAAATTTGGTTGTCAATTTGGGTTTGAAACACAATACTCTATTTTTCCCTCTTCTTTATTTCTAAAACATTATTTCAATAATCTTAAAACATGGATGCTCTCATACTATTTTTGGATTTATTCAAGGATGATTAATAATTAATCATAGTAGTGGAAACATAAGAAACCCAAATCCAGGACCACCGTAGAAGAAATATGAAATCACATAATATTTGGAAATGAAGAACAACTGTAAACATGTATACTTTTCACTAAATAGGAATACATTCACTCTTTAAAAGCCTTTTATTAATTTTCACCATCGATAAATGTACTTAAATTAGAATATAATAACTCTTCAAGAGTTTTTATAATAAACCTATATGAGTTCTTTTGAATCATTTAATTAAAATAATATTTATAAATATTTTTCTTCTAGACTGACATACATAAGATATTTAGGATCTTCCATTGTGAATGCTCATATTTATCATTATAATTTCCACTTATTATGGTTGAAGAATTCATAATATAATCTTAATGGGTTGGCTCATCACCTAGAGAATTATTTTATACTTTTGGAACTTATAGTCCAACCATTTTAAAATATATATACTAAGGATAGGAGTCTCCACATATTTTAAGGTAGATAAATACAGTTTAAGAAGAAATGTGGAAGGATATTCTAGATTCAAAACACACACCTCATCATGATCATAATTTATAATTCATAAAATAATTTTTATAATAACACTCACTTCAAATTTTATCAAATTATAAATATTCATGATAAAAATTCAAGTATGAATAATATAGATCCTATCAAAATTTTCTTGAATAACTTCATTCTCTTAAAGGAATGAAATAAAAGAAATTAAAATTAAATTCAAATTAGTTAATGAATTAATTCTTTGAATTTAATGATTCATGAATGATAATTCTTTATTTATCAATAATGATTATCTTTTATAAAAATAAATATTTTATTTATCATGATAATAATTATTTAACCACTTCAAGTGGTAAAATAATTTTCAAAAAATATATTGGATTATAAAAGTTATATTACTCTATCATCTTGTTTACGAACTATAAGAATAATAATACTAACTTTAGGGGATAAAATAAAATTAATTACATGAGATGATATTGATAATCCATAATCACATGATAAATAATATTTTTACCTTAATATTTCTACTTATGAGCAATAATTTATAAAAGAAAACTTTCTTTAATATAATTTCCAAAGAAAAAATTTTCATATCATTCTTTATGGATGCACTATTTTATAAATATTAATAAAATTCATTGTTCACTTTAAATATTTTTTACCCTCAAACCACTTTTGGTGGCATACTATTATTATTTGTTATAAATAAATAAGGCATAATGGTCATTGAAAAATATCATATTCACCTCAAATTTTATTTAAAATAAAATCAAGTAGATTTTCATTTACTTAGGGAATATAATAATTTTTTTAATAAATATTCTCATTCACTTCAAGGAACAAAATAAAATTATTTGATTGAGTTTTATTGTGAATTCAAGACAATAATATGAATATTAAATTTATTATTTTAATCTACTCTAGGGGATGAATATCAATATAATATATTTATGTTATTATTCATGAACACTTAATTTCTATTAAATATTTTTTAAGAAATAAAATTAAAGAGAATATAAATAAAACATTACTATATTTATTTCAAATAAAAAAATGAGTATCATCTCCGTCATGTATATTTATATATCATGATCATGTTTGAAACCTATAGGGTGTTAAAATAAATAGGAGATGCAAAATTTCATGGTCCATTTCATGATTATCAAAGTTCACTTCTACACTTTTATATATGATGGGTACACAATGTCCATCATTCAACAAATTCTAATGGTGGTGCTTCATCTTTTTTATTTAATTAATGATGCTTGTCATTAAATCAACCTCACCAATTATAAACACTATTTTAATAATAATTAGTCACCTTCAATTCAAATAATGTAGTATAATTTGATAGTCATGATTCATCATTTCTCTTCCAGAGTTAATTATTTTTATCACAAAAAAAGATTAAGAAAATAATTCATATATTTTTTCATTATTATCAAAGAAGAGAAATAAATATAAAAATATAAAACCTAGAAAATAAGATTCACTTTTGTCATGTAAGAATTATCTTACATCAATTATAGCGATGGAGGAAACATCATAATGATGAAAAATGCGATGAATATTTTTGGTGCCAAATTTTGGATAAGGCCACGAATGGACATTGGTGAGTAAAATGAAGGCATATTTTGAATAAAGAGACAATCCCAAGATGCCCAAGGAATTTTTAAGCAAGATTTAAGGATCATGAACAAGATTGAAAATTGTGCACAAGATCTTACACCCCCAATGTGACGTCAAATGGATTATTCTATGTCAACCTTCCAGAAAATAGCAAAGTCCATGGCGTTAGAGAAAATTGGCCTGCATGCAAGATTGAAAAATGCGTTCTAGATCCTTCGCACCCAATACGGTGTCAAAATTCCACTTGCGCACAACTCACCTTATGCACCACCTCCAAATTTTTCGGATATAAATAGAAATGTACCACCACACTTTGGGGGATGGTTATAGAAGATGAACCGATTCTTTACAACGTGAAAGACAACCCTTCCATGACCACATGAAAGACATGGCCTCGAGGTAATAGATCTTGAGAGATAGGTCTCCTAGGGGTCTAACTTAGGGTGGGCCCACTAGGGTTTGAACCTCACCCATTTCCTTTTACTCTAAGGAAAATATGCACAAAATATTCCTCTTGTGTGAAAGTTTTCCCTTGTATCGTTTCAATATTGTGCGCATGGTTTCCCCTTACACGCATCCCCACATTTTTTGTGCAACCACCCAATCTTGCATGCTCCCCTACTTGTTCACTCCATGTGTCATCCTTACCCTAAGGAACCATGTTTGAGCCCCTCTTACGCACGACACCCCTTTCTTGTGATTACTTATCTCGTACGACCCTCTAGGTTCGTACGAAGTGATTTCAAGATCCCTTGGGCGGTGCTTCATGTTGCGTTGCTTTGCCTCATTCTTCTTCGCATAGTCATGCTAATGGATGTTTATTATTTGCATAGAAACGCTCATGTGATACCCTCAATGGATCAATCCACAACCCCATATCTATACAACATTGCTGGTGCCTTCCCTTCACCAAGGTTTAAAGTGCACCAGTTATGTAAGTCCTAGGGGTGATGAGTGAATCCTCATCATCTGAGTTACAAGACATTAAACTGCCGAGCACCCGCATCCACGACACATGATGTTAAAATGTGATCACCACATGAGTGACAAGTACAGAGATGACCGTGAAGGGGATGGGTACCAATTCCTTCTCACTTCCCTTTCCCTTTAAGATTTGTCATAATGTGAACCTCAGGTAGTCTCCACGTAAGCCCCGACACCCTATGATGGTATGATTTAGGTATGATGGCCATATCCTCCTTGTATGTCTGGACACCCTCCTTTATCATTGGGCCTCCCTCCTAGAGTAAGTCCCAGTCTTCCTCACTTGGGCCGCTAATCATGCATAAGCCCCACTCCATTCCTTGTAGACACACCTTTCACGATGTGATCATTAGGTCTTTGTTGCATCTTATTTCTCACACAGATCATGACTCACGTGGGCTTAGGGTAACCATCAACCATGAAATTCTCTTCAAGACACCTTAGTGTGTAATCCCCATCCCCCATATCTTAACTACGCGTACTTTAATCCTTTCCCTTTCTAGGCAGGGTATGTAGGAGGCCTTCTTGAGGTTCAAGCCCATCACCCATCAGTCCCGACCACTTCACGTCAACTTACCATCATCCTACACGATGTTAAACTATATTCCATCCTTGTACCACATGAAATTAAACTATATGAATTCAAAATACATGGGTTTTGATCCATATCTCTTAGGAAGGGTATATAGGAAGCCTCCCTGAGGTTCAACCCCAAACACTAGTAAACCTCGACATTCCCTTTGTTGGGACCCACATCCCTAGTCCAACCTTTAGTGGTACCAGACCAATTCTTGGGATACTAACCATGCATAATACCTAGACTCAATTCACACTCCTTCAACCAAGAGTGTCCCTCTTGCGATGGGCTGCTAACCACACGTAAGTCCCAGCATGTCTTCGGGTTGCTGTCCCTTGTGTACACCCCGATCTTATGCACCATCCTAAAATATGTGGACTTTGATTCCTTGTCATGGGGATACGTAGGAAGACTCTCTAAGGTTCAATCCCATCTCTAATTTCCCATCCCAGTCTCTCCCTTGAGCCTTTGTGTTTCAGGAAGATCATGCCCCAACCTAGAGGTTCTACTTCCTTCGGGTCCCATCCATGTGTCCATTCTCATGAGCCACCTTTTTAGGTGACTCATCACCCCACTGAACTATGTGTACTTTGATTACCATCCACTTGGATACATTGGAAGCCACCCTAAGGTTAAATCCCAAAACCTCCATCATATTCACATTGGTTCCATCCCATTCATCTCATTCACGTCATCAAATCATCCATCATACATCCTGATTCCACTCGGGCCGCCACATCCTAGGGAAATCATGCCATCCATCTGGGCAGTTAAACATCTGTAAGCCCCATTCACGTCATTACTCCTTTATATCACCTAGGCCATAGACCATGCATAAGCCCCAAAATGTCTTCGAGTTCTTGTCCATTTTGTACACCCCAATCCCATGACTCACCCTATCGAACTATGTGGGTTTTGATCTTTGTCCTCTACACATGGTACATAGGAAGCCTCAATGAGGTTCAATCCCAGACAATGGTAAACCATGGTGTCCCCTTTTTTGGGGCCTAATAATCCTCGAATTCATACTCATAGGGCATCTTGATCCACCCATCTCGTAAACCTCCTTAGTTCTCCCTCCTTGGGATGCACCCATCTGATCCACTCCCATCAGTGTTCCGATCAGTCCGACCCATCTTTGCTAGACATTAAACTCATGACATACCCCATGTTAAACATGGGAAGATGAGGAAAAACTCATGGATATGCCTATGACATACAATTCCCTACACTCAACATGGGATGATTTGGGGTTCCGCGCCATCGAGAATCCCTATCATAAGGGGAAGAGATCCAAGTGTACCAGTGTTTCAATGCCCGAACACGCCAATGATGCCCAATGTGACTACTACCTTGACTGAAGGTTGCTTCCCTGACTTGACCCCATGGAATGTCCTGACAGAAGAAGTGTAATTAACTGGCATCTGAAAAGATATGGAACCGAGAAGAGTTTCACAAACAACGTCTTAATCTTTAAGGGAGACCTGGACTTGGTGATAAATTTCGAGAAGGAATCCATAGAAGGAGAGACCAAAATACCATAATCCCATTTCAATCAAGGAGAAAACTTCCCTGAACAAGTGATGGATGCCACCTGCCTTTGGAAATCAGAAATACGAGGCAACAAACAGCAAGCGTTTCCCCCACGGATGGATGCACGCACCTCAGTGAAAGCGTCAGAAACAGAAATGGTGAACTCATCATGAATCTCTTCTCTTCAATATAGAGCTTAAAAACGTTTGAGATATCATCAGATAAGAATGTCACCATATCTAGATATATGGAACTAGCTCCCAACAAGAAAATAGTGGGCCTGGTGTGAAACTCACCCATAGGTAGGGTAGTTAATCATTGGGAATCTCGGTTTGCGACGTTGTTAGTGTAGATATTTCTATCCATCCATGGAAGATCGAACAACACTGGGGCACTGGGCATCACCTTCCTATTATCTATACTAATGGGTGAATTTTCCTTTTTTTAGGACCTAATCTCAAGTTACAGGAAACCAATCACCTCCTTCTTGTGGACATAGGGGAAGGGGAAATGCCAACACTGTAATCCAGCATGACTCTATCTCTTCTGTGGAAACTTCCATGACCACGGCTATTGGGAACCCATGCCCCCTCTCACCCTTTAAATTTATTCAGAGGAGGGTGATTAATACTCTTTTTTGTTGATATGAATAGGAGGGGGTTATCCCGACAAGGGACATAGACCACCAAGACTTGGAGGATTCTATTCCCTGTCAGTGCCACCTCCCCCAAGGGCCACACAGGGAGCCGCTGATCCCCACTCTGACCTTTAAAAGCTTCAGGAGCTTATCCCGAGAGAGATCTTATGATTCCCTCCCTTATGTGGATGAAGTAAGGGATGCACATGTCTTCCTGACTAAGAATTCATCTAGGGAGATATCGAGGAGGGATCCCACCTGACTATGTCAGATTCACCATCCGGTCCTACAGACTGAAGAGAAGGTGGTCTATACCCCTACATAGCCAGATCTAGTTCGGCTAACCAGGTGTTAACGTCGGGTGAAAGCTCAGGAGGACTCCCGCCAGGGGGAATTATCTTCCACAGCTCCTGTGGCCTGAGCCACTATTAGTACATACCATTGGCCCTCTGTTGTTGTCCCAGAAAAGGGGAACACCCCTATCCTAGAGTAGGGAATCTTCCATGCCCGGTCCGAGGTGATGCACCATCCACCTCACAAGAAGGTTGAACTAGATCTCTCGGTCACTAGGGAAAGAAGCAGCTGTCGCAAGACAACCCATAACAGTGATGTTCGGTACAAAGGTCTTCACCATACCACCATCATTAGGCCATGAAGAGGCCCTACCCATCTTGTTGACACCTAGCATGAAGTTATTCATCATGCCTTCGATCTTAGGTATAGAAATATTCCTCACATACCAGGTTCCCAATGCGAGGGTATTCCTTGAACAATCACCCAACAACATGGAGTCCCTCTCCATGTACTCATCGATTCTGGTGGAGGTCCTCTTCTTTCCATAAATCATCAAAGCAGAGTCCCTCCCCACTTCATCAATGGATAACACAAAGGTCCTTCTCGTGTCCAGTGTGATCAGTATAAAGGCCCTCAAGCCATAGCTACCAGAGACGATCGGCGTGAAGGTCCTCCCCACACTACAAACGACCACCATGGAGGCCCTCCACATGTTCTTTCAAGCTACAGTAGAGGCCCTCCCTGCTACAATGCCCTCAATCATGGAGTTCCTCCCCGTGTCCCATTTGAAATTTTCCCGGGTGCTCCTCGCACCGTGGATTGTCCAAGAAGAGGTCCTCCCTGCTCTAGTAACAATCCAAGTAGAGGTCCTACCTACTCTAGCACCAACCCAGATAGAGGCCCCCCCATGTCAAAGATCTAACCTACCCTAAAGAACCATCCTGAGGTAGGAGGATGGGTCTTCATCACCATATAAATATTTCTGAGAAGCCACGAACCACAATCAAACCCATCCGTTTTCCAGATTATAAAGCGGAGTGAGATTTGATTATGGAACCTTCACCCTGATCCTCTATGTTAGGGGATGGGGGAGAAACAAGGCATATCATCCTCATCCTTCTAGAAAGTGATGTCCACCAGATCCTTGCATCTCTATGAAGATACATATAGGAGGAGGAATATTTGACCCCTTTCCAAGGCATGGTCATTTAATCCTATTTATCATCAAAAGGATCATTCTCTACCTAAAAAAGTGATCATGGAGAGTTGTTTTGGGTATCAATAGAGGATTGGAAACAACATGACCCACTTCCAATGACTGCAACCCCTATACAGGAAGCAATGGTCATTAGTCTATCTTATAGGGATGTGGTGGCACCATCAATGTATTCTTGAGAAGATAGCCCAAGATGAGGCAGCTTGTCAGGTCATGCGCTGTACTCTCCACCAGTTGGTCTACTATCACAAAATTCCACTTCAGTACTGTTACCAGTTCCACAACCGCCTCCAGTTGAAGAGTGGGGAAATAAAGAGCTGGATACTGAGGCTGATCTAAGAAGTTTATGGGACATTCTCACGGTGGGACATTTCCCATAGATGTTTTGGCCAATTTTAACCAGAAAATTCAACATTCTGGAGTCCCTTACCTAGGACGAGGTTATTTTCTTCCTCTAAACCTTAGGGACAATGCATTTATATCTTTGTTATTAGTGTTTAGATTACCCCAAGAGTTGGGAACACTATGAAGACATTTTCCAGCAATACCGTCTGGTCGAGTTGGATGCACTTCCCATGGATCAGCACCCTGAGTCACCCGGTCATCATTAGAACCTCCAACAATGATGCATCCAGAGATTTACAGTGCTCCATAGAAATATTAAGGAGGATTCCCGCCACATCCAGATCTGGGGTTTTGGGCAGTATGCTACCCTTTATTTAAGTCCTATCCAGCACTAGACCAACTTGCCAGGTGATATTGAGGATATGCCTCTAGGAATAGTTGCAGGTGACATAGATGACCTATGAAAGGAAGAAACTGATCTAGGAATCATTAAATAGAACTTACCCCCCTGGGTTGGTGATACACCTATTGGATCCTTTGGGTACAGTTTCTTGCCAAAAAATAAATTTACTGGGCCTTCCTGAACCTTCCGATTCATTGTTCTTCGGTCAGGACCCCAATAAGGGTAAAGAGCATGTTGGGACCGTCAAAACCTCTAGACTGTTTGGCTCAGTGCAAAAGATGGAAGATGACCCTAAAAAGGATGTGTTGTGTCAACAACTAGCAGAACATAAAAAGATGGTCGATGACCTTCTCACTGAACGTGCTATGGAATGACGACCAGATTATAGTAATCCTCGACTGGGGTAGCAGGGGAAGGTACATACTCCCCCTGGCGAGTTGCCTCCTGGTGACCTTGACCATCCTTCCCATATTGATAGAGTAGAGGCTGAAGTTTATGGAAAGAGGGCATGATATGCATCACCAAATCCACCTGATTTTCATGATAACCCTCCTTGGGACCTAGGTTAGGATCCCCCAACCACTCTACAGGTTGTTCCCCCAATAGTCCCGCAAGTCAACCCATCATCCTCCCCACAAGTTGTTGGGCCTGCTTACCATGTTAAATAACCTACCAACGCACTGGTGGCCATAAATCCTCATCAAGATAGTAATCCCTACTAATATGATCCAATGGCTGCTCTCATTTCCCACTTTGAGGATTTGGAGACATGACAAGTGGTGATCTCACCTAACGACAAGCCATATCTGGCATGGGTGGATTATATGCTAGTACCCCCAAGTTTTAGAAATCCCACCTTCTCCCCTTTTGATGGGATAGGTGACCCGTTGCAACACCTAGCCCACTTCATTTCATGATGTGAACCCATGTTGGTAACTCTAGCACATCAGGAGGCCACCAAACTTCGGTGTTTTGTTCAAGCATTAGAAGGGCCCACATTTTTTTGGTACAACCAATTACCCATTGTATATATAGTTTTTTGGGAAGATCTACACATACAATTTCTTTACTAGTTCAGTTCCACCACTTAGAAGACTAGTATTGCCGACCTCTTTATGTGAAAGCATAGGTAAGATGAGAGGGTCATGGATTTTGTCGCTAGGTGGAATAGTCTCACATATTCTCTTGATATGTTGCTGACTCAAGACTAGCTACTAACATGTGTGTGGGTAATGTGAAGACCTAATTGGTCCCTCCTCTCATTACTCAGAACTTCCCAGGTGGGTTTTAGGATTTCTCTGATAAAGCTAAAATTTTAGAAGAATCCTTGCAAAAATCCAAGTAGGAACATCCATTGCATCATGTATTTCCCACAAGAAGAGACACTAAGGTTGATCCCACCGCAATAGTACAGATAGAGGCCCTAGGTAGCTGGAATTATTATCTATGGAGCCACCTCCATAGCTTCTCCAAGGTTCACCACATTAGGCGTATCCCCTAGCTCAGTAGGGCCCACCTCAGAATCGGCAGACGACCCTATGTAACACACCACTTACACCTAGTAGAGATAATCAGGTTCCACCTTCTCAACAGGCTCCACCAGCCCCTCTTCAGGGCCAGGTTCCCAAAGCTCCTTTCTCGAATTGGTGGATCCAGACCTACTCATTCAACAAGGATTAGGTTCACAGTTATTTCTGAAGTGCCTTGGACCAGGGAATCCTATGGTTTCTAGAATATAAGAGGCCTGAAGAGGTAGATCTCACTGATCGCCCTAATTACTACCCCTACCACCGGTTACTTGGAATCACCCTCAAGTAGTGCTATGTGTTTAAAGACTGGCTTCAATACTAGGCCAATAACAACATAGTCAGGTTGGATCCATCATTAGCATAGTTAGCATGTGTTTTTATAAAGATTTATAGTAAAAGTGAGGGTTATGGGTAGTAGGTTTACAACAACAAGTGTCAAAAATATGATGATTAGATGGATCGCAAGGTAGTCACCCATTCATATGGTATTATTCATGCATGTTTGAATTGGCTTGAGCCTTAAGAAGTCGCTGCATTACGTTCTGCTACTGCCTCTGCATCAACATCTCAGTCGTCATCCTCTTAGGGGAGAAAGCATCAATGATGCAATGGAAGACAAAGCCCTATTCCTATGCCAAATCTGTCTCGTACTCTCAGTGATTTCATGCCCCCAAATATGGGGATTTTCCACAAAATTCACCTAGAAATGGAGGATTCTTCAAGTGATGACCAGGGGTATTCTTCGATCAATATCGTCGAGCTGGTAAACCCCTACATGGTTCCCGACGATGAAGAGTGCTGGAAAGACCCTCCCAACATCCCTAGTTGACGCCATCGTCGACAGAGCCATGGGTATGTGAATCACCAGAATGCATTGGTCAGTGCTTCCTGCCAATCTATACACACCATCGAGACGAGACAGTAAGCTCAATGCAGAGATTAGTACACACAACCTTCTCATATCATTTTTTCAGATTCACCCCATAACCTTTTGTACTACTTGATCAGGTAGAGCCACCACAACTGTGCTATGATCAGCTATGTTCCATTGTGGATGAACCACAGTTATCTGGATGCGTTTGGTAATCACTCTACACGGTTCGACTAGTGAGCAGTGGGACATTCCTAGCACCATCCAGAATCTGTCGCTTCAACCAGAATCTCCCATCATACCTCCTACCATAGAGTGACATCCTTTCATCATAAGTGTATGCTTGACATGGAAATATGATGTCCTCAAGCATCTTTCCAGTATTCCTACAAGGCACTCTATCCTTGAGGCTCTCCTCCTGTCAGCAAATATGCATGAATCCCTTGCAGAGGAATTAATAATCCACCTCTATTTTAAGATAGAAGTAGCAGTTATTGAATCCTTCTATTCTGAGACAACTGAGCATGAAGAATGTTAGGACATCATCTCTTTCTATAGGGAAGATTAAGGTTCTCTTATACAGGGGAACATCCTCCCACTATACATCACTGGCCAGTTCTATGGTGTAGAAGTATGCCACTACCTTGTCGACATAGATTCTGGGATCAATGTTATCCCAACTCAGACACTCCGCAAAATGGGGCTGTCTAAAACAGATCTGAGTCCTTCTGACCTAAAAATTCAAGGTTATGAAAAGATAGAGCAGACACCAGTTGGAAAGATCTGCCTAAAGACCCATTTCAGTGTCCTAGTTTCCATCATCGAGTTCATAGTTTTATCACAAGACACCTCTTACAATGTGTTGATGGGTAGACCATGTCTCCACTTTCATGCAATAGTCCCTTCTTCATATCACTAATGCCTTAAATACTCACTTAATGGTCTATTAGGTGTACTCCAAGGTGATGAATCTACCTTTTCCTCTTATGAATCCCATTACTTAGATGCTGACTATTACAAGATAAAGGAAAAGTAGATTCAAGCCAATGAGGTTGAACACACTAAAGTTGTGACTGACCTGTGGACAGAACTAGATGACGCCTATATTTTCCCAATTCACAGATTGAAGTCCACGACCCCATATTTGAGGTAATGATTTGTTGTGTTAGGAACAAGGTGGAAATGCATTCCCAAGTCTAAGGAATGTCATGATATCACCTTGTATTCCTACACAAATCATGCTCGAGTGTTCCTAGAGCCCCATACTCCTATAAGGTATTGAGATGTCCGCCCCATGGCAACGAAAATATGTTATACTTACTTGTTTCTCCAGGTAGGGATAAACCAGATCAAGGTGACATGACACTATTACTTTGATATTATCAAATGCGGTCCTTTGGGTCAAAGTCCAGATGGGACCGGGTCGAAAAATTTCATTGCTATGGTTTCAACAATGTAGGAGCTGAGGAGGTTTCCACGGCCACCCGGGTTGGCACTAGTGTCCTGTCAGGATCTGTCGACTCAAAGGAGTTGCCTCCTACTGATGATCCTCTCACCATAGATGAATAAGAGGATATAGAAGATTCCCCTCCCACATTCAAAGAGGGTGTATCCACTATATTCGATGAATTGGTACAGGTGAACCTCAGTACCGAGATGAATCTGAAACCAACACTGATCAGTTCCGATAGGCCTACAGAAGTGAAAAAATGGTACGTGGATTTCCTAAGGTAGAATCATGATGTATTTTACTGGATTTATGATGAGACTCTAGGGCTATATCCTCAGGTATCCATCCACCATCTTGGTCTACCAGTAAATCATTATGGGTTCAAAAATCCTCTTAGAAAGATGCACCCTTCTCATAATGCCATAGTCAAGGCTGAGGTTGATAATCTCATCAAAGAAATTTTTTTTATGGAGGTCTAGTACCCAAGATGGTTATATAATATTATGATTATCATAAAAAATAATGGAAAGATCAGAGTCTGCATTGAATTCTGGGATCTCAACCATCATAGTCCGAAGGATGATTTTCCCCTTCCTGTAAAAAAACTGTTGATTGACACCACCACTGGGTTCCAAGCACTCTCCATCATGGATGAGTATTCTGGATATAATCAAATCTGAATATCCCCTGAGTATGAAGAGTATACCACCTTCAGGGAACCATAAGGTACTTTCTACTACTGGGAAATGCCTTTCATTCTAAATAATGAAGGTTCCACTTATCAGCATGCCATGCACCTCATATTCAAGATGATCCTCAGGAAATTGGTGGAATGCTACATGGATGACCTGGTGGTTAAATCTTACCAGTGTTAGGACCATCTCAGAGATCTTTATAAAGTGTTTGGATTCCTATGTTCCTACCATCTGAAGATGAACCCCTTGAAGTGTGCATTTGGGTTCACCTTTGGAAAGTTTCTTTCCTTTGTTGTTAGATACAGAGGAATTGAGATCGATCTGGAAAAGATTAAGGCCATCAGTCATATGTCTCCTCTGAGTAACATTCAAAAGATCCGAGGATTTCAAGTACACTTAGCCTATATACACTGATTCATCAAAAATCTAGATGGTAAGTGTAATATCTTTTCCCAGCTCATGAAGAAAGGTGCCGATTATCAGTGGGATGAGGAGTGTCAAACTACATTTGAGGAAATCAAACAGTACCTGATACAACATCTAGTTCTGATGCCACCCATTTCCAAAAAGTTGTTGGTCCTCTATGCGACCACTATGGAATGGTCCCTCAGTGCCCTTCTTTCCCAGAAGAACAATGATAGAACAATGAATAGTTTATACTATCTCAGTCGCATGCTCCTTGATATAGAGACCAAATTTTCCTCTATCGAGAAGATTTGCCTTGATCTGGTATTCACATTGTAGAATTTGAAATATTACCTATAACACCATGAGATATAGCTATTGTCCTGTGTGTATCCACTAAGGAAAATTCTGAACCATCCCATGTTGACTGGAAATCTAGCCCGATGGGCAATGATCTTTCTATAGTTCGACATCAAGTTTTCCCCCCAAAAAGGCTATCAAAGGATAGGAATTTCCATAATTTATTTCCACCCATATAGCCCCCCAAAAGAAGTATTTGAATCTTGATTTTCTAGATAAGGCAATCCTCTCAGCGGATCAAGACATTACGTATTAGAAAATTCCCTTTTATGGCACTTCGTGAAGCCATACTGGTAGGAGACTCAATGATCCAAGACTCAACAGAGTAGGTCTAGGTATCATCTTCATCATGCCTACACAATAAGTCCTTCCCTATTCATTCTTATTGACAGAAGGATATACCAATAATGAGGTGGAGTATCAGGCTCTCATCACTGACCTTGATATGGCCCCTGAGATTGATGTTCCCAACCTATATGTGAAGGGGGTCTCCGATCTGGTCATCAAGAAGATCAATGGTGACTACGTCTTTAGGAAGCCGGATCTCTTACCCCTATTAGAGCGTACTCACCAGCTGATGGCCCAATTTTCTTCTCGTTTGTAAGTTACTCATGTCCCTTGATCAAATAATGGTCAAGATAATGCCCTATATAGCCTTTCTTCATCTCTTGAAGAGCCTGACAAGGATTATTTTATTATCTATGTGGAACATCTAAGAGTCATCGCACCCGTCACTCTAGATGATGATGATAGCCCACAGGTAAGCCACCTTATTTCCAGTGCCTCTACTTCGATACCTCTAGGTCCCCCTACCCCAGTGTTAGAAGAGATCCCTAACTAGACGTCTCCCTTTATCGAGTATCTTCAGCATCATAATCTCCTGACAGACCGAGTCAAATGTGAGCGAATCTGATGGAGGACAGTGCATTTCACCCTTTAGAGTGGTCCCAGTCTTGAGTAGATCCTCTACAGATGTGGGTTTTATGGGATTCTATTATGTTTCATCCAAAGAGTTAATATTTCTCAGGTTATGTAGGAAGTTTATGCCGGTTCATGTGGGTTTCATCAGACAAGGCTGAAACTTTCTCATCAGATCTGAAGATTGGGATATTTTTGGCCCACCATGATCCATGATTGTATCAAGTTTTCCAAGAGGTTCCATGTGTTCTAGATCCATTATAATTTTGTGTATTTGTCACCATAGCCTCTACATATTACCAAGTAATCTTGGCCCTTTGCGGTCTGGGGACTCGATGTCGCAGGACCATACCCACCGATGACAGCTCGCTAATGTAGGTTCATCCTGACTGTTATGGATTTCTTTTCTAGGTGGGCTGAGGAAATTTTTCTCAAGGAAGTTATGGACCGTTCCATCATTGACTTCATGAGTTCCTATATCATCCATCAATTTAGAGTCCCTCATGTCGTGTTCACTAATAATGACACCAAATTCCAAGAATCCAAGCTGAAGAAATTGCATGACCAGTACAAAATTCATTCTAATCACACTTCTCGCTATCATGCACAAGAAAATGGGAAAATCGAGGCGTTCAACAAAACCCTCTCTAACATCTTACAGAAGCTGGTTGGTCAGAACAAGAAGAGTTGGCTAGGAAAACTCCCCAATGCTCTCTGGTCTTACCAGACAATGACTTGTAATTCCACCCAGGTGATTCCATATTTTCTAGTGTATGGAATAGAGGTAGTCCTACCCATCGAGATTCAACTACCCTAATTATGCACAACCATATACAATCATCAAGAACTAGATAAAGTATCCAAAATTCATCTAGATGAACTGGAATCACTTGAAAAGAACAGGAATCATGCCTTGAACAATCTTAAGAGGAATCAAAACAATATTTCCAGGGTTTTCAATAAGAAAGTCCACATCCACTCTTTCTTACAATGTGATGCAGTATTGGCTCTAAGGACGCCAATGATACCTGAAAGGAAGCCACCAAAGTTGAATCCCAAATGGGAGGGACCTTAGGTCATTCACAAGGTTTACCCCAATGGTTCATACTCTCTGGTCACTATATATGGTGAGCATATTACTTCTCCCACCAATTCCAAATCGATCAAACAGTACTTCGCGTAAGGGAATCTCCATCCTGAAGGATGTTATACTTCTCATCTTCACCCTACAAGACATTAAAATAGAAATTATCTAATCTCTATGACCCTAAAATAAGATCAAATTCATCTCACATGATGGTAAATTGTGAACGGTGAATACACCTCATGGTCCGAGCTATATGACCTTAAACTAAGATCTCCCTTGTCCTTACCACAAGATGTTAAAATGCACGGGTGCCACCACCCTTCACACATCTCGCCATTTGGATCTTTGTCATCTGTCACATCTGAAAGGACCCCCTTGACGGCCTAGTCTCATCCTACTTTGGATCACCTGCCATTTTTGGGCCAATGTCTTGGAGGATCTTGAGCGACAATTTGATACAAGTCCTGCGTTGAAAATATGGTTAGCAGTTGATGCTCAATTGTTATTCCCATTCGACGGGTGCCGTGATTCACATTTTTTGCCCTTCTGTCCCACACACATGACATTAAACTGGGAATCTAAGGTCCAAGATCTATGACCTTAAACCAATATATTTCTATGTCCTTGTCACATGATGTTAAACTACATGACGTTTTCTTAATTACGTTTGGATTGATTCCCATACTTATGAGATATGTAGGAACACCCAAACCTTTCATCCATGGACCAACCTCAGGTACGTCAACTTTTCTGACATCTTGTACTAATTTCTCTCTTAGGATTATATGGTGTGGTATGGAATCTATGTCCTCATTCACGTCAGGCTATTTTTTCCACACTACACACATCTCCTTGAGACACTCCTCCTTTCTACGTCCTCGTCACACGATGTTAAACTGCATGACACTTCAAGAACTACATATGGATTGATTAACATCCTCATGGAATACATAGGAATGACCAAACATTTTTTCTTTGGGTCCAGCCCTATGTCCCTCGATCTTTCTAGACCCTTGGCCTGAGGTCCCCCCCTAAGATTGTATGTGGTGTGGTGTGGGATTTTGTCCTCATTAATGAACATTCCCTTTAGAACCTTGTTCTTCTATATGCGTCCAAACCATATGATGTTAAACTATGATACTTCATCCCACATGACCTTAAACTATTGTGTCTTTACCTCATGATATTAAAGTGAATGGGTTGGTCCTGTCATACAACCTTAAACTATGACACTATCATCCTGGCCGCACGATGAAAAACGGCACCGCATTGTTGTGTCCTCACTTGAAGGGAAATCATGTTTGACATTGGTCATCCAACATTCCATTTTTCAAGGCCTATATATGGATTGATTGCTATGGCGATGCCCAGATTCTCCATCCTGGGTTTGTTTCCCCCCCAAAAAATTGACACCCACATTAAAGAACAAACAAGATCCAACAAATGCTGCTTCTTTTGGTGCATGGGACTAACCAACATGATAGTATTAGCCCTAGAATTGGTACCATACCACACCATTTTCTAGAACTACATTTGGCTTGATTCCCATCCTCATAATATGTATAGGAATTCCCGAACATTTTGTCTTTGGGTCCAGCCCTAGGTACCTCAAATCCTGCCTTCCTTCCATCCCTTTGGCCTGAACTCTATTGGAAGAACATGGTGTGGTGTGTAATTATGTCCTAATTAATTTCGGGTTTATAATAGCCATGCCTTGTGCTTCTCTTTGAGGATCTCCCTTCCACTCTCCTTGTCCTAATCACATGACATTAAACTACATGGTGTTTTTAGAACTACATTTGGATTGATTCCCATCCTCATGGGATACATAGAAATGCCTAGACATTTTGTCTTTGGGTCTAACCCTAGGCCCATCAATACATTTTCCCCTTTTCCCCCACTCACCTCCACGAGTTGTCCACCATTAACTAGACCACTCAACCCTTTTCATGCCTCACCAATGTACTCAGATGCACTGTGGTTTATGACTTAGAGTGTTGGATTCTACATGGATATGCTTTCATCCATTCCCATGCTTCACATCTCCCTTTATTCAGGTTTCCATCATCTTTAACATCCAAAAGGACCCACACATAGTATGGATTCTTGGACTTATGGCCTGCCTACCTCTTTGGTCCAACAACCTGAAGGATTTTGAATGACATTATGAGACAGGTTCTGTGTAGCGAATTTGGTTAGCGGTCAAACCTCATTTGTTGTTCCCATTTTAGGTCACACGATATGTATGTTATGTTTAGAATAAGGTCAATAATTATCCTCCATAGTTATTCCACCCCCATTATTCCCTAAATATTGGTCTCATGATTCACATCCCTGTCCACTACATCATGTTCAAGTGGAATTTCGACACCCTTGGTGTTATCCCTCCATGCACCTTTATACGCTGGGAGGATGAACCAATGTTATGGGGTCACCCTTGGTTCCACACCTTCATCCCCTACCATGTGCTGTAGATATCTTCTCCGCCCTTGTTTCCCACACCGAGCATGGATCACATGGGATTAGGGATTTGGGTAAGGTTTGCACCTGCATGGAAATGACACTTCATTTTTGGTCCAAACTCTATGACCTTAAACTAGGATCTATGGTCCCCTAGTCCTAGAATCATGACTTTAAACTATGTCTGTTCTCTTGGAAATTTTTCATGCGGTGCAAACTATCTTGTCCCTATTCACACCGGGTTGCTTTGTGGCACTGAGTCACATATTTTCAGTTTGGGAATCTCCCCATTTTGGTATAAGCTCTATGACCATAAACTAAGATCCATTATGTCCTTATTGTATGACTCTAAACTAATTCCTCTGCACCCAGGCTACGTAACTATAAATTAACCTACTGTACGATGTCTTCAGTCAAGAAGACATTGTCCCTTTTCAGTATCAGCCACCTTCCATACCACCTTTAAGAACTACATGTGGCTTGATTTCCATTCTTATGGGATACGTAGTGATGCCCATACTTTTGTTTATTGTCTAGATGAATCACCATGAACCCTATTATGACATTTCAGCCTAAGTTTCCTCAGAAGTATGTGGTGTGATGTGGACCTATATCCTCATTCACACCAGGTTTGCAGTAGCCACTCCACATACCTCCCTCAAGAGTTCTCCATTTTTAATCCTTACTACATGACGATAAATTTCACGAGCATGTCCCATGCACATGACATTAAACTGGGCACCTTATAGTCTGATCTCTATGACCTTAAACTAAGATTCATACCGTCCATGTTTACACGACAGTAAACTTCATAATAATTATGATATTCCTATTTAAAAAAGATTATATCGCTTCCTTTTAGTATTGTCCACCTTCCATACCACCTTCAAGAACTATGTTTGTATTGATTCTCATCATTATGAGATATGTAGAAACACCCAGACATTTTTCCTCAATCCCATCCCCAAGACCATTAACTTTCCTAGTTATTTTCCTTTAATCAAGGTCTGAAATCTATAACCTTAAACTAGGGGTTCCCAGTCCATGTAATATGAATTTAAACTATTGAGAAGGGTCCGGGAGATATGACCTTAAACTATATGCAACACACTGGTCATACAATGTTAAACTATTCCATACATCATCCTTACTGTATGACAATAAACTGCACGCTTATCATCCCCATTTACAAGACATAAAACTATATACCATCTAAGGTCCTCACTAGAGAGGTCCCTCCCAAAAGTAGGCCTGATCTCGATTCAGACCGATACATTCACCTGATGCATTTTTGTCATGGTGGTGTAATTCTAAGAGAGTTTGAATCCATTTGAACAACCCATCACTCCACCCCATGCTTTTTGTGCCCCCCTTATTCATATATTCACCCTCTTTCACGTTTTAAGGGACCTCCAAACGACATGGATGCTCGACCTTTTGGCTTTCCTATCGTTTTGGGCCACCTTCCCAAAAGTTATTAGACATTCACTTTAAGTTAAGCCACATATTTTTGAATATGTTCAGTAGGTGTACCTCATTTTTTTGTCCCCATTCCAGGCTATTGCGGTATGGATACTATGTTTTGAATATGGTCAACTATTACCCTCATCATTATGCCACTATCATTATTTTCTGAATATTTGGAATCATGATTCACACTTCCCATTCCACTTTTTTCTTATTTATTCTAATTACCCTAGCATCATCTCTATCATGCACTAGATTACATTAGGAAGAAAATTTTGGCTGTTATGAGAAATATATTTCTGGTCAAGACCCCACCATTATCTCAAAAAATATGGGTGGTTATTAGGACCCAAAGTATTCAAAAGGTTTAGTTGGTACTCTCATATACAAAGTGAATAATTATATAGTCTTATCTTTTTTCTCACACCGGGTATGACCTAGGTGAGATTAGGGATTGAATGCTAACTACTTTACATTTATGGATGAAATTCACTAAAATAAGAAAGAAAGAAAATAATAAGTCCATGAACGCAGATCAAGATAGGAAAACAAATAAGGATGTATGTTTATGAGTTTTGAAAAAACATGTACCTTATGGATCAACCCCTTTGATGGATTTCTCCAGTGATTCCACCTTCTAGATCATAGACTCCAAGGCTCCTTCCCGCTTCTTAATCTCCCTCTCCTCATCCGCAGCTACAGAGCAGATATCATTAGATTTTTCCTTCATTATTTCCTACTCAGCTTGGAACTCAATCATTTTATGGATTTCCTGTGCTTCTTTCCCCTAGGAATCTACTAACTGGGCCTTAAACTATTCAATGAGATCAAAACAACTCGCGATAAATGCCACCCTTTCGTTTTCTTGCTCTTCAAGGTGTCAGACTTCCTGCCCAGCCTTAAGAAGCTTTTGGGTATTCTCTAACCCCATCTAACACCAGGAAATATTGGAGCATTAGATAATCTCTCATATCTTCTTAGCTATATAATCATAGATTATTATATGAAGATGTTGATAATCCACCCCTCCGGTGTAGAGAAAGCACAACCATGTGCGAAGTAACCTCATCTGGCTCAGCCATTCTGCTTGTGATTGAATGAGGAAGCGTTTGATGCACTTCCATGCCTTGAGTCACATCATATGACTCTCCTTGACCACTTAAGGGTTAGATTCACACATATCCTCTATATCTATAGGCTTGTACTTAGGAAAAATAACCAAGAGTTCAGTGGTAGGGTCCTCTTCTGGCACTCCTTCTTCTTTAGTGACCTCAACCCCACCAGCCTGGAGCTCAACCCTAGAAGCAGAATCACCCATGATTGTAGATTTCTAATCACTGGGTTCTAGGGTTATACCATCTTGAATAACTAACTCTACGTGAGCCAATGAAATCATTGGTAGAGCCTCTGCAGATGTTCTGGACTCGATAGTTTTCCGAGCCTCTAGCCTTGTGATCACTGCATTGGAAACTGATATCTTGGTCAGTCGAGTTCCCCAATAAAAGATGTGAGCCTAAAAAATTAAAAACTTACAAGATGCAAGAAAAGTTGTGTTCAGTACCTAAGTCACGGTAGGAGATTCCAACACAGGAGATCCCTCAATGCTTGTTAATTCAATGATCAGTGTTGGATCCTTATGAATGGTGGGAATAGATTGAGAGTTTAAGGTATCCATTTCATCCCCTCTTGCTGGTTTATCGATGAACATCCCAATTGTGGCTATTCCTTCGACCACTTCAACCGTGGTTGGTTCTATATGGTACCCAGTCCTATATGCAAGTTCAGGGGGATGTTCTTCCACATCCATGGGTACATTTTTATCCCCTACAGGGGAATCTTCCTGGCTATCATCATCGATATGTTCCTGAAAAAGACAAAGTTTGGTCAGTGGATTCAAGTTATGAAAAGAGAAAGTCCAGTAGAGATAAGAGTTGAGACTCACCTCGAGTTGTTTGGCCAGTTCTATATTAGATCCTATGATTTTTCCACTCTCACATGGGATTCCCTAGTGGATGGCTATTTCTGGAGGTTCCTCACCTCCAAGACCTTCACCCCCAAACTCATATTATCTCTCTTCATCTTAATCCCCTTTATCCTCTTGATCCTTTTACTCCCATTCTTCTTCTTCTTCATCATCATTATCGTCATCCTCAGATAAAAGCTTTTTTGGGTCATGCTCCTAGCCAAGCATCACTTTCACTAAGAGGTGTGGCTCTTCATACCTCCCCTGTTGGCATGAATAAATATCCATGGCTATAAGATATGCATGACAGCGATGAAAGTTCACCCTCTCTGCCACCTGAATGTTCCATACATTTGGTAGGTCGAGCCTAGTGCACACCAGTCTCCGCCACATCTTTTCAGTGGACATGGATTGTCATAGCATACTCCAGGCAGACCATATTAATGGGAAAATGGTGTTGGCAGTTGTATTCAGAAGATGTCTTAGTTTCTTCCCAGGGAGTTCCCTAGTTATCCCATGAGGTAGCTCACAAGACCACCCATTTTCCGAAGGCGGAGGCACATTCTCACCTTGCGACGCTCCCACTAATGAAGTTCCATCCCACACCGTTCCAACCACCTAGCCTATTCCTCATTTCACCTCCCCGGTAGTACCTCGTATGCTTCCTCACCATCCAGAATCTATGGTAGCCACCTTGATTTTTCAAATGCATTTCCACAAAATCGCATCTGGATACATTGCTATCCAATGGTTGGAATACTCTGTTGATAGGCTGGAATTAACATTAGTAGGGGGAAGGGTGATGAATTCCCCAAAACCTGCAGTTGTGAACATGAGCCACAGTTAGAGAAGAATGAAAATATGTCACTCTTCCCAAAACTTTATATATACTTTCTTCAACATCCGATACATGCGCCTGAATTTCTTGGAAAACCTCATCAACACATAGGGTTTGCAAAATATTTTTACATCAATCAGGGCTACCAACACACTGCCCCTGATGCTTTGAAAGTACTCCCTCTTCTCCAATGGTCCTTAAACATGATTTTAGCCATAACTAGAATCCCTGGATGACCCCCATCCTCATATCCCACATTGGAAGCAGCTACCCGATTATAAATGCAGTAAGGAACCTAACATATCATATATTCAGATCCTGAATTTGGTTTATGATGAAGCCCCATGACCGGTGCTCAGCTGTTTCTAAGACCATCCAGTATGATCCTGCCTTCTCCCTTTATGATGTGTTTGGGCACTACTTCCCTCAGACTAGAATTTTCATGGCCTTTTCCTATATCATAAATAGTGTGAACCATCCCAGATAGGATATGTCCTTTAGGATGTATTTTATTTTCAATTTCTCCTTAGCCAGCTCCAACAGATGCCATGTTAGAATAAGGGTGCACATCCTATACCCTCAAACATTATCTGTTGGAAGGAACTCATTGTATTGGTACCCTTCTAGGTGAATTCCCTTGATGCAATGAATTTCCCACAGACTGATGCCTACCTCGCCATGGTGGAGGTGGAAGGTATTTGTGTCAGGAAACCACCGACTAAACAGCTCTGGTACTAGGTCTTGATGATGGTATAAGTGAAACTGTGATGTCCACATAGCTTCAAAAAGTTTGATAGACCATAGCTCTACCACAAAATCCTCACATGTCTGGTGTACTTTGTACACCCATGCCCATTCACTTGTAAAATTTCTCCCGGACCTGAAGTCCCATTATTTCCAACATTTGGTCTCATCTGTAATGATACTTCTGAAGGTGCTCGCATAATGAGTTGGAGATTCCTCATGATCCAGATCGCTCCCTACAATAATCATGGTATTCTAATTCAGAATGGAAATGACCATGTTATATGTTTCCTTAGCGGGGTGACCATTTCTCGTGATGTTGAACTATGGAAGGCTATCCTCACGTGTTACCCATGACTATGGCCTATCGGTATAAAATCCTAGAATCCACACCTCTTAAAAAATACCAAATTCCATATCAGTAGACTTTAACTCATAATGTAATCCTTTTGATCTTGCATCAGCATTCCAAAAAACATTTGATTATCATACACGACTCTTCTTGTGTGAATAATCTAAGAGTTTATGATCATCTGGGTCCTCCTTGTAGCAACATTAGCTTCCCTCTAAACATCAGTCAGTTGAGAAACCATTTCCCTAGGTCCTAACATTCACAAAGGGACTTGCGTTAAATAAAGGGGTTTTAGTGTGCAAGAAAATTTGTTACATGCATGATGGGATTAGGCCGCGCAAGAAATATGGCTAAGGCGGGTGCATGAAATAATTTAGTAAGCGCAAAAGAGACTGCAGTTGTGCACAAGATATAGAAAAAATCTAAGATCTTTCATGCATAAAGGGAGATATTTCATGCCTGAAAGAAAATCACCTATTGCATGAGAAAGTCAAAGTATGGAGCCTTGCCCCCCCGACATATTTATAAGTGTCGACTGGTCCTTTCGCGCATGCAGAAGCGGTTTTCTTTCCAAATAACCATTTTTGTATGCACCAACCATCATGAACTCTACTTTTCGATGCTTCCCTTAGAATCCAACCTTTGGGTCCCCCTTTAGCTCTAATTTTGAGGGGGGACATTTTTTGGTGCCAAATTTTAGATAAGGACATGAATGGATATCAGTGAGCAAACCGAAGGCATATTTGGAATCAGTAGACAATACTGAGATGCCCAAGGAAGGTGCACACAAGATTTAAGGATCACATGAAACATTCAAAATCACACACAAGATCTTGAACACTCAATGTGACATCAAATGGATTCTTCCACATCAAACTTCCAAAAAATAGCCAAGTCTATTGTGCAAAAGAAAATTGGCCTGCACATAAGATTGAAAAATGCACGCCAAATCCTTCACTCCCAATGCAATATCAAAATTCCACTTGCACACAGCACACATCTCACACTGCCACCAAAGTTTCCAAATATAAATAGAAACATACCCCCTCACTTCTAGGGATAGTTATAGAAGACGAACTGATGATCTGCTGCATGAAAGACAACCCTTCCGCGACCGCATGAAAGACATGGCCTCGAGGTACTGGATCTTGTGCGATAGGTCTCCCAGGGTTCCTCCTTCAGGTAATCCCACTAGGGTTTGACCTTATCCCATTTAATTTTACTATAAGGAAATTTCATGCACAATATTCCTCTTGCACGCAAGTTTGGCCTTGTATTGTTACAATATTGCACACAGGGTTTCCCCTTGCGCGCAACCCCTCATTTTGCATGAAACCACCCGATCTTGTGCGTGCCCCTCCTTGTGCACTCCATGTGAAATTCTTACCCTAAGACACCATCTTCAAGCACCTCTTATGCATGACACCCCTTTCTTGCACATACTTCTCTTGTACAACCCTCTAGGTTTGTATGAAGTGATTTCAAGATACCTTGGGTGGTGTTTCATGCTACGTTGCATTGCCTCATGACTCTTCATATAGGAACACTAATGACTACTACTTCTTTTCATATCCATGCTAACACCAGCCCCTCAATGGATCACTCCACAACCTCATCTCCATACAACATTTCTAGTGCCTTCCCTTCACAGAGGGTTAAAGTGTGCTGGTTATGTAAGTCCTAGGGGTGAGGAGCGAATAATCATTTTTCGAGTTGCAGGATGTTAATGTAACGACCCAAAATTTTGAATAAATTTTGTTTCCTAACTTTTTGTGTTATTTTATTTTATACTCAACAAAACTATTTCATTTAATAAAATGAGTATAATTAAAATAAGACAGTTGGGTTTTGACTATATATGACCGTTGGTCAATATAACCGTTGGAAACTAAATGTTGTGATTATTGTCTATAAATACAAGTGATCTTGATTAATTAATATAGAAATAAGATTCAATGGCCCCATCCAGTAGTCTTGGGCTGATCGAAGCCCATCTGACGAAACTCAGGAAGGAGGTAGCACCTTGGGGCTTTTCTCTGGACCAAACCCAAGCCGAACTTCATTGTGTGAAGCTGGAATGGAATCGCCTTCGCAAAAAGTTCAAGCTGATAGAAATCACTACTCGGGAAATGTTGGCCAAGCTGCCCCAAGATTCTATCACCCTAACACACCCTACTCTTAGGTCCTATGCTGGTGTTATAAGGGGCTATGTAACGAGACTGTAACTGCCTTGTGTAATCCTTTGATTTACATAAAAATTATGATGTCTTCTTATGGTGAAGTTTGTGAATTTTCAAATGTCCGGAAAAATATAGTATGCATATTATTGATGAATTCTAGAAAAATGATATTTTGAAATATTTATGTAAACCTTAAATAATTAACAATGTGTAATGATTTTCAAAAAATGGTCTTCTACAGCTGTGTTCAGTATGAAATTTAGAGTCTAATAAGATCAACTTAATTTTTGATGAATAGTAAATTATGAATAGTGATTTTATGATTATGAATAGTAATGTGACCAAATGTATTAAGTAACTTCACTTAATAAAATATTGATATAATTTAGGCACCTTGATTAAGTAATGTGATTCAATAAAATAGGTAAATAACTGTTGCAGAAATTATTGGTTAAGTATTAGTTTTTTCAGGTGAATAGTGTTTTTTATTTAAAAATTAAATTAAAAATATTTAGAAAATTATTTTCATAAAATGGAGTTTATTTTTGAAATCAGAGCATCAATATTTGGTTAAGGTGAAATTTTGGGATTTTTCTGAGAAAGTTGAATTTTCGGTGAATAGTGAAAATACAGTTTTTGAGTTTTGGGTGTTTAATGACATCATTAAAGATGTAATAATTATGAAATAATTCTGGTAGAATTGTTAATATTAAGATAAGGTATGAGGGTCCCAATTTTACAATACCATGGGCAAATACTATGGGCAAGCCCATGGTTTTTCCAATACCACCGATGAGGTGTCCCTTGGCAATTAATGCTTTGTCCCCTCACTTCTCCTATAAATACCAAGACTTTCCCTCATTAATTTCATTTCCAAATCCTCCCCAATGAAGTTCTGGTATCTTTACCTCCCAAGGAGTCCTCCCAAGGTTTCCTCAAGCCTCCCAAGGTCCCGACCTTCAAGCTTTCGAAGTTACTCTTCAAGGTAAGGGATCCTTTCACTCTCCTCTTTTAAGTCACGACTTCCTTTATGTTGTGTCTTCTAATTTACATATATTTATGTTGAGGGTATTTTATTATAAGTTATAATTTCTTTCCATTTCATTTCTAATTTTTGAGAGACCCTTTCCACTCTCATCAATTTGTTTTTGGAATTTTTAAGTGACGCCGTTAGGCTGCCGAATTTTTTGTAAAAGGAATCACATCTTCTCTTTTCTTTCATCTTTAATTTTCATGTGGTATGTCATTAAAATTCCCATACCATGTTCTTATCTCCATGTTATTATGTATTTTTACTGTATTATAAGTTATTTATGAGTGGTTTTATCTTGTACCCTCTCTTTTTATGGTAATCTAAAACCATGTTATATAGCCGTTATGCTGCAGAAATTTTGTCTCAAAATTTCTATCTCTTTCTCTCAAGAAATTATATTGTTCATTTATATGAATACCCAGACTTATTTAGTTTCCATGGGTGTCCATAAATATATAAATATGATATATTTTATTCTGTAATTTACATACATATAACCCTCACTCCCTTTCCATGGGTTATAAATGACATAATGATCTTTTTTTTAAGCTCCTTTTAAACGTCACGATTTTGATATGAAACCCAATTATTTCATTCTATATGGGTTATTTATGAAATGGTTTATTAAGATCTATGTGGATAACATGAAAGTAAAGACATATTAAAGGTACTCCATGATATCACTCCAATGCATTGGGTAAATAATTAATCTCCAGAGATGACAAGTTTTACGATACCTTGGTGAATAACATTGGTAATTTTTATGACACCTTGGGGATGGACCTTGGTGATATATTCATGAATGTCTAAATGAAATGTTGTAGCCACATACTCAAGTTACGTTCCAAGTTATTTTCTTTATTATATTCCTATTCTTCCATTGCTCATGTCTTCATGTTTTTATTCAAGTTATTATTGATATCACAAGTACATTAACTCCCTTGTTTACCCTTACTGGGCCTTCTACTCACCCTTTCATTTGATGTCTATCTCCAGGATATGAGATGCAGTAAATTTACATAGGATGAACCTATGATGAATCCTTAAAAGCAGTTTAGGAGAATTTTTTATGTTGTTCTCATGTTTTATGTTCCTGATTTCCAAGACACTAGACTTTAAAGATCCTCTGTTTGTAAAATGTAATGAAATGTTATGTAATAAAAAGGCAGGATGTTATAGTTGGTATCAAAGGATAGTTTAGTTATTTATGGAAATTAGGATATGAAAACTTTAGGAAGAACCCTATAGAAAAGTTTAAATATAGGAAATATTCCTGGTATTTTGGTGAGTATTGAGTAAGTGGTTTATCAAGAAAATACATCCCTGTCTGGATACGAGCAGGTAGAGGTGGCTCTGGCATAGATGTACATAGGGGTAAAACCCAAAAACACCGCTTTGAGATAGACTCGAATGAGAACTGGTACATGAAAATAGGCCTTGATGTACTCCTGGTTAAGATACTCCCGGGGGATATGTTTGGTTAATCACAAGCTTTTTATGAATCATTATGAAGGAATTATAGAAAAATGTAATTGTCTAAGCATGAAGTTTTAAGACATAAAATCCTTTTTAGTTAAAATATTCTTAAATGAAATAAGTTTCTCATAAAGTATTTATTCTTTTAGAAAATGTTCCCATCATCTAAAAATACGTTGACGTATTTCTTGAGGAGTTACCCAGACCTTCCCCAGAAAGAGAGGTAGAGTTATCCATTGAACTCGTACTTGGATCTCATCCGATGTCAAAGACCCCATATAGGATGGAAAATGTGGAGCTATAGGAATTAAAGAAACAACTCCAAGATCTTTTGGATAATGGGTTTATCCTACCAAGTGTGTCTCCTTGGGGAGCACTAGTTCTCTTTGTGAAGAAGAAGGATGGATCGATGCAGCAATGCATTGATTATAGAGAACTAAATGGGATCACAGTGAAGAAAAAATACTCTCTTCCAAGAATTGATGAATTATTTGACCAAATTCATGGGACTCAATTCTTCTCTAAGGTTGATCTTCATTCTGGTTATCATCAATTGAGGGTGAATAATGATGATATTCCAAAAAACTACCTTCCAATCAAGATATGGGCATTATGAGTTTGTTGTAATGCTCTTCAGACTGACTAATGCACCTGCTATTTTTATGGATCAAGAATAAGTTGATTTTTGAAACTTATGTTTTATCAAATGGATATCCTTTGTATAGGAAAATGATTTGGTGATTAAATGGTAAAGGTTATTTTGGATGATGTTTTCTCTTTTGGAGTACTATATGCCTAAGCGAAATAAAATACCACATGATTTAAATTGAGGAGGAATGGTTGAATTTTTTTTGCAAGAATTTATGTATTTATTGTGTACATATGGTGATTTGGGTTATTTCTAGAAAATGATGAACCTAGCATAGAGAATATGTGAATAAGTTAATTACACTTTAGTATGATACTTTAATAGTAGTCGATGTTATTTGGAGATAAATGTTAAGATTTATTGGGGAAGACTATGTGATTAAATCCTTCTGAGTTTTGGGTTCCAATATTAGTTTGGATTATTATGAAGAATTTTAAAGATGATTGTGTATTGAATGGTCTTTCTGGAACTTTGGGTACTTTTGTTGAATTTTGGAGATTAATAGTCATATTTATTTTTATAAAGGATTATCCTTTTTGGGGATTATATGATCTCGTACTAACCATTTTAGTTTTAGTTGATGACTAAAGACAAGGGAAAATATAGTTATTCTTTTGTGGATTATGAGATTCTCTACAAGATGATTCTTGTGCTTTTAATGAGACCAAGTCTTTTTGAATGCTCATTGTTTGGAGAAAAGAGTAGTCTTGGTGGAAACTTATTAAGGGATGAAAATCTACTTGAAGGTAAGTATATTTCCTTATGTTTTTATTCTATGTAGTAAATGAATTCCTCAAAATTATGAAAAGGAACGTAAAAAAACGCTATTGGTTTACATTTCCTACTGGGTAATCAAAGACGGTTTAACACATCTTAAGTTTGTGATCTTCTTGTGGTTAATTTTCTCCTAATCATGTTTTCTATCACCCTCCATAAAAACTTGACACTTTGTTTTCTCTTCCATATCAATGTTTTCCTACATGGAATCCTAGTATGCGTTAACTCAGGTGACCTTTGTACTTCCCTTTCTTTCTTTTAAAGTAATAGTTTTACTGACTCTTTTTCCGATGTGGGACTTTCAATGAAATTTCCAAGCCCAATTTTAAAATTGCGAGGATGCAATTTCTTAAGGGGGGAAGAATATAATGACCCAGAATTTTGAATAAATTTTGTTTTCTAACTTTGTGTGTTATTTTATTTTATACTCAACAAAACTATTTCATTTAATAAAATGAGTATAATTAAAATAATACCGTTGGGTTTCGACTATATATGACTGTTGGTCAATATGACCGTTGGAAACTAGATTTTGCGATTATTGTCTATAAATACAAGTGATATTGATTAATTATTATAGAAATAAGATTCTATGGCCCCATCCAGTAGTCTCAGGCTGATCGATGCCCATCTGACAGAACTCGGGAAGGAGGTAGCACCTTTGGGCTTTGCTCTGGACCAAACACAAGCCGAACTTCATCGTGTGAAGTTGGAAAAGAATCACCTTCGCGAGAAGTTCAAGCTGATAGAAATCACTACTCAGAAAATGTTGACCAAGCCGCCCCATGATTCTATCACCCTAGCACACCTTACTCTTAGGTCCTATGCTGGTGTTATAAGGGTCTATGTAACGAGACTGTAACTTCCTTGTGTAATCCTTTGATTTAAATAAAAATTGTGATGTCTTCTTATGGTGAAGTTTGTGAATTTTCAAATGTCTGAATAAATATAGTATGCATATTATTGATGAATTCTAGAAAAAGGATATTTTAAAATATTTATGTAAACCTTAAATAATTAATAATGTGCAATGATTTTCAAAAAATGGTCTTCTACAGCTGTGTTCAATATGAAATTTAGAGTCGAATAAGATCAACTTAATTTTTGATGAATAGTAAATTATGAATAGTGATTTTATGATTATGAATAGTAATGTGACCAAATGTATTAAGTAACTTCACTTAATAAATTATTAATATAATTTAAGCACCTTGATTAAGTAATGTGATTCAATAAAATAGGTAAATAACTATTTCAGAAATTATTGGTTAAAGTATTAGTTTTTTTGAGTGAATGATGTTTTTTATTAAAAAATTAAATTAAAAATATTTAGAAAATTGTTTTCATAAAATGGAGTTAATTTTTTAAATCAGAGCATCGATATTTGGTTAAGGTGAAATATTGGTATTTTTCTTAGAAAGTTGAATTTTCGGTGAATAGTGAAAATACAGTTTTTGAGTTTCGGGTGTTTAATGACATCATTAAGGATGTAATAATTATGCAATAATTATGGTCAAATTATTAATAGTAAGATAAGTTATGAGGTATCCCAAGTGGCCAATACCATGGGAAAATACCATGGGAAATCCCATGGTTTTGCCAATACCACCGATGAGGTGTCCCTTGGCAATTAATGCTTTGTCCCCTCACTTCTCCTATAAATACCAAGACTTTCGCTCATTAATTTCATTTAAAAATCCTCCCCAATGAATTTATAGTCTCTTTAACTCCCAAGGAGTCCTCCCAAGGTTCCCTCAATCCTCCCAAGGTCCCAACCTTCAAGCTTTCGAAGTTACTCTTCAAGGTAAGGGATCCTTTCACTCTCCTCTTTTAAGTCATGACTTCCTTTATGTTGTGTCTTCTAATTTCCATATATTTATGTTGAGGGTATGTTATTATATATTCTAATTTCGGTACATTTCATTTCTAATTGTTGATAGATCCTTTACACTCTCATCAATTTGTTTTTGGAATTTTTATGTGACGCCGTTAGGCTGCCAAATTTTTTGTAAAAGGAATCACATCTTCTCTTTTCTTTCATCTTTCCTTTTCATGTGGTATGTCATTAAAATTCCCATAACATGTTATTATATCCATGTTATTATGTATTTATACTATATTATAATATATTTATTAGTGTTTTTCTCTTGTACCCTCTCTTTTTATGGTTTTCTAAAACCATGTTATATAGCTGTTATGCTGCAGAAATATCGTCTCAAAATTTCTATCTCTTTCTCTCAAAAAATTATATTGTTCATTTATATGAATACCCAGACTTATTTAGTTTCCATGGGTGTCCATAAATATATAAATATGATATATTTTATTCTGGAATTGACATAAATATAACCCTCACTCCCTTTCCATGGGTTATAAATGACATAATGATCTTATTTTTAAGCTCTTTTTAAACGTCATGATTTTGATATGAAACCCATTTATTTCAATATCTATGGGTTATTTATGAAATTTTTTATTAAGATATATGTGTCTCACATGAAATTAAATACATATTAAGGGTGCGCCCTGATAGTGCTCCAATGCATTGGGTAAATAATTAATCTCTAGAGATGACAAGTTTTACGATACCTTGGTGAATAACCTTGGTAATTTTTATGACACCTTGGGGATAGACCGTGGTGATATGTTCATGAATGTCTAAATGAAATGTTTTAGACACATACTCAAGTTATGTTCCAAGTTATTTTCCTTATGATATGCCTATTCTTCCATTGCTCATGTCTTCATGTTTTTATTCAAGTTCTTATTGATATCACAAGTACATTGACTCCCTTGTTTACCCTTATTGGGTCTTCTGCTCACCCTTTCCTTTGATGTCTGTCTCCAGGATATGAGATGCAGTAAATGTACATAGGATGAACCTATGATGAATCCTTAAAAGTGTTTTATAAGAATGTTTTATATTGTTCTCATGTTTTATGTTCCTAATTTCCAAGACACTAGACTTTAAAGATCCTATGTTTGTAAAATGTAATGAAATGTTATGTAATAAAAAGGTGGGTTGTTATAGTTAAATTTCCAAGCACCCACATCCATGAAACATGATGTTAAATTATGATCACCATATAAGTGACAAGTCCAGAGAGGACTATGAAGGGTATGGGTACCAGTGCCTTCCTACTCCCCTTTCCCTCTGGGCTTTGTCACCATGCGCACCTCAGGCAGTCTCTACTTAAGCCCCAACACCCTCTGATGGGATGATTCAGGTACAATGGACATATCCTCTTGATATGTCTGGACACCATACTTTCTCATTGGTCCTCCCTCCTAGATCAATTTACAGTCTCCCTCACCTTGGACGCTAATCATGTCTAAGCTCCACTCCATTCCTCACAAACGTACCATTCATGAGGTGATCGTCAGGTCTTTGTTGCCTCTTGTTTCTCACACCAAGAATGAATCACGTGGGCCTAGAGTAAACATCGACCATGAAATTCTCTTTAGCACACCTTAGTGTGTAATCCCCATCCCCCATATCTGAACTACGTGGAATTTGATCCTTTTCCTTTACAGATAGGGTTTGTAGGAGGCCTTCCTGTGGTTCAAGCCCATCACTCATTGGTCTTGACCACTTCACACCAGCTTAACATCATACCGCATGACGTTAAACTGTATTGCATCCTTGTCCTTCATGACGTTAATTTGTATGAATTTGAACTACATGGGTTTTGATCCCTGTCTCCTAGGCATGGTATGTTGGAAGCCTCACTGAGGTTCAACCCTAAACACTAGTAAACCTCAACGTTCACTTTGTTGGGACCCACATCCCTGATCCACCCTTTAGTGGTGCCAGACCAATTCTTGGTCTTTTAAACATAAAAAATCCTTACACTCAATTCACACTCATTCAACCACAAGTGTCCCTCTTGCGACGGGATGCTAACCACACGTAATTCCCAGCATGTTTCCGGGTCACTGTCCCTTGTGTACACCCCAATACTATGCACCATCCTAAAGTACGTTTACTTTGATTCCCTACCACGAGGATACATAGGAATCATCCCTGAGGTTCAAGCCCATCTCTCATGTCCCATCTTGTTATCTCCATTGAAACTTTGTGTTTTGAGAAGATCATTCCTCGACCCAGAGGTTCTACTTCCTTCGGGTCCCATCCATGCAACCATTCTCAAGAGACACCTCCTCAGGTGACTCATCACCCCACCGAACTACATGGACTTTGATTACCGTCCACTAGGATATGTAGGAAGCTCCCTAAGGTTAGATCCCAACACCACCATCATATTCACATTGGTTCCATACCATTCATCTCATTCACATCATCAAATAATCCATCATCCATCCCGATTCCACCCTAGCCACCACATCCCAGGGAAAAAATTCTATCTATCTAGGTAGCTAACCATGTGTATGCCCCATTCACATCATTTCTCCTTTTTAAAATTAGGGATGCATACCACGCATAATCCCCATCATGTCTTCAGGTTGTTTTCCATTATATACACCCGATCCCATGAATCAACCTCTCAAACTACATGGGTTTTGATCCTTTTCCTATACATAGGGTACACAGGAAGCCTCAATGAGGTTCAATCTTAACCAATGGTAAACCATAGTGTCCCCTTTGTCAGGACATAATCATCCTCAGATCCGTCCTTATCAGGAATCTTGATCCACCCATCTCATAAACATCCTAAGTGATCCCTCCTAGGGATGTACCGATTTGATCCACTCCCATCAGTGTTCCAATCAGTCTAGTTCATCTACGATAGACAATAAACTCACGATGTACCCCATGTTAAAAAGGGGAAGCTAAGGAAAACATCAGGGACATGACTATGGAATACAATTCCTTACACTCTATGTAAGATGCATCAGGCTTCTACACCCTTGAAAATCCCTATCATAAGGGGAATAGATCCCGATGTACCAGTTTTTTAACGTCCAAACATGCCAACGATTCCCAACATGACTACTCCCCTGACCAAATGTTGATTCCTTGACTTGACCCCATGGAATATACTGAAAGATGTAGTGTAATTAACCAGCGTCTGCAAAGATATGGTACCAGGAAGAGTTTCACAAACAATTTATTAATCTTTAATGGATACTCGGTCTATGAAACAAATTTCGAGGAGGAATCCATGTAAGGAGAGACCTAAATCCCATAATCCCATTTTAATCAAGGAGAAAATGTCACTAAAGAAGCGTCAGTTACAACCCACTTTTGTAAAGTGGGAATGCGGGGAAGAAAATAGCAAGTGCGTCCCCCACAGACAGATGTACATGCCTTAATCAAATCATTGTAAACAAATATAATTATGTTGATAATGGTTTGTGAAACTGATCAAACATTGATTGAAATCGTGAGGAATTTCAAAACTAGAAAAGTTCGATTGATCGTAGGCAAAGAATATAACTGAATAAATATGTGTTCAATAAATAACGATGACAATAATGACTAGAGGGGTAGTGAATAGTTGTTTAAAAATTTAAATTCAAAACAATTAGAGTTTATAAAGTAAAGATATGTAGTGAGTGAAATGTTCTTGAAATGAGGTATAGTAAACATAAAATCAAATATCACCAAGATTTATATTGGTTTAGATTATAAAGATCCCAGTCCACTCCTAAAACTTCTTTACTCCATGAGAGGATTGGTACACACTAAGAGCCTCACTTTTAAAGGTGTGAGAACCTTGTTATGGACACTACCTTTTACATGAACCTAGAGGCATAACCTAGTCTTTTATAGGAGTCAAAACCTTAGTTTGTGACCTAAATCTTGATTGGGATTCAAAAACTAGACTTTATTTTTGGTAGTGTAATAACTAGATAATGCATTACTTTCTTTTTATTAGGAAAACCATAAAACAAACTTGAAGAAATAAAAAAAATAAAAAAATGATTACATGAAGAAAAAATATAGAGATAACAGAAGATGATAAAAAATTTCAAATATGTTAAAGATATATGATCATTTATCACTTTAATGGAAGAGGGTCGAATGTTGACGTTCTTTTATGATCGAAACCAGAGTATTGAAGCCGCAAAAGTTTCTTGAACGAATTAGAGAAGTAGGAATCATGTAAAAGTTGTATCACAAAAGCATACGTCGAATGATCTGAACTGGAATTGTTTTTATGTCATGAAGAAGTATCTAGAACCATTAATACAAAGATCTTATAGGATAATATACATGTCCAATAACTTCATGACACTTTTTAGTGTATAATAATAAATTAAATTTACGGTTACCTTCACTTGTAAAAGTCACACTGAATAAAAAAGGACAATTTTACTATTTTATTTCTTCAATAAATATTAGAATAAAACATTTAATATGATAATTAAAATAAATATATACAATTAATATTTGTAAAATATTTTAAATAAAAAGAAAAATCCTCTAGTTTATTAAGACAGTAAAATATTGTAAAATAGAGCATCGTTAGAAATTAAACTGCATGTATACAAGTACATAAAATATTCTTGAAATAATTATTTTTACACAACTTGAAATTATATTTCAAAAAAATATAATAAAACATTTAACTAAATATTTATTTTAATAACATCAATTAAAAAATAAGAATTATTTTTTTAGAAAAATTATTTTGAATTAACGGAGGATTAAAATTACCGAGTGGTAGATTGATCTATCATTGATATCCAATGGTGTATTGATCCACCATTTATGTCCAAGAGTGGATTAATCTACCATTGATTTCCAATGGTCAATTGATCTACCATTGGTACAAAGATGAATTACTATTGTAAAATAGAAAAACATTGTACTGTTGAAACAAGAAAACATCTCAAACTATGCAAGTAATCTTCAGTAAAATTCAATAATGGAAGAGATTTGATGAAGGATAAAGATACTGAAACCATGCCTATGGATATCTAGTAAAGAGATCTACTGATGATGGTGATCTAACGGTAGATGTACAATGGTAGGTTAAACTACCATTGAGCAATGGGGTCTACCAATGAAAGAAAAACAACACTGATGGTGCTCAGGATGAAACTAAAGTGATGATGGAGAAACTATTGGCATGATCTATTGGAGAAGATATATCAACCGATGGTGTTCAATATATTAGTGTATGAATGGATCTAGTAGTAAAGTCTAATGTTTTACCATTTTAATGATATACCAGTGAATTGATATCTATCAGTCATGTAGGGAGACACCAGTTCTAGAGAAGATCTTAGAGAGGTAGGTGCACTAATTCTTGAAGATGGAGAAAAATTCTCGTTCAAAGATAAAATCCTTTATCAAAAAATATTCTTTAAATAATATTGAAAGAAGGAAAAAAAATGAAAGCATGAATATGATATTGAGACCAAGAAAAACAAAACCGCAAGCATGATATATATTTAAAAGATCAGTTAAATTTTTCAATGTTTTGTTTGAAATTCATTGGTGTAATGGATATCAACATAATTCCAAGGAATAAGATGAGATATTTTGAATAGGAGATATATGAGAGAAAAAAATGATACATGGGGGATCTAAATGATGGTCAGATGGTTTGATTAGATCTGATTTGATAGCTGAGAGTTTATCCGAGATTCTAAGAGAGGATGAACAATGAAGTTTAGATTGTGTCCCACATCCGTTCTATGGTTTAGTGAAGCTGTGATATATCATACAACTCATGGCATCCCATCATTAGAGCTGGATATTGGGGATCAACACTGGTTACAACATCACACACAAGGGCTTTGTCCTAGAAGGCTCACCAAGCCCAACCCATGCGCCTTCTGAGCATGCTATGTGGGCCTTACACATGGGCCTACCTATAGTAAGTGTAGAATATGCATAAATAAGAGCTCCACTGCCTCTATGTGGGCTAACTGTGTTAGGCCCTTCTATGGGGTTAACCCCTTGGGTCCCTTAATAGTGGTTGAGGGATAGCCTTGGTGGCTCACAAAGATGGACCGAATTTTTTATTAAGAAACACTTAAAGAAAAATTTATTAACAAACGTTAAGTAAATAAAATATAATAATTATTTACCAATTAATATCATTAAAATTTTTTCATAAAAATCCAACATTTCAAATTTTAAAAGTTACTTATGTAAATATAAAATGATTAATATTTAATAAAAAATTTTAAATTAAAAAAAACATAATGTGACACTAATTTATCAAAATAAATAAAACTATTAAAGTATTAAAATATTAAAACCAATTTAAAAAACAATAAATCTCCACCATTTTGTAAATTACAAAATAGAATATTTATTAAATTTTCAAAAACAATCTCCCACTTTTTAAAATTTATCAAAATGTATATTAGAATTTAATCTATAAAACAATCTCCCTTTTAAACAAAAATCAACTACTTTAAAGGCAATATAGTAGTATATTTTCATAAGAGTAAACATATAGTTATAGTATTCAATTAAAGTAGAATTAAGATAGAGTAATATTTTAATAATTCATTTTAAAAAGTAATACCTAATTAGCATTTAATCAGAGTAAAAAAATAACATTAAATTATAGAACACATGTAAAAAGATATTTAAGATAAGAGATTATAGTAAATAGATATTTTAAGATTCTAGAATTACCAATTCAAACTTCATTTTCTCAAATTTAACAGAATCTAAGGGTTTTGTGAAAACTTCAACTAACTACTTTTCAATAAGAAAAAATTATAAATAAATATCACCATTATTTACATGATCCCTATGAAAATGAAATCTAACACCTGTGTGTTTTTTTCTAGAGTATTTAAGTGGGTTTTTAGAAATTTAAATAGCACTTGAATTATCACAGTAAATAGGAATTTTATCAAAACTAATATTAAAATCATAGGAAGTTTGTTTTTATCCAAATACTATATAAATAGAAACTAATAGTAGAAACATATTCAGACTCAACTATTGATAATTCTACTAATAGTTGTTTCTTATAGCTCAATGTAATTAAACTTTTTCCTAAAAAATGACACATACATGTTGTGATTTTTTGTTCAAGTATGCAACCTCCAAAGTTAGAATCAAAGTAAGAGAGTAAATAAAAATAATTCTCTATATAATAGAAAATTCCAGTAAAAAAGTACCCTTGATATATCTAATTAATATTTTAACATATTTAAGATTACTTTATTTAGGGTTGGACTGAAACCTATCAAATTTTTTTTTGAGAATATTATGTATGATCTAGAAGCAGTGAGATACAATAGACTACCTATCATAACTCTATATAGTTTAATATATACTAACTTTACAAACTCAACTAAGTCCAATTTGGAATTAGTACTCCTTGGTGTTTTTATATACTTACTAGAATTAATTCCAAACCTTTTTTATAAGTTCTTTAGAATACTTATGTTGATTTAAGAAAATACCATCTTTCAATTGATTAATTTTTAAACCAGGGAAAAATTTTAGTTCTACCATTAATATCATGTCAAATTCACCTATCATTAATTTAGAAAAATCATTACATAGAGAATAATTTTTGAAACCAAATATAATACCATCAACATAAATATGTATAATTATTATATCACTTGAAACTATTTTTATAAACAAGGCTGGATCAACCTCACCTTTAAAAAAATAATTTTATAATGAAAACTATGTTATCCTTTCATACAAAGCTCTTGGATTTTTTTTAAGACCATATAGGGATTTTTTAAGTTTAAAAACATTATTTGTAAACTTATAATTTTCAAATATAGGGGTTTTTTTAACATATAATTCCTCTAAAATAATTCCATTTAAAAAGACAATTTTTACATCCATTTGAAATAATCTGATGTTTTGAAAAGAAGGATAAGCTAATAGAATTCTAATTGCTACCATCTTAGAAATAGGATAAAAAGAATCTTAAAATTCAATTCCCTCTTCCTAGGAATAACCTTGAGCTATTAGTCTTGTTTTATTTTTAATTATGTTTATAACTTCATCAAGTTTATTACAAAAAATATAATTAGTTCCTATTAGAGGTTTACCGTTTAGAAAAAACTAAAACTAAAACTTTATTCCTTTAAAATTTATTTAATTAATAATTCATAGAATTAATCCAATTTGAATTAATTAATTAATTTTCAACATTTATAGGAACAAAATCATCAAAAAATGTAGAGTTTTCATATTAAAGTAAAATGCAATTTTTTGGTTTGAATATCAGATTCTACATTACCAATTTCTTTTTCAATAGGATGATCTTTAATAGTTTTCCATTACTTTAGATCAGTTTTAGAAGAGATATTCTCCCCCTCAACTAATGAATTCTCATTATGTTGATCATTATATTCACTAAAATTAAATTCTCTAAACTCGTCATTTTCTTTGTTTAAATCACAATCCTTCTTATTAGAATTTTTTTTATTAAACTTAACATGAAGCAATTCTTTAACAAATAAAGTTTTCTTATTGAAAACTACATATGCTTTGATAGTATTAGAATATCCTAAAATATCCCTTTATTTGATTTAGAATTGAATTTTTTGAAATTATATTTTGTATTTAATATTTATACTTTACATCCAAAAATCCTAAAATATAAAATTTTTGGTTTAAACCATTTAAAATTTTTATAAGGGGTCTTATTTAGGAAATATCTGATAAAAAATATATTTAAAACATGTCAAGATGTATTTATATCTTATATCCAAAATTATTTAGGTATACTATATTAAATTATCATTGACCTAGCTATTTATTGAATATATCTATTCTTTATTTATACCACACCATTCTGTTGTGGTGTCCTAGGGGATGATAAATAATGTTTATATATATTTGATTCAAAAAAATTATCAAATTATAAGTTAAAAAACTCACCACTTATATCACTTTTGATAGAGTTGATTGATACATTTCTAAAGTTTTGAATATGTTTACAGAAAGCACAAAATTTGGATAATATTTCATTTTTATGAAATAGGAAATAAATCCATAAGAATCTACTATAATCATCTATAATTATAAACACATACTTATTACCACAAAAAAATAACAGGTTGTATAAGTCTAAAAAATTCAAGATGTAATAGTTCTAAATGTTTAGCATTTTTAACATAATTTTTATATTTAAATATTTATTTGCATTTCTTACCTTTTAAACATGAATCACACAAGAATTACTTACTTGTATGTAACTTGGGAAGTTATAGAACCTATTCACACTTTGAAAATTTCTGTAATAATATAAATTTTTCATGCCCAATCCTGATATTCCACATAATATCATATGCTTCTATAACATTCAAACATTTAACCTTTTGTTTGGTTAGATCAGAAAAATCAATAGTGTTTATATTTTATTTTCTATTTATAGAAAATAAAACTAATTTATTTTTAGAACATCACATTTATCATTTTCAAATATAAAATTTAATCCATAATCACACAACTATGATATACTTATAAGATTATATTTTAAACCAAGTACATATAATACTTCTTAAATAATAACTATTTTATAAAACCAAGTTCACCAATACCTTTAATATGAACTTTAGAGTTGTCTCCAAATGTAAAAAAGGACACTATCACATGAATTGAATGATATAAATTTTGAAATATCACCTTTCATGTTCCCGGAGAAGTCACTGTGAAAATACCATGAGTCTTTGAGACTACTAAGGCATATTTCTTGAAATTAAACAATGAAACATACTATTTTGGTACCCATGCTAACTTGGGTAAACTGGATTAATAGAAAACAATTTTGGCACCCTAATTTATTTAAAGATTTTATTTATGGGATGATTATAAAATAAATCTATAGTAATGAAAGCTATAGTATGCCCAATTGAATTTTTAAATATCAATGAACACTCATTAGAATAATTCCTTTTTATTATACATTTAAAAAAGGTTACAATGGAAATACTTCCTTTTTATATTTTAACAAATCTAGTCTTATTTAAAATTATTGTTAAACTATTTTATCCAAAACCATCCCTATCGATGTTTAGTTTTATTAAATACATCATTGTATCATAATTTTCTATTTCCTTTAAAAAATTAGATAAATTATCTTTAATATTAACAACTTCATTTTTCAAATCCATATTCTCTTTTTGAATAGCTTTTAAATCTTTAAAAACTTTTTGATTGGATCTAGAAGTCATGTTTCTTAATTTTTTATTTACTTACTTTAATTTCTTGAATTAATTTTTGACTTTATTTAAATCATCCAAAACTAAATTTATTCTTATTTATTAATATTTATCATTTAATGTCAAAAAGTTTTTAACCCTTTAATTTTCTTCTTTTAGATTTAGAAGCTCAAAATCATAATTATATTTAGATCTATCATTCTAAGAAACAAAGATTTTCATATTATCACATTCCCATTTTATTTTATCATTTTATTTAATTAAATTCTTATTTTTAATTTTTATTTCAGTATACTTTTAAATAATCCTAACTCCATCATTTTTTAATTCTTTATTTTATTTAAATAGTTGTCTAACTTTATAATTAATAGAATCGAAATCTGAACATGAATAAGAAAAATTTTCAATTTCATTTTTAGAAAAAGAATTATGATCAAAATATGTAGGAGTTATCAATAGAGTAAATATTAAATCATTTAACTAATATTGTATACCCATTGAGGAAAGATTCACTATATCATATTTACTTACAAAATCAGTACTAGAGTCAGAAGTGTCTAAGCATTACCAACCTACAAACAAATATTGTTTTACATTTATTATATTTTATTTGTATTTCTTTGGGTATTTTAGTTTTGGTCAATTATTCCTTATTCGAATTTTATTTCTACACTCATATCATGTTAATTCTGAAAAATCATTATTTTTACTGGTATTACCTTTCTTATAGTCCTTTCTAGACTTCATCTTGAACTAATTATTTCCACATTTTTTTCATAAAATTGAAAAACTTCTTACTAAAGTGATCTATCTCCTGCTCACATTTTTGGAAGTCAAATTCATATATAATAGAGATATCAATAACATTATATTTAAGTACAATACATTTTCTCTTTGTAGACTCCTCACCAGTAATATTTTTTAGCACTATCTCATATTTCTGTAGAGAGACTATTAATTCATCTAAAGTATACTCCTTAAAATTCTTACTCTCATAGATGGAAACCTTATTTTCATCAAACCTTTTTAGAATATCTATCAATTCTTTTTCCACTTGATCTATGTTTTCCAAAACTTATCCAAGAGAACTTATACTATTAGTAATTCTAGTAATCCAATGGAACATCTGGTTTATAGATTCTTTATCTCCCATCTCACAGTTCTAGTATTCTTCTCAGAGCATTTCTATCTTTGTTCACTTGAGCTTTTTAGTCCCATAATGAGTCATTTGAAGTATCCTCTATATATCATGGTCTATCTTATAATATGTAACATGTATATAGACACTTATACTTATAAAATAGTACAAAATATCTTTAACTTGATAATTAGAAACATAATTTACCATTTCATTACCTACAAGTGTCTTTGGATCAAATTTTGGTAGCTAATATGGATTATCTATGACAGTCTAGTGATCCAAACTTAAATGTTTCAAATAGGATTCCATTTTGTATTGCCAGTATCCATAGTCACTTCTATATAAGAAGGGGGGGGGGGGGGTTGAATCCATCTATCATTCACATTTACATCTTAAATCTTAAAATAAACCTTTTATTTTATTCCTTAGACTATTAAGTCTAGGATATCAGGTTATAACATAGTTAAAAATAAACAACATAAATAATCAGAGAGGATAACTAAACTTTAAGGAAGGTTCTACACTCTAATACCAATTGTTGGATTGATAGTGACGATAATAATGACTAGAGGGGAGTGAATAGTCATTTAAAAATTTAAAGATAAAACAATTATATATTATAAAATAAAGATCTGTAGTGAGTAAAATGTTCTTGAAATGAGGTACAACAAAAATAAAATGAGAGAACACTAAGATTTATAGTGGTTTAGATAAAAAAGATCCTAGTTTACTCCTAAACCTTCTTTACTCCATGGGAATATTGATACCCACTAATAACCTCACTTTTAAATCCACGAGAAACTTATTACAAACACTGCATTTTATAAGAACCCAGAGGCACAACCTAGTATTTTATAGGATAGATAACCTTAGTTCGTGACCTAAATTTTGACCAGGATTCACAAACAAAACTTTATTTTTAGTGGTGGAATAACCAGACAATGTAATACTTTATTTTGATTGAAAATATCATAAACCAAACTTTAATAAATATAAATAGAAGGATATATTATTACAAAAATAAAAAAATATAGAGAGACCAGTAGATGATAAAAAATTTAGAAGATGTTGGAGCTTGATGATCGTTGATCACTTGAATAGAAGAAGGATGAATGATGAAGTTATTTTATGGTCACATCCATAATACATAAGTCATAGAAGTTTCTTGAAAGAATGAGAGTAGAAATAATTGTGTCAAATTTCTATCAAAAAAGAATCTTTTGAATGATCTACACTTGAATTGTTTTTTTCCATGAATATTCCTCTTAGTCTATTAAGACAAAGATCTTATTATAGTGTCTACATTTCCAATAACTACATGACACTTGTTAGTGTATAATAATAAAACAAAGTTAACATTACCTTTGATTGTAAAATTGGCACTGAATAAAAAATAAGAATTGTGATATTTTATTTCTTCATGAAATACTAGAATAAAACATTTAATATGATAATTAAAACAAATATATACAATTCATATTTACAAAATTGTTGAAATAAAAAGAAAAATATTCTAGTTTATTAAGACAGTAAAATTTTGTAAAAAAATTCATCGTTAGAAATTCAATTGCATGTATACAAGTACATAAAATATTCTTGAAATAATTTTTACACAACTTACAATTATATTTCAACAAAATATAATAAAAAATTTAACTAAAAATTTATGTTAGTAACATCAATTAAAAAATAATAATTATGTATTTGTAAAAATAATATTGAAATAATGGTGGATTAAAATTACCTGGAAGTATATTAATCTACCATTGGTATCCAATGATGTACTGACCTACCATTGATCTCCAATGGTGGATTGATCTGTCATTGATATACAATAGTGGATTGATCTACAGTTGATGTCCAACTGTGTATTAATATACCATTGAAGTCCAATGGTGGATTGATCTACTGTTAAAGTCCAATAATGGATTGATCTACCATTAACAAAAATATGAATTATTGTTATAAAATAGAAAAAAATTCTACTTTTGAAATAATAAAAAATCTCAAACTAAGCAATTATTCTTCAACAATAGTTGAGAAAGGAAGAGGTCTGATGGAAAATGAAGATGTTATTGCCATGCCTCTGAATGGATAGTAAAGAGATATACCAGTGATGGTGATCTACTAATGGATGTCCAATGGTTTATTAATATACCATTGAGCAATGAGATCTACTGATAACATAAAAACATCATTGTGGGCATTCAGGATGAAACTATAGTGAATTAGAAGCTATTTATGGTGTTATCTACTGGAAAAGATACATCTACTAATGGAAGAGATATCTACCAGTGGAAGAAAATATACTGGTGGTGTTCAATATTCCAGTGGATGAATGGATCTACCAGTCAGGACCAATGGTTGAACGTTGTAACGATCTACCAATGATTTGATATCTACTAGTCATGAATGGAGACACCAATACTAGAGAAGATCATGGGGAGGTAGGTGCATTGAATCTTTGAGATAAATAACAATTATGATGCATTGATAAAATCCTTTGTTGGAAAATATTCATGAAAGAATAAATAAATAATGAAAAAACTAAAAGCATGAATATGATGCTAAGACCAAATGAAACAAACCCACAAGCTTCAAATAAATTCAGAAGCTCAGTTAGATTGGCCAGAGTTTCTATAAATTCACCAGTATAATAGAGATCGATAGAAGGCTAAGTAAGAAGATGATATATTTCAAATAGGAGATGTAAATGTTAATCAGACAGTTCAATTATATTTTATATGACTGCTGATCATTTATATGAGATTTTAAGAGAGGATGAACAATGAAGTGTGAATCGCATCCCACATCAGTTTCACGATTCAGTGAAGCTGTGGTATATCATAAAACTAATGGCTTCCCACCGTTCGAGCTGGGTACCAGAGATCAACATCGGTTACACCATCACACACATGAGCTTCGGCCCAGTGGTCTTACCAACCCCAACCCATACGCCTTCTAGGCACACTATGTGGGGCTTACATGCATTCCCACCCACAATAATCATACACTGTTCATGGTTGAGAGCTCTACTTACTCCATGTGGGCTACCCATGGTAGTCCCTCCCAAATCATTAACCCCTTGAGTCCCCTAAGAGTGGTTAAGGGATATCCTTGGTGGCTCACAAGGATGGCTATATTTTTTTTAAGAAACACTTAAACAAAAATTAATTAATAAATATCAAATGAATAAAATATAACAATTATTTAACAATTAATATCATTAAATTTTTTTCATAAAAACTCAATATTTCAATGTTTAAAAGTTAATTACGTAAATATAAAATGATTAATTTTTAATAATAATTTTGAAATTAAAAAAATTGACGAGGTAGTAGTTTATCAAAGAAAATAAAACTATTAAAGTATTAAAATATTAAAACCAATTTCAAATACAAACAACATGCATTGAATAATTGGGACGATGACAATGATGAACAAAAAGAAATAATATAAAAGAAGTAGATAAGAAGTAGAGAAAAAGTATAGAGGTCCAAAGTTATTAACTTGTCACAATGAAACATATATATAGGGTACATGATATTGTAATAAGCATACAAGATCAATCCTTATCTTTCATGTGAAATCCAATGATTAGAATAACAATGGTTGAGCTAATTGAAAAGTTAACCATATGGAGATTTTTGGGAATTGAGGAGTCATCATTATTATCATTATTATTATGAAATTCACATATCAAAATAATATTTCATAAAAAAATATAATATAATTTATAAATAAATATATAATATAAAGTATTAAACAAATGTATCATATAAAACCCCTGTAATTTTTATAATTTAAAAAATATAATTAATAAAAATAATAAGTCATTTTTTATTAATTTAAATATATATAAATATATAAATATATAAATATATAATATATTTTATAAATTTATATAAATATACATTAAATAAATGAATTTAAATATATTATATAAATATATTATATAAGTATATTATAAAAATGTATTTAAATACATTATATAAATATATAATATAAATGTATTTACAACTAATACATTATGTAAATGTATTTTTTATAAATACATTATATAAATATAAATTATTTAAATATATCAATTATATAAACACAATATATAAAAATGAATGTATTTAAATATATTATACAAATACATTATATAAATATATATAAACATACATTAAAGTATATATTTGTATTTAATATATATATATATATATATATATATTAATTTAACACACACATAGAAAAACACACACACAATATTGACGGTTTGTAGGGTGTCGTTAATTCCTATGTGTAATCAAATTTAGAAATTTATAAAACACTATTCCTATGTACTAACTAAAAACACGCTTTTTATTATGGTCAAGTGCTTTAGTTAATTATTGTGATAGGTATCCCAAAACCATATTTAAACATAGAACATAACCCATCCAATAGTGTTAAAGAAGGATAAGCACTAATGATTGCATTAAAAGGAACTCCCTCACTCAAAGGACTATGTTCATGCTTAATAAATAAAGAAGAGATAGAAAAATGGAGTAAATTAAAAAAACCAACTTGAATTAATCATAAAAGAATAATATACTAAATATATTACTCCTTCATAACATTTCTTAGAACTAAAATCTCACCCATCATGCTATCCATGAGATAATTTATAGATAAAATAAACCTAGTAGCAACAACACAATCTAGTTAAAGGTGCAGATGCTAATGCCAGATCCTGGATCGAATGATGATCCAACATGTAGTTCCAAACTTTATTTATAGGAAAAAAACCCCTTTGGATCTTTATATATCTTTATGCATCTATTGCTATAATTATTCAAATCCAACTCCATGTAGATAGGATTTAAAATCCATGTGAAACATCTCCTATAACTTCCAAAAGCAGATACTCAAAAATATCATTGGGATAAAAGATAACTGAACTTGTATATATTAATCTAGATATCAAAGCTAGGATGTTGAAATGATCTTCATGACATGAGCTAATATTCCTTCACATGGTCTTCCATGGCTCTATATATCCACAATGTTGAGCCTCACACTCACACCATGATAACCCCTTTATTATTAATCATAAAACCACCAATATCTATCATAAAATACAACTTCTTCTCATACATGGTGTAAAGAATCCACCAAAATCACAAAATCATATTTATCTTTTAGAAAACCCTAGATTTTATGCATCAAATTGATCATCATGGCCATAAATTCTAGCCTTTGCACTATCTCACTCTTTCCTTTATGGCTGCGAACATACAACCACCACAGTGTGAACATACAATAACCACGATGTGAACAACTCTCATATAGCTCAATGTAATATCATGAATTAGGTTTCATGATGCCATCTAAACTAGTAATAAAAGAAACCATTTCACATAAAAATATCAAAAATTATATATCCTTATGAATTTTATTTCCCTCTTATATATTTTTATGTATGCGAAACTCTGTTAATGTACTCTTACATACATCTTCTCACAGCGTGAATATCTCAGGCGTGGAGTGATATTTTCATACATATCATCATGATAATTTCACGAATAATTTAAATAAACCATGCAATAAAAAACTATAACAAAAAAATATTTTAGAATCTATTTTCTTTAAATAATATATTCCACAGCGATACACAACACTGAGCTTAAACAAACCACAATATATTATTATTTAAATATGTCCATTATGACCCAACCATTAGTTTGGTGAGTATGAATATGAATAAAAATATTATAAAATATTTGTATAATTTTTTTACTTAATAAAATTAATAATCAATCATACATTGATTATCATTTTTTTGGAAATAAATATAAAATATTTTGAAGGTAAAAGATATATTTTTTCATAAAATTATTTTTATGTGTGCAATGTATTTTTATCTGTATAGATTGAGTTAACAAAAATTTATAAATTATTATAATTAAATAAGTATATAATAAATTAAATTTAATTAATTAACACTCATTTAATTATGGTTATTAGTAAAGCAATGAGAATAATTCCATTTTATGCTTCAAAAATACATTTTCTTTAAAAATGATTTTCATTGAATTTTATATACAGATATTATAATTAATTTATTCTATATTTAGAAATTTTATTTGAGAAAATTTACATATTTTTTTAAATAATCATTTCATAATAATCTTAGGATCATTTTTTTGGATTTTTCAGAAAATATTGATTTTTGAGTGAATAGTGAAAATGATGATATTTGCAAAACTATCATTTTTTTCTTTTAGTAAAGTAATTTAAAATTAAAATTATGCTTTGAATTTGGATTTAAACTAACATGAGATCAATTTTATTAAATATAATATAAATAATTACATAATATTCAACATTATATTTTAATTTTGTATAAGTTTGTTTTTATTCTTTAAAACACAATTTTCTAAAAACCATTTTTCGTTTCATTTTACACACTTATGTTAAAATTAATTAATGAAACTTATAAAAATTGAATATAAAAAAATTAATTGAATATTTTTAATTATTAGTTTAAAATTTAATAACATGGTTAATTTAATTTTTTAATTATGAATAGTAACCATGGTAAAAATATGTCACCATAGTAAAGGGTAAATCAGGTTAATTATGGTAAATAATTTGTGATAAGGCCAAAATATTTCATATTAAATATTATTGGATGATAAATTTATAACCTTTACACCTTATCTTATAAAATAGATAGTTTTTGAGCCACTTGAACATGAGTAATAATTTTATAATATTTAAAAGTCTAGAAAAATTACAAGTATGCTACTCCCCACACTAACAAAGGGCACCACGTGTCCACTCTTCCTCACAACTTTTGAGCACTATATATTAGAAAATACATGAAAAAATATATTCTAAATATACTTATACACTTACTAGCCGTCTTGGTATCATGAAAATACCAACCTAATAAAGATTAAGGTGTAATCCAAGGGAGGCTTTTAAAGAAGAGGTATAATTCTTAATTGAGTGTTTCATGTTTATTTCTTCTTATACCACCATAAACTATTTTTAACCATGATTAAATAATAAAATAACTATATTATATTATACTTAATTTTATTATGATTATTTTACAACCCTTTTAAATATCCTTTTCCAACATATGGGAAATGAAAACATCGCTCGTGCAAATGTGTGGACTACCACCTCCACAAAGTGATGTGTTTTATTTTTCATAACTAGATCATATGGTTGGTTTAAATGATAGATAAAAAGAATATATATTATATTTATGAAATAATTATGATTTTATAAATATAAAATATTACTTACACCCTACCCTTCTATCCATTGGAAAATTATTACATCACTCATGTGTATGTGTGGACTACCACCTCTATGAAGCGACACAATTTTTTTACATTATAGACTCACATGGATGATCATAAGGATAGAACTAATTAATAGTTATAAAATTTATAAAAAATTTATTATTTTTTAAGATAAAAATATTATATACTTTATTTATTTTCCACCTATTAGAAAAATGAAAATATCATTCATGCGTGCATACAAACTACCATCTCTATGAAAAAAACATGATTCATTTTTCATGATCACCTCAAATATTTGATTTTAAAAGTGTATTTAATGTATAAATATTATAATTATAAGATTTTTAATTTTATATGTGTAATGTAACAATAAAAACTTTGAACACAATCAATGCATTGATGTTGTTTCAAGGTTATAAATTGAATGATCCCAAAATGTACAGTTTGAACTTAACTGTTTTAGTAACAAGATAAAAAATCATAATAAATGAAAAAAGTGAATAATGATAATGAAATAATCATGAAAAATTTTCTTAAGAAATTTTAAAACTAGTATAATTTTATTATTTAGGAGTTATAGAATGTATGATTCTAGATGAGACTGAAGGTAAGGGATTTATCATCTCAAATTTCTTTCTTTGAGACTCATGCCATTTTCACCACATGTTTTCTTTAGTGTAATGTATATACCACCATATGTATGTATTTTAACATTAATTTAATGAAATTAATTTTTATTACAAATAATTTTCAATTTATCTCCTTCAATTCTATTATGATTTAAAATTTACTAAAGTTATAAGGGATTTTTCTTTAAAACCTTACTTTAAAGTATTCCATTTGAATCATTCTTCTCCATGTTTATGTTCTATTAAAATTTTCAGGAATTTTCTTACATATACTTCAAATTGCATTAAATTTAATTTTTAAATACATTTTAATTTCTTTAAAAAGGTTTAAAAATAAGGTTTTTAACATTTACCACCATTTTACAATTTTTTACAAAAGTGAAAAAAGAAAGTTTTTAATATATACAGCATGAGCGGAATTTCCCGGAATCATGTACTTTATTTTTTATAAATATTACTCATAATGTTTTCATTATTTTAAAAATTAAATTCTATTCCCATTTTTTTCATAATTTTTCATTTTAAAAAATTTTCAAAAGAAAGTGATATTTTTCCCTATTTTTATGAGAAAATGGAAAGTGTTTTTCTGATGGGTTCAAATGACATTTTCAAAAAAATTATGACGAGAAATTGAAATATTATAAATGTTTTATTGATGTTAAGATACTTGAAAATTATATATGATGAAAGGTGATATGAATATATCTCATGATGATGGGTGATCCCAATATAGCTTTCTAATGCATTGGGTAATGAATAGTATTCGAAGGAAAAAAATGAGAAAGATAACCAGGAAGGTTAATACTATATAATTAACTCAGCTTCAATTATTATAAAATAGGTTAAACATCAGTGAATATATTTTATGAATATAATTATCCAAGATACCTAATCTATTATTTTTAAAAGTTTTAGGGAAATATTTTGATTTCATAAGGAAAGAAAATTTTATGAATATTTAAAGGTGAGTGGTTTGTTTTTCAATGAAAATTTTCATGAGGTCTCCTATATCTAATACCAACTTTATGTTTTTTCTATTCTACCAATGGTTTTTGAATTTTTTATTTTATCCAAGGTTTATTTTCTCATGTGGATATTTTTTATTTATGTGCTCAAAGTTTTATTGTGAAATAGTCAAACATTTTCATTGGTTTTCATGGTTCTCATAGGACTAACAAGATTAATTAATTTTTATATCCCTTAACAAGATTTTTTTTACTCATCAAACATTTTAAAATGTTTTTCATAGGGTATAAATATGAGTATTAACTATTATGAAGTCTATATCTAAATAAAGGAAATTTTCCTTGAACAAAGTAAGTATATCATGAATGAAATAGGAGTAGAAACCAAAGAATCCTATTTTATGGAACAAATGGACAATGTTTGTCAGTATTATCTATGTAATGTAAAGGTTTTTACTAATTCTATAATGATAGAAAGATAAAATATATTTTTAATGTAATAAAGTGTAACCCTTGTCATAAACCATATAATTATGGGTCAATTATGTTATAGGGCATTATAGTTGATATTAGAGTAAAGGTTTATATAACTTTAGAGGTTTTTACATTATTTAAGAATTAGTTAAAATTATTCTATAATATTATAGGTTAATATAATTTGGATAATTTTTCATGTCCTGACTCAATGGGTATTGAGACTCACCTATCCCAAGATTTCTTCTATAGGCCAGGGGCTGTCGACAAGTGCTGAAAGGCATAACTAATATGGGATGCCTTTTCCTAATATACCTGTATGAATGCACCCAACCATAGCCATGCATATTTTTAGAGGAATAATAATAAAATTAGCGACATCTATAGAATATACATGTATGTGAAACCTTTAGGGAGTAAAAGAGTACAACAATGTAATATAAAAAGAAAAAGGAAAAAAAATACATGCCCAACCAGAACGATGTCCCAACATGAAAAAAATGGAAAAGTAAAGTGCTGACAGAACCTAGATCAAAATATCTAAGCCCTGACCACTGAACATGGTCAAATGAACTAGGGTATCCCTATGATCCTATATAACCACTGTTGACCTTTTTCATCATTTTTATAAGACACAACACATGTGGGAAAATCCCATGAAAGGGTGAGTATATACATACCGAATATTATGCCTTGAAAGATGAAGGGGTAGTAGTAAGAGACATGATAATAGATAGATCAACCCATATCAAGAGAGTAACAAAATTAAATAACATGGATATATATATATTCTTATATAAGAAACCCCAATGAGAGATAAAGGGGATCTCTATCTCACAACCTAGTATAGTAAAAGAGTCTTCCATAAGTTCCAAGAGTCCATCAACGATGCTCAACATATCGCATGTCTATCCATAGGAGTGAATGTATGGTGGGACTAGACCTCACCACTATTCCGCATAGTCAAGGAATCACAATCTCCAAGAAGAGGACTGGTACCCTAGTGTGTCGGGGGGGGGGGGGGTCCACTTAGTGTAAGGAGTACTTGTTCCATATCTAATATAGGGAACCACTCAATAGGTAGAGGACACACACCCTAGTCTATCAGGGGGTACCACTAAGTATAAAGAGGACCCACAATCTATCTGATAGGGGGAACCACTTAGTATATAGAAGAAACCTACCCTACTTCCATAGGGGGGGGGGGTACCACTCAATAGATAGAGGGCCCACACCCTAATGCCATATGGGGAACCATTCAGTAGATAGAGGACCTGTTTCCTAATGCCATAGGGGGTACCACTCAATAGATGGAGGAACTGCACCCTATTTTGTTAGGGGTACCACTCAGTAGATATAGGACCTACTCCCTAGTTCGTTAGGGGGTTCCAATCAATAGATAGAGGACATATTACCTAGTCCATCATAGGGGGTACAACTCTAATGATCCTGCCTGATCAATGCCATCATTGAGTGACAACTAAAGAAGTGTCATACTCAAAACACCTCGAATAATTTCTCAAAATACACTATGAAGGCCACCATCATGTTTTATGTGTAAAAAACAATCAGCATAGGCTACTCATGAGACAAAATATGAGTCCAAATAAAGGTGATATGTGAGTTAGAAGTTTCATAAAAAAGGAGAGTACGCGGTGTGTAAGGAGACACACATGGTGGGTGATCCTACTCTACTTCTTGGTAGTGTATTTAACAAGTAAATAGATTACTATCCATGTAGCCCCACATGGTGTGTAAGGGGACTACAAGGTGTGAATCAACCACCTGGGGTCCTTACCGTGCTCCTATCCATTTTTGTGTACCTTGTCCATATCCCTATATAGTAGTCATGCACTCTGGTTGTACCCATGTACCTCAGGCCTTGTCTATGTACATTGTCCGTGTTCTAGGCCATTTTCATGTTCATGTACCCCCAGAGTACATGACGGTTCACTAACATTGGTTCACACATCATGTGGGGGTTCCAAAAGGTGTGTGATATTTAACTCACCTGAAAACCCTAGCCGCTAAAACCAGGGTCTACACACTATGTGTTCTTTAGACTACATGGTGTGTAATTGGGTTTTCCACATAAATTATATATTATCTCCACATGTTCTCTATCTACACCCATTTCTGAAAATATATCTATTTAGCCACCCTATAATGGGGGAAAAATCCTCCAACCATCAATTCTGACCCTATGGTGGCCAGAAATCAGATTCCGATCCATCGCTCAAAGAACGTATGAATTTTTTGTGTGCTTCCATTTCTGCATCCATCACCCATTGCCTCACTGGATTCTTGATCCATGGTGGAATCACCCATATAAGGACCTGACCTTAAACCTTACTTAATATTGAATTAAATGAATAACTCACATTGAGGATCTTTTTATGTTTAGAGTTTTAGAGAATTAGGACATAACTATTACATCTCAAAATATTTACAAAGTAGACACTTCTACACAGTTTCCATTTTTTTACAAAACATGAACTCTTGAAAAAAAATAGTCATGTCTAGTTCCATGTTTAAGATAGAATGAATTTTCCTTGATCCCATCCTTGACCCTATTCCACATTATGTCCTGTGAAAAACATTTCAAAAACTTGGGATGAGCATAAAAATCTCAGTAAGGGATATACAAAGAAGGAAAACTATTATTTTTTCAAAACAACAAGTAAACCATGAATACTTTAACATAAGTAATACTTTTCACATTTATGAAGTAGTAAATACTCTTCACTAAATAAAAGATCATTACTTACCCTTTTGTAACCAAAAGATTACCATAAAACCCATATAAAGAACACATAACATATAAAGGTAACTTGAGACATAAACATACTTAAATGGAATTACTATACGGTCGACTTCCAAACATATCACTAAATGGAATAGCCATATGGCCGACTTCCATACCCAATGCATTGGAGGTTATAACGTAACCACCCGTCCTAGTATTCATGGAACCACCCATCATTTGGTTTATCATGTAACCACCCGTCAAATGTCCAAGTACCATTAAAAAATCATAAAAAATAAAATATTGATAATATAAACATTTCAATATTAACATTTCATTTGAAATCACAATATATCATTTCAAGATATCGACAAAATCAATTATTTATCAAACTATTTTCAAAACCATTTAATAAAGAGATTTTTGAATCAAAGTGTCCCATAACACTTTGAAGCTTTTAAAGGAATAACATTTAATAAAAACTTTATAATATCATGAGAATAAAGTTATTCATGATATAATATTCTGAAGGACAGTATATACACCATATCAAAGTGAATTGGCACATAAAAACAACGAAGTCTCAATGGAGTGTAAATTGAGACGAAATCCCTTATTAAGATGATATCCTTTGATTAAGGATAAATCAACTACATAATTATGTGTGAAAAAAGAATACACCAAATATAAGTGGATATTAAGTGTAAAACAATCAGAGTTCATTCACACATATTCATAGAATGACATATTCAAGGAGTACAAGTTTAACCCAAAGAATCGAAATTGGGTTAAGAAGTTCCCTTACAGAAATTCGACAGCCTAACGACGTCACTTTAAAATTTAGAAAATGAGTCGATGAGAGATAAAAAGGGTATCTCATCACTTGGAAATAACATTTACAGCAATAATAATATATAAGAACACATCCCAACATAATAAGATTTAAATTAAAAGACCTAACAAAAATAAGTCTTTTAAAAAGAGGAGGGTGAAAGGTTCCCTTATCGATTTGGGTAACTTTCGAAACGTACACCCCATGAAAGAAGGTTCATACAAATAATATGTGAATACCCATAAATTAAATTATATTACACAATGAATACAATAATGGGTATTACATACACCACACAAAAGGAACAAGTGGAAAAGGTAACATGAATCTTACGGGAACAAAAGTGAGATAAAAACCCCTTACCACGTGGTAATCAATCGAGTCGTATGACCCAAAGTTAATAACCACCAAATTAATAATAGAATACCATGAATATAATTATATTAATGATAATATATATCAAAAGTCAGTACAAAATACACCACATTCAATAAATAAGTGGCGAACAAAGGAAATATCACAGAACTAAAAGTTAGATAAGAAATCCCTTACAAAAATTCGGCAGCCTAACAACGCCACTTAAAAATTCTTAAAATGAATTGATGCGAGTAAGAGGGGGTATCTAATCATATGAAAATAAAAATTATAGTATGTTGAATATAAAATAACATCATCCAACATAAGAACATGGTGCATAAAATAAATGACATAAAAGAGAGTACTTGAAAAGAAAGAGAGAGGTGGGATCCCTTACCTCATGTCCGACTTGACTCGATCATTCTTTAATCTCCTGAATAATAAACTAAATTTAATTTATACTTTATTAATAACCTTTTTCACTTTTATTATTCCCTTTATATCACTTATTACCATGTTATAAACATTATGTAATCATTTAAGTTAATAACGTTCATTTTGTCGATATTTGGTACTTGAGTCAAAAATGGACATCTTATAATCAGATGTTGTTCATGTGGTCAATGGTTCATTATATCCGGAGTGATATTAATTATTTGGATATCATATATATCCATTATATACATGTATTTATAATAGTACATAACATTTGGAGGTAAGAAATGAAATGCACCGTTCATGGAGATGGTAAGCCGTACGTACGCATGAACGCTACTTTCATTTCTATTTATTATTTTAATGGAATTAAAACATAATTATACATAGGTATATTATAATTATAGTATAATATCATATATAATATCATTAACTCCATCCTTTATACATCCCACAAAAGGCATTAACGAGTCACATCACTTTGAGGGGGCGGTAGTCCGCACTTCCTCAAATTAGATTATCGTATTTACCCACTATAAAAACCGAAAGGTGTGATATAAATGGGAAGTACATAAGTATAATGAAATAATAAACACAATATATATATATATATATATATATAAAATATAAATACAATTACATCATAATTTCCACCATGAGAGGCGGTAAGAGGTAATTGAACAATCATCATCTCGTGAGGCGTTAGTTTTCCATCCACAGAAACATTATGTTATTCACCCATTAGATGGAGGTGTGTGTAAGTGTAGTTAAAATAATTCTCATAACAACATCCTAGTATATTTAGGATACTTGTTTTATTACAAAATAAGGGAATAAAAATAGTTAAGGGGTTGGAGAAGTAAAGTAAAAGAAAACAAATTAAGAAAAACTGTTACCTTTAATTTGGGTAACTTCCTTTGGTTTGAACCAAAGGACTTCTTGAAGTTACTTCTACCTAAGGTAAGGCTTCTAGGTAGAGGAGAGGGATGAAGGGAGATTAATTGGGCAGATTTTGGATGAGAAAAATTTCTTTATAGGTGTGAGGAATTGGTTAGAAGTGGTCTCATTTTATAAGGGAGAGGAGGGGCTCTTTAGGAAATTGTGAAAATATTATTTTATTATATAATGATATTCGGTTTATAAAGGTCCAAAAATCATTAAGGTCTAAGATAATATGAATCATATTAGAAATAAAATCATCCAATCAGAATTGTACATGTTTTGTATAATATTTTAATCATTATAATCTTATTTATTTAAATCATTTATTAATGAGGTAAATACTGCATCATTATTGTGTCATAAATAACTTAAATTATTTGATATCTAAAAATTATAAAAAAATACCATGATGTAAGAAATATTATTATATTTACAATTAATATTTATAGACAAAAATATTCCTTATATAACACCACATAAAAATTAATTTACAAAACGATTTTTGTTTATGTCATTTTTGCATTTACTTTAAATTAATTAATCTAAAGTGTCATTATGATTTATAAGTAGCTCCATGGGGTCCCAAAATAGACCGAAATATGACCATGGTCGTACATGACTCAAAAAATAATTTTAGGACAAGTGTTAAGGTAATTTTTAATTATTATAATATTATTTTTACCTTGAATTACCCTATTTACCTTTAACCGCGGTAAAAAAAGTCAAAAGTTATTATTCACCAAAAATTATTTTCATCTTAATGAACCAAATTTTAATTCTTGATAACAAAAATGTATGTCTGATTTTCAAAATTCAATTCACAGAAGTGGTAAAATTTCATTTAAATGAAAAAAATCAGTTTTTTTAACTACCACTAAGTGGTTTCACTATTCATTAGAAATTGAAGTTTTTCAGAAAAATACCAAAAATTCAGCCTATTCTATATTTGATATTCCAAATTAAAAAATGATGTCTATTTTTCCAAATTCAAAAAATAGAAGTGGAATTAATTAATTTTAAAATTAATTCCCGTTATCCAAACAAATAGCTTCTTTTTAAGAAACAATAACTATCAAAAGATTGATACTTGTTTACGTCCAATTTCAAAGTGAAATTAATTCCAATGACCAACATTGGATTAAATTGTAAAAATATATTTTAATTTAACTTTAAAACCAATTAAAAAGATAATATAATAATAGAACTAAATTATATTAAAAGACACTTTTGAATTAAAATACAATATGTTTCACTATTCATTAAAAATGAACTTTATCGGAAAAATTCCAAAAATCTACAAAAAGTAAATTTTGATTTCCCCATTCTAAAGAAGGATTTTATTTGGTCAATTATAATATATTAAAGTGACCAAAACTATATTTAAAAAGGGTTCTCCATTAAAAGGCGGTAGATCGACCTTTTAATGTAAATTATGCTTAAAATTAGATTCATTCATATTTTAAGCCTCTAATTTTTTATTGGATAAATGTAAATACAGTTAACAAACATGTATAATAATATTGTAGTTAGTTTTGTTCATTCTCACCAATAAAATGGCTTGGAGTTAACTACCATTTAAAATAATAATATTATATAATTAGTGTGCAACGTAAGATTTCAAAGAAACCCGTTGTTGTGTATCAGGTACGCTATAGAACATAGCAACCCTTTTAAAGTAAAATTAATATTTAATTAAAAAATATTAATAAATATGAAAATTTCATATTCTTTATTTACCTATGATGTTACATCCTTCCCCCCTTTTGGGAATTGCGTCCTCACAATTTTAAAATTGGGCTCGGAAACTTCATTGAAATCCCCACATCGGAAAAGGAGTAAATCAAACTATCACTTTAAAAGAAAGAAAGAAAAGTACAAAGGTCACCCGAGACAAAAGATACTATGATTCCATGAAAAAATGGATATGGAAGAAAAAACAAAGTGTCGAGTTCTGATGGAGAGTGTTAGAAAACATGTTTAGGAGAAATTTAACCACCAGAAAATCACAAACTTGTGATGGGTTAAATGGTATTTGATTCCCCAGTAGGAAAAGTTAAAAGAACACGTTTTTTATTTTAAGTTACTTTTCATTGAGGAATTTATTTATGAGCTTAACTAAATCATAAGGAAACATACTTACTTTTCATGTAGACTTTCATCTCTTACTAGATTTCTTACACAAACTCATATTTTCACCAAAAGATGAGTATTTAGGATGACTTGTTCGCATTAAGAGCGTTATAATCAACTTCAAGTGAATAAACTAATACACAAAAGATGAAATATATATTTCCCATGTATTTAGACCTTAACCAAAACCAAAATGGTTAGTACAAGATCAGATAATCCCCAAAAAGGATAATCTTTTACAAAAAGAAAAACTACTCTTAATCTCCAAAATTTGTCCAATAAAACCCAAAGTTCATAAAAGACCATTCAATAAAAATTTATCCTTAAAATTATTCAAAGTAATACAAACTAATATTGAAACCCAAATCTCTTAAGGATTTAATAACATAGTCTTCCAAGGTAAATCTTAACATTTATCTCCAAATAACATCAGTTACTCTTAAAGTATCATACTGAAAAGTAATTAAACTAATCACATATCTTCCATGATAGGTTAATCATTTACATAGATAACCCCAAATCAACTTATTCATGATTTATAAGACCATATAACTAAAAATAATTAGTCATACTAACTAGGGACTTCACGTAGTCCAATGGTAGGCAATAAATACCAGTCGTACTTTGGTTGTGGGTTCGATTTCCACAGCTTCGTCCAATGCAACGGGTTGTCACACGCTTTGCGTGTTGTCCCTTTTCAAAAACTACATAATTTTATAACATTCCCAAAAAGAGATATATTCATCAAAAATAACCATAACATATTTTAACCACAAAGGTTATCTAATAAATTTTGTTTTGCATCCCAAAATGTATTAACCGGTAATTGCCTCAAATTCAAGGATCATATAAACCCAAATAGTTCTTTATAACTATATCCACAAAAGAGAAGATAATTATTCCGTGAATAAAATTTTCATATATCAAACATCAGGTTTACACATACTATAAAAATTCTTCTAATGTAATCCCATCATTAAAAGTGCCTTAACACTTTTAAGCATTTCACCATCCTAAATTATACCATAACTCTTGAATCCCTTATATGTTGAATACTTACTTATTCAAAATTCTTCTTGATCCATTAACCATTCCTTTCCAAATTATTCTGAAATACTTCTTTCCTACAAACAAAATAATGAATCATATCCTAAGATTTCAATAATAGGAAAACATATGTTAAGAAATAATCCATACCTTTCATTGGTCATTGTCAGTTTCTTCATCCTCAATAAGAATGGCATTAGGTATTGGTAAACGAATATTTGTACAATCCTGGTGATCCCATTCCCAAAACTTCTTCATAGGACATGTGTTTTCATAATGAACATGCTCACTACATTTAAAACATTCAATTGATCCTTTAGAAATAACTTCTTTCCCTTTCCTAGAGTCAACTAGATGCTTCCTTTTTCCATGGAAGGTTATTGATCTATGACTTTAATTTAAACATCTATATAATCTTTATGTCCCTTTGAAACATTTTACTATGTGTTTATTTCCACATCTTTGACACATAGGTTTTTGAATATACTTACCTTTATGATTATTACCTGAACATACGTAGGGATTTGTTTCTCGCATATGTGATGCCTTATGAAAATCACTAAGGTTCAGGTGGTCAATCATGACTCCAGATAGTTGGTTGATAATAACCACAAGAGTTCTCATTGTAGCTCCCATATCATGTAGCTGCTCGTTCAGAAAACCATCATAGTTTTCTTCACATCCACTGTTACTTTGGTTCCTGCTAGATCCATCCATTTACTAAAACAAAAAATGTTAGTGTGAGTATATCAGTAAAATAATCATATAATATCTTATGAGGAGGGAAAACACTAATATATACTTATTCATGTTATCTTAAACTCATTAACTTTATAAAAATAACTATGAATCTTTTTAAAATCCTAACTATTATGGTAATGTCACTTATGCAAAAATTGTACCCTAACTTCTAAAGTTATCTAAACCGACCTTTGATACCAACTATAAGGACCCAGACTTAAACCTTACTTAATATTGAATTAAATGAATAACTCACATTGAGGATATTTTTAGGTTTTGTGTTTTAGAGAATTAGGAAATAACTATTACATCTCAAAAGATTTACAAAGTAGATACTTCTACACAATTTTCATTTTTTTTACAAAACATGAACTCTTGAAAAAAAAGAGTCATGTCTAGTTCCATGTTTAAGACAACATGAATTTTCCTTGATCCCATCCTTGACCCTATTCCACATTATGTCCTGTAAAAAACATTTCAAAAACTTGGTATGAGCATAAAAAGATCAGTAAGGGAAACATGAAGAAGGAAAACTGCTAGTTTTTCAAAACAACAAGTAAACTATGAATACCTTAACATAAGTAATACTTTTCACATTTATGAAGTAGTAAATACTCTTCATTGAATAAAAGATCATTACATACCCTTTTGTAACCAAAATATTACCATAAAACCCATATAAAGAACACATAACATATAAAGGTAACTTGAGACATAAACATACTTAAATGGAATTACCATACGGTCGACTTCCACACATATCACTAAATGGAATAGCCATATGGCCGACATACCCAATGCATTAGAGGTTATAACGTTACCACCCATCCTGGTATTCACGGCACCACCCGTCATTTGGTTTATCACGTAACCACCCATCAAATGTCCAAGTACCATTAAAAAATCATAGCACATAAAATATTGAAAATATAAAAATTTCACTATTAACATTTCATTTGAAATCACAATATATCATTTCAAGATATCGACAAAATCAATGAATTATCAAAATATTTTCAAAACCATTTAATAAAGAGATTTTGGAATCAAAGTGTTCCATACCACTTTGAAGCTTTTAAAGGAATAAAATTTAATCAAAACTTTATAATATCATGAGAATAAAGGTATTCATGATATAATATCCCGAAGGACAGTATATACACCATATCAAAGTGAATTGGCACATAACAACAATGAAGTCTCAATGGAATGTAAATTGAGACGAAATCCATTATAATGACAGTATCCTTTGATTAATGATAAATCAACTACATAATTATGTGTTAAAAAATAATACAACAAATATAAGTGGATATTAAGTGTAAAAAAATTGGAGGTTATTCACACATATTCATATAATGACATATTCAAGGAGTACAAGTTTAACCCAAAGAATCTAAATTGGGTTAAGAAGTTCCCTTACAGAAATTCGACAGCCTAACGACGTCACTTTAAAATTCAGAAAATGAGTTGATGATAGATAAAAAGGGTATCTCATCACTTGGACGTAACATTTACAGCAATAAGGATATATAAGAACATATCCCAATGTAAGAAGATGTAAATTAAAAGACCTAACAAAAAGAAGTCTTTTAAAAAGAGGAGGCTGAAAGGTTCCTTTACCGATTTGGGTAACTTTCGAAATGTACACCCCATGAAAGAAGTTTCATACAAAGAAGATGTGAATACTAATAAATTAAATTATATTACACAAAGAATACAATCATGGGAAGTACATACACCACACAAAAGAAAAAAGTGGCAAATGTATCATGAATCTTACAAGAACAAAAGTGAGATAAAAACCCCTTACCACGTTGTAATCAATCGAGTCGTATGACCCAATGTTAATAACCACCAAATTAATCACAGAATACCATGAATATAATGATAGTCATGATAATATATATCAAAAGTCAGTACACAATACACCAAATTCAATAAATAAGTGGCAACCAATTGAAATCTCACGGAATTAAAAGTGAGATAAGAAATCCCTTACAAAAATTTGGCAGCCTAACAGCGCCACTTAAAAATTATTAAAATGAATTTATGAGAGTAAGAGGGGGTATATCATCATATGAAAATAAAAATTACTGTATGGTGAATATAAAATAACATCCTACAACATAATAACATGGAGCATAAAATAAATGACATAAAAGAGAGTACTTGAAAAGAAAGAGAGAGGTCGGAACCCTTACCTCATGTCCGACTTGACTCGATCGTTCTTTAATCTCCTGATTAATAAACTAAAGTTAATTTATACTTGATTAAGAACCTTTTTAAAGTTTATTATTCCTTTTATATCACTTATTACCATGTTACAAACATTATGTAATCATTTAAGTTAATAACGTTCATTTTGTCGATATTTGGTACTTGAGTCAAAAATGGACTTCTTATAATCACATGTTGTTCATGTGGTCAATGGTTCATTATATCCAGAATGATATTAATGATTTGGATATCATATATATCATATATATCCAGTATATACATGTATTGATGATAGTACATAACATTTGGAGGTAAGAAATGAAATGCAACGTTCATGGAGACGGTAAGCCGTACGTACGCATGAACGCTACTTTCATTTGTATTTATTATTTTAATGGAATTAAAACATAATTATACATAGTTATATTATAATTACAGTATAATATCATATATAATATCATTAACTCCATCCTTTATACATCCCACATAAGGCATTAACGAGTCACATCACTTTGAGGGGGCGGTAGTCCGCACTTCCTCAAATGAGATTATCGTATTTACCCACTATGGAAACCAAAAGGTGTGCTATAAATGGGAATTAAAGAATCATAAGGAAATAATAAACACAATATATATATATCATATATAAATACAATGACGTCATAATGGCCACCATGATATGAGGTAAGGGGTAATTGAACAATCATCGTCTCGTGAGGCGTTAGTTTTCCATCCACAAAAACATTATGTTCTTCACCCATTAGATGGAGGTGTGTGTAAGTGTAGTTCGAATAAATCTCATAACAACATACTAGTATATTGAGGATACTGGTTTTGTTACAAAATAATGGAATAAAAATAGTTAAGGGGTTGGATAAGTAAAATAAAAGAAAGCAAATGAAGAGAAACTATTACCTTTAATTTGGGTAACTCCCTTTGGTTTGAACCAAAGGACTTCTTAAAGTGACTTATGCCTAAGGTAAGGCTTCTAGTTAGAGAAGAGGGATTTAGGGAGATTAATTGGTAAGAGTTTGGATGAGAAAAATGGCTTGAGATGTGTGAGTAATTGGTTATAAGTGGTCTCATTTTATAAGGGAGAGGAGGGGCTCTTTAGGAAAGTGTGAAAATATTATTTTATTATATAATGATATTCGGTTTATAAAGGTCCAAAAATCATTAAGGTCGAAGATAAGATGAATCATATTCGAAATAAAATCATCCAATCAGAATTTAACATGTTTTAGATAATATTTTAATAATTATAATCTTTTTTATTTAAATCATTTATTAATGAGGTAAATACTGCATCATTATTGTGTCATATATAATTTAAATTAGTTGATGTCTAAAAATTATAAAAAAATACCATGATGTTGGAAATATTATTATATTTCCAAATAATATTTATATACAAAAATATTACTTATATAACACCATATAAAAATTAATTTACTAAACGATTTTTGTTTATGTCATTTTTGCCTTTACTTTAAATTAATTAATCTAAAGTGTCATTATCATTTATAAGTGGCTCCATGGGGTCCCAAAATGGACCCAAATATTCCCATGGTCGTCCATGACTCAGCTAATAAGGTTAGTAAAAATGTTAAGGTAATTTTTAATTATTATAATATTCTTTTTACCTTGAATTACCATATTTACCTTTAACCACGGTAAAAAAAGTCAAAAGTTACTATTCACCAAAAATTATTTTCATCTTAATGAACCAAATTTTACTTCTTGATAACAACCATGTATGTTGGATTTTCTAAATTAAATTCACAGAAATGGTAAAGTTTCATTTAAATGAAAAAAATCAGTTTTTTTAACAACAACTAAGTGGTTTCACTATTCATCACAAATTGAAGTTTTTTAGAAAAATACCAAAAATTAAGCCTAAGATATATTTGATATTCTGAATTCAAAAATGATGTCTATTTTTCCAAATTCAAAACATAGAACTGACATTAATTAAATTTAAAATTAATTCCTGTTATCCAAACAAATAACGTATTTTTAAGAAACAATAACTATCAAAAGATTGATACTTGTTTACATCCAATTTCAAAGTGAAATTAAATCCAATGACCAAAATTGGATTAAATTGTAAAAATATATTTTTATTTAACTTTAAAACCAATTAAAAAGATAATATAACCATAAAAATAAATTAGATTAAAAGGCACTTTTGAATTAAAACACAATATTTTCACTATTCATTAAAAAATGAACTTTATCGGAAAAATTCCAAAAATTTACACAAAGTAAATTTTTATGTCCCCATTATAAAGAAGGATTTTATTTGGTCAATTAGAATTTTTTAAATTGACAAAAACTATATTTAAAGAGGGTTCTCCATTAAAAGGCGGTAGATCGACCTTTTAATGTAAATTATGCTTAAAATTAGATTCATTCATATTTTAACCCTCTAACTTTTTATCGAATAAATGTAAATACATTTAACAGACATGTATAATCATATTGTAGTTAGTTTTGTTCATTCTTACCAATACAATTGCTTCGAGTTAACTACCATTTAAAATAATAATATTATATTATTAGTGTGCAATGTATGATTTCAAATAAACCCGTTGTTGCGTATCGGGTACGCTATCAAACATAGAAACCCTTTTAAAGTAAAATTAATATTTAATTCACAAATATTAATAAATATGAAAATTTCATATTCTTTATTTACCTGGGATGTTACAACCCACATCTTGAAAAACATCCCGATCCATCCTATGATTACCAATCCATCCCTTGAATGCTAATCTTCCACTGATCTGGGGGTCTGATCACACACAGTCCCACCCAAAAATAGTCAAATCGGGACCCCATGATCCAATGATGAAGAACACGAAAAACATATGGGAGGAAATCACAAGAAAAAGGTTTAAAAATTCATTGAACAATATTTCTTAGACAATAAACTATATTGGTGATAGTTGGGGTGAGAAATAATGGAATAATAGGGATTAAAAAAAATTAAATAATCAATTTAATTTGATAAGGGCTCATGCGAAGGTTTCAAGAATCACATATCAATAAGAATATTGATAATAAATGATTATACAATTTAATAAAGAGGGAGAAAACCACAATTGACGAGTCATACCTTGATTCAGATCATTCGTTGATGAATAATGTTCTCACTAGTGAAGGAGGAAGATCCACCACATTTGCAGTATCTCAATTCACTTGGATCTGGAGTCTCGTCATCATCTGATCTTGATTTGACAATAAAGGAGAGTGGTGGTACCTCCTATCAATGATTCTAGGGTTATATAAAAAAACTAGAGATATTCCAAAAAATAATACTTATAGGGGAAAATTAGTTTTAGGTTGTTTAATAAATTAATTAAATAATTAATAAATTAATCCACTGAACACACCCATCAACAACCATTTTATCTGAACATCCCAAGCCAACCCAATTTAGGTTACTCATAGGGTAAAACTCACATTCCATATTTAACTGTGATCTTAGATTTTTTATTCGAGGATATATTTAAGAGTTATCTCATTTTTATTGAAAAACTATGCATACATAATATAAAATATATTTAATATTTTTATAAAATTATTTCCAGACACACCAAGCCTCAGAATCACACACCGTCTTAGCACCTGACTTCAAAAATATTTCTAGATATATTTAAAAGTATTACAAGGAAAAAGGGTCTCTAAATTATTTACTCCTTCCAAATTTTCATTTTTTAAAAGAAAAACTAAGAAAAACGATCGGGATACTAAGATTGCATCTGGCTCTTCTACTCCAACTATGGGGGATATGCAAGGAAGTAGGAAACCTTGCCAACCCTCTCTAAGATATCAAATGTCCTAATGATCCTTGGGGATATCTTTCCTCCTTGGTAGTATATCCACAATCCTCATCATGGGGAGACTCTGAGGAAAACACAGTCTCCTTGATCGAACTCCAAGGGCCTATGAAATCAATATGCATAATATTTATACCTGCTCTAGGCATTCCTCATCTGATCACAGATCATTTGGACCTTCTCTATTACTAGCTACACAATCTCTATCCCAAAAAGAGACACCTCACCAATCCAATTCTAGCATAAGGGTAACCTATAGGGTCTCCCATGTAGGACCTCAAAAGGTTCCATGCCGATAGTAGAGTGGAAGATATTATTGTATGAAATCTCTACTAATGGTAAGTGATCCTACCAACTTCGGACAAATTCTTACAAGAAATACCTCAACATATCTTCTATAACCTGCATAGTGTTCTCATTCTTCCCATCTATCTTGGGGTGAAAGGATTTAATCATCCTGATATGGGTCCCAAATTCCTCCTATAGGACACTCTACAACCATGATGTGAACCACACATCATGGTCGAAGACAATAGTTAGGGTAACCCTATGAAGGAAAACGATATCCCATATGCACAACTACCCCAAACTCTCCACCAAACTCTGCTCCCTGATAGCAAGGAAGTGTGCCAACTTTGTAAAGTGATCATCTATCACCCAGATATCATCATAGTCTCTCACTATTCATGTAAGACCCATTAAAAAAAATCCTTGGATATGCCATACCATTTCCACCTAGGGATCTCAAGAGGCCACGATAAACCTACCAACCTGCTAATAAGTGAGACACTAAGAGACAAACTCATCCACACTTCATCTCATGATAGACCACCAAAATTTCTATTGAATGTCTCTATACATATTCCCCACATTGGGATGTACAATCAAAGGAGATGTGTGAAACTCTATCCTTACCTCCTCCCACATTATAACTGGGACCATCATCCATACCTGGAAAAGGAAGAAATGATTCCATCCTTTATAAAATCCATCTAGTGAATATCCTAAGGATATATGGTCATGAAAGACCTCATACTCAACGTCCCCAAATAGTGACTCTCTCACATGATGGAGGAGAGGAGGATTTAACACCATCGACTAAAGAAAAGATATACCCTCCCTCTAAACTAGGGTTAGCTGTAAGAAAGCTAAATTCTCAGAATCCTCCTCTACCAAGTGATCTTGGGACTTCCTAATAAGGTAATATTCCACCATGTTACCCTTATTAGGAGTATAGACTATATCAAATTCATATTCCTTTAGGAACCCCAACCAGTACCTCTATCTCAGGTTAAAGTCTCTCTGCGTGAATACATACCTGATACTTTGATGGTATGAGTGAACAAAAAAAAATCTCATAGAAGATTTTTCCTCCACATCCTCAGAGTGAAGACTACCAATACCAGCACTAGGTCATGAGTCATGTAGTTATTCTCATGGGGTCTCAACTTCCTCAACCCATATGCAATACCTGCATGTCTCTACATCAATACGTAGTTGAAACCAACTCTAGAGGCATCATAATATACTAAGTACCCCATGACCTAATCCTATAGTCTCAAAATAGGATAAATCATCAGCCTCAGCCTCAACTCCTTGAAGTCACTCTTGAAATACATAGTCTAGGTAAAAAAATTCCCTTTCTATGTCAGGATGGTCAAATGGGATGAAATCCTAGAGAATTCTTCCACAGACCTCCTGAATCTAGAACTAACTCCACAAGAGTTCCCCATGATACTGGTACTCTCAAAACATGTCTAGAATCTATCCTCAAGTATCTTATATGATCCTACTCAAATGATGAGGACATAAGGGTACCAATGAAGAATAATTCTATGAACTGATCAATGAAGGGTTAAAGGAATTGGTTGATAAGTCTCTCAACACTGACGATCACCTAATACACAGAAGGGTATCACCACCAACTCAACAAAAACATAGTGGCTAAAAGAATCCATGATCAGTACAATATCCCCTTGAACTAAGAGGTTGTGATATCCCTCCCTGAGATAAAATATGATAACTACTTCTCCCTAATCCACTGGTTGATGAATTAATCTATTCTCAGAGTTGGATACTCCTACCCGACAGTTCCCTGATTTAGGTGACATCAATCTAAACCTCACCTCAAGATCTCATTAACCTATTAGGAAAAGAACATAGGGCTTCCCAGGCGAACACACTAGGTTTTATGAATCCCTAATTATGAAAAAACTTCCAACTACACCACTAGATCTTGCAGTCCCATGGGGTCATCCTAAATGTTAGAGGAAACATCAGGTCATCCTTGGTGCAAGTCTATACATATTTCCATCTCATGGTGGGAAGGTAAACCCAAAATTACATCACACCCCACAATTGTTGGAGGGAGTTGAGAGCTCATAATATCCACTACTTCAAGGGTAATACTAGCCAATTGATAAATTGGTTGTAACCTCCTGTGAATGATCTAATCCTACTCTATTTGAGGATCACTCCTAATCAAGGAGGAAAAATCCATCCCACAACCTTGAATCACTATCATATTCACTGGTAGAAATAATATGAGTATGGATGGTAGATGACTAATTTATACTAAGGAAAACATTGTAGGGTCTCACTGTCGTTATAGAAAGACTTCATGTGAGGATCTCTCCCCTCATAGAGTAAGGTCTCCCCATCATAAAAACATGTGATCTCAAATACTTTATACAGGAGCCTCCAACACAAGGGTCAAGTAAAAATCCTTCTACCAGTATCTCTAGATCTTAAATATGGGATACTTTTTGGGAAATGTGGGTTTCAACAGTATGATAACAACTCCATCTAGAGAAGTAGAGACATAGGTCATACCCTGAACCACACTTGAGCCTCTTGTCTAGAAGCCCCATATGTTGGGAGTACATCCTTTCCCTTGCCTGCCTGATCTTGTCAACCAGGGCCTACTCTGAAACCCCATCACACCCACCTATCTTGGGCATGTAAATCAAAGGGACTCATCCTTCACAACTTAAAACTATCTGATTTATGTGTAACTGACTTGTACTCACTATTTTTAATCACATTACAAGAATGAATCTCAGTGGGGGAAGTGTCCCTCTTCCTTTCCTATCTAATTCTAGACTAAAAAATCTCCATCACAAGGCTCTACTGCCACCCAATGTCATCCTAGAGAGGTACCATGAGGAACACCATTGAAAGGGTTCCTATTCAAGAGTGATATCCAAACCACAAGATTGGGCCTAATCTCAACAACGTAAGACGATATTTTGGATCCACATAAAACCTTGGTGATCTATGTATTTTGAACTAGAAATGTGCACTCATCATAGGTGAATAATCTACTAGTACCACTAGAACCAACTAATTCTATACAAAGATCATTTTTTTATAGTGGAACAATCTAATTAGTCAGGATCCACAAAAATCTAAAAACTTAAATCACTGACTCAAGACAATCCTCTACTACATGGGGATCTGGCTCATTGATGAACCTCAGTGGCTTTTGATGTTGGAACTCATGGAGTGCCCTAATATTGGGTACATCCTCATAATAATATGTTTCTTGATAGGTGGGGGATTTAACTCAATAAGGATAGTTAAAGACATACCATGATCAAATGGTCATATATATATATGGGTATTTGACTAAATAAAGAAAATAAAAGACTCAATCCAATAAGATGCATGTACCATTGAACCCTACAACCGATTTATTGGTATGATGAGTCGACAAAGAGGTGGTCAGAGTCCTTATTTATAGATATGTTGTCTGACACACCAAAACTGGATTCCCTGGACTGAAATCTGTTCTCGAGATACTTCAACACCTTTTTACTAATTCCCAACCAAATCATCATAAGGGTACTAATAAAAACACCATCCTAAGAAATGAACTACTTTGATACCAATTAGTCACGACCCAACCCTATAGGGATGAAGATGTAACTACCCCAATCTCACCTCTATAGGCCATTGGATGACGATAAGAGATGAGGGGCATAACTAATATGGGATTCCTTTTCCTAATGTACCTATATGCATGCACTCAACCGTCTCCATGAAGAAGTGTAAAGGAATAATAATAAAATATGGAACATTTAGAGAATAACCATTCATGTGAACCTCTAGGGAGTAAAAGAGTAAAATAATGTAATTTGAAAAGAAAAAGGGGAAAAATATATGCCCAACCAAAAAGATGTCCTAACCTAACAAATATGGAAAAGTAAAGTGCTGAGAGATCCCAAATCTAGAACTCCAATACCCAACTACAAAACATAGTCAAATGCACCAGGGTATCCCTATGATCCTCTATAACTTCTAATAACCTATCCGTCATCTGTATAAGACATGAAACATGTGGGAAAAGCCTATACAAGGGTGAATATATACAAACCCATTAAGATGACCTGACCGTTGAAGGGGGGACATAATATTGTAATATCCCATATTTTTTCAGGTATGGCTCTCTTTGATTTTTTTATTTTATCCTTGGTGGATGAGTCTTGTTCAAAGATGGAGAACCTTTTTTTTGGAGAAAATGACCTATAAATGCATTAAGTGTTTCATGGGTTCTTGGTGAGTTGAGAAACTTTAAAAGAGGTTCAGTTTTTTTAAAAGGTAAATCGACTAAAAAATAAACATTAGAACATTTACTTTCCATGAAAAGGGATTTCATGTCATGTAATTGTTTGATTATTTTAATAAAATAAATCTGAGGTGATGGGTTTTTCGACATATTCCATTAAAAAAATTTACATGACGTGTAATCACATTACACAACATATAAATGCCTGAACCACTATTTTAAACATATTGTGTGGATGATTTCTCATTATTTTAGTGTATCTCCTCTCCTATCAACCCTAGGGAATTATATAGGAGATTTTGGGGTGCCAAATGCCCTTATAGATGTCCTGTTTGTGTGAACATTCCCTAGTAAGTCTTTTTAGTTAGGTTTTTTCATTATCTTCCATATTCTCTAATTGTTGGGATGAAATCCTTTAACCAATTGCGTTTTTGGTTTTTCTCTTGATCAGTTGTGATCTAGGAACCTCTTTTAAATCATTCACACCTTCTTCCTCATGGGAATTTTGAGTCATAATAAATTTTTTCCTAATGACCATTCAAATTTTATTTTCTCTACTAATTTGTATAGTGGAACTTGGGTTGAATCCTCAATAATGGTACAAATTTTGTAGTCAATTGTTTTTGTTTTGTCTTTTGAAAAGGGATTTGTTTAGAGAGATTAATTAAATTGATCGATGGATTATGTTTTATTTAATAAATTTATAAATATTTGGGTGAGTTAATTATCAGAGAGTTAAGCTTATGATATCCTTGATCTTTTCAAAACTTTTCATTAAATTAACATCCACTTCACAAGGTGATTTTGACCGGAACTCCCAATTATTTTGGATTTAATCCAAGCCTTAACTAGGGTTATAATCATTATAAAATATCATTAATGGAAATTTCAATATTTCATGAATCCACATGTAATTTTGGTTCAAAAAATCCATGAAATCCACATGTTAAAAATATGTCATTGATCCATAACATATTTTAATTGACGTACACAATATTAATTCAAATAATGTTAAATGAGCGAAAGATATTAATCACTTAGCATCTCCAAATTATGACTCACCCCAATGAGAGATTTACTCAGCCATTTGGGTGGTTAATAATCTGGTTGGAATGTTTTTGGTGATGATTTAAAAAGATAATAAAAATAATGGGACAAGAAAAGAGAAGTGCGTTGAACACACACATGAAATGTGAGGAGAGGTAAAAATGCACTTTTGATTGAATGAGAAAGTGAGAAAAGGGAAGGGTTTTCAACTTTATTTAAACTATTTAAATAAAATTAATATTATAAAACAATTTTTTTATGGTTATAAGATAATATGAAGATGAAACATGTGTTAAAATTCAAATTAAATTTAAAACAACTTATATGATTACAATTAAAAATAAGAGAAAAAAACATGAAATGAAAATAGAAGAGGTCTCAATTATTGAAACAAGATTAAGGAAAGTCATCCTAGACACTTGGAAATGCTCTATTAATTCTAAATATCCTTCTTAAGTGATGAAATTCCAATCCCTTACAAGGAGAAGAGGAGGATGTTTTTATAACCCAAGGTAGTGAACTATTTGCATTCCAAAACTTCCCCTAAACTTATCTCTCTAATTATATAATTTAGACATCCCAATATGGATAAAGATTATTCAAAAAAGTTTTAGATATATATTTGGACTGTTCAACCCCCAAATTTTATGTCCATTGGTCTTTTTATCCAAAGTTATGACTGTTGTACTAAATAATGCACTATTGTCCATTTTATCGAAACTTTTTCAAAAGATCCAATATGAATGGGTTTTTGAACATAAATATAACCTCAAATAAGAACAATTTATTCTAAAAATTTTATCACATAAATGTTTTCTTTCATACCAAAAAATTCAGATCAATTGATTGATTGGATTTGGATAAAAGTCCAGAAAGGTAGGATGTTTTTAATTCCCAGACAGAATTGTGTGCTGGACATCAAAGCATAAATTGAGCCTTTTTTGTGGATTTGGGACATAAAATTTTTATCCAATATGTTTCTGGATATTAAAAAACATAATATGCAGTTTCATAAAATTTTGGCTACTCTATTGAGCCCAAAAATTCTATCTTCATGGATGGTCCGATTTTCTCAATATATTTGATGGATTTTTTGTGTGGTACATATGAACCATTATATGGTAGTATTAAACCTAGATTCAATTTAATTATTTGTAGGAAATTTAAGCAACCCCAAAAAATGATAATCACACAATTTTGATATGTAGTTTGAGATTTCTAATTAAAATAGTAAACTAACTTGAATCTGGATTAACTCAAATAATTCTAAAAAATTATATTTAGTATTAAAACATGGGTATTTTACACCAATTATTCACTTTTACCTGAAAATTACTTAAGGGGGTAGAATAAAAGTTATTAATAAATTAATAAAATCAAATACCCCACACTTAGTCTTGTGAATTTACACATGTACAACAAATATAAAAACATAACTAAATAATTTTTACTCACCAACAAATACTAAAATTTTGTTTCCTCAAATCAGTAGGTCTAGATTAGTTTACTCATCCATAATGAATTCCACCAAAAATTATTACAACAAAAATGTTCAAAAAACAATTAATTTTTCATAATCAAAATTAGAAATGGAAAATGTGGGCACTCATAACTCACTCTTATCAAGATGATGAATTTTTTAAGAAGGTTCACTCATTCCCTAACCAAAAGTGAAAATCATAGATTTTGAAAGATCTATCAGCTTCAATTAACTATTATAAAGTGAAAATGAATCAAGAGGTAATTTTAGGGTTTTTTAGTGGCTATGGGATGGTAGGAATATAATGTCCAAAAGAGTATAATATAGGGGTAAAACACCAACATGGGAAAAGAAATGAATTTTTTTTGAAAAGAAAGATGGAAGGAAATGGAAATGCATATTTACAAGGGCATGAATTTTTGAAGGAATACAATAGGGGGAGAAAATTGGAATGGGATGAAATGATGAAATATGTACAGGAACACAAAACTTCTCCAATTAACACAAGAAAAGATGATGCGAGTGTTCCTTTTTTTCAAATTTCTTTTGAAAGTAGAGCTTGAAAACAATCTGACACTCATATCCCAACCTATGTTTGATCTCTTCATGACACTAATTTTAATAGTTATTACAAGCTCAAAGGTTTAGGAAGAGTTAATTTTGACCCACCCAAGACACAACCTATTATTTTTTTTTTCATTTTTTATTTTTTTTATTTCTTTCATATATTTTTTGAAAACTCTTCAATATCATTTATACAAGATGTAAAAAACATATATACATTTCCAAACCTCACTAAATGATAACATATCCCCCACACATAAATTTATTATTTCCCTTAAGCATATGATAACACATTGAAAATCAAGTAAATGGTACCCAAAATTAAATCCATTACCCCCACACTTAATTTTCATTAAATTATGCAATGTAAATACATGTATATGTTGGGTGGGACAAGGTTTTGGTCTTATAATGTGGATATATAAAAAGGGTTTTCATCGTATTGAAGAGGCTTTCAAAATGAGGATCAATGTAAGGTTAATGGGAGGCTATTTGGCTATTATGATTCTCATGTAGTTCTGAAAATGTCTCTATCATATTAATGTACACCAAGGTATAAAATTCAGCTCGAAGGTACAAAAAATAAAGAGTCCCAATCAGGGATGAAAAACATACAATACCAAAATATTTCCATAGGTAACCTTGGCATGAAATAATATGTTATTTCCTACAGTTGGGGAAGAATAATTTTTCAAATAAAAAACCGAGCATTCATAATTTATTGATCTTGAAAAAAAATTCATTATCCAAGTTTATGATGAAAATAAAAAATGTTTGAGATAAAAAAAGTCATTGGACTCCCCAAAAAGCTTAGAAATTTTTTCAAAATTTAATGGTGAGTAATTATAAATCTTTTTTTTTGTATTTTTTTAGTTTTTTAGTTAAAAAAACACCCCCACACAAAAGAGAATGAGGAAAAAAGGGTTTTATGAAAGAATGGTTTAAAAAATGAGAATGAGATAGGAAGAAGATAATATAGAGAGAGAGAGATAATGGGAAAGTGGTTCCCCTAGTTTGGATTTAGTGGGTTATTGTATTTATCCAGTGGTGGGTCTATTATAGTAGTTGGGGATCTAGTGGATGTCAATGTGGTTCCTAGGACATGTGTACTCTCATGGTGATGCTTTAACTGATTTCCAATAACCATGAATGTAATTTTAGAAGAGGGGTCTTGGACCTGCACTTCACTAAATAGGTAAACATTGGTAATAATAAAAGGAACTTCCAAATGAGAATTAAGATTACATGGGTGAAGATAAAATTGAGAGTTGAATAGCATTACCTTTTCACCTTCATGGAATACCTTTTGCAGGTTGTGTTTTTCATGGAGTGCCTTAGCCTTTTCATTATAGTGATTGGAATTCTCATAAGAATATAGATAAATCTCCTCCAGTTCATTCAACTATAATAATATTTCTTATCTAGATTTTTCAAAATCAAAATTACAAGTTTTGATAGTCCAAAATGACTTGTGTTGGATTTAAACTATTAAATAACATGATTGACCAAAAACTAACCAAAATGGAGACATCCCAATGGGTATTTTATAGGAAATTCAATAATCCCAAAGTGCTTCACCAAGTCTTTCAGGTCATTATTTTCTGGTGGGATTTATAATTTACTCAAGCACTATTTTCACTTATCTATTAGAAATTTCATCCATTAAATTTGTTTTGGGGTGATTTTTAGTTGAAGTTTGATGTAAAACCCCATTCTTTTTCAAAAGATATTCCTTGGTCAGATTATAGAAATGAGTTCCTAAGTCACTTATCAAGGCACACAGTGTTCCAAATTTGTGTAAGATGTGGGTTTTTAGGAGATCAATAACAATATGTGAATCATCTTTTCTAGCGTGTTTAGCCTCAACACACCTAGAAACATAGTTAACAACTAGAAGAATATATGAGAATCTATTGGAAGGGGGAAAATGTCCCAGGAAAATGATCTGCCAAACATTGAGAATCCCATATAAGATTAAAGGATTTTGTGGAATTTCATTTCTTTTAGAAATTGTTCCAAACTTTTGGCAAGTGGTACATGATTCAAAGAACTCATGTGAGTCCTTGTAGAGTGAAGGCCATAAGAATATAGAGTTAAAGACCTTTCAGGAGGTCCTTTGTGGTCTAAAGTATCCACCACCAAGCATTTAGTGGTACAATTATTATATGGAGGAACATTCATCTTCATCAACACATATCCTAATTACCATGTTAGCCCTAGTTTTCCAAAGATTACTATCTTCTCAAAAATATAATTTTGAATCACTTTTTATCTTCGTTTTTTGTTCTTTTGATTTTTTTAGGAAAAACACTAGCAACTTTGTTATTTACAATTGGGGCATACTGTGGTAACTTTGGAGTGAGAGATGATAGGTGTTGATTTGAAAATTTAAGATCAATTATTTCTAAATGAGAATAATTATAAATTATACTTAGGTGATCATCCACATGGTTTTATTTTCTAGGTATATCTTTAATCACAATGTCAAAATCTTGGAGTATTAGGATCTATCTTATTAGCCTCGGTTTGGAATCAATTTTCTTAAGTAAGAACTTTAAAGATGAATGGTATTTAAAAATGATGATTTTGGAACATAAAAGATCGGTCCAAAATTTATCCAGGGAAAAAAACCACAACTAAAAGTTCATTTTCATTCACAATATAGTGAGATCGAGTTTCATCCAATGTTTTGAGGAATAATATATGAAATGAGGATTGTTTTCTCTTATTTGACCAATAACATCCCCAATGGCCCTATTAAAAGCACCAAACATCAATTCAAAGGGTAAGGACTAATATGGGGGTTGGATTATTGGGGTAGATGTAAGGACATCTTTGATTTTGATGAAGGATCTCTTTCAAGCCTTATAGAAATGGAATGTAACATCATTTTCGTGTATCCGAGTGAGTGAGAGGGAAATACTATTGAAGTTATAGCTGAATCACTAATAGAAAACAATATGAATAAGAAATAAAATAATGTGTTAAACTGACGTGGGTTCAAGAATGGAATGGATCACCTCAAATTTGGAAGGATCAACTTGAATAACCTCTTGTGCAATTATGTTCCCTAGAAAAATCCCATCATAAAACATGAAGTGAAAATTTTCAAAATTCAGCACAAGGTCACATTTGACACACTTTTTTAGGAACAAAGAGAGTGAATTCAAGAATGATTAAAATGAGTCACCATAAATGGTAAATTCATCCATGAATACCTCCATGAAATGCTCAATGAATTCAAAAAATATACTCATTAAACACCTCTGGAATGTTGAAAGAGTATTCCAAAGTCCAAAAGGCATTCTCCTATATGCATATGTTCCAAAGGGGCAAGTGAATGTAGTCTTTTTTTAGTCCTGAGGTAAAATTGGGATTTGGAAGTAGCTAGTTTATCTATAAATAAAGCAGTAATGTGATTTTATAGCTAATCGTTCTATCAATTTATCAAGGAAAAAATAGGGCATTGATATTTTTGTGTTTTGAAATTCAATTTCTGATAATCTATGCACACATGCCATTTTTTTTTCTCTCAAGTTGTGACCAACTCCCTATGTTCGTTTTTGAAAATAGTTATACCACCCTTCCTAGGCATGAATTCAATCAGACTAACCCATTCACTATCAAAAATTGGATAGATAATACCATCTTGGATAAGCTTGGTAATATCTTCCCTAAATACCTCAAGTATGAGTCGATTGAGTCTTTTTTGAGGTTTTATAATTGGTTTGGATGATTCTTCTAGATGGATGTGATGCATGAAAATGGTAGGTTTTATGTCTAGTATGTCATCTAGGGTCAAACCTAAGGCCTATTTGTTTTCTTCTAACACCTGAACAAGTTTGGACTCCTCAACTTTAGTAAGTGCAACAGAGATAATGACTAGATAAGAGTGATCATGGAAAATGAGTGCATATTTTAGGTGCGTTTGAAGAGGTTTGAGACTGGTTTCATTCTTTATTTGTGGGATTTAAAACTTAATAATAAAAAGAGGAATTTATTTTGCTTCGATTAATTTTACTCAATACACTCCAAGGTGGAATAGTAGATATCAGATTTGAGATGAGATTCAATAGAGTTTTCAAGATCCTCTATATTGATGGAGTCTATGAATGAAAGGACAAAATCAACTTCCACATTTATGACTTGGTTAATCATTGTGAAAATTTCACAAACTCATCTCTCATTAGAACATGATTAAAATGATGGAATGGGGGTGAATCCACTCTCATAAGTGTCCTTGGAATCATGGATAGAGAATGTAGAGTAATCCTATGATGGGTATTTCGTGGCTTGAAAAATGTTTAACATGACCAGTGGGTCACAAAATTCCCTGGATTAGATGCCTGTATGGACATAAATCTTAGTTCTAGCTGTCATGAGGAATGGTATTCCTAGAATTAGGTGAGATCAAGAATAATTATCCTCACCTTCCACATCAAGGAAATATAAATTAGTTGTGAATATAAGATCATTGACTTAGAAAAGAAAAGCCTCAATTATTCCCTCAAGACTAGCAGTGCTTTAATTGGATAACTAGATGAAAAGAATCATTCGGTGAAAGGGAACTAGATAAAGGTTTGAGAAGACGGATTTGGGAATGAAATTTATTGAGTCTCCTAGGTCTATGAGTGCATCATCAAATTTGGAACTCCCTATTTGGAATGGAACCATAAAGGTCCCTGGATCTTTTAACTTCATGGGTATATACTGCTAGGTTGAAATATTCTCGATGGTCCAGTGTTGTCTCTTATGGGTGCACAATTCATTAATAAACTTTTCATACTTTGGTATTTGTTTGATGGAATCAAAGATGGGAATGTTGAATTCAACATGTCTAAATATATAGATCATTTTAGGACTTGGTTCAAAGGACTTTTTGGCTTAGAGATGGATTAAGGAAAAGAAATTGGGTTCCTTAGAGAAATAGAAGGAGGTGAGGGAGTGTCTTTAGGTTCTTTTTCAGGATTTTTGTTCTTTTTATTTTCAAGCTCAACATTCAAAGGTTAAATTGAGGATTCTTCATGAGGCATGGAAATTTGTTTTTTTGATCGAAGTGAAATCTCACTTAAATTACCCTAAGGGATGGGAAATGGTTGAGATGGGATTTGGAAAGAATTTGTTTGTTGTTTTTGACATAGGTGGGATGACAGTTGACCAATTTAGATTTCAATGTTTTTAAGGATAGAATGGGTTAAGAAGGAAAGTTATTCTATAATAATTCCCATGTACTCTTAGAAGAAGAGGCATGTCCCACATTGGGATTACCTTGATTTGGATTCTTGGGAAAGTTCTTGTATTGGGTTGGGAATTGTGAAGGCACATTATGATAGTGGAAAATAGGAGGATCAAGAGGAGGATTGCTCCTTTGAGGTCGAGGAACAAAAGAATAAGGTTGTTGGAAGTTACCACCACCTTGACCATATTGGAATTTGTCTGGGTTTGAGGAGGTAATTGATGGGGATGATAAATGGGATTAAAATACCTCAAGCCTAGGTTATAGGTAAAAGATAAGGGATTAGAGTTGGGTTGGGGGAGTTTCTAATGAACTGAACTGATTGTTGAGGGGTGGTCTTCCGCTGAGCATATGCTGCATTGAGCTCCATTGGACTAGAAGAATCAGATGGATCATATTGAAGATATATACATGTGATAGTTGGATGATCTAGTGAGCTACTGATTACACAATTTTTGATATGTATATGGAATAGAGATTTTGGAGAAGATGAGGTTAGGTTTTTATCAACCACCACTAGTTGTCTCACAAGACTAGTAAGTTCACTCATCCACTCAGTCATGTTGTTGGGATCTATGAATTGATGCTCTTGTACTTTTTTTACTTGATCATATGCTTGAGTATGGAATTTATATATGTTTTCAGTCATGTTTCTTATGATATCTCATGCAGCTATAGGAGTTTTTTCAACAAGAGAACCACTACTTTCGACATCAATGAGATTTATCTTCATAGAAAATAACCCCACATATAAGTATTGGATCAAGAGTTGTCTAGGGATTTGTTAGTGTGGGTAGGTTGCCACAATATTTTTGAACCTCTCAAAGTACTTATAGATTTATTAATTGGGGAATTGATGAATACCACTTATTTTTTTTGGATATAAGTAGTTTGACAAGCTTGGGAAAATTTCTCTAAGAAGATTCACTTCATGTCATTCCATGTGGTTATGAAACTGGGAGGGAGGTTGTAGAGCGATGACTTTGTGGAGTTAGCCAGGGAGAAATGGAATGCTCAAAGTTTGATTTTTTTCATCAAAAACCCCTCGAGGCTTCACAGTAGAGCACACCACTTGGAACACTTTTTGGTGAAGATTTGGATCCTCACTGGCTAGCCTCTGGAAATGAGGTTGAAGATGAATCAAACCCAATTTGAGTTTGAAATCATCCTCAATATTTGGATATTGAATACCAAGGGGTTGGTAATTCATATGAGGGGAAATAATTTATTTTAAGTTTTTCCCTAGGATTGGCCATATCTAGAACAATTGGTTGGACAATGAATGGTTTTGGAGTGATTTGATTATCCCTAATGTTCCTCCTAAGTCGGCGAAGAGTTTGATCGATTTCCATGTTAAAAAAATATGATGAATTGTTTGGGAAGCTTTGAGGCATTCATATATATTTTTAAAGGATGAGTAAGGTAAGTTTTTCTTTGTTTTTTTTTTCCATTTATGATTTTTATCAGAAGGAATATTTTTCTTTGTGTTTTTTTTAAAAAATTGGTTTATTTTTTTGGTTTTTAAAAAAAAAATTAAAAACTATCGACTACTAGTTGCACCATCCTTGGAAACTACATCATTTTAAGTGTGTCCAATTATCTTTAATCAATTTTCAAAGGTCCCATGTTCTTCTATTGTGTATAGAAACACTCAGGTCAAATCCTCAATGATGGTATAAATTTTGGAGTCAATTTATTTCATTTTTTCTTTTCAATAAGGGGGTTTGTTCAAATATATTAATTAAATTTATTAATAGATGATTTTTTATTTAAAAACTTGATAAATATTAGGGTGATTTAATTATTAGGGAGTTAGTATTGTGATATCCTTGAGCTTTGAAAAATTTTTCATTAAATTAACACCCACTTCACATTCATAATTATATCTTCAAAATAAAAAAAATCAGTCTCATTGCTAGAGTATCTTAACATGATAACCATAACATCCTAAGATTTATGGAGTGATTAAATACAAATAAACACACACTCTAGATATACGAGCTTTACCTTTACTAATTCCAACTGACTCTGAATCATATTGAATTCATTAACATGATCAAACATTATATTTAACTTTAACATTCTCATACCAAAAAACCACCACAATAGAAAAACATTTTTCATTAATTATAGGATCACATGGGGTGTGTACAACACTGATAGGAGGATAAATCAGTATTGGTAACTTTAATCTAATTTAACTTTTTTATCCCTTTTCACCTCTTCACTTATTCAGTGAGTAGAGCTATTTATCTATCCTTTGATTGATATGAAGATATATAATAGGAATGTAATAGAATATAACATCAATATTATTAATTAGGTTATACTATTTTCAATATTACTATATACCCGATGTGTTATGGTTATTATTCCACATGCACAACTTCCTTATTATTATAAAAAAGTATGAGAAATAGTATAACCATGAAATTGTTATCCTAGAACCAACCAGGTATAAAGAAAGAAATGGGTTTCTATTCTATAAGACCAATAGAATATCATTTTTGGACCACTCCTTATTAAGTAGAATAGTAATGAACCTCTTATGTCCCTCCAGGATAGTATGTGTGATCTTCTACCTTAGTCACAATAGTAAAGTTTCTTGCCTCAATATTCTTTAGAATTATTCAATAGAGTACCATAGGCTAACTATCTTATTTTTTGATATCATGGATATGATCAGTATTAGAAAAGGTTAGAAGATATTCACTTCTTTCTCTTCTTATACAGTTCCTGGAATAATCACTTCCTTTAACACTGGAACACCTTCTTCTTCCTTAAACATCACAGAATAATCACGTTCTTGTAGAGTTAGGCCTTCTCTCTTCTTCTTCTTCTTCTTCTTCAGTTTTCAAGAACAATACTAGGTATCCCTTACTTTTTATTCGATACTTCAAGTATATAAAAAACACATAATATCAGTTCTCTCACTTTTTCATAGTTTCATTAACTTTCAAAATATCTTTAGTGCATGCAGTTGAGATTATATTTTCTATTCTTATTCATCTCATGTTTTTTATTCACTTCCACCTGATGAATATGAAATTTCAAATTTCCATAATCTTTTTCATTCAAAATACTTTAAATATTTCCATTAAAACCATATATATTTTCATTTTATCCCCCTCTAGTATTTAATTATTTCCTCATTATAATTAGAAATTTCACGATCATTTTCAATCTATAAAATATATATTTTATAATTACTTTTTAATCTTCACCCACATGTACATGGATTACAACACTATAATGTAGAAAAAATACCTTATGATCATGGAAGAATATCCTTTTCATTCATGGACAACATCACCTTAGATTTGATGCAATACTCTCAGCAAGATCACGATGTGTCACACTCTCATCAAGATATTTGTTTTAATGATGAACAAATTTTCATCATATGATTTTTCATTCATCATAATCTCATAATTTTGAAAATTTTTATTTTTCACTAAGTATCATACAAGATTAAAAAAATGATTTACACATATTATTTTTGAATTTATCAATTTTGGAAAACTAAAATGTCCTACACATAGCTGAATTCTCCTACACATATTGGGAATGTCTTATAGGATCTTAAATGTCCTGAAAATTTCATTCCCATTTCATTTCACCCAACTCAAATGTTATAAATATAACTAAATTCACCTATAAAACATGAAAATATAAAATTCATATCTCAATTTACTTACAGATAGGTCAATATACCTACACAACCTAAGAAATTGAATCCATTGTATGACTCTGTTAGGACCAATAGGGGCCTATATACCCTGAGAGGGGGGGGGGAGGGGGGTAAATCAAGGTATGGATATTCTTTTTCAAAACTCTTCCTGCCCCACTGGATCTTGACCTCTTTATTACAAGGGTCACTTTGTTTGCACTTGTGTGTTTATTATGATCACTTATTTTCTTCTTTGTCTGATGATGATGCTTCAAATGCAATGCAGGGAAGTAAGCAGACAGACACAAAGATTTTTATTTGGTTCACCCTCACTGGGCTACGTCCAAGGATCATACACCGACAAGTTTCCGTGCGTACCAATTCCACTAAACTTCACTAGCTGTGGATTACAATGTTCAGGCTAGATCACTTCTAGGCCCAGGCTCACTTCCTTTACAAGGTTTAGGGCCAGCTCACTGCTTTCCCAAGGGTCACTCCCTATTTCTCTCTCTCTGGCTCACTTCCGGTGGAGAGGATCACCTAATTCCTCTTCCTAAGCTCACTACTCTAGAAGGGATTCACTCACAGTTTATAGACCTGTCGGTCTCTTCATTTCCATTAAGGAATGCATCTTTCTCTATTTATAGATGCTCTATTGAAGTTTAACTTTCACCCGTAGATGAATACCCCTTTTCCACTATCCACTGGGAAAACCACTTTGGAAACACCTTCGCGAAGCACTCTACTTCGCTAGGCTCCCAATTTCGCAAAGCTCAAACAAGCCTTCACGAAGCTCCTACCTTTTCGCGAAGCTCTATCGCGAAGCACTCTCGCGATGCACATACCTTCGCTATTATTAGGCTGTCGCGGAGCTCCTGCCTCTCCGCGAAGCTCACTGAACCAACGCGGGGCACACGCCTTTCGCGTAGCTAGAATAGCTGCCACGAAGCTCCCCTTTCGCGAAGCACATTTCCTTCGCGAACCACCTCCGCGAACCGAGAGAAATGGATTTTCCCTGAAAATTCTCTCTACTTATCCTGAGGGGGTCGGCCTCTATTTATAGCGATTCCACCGACCCTCGGCCCTTCCGCACGAAGTCAACGCCACGTCATCTCAAATCGCGAAGCTCCAAAGATTCCGCCGGAATTCTATCCAAATTGCGAAGAACCACGACACTTTTCCGTTTGTGAAGCTTGACGTAGTCGCGAAAAATCACTGTCAACATACCTTCGCGACTTCGCCGCGAAGCTCCCTCACGAAGCCCTTCACCTCCGCGATGTGCTTCAGCCTCTGCCGTTCGCGAAGCTTGATGTAATCGCGAAGACTCACCGCCTCCATTCTTATGGTCTTCGCGATTTCCAAACCATGAATCATATCTTCGCGAATTTCATGCCTTTGCCATATTAAATTATGATCTTCATGGAAATCCTATTTTTGCGATGCTCACTAAACTCCAAATTTTGGACCCCAAAAATTTCACAAACCCTGGGAAACGACGTCACCTTGTACTGCTCTTTTGTACCGCCTCCAGACTGTCCTTTCCTTTGTCATTGTTCTTTGTCAACAAGGATTGTCAACAAATTATAGGGAAATCGAAAAATATCCATGAAAACCAACTTTGTCAACAAACACAATCAACCCAAAAATACTGCAATGTTACCTTGAGGGATTTTTCTCAACAATCTCCCCCTTTGGGTTTGTTGACAATTCTTCACAACTCTGCTCAGAAATATTTTCTGCACTTTGATACCTCACTGAGTCTTCTTCCAGTCGCTACCACCATTCACCTCTTGCGATTATGATAGCATTCAAAGAATCACTTAACACGTAATCTAAGCCCAAATGAGCAATGCTCGGCGTGAGAAACAAGAGTAGAAAGAAAAGTTCATCAATGAATCACTTCATGTCAACCACAATTGTCGATTCCACCCTGATACCAATTCTTAAATTGATACCAATTGTTGAACCACACTGATACCAATTGGTGAATTCTGGACACCTTTTCACACAATTCCAACATCACTGTTCTGCTTTTATCACGATCCTCAGCTGTCATGATATCTATGCTTTGATCGATCACTTCTAACATCGTCAGATTTGATACTCTCCCCCTTTATCATTGCTCCCCCTTTCTGGCTGCTCCACCTGTCAGCTTCTCCCCGTATCAATTATGATTTATCAACTCTCCGCACTGTCTCCCCCTTGAACAATCACTTTTCTCCCCCTTTTTCAACGAACCCAAAGGTCATTCCTTTGTAGTCTGTAACAGAGTAGAGAACACATTAGCACAGTAGGGAAAAACACATCATACCTCGGGGAGAGGGGGGGGGGGTGTCCCATATCCACACTATTTCAAGTGCAGGGAATCGACTGAACTCCCAGAGCCAGTCGATGCCTCTCAAAAGCTTCCTTGGGTATGGCCTTTGTCAGAATGTCTACAACCTGTAGCTCTGTAGGCACATACTCCAACTTCACGATCCCCTGCTCAACCTTCTCCTTGATAAAATGATACTTAATCTCAGTGTGCTTTGTCCTTGAATGATGGATGGGATTTTTGCTAAGATTTATAGCACTTGAGTTGTCGTATTGGATTCCGATCGGAGACTTCACTTCAACTCCCATATCTTCAAGCTGCTGCTTCATCCACAATAGCTGTGTGCATGCTTGAGTGGCCGCAATATACTCAGCTTCTGCGGTGCTCAATGAAATGAAATCTTGCTTCTTGCTTAGCTAAGAAATACACAATCCACCAAGATAGAAAGCACCACCTGACGTTGATTTCCTATTATCCGCTGAAACGGCCCAGTCTGCATCAGTATATCCCAATAACTCTGTCTGAGATTTATCAGTATATGTCAAGACGAAATCCACTGTGCCCTGGATATACCGAAGTATTCTTTTCACTGAAAGCATGTGGCTTCCCATGGGATTAATCTGATATCTCACTGCTTGGCATGTAGCGAAAAAAATATCAGGCCTTATTGCAGTCAAGTAAAACAAACTTCCAATAATTTGCCTGTATTCTGTGATATTAACTGTCTTCCCATCTGCATATTTCGATAATTTCATCTGAGTGGAAACCAGAGTCTTCATCTCCTTGGAATTATCCATTCCAAACCTTCTTAAAACCTCCTTGGCATATTTGGATTGAGAAATAAAAGTTCCATTCCTTCCTTGTGTCACCTGTAGACCAAGGAAAAACATTAGCTCTCCAATCATTGACATTTCAAACTCATTTTTCATGAATTTGGAAAACTGTATGCACTGAGTTTCATCTGATCCTCCAAAGATTATGTCATCGACATACACTAGCACCATCATCCTTTGATTACTGTCGTTGCTGAAATAAAGATTGTAATCAACTCCTCCACGCTGGAAACCAAGATTTTTCAAGTACTGATCAAGCCATGAGTACCATGCCCTTGGTGCTTGTTTCATCCCATATAACGCCTTCTTCAGCTTGGAAAATTTGTTCTCATCCTCATGAATGAGAAAAAGATCTGGCTGCTCAATGTACACCTCTTCTTCCAGAAACCCATTTAGAAATGCAGTCTTTACATCCATCTGGAACTCATTGAACTTTCTTTGCACTGCAATGGCTAGGAATAATCTGATTTTCTCCTGCCTTGAAATCGGTGCAAATGTCTCATCACCATCTATTCCCTCTATCTGGGAGTCTCCTTTTCACATCAGTCGTGCTTTGTTCCGAATCACTGTTCCATATTCATTCATCTTTTCTTAATAGAACCATTTAGTCCTGATGACGTTTTTATCTGCTGTCCTCGAAACAATCTCCCACATCTGGTTCTTCGTAATCTGATCAAGCATTTTATTCATAGCATGAACCCAGTTTTCAACGTCAGCTACATCAGCAGAGCATTTCAGCTCTACTTGAGGGATGTCTGATGCAGTGACTTCATTATTATTGTTTGAACAGGAGCTGCCTGATCACCAATGATATTCTGTCTATCAATTTCAGCTCAGCTCTTTGGCTTCCTTGTAGGCACAAACTAGACACTTCCATGTTCATCATCGGTGTCTTCTTCTGAATCAGCATAAGCCACTTCTGATCTCCCTATGTTTCTTTCTTCCTCAACACTTTCATCAGGAAGTTGTTCACTGACTCATTTTTCAGTGGCTTCATTTCTTTCAGCTACTTTTCTCAGATTTTTGTTGAGACGCCTTTGATTTTCACTTGAAGCTTCTTGGTATCCTGAAAACAGTCAGCTGATACCATATTGTTAGAGCAAATAGATAAGCATGAAATGCATTGTTATTGCTGCTTCTCCCTACGTTTCTTTCTTCCCTCAATAGGAAACACCTGAGCCGAGTCATCCAATTATTGCATTGATGGATCTGGAATCTAATTTTGTTGTTGAATGCTCCCCCTGTGTTACACAACACTTCTATCTGTTAGGCCCAACGGTAGAGACCCATAACCATTCTTCTCCACATGCACCATTTATACTAATCTGGCACTCAGCATCGAGCCATTAACCAAATCTCTAAGCCTACTGAGTTGGAACTCGGTGTAGGAAACAAGAGATAAATCTAATAACACAATCACTTCTAATTGTGCGTAGTTTCTCCCTTTCATTTTCAATTATGATACCTTATTTGAATCAATTGAAACTCTAGAGAATATCACTTATCTACTTCGCATCCTTAGATGCCACTACCCCATGGATCTTATCTCCCTAAAACCTGAAACACATGAATCATCAGTTAACAGCATTTATATACATAGGGAGAGGGGGTGTTTCTCGAATCCTCAAGACGAGGCTAGTGGTTGATCCTGATGGGTCAACCCTTTGATTCTTTCATGGAGCGCATCACATTCCTTTCATGCTTCCTCCAGCTGCCTGGCCAACTTCAACTGCTCTGGCCATATGACTAAGCATTCATTACCTGCATGCTGAGTCTTTTTCTGATATGAAGGTTCTGTAGGCCTGGCCTTTCTCACCATTTGGGGTTTAAACACACTAGTACACATTTCCATCTTTTATGTTCCACTAAAATTCCATTTTTCTTGATTATTTCTCTGATCAGGAATATCCTTTCTTTCCATCATCCCTTGATTCTTCCACCATTTCAAGGGTCTTCCTCTTTTCTCCACTGCTTGTTGTGCCACATGACTTGCAAATTTTTCAATGCATTCTTTGTTTATCTACCTTTTATCAGATTTATGAGTCGCCACCCTATTTTTCATTGGTGGTGGGTCCTCTACTGAATGTAATTTCTCCTTACTCACAACTGTAGCATTTCCTCCCTTTTTCTTCCAGATTTGGTCATGTTCTTTCTTAGAGAGAGGTTGTGAGTGTGATAGAGGAGGTGATTGATGCACCTTTCTTTCAGCTCCATGTGATTCCCCTGAGGCTCTAAGCCTATTTTACAATTTACCACCTTGTCTTCTAGTGTACGATTTCTCATTATACACTACTAGAGTTGGAAATATCCTTTCACGTTCCTTTTCCTTCCTTGCATTCTTCTTGCTACACTGTCTGGCTAAATGCCCATGATCAGAACATATGAAACATCTTCCATCAAAGAAATACATCATTTCATCATTTCTATGTCGAGATGTTGATGTAGCTTGAGTTCTTCCTCTGAAATTGAGCTCCTGAGCTTCCTGACACATACTCATGGTGTGTCCCATTCTTCCACAGTAATAGCATTTAACAAATGCTTTCCTTTGAGAGACTCTTCTTTCTGATTTCTCATGACGCTTCATCTTATTCTCATATTTTGTACATTTTCTGTTTTCACAATACGAAATGTATTCCTGAGCCTCTGGACAGAATCTTGATGTGTGGTCGTGAATCCCACAAAAATAGCACATGTCTTCACTTCTTTTTGAAACTGACCTCTTAGGCCTATCTCCAGCACCTACAGGTTTTTCTCCACTCCTAGAACTGTTCACAGCTCTCTTCTTATCATGCATGGGAGGTGATTCATCAAATCCAATACCAACTTTTCCGAAACTTTCTGGTCTTTGAGCTGAGAAAATATTCTGTTGTTTCTCTTCAGAAATAGCATATCTGTTCTTCATTTTATCATCACTTGTCGAAGGATGATCAAATAGTAAATGCAAGGCATCCTTCATTTTAGGCTTTCCTCTATCATTGGAACTCTCTAATTCCTTCTTAACTGATTCTAGCTCTTCTTCCAACTTTTGAATCTCTGTCTCCCTTGATTCAAGTTGGACATCAAGTTCTCTCTTGAGAAGCTTCCCTCTACTCATCTCATCTTCCAATTCATGTGTCCGCTTTTCCACCATTGCACTTTGCTTCTCTACTTTCAATTTTTCCTCAAACACAGATTTAGAGACAGATTCATTCTCTTGTTGTAGGCTTCGATTCTTCTGAACTTATTTAGACAACTGTGCTACTAGATCATCATTTCTAGCTTTCAGATTCTGAACTTTATCTGACTTTTTATTCTCTTCATAATCATCATCCTTTTGTTTTCCTTTCATTTTAGCCAGATTTTGTAGTTACTCACCTTGAGAATCATTCTTCTCCTTTAGGTCAGTTTCCACATCAATAAGCCTTTGATTTAAGCCTCTTAGCTTGTTGACCTCAATCTCTAATACCTTGATCCGGATATCTTTAGATTTGGATTCTTCGGTGTTTCCAACGTCACTTGAAATATTAGGTTCTTCAATCTTAATCTTATACTCACCAACTGATTCTGAGTTCTTTGGTGCTGATAACTTGAGTTTCTTAATTTTATCCATCAACTCAGACTTCTCTTCTTCTTGCTGCTGCATATAAAGTTTGGCATCACGAAAAACTTTGTTAGATTTCTTGGTTTTGGCTCTCCAAACATCTATCTCTTCTAGAGCGGCCTCTAACTCAGCTCGCATATCTATTCTTCCTTCAATTTATTCTTCTATTTCAATATCACTCAGATGCTCATGTACTTCACTCATTCCAACATCATGATTGACTGAATAAATCTTTTCCCTATCAGATTCATCCAGACCTTCCTTCAGTAAGCTGTTTGATTCTTTTAGTTGAATCACACTTTTTCCAAAAAGACTTCCACACTGAGGGAATTTACCTGACTTATGATTCTTCTTTGATTCTTTTCCTTTTCCCATTGCAGATTGAGAGATAAGAGAAAAATGTATCTTCAACCACACAGATCGACTACACCAAGTCGAAGCAAACAAATCTGATAAAAGAAACCTATCCCTCTGATACCAATTATTACGACCAATAGGGGCCTATATACCCTGAGAGGGGGGGGGGGGTGAATCAGGGTATGAATATTCTTTTTCAAAATTCTTCCTGCCCCACTGGATCTTGACCTCTTTATTACAAGGGTCACTTTGTTTGCACTTGTGTGTTTATTATGATCACTTATTTTCTTCTTTGTCTGATGATGATGCTTCAAATGCAATGCAGGGAAGTAAGCAGGCAGACACAAAGATTTTTACTTGGTTCACCCTCACTGGGCTACATCCAAGGAGCATACGACGACAAGTTTCCGTGCGTACCAATTCCACTAAACTTCACTAGCTGTGGATTACAATGTTCGGGCTAGATCACTTCTATGCCCAGGCTCACTTCCTTTACAAGGTTTAGGGTCAGTTCACTGCTTTCCCAAGGGTCACTCCCTGTTTCTCTCTCTCTGGCTCACTGCCGGTGGAGAGGATCACCTACTTACTCTTCCTAAGCTCACTGCTCTAGAAGGGATTCACTCACAGTTTATAGACCTGTAGGTCTCTTCATTTCCATTAAGGAATGCATCTTTCTCTATTTGTAGATGCTCTGTTGAAGTTCAACTTTCACCCGTAGATGAATACCCCTTTGCCACTATCCACTGGGAAAACCACTTTGGAAACACCTTCGCGAAGCACTCTACTTCGCTAGACTCCCAATTTCGCGAAGCTCAAACAAGCCTTCACGAAGATCCTGCCTTTTCGCGAAGCTCTATCGCGAAGCACTCTCGTGATGCACAGAACTTTGCAATGCTTAGGCTGTCGCGGAGCTCTTGCCTCTCCGCGAATCTCACTGAGCCAACGTGGGGCACACGCCTTTCGCGGAGCTAGAATAGCCGCCACGAAGCTCCCCTTTCGCGAAGCACACTTCCTTTGCGAACGACCTTCGCGAACCGAGAGCAACGTATTTTCTCTGAAAATTCTCTCTACTTCTCCCGAGGGGGTCGACCTCTATTTATAGGTGATTCCACTGACCCTCGGCCCTTCCGCGCGAAGTAAACGCCACGTCATCTCAAATCGCGAAGCTCTAAAGATTCCGCCGGAATTCTGTCCAAATCGCGAAGCACCACGGAACTTTGCCATTCGTGAAGCTTGATGTAGTCGCGAATAATCACCATCAACATACCTTCGCGACTTCGCCACAAATCTCCCTCGCGAATCCCTTCACCGCCGCGATGCGCTTCAACCTTTTCCGTTCACGAAGCTTGACGTAATCGCAAAGACTCACCGCCTCCATTCTTCTGGTCTTCGCGATTTCCAAACCATGAATCATATCTTCGCGAAATTCATGCCTTTGCCATATTAAATTATGATCTTCATGGAAATCCTATTTTCGAGATGCTCACCAAACTCCAAATTTTGGACCCCAAAAATTTGGCAAACACTGGGAAACGGCGCCACCTTGTACTTCTCTTTTGTACCGCCTCCAGATCGTCATTTCCTTTGTCATCGTTCTTTGTCAACAAGGATTGTCAACAAATTATCGGGAACTCGACAAATATCCATGAAAACCTACTTTTTCAACAAACACAATCAACCCAAAAATACTGCAATGTTACCTTGAGGGATTTTTTCCCAACAGACTCTTTCCTTTGTTAATTTTTTTCACAGACAAATGTCATATGGTATTTAAAAAATATATTATGATCTGCTTATGTAAATCAATTATCCTATGTGGGATACAATCTATTACACATAGGATAATTTACTTTCTCAATTTCAACCAAATCAAAACATTTCATGTGTATCTGAATATTCATAGGCAAAGTAGAATTGGATTATGCCTGGGAATTTTTTTTCTATGTATGATGATTACCATTTTAAAAATTTAAATTCTGACCTTAAATTCCAAATTTCACTCACCTTAGACTATAACCTATTCAACTTATCTCAAGGCATATCAAACACTTAATGGTAATCCCAAAACATCTCAACAATTACAAATAATCATCCCTGAAGATATTTATCATCTATTTATAGTTTCTATAATTTTTTTCTTAATGGATGGATCCTTCAAGCCTTCTTGGCCTTCTTCAATTGAATGACTGATATGTAATATCCTCCGCCAGATGACCTCTTCCATATTCTATTATCTTTAATAGTCATCTTATCAAGAATGATATCCAATGCAGACTTCCACACATACCAGTAGCTTCTATATTATATAAACTATTATAGAAAAATCCTCAAATAAAACACATGTATTAAGCATGAAGGCACATTCATCAATCATCAGACATAATTCCAGCTTCATCAAAGTGTATTTACATATAATCTTTTACTTATGATAACCAAAAATACTAATCTTATCTAGAATTTTAAACTACATATTTACATGGAATACTCAAGAAAAAAATTATTCAAACAAACTTTTCCAAATTAATGGATCTAAATGAATCTCATGAAAGATCCTCCTCACACCCATAGAATATTCTCCAATAGATTATTAACATTAACTCCTATATTATTCCTCATTACTCTACCATAAAATCATTGGTGTAATCTTACATTATATCCAATATTCAAGGAATATATCCAACCATCACTCACTCAACACAATGTTACACCTTCATATTGAGAACTCCATACTTATTCTCACCAATATGCTTAGGAATTCCAACTAATTTAAATAATATCATTATATATATTTATTTTACCATTGAAATTAAATATAATAAAAAAGTTGGATCATCAATTACTATATTATTTTCATACATATCAACTAAGTTTTTCATAATTTTTAAAACCTTCTTCACTTAATAGATGTTATAGGCTACATTTCAGGACAATGACCTGAAGATTAATTCCAATTATCCATTATCCCACCTTTATAATTCTTTTTTTCTATCACATCTATTTTGGTTCCCATAAAAAAGATCCAAATATTTTTTCTAAAGACAATTCTTTGTCTGTGTTTTCCATAATTTCAAATACATCCCATCAAAATTATCAATCTTGAGTATACCCTCATTTAACATCATCCTTCAAAAATAAATAAACCCCTACTAGATCTGAAATACATAAGATGGATTTGGAACTGCTTACGAAAATTATCATATGAGGTTGACGGTAGAATGATTCTATTGAACCAAGATCTAAAGAACATTTTCCATGGTTTGGTGGCACAAATATCTATAATCAATCTCTGATACCACTTATTGGGTATGAAGCCTCCCAAACTAGAATCACCCTTCTAAAGCTTCATATATGTAACAAAGTTGTAAAACTCTCAATTTTTACTGAACACATGAATACTATGAAACCAAGATTAGAATAAGATAAACCCCATACATGTACCATAATTCCATTATATACTAGATAAGAAATTTTTAAAATTAATGATATAAGAAAAAAGAAAAGAACAACATAAAGAATTTACATGGTTTGGACTTAGTCATACTCCACTGGAGGAACACTGAAAACTTTTATTGATAAAAGGAAGATGATAAAAATATAATATAGTCATTTTAAAAATGAAAAACTCCCATATATTTATAGATTATTTTCATAATAGCCATCTAGTCAATCGATTTTCACTGCCTTCCAATCTTCATTGAGAGAATTCCCTCTAGATCTGATTTTCACAGGAATACATACACTTGTTTAAATGAAAAAACCGAATTAACTCCTTATTATAGAGAATATTATGATCTATGAAATCTCTAATATTTATTAATATTAAATAACTCATTAGGTAAATATTACACATAATTGGAATCATAGTAGTTACTCTTATGTATCCTCCACTTTCTGGATTCCAGACCCAACCTATTTTTGTCATTCTTCATAGTTCTAGACTTCTAGACTTTAGTAACACCACATAACCATCTCCATATATCTAGATTCTATACTTCTAAAAGCATAATTTCAAGTAGTTATAAGACTTAGCTAGATATTTTTCTCACACCAAACAATCTTAATAGAAGATCCATCTAGAACATTGATGTGAAAATTCAATCTCAGTCTGATATGATCGAACAAGATGCTCCATAAACCCTCCGTACTTACTTGACATATATCATAATGATTTTATCAATTAATAAATATTATTGAAAAAAGATAAATTGAACAGTCTTAGTAAGTTTATCCACCATAACCCATATAAAATTATTTCATTTAAATTTATTTATAATTTTTATAAAAAAATCATGGTGATTTTATCCTATTTAAGTTTCAATATGGAAAGTGTTTTCATTATCCACTTGTACTTTTTATGATCTACCTTGACTTTATGGAATACTAAACAATTTGATGTGTACTCTACAATATCATTCTTCATATTTTCTAAACAAAATTTATCCTGAATATCTCTATATATCTTGGTTCTTAGGTGGATATAGAAATATAATCCATGTTAATCATCCAATAATTCCCTCTTTATCTTAGGTGTTGATGACATAAATATCCTAGTCATAAAATAAAGGAATTTATCTTTATTGATATTTAATTCATGATGATTCCCTCCATTAGTTTCTTTCACCTTATTTTGAAGCTCTAAATCTTTCCTTTGTGACTCTTTGATTTTCTCATAGATAAATGGTAGAGTAATCATTGGGGAAAGAGGGTATCTCTTCCCCACCTCTATGATTTTGAAATATATCCATATCATATTCATAAATATGGGTTCTTTATCAATACTAATCATATATAGGGTAGTAGGTTACTTTATACTATGAACATAAGGTACATTATTCACCATACATAGATGATAATGTATTGAGAAATTGCTGTCCTTGATTATATCTAACCATATTGGTTAATATATGTTAAGTCCTTTTGTGTGAATATATAATTTTAACTCATTTTTCAGTTTAAATTTCACACTTATCTTCAAAGATGTTGTGCCCCTAAATCTTAAATTAAAAGATCATAGTTATAACTCGAGATCCTGTATCAGTTATTTTTTATCACGGGTCTTTAATTTTTGTGAGGCATGTGCTATTACATTATCATTTTTCATGAGGACACAACCCAAGTATTTCTTTGAATCATTGTTTTATATCACAAACCATTCTCCACTTTAGGGTAGTGTGAGTATAGATGCAGTGACTGATATATTCTTGATACCCTAAAATATTTCTTCACATTTATCCATATAGAAATACATTAATCCCTTTTGTATTATCATAGTTAGCTGGATAGAAAATCATGATAAATACATCTTAAAGAATATTTATCAACCTACTAATAAAAGATAAGTATGTATATTTTTTACACCTATTGGTTTGGGCCATTCCTTAATTGCCTTTTCTTTGAAGGATCCATATGAATTCCACCACATGTGATCACATTCCCAAAGAATGTGACTTACTATATCCAAAAGTCACACTTTCTAAAATTTTCAATCAAGTTATCCTTCTTTAATGTCTTTAGTACAATCATTATATGTTATTCATGTTATTATTTTGTCTAGAACTATAGTATAATAACTCTAATAAAGACCACTACAAATTTATCAAGGTAGTTTATAATGACTCTATTCATGATGTCTATAAAGATAACTGAGGAATTTGTAACTCTAAATGAAATTATTATGAACTCATACTATCTAACTATAATATAAATGGTTGTTTTAAATATATTTTTTCTTAACCTTTAGTTTATGGCCTCTAGAATTAATATCTACTTTTGAAAAATATTGAGCTATATGAAGTTGGTCGAATGAGTCATAAATATGTGAAAATGGATACTTATTATTTATAGTGATCATGTTGAGCTATCAATAATCTATGAAAAGACACAATGACTCATACTACTTATTGATAAAGATCCCTAGTTCACCCCAAGGTGATGCCTTATGGTGTATAAAATATTTTTCAAAATGATCATGTATTTTATTTCTTCAATTTAACTAGTTATATTGAGGCCATTATATAGGGTCACTTTGATATTGGTGTGACACTAGGTATAAGTTCTATTGTGAACTTTGTCTCATGATCTGGGGGAATAACATGAAACTGTTTAGAGAATAAATCAATATAAACCCTCATAATAGGAATGAATTCATGGTTTAAATATTCCTTTGTCCCATTTATTTGAGCAAGATATAGTTTTTTTATTGGGTATCAATACCCATACCTTTTAAGGAGTTTCTAATGGAGATTCATAATCCTCATTAAATTTATATAAAATCATTTGGTGGTTTGAGATATGGAATGAGATTTCATTTTCCTGGTAGTTTATGTGAGATATATATAAAAGAGGAAATCTATTCCCAGTATGGCATCAAATTACAACAAAGAAAGGATTATGGGATTTGTAGGGAGAATGCTTCCGCAAATAAAAATTGGGGAAGAGTTAAACAATTAGGATAAAATAATTTCAGTGCTAGGTGTTTTAATAGGCATCTCAACTTCATGGTATCAGGGAGATAATTCAACATTTCTAAAAAAATCAATATATAATGGAATTCATTGAACTATAATTATATAAAACTTTCACTAATATTGGATGAATAGTAAATACACTTTTCACACATTCATTGTTTTCTCATAATTATCACCAGTCAATAAAACAAAAAAGGTTAATGAGAAAAAAACATAAGTTAAAAATCCAGGGAAAAAATTATTCAGATGAGTAAATCAATGTTAAGGTCTTAACTTATGAAAACCCTAAGTATAACATAGGTTATTTTTTATTTTCTAATATAATTATCATATGAATTAAACCTTTCTCGGACACCAACTATAGAGACCCATACATTATTTACATAATTATTATATCATTTTAAGGAAATCATAAATAATAATACACATCCAAAAATTGATAAGTTTTTTATCTTGGAAAATTAGTTTCATAAAATATTAATACACAAAAATACTTAAACTTTACTTAATGACTTCGTCACAGTCCTCATATATATCTTCATAATCTTATTAACACATCCGATCAAATAACTATTTACATAAAAGAAAAGTTAAGCATAAAATCCTAGTATGAGGAGGAATAATAAGAATGAGAAGGATACATAAAGCAATATGAGTACATGGGTGATCATAATAGTAATTATCACATAATATGAATAAAGTAATAATCATAAGAATAATAGAATAATATGAAGAAGAAATGTAACACAACGCATTCATAATAATGAAACAACATAAATATAAATCAATGTTTACTGTCATGACAACACAACATAGAGGGAAAAGTTAACCACATCATTTCCACTTATAAGATAGTGGACAAACTAACTGCATCACATCCACACATAATGATCACATGAGATATAATGCCTTACCCAATGCATTGGAGGGATGCAAAGTTTTGAGTCCACCCATAACATCATAATATATTCATAATATTGAAATTTACATAGAAAATAAAGGATATAATCATTATAAAAAATCCATAATCATAAAATGGATAACCAGTGATGGTATGGAAATATGTTTCAAAATAGAATCATGCATCACAGAATATTTTCAACTTTGAAGTAATCATTAGAAAGAGAGGTAGGTAATCATGAGGTTAAACTAAAGGTCTTATGAAACATTTAATGATAGAAAAATATTCATTTAGCATCATATAGAGGAGAGATAACATCAATGAGGTAAAGAAACCCCTTAATAGAAATAGGATGAAGTCAAGAGAGGTATTGGGAATAGTCTCTCTTACAAAAATGATATAATATAAAAGTGTAATAAATACATAAAATAAATATGATAAATACATGAAAATCACTAGAAAATAATAATAAAACAAAATTAGATGTGTAATAAAAATTTTATTCCAACCCTCTGAAAGAAGATAAAAGAAAAGTGAGGTTTTCAAAGAGAATAGAGATGTTATATACAAGGTTTTAATCAATTTAAATGGGGTATTGAGAAGAAAAATATCCAAAAGAGAGGGGAAATGTATTGATAGACATAAATAGATGAGAAAACTAATTATTAATTAATAAATGATAAGAAGTAAGAACTAAAACTCAAGTAAGTTAAAACCAGTGTAGAATCCCCTTGCCTTAGGTCTTGTTTTTTTTGTCTATACCTCATACATAATGAACATATGCTTATTTAAAAAATATTCTAGAATTATTTTGAATTCATTTATGTTATTTTTGATAATTTTTTTACATTTAAAATTAATTATTATCTTTTCATTAAAGATAGAAAGTCACTGTGACATGTTTATTCAAATTGTTCAATTTTATTTCAACATTGTGGTTTTGATCATTGTTATTTATCCCTCATTGTTATGTATGTATGTATGCATACATACGTACTTACCTACATACGTACGTACGTACCTACACACGTATGTACGTACCTCCATACCTACGTACGTACATACCTACCTACGTACGTACCTACTTACATACCTACGTACGTACCTACTTACATACCTACGTACGTACTTACCTATGCACGTACTTACCTACGTACGTACTTACCTACATATCTACGTATGTACATACCTACATACGTACGTACACACATACATACGTACATACACACATACATACATACATAAATACATACATACATATATACATACAGACAGACAGACATACACACACATGTACATACATACATACATACATACATACATACATACATACATACATACATACATACATACATACATACATACATACATACATACATACATACATACATACATACATACATACATACATAAATACATACATACATACATACATAGATACATACATACATACATGCACACACACACACACACACACATAGATACATACATACATACATACATACATACAGACAGACAGACATACATAGATACCTACGTACGTACGTACGTACGTACATACATACATACATACATACATACATACATACATACATACATACATACATACATACATACATACATACATACATACATGCACACACACACACACACACACATAGATACATACATACATACATACATACATACAGACAGACAGACATACATAGATACCTACGTACGTACGTACGTACGTACATACATACATACATACATACATACATACATACATACATACATACATACATACATACATACATACATACATACATACATACATACATACATACATACATACATACATACATACATACATACATACATACATACATACATACATACATACATACATACATACATACATACATACATACATACATACATACATACATACATACATACATACATACATACATACATACATACATACATACATACATACATACATACATACATACATACCCATGCCCTAATTTTATAGGGGGTACCACTCTGTAGATAGAGGACCTGAACCCTAATGACATAGGGGTTACCACTTGGTAGATAGAGGACCCACACCCTAATACCATAGAGGGTACCACTCAATAGATAGAGGACTTGTTCCCTAGTCTTCTAGGGGGGTACCACTCATTAGATAGAGGACCAACACCCTAGTTCGTCAGGGGGGTACCACTCAGTAGATAGAGGACCCACACCCTAGTCCATCACAAGGTACTACTTAGTAGATAGAGGACCCACACCCTAGACTATTAGGGGGTACCACTCACTAGATAGAGGACCCATGCCCTAGTCCATCAGGGGTCACCACTCTAATGATCCTTCCCAATCACTACCATTATTGAGCACCACCTAAAAATCATTAAACTCGGAATACCTTGCATCATATCTCAAAATCCACTACGAAGGACATCATCACATTATACTTGGAAAATAACTCAGGTTAGGATACTCATGTTCCAAAATACGAGTCCAAATGAAGGAGATACATGAGGTATAAGTTTCCTAAAAAAGGAGGGTACATGGTGTAAGGGGACCCACACAACGTGTGTTCCCACTCCACTGTTTAGTCATGTCCTTTTCCAGTACATAATTTACTGCCCATGTAGCCCTACATGGAATGTAAGGGGAATACATGGAATGCCTCAACCACTTGGGTTCCAAGCTATGATCTTTTCAATGTTCGTGTACCTTGGTCGTGTCTGTGTACATTGGTCGTGTACTCTGGTTGTGCTTGTGTCCCTTGGGTCGTGTCCATGTACACTGGTCGTCTTCCCAACCATGCCCATGTCCATATACTCCACGAGTACACACCGAGTCTCTAGTAATGGGTCACATGGTGTGTGGGGGGTCCCATAGGGAATTTGATATTTAACTCACTCGAAAACCCTAGCCACTATAGCTAGGGGTCTATTCCTCCCATGTTTTTCAGACTACACAACATGTATTCATATTTTATATAGAAAGTACAAATATACTATATGCATTCGTATTCCATGCCCACTTCTAAAAATCTAGCCATTTGATCACCCAAAAATGGTAGAAATATCCTATGTCCATAGATTCTGGCCCTTTGGTGGCTAGAATTAGGATTCTAATCCATCACTCTAAGACTGTATGAACTCATCATGTGTTGATGTGTCTTTGGATATCACCCATTACCTCACAGGATTCCCAATCCATGATGGAATCACCCTCATCCCATAAAACATACTGATCCATCCATTGATCCCTGATTTGTTCATCTCACATGAATCTATTACAAATCTAGGAGTCCAACCATGCTTATTCCCACTCGACAGTAGTCAAATCATGACCCTATGGTCCAATGATAAAAAACAAAGAATGATTGGGATAAAAGAACAATAATAATGGTTCAAAATCATTGGACAAGAGTTCTTGGCCAATGAACTAGATTTAGGATAGACATAGTGATAAATCATGGAACAATGGGGATTAATCAAATTAAATAATCAATTTAATTTGAGAAGGGATCATGGGAAGGTTTCAGAAATTATATATCAATAAGAATATTAATAATCATTGCATAAATAGTTTAATCAAGAGGGTGAAAACCACAATTTACAAGTCCTACCTCGATTCATATTTTTAATTGATGAAGAATGTACTTTCCAGTGAAGGAGGAAGATCCATCATGTTAATAGCATCTTGATTCACCTTGATATGATGACTCTTCATTGTCTGATCTCAATTTTCCAATGAAGGAGAGTGGTGAAACATCCTCTCAATGATCCCAAGGTTATTCATCTAACCCTGATGATCTTATATAACAAAATAATTATAGGGGTAAATTAGGTTTATGCAGTTTAATGAATAAATGAATGAATGAATGAATTAGTCTACTGAACGCACCCGCCAACAGCCGTTTTATTTGAATATCCTACACTGAACCACTTTAGGTAATTCCAAGGGTAAATATTGTATTCCAGATTCAACCTTGGTCTCATATTTTTGATCCAAGGCTCTATTTAAGATTTATCCCATTTTTCTTGAAAAACTATGCATGCACAATATGAAATATATTTAATATTTTATAAAATTAATTTCATTAACACTAAGCCTTGGAATCAAGTTTTTTCTCAGTACCTAACTCCAAAAACATTTCTAGATATATTTCAAAGTATAAAAAGAATAAACAAGGTCTCAAAATAATTAATGTTATTTTGGATTGAATAGAAAGAGTTGAATAGAATATGACATGGTTACAAACACCTTAGTGTTTATCTACCTTATAAGATGGTTTATTATGATTTTATTTAATATCGGCACACTAAATATTTTGGATTTTAGTAAATGGATAGAACTAGTAGGAACCAAGTTAATATTATCTCGATAGATCTACATTAAGACTCAAGATAGGGGTGAATTGAGCTCTTTAAATTTTATTGGATTAAAAAACACCCTCTTTTAAATATGTATACCTTATGATCTTTCATTTAATAGAAGAAATAAAAAAAAAATCACATAGGTAATAGATCAGAAACAATGATTTATAGTGGTTCAAGGAACATAAATCCCCTAGTCCACCCCACCAAAACTCTTCTACATGAGTTTGGTTATTTTCACTCAACCAGTCCTTTTATGGGGAATACCAGTCCTTTATCTAGGGACATTATGACCGAGTGAAAGCAGTCGAAACTTGGTACAAAAACAGCAAGAGTTTTCAACCATGCTTCAACAAGGCTTTACAAACAACAACCTTCAAGGATAATTTACTAGGAACCTTTACAAAAAATAGAGGATAAATAGAGTATTTACAGGTAAAACTCACAGTTTTAAAATAGAACTGATAGGAGGAATAAATCTCTAGGAGAGATGATAATAAGAGGATTAAGATCAAGGAGATTCTTCTAAAACAATATTAAGGATGATCGATATTTCACAACTGTACATCTTGAAGAATCTTCTTCTTTTTGAGTAAAACAAAGTAGTGTACTAGAGATTCAATAGAAAGTTATTGGATGATATATCAAGTGCTTATATTATTCTCTATTATAACTATTTCACACTTCATATCACTCACAAAATTAATGCTAAATATTTCTTTTTAATTTCACTACAATATATCCATACAATCCATAACTCTTGATTTAAAAACTTACATCCTTTCTCCGAAATACCTCAACAAGAATACCGATCATTAAGTTATCCTTTTAGTTGTTTCGTTTCATGGTAATTTCTTCTTATTATAATAATTTTTACCATAAAGAGGTAATAAAACAATTAATTAATGCATGATAGTATTAAAATACACTGAAATTACTCCAACAATAAAAAATACTAGGTTTTATAACAACATATTTGATTCCAGATCACCACGTAGCCAAATTATTCATATTTTAATTCAAATTTTCAAATTGATACACATAGCTGTTCTTAACATACCCTAATTATCTATGTATCTGAATTTTCACAGGTGTTCTTTACATAGATGATTTACTTCAGACAACCTTCTCGATCACATAGCCAAATTTGATGCAACTGAAAGAATCACGTAGCCATTTGGATCCACATATCTAATTTTACCATATATCCCAATCACATAGAAAATTAGTCCACATAACCTATTTACATATCCAATTGATCAATGTTTCTTATTTATATAGGAAAATCCTTCATATAGGCAATTGATGTAGTTGAATGATCAATTTAGATGATTTATGTAGGTGAATCCTTCACATAGGAGATTGATGTAATCGAAATATCAATGTAGTCAGTTCTCCCCATATCCAAATTTTTTACAAATGTAATTTCCAATAATTATAAAAAATTTCACCCAAGGTGTCCACAATTGACGACTTAAAGGTTTTAACATCTGAATGAATGAAATAAAGCTAAAAACTGATGAAAAAACATAAAAAACATAAAAAATATATGAAGGGTATTTGAGATCATAAAAACCTTAAGTACACGGGATAAATTGGAAAAAAATATTATTCCACCAATCACCCCCTTTTGATGATCACAAAACCTATAATACATTAAACATGAAACATTAAAAGGTTTAATTGGATTTTGTTGGAAAATATAATATATATATTTCTTTTAAAATTTAGTATTTATCCTTTATTTCACAACATTAATTATACACTTATCCCCCTTAATATGACATTTAGGTAAATTTCCCCCCTTTTGTGTCATTAAAAAGGAAGGGTAAAGATAAGATAAACACTGTTAATGTAGAACTTAGAGTAATGAACTATTGAATATTGTGCTGAAACTGAATGAGAAATTATGGCAATAATGAAATTTAGTTAACAAAATAAAGATAATAAAAACATTAAATGAAAACAATCACTAATAGACAAGGGATAAAATCATTTAAATGAAAAAAATCACTAAGAAAGACATAATAAATGGATAAAGAATAATTTTATTAATTATTGATGTGAGGAAAAAAATAAATCCACTAAAAACCCACAATAAAATATAAACAAAAGTCTAGATAAATTCCTAGGCATATGAATAGGGTCAAATAGAGAAGTTGGTTTGGGTGGACGTAACTTGAAGGTAGGTGTTGTTATAAAGGTAGTGGGAGGGTCCATTACTGGCATTATCACTTCCTTACCTATCTCTGTAGTAGCTTGGGTTCCTAATATAACAACATATTTGAATTATGGATGATGAGAAGGTTAGATAATAATGTTTTCAAGAAGACCTTTAGCTACACTAAAATTACAAGATCTAGAAGGAAAAAAATCCCTTTCTTTGTAGGATTAGAGGTTGAGGTTCCTTCCCTAGAATACTCAGTATCCAAGGATGCATCCACCTTGGATTTCTCTTTCTGATAAATCATAGAGGCATCAAAAGAAGAATATATTATCTATGTGGAACATCGAAAGGTATATGGAGGAGAAAGGCATAGAGTTATTATACCTCTTAGTTGAAAAAATTCATCTGCACACACGTCTATCCTTTTGACAATATTAGTCTTACAAAACTCAAGATTACTCATAGATTCCTGTCTATGCATCTGATAATTTTTTTAAGACACGGTTCAACATTCCTTAGAATGATTCAATATTAATAGAGGTAAAAATATAAGGGTAATAGAGATTGGAATAGTTTTAAAAATGGTCAAAGAAACTAAAAATTATGAAACTAACATCTCTAAAGTTTGATCAATAGTAACTTAAACACTGATCATACTTCTATTAATTGACTATTGCTTCCTTTATACATTGTAAAGTTTATCTAACAAAACTTTAGAAACCTCTTGAACATTACTGGTAGAATATTGAGATTATAAAGAACTAGTAGTAGGTGCAGTAGAAACATGGACCACATGGATAGGTGAAACAACTATAATAGGGTTTGTTTGGACTGAAATATAGGCCATGGAGGTATATAAAAAACCAAATCATTACCTATAAAAGAAATTGTAACATCTAAAACATCCTCATACTCAAAACTGGATTCCTCTTCTAAAGAGTTTGAATACATCCCTTGAAATTCATGATAAACTTTGTGCAATAAAGTTAATAAGCAATGAAGATTTTTTGATACTCGTCCAAGATATCTAGAAATCCTCCCATGTACCAATATATAAACTTCAATATTTCCATAAAATTCTTCATAATATCCCACCATTTAATTTAAATACACATCGGTTCCAATACTAATATTTCTAATAGATTCTTTTTTATCTTGGAACTCACCCAATAGATCTCCCTTTAACTATTTCATTAGAACTGGTGTGAAAATATCATAGTGTAGGGATTGGATTTGAGAAGATAAAACATTCAACTATTAGAGCATCTGATCAACCCCATTCTGAAAATCTAGAGATACCAAAGAATCTGATATGGAAGATGTAGAGGGATGGAATTTCTTAATGAACTCAAAATTTATTATCACAACATTTCATAAAGTGTGAATTACTTCCTTAATTTCTATCCTAAAGGATTTAATCTAATCAAGAACATCTCAAGACATATCAGATTGAAACATTTGAAGATTTTGGGACATGTTTATCTGAGATAAAAGAATCACTTAAAGTTTATTAAATTATTAATTGGTAGGACATTCATCTTTCAAACCACTCAAAATAGTTTTCATCCCCTCAAGTTATTTTGACCCAACTTTATAAATAAATTTATGAATAGGAGGGAATTTTTGAAGGTTCTTAATCAAATCTATTTTGGTAGCCATAATCCCAACCAATTTGTAGAAATAATATTTTGAAATAGAGGAATATTTGATTTCTCTGATCTTATCCTTAGATGAAATTAGATTATTTTTTAAATCATCATAATCTCATTTGAGATTATGAAACTCAAACACGATAGCTGATGAAAAGGATTTCATTTAAAAACTATCAAATATTTTTCTTATAGAGGGTTTTTTCATCATGAATTAAAGGTGGTGATGAAATAGGTAGTGTATGAGAATGGTCAATAGTTTCCACAACTACATCATCATCTCCATCTCCACCAGAAGGTGATCCAGAGAGAATTAGATCCACTATTTGATTCTCAACTATAACTTATGGTCTATTATCTACAACTAATAACCTTGGTTTATTTTTAAATGGTCTCTCTGTAGGAACTAATATAGTTTTCTCAATAACTATATCCACATGTTGAACTCCTTTAGAAACTATAGTAGCTTATTTTTCAGGAATATGAATTGGTACATCCAATAAATAATTAATATATGGAATTAAAGGCTCTAATTTTTCCACTCCTGACTATTGAAAATCCATAGTAGGAACTATCTCAATAGGTGTTTCATCTTTAGGAAGTGAGATTTGGGATGAATCCCCCTGAGCCACACATTCCTAACCAACATACTTCAAAGTGATTGAAATTGAGTCCTATAAGTACCCAATAGTATTTAGCAGAACTCCTGAAAAAGTATTACTATTATGGCACTTTAATACCTCTCCCTAATTAAGATCCACTTAATTATTTTTAATAACTAGTGAGATCATCTTACCATAAGGGTAATATTTCAGTTTACCATTCCCTTTTCAATAATGATTCATAAACCACATCATGTATCTTGGTAGGTTAATATTTAGATTGTTAATCAGAATATACAATAAGTACATATCCTAAAAAAAACTTTTTACAGATCTCTAGATCTTTGGGATATCCCAGTCTGATCAAAATCACACACAACATTCCACTCAGGCTCTAAATCCTTCACTAGATTTTTCTTGAAGGCATAGGTTCCAAATAGAAATTTAAAAACATATATTGGTACTAATATACTTGTAGCAATAAATGTTTGATTAAATATGAACTCCCCCTCACGGGGATAATGAATAATTTCATCCGACTCAATTAAAGAAACAAGAACAACTTTACCATTGGTGTTTTAAGATATAATATCCTCTATTTTATTGAACTAGAGCTCTTCATTCCTCATAAAAAATTTACCTTATATTAAAATACGAAACAAGATTTATTCTCATCAAACAATAACTATAAACCTTGAAACTGAAGTACCTTCTTTAGTAGAACCTTCATAGATTTCAGATATCTTATATCGACTTCCTTCCTAGTGAGAAATATGCATAGTGAATTTCTTCCATTTATTTTAAGAACTTGAGATTCCTTTATCTCCATGATTTGATTTTCCCCTGGTAGATGAGTCATTTGGAGGTTGAGTGATGATCAAGATGTTAGGGGTTGTGGTTTGAATTCTAGAGGAAAGATCATATGAAAAAGGAGGAGTTGAGGGTCAAATAGAAATTAGTTCATAGACCTGATTCCTAAGGGGATTACATAACCAATTTGGGTTTGAGTTAATTTTGACTAAAAAAAATAGAAACTAAAAGAAATATTTTTATTTTCTAAAATAAAAATATTTAAATAATGAAATAGAATGGACTAAAGTAAATTTCATAAAGCATTAAAATAAAATATTAACAAATCATAAATTAAAATTTAATAGAATAAGATAAATAAAACCATTTAAATTTAAATAATCCAAAATCTCTTTTAATAATATCAAAATGATCACATGAAAGGGAATTAATAAAAATATCTACTAATTGATTCTTAGTAGTGATAAAATCAAGAGTAATATCACCTTTTTGACTGTGATCACTCAATAAATGATACATTAAGCCTATGTGATTCATTCTAGAATGATTTATTGGATTCTTTAAAATGATGATAGCACTAGTGTTATAAAATTTGAATGATACTTGATTATAACTGAATCCAAAATCCATTATTCATACATAATTTTTTTTCACAATAACTACCAATATCAATATATTAATTTTAGCTAGTAGATGATGCGACAAATTTTCATTTCTTACAATACTTGGATACATGTGATTTACCTAGAAAATGTAAGGTTCCAGATGTACTCTTTCTATCTAGTCTACAATCACAAAAGTAAAAATCTGAATATGAAGTCGTATTAAAATCATAAGTTTTTGGAAAAAGTAAAAAAGGAGAAATTATTCCTTTTAAATACCTTAAAAATACTTTGGTAGCTTTAAAATAATATTCCTTAGGATTTTCTTGAAATATAGCACATAAAAATACTACGAACATAATGTCTAGTCTACTAAAATTCAAATACAATAAACTCCCTATCACAACCTGACCCAATATTTCCTGAATGGCTGGTGGAAGGTCGAGACACAACTACCCCAAGCCCACCTATATAGGATAGGGGATGGAGAAAACCACTAAAATACATAACTAAAATGGGATAACTTTTACTAAAGTACATGTATGCATGCACACAACCATCTCCATGAAAAAGTGAATATGAATAGTAATAAAATACTATAACATCTAGAGTAATAAAAAAATTACATGTAATGACCTCTAAAGAATAAAAAAGAGTATGAAAGTGAAATAAGAAACGTAAATAGAAAAAATACATGCCCAACCAGAAATGATGTCTCAACTTGACAATAATAGGAAAAGAAATAAATAAAAGAGTGTCAGACTCCTAATATCCAAGCCCCAATGACTATACATGGTCAAATTCACCCAATTATCCCTAATATCCCCCAGTGCTGCCGATGACCTATCCATCATCTACCTAGGACACGTTACATGTAGGAAAAGACCATGTAGAGGTGTGTATATACATACCCAGTAAGACAACTTGAAAGCTGAAGAGGGAGTAATAGAAGACATGATTGAAGTAGTTAGTTTATCTTAAAGAAAGAGGGAACTGAAACCCAACAACAAAGATAAATTCTCAGAAAAGAAACCTAGATAAGAGATAAATGGGATCTACATCTCACAGCCTATACCAGGATAATGAGTCTACCTATAACTCCAAAGGTCCACCATCAATGCCCAACATATCATGTGTTTTTCCAAAGAAGTACTAAGGAGGGTCTGTACCTTGCCACTACTCCACAGCCCGATAGAGTGTAATCTATGAAATATAAAAGACCCATGAACTAGTATGATAGGAAATTACTATCTCTATATCTGTGCACTAAATATATAGGACCCGTTCCCTGGTGTGATAGGGGAGTACTGTATCCGTGGATAGAGGGCTCACGACTTGGTACGATTGCGGTGTTCCACCTCTGTATCTGAAAAATGATTATATAGTACACTCACCCTTATGAGATAAGGTAGTACCATATCTGTGGATAGAGGACCTGCACTATGGTGTGATAGGGGAGTGACACCTCTATATTTGTACAATGTGTATGGAGGACCTGTACCCTAGTGCAAAAGGGGAGTACCATCTCCATGGATAGAGGACCCATGACCTAGTGTGATAGGGGAGTGCCACCTATATATTTGTACAACAAGTATAGAGTAACCATGCCCTAGTATGACAGAGGAGTACCATCTCCATGGATAGAGAACCTAAACCTTGGTGTGAAAGGGGAGTGATGCCTTTGTATCTGTACAATGAGTATGGAGGACCCGTTCCCTGGTGAAATTGGGGAGTATCATCTCCTTAGATAGAGAACCTACACCTTGGTGTGATAGGGGAGTGAACCTTATATGTATTTTTACAACTTGTATGGACGATTTGAACCTTGGTGATATAGGATAGTAGCATACCCATGGATAGAGGACTCATGCCTTGGTGTGATAGGGGAGAACCTCCTCTATACCTGAAATCTCTAATGATCCTACCTGATCATTTCCATCCTTTAGCATCACCTAAAAAAGTGTCACACTGGGAACATCTCACATGATATCTCAAAATCCACTACGAAGGACACTATCTAGTTCTATGTAGAAAAAAACTCAAAATAGGCTACTTGTGGGCCAAAATATGAGTCAAAACAAAGGATATACAAGAGGTATAAGATTCATAAAGAAGAACATGATGTGTAAAGGGTTCCACACAACATTTGGTCCCACTCCACTGCCTGGCCATGTACCTAGATATTCCTGGGTACCGTGCCATGCCTATGTACCCCAAGGTGTGTCCATTTATTCCCAAAGTATATGGAGTGTCTATAATAAAGGCCCAATGAATGCATGATTCTTTTCATCAGTTCGATGGTCTCAATATCAGACCATCTATATGTCATCACAAATGGACATGAATAGCCAAACGTATCACACTATTTCAATCCTCATGGAAAAAAATCAGGATGGGCTATTTAATTTCCCAAATCAGATACCTAGTGAAAAAAAATGATTTCCCCACAACACATATGTACATAACTTCATGGTATTGAGATACAAGTATGAATTAAATAATCAATATTGGCCTTTAAATATTTTCCTTAATATCAGGGTTGTAATGCCGTAGACTATTCCTCAATCTGATACCACATGAGGAAGGTACATCAGATATTGGATTCCATAAAAACAACAATAATAAAAAAACAATGACAACGACAATATTATTATTATTGGTTGATTTGTGGACCCAAACCACGAGTTTTAAAAAGTTACCCAACATTGGTCTTTAATTGATCGCCTCAATTCCACAATTGCAATGCTGCAGATAGATCACCAATCCGATACCATTTGAAGATGTTATGGTATTAATTAGATTCCATAATAATAATAATATCATTTTATAATAATAATATTATTAAAATTTATTCCAATTTCCAAGGGTGGCCCTCCTACCCATTCCACATGCATACAGGGGCACCCCAAACCCTTGAAAGGTGGTGCTACTTCCCTCTTTCTCTCATGAACAAAAAATAAATTATATTTTCATTATTATAATACATAATGATAGTATAAGGTGGGAAAGGTCATCATGTGTAAGGGGTCTCCTTCAACCCTCCCATGCACCCCAACTCACAAATTTAATATATATTAAAATCAATATATAAAATATTAACAAGGGGGAAAATAAATCATGTCACACCCCCATCTCTCATGGTGCCTCACTCATCACACCCTAGAATTCCGAGATTATTTTATTTTATTATGTTAAAAAACTATTATTATTATCAATAATAATATTCACCACACATCCATTATTATTATTATTATTATTAAATATCACATGTTGTTATTATTAAAAATAATAATAACACACATCACCCTACACAACTGCCCGAGAATCATATTTTGACTGTTCTTCATTGGAAAACCATCCATCATATCCATCCACAGCAACTACCCATACCAGGTCATGGGAATCCTACTATCCACACCAACACTAGGTTTCATCATTATCAGTATCTAGATTATAGCCAACCATTTCTTGGAAACATAAATCTATGCTCCTCCGGATAGATTCAGTCAATCCAGCTCACAAACCACCGATACCCGATCTAAAGTTGGGTTCCCATAATCACCACCATGACTCCATAATGTCTCCAAAATCCAAATCCCAACTCATGTCTATGATTATTTATTCTAAATAATGAATTTAAAATGATCGATATTCCCAGATATCATTGAATCATTGGTCAAATGATTACCGAAGATGAAATCCAATAACAGAGGAAGAAAGGAACATTACACAATGGTGATAATCATCATTGGAAAATGTGATTTTGGACAATGATATATAGGTGAAAAATCATGGGTGATAACATGACATGAAATAAATAAATAATTTATTTAGAAAAATAAAATTATTGAACGGGCTCATGCGAAGGGAAGATAACGACATATCAATAAAAGAAGATATGAATCCATTCTCAAACATTTAATCAAAGGAATGAAACATAATTGATGATCCATAACTCAATTATGTAATGATTATTGGTGAATAATGAATCCACTATTGATGAAGGTGATGATCCTACTGGGTTCATCATTCTTCTCATTATTATCCCTAATCCAATCGTCTGTCATTCTGTAATCCTGATCCACCAATGAAGAACAATATCCTTCTCCCCTTTTATTTAGAAAGGGTTACACAAAAAACACTTGAAAAAAAAATCATAATATGATATTTATTGAGTATTTTAATTAGGTTATTTAATAAAACAAAAAAGTAAATTATTTATTTATTTTAATTAATCTTACCCGCCAATGACTGCCTTAACCGAACATCTGGTGCCGACCAACCCTAGCTCACACCTAGGGTAAAACCCAAATTTTAGACTCTACCATGATCTTATATTTCCAATCCAATAATTCATTATAGATATATTCCGTTATTTATAAAAACTTTTCATGTGTGATATAAAATATATTAAATATTTTTATAAAATTAATATCAAGCTCACTAGGACACAAAATCGTAAGCTGTCTCAGTGCCTGAATCCAAAAATATTCCTAGAAATATTACAGAGTATTGTAAGGAAAAAATAGAGTCTCTAAATTATTCCCTTATTCAAATATTTTTTCCCCAAAAAGCACAAAATAAGAAAAAAGCTGGGATACTAAGCTCGCATCTGGTTCTCCCTCTCCCACGAGACCCCCGGATGGTTTCCTGCACTATCAACAAACACACTCCCAAGGAATTTTTTTTTCAATGAATGATTTTCTCTTCCAGTTATCAGCACCACTAGATCCTTGAAAAAGGAAACTCCATTATCATGGATCATATTACCCATGTTAGTTTTATACAACTATTCATGCACATAACTTCTCAGCTACGGTGTGGGGAGAACACGAAGAGCCCAATCGAAATGAAATCATTCGGTCAAGTGGTATAACACCTTGATAACCTGACATAGTAACCGAAAAAATGGAATAATATACTTATATATAGATCTCCATCCTGGATAAAGGATCTTAGTACAACAACCTTTCTCTTGGGTGTACTATGAAGGAAAAACAACCTCCTTAGCACCATTTCCCATAGCATGACTGGTGCCACTGACCATATTTAAACAAGGATGTCATGCTTCATTCCTTTAGGGACTCCATCAGGAACATATCAATGGATATTTGATCAAAAAATATCTTCCTGTCGGTATATCCAAGTCATAACACTTGTAATAGTCCAATAAGTGAAGGTGTAAAAACCATTTAATGTAGGTACACTACACCATGATCACCCCAAAAAGATCAACTACAAAGAGGTCAGCTGATCTATCACCTTTATTGGAAATAGTAGATAAAAAACACACTATGAGCATATACTTCCATGGAAACACACTAGGTGGCCCTCAAGATCAAGCTACCTCAACCTCTATAGGGTCCACTGTCACTCCTATGTCTGAGAATACATATTCTGAGAAGTGGAACTTCCAATCTAGAAATGATTCCACAAGAGATTTCATGTGACTCTCACTTCCAAAGCATGTCTAACACCATCCTTTTGTATCTCATATGCTCTAACCCTGATTATGAGGACATGAGGGTACCATCATATAAGATCGCCACAAACAGATTCAAGAAATGTTAAGGATCCAACTCATAATTACCATGAACTCTGTTGGGGAATTCAACATGCCAAATGGTATCACCAGGAGCTCAAAGCAATTTCAATGACTATAGGAAGACACTCTTGGTAAAACTACCACTTGAAATTAGATCTAGTGATATCCCATCATATGGTCAAACTATATGAACCACTTATCCCCTATCCAATGGTCAAAGAAAACATATATTCTCAAGGGTGGATACTCCTCCCTGACAATCACCTGGTTCAAGGGATGTTAATCCAAACCTAACCTCAAGCTACCATCCACCTCCCAGGTGAACAACACATGGATACCCAGGTGAACACCCTGGTTCTTATAAAACTATACCTCTATAGACCCTCCAACTGCACCAATAGCTCTCACAATCCCATGGGGTCATATTATATACTAGCGCAAACATCAGGCCTTCCATGGTGCAAGGCTATGCAGAGGTCCATTTCATAGTGGGGAGGTAAACTTGGAACATTCTCAGAAAATACTTAATCAACCCCCAAGTTCATTTTAGTAATATAAGAGCTCATAACATCCACTACTCCAAGGGTGATACTAGCCAATTGATAAATTGACTGTAACCTCCTATGAATGAGCTTATCTTTCCCTACTCGAATATTAATCCTATTAAAGAAGAAAAACTCCATCCCAACAAGATGAAAACACTGCCACACTCACTGTTGGAAAATAACTGAGCATGGATGGTAGTGAAATAGTCCATAATACGGAAAAAATCATAGGGTCTCAAGGCCACTATGAAGAGATTCCACCCAAGGTTTTCTCTCTCCTCCTAGAATTAGGTCACACTGTTGGTAGAAGCATGTAATAATTGATCCTCCCTATAGTATCTTCAATAAAAAGGGTCAACAAAAAAAGTATCTATTAGTATTACTAGTTCTCAAATAAGGGATATGTTCAGAGATAAAAGGGGCTCATAAATACATGTGAAATCTACAATTGGGCTAGTGAATACACACATCATACCTCAAAGTGAACTTAAAGCCTCTATGAGATCCTACTACTTAGAACTCATACATTCCCTTTTCTACCTATTTACTATAACTAGGGCTTACACTGACACCTTATCACAAAAATAACCTCAAAAACACAAGTAATAGGAACTCATCCACCGCACCTCAACACCATCCACTTTGGGTAGCATTGACTTACCTCTATGGATTTTGAATAATATCTCAAGAATGTATCTCGGTGAGTGGAATTGTCCCTTTTTATTTCATTTCCAAAATCATGTAAAAAATATCTAACACAGGGCTCCACCGATGCCATGATTCACCTTGTAGAACTCTCCCCACTAGGACCACCATTAGGAGGGGTCCTATACAAGAATGATGTTCACACTATAAGTTTTCCCCAATCCTCTACCACTTGAGAAGGGAGTCTGGCTAACCACAAAACCTAGGAAATCTCTATCACTGAAACCCGCAATGCACACTCAATATAGGTGCATCATCTTATGGTACCCCCAGATCCAACATCTACTAGACAGATAAGAATGGGTTCCAATGCAACAATCTGATTGGTTGGGGTCCTCACAAGTCAGAAAACTCAAACCACTAACTCGAGTCAAACCATTACTGCCTAGGATTGTCTCATAATAAAAACTCAATGGTCTCTATTGCTGGAACTCACATAACATGCTAAGCCCATGTAAACCATTATCTTGACCTCTTGGAGATATCGATTTCTCAACATATAAACTATAATCTACCAAATCCATATAAGGATCTATGTACTATTCAATAGGTTCTAGCACTACTCGGTGCCCACCTTGAGAAAATCACCTCGTGGGTAGGTCCCTGAACTGAGGCCTCATTGCTCAACCTGTCATTTTCTTGAAAATATATTGAAATCCTACTTGGATGTCATTATAGACACATCTTGAATGTTACCAAGATGTACCATGGTTAAATTATCATATATATATGGGGAGATGACTCAAGAAGGACAATCAAAGGACTCAATACTATATGATTCATGTACCAGTGTTCCCTAAAACCAATGTCTCAGTATGTTGAGTTGAAAAGTTGGTAGTTAGAGCTTTGGTGCATGGATACATTAGCCACCGTACTAAAACCGGGTTCCTTGGACTAAAATATTCACTTGATACACTTTGACACCATTTCCATAAATTCCCAACCAAACCTCCAAAGTAAATAAAACTCCAAATACCACCCTAAGGTTGAACCACCTATGATACTAATATGTCATGACCCAACCCACCAAGGCCTACCTGGATAGAAGAAGGTTGAGTCATAACTACTCCAAGACTACCTCCATAAGCTAAGTTTCGAAGATAAGCACAGAAAAGAATAACTAAAATGGATGGACTTTTCCTAAAGTACACATATACACACACCCAACCATCACCATACCGAAGTGTATAGGAATAATAATAAAATATTGTAACATCTAGAGTAAAAAAAACAATGCATATAATAAACTATAGTTAATAAAAAAGTTTATGAAAATGTAATATAAAAATTAAAGGGGAAAAATGCATTCCCAACTAGAAAATATTTCCCTAACTGACAATAAATGGAAAATAAAGAAAGCTAAGAGAGATTGATTCTTGATCTCTAAGCCTTGACCATCGTACATTGTCAAATAAACCCAAGTATCCCTAAGCTCTACCAATCCCACTGCCGACCTTTCCATTGTCAGTATAAGATACATCACGTGTAGGAAAATCCCACATATAGGTGAGTATATACATACCTAGAAGGATTACCCAAAAACCTAAGAGGGAGAAATAGAAGACACAATAGAATCGATCAGATCATACCAAAGAAAGAGGGAAACAAAACCCAACAATAAAGATTATGAAAATCATGGAGAAATTATATAGCGAGGAGTTGAGAGAAATCATGTCATGGATGGTAGAAGGATAATTAATGCACAAGACCCATTTCATGGTATTGGTGGCCCAATGACAAGAGGAAGAATGGGGAGGATGAAAGAGGATTTACATGGCCTCATTTTTACTCCAAATCCATTTTTTTTCATTTTCAAAATAAACCAACTTTTGGTTTAGTGGGAACCTCAGAAATATAATTCTTAATAGGATCCAACCCAAATGAAAAACCACCATATAGAGAAAGTCAAATAAAACACTCAAAATCAATAATAGAAAATATCATCCAAATGTAAACAACCAGACCGCACCATAAAAACATCCATCAAGATTCAAAATTAAAATTGTATATGGCCTTATTTAGAAATTATAAGAGGAGGCCCAATATTCATGCATGGGGGGATAAAATGGGCCATTAATCACACTTATTAAATCCCAAAATTGAACCTAAATGGCCCACCCAAATGATTCCATGAATTTCTATCCAATCACATGAATGAAATATCCAAAGTCAAATGTGATGGGGACCTTGTCTCTAATTTCTTTGTGGGAATATTCAAAGTATGTGGGTAGGTTCCAAAAAGTCTTATTGATGGATATATTGTCACCTAAAGCCTTGTACATGTGAAAAAAAAGTAAAAAATATTTTTTAGGCTTATAATTTTGTGGTATTAGTGTTTGACATATATCTATCCCATTTGGCTATAAATATCCACCTCTTTGTACCCCTTAAAGATTAATTTATAATTTGAGTGTTTCTAGAATTATTATGCTTGTGTTTATTATGATATCAGGTGAATAAAAGTAAGTCTCATCAAAGAAGTGATCAACCTTTGTAGCACTTTATAATTTGGGTTTTAAGGGGAAAGTCTCTTTGGGGTCCTAATTGATCACTCCCTCCCACTTTTATTTTCCCTTTCATTTTTTTTAATTTATATTTCCCCTTCTTCCATCAATTGTGTTTCTGCATTTTATCCAATAGATACCACACACCCATATTATATAATAACATTTGGTATTAGATCTCGTTAATGGAAACCAGGTTCTTCAATTTTCTATTTTCTTCCCATCATTTTCCTTCTCAATATTCCATTTTTTGACCATTAACCAATTGTGGTTGGAACTTTCTTCTTCCATTTCAACCCATTTTATCTTTGAGTTTCTAGATGCATAATATTTTATTTTTATAGTTCATAACCTTATATTTCATCTCAATTTTTAAAAACTAAAATAAAAAATGTATATTTGGAGATATAGCTGAATCAATTCGTTCTATAGATTCACTCTTGTTAAATCTAACAATCTCTAAGGCGGATTTCCATTTGAGTTTTAAGTTCATGTTATCTCAACCTTTTACATAATTATAATCAAATTAGTACATTTTTAAATTATTATACTTTGATCACAAAAAAACTCACTCTTTATATCTCAATTCTTGTTTATTGAGCATAAAAAAATATAGAAAAAACCAAAATAAAAATAAAAATAAAATAAAATCAATAAAAACACTACTCATTTGAAACATTACATCCCCTCATTTATCCCCAAATTCGATTGTATTTTCTTATCCACCATATTCTTTCCTTAATCCATATCCAACCTTTAACTATAACCATTTCTCCCATTTACCTCCCATATTTCTTGGACACCATTGATTCAATCACTTTTAAAATTTATGATTTTTAATTTTTTCCATGAATTGATTTCTTCTTACTAGTTGTCTTCTTGATTATATTTAAGAACACTTTTAGGAACCAAGTTTTTGTTCTAGAAAGTGTGATAAACCTTTTGAGATATTAAAAAGAGAGAGATAGAAAGAGTGTGTGAGGATTTTTAAAAAAATTTTGAGCATGGGAGAAATAAGTGAGATCAACATCAAATTATTAATTAAAGTTGTTGCTAAATAATTTAAAAGACTAAATACTAGGTTTCATGATTTGAAAAGTTCCTCAACTTCAAAGTCTCTAAGAAGGAAAGAAATTGATGAAGGTGATGATGAGTACTCCTATTTTGAAGAATCAATTCCTAGGCAAGGGAAACTTGTTGTTTGGCCAGAAAGTGACTTGGGAAGCATCAAAATGACAATTCGATCCTTTTTATGATAAGAGTGATTTGGAAATTTATTTGGAGTGTAAGTGGAATTTTGAACATATTTTTGGACTTCATAACTACTCAAAGGATAAGAATGTAAAGTTGGAAACACTTGAGTTCAATAACTATGAAAGTATTTGGTGGGACCCATTACAAGTAAGTCAATAATAGAGTGGAGAAAGGAAAATTTGAACTTGGGAAGAAATGAAGATAATAATGAGAAAAAGGTACATTTCTAGTCATTACCATTGATATTTTAATCTCAAGTTACGAAAACTTTTGCAAGGTTCCATGTGTGTGGAGGAATACTACAAGGAAATAGAGATATCGATGATTCGAGATAATGTGGAGGAGGACCAAAAAGATACCATGTCAAGGTTTGTCAATGTATTGAATATAGAAATTAGATATGTGGTGGAGATTTAAACCTGTATTGACATAGAGGAGTTTCTATATAAGGTAGTGAATGTTGAAAATAAACTACATTCTCGAAGGAGTCAAGTAAGTTCTCTCAATTTTTAAAAGGACAATTAGAAAGAGCCAAAATCAAATTCTAAGTGGAATGAAACAAAACCAAGGGATTCAAAATTTGTTCCAAAACAAAGAGAAGAGTCCAAACATAAGTTCTTCCTAGCTGATTCAAAAGAAAAAATAGACACAAATTTCCATTCTAAATCTCATAATACTATGTGTTTTAAGTGTCAAGTACATGGTCTAATTGATTCTCAATGCCCAAATAAAGGGACCATAATTTTTTTGGATAATGGAGACATCCTTAGTGAGATCTCTAGTGATGATGAAATTCCACCTTTGGAGGAGTGTTTGGATGAAGTGGTTAAAGAACCCATACATGGAGATGCATTGGTGGAAAGAAGATCTCTAAACATTCAACCAAAAGATGATCATGATGAGGAGTAGTGAGAACATATTTTTCAAATGAGATGCCACATAAAGTAGAAGATAAGTAGTATGACCATTTATAGTGGATGTTGTACTAATGTGGATAGTACATTGTTGGTGGATAAGTTGAGTTTTCCTACTCTAAGGCATCCTAGAACTTATAGGTTGCAATTGATAAATGATAGTGGAGAAGTAAGAGTCACAAAACAGGACATAGTTTCCTTTTACATTAGAAAATATTATGATGAGGTGATTTTTGATGTTTATATGATACAGGAAGAACATTTTCTACTAGGTATACCATGGAAATTTGATAGGAGGGTGATGTGTGATGGCTATGCTAACTGCTTATATTTTCATTTCAGTGGTGTAAATATTGTTTTGACTCCTTTAAGTCCCATACAAGCATATAAATATAAATTTATGATAGATACAGAATATAAAAATAAAAAATATATGAGTGAAAAATAAAGTGGGAAAAATAAAAAATTTAGTGATAAAAAAGTGCGTGATGAGTTGAGAAAAAAAGAAAAGAGAGAAAAAAATGAAAAGAGTGAAAAAATTAATACTGAAAAAGGAGATACGAGTAACACAAAAATAAATGAGGGAAATCAAAGAGATGAAAACAAGAGTGTTGAGTTAAAGGTGAGTTTATTTTCTTGAAAAAGTGAGGTGAAAGGCGCTTTATTGAGTTGGAAAGTGTTCTTACTCATTACTAAGGATTATTACCTTACAACTAACTAAACTCACCATTATTTTCCTTATTGTGTTGTGACTTTACTACATGAATTTGGTGATTTGTTTCCCAAAGAACCACCCAATGGATTACCCCATTTGAGAGGCATTGAGCATAGGATTGACTTCATATCTAGTGATGCAATTCCCAACAGGTCAACATGTAGCACTAATCTAAAAGTGGCTAGAGAGATCCCTTATAAAGTTGAAGAATTAATGAATAAAGGATTAGTGAGGGAAAGCATGAGTCCATGTGACGTTTCAGTGATCCTAGTACCCAAGAAAGATGGTACATGGCATATGTGTGTGGATTGTCCCACCATCAACAAAATAATAGTTAAGTATTGTTATCACATCCCTCAATTTTATGATATGCTTGATGAATTACATGGGGATTATTTGTTTTCAAAAATTGATCTTAAATGTGAATACCACTAAATTAAAATGAAATAATGTGATGAGTGGAAAACCGATTTTAAAACTACGTTCTATTTGTATGAGTGGTTAGTTATTCCATTTGGTTTAACTAATGGACCAAGTACATTCATGAGCTTAATGAACCATGTCCTTCATTCATTCATTAGAAAGTTTGAGGTTGTCTATTTTGATGACATCTTGGTGTATAGTAAATCTCTAGACAATCATGTTGAACAATTGAATTTGGTGTGTGAGAGCCTTAAAGAAAACCAAATTTATTCCAATCATAATTTTTTTCCTTTTACATGGTTTCTATTGTGTTTATTATCTTTGTTTTAGGAGAGGAGGGGATCTGTGTGAATGATAAAAAGGTCAAAGCAATTCAGGAGCGACCCATACTAAAGAGTGCAATCGAGTTTAGGAGTTTTCATGGATTGGAAATATTATATAGGAGGTTTTTTAAGTATTTTTTCATCCATAGTTGCACCTCTTAATGAAATTGTAAAGAAACATATGGTCTTTAAATGGGGTGAAAAACAAGAAAAGTAATTTAACACACTCAAAGAAAAACTGGTCAATGCTCCCCTTTTAGGGCTATCAGATTTCACAAAAGTTTTTGAAATTGAGTGTGATACATCAGGAGTTGGTATTGGTGCTGGTTTGACTCAAGATTCACGTAAAATTGATTAATTTAGTGAAAAATTGAATGGGTTAGTATTAAATTATTTAATTTATGATAATGAACTTTATTCCTTGAAACAAAACCTTGAAACATAGAAACATTACTTATGGATTAAAGAGTTCATAATTTATTCCAACCATGAAAGCCTTAAGTATTTGAATTCCCAAGTTAAGTTAAATCGTCAATATACATCTTGGTTGGAATTCATTGAGACTTTTCACTATGTGATAAAGCACAAAAAAGGTATGGAAAATGTGGCTGCTGATCCTCTTTCTTGAATTTAGGAACTTCTTACTTCTCTATATTCTCAATTACTTAGACCTGATCTACTAAAGGGAATGTATGAAACTAATGGATATTTTTATCAAATTTGGACATCTTGTAAAAAACATGGATTTAAAGATGATTAAAAAAGTGATGGGTTTCTTTTAAAAATCTATAAATTGTACATTCAAAATTGTTAAACTTAATAATTTCTTGTAAAAGAAACTCATCTGGGTGGTTTGATGGGGAATTTTGGTGCTGAAAAAGCACTAGATAGTTTTCAGTAAAATTTTTATTGGCCAAGCATGAAATAGATGTTATTGAAATTTGTGCTAAATGTGTCCCTTTTAAGAATAAAAAGTCCAAGGTTCAACCTAATGGATTTTATTCCCCCATTCCTATTCCATCCCATCCTTGGGCCGATATTTCTATGGATTTTGTGTTAGGATTGACTCAATTTTAATCGGGAAAATATAGCATTTTTGTTATTGTGGATCAATTTAGAAAAATGGATCATTTCATTACTTGATCAAAAACCAATGATGCTATTCATATAACAGATTTGTTTTTCAAAGAAATTGTGATATTACATGGACTTCCAAAAACCATTTTAAATGATCAAGATGTGAAATTACGTAGCCACTTTTGGAGGAATTTTTGGAATAATTTTGGAACTAAATTTTTATTCGCAACTATTGAAAATCCTCAAAATGATAGACAAATTAAAGTGGTGAATATGACTCTTTCTACCCTCTTGTGTGCAATAATTCAAAAAATATAAATAATTGGGAATTGTTTTTCCACACATAGAGTTTTCATATAACTGTGTAGTGCATTTCACTACTAACTTCTCACATTTTTACATTGTATATTGATTTAACCCAATGACTCAATTTGACATTCTTTCATTGCCTACTAATGAGGTTGTTGATCTTGCAGGTGAAGATAAGGAAAAGTTTGTTCGAGATTTATATTCCAAATTGAAATACAACATTGATAGAATAAATGAAAAATATGAGAAGCAAGAAAACAAGGGTCGACAAAAGGTTATACTAGAACCCAAAGATTGGGTGTGGGTGCATTTGAGGAAGGAAAGGTTTCCAGAGCAAAGAAAATAAAAACTTCAACCACAGGGGGATGTACCTTTCCAAGTTTTAGAAAGAATCAATGATAATTCCTAAAAGATTGACTTTCCAAGAAGGTATGGAAATGTGAGTGCTACCTTTAATATTACTGGTCTCTCTCCCTTGGAATATATAGATTCTAGGATGAATCCTTTTAAAGAGGGATGGGATGATGTGAATCATGGAAAACATATACATCGAGGAGTTGAGAGAAACATGGCATGCATGGAGGAAAGAGTATTAATCAACAAGACCCATTACATGGGATTTTTGGTCCAATGAAAAGAGTAAGAATGAGGAGGATGAAAGAGGATTTACATGACCTCATTTTGAAATTACAGGAGGAGGCCCAATATGCATGCGCGAGATGATTAAATGAGCCATTAATCACACTTATTAAATCCCAAAAAAGAACCTAAATGGCCCACCCAAATGATCCCACGAATTTATATCCACTTGTATTAAGGAAATCTCCAAAGTCAAACATGGTGGGGCCCTTATCTCCAAATTCATGGTGGGAATCTTTAAAGTCTTTGGCGAGGTTCCAAAAAGTCTTCCTAGTGTATATATTGTCCCCTAAAGCCATGGAAATGTGTAAAAAAAGTAAAAAAAATCTTTTTTTAGGATTTAGTATTCTGTGGGATAGGTTTTTGACATGTATCTCTCCCATTTGGCTATAAATATCCACCTATTTGTACCCCTTGAAGCTTAATTTCAAATTTGAGTTTTTCTATAATTATTATGCTTGTGATTCTTATGTTTTTATGTTAATGAAAGTAAGTCTCATCAAAGGAGTGATCAACCTTTGTGGCTCTTTATAATTAGGGTTTTAAAAGGTAAGTCTCATTGGGGTCCTAATTTATCACCCCCTTACACTTTTATTTTTCCTTTCATTTCCTTTTAATTTCTATTTCCTCTTCTTTCATTGCCTATGTTTCCTCATTTTCACCAACAGATACCACACACCCATAAAATATCATATCAAAAAATATATGATCATAAAAGAAACCCAGATGAGATAGAAATGGAATATATATCTCATAGCCCATCCCAGGGCAATGAGTCTACCTACATCATCGAAGGTCCATAATTGATGCTCAACATATCATGTGTCTGTCTAAAGAAGTCATAAGGAGGGTCCAAACCTCTACAATTCTCCACATCCCATTAGAGTATAATCTCCAAAATATAGAAGACCCATGCCCTGGTATGACAGGGAAGTACCATATCTATATCTATGAACTGAATATAGATGAACCACACCCGGATATGACAGGAGAGTACCATCTTGGTGGATAGAGGACCTGTGCCCTAGTGCGATAGGGGAGTGCCACCTTTGTATTTGAACAATGAGTATGGAGAACCCACAACCTAGTGTAACATGGGATTTCCATCTCCATGGATAGAGGAATCATGACTTGGCGAGATAGGGGAGTTATGCCTCTATATCTATACAATGATTATAGAGGACCCATGCTCTAGTGAAATAGGGGAGTACCATCTCTATGGATAGAAGACTCATTCCCTGGTGTGATAAAGGAGTGAAACCTCTGTTTCTATAAAATGAGTATTGAGGATGTGCTCCCTGGTGAAATGGGGGAGTACCATCTCCGTGGATATAGGACCCATAGCCTGGTGTGACATGGGAGTTCCACTTCTGTATATGTACAATGAGTATAGAGGACCTGTGCCCTGGCGCAATAGGGGAGTACCATCTCCATGGATAGAGGATCCACACCATAGTGCATTAGGGGAGTGTCACCTATATATCTATTAAACTAGTATGGAGGACCATTCCCTGGTGAAATAGGGGAGTACCACCTTTGTGGATAAAAGACTATAACCCTAGTGTGACAGGGGAGTACTGCCTCTATATCTGAACTCTTCGATGATCCTTCCCGATGACTATCATCTTCAAGAATCACCTATTGAAGAATAATTCTTGGAAAATCTCACATAATATATCAGAAGCCACTATGAAGGAAACCATCATGTTCTATGTGAACACACACTCAAGATAGGTTACCCATGGGCCAAAATCCTAGTAAAAACAAAGAAGATATGAGAAGTATAAGATTCATAAAGAAGTACATGATGTGTAAGAGTATCCATATGAAGTTTGGTACCACTCTACTATCTAGATGATCCCCCGTATTGGTCTATTCTCGTATACCCTTGGGTGTGCTCATGTAATCCAAAATTACATGGCATGTTTGGCTAAAAAGGCCCGACGAACACATGAGTGTCATCATCAGTCAGATGGGATAAATTTCAAACCATTGATATGTCATCACAAAAGGATATGAATGTCCAAATTAATAACACCATAGAGATCCTCATATAAAAATACTTAGGATAGGCTATTTACTTTCCTACATTGGACGCAAGGTGAAAAAAATTAATTTCACCACAACACATAGACATGTCGCTTCATGGGCTTGATCCACAAGTCCAAATTAAATACATGATATTGGCCTTGAAATGTCTAACTCAATATCAGGGTCACAACACTGTAGATGGTGCATCAATCTGACACCTCATGAGGAATGTACATCAAATACTAGATTCCATAACAACAACAACAATAATAACAACAACAACAACAAAAACAACAACAATAATAATAGTATTATTATTATTATTATTGGGTGCTTTGTGGCCCTAAGACATGAGTATGAAAAAGGTACCAAACAATGGTTTTGAATTTAATTCCTCAATATCAAAATCATGATGCTATATATGGATCTCAAATCTGATATCGTATGAAGATGTTACAATATTAATTAGATTCCACAACAACAATAATTATAATATCATTTCATAATATTATTTTTATTATTAAAATTTAATCAATTTTTTAGGGAGGTCCTCCTCCACATTCCATGAGCATACAGGAGGTTCCCTAATCTCTTGAAAGGTGGATCCACTTCCCCACTTCACTCTTGAATAAACAATAAATTATATTTTCCTTATTATAATACATAATGACAGTATAAGGGGGACAAGGTATTCACATGTAGGGGGTCTCCTTCACTGCTCCCATGCACCCCAACTCACATATTTAATATATATTAAATCAATATATATTATATTAATAAGGGTGAAAAGAAATCATGTCACACCCCCATCTATCCAGGCGCCTCACTCATCATTCCCCACACTTCTAGGCTTCATTTTTTTATTATGTTAAAACAATATTATTATTATCAACAATAATATTCATCACACCTCCAACATTATTAATAGCACTGATAAAGGGTATATTTAAAAAAATTATATTTCATTAAAAAAAATATATTAATATATATATATATATATTATTTATACAAATAATATATATATATATATTAAATATTTTTTAGATAAGGATAAATAAACATTTACAATTAATATAAGTTATTTAGTGAAAATGGATTATAAAATAATTTTAAAAAATAATTTTAATTAATAATTTGATAATTATTATATATTAATAGTCAATTAATAAAATTTTGAAAATAAAAAAAATCATAAACATAATAAGATATTTAAAATAAGTTGAAAACATAACTCGAACTTCAAATGACCATAACTTTTGATTCGGGTGTCCATTTGTGCTCTACCACATATAAAATTGATGATTTAAATGAGATCTACATCGTGTTGACTTAGGGGACCCTATTAAATATTTTTTATATGTATAAAGAGGACCAAAGGCCTCCAAACCTGAGTTATTTTTTCCAGGGTAATCCAATTGTTTAATATTTGATAGAAGTTCAGTCTCGTTTAAGGGGGACTTTTATCCTGTTTTCAGTGGGGAATTAATTTATTTCTAGGGATTAAATTTATATTGATACTATGGTTTTAAAATTTTATTGTTTTTCACAATATAGTTTTATTTATAATTAAATATATGGATATTTTTTTATATTTAATTATAATAAACCATTTGTATAAATACATATATAAACATATTTACATAAAAATAAAAGTTTCAATATATAAAATAAATATTTATTATTCATTTTATTTAAAGTAAAAAATTATCCATTTTTTTACCTTAAAAATGTAATAATATGTATATATAATTGTTATACATACATATGTGTGTGTATTAATAAACACACACACAGATATATATATATATATATATAGATATACATTTATATTATTATATATTTATTTATATTATAATATATATTAATGAATATTAATATATAATATATTTAAATAAATTTAACTATGTATATATATATCAAAAATTTCAAAATACATACAAATAAATAGAAAAGTCATTAAATATACAACAAAACATGCATGACATAATGGTAAAGAGCTTCAGTCACATAAGGGAGGTCTAGGGATCAAATCCAGGCATGCATTGGAATTTGGGGTGTCCTTCTAGCATAGAGAAAGGGGGTGGGGTTCGTGATGGCAGATGGGTAGTGGGGTGCGTGATGGCGAATGGGTAGTGGAAAACACTGAGAAAGGAGGATGTAAGCGCTGAGAAAGGTGGGTGTCAGGGGAGCATAAAAAATTAATATTTTTCCATATTTTTTACAATAATTTTTTAGTATTGTTAAAATAAAACCTTTAATAAAGCTAAAAAAGTGATGTTAAAGGCACCCTTTAACAGCGCTATAAAAATCACCATTAAAGGCACCCTTTAACAGTGCGAAAAAAGCACGGTTAAAGGGTGACTTTATTAGCGCTTTTTTTAGAACTATTAAAGGGTGACTTTAACAGTGATCTTGCTAGAGATATTAAACCCCCCCCCTTTTATTATCACTTGTAATATCTACACTTTTTAAGAACTGATAAAACCCCTTAACTAGCATTGTAGAAGCCCTGATTTGTAATAGTGATATTCCTCATCATAAAACTATCCATCATATCCATATGTAGAAACTACACATCCCATGTCATAGGAATCGTACTATCCACACAAACATTAGATACCGTCATCATTAATGGATAGATTCCAACCACCCATTTCTCATAAACATCAATCACTACTCCTCCTAAGAGATCCAATCAATCTTGCTTGCAAGCCATCGATTCCCGATCCAAAGTTGGGTTCCTATAATCATTTCCACACATTCTTCATGTCTAAAAAATACAAATCCAAACTCATGACTATGATCCATTATTATAAATAATGAATGCATAATTATTGGTATTCCTAGATATCATTAAATCACTGTTTAATCAATTACTGATTATAAATAGCAAGAATAGAGGGAGAAAGACACATAAAACAAAAATTATAATCATTGTTGGCTGATGTGATCCCAACCAATGATTGATAGGTACAAAATCATGGGTAAAATAGTGTAATAGAAAAATAAATAATTTATTTAGTCAAATCAAATAATTGAATGGGCTTATACTAAGGGAAGATAATTGCCGATCAATAAAATAAGATATGAATCCATGCTCAAAATTTTAACCAAAAGGGTGAAAACTGCAATTTACAAGCCCTATCTCAACTATTGATCAATCATTGGTGAAGAACATATCTGCTAGTAATAAAGGTGATGACCCCACTTCATTTTTCATTTATCTCAAGATTATCCTTGATCCAATCATTTTTCATTCTTCGATCCTGATTTTCCAATGAAGAACACTCTTCTCCTACTCTTAGATCTAGAAAGGGTTGTGTAGATAACCCTTGGAAAACCATTACAAGAGGGTATTTGTTGAGTATTTTAATTATTACATTTAATAAAATAAATAAATAAATAATTTATTTATTTTAATTTAACATACTCGCCAACAATTTCCTTAACTGAACATACAACTCCGACCAACCTTAGGTTAGGACTAGGGTAAACTCCACGTTTCAAACTAAACAATGGTATCATATTTCTGATCCAACACTCCATTTAGGATATATTCCATTATATCTAAATTTTTTTTCACACATGATATAAAATATATAAAATATTTTTATAAAATTAATTTCAGTCTCACTGGGCCTTGGAATCGCGTTCCGTCTCAGCGTCTGGCTCCAAAAATATTTTTAGAAATAATAAAAATACTTACAAGGAAAAATGTAGTCTCTATACTCTTAATTATTCCTCTCTATATATATTTTTTAATTGGTTTCCCAGCTTCATCCAAGTCAATCTTTTCATTAGAATTGGTAGGAGTTGTATGTACTTTACCACTTTCAAGTAAAAATATTTTAAGTAAGTCTAATATATAATTTATTTGATTTTTCACATTCCCAAAATATGTTTGATTAATATGAAATCATATAAAATAATTTATCTCACCCATAATTCTCATTTCAAATTATTTTTTCATGAGTTTTGAAAATTCATTACACAATTTTTTATTTACAGAGCCAAAAATAAAATCATCAACATATATACATAAAAAATAAAATATATAAAGATGAATTTTTTATTAAATAGAGTAGGATATGAATTTTTTAATTAAAATAATTTTGATAAAATAAAATAACTTAAACATTCATACCAATATCGAGGTTCTTTTTTAATGCCATAAAGAGCTTTGGTAAGTTTAAAAATTAAATTTGGGAAATGATTATTTTCAAAACTAGGAGGTTGTTCAACATAAAATTTCTCTATTAGAAAACCATTCAAGAAAGTATATTTTACTTCCATATGATATAATTTTCAATTCATATGTAATTCATTGGCTACGAGAATCTTAAAGGCTTTTAAACTAGCTACAAGTGTAAAGGTATCTTCATAATATATACATTTTTATGGATTATACCTTTTAGTTACCAGTATAGACTTATTAATAATGATCTCACTGTGATAATCTTGTTTATTTCTAAAAACCCATTTTTTCCCTATGGCAGGATAGTTAGAGGATCTTTTGACTAATTCCATTACCTTGTTCCTCTTGAACTGAATTAATTATTCTTGCATTGATAGAACCCAACTTTCATCCACTAAGGATTCCTCTATAGACTTAGGTTATAGATGATATAAAAAGTTATAAAATTATACAATATTTCCTACACTCATTCTAGTCCCAATACCTTTATCTAATCTTCCTCTAATAGTTTCTAAGGGATAATTCTTAAGGGTTATAGGTTTTCTAGGCATTACACTTTCTAGTTCACTGGTATCTATCCTTTCAGGATTTAGTTCTAAAAAATCAAGTTCCAAATCATCATCCTTTTAATTTTTAAAGATAGGTGCATATCTCTTATTTTCAAAAGAATCAATTAGTTCATCAATTTCAGTCATTTTTTTTATCAAAAGGATCACTTTAATTAAATTTCACATGAGTTGATTCTTCAAAAATATTTGATATTTTGTTGAAACCTCTATATTCCTTGAAAGTAGTAGAATAACTAAGAAATATTCCTTCATCATCCTTTGGATTAAATTTACCAAGATTATCCTTGGTGTTTAGAATATAAATATTGCATCCAAACACTTTTAAGTATCTAAATTTTGTATTTTTATTATTCCATAGAAAATAGGGTGTTTTCTTCAAAATAGGTCTAATCAGAACTCTATTCATGAAATAACATGATTTATTTATAGATTCATCCCAAAAATGAGTTTACATGTTATATTCAAATAACATTGTTCTAGAAATTTGTTACAAATTCCTATTTCTCCTTTCAACAATACCATTTTGTTGATTTGTCCTGGGGGAAAAAAGTTTGTTTTATACCATTTTCTTAATAATAGGAATTGAACACATGGTTCTAAAATTCTCCCCCATGGTAACTTCTTAAATCAATAATTTCATAATCTTTCTCTTCTTGAACCAATTTTCAAAAACTTATAAAAACGGAAAAAGCATCACTCTTAACAATAAAAAATAAAACCTAAGTAAATATAGAAAAATCATCAACTAATATATAAATAAAATATTTCCCTATTAATATTATAGTTCTAGATGGACTGAAAAAATCAATATGAATGTCATATAGGGATCTATAAGTAAAAACCTCTTTAATTGGTTTAAAATTTTACTTGTGTTTCTTTTCCATTTGGCATGCATCACATAAATTATTTTTATTTAATTTAAGTTGAGGAAAATCTAAAACTAAATTTCTTTTAGAAATTTTTATCAAAAAATATAAATTAAAATGTCCTAATATTATATGGGAAATCCAAGATTCCTTATATCAAGTTTTAAATATTTCACTTTTTTCTACTTAAATAATTAAGATCTAGAGTGTAGACATTCTCCATTATAGGTGTTTAAACTTATTAATTTTATCCTTAAAAATTGAACATGCATTGTTTGAAAAATAAACAAAATAACCCTCATAAAAAATTTGTGAAATACTTATCAGATAGTGATTTAATCCTTATATATAAATAACTTTTTTGAGGAGTAATGATCTTGTATTACCAACTTATATGACTCCCATAATCTTACCTCTAGAATTGTCATTAAAAGTTCCATAGCCTCTATCATTTTTTGATAAAGAGTGAAAATTAGAAAAACTCCCACCGATATTCCTTAAACATCCACTATCCATATTTAATTTTTTGTAAGAACCTGGTTCTTATTTTTGAGGTACGAGTTTCTTCTTTTCCCTTTTCCTTAAGTGTTTTTGAGAAAATAAGGAAAATGGGGAAAAATCCCAAATTTTGTGGGCACATGCCGTGTACTTTTCCACATGCCGTGTACTTTGGCCGTGTGGGATGAGTACACAGGGCGTGTAGGCCTATCGGCAATGAAGGGTGTAAAAACTGACTACACACCGTGTACTTTTTATTTACATGCTGTGTAATTAGTCGGTAGGTGAATAGTAAGGCAGTGGAGGCAGCCACCAGCAGAGCGATAGTACACGCCGTGTAATCAGGAATACACGTCGTGTACTCATGTCGACGGATGAACAGTGCTGCGGTGGAAAAAATCCCCTGGAGTAACAATTAAAAAATAGAAAGTACACACCGTGTACTTAAGATTACACACCATGCAGTTTGTTTTTTTCTCTTAAAATAGGTAGTAGCCTCCTCATTCGACAGAGGAGGCTTTGAGTTCATTTTTTGAGCTGATAGAGGAGGCCAGAGATTTGGAGATCTCCTAACTGCACACCCGGAATCCGAATCCTTCTCTGATGGTCTTGATTGAACCGCGCAGGTGAGTTGTTCCCTCTCCTTGTGTGTTTTTTACCAAATATTTCCTGATGGAAAGTTATTTGAGTTTGAATGAGTGAACATTTATCCCATATCTAAATCGATCTTGGATGATTTGGGAGTTGTCGTTCACATACACTGATCAGAGACGATCGAGGTAGGTGGTCTTGTGTTTATTTCCAACTGTTGAGTTGAATTTTTGTACTGTTCTACTACAAACCCATGATTAAGGTGTCATATGGTTATGGACTTTTCTAAAAGTTATCTAGAATTGAATAGATAAACTTTTAATAAGTTAAAACTACTGTTTGGGATCACTTCTTGGATCCAGGACCACCCCGGGGGTGCGTTCCTCTATTTAGCCATTTGGACAGGATGCCCGAGGGTATTCTGTGATTATATTGTGCATTTCATTTTCTTGAGAGAAAGTTTATATAAATTTTTGTTTATGCTTTGGGCTCGGCCCGGTTCCTTTAGCCTGAGGGAAATGTTCTATTAGCCTAAGGGAAATGTTTGCTTAGCCTGAGGGCAATGTTGGTTAGCCAGAGGGTAACCTTTGTGTATGCCTATGGGTAGTGGTTTCTGTTCCTGAGGTAAATATCATGTATGCTTGAGGGAAATGATCGTTATGCCTGAGGGAAATCACCTGCGGGTATTTGATTCTATTACCTGAGGGTAAGGATTGTATGTCTGAGGACACGACTATTTAGAATATCCACTGTGGTGATTTTCTATGTTGTACCTTCCAAGCTGAAGTATAATCTTGGAGGTGATAAATAATAATTAAAATGGAAATGAAACTGGTAGTGAAGGTTACTTTTGAGTGCTTACTAGTTTACTGCATTTACTTTTGCACACTGCTGTTGCACATTTTCACTGACAGTTGGGCACGAGCCTTTGGTGGGTGCCTATTGAGATTTGTTTCTCACACCCTATTTAGGTCATGTATTTTTCCCAAACAGACTATATTGTTGGAGGTGTAGACAGGGGAAAGGGTCCCTATACAGGTATATGATTATAGCAGAGGAGTAGGAGGGCATGTGACCGAACTTAGGCTTGCGATGCTGCTACGTTTTGTTTACTCTGTTTGTTTTGTTTGATTGTACCTTGTACTTTGAGTTGTATTGTATTGTATTGAAGTTTATCCTGTTCTGGATGATTTCAAAGAATTAGTGACATGCTTCATCCTTGAATATATGACTTCTGGTTCTCTTTTACTTAAGTTTTCCATTTCAGTTGTATATTTTTTACTACTTCTACTGTTGTATGTTATTTCCTTTTCCACTATGCTAAACTTTGACAAATGAGGGAATAGTTTCCCCACTATCAGACCTGGGCCCTCGCTGCTAGTCGGCAGCCTCTGGCGTTTGGGGAAATGTGCTTGAGGTCATGTGACCAACCGGGTTCGGGGCACCTGTTGTGTGGCACCTGGTTCTGGGACATTACAAAGTGGTATCAGAGGGATTATTTTCTTTGACTTACTGTTTGGAGCCTTAGTCAGGGATATGAATAAAATGGTGGTTGGTAATAAACTGTGCCCAGGAGTAGCTAACATGTGTACATGGAAAATCCAATCTACCTTGTTATTGCAATTATTATTGGTTTTTCAATTTTACAGTTGATTTGATTTTCACTATTGGGTGATGCACTTGTGATTGTGCTGTTTATATGTTATACATGGGTTCTATTTAGTTGCAACCCAATGAGATGATGGTTTTCCATCTCATGAATCATTTAGGAACATTCTATAAATCACATGTCATACATTCTTTCCATGCCATATATGTGCATTAGAAATTGCATGTTGTTTTGATAGTTGTTGTGCTAGAAAAGAATGCTATTGTGATAGCTACTTTGATAAATACCTTCTATTTGATAGGGTATTATTGTGTGAGGTTGTTGATATAATGAATGCCAAACTTTGGTTTTTGGGGAGTATGGGCCCTCAATGACTGGAATTTGGTGGATCATTAAGGTGTTTTCCTTGTTATAACATGTATAAGATGCCAAGATTTGATTTTCAGGGAGTATGGGCCCTCATGGATCAAAATTTGGCACTTAGGTTTTTGTTTCATGTTTTTTCTGGGTTCCGAAGTAGTTTGTGAGGCTTACTGTCTGGAAAACCCAGTATACATGCCATGTAGTTCTATGGACACACACCATGTGTTCTTATATTCAGGAATAAATGAAAACTTTTTAAGTACACACTGTGTACCATCAGTACACACTGTGTAGTCTCTTCCCGCGTCATAGGCCATGTGGGTGGGGATGCAGGGTAGGTAATGGCTTGGGGGAACATGCCGTGTACCGATTTTACACGCCATTTAGTGTTGACCCGGTGTCCTCCCATGTAACTAACAACACGGACATAGGAAACCTTAAGACATACATGGTGTGCCAACCTTGAACACGCCGTGTAGTCTGACCCAGGTACCCAGCCGTGTCACGAACAACACAAGTCAGTGTTATCTTTCCTAGTACACACTATGTCCTCCTGGAACATGTCGTATAGTGTCAGCCGTGTAGCCAGCCATGTGGCGAGAAACATGGTTCGGTCTGGGGATTCTTTGAACATGCCGTGTCTTTTTGGAACACGCCGTGTAGTGTGACCTGGGTACATAGGCTGTGTGACGAACAACACGGGCCAGTGGAAGCTAGTCAAGTACACACCGTGTGCCTGTGGGACACACCGTGTAGTTTTGTTTTAGAAGATCTGTGTGGCTTAGCTGTGTAGTAGTACTTGGGTAGGGAAGGAGGATTCAAGTACATGCAGTGTATTCAAAAGACACGCCGTGTGTTTGGGGTTTTAAACGACTAGTTTTAGCTGGAGTACACGCCCATGTGGATGGCCTGTGAGAACATGCTGTGTAGTATTTATACACACCGTGTAGTCATGTTTTGTAAATATTGAATGCTTTTCTTCTCCTATTCCCTTCTTAGCCCCATCATTTTCAGTCTTTGATAATCTTGGTCTAAGGCGCGTGTTTGGCCTTATAGAGTCATGCCATCGATATGACCTTGAGTTGTTCGCCAAGAGAGCAACAATGAGTATACTCTTGAGATAGTGGGCCATGGGCTACCAGTGGATCCTCCAGCAGTGCCAGATGTAGTGCCATCCGTTATGCCGGACGCAGGTGCAGATGTGCAGTTCTGTGAAGGCTTTATATGGTTTATGCAGACCTTCCAGGGAGCACCACAGGCCGCCACATCAATGGAAAAGATGACGCGTATCTTCCATAAGCAGCATATGACTACGTTTTCAAGGGATGGTGGACCAAAAGCTATAGAGTCATGGATGGATTTGATGTAAAATATATTCGAGCATTTGGAGATGCCTCCTGGGAGGAAGGTCAAGCTCGCTTCATACATGTTGCGTGATTTTTCCAAGAGGTGGTGGGATGTTACCACCGAGTCTGAGCATCCCTGTGACATGGCATGGGAAGATTTTCAGGCAGCCTTCTATGAATTCTTCTTCCTAGAGACGCTGAGGGAAGATCGAGCTTGAGAGTTCATGAATCTTCAGCAGGGTGCCATGTCAGTGATGGATTATTCTGCTCGCTTCACTGATATTTAGCGTTTTCCACCTGTTCTGGTGGGTGACGAGACATTGAGGGCTAGACGTTTTGAGGATGGTCTTCGGTGTGACATCCGAGCACTGGTGAATGTTTTCAGGTTTCCTACCATACATGCTATTGTGAACCGGGCACTGATTATAGAGCGAAACCTGTGAGAAGCTAGTGGTGTGGGCCAGGGCGGTTTGACACCAGTATCGGGTACTATTCCTATCGGCAAGAGGAAGAGGCAGATGGACTTATCTCACTATGGTAGTACCAGCTAGAATAATACTTCATGTGGCCAGGTGTTTTGCTACCAGTGTGGTAGAGAGGGGAACAAGAGACCTCAGTGTCCGCGTGACCCAGTGGAGTGCCGAGCTTGCGGCAAGATGGGTCATCTCTAGCATTTCTGTAAGAAGTTCCTACCAGTGGATAGTGAGAGTGGTTCTGTGTAGACTACACATGTGGGAGCAGGACCAACAACTTCTTACCAGTCGGGAAATTGGGGTACGTCAGGGTGTGCAGGCAGAGATGGTGGTCATGGCCGCGGTATCCAGACACTAGGATCTCAGAGGCAGTAGGGTGGGTAAGCTCAGGTTTTCTAGGCTGTTTTGTAGGGCTACGACACTGGGCAGGCATATGTAGTTCAACAAACCCAACATGAGAAGGATCCCAGACCTTCCACTATCAGAGGTACTATTCTAGTAGCTTCTATTTTATCTTCAGTACTTTTCGATACTATTACTACACATATCTTCATATATGTACCCATTGTGGAGAGCCTTGGGCTCTATGTTTCTTCTTCTTCTGATATCATGATGCTAGAAACACTATTGGGAGTGAGGTCGACAAGTGTGCGTTAGTGTAGGGAGTATCCCCTAGAGGTTGGTGGGTGTCACTTTCTATGGGACCTTTATGTATTAGAGATGACAGCTTATGATGTCATTCTCAGGATGGACTGGTTGGTACCCTTCTGAGCCTTTGTGGATTGCTATCATCACAGGGCGAGTTTTACGTCACCAGAGGGAGGAGAGTTTCTATGAAAGGGTGAATGGGATGTCCAGGCGAGCCGAGATGGACCCGAGCATCGTGGATGAGGTGGTGTGACAGCCCAGATCACGAGGTTATATCTAGATGATCAGGGTACTTGTCAGAAGTATTTCCCTCCAGTGGATGATCGTTTCATGGATGTCTTCCTGGATGAATTTTTAGGTCTACCTCTGGAGCGTGAGGTGGATTTTTCTATTGAACTAGTTCCAGGAGTGGCACAAGTGTCCATCCCTCCTTATAGGATGGCCACACCTGAATTATAGGAGCTAAAGAGGCAGTTGGAGGAGTTGCAGGCAAGGGGTTTTATCTAACCCAGTAATTCTCCTTGGGGTTCGCCGATCCTTTTTGCAAAGAAGGCAGATGGTACCCTCAGACTTTGTGTGGATTATCGGAAGTTGAACCAGTTTACGGTCAAGAACCGATATCCCTGACCAATGATTGATGATATTTTTGATCAACTTTGAGGAGCATGAGTGTTTTCGATGATTGAATTGAGATCTGGATATCATCAGTTACGCGTTAGATCATTGGACATACCGCTTGCAGCTTTTCAGAGCAGATATTGTCTATACGAGTACTTGGTTATTCCATTTGGACTCACAAACACGCCAACAGTTTTCATGGCTCTGATGAATCGTGTGTTCCATCCTTATCTTCATTCTTTTGTGGTAGTATTCGGGGATGATATGATGGTGTACTCTCAAACTCGACACGACCATGCCACCCATCTTTAGATCGTACTGAGTACATTAAGAGAGCATAAGCTATATGCTAAGATCTCAAAGTGCCACTTTTGGATGGACCAGATTCACTTCCTAGGTCATATTATCTCAGAGGTAGGAGGTAAAGTAGACCTAGAGAAAGTGAGAGCAGTAGTTTCCTGGGAGTATCCTAAGAACGTGTTTGAAATACGGAGTTTCTTGGGGATGGATGGTTACTACAGGAATTTTATACTGGACTTCTCCCGCTTAGCAGTGCTGTTGATGGGTTTGACTAAGAAGGGTGTGAAGTTCGTTTGGTCAAAAGCTTGTGAGACATCCTTTCAGGAGCTGAAGGGAAATTTGACATTAGCACCAGTCCTGATACTTCCAGAGAAAGGGAAGAGCTATACAGTTTACTGTGATGCATCAGGTATTGGGCTGGGTGCCATGTTGATGCAGGGAGATCGAGTTGTTGTGTACGGGTCTCGGTAGTTGAGGCCATATGAGAGAAATTACCTGATGCATGACCTCGAATTGGCTGCAGTTGTTCATGCGTTGCCCTGTTGGAGACATTATCTCTTGGGAGAGCATTTTGTGGTTTCCACCGATCACAAAAGTCTCAAATAAATCTTTACTCAGCGTGACTTGAACCTAAGATAGTGAAGTTGGGTCGAATACCTTCATTCCTTTGACTTTGAGCTTGCCTATACACCTGGTATGGGTAATGCGGTAGCTGATGCACTGAGTAGGAAGACTTAGATATAGGCAGTTCATGAGTCCAGTGGTGAGTGGAAACTTATGGTTTTGTTCTCTGAGATACATTTGGAGGTGCACAATAGTCAGGGGAAAACCTATCTTTCTTCCTTATCTGTGACTTCTACCCTCCTGGATTGAGTGAGGATGAGACAACTATTAGATTTAGAAGTCCTAGTTATACGGGAGTCGGTGGCATGTGAGGACCCTCCTCCTAGATGGACGATATGAAATGATGAGGTTCTGCGTTTCCATGGATGAGTGTGGGTTCTAGGGTATATACGCAAGGAGATGATGCGGGAGTTTCATACTTCAACTTTGGGAGTGCATCCCAGAGTTACCAAAATGTACCTTGACTTGAGATGTCAGTATTGGTGGCCAGGTTTGAAGAAAGAGGTAGTTGGTTTTGTTGCAAGATTTTCTACCTTTCAATAGGTGAAGATGGAGCATCAGAGGCCAGCTGTACTATTATATTAGTTACCCATTCCGTAGTGGAAATGAGATGATTTCGCGATGGACTTCGTAACTGGGTTTCCGAGGTCACCTCGAGGCAGTGATGCCATGTGGGTTGTTGTGGACAGACCTACAAAGGTAGCTCGCTTTTTTCTGATCAAGGAGACCTACGGTGTCGATGATCTCAAGAAGTTGTATATCCGAGAGGTAGTACATCTTCATGGGGTCCCTCATTCTATCGTTTCTGATAGGGATTCTCTCTTTACGTCTTGTTTCTGGAAGAGTTTTCAGAGGGCACTAGGTACACAGGTGCTTCTGAGCACAACTTACCACCCTCAGACCAATGGACAATCAGAGCGTATGATACATGTTCTAGAGGACATGCTTCGTGCATGCGTCCTAGACTTTGGGGGCTCTTGGGAGAAGCATATACCCCTGGACGAGTTTTCCAATAATAATAGTTTTCAGGAAACTTTTGAGATGACACCTTACGAGGCTTTATATGGTAGGCCATGCCGATCACCCTTGTGCTGGTTGGAGGCAGGTAAGGTAGCTTTATTGGGACCACATATCATGTAGGAGACTTCTGAGCAGGTCCAGTTGATTCAGAAGTGTATGGCTACTACACAGTATTATTAGAAATCTTATACTGATTACCACAGACGACCCTTGGAGTTCGTGGTCGGGAATCAGGTTTTCTTGCGTGTTTCGCTGAGGTTTGGACATAGGAAGATCAAGAGAAAGGGTAAACTTTCGCCGAGGTATGTGGGGCCATTTGAGATTCTGGAGAGAGTTGGGTCAGTTGCCTATCAGTTTCAGTGACCACAGCGGTACCGGTACATGCACGATGTCTTCCATGTATCTCAGCTACGCCGATATCATTCAGAACCATCTCACGTCTTTCAGCCAGAGGAGTTTGAGCTTCAGGTCGATGCATCCATTGAGGAGCATCCGATTCGTATTATTGATAGGAGCATGAAGGTTATCTGAGGCCAGTCAGTTCCTCTCGTTCAGGTGCTGGGGAAGTATGGCCGAGTGCAGGATGAAACCTAGGAGCGGGAGACCGACGTACATGCTCAGTGTCCAGGGTTGTTCATAGCTATATCTTCACCACCCTTGGAAGGGCAATTCAGGGACAGATTTCTCTAAGGGGGGAAGTTTGTAAGAACCCGGTTATTATTTTTGAGGTACTAGTTTCTTCATTTACCTTTTCCATAAGTGTTTTTGAGAAAATAATGAAAATGGGGAAAAATCAAAAATTTTGTGGGTTCACTCCATGTACTTTTCCACACACCGTGTACTTTGGCCGTGTGGGATGAGTACACAGGGCGTGTAGGCCTGTCGACAATGAAGGGTGTAAAAACTGACTACACGCCATGTACAATGTATTTACACGCCGTGTAATCAGTCGTCAGGTGAACATTATGGCGGTGGAGGCAGCCGCCCGCAGAGTGACAGCACACACCGTGTAATTGGGAAAACACTCCATGTACTCATGTCGATGGATGAACAATGTCACAGTGGAAAGAAGCCACCAGAGGAATAGTTAAAAAATCGAAAGTACACGCTGTGTACGTAAGAGTAGAGTTTGTGTAGTTTGTTTTTTTCACTTAAAATGGGAAGTAGCCTCCTCATTCCGCACAGGAGGCTTTGAGTTCGTTTTGGAGCCGGGAGAGGAGGCTAGAGCTTCGGAGATCTCCCGGCTGCACACCAGGAATCCGAATCCTTCTCTGACATTCTCTATTGAACTGCGCGGGTGAGTTCTTCCCTCTCCTTGTGTGTTTCTTACCAAATATTTCCTGAGGGAAAGTTATTTGAGTTTGAATGAGTGAACATTTATCCCAGATCTACATCATTCTTGGATGATTCAGGAGGCGTCGTTCACGTATACCGATCAGAGACGATCGAGGTAGGTGGTCTGATGTTTATTTCCAATTGTTTAGTTGCATTTGTGTACCGTTGTGCTTCAAAACCATTATTAGGGTGTCATATGGCTGTGGCCTTTGCTGAAAGTTATCTATAATTACATAGATAAACTTTTGATAAGTTAAAACTACTGTTTGGGATCACTGCGTGGATCCAGGACCACCCTGGGGGTGTGTTCCTCTGTTTATCCATTTGGAAAGGATACCTGAGGGTATGCCATGATTATATTGTGCATTACATTTTCTTGAGAGAATTTTTATATAAATTTTTGTTTATGATTTGGGCTCTGCCTGGTTCTTTTCGCCTGAGGGAAGTGTTCTATTAGCTTGAGGGAAATGTTTGATTAGCCTGAGGGTAGTGTAGGTTAGCCTGAGGGTAACCCTTGTTTATGCCTGTGGGGAGTGGTTTCTGTGCCTGAGGGAAATGTCATGTATTCCTGAGGGAAATTATCATTATTCCTGAGAGAAATCACCTGCGAGTATTTGATTCTCTTATATGAGGTAAGGATAGTATGTATGAGGACACAACTATTTAGAATATCCACTATAGTGATTTTCTATGTTGTACCTACCAAGCCGAAGAACAATCCTGGAGGTGATAAATAATAATTAAAATGGAAATTAAACTGGTAGTAAAGGTTACTTTTGAGTTCTTACTAGTTTACTTCATTTACTTTTACACACTGCTATTGCACATTTTCACTCACAGTTGGACATGAGCCTTTGGTGTGTGCCTATTGGGATTTGTTTCTCACACCCTGTTTGGGTCATGTCTTCAGCCCGAATGGACTATATTTCTGCAGGTGTTGACAAGGGAAAGGGTCCCTGTACAGGTACATGATTATAGAATAGGAGTAGGAGGGCATAAGACTGAGCTTAGGCTTGCGATGCTTCTGCGTTCTGTTTACTCTACTTGTTTTGTTTGACTTTACTTTGTACTTTGAGTTGTATTGTATTGTATTGCACGGTATCCTGTTCTGGATGCTTTCATAGAATTAATGACATGCTGCATCCTTGAATATATGACTGATGGTTCCCTTTTACTTAAGTTGTCCATTTCAGTTGTATATTGTTTACTACTTCCGCTGTAGTATGTTATTTCCTTTTCTGCTGTGCTACACTTTGAAAAATGAGGGCATAGTTTCCCCACTATCAGACCTGGGCCCTCGCTGCTAGTCGGCAGCCTCTGGCATTTGGGGAAATGTACTTGAGGTCATGTGACCAACCGGGTTCGGGGCACCTGTTTTGTGTCACCCAGATCTAATACGTTACCTTTTCCATTGATGATCTTGGAACTTTTTCCATATAAATAAAATTTAAACAATATTTTTTTGGTACCTATATTCTCTTGGGTCCAGTAGTGTTTGTAACTAATGATTTGGGAACCCAAATGTATTTATGTTGTCTAGAAAATCTAGTACTCAATTTTGAAAATATTTTTGAAATAAAGGAATTATTTAATCAAAAAAAATATGGGGTTCTTAAGTTAAAACTGTTATAATAGTTCCCTAACTCTCAATAGGGAAAATAAGTAATTTTAGAGAGGTTCTTATTTTTAGAACTCGACACAAAATAGTTTTTATAAAACTTCGGCTTTTCACCTTGACTTCCTATACCAAACTTATTTTTATGAGCTTTATTATTCCCAAGAATTTGATTTAAATAATTTTCAACTTTTTTGAAAATACTTAAAACATATTTAAAGTTTTTGAACTTATTTTTGTAAACTTTCAATTTTGTTTCCATGTTCAATATAAGATACAACATAATTTTCCATCTTGGTCTTCAAAACCAAAATTTGTTTATTACTCATATTTTCATGAAAAATAGCATCACATGAATTTTTGAGAGTTTAATTTTTATTTTAAAAATATTCTTACATAGTTTAAAAGATGGTATAATATCCATTTAATTCCTCATAATATAAAATTTCATTTTAAGATTCAGACTCATATTTAGAAGAATAATATTAATGAACCTCATTAGAGTGTTCCATAAAACACATGTTGGACTTATGATTAGAATGTTTAGTTTCTGAATTTAAATATTTAACATCACTGGAATCCTCTGAAGCACTCCATTTGACCTTCATGGTATTCTGGATTTCTTCTCGTAACCAACTTTATTGAGGTACATTTTCTCTTACTTTTTATTGTCTTGAAGATATGGACAATCTGGTTTGATGTTTTGAAGAATTTTTCATTCATATAATCTCACTACTTTAGGGTTTCCATCATGTTTATAGAAATTATTTAATGGTTTCTTGAAACCTCTTCTCTTGTTGTATAGCTTATTTAAATTTCTATAAAAGTGGGAAAGTGCACTATCTGAAGAAAAACTAATTGATGTACCTTCATTAGATGACTCAACCACTTGAATTTCATTTCTTTTCCTATCATCCTTTTAAGTTGAAACTTTTAAGGAAATATTATTATTTTCATCTAATATATTATCTCTAGATTTATCTTCCATCACAACCTCATACATCATAGTAGTTCCAAATATATATTTTATTTTAAAATCTTTTACCTCTATAGATTTCCTAATAGTAGCTGAGATTCAACTCCTTCTTGGTGGTAGGATTTTGATTATTTTTAATGCTTGATCTGGTTCAGTAATAGATGATCCTAAAGTAGAAAAATTATTTACAATATCATAAATTCTTCCATTTAACCGATTAATTCTCTCCCCATATATCATTATGAAAGTTTCGAACTTCAGATTAACAATATTATATCTGAGAGCTCACACATTTTCTATACCTTCATAAGAAACTTCAATAATAGTCCACATTTTTTGGGTTATTTTACATTGTGAAAATTGTTTGGAATCATATGGATCTAGTCCACACATAATAACATTAATTTATTCAGAGTTTTAATCATAACTAGCTTTAGTGTTAGATAGTTAGGAACTCTTGGGACCAACTAGAGAGAGGATTAACATAGATGAGTCTTATGAGGTGTTTGCAATGACTCAAATGGTATGTGAAGGAGTGGATTTATAATAGAATAGATAGAGATTTTAGCTTATAAGGAATAAGAGAATACCTTGATAGGATCAAGGAAGGCCTCTAATCTAGTTAGAATTATGACTTTTTTGTGTATCTAACAGAGAAGTAAAAACTTCTTGATAAAAAACTATTATATCTAGAGAGGACATTTAAGAAATAATATAGAGTTATATGGATCAAAGAAGGGGACCAAAACACATCATTTTTTATGATGTACCTGAGGAATAGGAAAGTTTCTAGAAGAATAAATCTAAGACTCAAAGATGATTCCTTTACTATAGATATTGACATTTTAGGAATAATTAGATCTAAATATTTTGAGGGTCTTCTGGCTAGACCAAAAAATTATAATGGAGAACCTCAAGGAAGGGTTAACAAAGTAGATTCCTTCATGGGCTACATCCTAAGACCGATGGAGGATAGGGATAATAAGGTGAAAGGGGTTATCCCAGTGGAAGAGAAGATCAAATAATCTATATTTTTATTGAAGTAGGAGAGTTACCTAGGTACTTTGGATTTATATGAACTTTTTTTAGTATATTGGGATATTATCAAATTTCATGTGTAGGATGATTTTATGGATTTATTCAAAGGAGGAGATCTACCCAGGGTTAGGCATGCATCCATAGTTATTCTTATACCCAAGGTGAAAGATCCCATTGATATTAACCATTACATTCCAATATGATTATTTAATTTTCATTTTAAAATCCTTGCTAAAATACTAAATAAAATACTTAGTGGTGTTATTCCAAGGCTGATATCAAAGGAGAAACACATCTTTGTGCATGATAGGAGCATACAGGGGGAAGTAGGAATTGTAAAAGAAATTATTGAGGACCTGAATAACATGATGATTGATTCGAATGTTTTGATAAATGATGAAATGAATAAGGTATATGATATTCTTGAATGGAGTTTTATTATAAGAACTATGAAAAAATATGGTTTTTAGGAATGGTTTTATGATATTTTATTTAGATGTTATTCCTCTTCGTGGATGTCCATTTCCTTAATGGGAGGGGGTTTTGGATTCTTTAAAACTATCTATGGAGTACAAAAGGGGGATCCCATGTCCCCAAATCTATTCATCTTAGAATAGGAGGTCCTTAAAAGGAATCTATAATGAAGTTTGGATATTGGGAACATCATTCCTTACAGGAATAGGTTTGTAAGTGGAATTGTTTCACATCTCATGTTCATTGAATACATGCTTTTATTTATCAATGAAAGGTGAAATTCAGTCAATGAGTTCATAGAAACCATCACTAGCTATGGGAAGCTGAGAAGAAATCATATAAATCATAGGAAACCATCATTTTAATCTTTAATAAATGTTCAAGGAGTCCTAAAAATATGGTATAAGATAAATTAGAATTATAGAGGATGAAACTACCAATGGAGTATCTAGGAGCCCCATATCCAATGGTAGGGTTAAAAAGGCTTTGTTCTATGGAATAATCAACCTAATTTTGGGTAGGACTTGTAATTATAAAAATACATTCCTTTGTTTTGGATGGAGGATTACTTTGATTAATAGCTTGCTGACCTCTATACTTATGCATGTGTTATCAATCATCAAGATGCCAAAAGGGACTACCAAAAGGATGAAAAATTTCATCATTTCATTCATTTGGGATGAAAATAATGTCAGATGATTCCACAGTACATAATGTAAATTATTGGTGAGGAAAATTGAAGAAGGTGAAATTGGTCTTCATAGTATTTTAGAGGCCATGAAAGGCACGTAGTCTAGGATGGCTTGGGAAATTATGGAAGGGGAAAACCTTGGAGAATTTTATGAAAGAAAAGTACTAGGATGAATGGGATAACTAGAAAAGATGACCCAATAGGTTGAAAAGTCTTATTTAGTTCATGTTATATCGATTGGAGGAGTTGAAGGATAAGGGCAGGTGGGTTGTGGGACTTGGGGACATCAATATTTTGAATGAAAATTGGGTTGGAGAGAAGTTTTATTTTCTAAGATGTTTAGTTCTAATATATTATAAAAATAGGCTAGTATGTTTTTTGTATTTCACAATATCCATTCTTAACCATGATAAAAATATTCTCCACAATATTATAAAGTTGGGTGAAAAACCATAAAATAGATATTTTTAGGATCATATTTTGGGAAATTATATAGATGATAATTTAGAAACAAGATTCATTTTCAAATCATGATAGATGCATGGGCACACAAAATTTTGTGTAAGAAGATCCCTGGTAAAATGAACTTTTTGTTTTTGAGAATAAGGAATAAAACACTTCTGAATGATGAGAATGTGCAAAATAAAGGAGTGGTCCTTGAATCTTGATGCAATTGTTGTGTTATGCTGGAACAAGAATCAACGCGATATGTGTTTTTATGGGGGATATGGAAAATGGGATCTGGAATTATATGGGTAATGGTTTGGGTATATTGGGAGGCACAAAATCAATTCAGGAGGTGTTGGAGGCCTGGTTATAGGGATATGGCATACATGGGGTGGAGTTGAAGGCCCATGAAATGGTCTTTTCAACTATTTATTGGATTATTTTGGAGGCTAGGAATAATTCTAGAGAAGGCATAAAGTATTCATTTTCACTTATCCTAGTGCAAGCGAAGCTTCTTATTGTGAAACATAGTGGTCTTCTTAATATAGAGGTCTCATTTTTTACCCTATGAAGGATTTTACCTAGGACATGCTATAAAATAGAGATCATCCATGTAAATCATAGTAAGTAGATAAAGTGGAAGCCTCCTTTTATGGGGATGAAATTGAATGTTGATGTTTCATGCATCTATGGAGAGATGATAGGGGAGGAATGGTAAGAGATAACAAGTTTTCAATGATTATGGGGTTTAACAAATTTGATGGTCCAGCTAGATCTTTGGGAGTAGTGGTAAGAGAGATGGTTATTGGTTTTACTCTGTGCAGTTTTCATAATATTCATCTCATGGAAGTCAAATCCGATTCTAACTTACTTTTTCTGTTCATCCAAGGGAAGAATAGCGAACCTTGGGATTTGTCTTATCTTGTTAGGTTCTACTGGAGCTTTTTTAGTCAAGGCATTCATGTTGGGTACACTTGGAGGGAAGGAAATTTCATAGCTGATGGCTTAGCTAGTGAAGTGACACCAAGGATGGGAATCATTTTTTATTCTTAATTAGGGTATTTACCTAATGATTTTAAACTCATTATAATGGGTGATCGATAGGAATCCATCACTTCTTCCCACTATGAGTTGTAGAGGACTTGGTCATTTGGTTTCCAATAAAAAATTAATTTTCAGTGAGTCAGTCAGCATCCCTTATTTCTAATTGGGTCTTCAAAATTTCATAAGGCTTCACAACTTTAATATTGACCTTTAGAAAAAGATTATTTAGACATATGATCATCCATTTCTTCCAACAACCATAATTTTCACCATTAAAATAATAATCTCTAACCATTGATGTACTTATCTTTTATAAATCACAACATCCATTTGTAAGATAATCTTTACACATCAACCTTTGATAGCTAAGAACTCAAAAGTCACAATCTCTGATACCAATTATTATCACATGAGGACTGTACTAAGACTCAAGAGGGGGTGAATTGAGTTCTTTTAAATTTTCATGGCTCTAAAAACCACCTTATTTTAGATATAAATTACTACTGATATTTTCTTTAACACATGTAATAGTGGAAATAAAGACAAAAAGGAAAGAGACCAGACAAATAAATTTATTGTGTTTATGGGAATAGAAGTACCCTATTACACTCCACCAACACTCTTCTCTACACGTTTAGTGATTTTCACTAGACTAGTACTTTTTTTAAAGATTTACATTCCATTTTCTAGGGACTTCATGATTGAGTACAAGAAGTCGAAACATGGTACAACATAATAAAGAGCTTCTAACCAGGCTCCAGTAAGTATTTATAAACAACAACCTTCAATTTTCTTTTACTATGGATTTTTATAATAAAAGAGATGATAAACATAATTTTTATAGGTAAAGCTCACATTTTTAATCTAAAAATGAATAAAGTAATAAATATCTATGAGATATGATAAAAAAATATCTTGAGGAGATACTTCTAAAAAAAATAGGGGTGATCGATATAGAACAATTAGAGATCTTGAAGATTCTTCTTATTTTTGAGTAAAACAGAGTAGTGCACTAAAGATTCAAGAGTTAGTTATGAGATGATATATTAGGTGATTCTATTATTCTATTATATATATATTTCACACTTTAGAGAACACATGAAATTAATTCTAAATATTCCTTTTCAATTTCACTAAAATAGATTCATAAAATCCACAACTCTTGATTTAAAAACTGACATCCTTTTCTTGAGAATACCTCAAAACCATTACTAACCATTAAATTATCCTCGTACTTGTTTCCTTTCTCCATACTTTCTTCTTATTATAATTTTTTTTACAATAAAAAGGTAATACAAAAATTAATAAACAAATGAAAACATTAAAACACAATGAAAGTAATACAAAAGTAATAAATACTAGGTTATAGAATAGTGTATCCAATTCTAGATCACCATGTAGATAAATTTTTCTAATTTGAATTCACAAAGCTAAATTGATCCATATAGATATTCTTCATATAGTGGAATTATCTACATAGCCAAATTAGTGTAGAAATTCTTCACATAGCTGATTTTAATCATGTATCCTTCTTGATCATATAGATAAATTTGATGTAGCTAAAATAATCACATAGCCATTTGGATCTACATAACCAATTTTACCATGTATCTAACCCACATAGTCGATTAATCCATATAACTGATTTACATAGCTGATTGATCTATATATCCAATTTAGGTAGGTGAATCCTTTACATAAGTGATTAACGTAGCTAATTTTTATAGGATAATCCTTTATGTTGGTGAATGATGTAATTGAAATACCAACATAAACATTTATCCATGTATTCAAATTCCTCACATAGTTTATTTTCTAGACTTAGAAAAATTTCATCCAAAGTGTCTAGAATTGAAGACTTAATGTTTTTTATAGTCGAATGACTTAGATACAGATAAAACATGGTGAACACACTTAAAGAAAAAAAAATAAATAATATATGAAGGGTATTTGAGATCATAAAAATATAATGTACATGGAATATGTTGGAACTAAACTAGTAGTCCAATAGTTAACAATGGATGTGGTGGGAAATGTAGTGGTTGTATAAACAACTAAGCAAATTAGATATAATATGGAGTGAAAAATCTTATGTTTATACCTAGCCAACTATATCAACATATTATTAACAAACTAAACTTGGGAGATTTTCCTAACACACCAAATAATATAAAAACGGAGTTTTAAGGAAGTTTAGGTGATAAAGACCATGATGGAAAATGATTCAATTTTCTACATGTCAATAGTGTGGGAAGAAGTACCTAGGGAAATGGATGAAAGTAAAATGAATATTTTCTAAATGTTGAGAGTATGGGAATTATGAAAATTAATGTCCTAGTTAGAAAACATGAGAAGGGGATCAAAAAATAGCACAGATAAAGGTTTAATAATGTCTAATTCCATTATAGTTGAAGATGAGGAAACTATGAATGACATAAAAAAGGTATGAATTATATTTTGATATCAATGAATCTTAGGACACGATTAATTTTTTTTATTATAGGAATGAATTACTAATGAATAACATGGAAAATATTAGTTAATGTATTATGAATAATGTTGAATTATTTAAGAGTCTGCATATAGGGTTTCAAGAGTTATGATATAGTGGAATTTTATTTAAGGTTAGATAAAATTTAAGGATGATCATAAGTTTAAATTAATTAATACTATTTTGAAGTTTTATGTTATGAGGAGATAATTAATAAGTTTTAAAAGATGTTGGAGGTATATATAACCCATAAGATTAACTTATGTTTCAATAAAAAGGCTATTTGAGGAATAATGCTTTTATATTCTGTGGAAATAATTTGAAAGTTATTTATAACTATTGTGGTTAATATCATCTTTAATGTTGAGGTAATTATAGTTTGTTAGGATAAAAGTGTTATTACATTTGGGGAACATACGTTTTATCATATAGATAACCATGGGATTAAAAAGTGATTTGGTGACTAAGTGATTAAAGTTATTTTTTAAATAATTTCATTATATTGGGAACATTATATCATTAAGGTAAATGAAAATATTTTTGTTTAATATGAGATTTTATTTGAATAAAAAGTTTTAGTTAGATTTTTGAAGTATATATTATTTTTATTATGTCTTTATGGTGATTCTAGTTATTTATGTAAAAGTTTATCATATTTTGGAGATGATATGTTTAGGGAATATACATTTTTTATGTGTGACTTTATGAGTGATTAATGTTGTTTGGATATAAATGTTAAGTTTATCTTAGAATAATATGTGGTAAAATAATTATAATATTTGGGTTTCAATTTTGGACTTGAATATTCTGAATAGTTTTAAGGTTAGTTGTTTATGGAATGATTTAAGTTGAAATTTGTTTGTTATTTTTTAGGCTTTGGAGATTAATGTAGTATTTATTCATATAAATTTTTATTAATATTTGATATTATCTTAACCTTTCCTAATTATTTTTGTTTTTTATTAATGGATAAAATCCGGAGAAATATATTTTCATCCCTCTGTAGATATTATGATCTATTATAATATTATTTTAGTGCTTTAGGCATGAAAATTTCATCTTCAATATTCATTTCATGGAGTAAGAGATGACATAGAAGTGTAAAAAATTCTCTAAGTACAATCAAAGGATGAAATTGTGCTTATGACATAGAAATAAATCAGGTAAGTATATTTTCTCATGTTCTCTGTCTTGATGGTAAAAGAATCCCTCAAATCTATAAAATAATATTGAAAATGAAAATACTATTCTTTTATGACAATTTTTGATGAATATATAGACTCTTATCTTCTTATAAAATTATAATTTTATCTCTTAAATGACTCTTCTTTCCACATCCATATTTTCACTTACCGTCAATGATCTCCTTTTTTGGGAACCTGATTAGGTGTTTTTCTATATAAAAATTATATTTACCTTTTCCACTTTTCAAAAATATTTTTTATTATCCATTTTTACAATGTGGGTTTTTAACAAAGGTATTTTTAAATATTAAAAATGGTTTTCCTTTAATGATCGTATGTTTTATCTTTCACTCCTTGGAATTATTTTTTTTAAAAATATTTTAAACCCTTTTTATTAGATATGATATAGAACTATGAGGATTAAATTTATTTAAATGGGTATAATGTAAAACCCCAATATTTTAGAATTTATTTTATTTAAATAATATATTTTATATCATGTGGTATATGCAATACTAATCCTAAATGAACAATAATATATTACTATTTAAATATGACTGTTATGGCCTAGCCATTAGTTTAATGGGTATGAATAAGAATAACCATTTTATGAGATATATGTAAATTGTTTTTCATTAAAAAATTGAATAATTAATAATAAATTTATTATCAATTGTTTTTAAATAAAGATAAAATCTTTTGATGGTAAAAAAGATATTTTTTTTCAAAACTATTTTTACGTGTTCAATATATTTTTATCTTAATTGATAAAATTAATCACTATTGATAAATAATTATAATGAAATAATTATATTATATATTTTTTTAAATTAATTAAAATTTATTTAATTATGGTTATTAGTAAAGGAATGAGAATAAAGTCATTTTATGCTTAAAAATTCATTTTCATCAAAAATGGTTTTTATTACATTTTATACATGTATATTATAGTTAATTTATTCCAATTTTTAAAAATTGAATTTAAAAAAATGAAATAATTTTTAAAATCATCATTTCATAATATTCTTATCATTATTTTCTAGGATTTTTTCTGAAAAGATTGATTTTTGAGTGAATAGTAAAAAATTTAGATTTTTGTAAAATTGTAATTTTTTTTCTTTAAAACCAATAATTTAAAAGACCCATTATATTTTGAATTTTATTTTAAATTAACATGAGATAAGTTTTATTAAAAATAATATAAATAATTCCATAGTAATCAATATAATATTTTATTTTGGTATAAGTTTATTTTTATGCTTAAAAACATAATTTTCTAAAAATTGTTTTTCATTGCATTTTGCACACTTATATGAAAGGTAATTTCTACAACTTATACAGATTTAATATTGTAAAATTAATTATGTATTTTTAGTTATCTTGTTAAAATTTATTAATAATTTCAATTTAATTGTTGGTCATAATGATTTAAAATGTTGGTAAAAATGTGTCACCACGGTAAAGGGTAAATCAGGTTAATTAAGATAAATACTTTGCTATAAGTACAAAAAAATTAATCTTAAAGCATATTGGATAAGTTATTTAAATCATTATAATATTATATTCTAAAAATTATCATTTTTATCCACTTTACCATGAGTAATACATTTATAATATTTAAAATTTTAGAAACATTACAAGAGTGACACTCCCCTCACTAATAAAAGAGAACCTCCTATCCTCTCTTACTCACATGTTTTTAGAATTATATTTCAGAAAATACCTAAAAAATATCTAATTTTATCCTTACAAATGTCCTATATGTCCTATTATCACCAAAATACCAACCTAATAAGGCTTAAGGTGTTTTCTGAAGGAGGTTTTCTAAAGAAGAGGTATAATTCTTAACCAAGTATTTCATGTTCATTTATTCTTATACCTCTATCGAATATATTTTAACCATGATGAAATAATAAAATAAATTTATTAAATATACTTAAATTTTATTATGATTATTTTATGAACATTCTTCCCCTCCTTTTACATCCAATTGGAAATTAAAAAAACTCTTGTTTGTATGTGTTGACTACCACTTCCATGAAGTGATGTGTTTAGTTTTTCATCAATAAATCACATGGATGGTTTAAATAATAAATAAAATGAACATATATGATATTTATAAAAAAATTATTCTTTTTTAAATATATTATATTACTTACCTTATTATCCTTACATCCTTTGTAAAATGATAACACCGCCCATGTGTATGTGTGGACAACCACCTTTACAAAGTGATATGATTCGTTTTACATTACCGACTCACATGGCTGGTCATAAAGATGTAAATAATGAATAATTTGAGATTTAAAACATACTCATTATTTTGGAAGATAAAAATATTATATAATTTATTTATTTTCCACCCAATAAGAAAATTAAAACATCATTCATGCATACATATGGACTATTGTATCCATGAAACATTATGATTTATTTTTATGAATTACTTACATGGTTGGTTTTAAAAGTTTATTTAATATATATATATATATATATATGATAATTATAATTTTTTTAATATTATTTAGGTAATTTAACTATAACCCATCTAACCACAGTCAATACACTGATGTTGTTTCAAGGTTATAAATCGAATGATCCTGAAACATCCAATGTGAACTTAACCATTATAGTAACTGAATAAAACATGGTAATAAATGAAATAAATGGAATAATGATAATGGAATTACCATGAATTTTTTTATTCTTGTATAAAACTAATATAATTTTATTATTTAGGATTTAGAAAATTTACGGTGCAAGATTTGACTTAAGGTAATGTATTTCTTATCTCAAATTCCTTCCTTTCAGACTCATTCCATTTTCACCACATGTTTTCATTTTTTTGTGGTGTATATAATTCCATATGGATGAATTTTATTTTTTATTTACTAAAAAGTCGTTTAAAAATCCTTTTCAAGATCTATCCTTCAATGTTCTTATGATTCAAAAGTTACTAAAGTTGTCAAGGGTTTTTCTTTAAAACCTTGTTTTAAATTATTCATTTTGAATATTTATTCTCGATTCATATGTTATTTTAAATGTTTCAAGAATGATCCTATTTATAATTAAAATTATGTTAATGGTAATATTCAATTACTTTTGTCATTATTTATAAATTATTAAAAAGTAATATTTTTAACATTTAATATATGGTTCATTTTGATGTTTTTTACCAAAGTGAAAAAATAACATTTTTTAACATATATATAATGGGTGGAATTTACCACCATCATGTCCTTTATTTTTATAAATATTAATACTCAAGTTTTCATGGATTTAAAAATTAAATTAAATTTCCATTTTTTAGGTAAATTTTCATTTTAAATCATTTTCAAAAGAAAGGGATATTTTCCTAATTTTTATGTGAGAATGGAAAGTGCTTTGATTGTGGATTTAAATCAGTTTTTCAAGGGGTTTATGATGAAAAAGTGAAATATTATAAATTTTTTATTTATGATATAGTACTTTATTATTATATATGATGATAGGTGAGCCCAATATAGCTCATGATAATCAGTGAGCCTGATATAGATCTTCAATGATTTGGAAAATTAATAGCATTTGAAGGTGAAAAATGTGGGAGATAACTAGGTAGGTTATTTTTATGGTATTAATTGGGATTTAGTTACTCAAATGAATATTAAACACAAGTAAACATGGGTTATTAATATTATTCTCTAAGATATATAATCTATAATTTTTAAAAGTTTTTATTGAAGTATTTTGATTTAATGAGGAAATAAATGTTTATAAACTTTTAAAGGTGAATGTTTTATTTTTAAAGGAAAATTTTAATGATATCTCATAACCCTCATTTTAGTTTCATGGGTTTTATATACTAATAATGGGATTAAAAGGTTTTCTTTGATAAATAGTTTATTTTATCTTATGGATATTCTTTATTTATGTGCTCAAAGGTTTTGTGAAAAAGGTAAACATTTTCATTAGTTTTCATGAATTTCATTGGATTAACATGATTCATTTATTTTTATATCCCTTACTGAGATTTTTTTTATCATCCCACATTTTTAAATGTTTTTCAAAGGGACTAAATATGGGTAGGAACTATTATGAAGTCTATATCTAAATAAAGGTAATTGTCCTTGAATGAAGCAAGTGTGTCATGGATAAAACTAGAGTGTAAAATTAAGAATCCTATTTTTATAGGAAAATTGACATTGTGTGTCACTATTCCCTATATAAACATTGGTTTCTCTTAATTATTTAAAACTATAAACCTAAAATATCATGATAATTTAATAAAGTAAAACAGTTGTGATAAATCATGTAATTATAGGTTGATTATGTTATAATGTATTTTAAAAACCTTACTTACTCTCTGTTCATAGGTTCCACAACAATATTCCTTAACCTGGCATGAAAATATATATTATACATCATTAGTTTTAGGGTTTCACAGTGATATGAAATGACACAATGTATGCATTTATTATGTATGAGATTGATTTAGACTTATTTTTTATGTTTCAAGCATGTTTCAACCTTCACACAGGTCAATGTCAAGATACCAACACAAAATCCATTTATGTTTCACTATAATGACATGAGGGTAGTAGTTGCAGCATTAGAACTAGCCCACATGAGGAATATGATCTTGATATGATTCCATTACCCCTAGGCTATGTTTAGATCCCACATTAATTTTTTGTATTTTCTTACAACTACATGATAATATTGGAGACAACAAAATCACTATGTGGTTCTCTCCTGGTTCCAACTTATACTAGGACCCCTACTCTCCTATTGTAAAATATTTACCAACTTTAGTCTCTTCTTATATATGATGCTATGACCATGCACTACCATTGAAAATGTTTTCATTGCCTCTCAATTGGATGGTCTTTCTCCTGTGGTGCTATGCTAAGGATGTCAAATTTTTTTATCCTCTTGAAATATATATATATTTCCTTTTCCAAATTTTGTATTATTACCACTAACTAATATATTATACATGGGACCCCTTCTAAGGGAACTTTCCATTTTCCACTCCTTACCTCAACTAAAAATCCTTCTGTATAGAGAATAAAAACCCCATGTATCATTCCCTTTTGCAAAATTCCTTTCAAAAATCACAAAAAATACTTGTAAAATATTTTCCGTCTAAAATAAACCAAAATCCATAAAAATAAATTTCCTATAAAAAATACAATAAAAACACATTTAATTAGGATATAATAATATTTAAATGATAAAAATACAAATGAAAAATTATACATGAATTTTAGCTATCAAATTCCTCTACACTTAAACTCTTTCTTGAACTCAAACATAAAATATCCATATAATCAAAAAGAAAATCCATCGTACCATGGTCTAAATATCATAACAAAAAATAAAATAAAAAATTCTAATAAGGAATAAAATTTCAAGCATCATAGAAGAAAGATTTCTTAAAATCCTCATTTTTTAAGAAAATAAACTAACCATGCATTTTACTTTTCTTATTGGAATGAAAATAATTTTAATTACTCCCATTCACATATTTTAACTTATTATTATCATTCATTACAATTTTAACCTACCTCACTTGATTTTTTTTTCTCATCACTCAAGGTACTTTTAACCAGAGTTATGCTCAAACCTTAAGTACATGCATCATAACTATAGGCTTGAAAAAAATCTCAATCTCCACCCCATTAAGACAAGAATAAAAATTAATCATGAGATATTACATTAAAATGATCAAACTAATCTGAGTATAAGGGTTTATTGGTAGTTTATTAAAATACCATAAGGAGTAAAAGGAGGTTAAAATCTAAAGTAAAAGGCATGATAAAAAATAGAAATATAAAAAAACCCTCCTAAAAAAATGATATCACCCAACACTCCTCCACATTTCATAATCTCAGAAATCATGAAAATATTTATAATGAAGTATACACCATATTTTTAAAAATAATTCCATTTCTAATTATTTTATCATTTCATTCTTTTTTTGGAAATATATTTTTTTATTACTTCATTTTCATTTCTTTTTTAGGGGTTAAAAAATAAATTATAATGAAAGGAAATTTATGAACTATTCCCCCACATACAAAGATAATTCCTCATATAATCAATTTTTAAATACTAATCACCCCCTTTAAACCAATGAACTACCTCTTCCCCTACAATTATGCCATTGTAAATTATGAAAAATTACTAAGAGTAGGGTAGGAAGGATAAAACATTCTTGTAATTTGTATTCCTATAAAGGTCATTCATGGCTTATATAGGCTTAAAAATAAAGATTAAATGTAAACGTAGGTATCAAATCTATACAAAGATCAAATTAATAAATAATTCAATAATTTTAATGAAATTTTTTATTTTAATGATTTGAAAAAATATCAATGCAAGTTCTTGTAGTTTACATGCCCCAATTATCTCTTAAGAAATAGGGTATAATAAAGAATATGAAAAAATATATTAGAACCCTCTCTGAAATTGTAAACATGAAATATTCTAAAATCACCCATGTTATGAAAAATAATAAAAAATCAATCTACATAAACTTTAGAAAACCAAATAATAAACATGTTAGATGAATTTAATCTATTTAAATCAATAAACCATCCTAAATCATGATCAATACTAGAATTTATACCTATATCGACATATCTATACCAATAGTTTGGAAGAGAATTTAGTATAGTCCCCCTATACCAAAGGTTTTATTTAACCATTGGTATAGTTCTGTGTACAATTACCTAAACTAAAGCTTTAAAAAAACTGTTGGTATAGGCTCCTGCCTATACCACCTCATACGACCCCCTTTACCTTCTCGAGATCAATTCCCCCCATGAACAAGTTTTTTTCCTCATATAGTTCGCTTCTATTTTATTTTTATTATACTTTTATTCCTCATTCTTACAATGATATTTTTGTTAAATCACAATGGTATGTTGATTCCATTCCCCTTTTCTCTTATATTATCTATGTATCTCTACATTTTCATGCCCTATATTTCAAATGAACTAACCTAATAATATAATTTTTATATTTATATATGATTCTGTAAATTAAATTTCTAATTACATAAATACTAGGTTTTAGTAGGATGTTTAAGTCAATATTATATCTTGTTTTTTGGTGGAGATAGCTCAAAACATGTTGGTTAAATATGGAATTCCTATTTACTTTTAGAGGCAAAAAATTAGACCAAAAATTCACATTCAAAATCATTGTCTATTTCATCTAAATTTAAACATTTATATTGATGAGATAAATTATAATTTGACCCAAATTTTATTAATTCTATTTTGATTCCTTAAAGGTAAGTCTAATTTTTTTATCCAACTTAAATATTCTGAATTTGAGATCATAAAATTCTTCTCATGATCCCCATGTTGGTTGAGTTGAAATGTTTCTTGAATTATTCAATTTCTATCTTGGTTAAAGTCCTTATTATCCCACCCATTATTTTTATTTATAAGAATATTTCTATAAATTATATGCTAATATAATTCATACTTATCCCTGAAAAAAATGTCTAAGTTATTTCTATGACCTTGATTATATGAGGTTAAGAAATTTTAACTTCCCTATGATCAATTTACAAGGCTATTCATCTATTTTTCTTCCAATTATAAGGATGTAGGTGGGTTTTAATTGTCATAATTCTGAATTAACTTTATCCTTACCCAACCATTTCACTCAAGTTAGACTCATCCTTCCTATTATCTTTGGATTTTTATATCAGGTCATCAAAGTTTTATTGCAATTGATAAATTTTGAAATGCAGTTTTTGATAAGTAGTGCCACTATAGGACTTATCCTTCATTAATTTTTTTACCTCTATATCGTCTAATGTTTTAAATGTATCTTCCTATTTTTAGAATAATAATTTTATTGCATTTACCTTTAATAAAGAAGGGTAACATATCAAATAAGGTTACTTATCCATTAACCCATTAAAAGATAATGAACAAAATTCCATGATGAAATACTTAATAAATGTGTAATAATATTCTTGTGGTTCCCCATAAAAATTTGATAATAGTTCCACTTGATTGTGTTTGAGCATAATTCTGTTGCTTTTGGTGATTCCCATAGGCTCGATTTCCTCCCAAACACTTTGGATATCTCAAGATCCTTTAATCTTGAGGAACCTTTATTCCAAACCATATTAAATTAAACCTAATAAATTAAACTAAATATAAAAAGAATGAACTAAACTATATGAAACCCAAAAAACCAAAAATTAACTAAAACAAACCAATTAGAAATAAATCAACATAGATTGAACAAAAAAATTAAACTAAATAGAATAAAGTAATGAAATAAATCAAAATATTTGACTTGAACCGAAATTAAACAAATAAACCCAACCTAAATTTAATGGAATCAAACCAAACCGACTTAAACTATACTAATGTATCCTAAACTTATCGAACCCAACTCAACCCAAACCAGTCCTAACAAAATTGAATTAAAGTAACTTGAATAGAACTTAATAAAATTGAATGTAAAAGAACTAAAATTATTTGAATCAAATTAAAGTAATTAAAAATCCATTAATTTATATAAGAAAAATCATAACATAACTAAAGGAAATATGAACACAAATGATTTGGATCAAATTGAACCAGATAAAATGAAAATAACTTAATCCATGATAAAAACATATGTATTTAGTTGTGAAATTATTATTTTTCTCATAATATGTATCGAAAATAATCAAAGAACTCAAGAATTATCTAATTATATTCTACTATATTTATGTTAATTTTTTTTCAATAAAATGGATTAAATTTGGATGTATAATACTGATCAAATATTAATAGAGTTTTAATATAAGTTGGATTTTTTTTGATTTTGTTTAGACAAAGGTCTTATACACTACCCTTATTTTAATTGTGTTGGAAGACCTTGTTTAAGTTTTGAAGATGTTATCTAACATATAAAAAAATTATTTTTTAAACAAATTATGATGTTTGGTATCGTAATATAGTGAAAAGGAAATCTCATACTATTTGTGATCAAAATTAAAAGAGTGGGATTGAGAATTTGGTATTGGATCCGTTTCTATTTATTCATAATCATGAGAAAGAAAGTATTTCAATTTTATAAGGTAATTATATGGGTACATATGATACAAAAAATTAAAGTTATAATGTTGAGAGGGTGGAAAAATTAATGGATAATGCAAGGACTCTAGTATATCGGGTATGTGGTAAAATGATAAAGATAGATTTTTAATGTGACTATATATTAGTAAAACCATATATGGAATTAATAATACTACCATTGTTTAAATTATTAAAATTTGGAAGTAATTAGTTCCTAATGATTTACATATTCCATCAAATCATTATATGATATGGAAATTAATTGAACAAATTTGATTTTCTACAAGTAAAATTCATGTTTTCTTAAAATATTGTAGCTTATTCTTAGAGAAAACCATAGGCCTAAATTATTTTAAATAATGTGGTATATATTTATGGAAGCCAATCACATATGTAACACCATCTCATGTAACAAATAAAGTAATATAGTACTTTACATTGATTCCTAGGATCCAAAATATTTTCATGTTTCATGAAATATCAAAAAATATGTGATAGCATAATGTCATGAGAATTAAGGATAATGATGAGTTGGTTTATCCTATAGATGGATTAATATAGGGGATATTTGATTCATGGTATTATGATTATGTGGCCGAGGTCTATAATGTCAGGGTGGGTCTATCATGTGATTAATTTAATATGTTTGTTCAAATTATTACGCCATACAACACATGACCAATTTTCATTAACATTTATAATCATACTCCATGGATGTGTATGAAAAAACCATTCACTTTATTGATAATAATAATATATAGATATTATGATCATGGAAATGACATAGATGTTTACATTAAACCTTTAATAAATCTATCATTCCTCAAGGATATGTTAATGAAATCCCACTATATTTGAACATATGATTTGATGGATGTATCATTCCCAAGGGATGAATTTGAGAAATTATTAGTTTTAAAAACACTCTTTGAACCAAATATCCTAACACAAAATGAACCAAATTACCTAAACCAAATGAATAAGTGAGGGGGTAAGGTACTAGAGTTACTTACAATGCTTGTCATACCTGATCACACCTAGACCCTTCACCAGATATACCATCTACCACAATTTCCCTATAGCCACCATTTTCACCTGATCATCCCACTCATATATCATTTCCTCATTTGATAATGCCTCCCACTACCTATACCTATTATCATTATCCATAGAGTCCTATGTCACTTCCTCTATTTATCACTTCTCCATTCACTCTAAGATTTTACTTTTATACTCCTTAAATTTTTAATCCAACACCTTTTGATCATCCTGGTCATACAATGTACCCCATAGAACTATACAGGTTACCAATCCTTCACAAACTAGGGATCTACCAGAGTCCATTGATAATCCAAGCTTATGTATATGTATACAACCACAGAAAATTTTGTAACCATAATTTATTTTCATTATAACATGTACTAATTTAATATTTTTTTATTCCTTGATAGTTATATCTAATACTATTTTTTGTTTTGGGAGTAATAACATGTTTGAAGTGTGGAAGTGGTAGAAATAGGTGATGGTTGAGTATAACTAATAAAATCAAATAATTAGTAAAACTAAGAGAGAATATAGAAGTTTTATAACGACACTTGAAAAATACTATTACATCATTCTAATGAAACAAGTTTCATAGAGACACTAGGAAAATGAAATAAATATATTTAATGGGAACAAAAATAGGTAAGAAAAGTTATTAGATTAAATTTAATATTATTATTATATTTATATGAATTGATATTTTGGTAGTATATTTGGTATAATTTTCCCAATAGTTAAGCTATGAGGGCTACACGACTGATGAAATTAGGTGATATATAGAGAAAATATAAGCATGAACTATATAAGGCAAGGTTGGTAGTGTTGGAATGGATTTAGAGGGTGTAACAAACCTGAATGAGTGTCTAGTAACATAGTAGTAACATAGTACTAGGAAATGATTTCTTATTAGAAGAGTGAAAATTTTATGGTATTATACAAGTTTATGTGTGAACTGTAAACAAATTATAGTCCCATTTCATCACCCAATACCCAAAATATCTAATTTCTTATAAGTAGTTTTACTCAAGTAAACTAAATCATCATTAAAATGTTATTGAATAATGTTTTTTGACATTCTATATCATTTTCAGTAGGTGGTATTGAACATATAAGGGCATGCACTATAGGAAAAATTGTTTTTCACGATAATAAATAAAGAAATATGGGAGTGTTGTAAATTAATATATGTAATATAAGATTATATTTTTTATTCTACGACATTCAAATTTTAATATCTATTTTTTAAATTTAATATCTAATTTATTTTTTTAATAATGTTATTTAGAGGCCCTTGATGAGAAAATGGATAACAAATTAATCCCAAATGATTATTTTTCCATGTAGGAGCATGAAATAATTAAAAAAGACAAAAATTAGTTTTTAAAGCTATAATAGCTTTATGTACATCAATTCCATTGGATACTAGTATAGTTTCTGACACATTATTATTAAAGATGTACTCCTTATATGATTCACTCGATGATGTTGTTGAAAATCCAAGTGGTGGGAACGGTAATGATTTTCCTAGTGCTGATGAAGATGAATATTTATGAGGAAAATATTCTTATGAGGATTCTCATCATGATAGTGATAATAGCGATGACCATTATGGTATTGGTGGTCATGATGGAGATATTAACCCCCTATAATTCTGAATTGATATTTATGGCACAACATTATGGATGGTGTTTGATGAATAAAATGATTGGATACATTTTTTTATAATTTTTTAAGTTATAAACTAATTTAATAGTGAATATATAATATATGTGATGTTTTGGATATATAGTATGACCAAGAAGTGTTGGGTAGTGCCGTTGGGGGAGGGGGATATACCAACGATTTAAAACCATTGGTATAACTTGTCTATATAAATGGTTTCTATAACCATTGGTATCAGACACTCGTATACCACCTATAATAATGACTACAAGAAAAACATTAGTATAAGGATATTACAATACCTCTCTACAAAATATTTTTGGAAACCTTCAATATAAGATATTTTTTTAATAGTGGATTTATCAAATTAATACTCTCATTTCTATCTCTAACCATTCATCTCCTATCTTACACATTCAATATTATCAAAAATGAAATCTAAAACATGAAATTATGGAATTCTTAAGTAAATTTTGAAACCTATATAAAAATATATAAATAAATATAATCATGGAATATAATTTCCCTTAAAATTAACAAATTTATAAAAAATATAGGGAAATTAAAAGAGATAAAGTATTAAAAATAATAATTCCCTACCTAATAAAGCTCTCTACCTTTCATTCCCTTTTCTTATTGCGTATTGTTCCTTAATTCATCATCATAGACCTACACAATTCCAACCAAAAAGTTAAAGTACATGGTCTATTCCAATTAAACCTAAAAAATAGTAAGGTTGGTTGAATCAACATCCTAAATAGATTCTAAATCCTAAAATCCTAGAAATCAATTCTTAGAGATACTAAAAAACCCAAGTTGAATCATAAAATATTTTTTAAAGTATTTAATTTATACACTACCTCTTTGTCATCAAGTAATAGAATATTAGAAATAATTTACCCGATATGGATCAAAGAATGGTCAAATTTAAAATTATTATAGATAGATGGGTCTTCTTCCCTCATCAAAAATCAGTTTCACTATTCCTTGAGTTAAAAATTTCTATACACCTATAGGGAAAATACACAAGTTTTTAGCTATTCTTGAAAAATAAAATTTCAAATCATGGACTAACAAAACTTGACATCCTTCATTAAACCTCTCTTTCATAGTAGCTTCTCCAACATCTGCAATCCACTCAGAAATCTTTATTTTCCACATTATTTCCTCAATTTCACATTTTTTTACTTCTTTTAAATAGCTAATTTTATCCTTTTCTTAATGGAATTAACATCCTATAATTCGATCCTGATATTATAACTTAAATCCCACTCGTTTTAATCTACACCCTTCATATCCTGATGAATATTGAATTTAACATGCTCATCAACAACCCTCAAAAATGACTCCCCACCTTGAACATCAATCAAGACTCTTACCATTTATAGAAATTTCCTTCCTAGAATAAGGTGTTTTTCTTTTCATACATCTCAAGCATAATAAAATACACCAAAAAATAGAATTTAACCAATTTAATCAAAGTATATTTAATAAAACCTCATGGATATATCACCATTCTGTCCTATAACGATAGAAAAACTCTTTTAAGATTCATCTCCTCCAATCCCAACATTTTTAATGTTGAGTATGACATGATATTAAAACTCTCTCCTAGAAAACAAAAATATTTTCCAAACTCATAATATTTAATATTAATAGGAATAAAAAAACAACCCAGATATTGTTGTTTCTTTAGTAGAATCCTAGAAACCATGATCTAGAATTATCCCATGAGTGGTATTGTTTACATATCCTCAAGTTTTCCCTTTTTTGAAACCAGACCCTTCATAAAGTTTGAATATGTGAGAATATCTGCTAAAGTTGAAGTAAAGCAGAGGTTAATATGAATTTTCTTAAGAATTTCTAGAATCATACTCCCTTTCCCCCAATATTCACCTATTTTATCCTTTATAATAATATTAATTAGGGGTTTCAAGGTGGTAATTATTTGTCTCTATATTTATTCTCAGCTTCCCTTTCCTTCTCCTTCATCTTTTTATTATTTTGATTTTATTTTTCTACTTAATTATCTTGTTATTTTTTCCTTTATTCGGCAATTTCATACATGATTATCCACTACTCAAGGTTATAACCTTCAATTAGTGACATGTGTTAACCTCTATGTCACTTAGTAGCACTCATATTGGACTCTCCTTGAGTTGGTTACACATTTATTGACTTTAAATTATAAATTTCTTATTGAATCCCTTCGATCTTTTAATTCATATATTAATTCACTGATAGTAGCCCTGTTAGTTATCATGAATGTAGACAAGGTCTCCTCTAATGAATTTATTTGGATATGATGAGATGGTCCTTATTGTTATTGGAACCCCAATTATCTTTTTGGTACCCTTCATTTTTTATTATTGTTTCATCTAACCCTAAAAATTATTTTGATAAAAATAATCAATATAAATTTTCATACTCAGTGTACATACCTTGGGTTTGGTGCATGTTAATCATTGTATCAATTTTATTTTTCAAGGATTCCATTTGGGAATCCATCCATTTATTATTTTATATAATGTGAAATACTTTATTTTTCAATCCTTCCACTTTACATTATAAGCTATTATTAGAAATATAATCTAGAAGATTGTAGCTTTATCTAGGTAGCTTCTCCATCAGTTATCTTCCAAAATAAGCATCCATAATTTACCTATTTTCCTAAGACATACCCTTATAAAATGTATGAATCATAATATTCATATATATAATATAAAAAATAACATTCTATAACAAGTACATTAATCATTCCTATGTAGTGTAATGTGATTCACTATCAAATTTATTAAAATTTAAAATATTGATGTGAATGTTCATATATTTAGAGTGAGAAAGGAACCTTATTAGGAGTTTTCTTTCCATATCATCCCATGTAGTGATAGAATTTAGTTCTAAGATCTTAATGAACTCTCTTGTTTTTTCGATTAATTAAAATTTTAATGAAACTAATCTTACTATATTTATAAAAATATTATTGAACTAAAAGGTATCACATAGCTAAAGAAAACTTCATAGATGTGTTTTAGGGTCTTCATATAATAGCTCGATGAACAAAATTAGATTTGAGATCATTTGAAGGATAATTTTATTGATCTAGAATTGGTTCCAAAAAATAGATCCACTTATATTCTTGGTTGTACCCCCACATTTGAAGGTTGACCATACTCCATAACCCTTCATTGCCTTAGTTCTATCCCTTGAACAACCTAATTTTCTACTCATTCTCTCTATAAGATAGTCTCATTTTATTACTTATTTTGTCTCCATAGGATTATCTATAACTTTATACCATATTCAAGAACTTATTCTCATTTTCCTTAAGTTGAGTACTCATGTATCAAAAATTTTACCTAAAAAGAACAACATAAGAAAACCCAAAATAATAAAGAAAATAAGAATGATAATAAAGAAAGTAAAAAAACTAATTTAACTTAAGTTTCCTAGATATAATTACCTAAAAATGGTTCAAACAAAGTTGTATTCTCATTAGGAATTATTAATTTCTTTAGGTAATAAAGTTTATAAATTTATAAAATGCACTTCCTAACTACTAACTAAAATGGTGTAGTAAGCGATAGTCTGAGTTTGAACGTGAGAGACAAATCCTGGGAAAAACTTCATAAAAATTTGATTAATGAAAATAAAGGAAAATAATTTGGAAACTTCAATAAAGTAAAATATACTAAGATTTATAAAATACAACTTTATGAACTAATAAATTGAAAAGATAAATAAACTAACTTGTTTTGAGAATTGTGTCTAAGAAATACCTTGTTCTTGGTCACCAATCTGACTTAAAACAATCCTTTTAGTATGGTTAATTAATTTAGTTAATTAGTGATATAGGTAACCCAAAAGCATGATTAAAAATAGAACCTAACCCACCAAGTGGTTATAAATAAGGCCAAGCAGTAGTGATTTCATCAAAATAACACTCTCCCACTCAACAGACAGTGGTCATGCTTAAGGAATAAAAAAGAGATAAAAATATGGTCAATGAAAAAACTAAATGTAAATTAATAATAAAAAATACTCCACTAAATAAATACCCATTAATCAAATTACTTAGAACTAAAAAATCATTCTCTCATGTTATCCATGAGATATTGAATAAATAAAAGGAACTATCATGAACTGACCCACTGGGGGCTACCTAGCTGGAAAAAAGACAAGTTAGACACCCAAATAACACCTCCAATAGTCTAGGTTATGGTTTATAGAATTGAGTAGGAATATCACACACGTGGGAGACCTTAGCCTAAGGTACATATACACATGAACTATAACAACCCTGCTCTTTATTACACAATTAGACATGCTTTATTACATAAAATTGCACTTAATACAACCCATAATATTGAGAGGTCTAGTGTATTTGGGGATTAAAAACATTAAATTACAACTTAAGACATACAATACAACATCTTTATTGAAACATTATTTTACATGACCACAACTTTCCTTCATACTTAGCATTTCATGGGATAACCTGTGGACATACATAAGAAAAATGTGAGCTATAAAACCTAGTAAGGAAGTAAACAAGGAATAACATGAATAATACAATACATGTTAGAAAATGTTCATATTAATGGAGAAAAATAAAAACATGAACATAAAAACATGATATAACATGATTATCATAACATGTAAATTTGACAACAACTTAAAACATTGCATCATTAACATAAAGGAATCAAGTAATCCCCTATACCAACATGGTGGACAAATGTACTTAAATGAATTAGGTAAAACCCTATCCCAATATGATGTATCATGATACTAAACATTACCCAATGCATTATAATGCTATCAGGGTGCACCCTTCATATTCATTTCAATCTCATTCTTAAGTGTGCCATATAGATCATATATCATGGATTCATTCAACATCATTATTTTTTCACGATAAAAGAATGTGGAATACATAAATGTAAGTAAAATTAAATAAGTATATTTGTGTAAAGTTGAATTCCCATTATAGAGAAATGTGTATGGTATTCACTACACGGTGATTTTGTCTTGGAAAATTGCGGTGCAATTTCAGCAGCATAACAACGTTATATGAAGATTCAAAAATTGGGTTGATGAGAGAGAAAGGGGTATATCATTATTTATACATGAAAAATATAGTAATTTAATCATAGAACATAATATACCAACATATTAAATGTAATTTAGATTCATAATATATAAGAAATTCTTGAATAGAAATAAGAAGAGGGAGACCCCTTACGGAATTTCGGCATGGTAACGAGTGTACAAAGAAAGAATTAATGAGAGGGAAAGGGGTATATAATCAGTAAAAAATAATTAGGGGAGTATGGGGGAGGTGATAAATCCTAACCAAACATTTTTAATTGAAAATAAAATGGTATAACAACATAAAGAAACTTGGAAAAAAAATGAGAAAGAACAGAATCCCTTACTTGGATGTGTGACTTTAAAAGCTTGAAGATGATATTTTTGAGAGATTGGGACTACTTGGGTGGGAATATAGAGAGGGGAGTACAGAGTAGGGACGTTATATATAGATTTTGAGTGAAGATAAATGGTAGAGTGTGTGGTTTTATATAGGAAATGAGAGGGGAATTATTTTATATTTCACAAACTTAGGTTTTGGAACCTATATAATTAAATACTAAAAACCAAAAACCTTAATTTTTTTTTACCAATGGGTTATTACAAATAGTAGTGGAAAAAATTATTTTATAATTTCAATGGCCAAACATATTAAAATATTATCCTTGATTATGTGGAGGAGAGTCACATTATTAGATAAATGAATTTAAAATCATAAAATATATTATACATTTTGGAGGATTCACTAAGTCTTTATAAAATAAGTAAAAAAATTATAAAATAACATTATTTTAATGGGAAAAAATATATTGGGCCGATAATACCCATTATTGAATTTATTACATAATTTTGGGGTCATTATGATGTCATAAAACATATATTTTATTTATACGCTATTTAATTTTAACCCAAAAATTCGATTGTCTCAAAAAATTATGAAAAATTGTCCACTAGAAAATTTTTATGTTTTGATTCCAAAAATAATATTCATTTTATCTAAATAATTTTTTAAATATGTGAATTTTCACTTTTAAAATGAAAACCAACATTTATTGAAAATTCAAGGGTTTTAACAAAAATAGTTTTCAAACCTTAATAAAAATTACATTTGATTTCATAAAACTTATATACTCATTTATTATTCATAAAAGTAATTTGATAATAATATTTTATTAAAATATTAATTATTTAAAAAATTCATTAATTCCTTAAAATAAATTCTTTAAAAATACACTTTCTGTTTTATCCTATAAAAAATATAACACTTATCAAACTGATTACCTAAATATTTACAAATAAATAAATGATATAATAATTATTTAAGATAAATTTTATTATAATATTATTAATAAAAAACCTTAGTTTAATATAATAATTTATATATTTCTCAAAATTACCATTTCTACCGAAAAACTAAATTTATCAATTTTATCATTCTATTAAGAAAGACTATTCTCATAAATAAATTGATGGAATAATACTTTTATTTGTAAAAAGGTATTACACAATAAGTAACTAATACCTTATTATATTACCCCTTATAACACTCACATATGAACTAAGGGTAAGGGGTGCGATGGTGGTAAACTCTTGGGGTGGCTTAGATGAAATCGCCCGGGTGGTAATCTCAATTAACTTGAACTTCTCATGTAGGAAATTCCGTTTAAGATTAACATATTGAAGATCGACTTGGTCTTAGTCAAGAGAAAATCCCAGTGATGTTAGCTCCTTCCAATGCTCTGAAAAATGAGCATCGTATGGCCTGAGTCTACTGGATGAGGCCATCCTCTCCTTTTTCTATGTTGAAAGTATTTTTTTAAAACCTTATATTTATATCAGTTGTGTGATCACTATTCAATGACTATATTATCAATGTTAAGGATACTTAATGGTGATTTAAACCAAAAAAAATAGTTCATGTGTTTTCTATATCCATAAGAAATTAAAATAATGGTAATTGTATCCATAAATTTTTGGGTCATTACAACATTCCCCCCTTAATATTTTTTTCCCTAGAAATTTTCTTTACAACACTAAAACAGATAAGGGTAACTCTACCTCATCACTTCCTCCGGTTCCCATGTTTCTTCTACAAACTTGTGGTTTCTATACAACACTTTTACGAGGGGCATTGTCTTATTTTTTAAAACTTTTTACCTACAATCTAATATCTTCATCGAATTCTCTTCATAGGAAAGGTCATTCTCCAATGGTACCACCTCTGGATTGAGTACATGGTATGATTAAAATATTTACTTTCTCAAAAGTGATACATGGAATACATCATGTACTTGAGATAGATTCGGTGGTAGTTATAGTTGATAGTCCACTACTCCAATGCAATCAAGGATCTCAAAATGGATTACGTACCTTGGACTAAGCTTTACCTTCTTCCCAAATCTCATCACTCTCTTCTATGGAGATATGCAGCGGAAAACCATATCTCCAACATCAAAATCTGGGTATTGTCGATGATTGTTAGTATAGATATTTTGTAGAATTTGAGCAGAATTGATGTGATACTGTATTTTCTTAACCTTATCCACCATTTCTTTGACCATTTATGGACCTATAAGTTTTCACTCCCAAATTTCATCCCAACATATTGGTGTTATGAACCTCTTCCCATAAAGGGCTTCATAAGGATCCATTTAGATGCTTGAGTGGGAACTGTTATTATACGAGAACTCAACCAGAGGAATATGTTGATCCTATCCTCCTTTCAAGTATATTGATTATGCTCTAAAACATGTCCTCAAGTGTTGGGATGGTCTGCTCATATTGTCCATCAGTTTTAGGATGATAATCGATATTGAATTTTAGCTCAGTATTCAGAGCGTGTTGGAGACTCTTCTAGAACATAGAGGTGAAACTTGGATCTCGATTGGATACAATTGATAGTGGTACACCATGCATTCTTACCACTTCAATGATGTATATCCATTCTAGTTGATCCAATGAGAAATCCTCTCAAATTGAAATTAAATGTGCATTATTTATAGGACGATCCATAACAACCCAGATAGAATTGTTTCTTTTGGATATATTTGGAAGTCTGGTGATGAATTCTATGGTGATGTTCTCCCATTTACATATTGGTACATGTAATGGTTGCATCATACACTTGTAATTTTTCCTCTACACCTTCACTTGCTAACATACCAGGAACTTTGACGTATATTTAGTGATCTCCTTCTTCATGTTATCCCACAATAATGCTCTCAGATATCCCAATGCATCTTTGTGTTTCCTTGGTGGATGAGGAAATTTGAACTATGCGAATCATCAAAAAGTTCTTTATTTAACACTGGATTTGATGGAACACATAGTCTTGACCCAAATCTCACAATTCCATCTTCATTAACATTGGACTCTAAGGATTTCACTTTTCTGATAGTTTCCACTTTCTTCTAAAATCCAATATCATCTTTTTGATCATCCTTTAACCTTTCCAATAGAGATGGTTGAGCAATAATTTGTGAAAGGATTGATGATGTTCCCTTCTTTATGATTCCCATGTACATCTTAATCAATTTTAAGAATATTGGATCCTTTTCAATTATCATCAATGAAAGAATTGATGGGTCCTCTCAACTTAGGGAATCTTACACCTTGTTTGCTTTCCTAGGGTGGTAATGAATTGAGTTGTTATAATCCTTGATGAGCTCTCACCATTATCATTGTGGAATATTCAACTCTTTCTATGTGAATATATATTTGATACTTTTGTGATCCTTATATATTTCAAACTTTCACCCAAATAGATAATGTCACCATATTTTCAATGAAAAGATCGTAGACTTCAACTTAAGATCATGCATGGGATAGTTTTTCTCATGAATTTTTAATTGCCTTGAGGCATAGGTGATTAATTTGTTATTCTACATAAACACACAACCCATGCCATTCTTTAAAGCATAACTTATGATTATGAAAATCTCCCCACTTCTGGGTAGTGTGAGTAAAGGGGCAAAGATAAGCCTCTTCTTCAACTCCATGAAGATTCCTCCACATTCATCATTCCAGGAAAACTTGTCTCCCTTCCGAGTTATCTTCATAAGAGGGTTTGAAAATCATGATAAATTTCTAAAAAACCAGAAATAATATCTAGTTAACCCAAGGAAGCTATGAATATCCATCACAGATGTCAGCCTCATCCATCCCTCAATCTCTTTTATTTTTGAAGGATCCACAAATATCCCTTTGCTTGTGATGATATGCCCCAAGAATGAGACTTCCTTAAACAAGAACTCACACTTGCTGTACTTTTCATAGATCTTATCCTTTCAAAAGGTCTCTAATATAGTGGTTAGATACTCCTCATTCTCCTCCTTGGTTTTGGAGTATATTTGAATATCTTTAAGACAGACTAACATAATTTCTTTGAGGTAATCTATAAAGACTATATTCATCAAGACCATTAAGATTACTAGAGAATAAGTAAGTTTAAAAGGAATTACTATGAATTAATAGTTCCCGTACCTTGTATGAAAAGTAGTCTTGTGGATATCCTCCTTCTTAACCCTTATTTGGTAATATCTCGACCGCAGATCCACCTTGGAGAAGTATTGTTCTCCACATAGCTGATCGCACAAGTATTCAATTCATGGAAAATGATACTTTTTATTTATCCTGATTTTTTTGAGCTTGCGATAATTAATGAAAAGGTTCATTGACCCATCCTTCTTCTTGACTAAGAGGAATCATACACCCCATGGTAATGCACTTGGGCATATAAACCCTTTATCCTAATTCTCCTGTAGTTGTTTATTTATCTCCTCAAGCTCCAAAACATCCATTATATATGGATTATTGGATATTGGAAAATCCTTAGGTATAAGATCAATTGAGAATTCAACATCTCTTCTAGGAGGAAGACCAAACAATTACTCAGGAAACACATTAGTGGATTACTTTACAATAGGCATGCTTTTGTGGATGGTTCCTTCCTTAGACTCAATTATTCGAGAAAGACACACATTCTCAAAGGGAATTAATATCCATTCTTGAGATAATGGTGCTAAATAATATTCCTCCTCCTCCTTGAACTTTTATAGAATTGGGATTTGATTCACCATATAGAGAGTGATTTCCCTCTCATATAAATTTATGTTGGCTCTATATAGGGAAAGCCAATACGTGCCAAGAATTGCATCAAATTCCACTAGAGGAAGTATTATGAGGTTCTCTAGGAAGTTCAATCCACAAAATGTGATAGGGGAGGAGTTATATTCATGGGATGCAATAATTTCCCCATTTTCCATTCTCACTGATATCTCTACTTCTATGATTTGTGGTGGTGTTTGGATTTTCTTACTAAAATTTTGAGATATAAAAGAATTAATAAAACCTGAATGAAAAAGTACGTTCACTATTATTGAATGAATAACTAGAATACCTATCACCACTTCTTTTTTGGGATTCAATTCATCAATAATAATGGAAAAATCTCACCCTTGATGCCTTGGAGGTTTTTGGTTGCCTCAAATTACCCTGGGCTTATGGAACTAGTTCACAAAGTGCCCTAGTTCCTTGTAGTTGTGGTAATGAACAATGCAATGAGGGTCAAATAGAGCATTAATTTCCTTTTCCACACTATTAAGTTTCTCCCTTATATAATCATTATATAGGTTCCCTTATCTTCTACACCTAAATCATTTCCTTTCCCCCTTCAAGAAATTTATAGGGTGCTTCCTCCCGCACCTTTGGAAAGTGGGATGCTGGAATTTCATAGCACTGTTGATTTTTTCCATCAGACTACTTGGATTAAATTCCACTTTCCTATTATTATCCCCAAGATACCTCTGAGATTCACTGATCTACATCTCTACTTTTAGGGCACATTAGACAATCTCCTCATATCTTTCAAAGTTTCGGATTGCTAGGGATTTCCATAGGCTAGTCTTTGGCCCACCAATGAAGTGGACAACCTTGCATTCAGGGGTAACAAAAAAACTGGAGGTGTATCATGCAAGTATTTTAAAGTTTTCCTCAAATTACCCAACATATTCTTCATCCATTTTCTTGAGTTAAAGTAAATCTCTTTCCATCTTAAGATAGAGGGTGCAGGGAAAATATTTATCAATTTTTTTTTCTGGAAATCCTTCCATTCTAATGCCTCGATCTCTTCCTAAGGATTTTTATTTTTTATCAACGTCCAACATTGATAAAATTCACCCTCCATATGATAAGAATCTAGAAGAAAATTCTATTTTTTGTAACATTGAAGTATGGAGAAGATCTTCTCAATGGAGTTGATCCATTGTTTGACGATTGATGGATCAGATGATCCATTGAAAGTATGAGGCCTTTGTATCATGAAGCTCTAAATTGATACTTTTTATTTCTTAGGGGGGTTGGAAGTTCCTCTTGCCCCATGGTTCTATTCAAAACTTGAGTTAACTAAGAGAGTTTTGTGACAAAGTTTGTGATTCTCACTCCCATTGGATTGGGCATCTCACTAAAACAGTCATCACATTGATCTTCACATCAGTTGTTATCTTGAGTCCTCATATTACCTGAAATTGGATAGAATAAAAATAAAAATAAGGGTAATTATTTTAAACTATTAAAAACATAATGGGGAATCTAATGACAAAAAGGGATAACTTATAAATTACATTTATCTCCTTAACTTTTGAATTTCTAGGCTTCAATATAAGTTATCCATGATCTATTTCATAATGTATATTATTATGGTATTTTTTTCTCCCTTAATAATGGTTCATACTAAGATTATGGATGTACCAAATAATATCCCCCAGGAGTGTTAAACCAAGAGTGGAAAAAGGCTTGTTTTCATGCACTAGTTCCCATTCGAATCTTACTCGAAGTGGTGTTTTTGGGTTTCAAACCTAGATACATCTGTGCCAGAGCTACCTCTACTTGTTCATATCCAGGAAAAGATGTATTTAATTGATAAAAAACTTAATCTATACTCACCAAAATTTAGGGATTATTTTATTATACTCAGTCTTATCCCTAAGGCTTTCACTAGAGTGTTATAACCCTAATCCCAAAAATAACTAAACCTATCCTTTGATACCAACAATAACAACCCTACTCTTTATTACACATTTAGACATGATTTATTACATAAAATTCCACTTAATACAACCCATAAGATTGAAAGGTCTAGTTTATTTGGGTATTAGGAATATTACATGAAAAATTAATACATAAAATATAACATCTTTATTGAAAACTTCTTTTACATGACCACAACATTCCTTCGTACTTAGCATTTCATTGGATAACCTGAGGATATACATAAGAAAAGGGTGAGATATAAAGACCAGTAAGGGAGTAAACAAGGAATAACATGAAGAATAAAATAAATTTTATTAAATGGGAATATCAATGGAGAACAAGAGAAAAATTAACATAAAATAATGATATAGTATTATTAACATAACATGGAAATGTGGAAACAACTTAAAACACAAAATCATTAACATAAAGGAATCAAGTAAACTCCTATCCCAACATGGCAAAAAAATGTTCTAAAAGGAACCAGGTAAACCTATATCCCAACATGACATATCATGATACTAAACATTACCCAATTCATTGGAGTGCTATTAGGGCACACCCTTCATATTCATTTCAATCTCATGCTTAAGTGTGCCTCGTAAATCATATAACACGGATTCATTCAACATAATCATTTTTTTAATGATAAAATAATGTAGAATACACACATTTAAGTAAAATTCAATAATTATATGTTCATAAAGGTGAATACCCTTGATAGTGAAATGGATAAGGTATTCACTACATGATGATTTTGTCTTGGAAAATCATGGTGTAATTTCCGCAACATAACAACATTATATGGAGATTAATAAATTGGGTTGATGAGAGATAAAGGGGTATATAATAATTTTTACATGAAATATACAGTAAGGGAATCATGGAACATAGTATACCAACATATTAAATGTAATTTAGATGCATAATATAGAATAAATTCTTGAATGGAAATAAGAAGAGAGAAATCTCTTAAGGAATTTCAGCATGGTAACTCATGTACACAGAAGGCATTAATTAAAGAGAAAGGGGTATATAATTATTCAAAAATAATTAGGGAAGTATCATGGAGGTGATAAATCATACCCCAACATTTTTAATTGAAAATAAAATGGTATAACAACAGAAAGAAACTTGGACAAAATGAGAAATGAAGGAATCCGTTACTTGGATGTGTGACTTCAAAAGATTGAAGAGGGGATTTATGAGAGATTGTGGAACCTTATGGGGATTATATAGAGGGTAATAAATAGTAGGGACGTTATACATGGATTTTAGTGAATATACGTGGGATATTGGGTGGGTTTATATAGGAAATGAGAGAGGAATTCTTTAATATTTCACAAACTTAGGTTTTGTAACCTATATAATTAAATACTCCAAACCACAAACCTTCCCATGGTTTTTGCCCATAGTTTTTGAAAAATAGGATTGGAAAAAATTATTTTATAAGTTCAATGGCCTAAAATATTAAAATATTGGCCTTTCTTTTGTTGAGGTGAGACACATTATTAAAGAAATGAATTTAAAATAATAAAATATATTATACTTTTTGGAGGATTCACTAAGTCTTTATAAAATAATTAAAATAAATATATAATCACATTACTTTAATGGTAAAACATATATTGGGCCAATAATACCCATTATAGTATATATTACATCATTTTGGGGTCATTATAATGTCATAAAACACATATTTTATTTATACGGTATTTAATTTTTACCCAAAAATTAGACTATCTCAAAAAATTATGAAAAATTAAGCATTGGATAATTTCGACACCATGATTACAAAAATAATATTAATTTTATCTAAATAATTTTCTAAATATTTGAATTTTTACTTTTAAAATGAAAACTGACATTTATTGTAAATTCACGGGTTTTGATAAAAATAGTTTTCAAACCATAATAAAAATTAAATTTTACTTCATAAAAATTATATAGTAATTTATTATTAATAAAGGTAATTTTATAATAATATTTTATTAAAATATTAATTATTTCAAAAATTCATTAATTTTGTAAAATAGATTCTTTAAAAATACACTTTCTGTTTTATCATATAAAAAATATAACTCTTATCAAACTGATTGTCTAATAATTTATAGATAAATAACTGACATAATCATCATTTATAAGTTTTTTTATAATATTATTAATAAAAACCTTAGTTTAATAAAATAATGTATATATTTCTCAAAATTACTATTTTTACCTGAAAACTCAATTTATCAAATTTATCATTCTTTTAAGAAAGATTATTCTCATAAAGGAATTGATGGAATAAGAATTTTATTTATAAAAAGGGATTACATAATAAGTAACTAATACCTTATTAAATAACCCCTTATAACACCTGTATAAGACCTAAGGGTAAGGAGTGCTATGGTGACATACTCTTGGGGCGGCTCAGATAACATTTCCCGGGTGGTAATCTCTATTTACTTGAACTTCTCCCGTAAGCAATTCTATTCAAGCTTAAAATGTTGAAGCTCCGCTTGGGCTTGGTCAAAATGAAGATCAGTGATGCTACCTCCTTCCAAAGCTATGAAAAAATGAGCTTCATATGACCTGAGTCTACTGGATGAGGTCCTCCTCTCCTTTGTCTTTATTAAAAGTATTTTTTTAAAACCTTATATTTAAATTAGTTGTGTGACCACTATTCAACGACTATATTATCAATGGTAATGATACTTAACGGTAATTTAATCTCAAAAATCATAATAAAAAGGAGTTCATGTGTTTTCTATATCCATAATACATTAAAATAAAGGGAATTTTATTTATAAATGTTTGGGTCATTACATGGACACATCTCCAAACACCAATATAACACATAAAGTAAAGAAGAATATGTTACTAGATATGCATGAATATAGATAATCCCAAATCAGAGTATGAAAAAAGTACGAGAAAAAAAGGATAAATACAAGAACACCAAATCTAAAAAAGAGCCCAACCTTCTAGTAAAAAGGGAACTAATGTAAAGATACAACTCCTAGAATGGTAATATTCACCCACTCCTGGTCCTCCAAGGACTCCATGAAAAGGCCCATCATCTACATAAGATATGAAATGTGTGGTAAGTTCCTTTTCAGGGGTGATTATAAATATACCCAATGGGACACCCCAAAATAATTAAACATTAAGAATAAAGAGATTTAGATTAAAATAAAGCATGATAACAACCTAGATATGCTCAAATATTGACACCAAGTGTCAAAGTAAGATCTCATCCACACTAAAACTCTATAATTCTACTTAAGGATCCAAGATAATTCTCATCTGAGAGAACTCACTCCTTAGGTATTTCTAACACTGAAATTAATCATCCAATAGGTCTTGTATATCACATCACCAATGAAGAGGCATGTGTCATAACTCATAATATGTTGATACATAAGCATGATATGATACCCATGTTTTATAGGGGATACCTAAACCTATTCAGAATAACCTAATATGATGGGGATCACATGACTTAAAATTTATTAACAGGATATCTGACCCAACCTAGGGAAGGATGATAGAGGATCACACACTAATCCACATAGAAGGATACCTAAAACTTTCTAGAACTTAACCATAGAAAGGATCAATCATCCTATGATCAGGATGGGATGACTCACTATAACTTAATGGGGATAGACCAAGGGAACATAACCTATTGATAATAAACTAGACTAAATAGAACAGTGGCTCCAACCTACCCTAGAAGGGGTGCACGATGTGTATAGGAAATACCCAAAATGGACTTCTTAATCCAAACATGACTGAGTCTGTTTCCATGTACCTTAGACCATATCCATGTACTATGGCCATGACAATGTACTCTATACATTCCAGTGTACTATATACATTCTAATGTACTCTAGCCATGTTTTATCCCATGTACCCATGGGTATACACTGGGTCTTCATATTTTGGTCACACGATGTGTGGAAAATCCACACAATATGTGATATTTATCATTGTGTATAACACTAGCTACTGTGGGGGGGGGGGGGTCCACACAACATGTGTTCTTCTAATATATATTCCATGTATATCCGGATTTCATAGAAAATCCAGAACCATCATGCATATTCTCCCTTGCTTCCACCACCTCTAATTAAACCATGAAATCTATTATAAGTCTCAGATCTAAGTTGACTAAAAAAGTTTCATTTCCAAAATATAGATTCCAACCACCCTTTAATCGGAAAATTATCCTCGCTTTACTACGTTTCCTAATATCCCAAACCCATGAAACCGAACTCCTTTGATATTCTATCAAACATCCTTCATCATTATAGATCTTATTCTACACTTTAATATATCATGGATTCTATCCCAACATCAATACCTATATAAAAAATAAATCAATATTTCCCCAAAATAGGTCCTAGGGATATTGTTGAATTATAGACCAATTGAACACGGACAATGAATGAAGAATAAAGAACAAAGGGAGAAAATAATGAAATAAAAAAGTTAAAATCTAATGAATTCTATGTACGTTTTCCATCATTTATGAAGTTTGAATAATGATATGTGAAAATAAATTAGGTTAATCCAATCATTAATAAATTCATAATTATAGGAATTTATGATTTAAAGAAAATTATAGAAGAGGATTTGTGAATTAATCTTCAAAATAATTAATTCATGTTTATCATAATAAACCAATATTGAGAATTTAAATAAAAAATCCAACATCTTACCTTAAAATTGGATTGATCACTAATGAATAATGGTTCTACATCAATTTCATTGGTGAGATCCAAGAACTCTAATGAAGATGATGAACTCCTTGGAAAACCCTTCATCGATCCAATATCACATTGTATTCCATTAAATATATCATCCATAGTTCTCTCAAATATCTAGGGTTATGAGGATAACCAAAGTTTTTGGCCATAAGAATGATTACAAAGGTGTGTATTAGGTATCTACCAATTAAGAAACAATATATTTATTTATTTATTTATCATTCCACTTACGGATGCTCTAAAAAACACCCGATGCGCACAAAGGTTATGAAATTACCAGAGTTAGACCTATATTTTAGATTTAATGGCTGTATTAGTTTTCACATCTGAAACACTTTTTAGGAGATATCCCATTATTTCATAAAAAATTCAAGCATGTGATATAATATATATAATATTTTTATTATATCAACCCCAAGGCTCCATAGTCCCCGAAATTCCATGCTAACTCATCGACTAACTCTGAAAATATTCTTTAAAATATTCCAAAGTGTTACAAGGAAAAAATAATATCGTTATATTTTCCCCATCTTAGAGATTTTTATACTGAAAATCCATAAGTCTACCAAAAAAGATGAGGTTACTGAGCTTTCATTTGGTTTCTTGGTCCTAGTTTATCTCCTAAAGATTTGTATGCTTCCATAAAACATACATGAAAGGAATCACTCACCCTTGAAGGATATTCTCATGATAATCATCAATATCTAATGAGTAATTTGTGAAGGTAAATACATCATTGATTTCTAGCTCACCCAAGTCGATAAAATGATAGGGTATTTCACATACCTCCTCAATTGGGACATGTGGAAGACATCGTGCGCTCATTATACATAAGTAAGTAAGGATAAGTGGTACACCACATCAATAACCATATGAAGTATCTATAAAGGCCCAATAAATATTGATGATTACTTTCCATATAATACAATCCTCGACAATCCTCATTGAGGTGATACCTTCAAGAACACATGGTCTCCCTCATTAAACTCCAAAGTCCTCCACCATCAGTCCCCATAGGGATTCTAACAGCTCTAGACAGTATTTATCCACCCTTAAATGATATAAAAATTCTTTTTTGTCACTCACACCAACTCAAGGACCATAAGTTCCATCTCCCATAGACCCATCCAGCACAATGGTGACCTATATAGTCTCCCATACAGGGCCTTGAATGGTTCCATACTAATGCTGTAGTGGTACCTATTGTTATAAATAAGATCCAATAAAGGTATATGATCCTCCTAATTATAGCCAAAGTCCATCATGGAAGATAAAATAATGTCCCCTAGAACCTAAATGGTCCATTTTTCAGGCCATCAATCTAGGGGTGGAATGCCATGCTCAACCAAAACTGATTACCAAAGGCCTATTGTAATCCTCTTCATAATTGTGATGTTAAGAGAGAATAATTATATGAGATAATCATTTATGGAACTCCATGAAGAATTACTATCTTATATACATAAAGGTGTTACATGATCTCCACTGAACTCAACTCTTGGATGGTTAGAAAATGGGATGACTTGGTGAGTCGGTCTATAATCACCCAAATAGTGTCTTGACCTATAAATGATCATGAAAGTCCCATCATGAAATACATGGAGATACTACCCCACTTACACTCCGACACCTCAATGGTTTGGGTCAAAACCACTAAAACTTGGTGCTTGGCTTTCACCAGTTGGAAAGTGAGGCATCAAGGGATAAAATTATCTATAAACCTCTTCACCCCTAGCCACCCGAACTGAAACAGAAGGTCTGGGTACATATTTTATACTCTTTAATATACTAATAAGTGGGATGTATTAAACTCCCTCTATACCTCATCTTGTAGTGTGATAGGTACTATCATTCATCCTTAGAAAAAGATGACATAATCTCCACCTTAGTAAAATCAATCTGGAGTATGTCCAATGGATATCTATCCAAAAAAGGTCTCACAATTGATATCTAAAATATGATAATCCCTAACACACTAAATAAGTGGAGGGATAAAAACCATTAACTAGAGGTAATGTGGACCATACTCATCTATTAAAGAAAAAATACAATGAGGCTAACCGCTCTGATGCCTTCCTCAAAAACTATGAAAATGATCTTCTACTAAGATAATCTACCACCAAGATCCCCTTTCTTGGAGTATAGACTATATCAAATTCATAATCCTATAGTAAGTATATCCATCACCTCTTCCAAAAGTTAATATATTTATGTGAAAAGATATAACTAAGACTCTTTTGGTTAGAATAGATGATAAATCACTCTCCCATAAGGTAGTTTCACCACTTTATCAGGGTGAAGACCACTACTTCCAACTAAAAATCTTGGGTTACATAGTTTTTCTCATGGGGGATTAGCTATTAGGACCCAGAAGCAATCATTTCATACCATTACATTAGAATGCATATAATCTTAGTTCTGAAGGTGTCACAAAACACCACATACCCAACACCCTCCTATGGTAGTCTCAATATTGGGGAACTCATAAACCTTTTCTGAAACTCTTAAGAAAGCATACTGGTATTTATATTTCCTAAAAAATATTCCCTTTTTAGGTTAATGTAGTCAGAGGCACCACAATACTAGAGAAATTGTTCATGAATCTCTCATTGTAGCCTACCAACCTAAGGAAGTATCATAAATCAATCACACTCTTGGGTATCTCCCAATATATCTATTCCTCAACCTTTTTTAGGTCCTCTACTACTCCCTCTTCTGAGATGACATGTTCCCGGAAGTGGGCTTGTCAAATCATAACTGACACTTTGAGTTCATCAAATAAATCTAGTGCTCTTAAATTATTTCTAAAACCATCCTCAATCGTCTCATTTTCTCTCTTAGGAAACTGATTAAACAAGGATGTCATTGATGAAGAATACCAAAAACCAGTCTAAGAATGGTTGAAATATCTAGTTCATAAGTCCCACGAACACATTGAGGTTGTTATTCATGCCATCTGCAGTATATCCTCCTCTTGAACTTAGAGCTAGTGATAGCCTGACATGAGGTTAATCTTTAAGAAACACCTTGCCTCTTTGAACTAGTTGAAGAGGTAATTGATTATCATAAGTGGATACTTATTTTGGATGGTCACCTAATTTAGTTGAACATAATCCACACATAAACTCAATCTCCTATCTTCCTTCTTGGTAAAAAATATAGGGGCCATTCAGGGGGAAACACTAGATCTAAAAAATCCCTTCCTCTGCAAATCCTCCAATTGTATCCTCATCTCTCAAAGCTCTATGGGGGCCATATTATATGTTGGAAAAGATACGGGGGTGGTCCTGGGGTTCAGGTCAATATAGAAATAGATCTCTTGGTGGGATGGTAAGCCCAAATTTTCTTCTAGGAAGATGTCCTCATACTCTACCGAAATAGTAGGAAACTGAAAACTCATGACATCTACTACTCCAAGGGTAATACTAGCTAATTGGTGAGTAATTATCTTTATCCTTTTGCATATGATCCCATCCTACTCTAGATGGGTTTCCTTCCCATTGATGAAGGAAAACCTCACCCTATCAACTTAGAAAGACTACATCCTCTACCTAAAATAGTTAATATATGAATTTAATGTAATGATATAGTGCAAACCTAGAATGAAATCATAAGGCCTTATCTCAGCCATGAAAAGTTACCACAATAATCTCTCTCCCACAAGAGTCAAGTCACACTATTGATATAAGTGTTTGATTGCTGAATCTACATCAGCAAGAGTATTTAAATTCAAGGGTCAAGCCAAAGGCTCTACTAGAATATGTAGATGTCAAATAAGGTACATGGAAAGAAAAAAGTGGATCTTGAATGTGTATATTAATACAATAGCTAAATTAGAGAATAAATAGATCATACCTTGAATGATACATAGAGCATTTGGGTGATAAGAATCTACTACATAAAGTTTCTCACATTCTTGAACACCAAATCCTTGAGCCTGTATGGGACCCCTTGAGGGTGATGGTGGAAAAATATCAAAATGTTGGCCACTTATTACTACTCTCCTAGATCCTCTACCATATTCTTCGCCCTGCGAACCTCCCCACTCTAGATATTGCCTCTGTCTATGTGGTCCATTTACTATCTCCTTGTCTACTACATAATGGGTTTTGCAATCCCATGTGAAATTTCCTCATCCATCATAGGAGTATAATTTCCTCTCCCTCAACTGACTAGAACTATCCTGAGAGCCATGGATGACTAACCCTCTATTTTGAGGCTATCTCCAAAAACATATCACACGCTTGGATACCTGAGTCTGTCATCGACTATCAACTACCAAAGTTCTAACTCTAGGGTTACCACCACTAGAACCAACTATTACTGACTACTAAACTAGAAATATATCCACAACTAAGGCACACTCTAACACCCAACATAAAAATCACTACTACAAATATTTCCTTTATCAGTGCTAGAAAAGAGAATTTATAGTGATAAAAAAAATGCTAATAATCGAGGTGAAGATAGGGGGGGGGGGGGGGTCCCTTTAACAGAGCTAAAAAAGAGCTGATAAAAGTTAAAAAACATAAAAAAATTCTCAATATCGGGGTGGGGATTCAACAGTTCTTGAAGCCCCTTTTAACAGTGCCCCACCCCCAGCCTGCACGCCCCACCCTCCCCCACCCATCCCACACGCCCTAGCCACCACCCCACCCCCTTTAACACCACGAGAAGCAATTCCACTCACACACGCGACCTGCCTCCCCCTGGATTCGAACCCAAGACCTCTTGCCTAGGCACCTAAGCCTTTACCACTCCACCATATTGCTTTTCTCTCCATTTAATAATATACCTATTTATATATATATATATTGTTATATTTACTCGTATATTAATATATATTTATATTTACATATATATATATATATTAATATGTATATTTAGTTATATTAATATATATATATCCGTATATTAATATATATATATACATATATAGTTATATTTATCTATTTATTAGTATATTAATATTTATTTATATCTATTTATTTATATATATTTATATTTTTTATCTATATATTTATTTTTATATTAATATATATTTATAAGATCAGTTTTAAATACATTTATAAAATATTTTTTTGTGTGCTTATAATAAATAACTAAATACATATATACAACACACACACACACATATTCTATGTGTATCTATAAGTATAATTATACATATTTATATATATTTACAAATATTATATATTAATATATATATATATATATAAATATGTTTAGAATATATAGATAATATATATAAGTTTTTCAATACAGAAAGACACAAATACACACACACACACACACACCATATATGTATATAAATATTAATATATTTGTATTTTAAATAAACTGGATATTAGTTTTTTATTTATATAAGCCTTATATATTGAGAAATATACTTTATACGTAAATATGTTTAATTAATTATTTATAAAATTAAATTTTTATGCGTGAATATATAAAAAAATATGTATATATTGTTATATAATTGATTATAAACAACATTAAATTGTAAAAAATGATAAAATTTTAAATCCATAATATCAATATAAATGTAACCCCTCAGAATAAATTCAGTCCTTAGTGAAAAAGGTCAAAAAGACCCCCTAAAACGAGGCAGAAATTCCATTTAATGTTAACAAATTTGGTTATCCAAACTAAAAACTCAGTTTTGGAGGCCTTATAGTCCTTTTTTGGCCTTGGAAAATGTGACAGAAGGTTCCTTTAGATCAATTGTGCATAGAGCTCATTGCAAGCTTTGATTTGATATACTGTAGAGCTCAAACAGACACCTGGATCAAAATTTATGGATGTTTGAAGTTTGAGTTACGTTTTCAACTTATTTTAGATCTTTTATTATTACTTTTTTGATTTTTTATGTCTTCAAATTGTTATTAAATGATTATTAGTTGATGATAATTAGAAAATTATTAATTAATAATTTATTAATATATTTTATAATCCATTTTCACTACATATCTTATATATTAAGCGGAAATGTTTATTTATACTTATCTAAAACATATTAAAAAAATATATTATATTTATATCAATATAAATATAATTACATATTTATATATCAATATATTACTTTTTATGAAATATAATTTATTTTTAATATATACCCTTTATCAATGCTAGGGAAAAAAGCACTGATAAATCCCCCCCTTTACCAGTGCTACTAAAAAAAGTGCTGATAAAGGGCGCCCCTTTAACAGTGCTAAAAAAAGCATTGATAAAGGGGGTGCCTTTATCAGTGCTAAAAAAAGAACTAATAAAGGGTCACCTTTAACAGTGATTTTTTAGCATTGTTAAAAGTACCCTTTATCAGTTATTTTTAGCGCTATTAAAGGGTGGCGCTGTGGAAACCTAGTTTTGTGGCAGTGAAGGAATGTAAAGATACACCACACTATCCCAGATATCTTGGTGAAGGCCACACTTGAAGGTCCATGCATGAAAGTACATATCATAAACCATGAATATGGAGTACCATGAGAGGTTAGTAAACCTTGAAACATACTTTTTGGAAAACACGCTACCCTGTTAGAGCTCCATAAACTTAGAAATGGATATTTCCCACAACATTGCTGGGTAAAACTCCTCTTAGAAGAGGCACTCAAACTCCATCCAAGTAAGATTCACCTCATAATGCATTTTCATCACCAAAATCTACTATCACCCTTTGGATCCATGGAGAAGGATTGTTTCTAAGGCCACCATATAATCAGGAGGGGTCCTAACAAGGTGAAAAACTCACCAACTTCCTCGAGCCAGTCTTCTACCACATGGTGGTCTAGATCACCCCCAATATTGAAAGATCTATGACTCTAGAACTCTTAAAGAATGCTCATCCTGAGTACATCATATAACGATACTTCTGGGATAACCAATTTCTCAATGGGTAGAGGTAAGACCGATAAAGCACCCAAAGGTACCATCTCTCTCATAATACCCTAAACTAAATCCTTATCACTAAGAGAATCATCATCATGACCCCACTTCAGAATCCTAGATGGCTGTTATCATGGTGGAATCCTGTAAAAGTCAAGATACACCATTTTCAAAGAGAATATCTAGTGATATGACTTAAGAAGGTCATGTAAACCATAACCCATTATTATATGATTCTTTTAATGATGTTTATCCTATGAATAGTGCCTACACATACCAAGTCAAAAATAATGTTCTTAGAGTCTTGGTGATTGTATATATTGACCACCACACCATCACTGGGTTCCATAACTTGAGAGCTGAACTTGATACACTTTAACACAATTTCCTTAATTCCCAGACCAAACCTCACAACTAGACTATCTATAAACTTTGGTCATAATATGACCTGCTCTAGTACCACTCTATCACACCCTAACCCCCCGAGGACCACCTTGATAGAGACAATCCTAATGGGGCACCACAATCCCACATATAATAGTCCAAGAGTTGGTGACTAGAACTGAGTAGTCATATCACACACATAGGAGGACCTAGCTTAAGGTACCTTTATACACACACATCTCAAAACAAAAATATAATGTGGAAAGAAAAGAAACCACTAATACCAGATATGAATGAAGAAAATAATCCCACATTAGAGTAAGAAATCAGTGTGAGAAAGAAAAAGGTACAAATACAAGCCCACCAAAATTGTAAAGGATCCCAACCTTCTAGTAAAAAGGGAATTGTTGTCAAGATGAAACTCCTAAAACTATCTACAGTCCATCTAGAACAACTAGACTCTACATTATCATAGTTCTCCTAGAATTACATCAAAAGTTCCATCATATTCATAATACACAACACATGTGGGTTGAGCCCATATAGGGGTGATTATAAACATACCCAGTGGGACACCCCAGAATCACTAAACATAAAGAATCAAGTGATTATTCCCAAAATAAATGATGATAAAAAATAAAATATTCGCAAATATAGAAACTAAGTCTCAAAGTAAGGTCATGTCCACATTTCTATCCTAGGATTCTGCTCAAGGATCCAAGGTAGTTATCATTCAAGAAAACTCACTCTTAGGTTCCTACTAACTCTGAAAGTGCTCATCTGAGTAGTTGTGATCATTGAACTTTCCAATGAAGAGGTAAATTCTTGAAATCAAAATACGTTGATATATAGGTGGGGGATCACACCCAAGGCCTATAGAGGATACCTAACCCTATATGGAATAACCCCTAGCATGGGGATCACACACCTTGAAAAGTTAGTAATCGAATACTTGATTGAACCTATGGAAGTATGATAGAGGATGATACCCCTATTCATATAGAGGTATACCCAAATCTATCCCAAACTAATCCATAGAGGGGATCACTCACCCTATTCTCAGGAAGGGATGCTTTACAACACTCTCATGGGGATAGACTAATGGAATATACCCTACTGACACTCAACTTGACAAAAGATAAAGGGGTATCCAACCTACCTTGGAAGGGGTACATGGAATTTTAAGGGAATACAAAATGTTCCCTTATTAGACTAGACATTATTGAGTCCAAGTATTTGTACTTCAGACTGTTCTTGTGTAATATAGATGTTCCCATGTAATTTATCTATGCCCATGTACTCTGGCTATGCCCATGTACTCTAACCATGCCTGGGCCCGTGTACCTAGGGGTACATGTTGGGTTTTCATCTTTGGGTCACATGGAGTATAGAAAAGCCACACAATGTGTGATATTTATATTTTTGTGTTACCTTTGGCACTGCATGGAAGGGGGGGGGGTGAACACAACATGTGTTCTTATGAACTACACGTTGTGTATATCGATATTTCATAGAAAATTAATATCTATTAAACATATTCACCCACAATACCACCACATTTTATTTTCCATGGAATCCTCTATAGGAATAAGATCAAATTTTACTAAAATGATGTCATCATTGGTAGCTGGATTCTTGCTACCCTTCAATCAGAAAATGATCCCCGCTTCACTGTGTTTCCCAATAACCTGGCCCCACAAAACTAAACTCCTTTGATCCACTATCAAACATCAATTTTCATCATAGATCCTATGATGCATGACGATCCATCATGCCTTCAATCCCAATACTAGAACCCACATAAATAATGAATCAATCATACCATGAAACAGATCCCCAGGGTAATGTTGAATCACCAACCAATCGAATGATGGAAATGAAAAAAGAATAAAGAACAAATAATTAAGAGAGAAAATAATGATACAAAAAAGCAAGAATCAAATGAAGTCCATGTTCATCTATCCATCATTAATGAAGTTTAAAGAACAAGATGTAAAAATCAATTATGTCAAACCAATCAACAACAAATTCCTAATTATATGAATTTATATTATAATGAAAATTCTAAAAGGTGATACACAAATTAATATAATTTATATTGTTCAAATAAACCAATAATAATAATTAAACCAATAAATCAAATTTCCTTCCTTGAAATTGGATTTATCATAGATTAATAATGGTTCTACATCATTATCATTGAAAAAATACAAGAAATCTGGTGATAATGACGAACTCCTTGGAAAATGAATCGTTGACCCATCATCTCATTGGAATTCAACAAATATATAGTCCACAATTCTCTCTATTCTCTAATGTTATATAGATAAACCTAGTATTTTTCATAGTTGTGATTAAATAATAGAGTATTAGGAAAAGAATAATTAATAAAAAAATATTTAATTAATTTTCTTTTTTATTATACCAACCGTTATCGTTCTCAAAGAAAACACTTGATGTGAACAAAGGTTATGTAACACCTAGGGTAAAACTAAGATTCCATATTTAATAGAGGTCTCAATTTTCCCATATAAAACACCAATTTTGAGATATCCCAATATTTTAGAAAAACTATATGCAAGTTATATAATATATTTAATATTTTTATTATTTCATCGTCGTGGCTCCAAGGTCCCAATAATTCCACACCGACTCCATGCCTATCTCTGAAAATATTCTTTAAAATATTTCAAAGTGTTATAAGAAAAAATAGAGTCATTAAAGAAACCTAGAAGTAATAATAGGCTCCAAGAAAAGTTTAAAATGTAGATTCCATCTCCCAAATCCAACATATAGTTCCAACCTTTATTTATAGGAAAACATACCCTTTTAATATTCATGTATCTTTATGTATATATCCCTATCCTTCTCTAAATATTACCCCATGTATATGGGATTCAAAATATTCATGAAACATATCCTTTAACTTCCTAAAAACATCCTAAAAAATAACGTAAGTATAAAAGATAAATGGACTTATATATCTTATTTTAGATATAAAAGTCACGACATGGAAATGGTCTCTAGGGAATAGGCTTAGATTACTTCTCACTGCCTTCACTGGATGTGGATGGCCATGAAATGGAACCTCACACTTTTCTAGGATAAATACCTTCATTATTATTTGTAAAACCACAAGTATCTGTCACAAAATGTGACTTTTTATCATAATTGGTGTGGAAGAAACTACCATAAACATGAAATCATCTTTATCATAAGAAATTCCTAGCCTTGATGTGGCAGCTTCATCACCACATCCATAAATTTTAACTTTAGAACAGTCTCACTACTTCTTCTTTCATGTATGTGAACATATAACTACAACAACATGAATAGCTCTAATATAGTTCAATGTAATCTCATATAGCAGTAGTCATGGTGTGAAACCTATCCTTCATGATGATGATGATCCCAAGAATATTCCATTGATTTCCTAGGCATCATGTGTTTCATATATTAAATAGTGATTATGATTCAATCCAACATCACATTTTCATATTGTCTTGTGGTGCAATGGTCTATGCCCTCCTGGTCCATTACTTTACAAATTTTGGTTGTTTGAGGTGTTTCAGGGAGGTTCTGGGAGTTTTCTTGAGAGTTTTTTTGGTACAAATGTGCTACGGTATGAAATACACATCATGTAAGTTCATTACACGATGTGAAACTTGGTTTCACAGCTTGTCCATGGATATTTCATGATGTGTAGATTTTTGGAGTCAAATAATAAAAATAAAAGAGTTTTTCTGTGAAACTAAATCCCAAGGATTACAAAACATGAACATGGATTACACGTCATATAAACCCCCTATCTAGTGCAATTTTAAAATTATTTTTTGGATGAATTTTCATTCATTCATTCAGGGATTATTCTTCCTCTCATTTTGGTTAAACCCTAGGTGACCTAAATAGTTATTAAAAACCTCTCCCCCTCTTTGATTTGTTGTTCCTGATGGTTGTTTGTTTTCAATATTGGTTAATCAATGGCAGGTTTATCTCCCTTCATGGGGGTTTTTATTCCATTCTTATATTAGGTATTCTATAAAGTTATTTTTCTTTGGTTTAGAGTGTGTGTTGGGTTAAATTTTATGGTATTTAGTTGCATTGTAGGTTGATCTGTAGTTTCTAATGGCGTGGTTGTAGTTTTTGGGCATTATTCTTCACCTTGCAGTGAACAACGTGTCGAAAATATTTTTTTAGGTAGGTATTACCTCATTTATCTTTATTTTGTATCATTCATGAGGGGTTTACTTTTTTATCTATGGGTTATGGTTGTGTTGGATTAATCAAAGATAATGAATTGGTTAATTTAATTGAAAGGGGAAAATTGGGGTTGATTCACATGATTTTATGGCTTTGATATTATTTGTGATATTGTGAATTGTACGGTCTTGATTTCCCACTGAAAATTGTGGCTATTGGGAGATTTTTTTGTTATAGATATATGTGTTTTAATTATTTTTTTAGCTGTGATATCAACCTAAATGAAAATTTATATAATTACTTATACTTTGATAATGAAATGGTTGCCCCATCATTTTGGTTTGTGTGATAACACCCCTAAAATAAATTGGAATGTGATAAAAGCCCCTTTGTAAATTTGTGAAATGATTTTGATTTTTTATGATGTGTGGTTGTGATTTTGGGATGATGGTGTGTTGTTGTGATGGGGTGTGGGGTGATATATGGTTTTTTATGTGCTTTTGGGGTGTTGAGGAGGTGGTTTGTTTGGATGTGCTTTTGGGGTGGCAAGGAGGTGGTTTATTTGGACGTGCTTTTGGGGAGGTAAGAAGGGGTTTTTAGCCATTATTTTGGGGTGGTGAGGATGTGGTTTGATTGACCATAATTTTGGGGTGGTGAGGTGGTGGTTTCTTTGTGATAGATTCCTAAGTAGTGATGGAATAAATAAATAATTATTAAATAATGTTTGGAATGGGTTGGGTTGGTTTGGTTAATGGAATGGAAATATTTAATGGATAATTAAATAGTGGGTTTTGTGGTTAAATGTGGTTGATGATAAATAATGAATATAATGGAATGATTAAATGGGAATTGGGTGGGAATGCGAAATGGGGATTATGGCTTGTTGTGTGGTGTTATGCATTTAGAGGTGGAAAAAAAAGTGACAGTGTTCTAATTTGGTTTCTTTTTTTTTGTGGAACCATAGGTTGGGCTTGAGTGTTTTAATTACATATATATATACTTGTTCATTATTATGATTTCTATACACACCGTACCCACATCGAGCACTATGTGATGACACCTACATAGTCACACAAGGGGTGTTTTTACCAAGATCCAATTAGGAGTATGGATGGATGGGTACCCAATATTTCCAACATTCTCTTCTAGGTGAAATAGGTATTTCATAATATATTATGGTTATAGGTTTTTTAGTTTATTAGATGGTGGTTTGGATGTCCCATCTGTCATAGGTTGAGATGTGATAACCCAGGTGTTTGCGGGCAATACGTTATGACACAGGTGTTTTCGGGCAAGACATGATCGTGATTATGGGGTGACTTCTGGTGGGGGTCATTCATGGTAGGATAAGGACATGAGGTTTATGTAATACATGTTCACGATAACATAATAATCCTATTATGTTGGTGTTTATATTGCGGCCTAGGTGTTTTTTGGATAGATGTGTAGTGTCCGTGCTTGTGGGGCAGGAAGCCTAGGTGTCTGTAGGCGAGGTGTGTTGTGACCATGCTTGTGGGGTAGTGTGGTATATAAAAGAGATGGGTGCACTAGGAAATATGATGTTGGGTGTTATAGAAGCAAACTAGTGTGAAATCTAAGGCATCCCACCTTTTTATTACATAACTTTTCATTACATTTCACAAACAGAGGATCTTTAAAGTTTAGTGTCTTGGAAATAATGTACATAATACAAGAAAACATAAAAAATTATTCTAATACACTTTTAAGGGTTAATAATTGGTTCATCCTAAGTAAAATTACTGCATCTCATAACCTAGGTACATACATCAAAGGTAATGGTGAGCAGAAGGTCCAGTTAGGAAAACAAGTGAAATAGTTTACATGTGAACTTGAGAGATATCGATAAGAACATAAGGAGTATCGTAAAGGAATGATAAAGAGATATAATAATAATAATAACTTGAGTCATAACTTGAAACTATGGCCACAACATTTAATTTATACATTCATAAGCATATCATCAAGGTCCATCCCTAAGGTTTCATAAAAATTACCAAGGTTATTCACCAAGGTATCATAAAAATTGTCATCTATAGAGATTAATTTCATTACCCAATGCATTAGAGATATATCAGGGTGAACCCTTAATATTTATTTATTTTAATGTGATCCACATATGTCATAATAAAAAATTTCCTAAATAACCCAAATAGAATAAAATAAATGGGTTTCATATCAAAATCATGACGTTTTAAAAATGTTTAAAAACATGATCACTATGTCATTTGTAACCAAAAAAAGGAATGAGGGTTTTATGTATATAAATTATAGAATAAATTATATAATTTTTATGTATTTATGAATACAACTAGAAATAAAATAGTTTTGGGTATTCACATAAATAAAATAAAATATTCTTTTTAGAAAGAGAGATAGATTTTTAGAGGAAAATTCTGCAGCATAACGGCTATGCAACCTAGTTTTAGAAAACATTAAAAAGAGAAGGGACCAGGGTCAACCATTCATAAAAGACTAATAATATATTATAGGGATAAAATAAAATGGAAATAAGAACATGGTATGTAAAATTGAAAGACATACCACATAAAAGGGAACTTGAATAGAAAAGAAAAGTTGAGAATTCCCTTACATTGAAGAGTAACTTCTAAAACTCTAAGATAAGGACCTTGAGGGATTGAGTATGCCTTGGGAGTACTCTTTGGGAGGTATAAATAGAATAAATTCATGTAGGATTAATTTTTAATGAATATAAATTTTGTAATTGGTGGGTATTTACAGTAAAAGAGAGGGAGTTTTTTTATTAATTTCAAAGGACACCTCATTAGTGGTATTTGAAAAACCATGGTCTTGACCATGGTATTTTCCCATGGTATTGGCCAATTGGGACACCTAATATAATATTTTATTCCTCAAGAGTTGACCAGAATTATTATATCATTAATAAATTACTAATGATGTCATTAAAATTACCAAAAATTCAAATCTGTATTTTTACTATACACCGTAAAACAAAGTATTTTATAAAAATATCATAAATTCACCATAAAATAATATCGAAGTTCTGAATTAAAAAATGAAATTTATTTTATCTTAATAAATCCCCACATATGATAAATTTTAATTTTAACTATAAAAATACTTTATTATTAAAAAATAATAGTGGGCAGAAAATGCATAGTGACAGGCATATTAAAATTTTCGACACTTAAAAAAATAAAATTATTTTATAATTTTTAACTAAGAAGGAGTGTTTTAATAAAAATTATTTCATTATAATAAACATTATCAATAAATACATATTTTAATATAGTAATAAAAGTACAATTTTTACCAGAAAAAATCAATTTATCAAATTACAACATAATTTTTTAGTAAAACTAGTCATAAAATAGAAATGATGAAATACAATTTTTATTAAAACAATGTGATTACATTTTAAGTAACTAGGGCCTTAAAACATAACCCCTTAAAACACCCACTTACTACCTAAGGTTAAGGTGTGAGATGGTGATGGACTCATGGGGTGGATCAGATAACATCGCTTGAGTGGTAATCGCTACTAACTTGATCTTCTCCTGTAGGCGATTCCATTCAAGATTAACATGTTGAATCTCTACTTGGGCTTGGTCCAGAGTGAAGAACAGTGATGCTACCTCCTTCCCAAGCTCTACCAAATGGGCTTTGTATGGCCTGAGTCTACTGGATGAGGCCATTGACCCATCTTTCTGCATTAATTATCCATTATCATTTATATTTATAAACAATAATTATAATGTTAAAAATTATTATTGTTTCCAATGGTCATATTAACCAACGGTCATATAATAGTCAAAACCTGATAGTTACATTTCATTTATAATTATATATTTTTATTGATTATGACATAGTAAAACATACATTTTAAGGAAACAACATATTATTTAAAAGTTTGAGTTGTTACATTCTTCCCCCCTTAATAAATTTCATCCCAAAAATTTTAACTCATACCCTCAGAAGAGAAAAGGTGTGTGTACTTCTGCCTCATAGTATCCTTGTAGAACCTCGGGACACCCTGAGAGGGGAGGAGTGAATCAGGGTGTCAACTTTTTATTTTAAAACCAAGGATCTTGTTCCCATGTTGGTAGGAACTGGTTAAACCTGTATGATGGATATGATCAATATTGAAACATTCACAATCAAATAGATGACACAAAAATTTTACTTGGTTCACCACTAAGGGCTACGTCCAAGGAGAATACGCCGACAAGTCACCGGTCGTACCAAATTCCACTAATCTTCACTAGCTGTGGATTACAAAGGTTTGGGAATAGTCACTCTGTCCCAGGCGCACTGCCTTTACAAAAGTTCAGGGATAGCTCACTGTGTCCCTCAGGTCACTCCCGCTGACTCCCCCTGGATCACTGCCCTTGGTGAAGTCACACTCAGTTTATAGAAGTGAAGGTCACTTCAATAGATTTTCATTGAAGTCTTCGTCTCCTGTTTAGCATGAGACAATACTTGCATCAGAGTACTGAGTTGATTCTCTTTTGTATTCAATATTCTTCTTTAGTGCTATAAATGATTTCACTATATCTTCTTCTTCTCTTCCTTTGATTCCCAATACCGACACCTGAGTTTTTTGAAATAATGCCCTCTTTTTGTGCAGATCTGAGTTTAGTTTCACGAACCGCTCTTCTTCTCTTCGCAAAGCACAACAAGGGTGCTAAACACCAGTCATGTCTGTGCGGAATCACTTCTATTCAAAGAACCAAACTATTCACTGTTCTTCTTTATTTTTAAATGAATACATAATTTGTTGAACCGATGGTATCAGGCAGTCTTTCGGCTTTCGTGCAGCTCCACAAAGACGAGAGAGCTCCGACAACACCTGGCACTCTTCTCCAAGCCTGGCGCGCAGGTCCCAATACGGCGCGCAAGTCTTCGGCGTGCAGGTCCAAACTGGCACGCATGTATCACCAAACCACCTGCGCGACAATGCCTTCCTCAACTACTAACCTGAGCGACTCACTTCCTTTCTCTCCTAAACTGCCTTGGGAGCACAACCAACAATCGGCACACAACTTCAAACACTGGCGCGCTAGTCCACCTACACGAGCACACACTACTTGCGCGACTTCCACACCTGCGCGACGAGAGCTTTGATTTTTCTAAGTGTTGAACTTTGTAATAAATGAGGAGGGGTGGTCATGTATTTATAGGCATTTGGTAAACCTACGCGGCGGCATGAAAGTCTCCCCTCGACGCACAAGTTTTAGTGCGCAAGTCTCTTCCCTTGTCACTACTGCGCTATTCACCTGCACGACCACACTAAAACTTGCGTGATCCTCTTTCATTTGACATATTTTGAAGTTCTGTTCTTGAAAAACAATAGGCGCACAAGTTCCAATCCTCCTAGGCACCGGCACGCAAGTCCCTTCTTGGCGCGCAAGTCACTTGCGTGACCAACCCAATACTTGCGCGACCCTTATCCATTTGCCATAAATTGATGTTCTGATCTTGAAAAACATATGATGTGCAAGTTTCATCTCCTTCAAATACACGACATGCAAGTCCCTTTGCGAAAAACAAATTTTCTTCATTTGTCGATTTTCAAGCCCAAAAATTTGGCAAACACTGGAATATGGCACCACCTTGTATCTCTTCTTTTTGTACCACCTCCAGATCATCCATTCCGTTTTCGAAGTTCTTGAATCAAACATGGATAGTTAACCATAGCCCTTGAACTCAACATTCCACCATGAAAGCCCCTTTGTCAACAAATTTGTATGTAATTGTTTCCATTGTCAACAATCACAACACTTCAAAAATGCTTCTTTTCTGTGATTTGGATTCTTCAAAAACTCTTCTGCTTTCATCACAAACTCCACTATCGTGATGTATATCCTTTGAAAGAACAGATTTAGCATCATCATATTTTGAGACAATGTGAAGTGCATGGCTATCTCAGAATTCCAATCCCTTCCACACTGTCTTCTTCTTCAATCGTGATTATCTACTTCATCCAAATCAAACAATTCTATTCTTCAAGAAGTCTCTTGCATGGTTCTCATGCAATCATTGAGAATTTCATGGTCTTCATCAAAACCCCATTCTTCATTAATCATCCTCAGATGGATTATACCTCACCATTATTCATTTTTGTAAACAATGTGTCACCTTTGACACATGTTCTTTGAAATTATGATCAGTACAACAATCATATGAATTTTCATTCCTCCATTTCATTAGAGTACTTATTGATCTCCTTAATTTTGATCTTCATTCACAACTATTGACAAAAAATAAAACCTTATACACAAAGTGGTCCCAACAATCCTCTAGTTCCCACATGGCTTCTGCATATTTAAGGTTCCTCCATAACACTTTGACGAGGTGGGTACTCTTGTTGCATAGAACCTTGTCTCTATAATCCAAGATCTCCACTAGATACTCCTCATAAGAGAGGCCATGTTCCAGTTGTACCACCTCTAGATTTAGTACATGTGATGGGTTAGTTATGTAATTCTTCAAGAGGTATATGTGGAAAACATCATGAACTTGAGCTGGATTTGGAGGAAGTGCAAGCCGATAGAATATTGCTCCTACGTGATCAAGGATTTCATATGGGCCAATTTACCTAGGTCTGAGATTCCCTTTCTTTCCAAACTACATGAACCTCTTACATGGAGAAATTCGAAGGAAGAATTTATCACCAACATCAAACTCTAAGTCCCTTAGACGGTTGTAGGCATAGCTCTTCTACCGACTCTGAGTATCCTTAATGTGTTGTTGGATGGAATGAACCTTTTCTATCATCTCTTGAAAAATATCAGGCCCAAGAAGCTTTCTCTCACCAGCTTCATCCCAAAAAGTAATATTTATACATCTCTTACCATATATAGCTTCATAGGGAGCCATTTGAATGCTCAAATGGAAGCTATTTTTGTAAGAGAACTCAACTAATAAGAGATGTTGATCCCACACACCTTTAAATTCCATCTTGCATGTTCCCAGTATGTCCTAGAGTGGTTGAATTTTCCTTTCAGATTGACCATCCATTTGAGGATGATAGGACGTACTGAAATTCAATTCAGTATTCCGAGCATGTTGAAGACCTCTCTAGAATTTTGATGGGAACCTTGGATCACAATCAGAAATGATAGAAAGTGTCACCCCATGCAGCCTTACCAATTCCTTAACATAAATCTTGGAAAGTTGATCAAGAGAGAAATCCTCCCAAATAGAGATAAAATGGGTAGTCTTGGTGAGATGGTATACTATAACCCATATCACATTATTTCTTTTGGAAGTTCTCAGGTGAAAAGTGATAAAGTTCATAGAGATATTTTCCCACTTCCGTGCGGGTATGGGTAGTGGTGGTAATACCCCTTTAGTAATTTGTTGCTCTACCTTCACTTTTTGACACACTAGGAACCTTGTAGTGTAGTCAACAATCTCTCTTTTCATGTTATCCCACCAATAATGATCATAATGGTCTATATGAATTTATGTTCTTCTAATATGTATAGAGAATGCAGAGTTATGAGCTTCATCCATCAGATCCTTATTTATTTCCAAAATATATGGAACACATAGACTTGTAAAAAATTTCAGTTAACCTTCTTGATCAATATTGAACTATAGAAACTTCCCATACTTCATATCATCAAACTTCTTTTATAACAAAGGATATTATTTCTAATATTTCTTGATCTTATCTTGTAATTATGCTTGAGAAATCATTTTGGATAGGGTTGATGATGTCCCTTCCCTTAAAATTCCCATGTACAGTTTCACTAGGTCTTTGATCAAGAGATATCTTTGATTCCTCATCATGGACAGAACAATAGGGTCTTTCCTACTTAATGCATCAGTGAATTTTTTTCTCTTCTCGGATGATAATGAATTGAAAAATCATAGTTTTTAAGAAGTTACAACCATCTCCTCTATATCAGGTTCAATTCCTTTTGTGTAAAAATATACTTCAAACTTTTATGGTCTGTGTATATATCACACTTCTCCCCATAAAGATAGTTCCTCCCTATCTTAAGATAAAAAACAACCACATCCATCTCTGGATCATGCGTAGGATATTTTTTCCCATGATTCTTTAATTTTTGAGATTCATAAACAATCACCTTGTCATTTTTCATGAGGATTCACCCAAGAACTTTCAGAGATGAATCACTAAAAATAATAAATCCTTATCCGCTTGAGGGAAGAGTTAACATGGGTACAACAACCAATTTATTCTTCAGCTCTTGGAAACTTTCCTAACACTCCTTTGTCCAGATAAACTTAACCACTTTTCGAGTTAACTTGGTTAGTGGATTATAATGTTGTGAAAAGTTTTTCAAAAACCTCCTATAATATCTCACTAATCCTAGGAAACTGTGAATCTTAGTTATTTTTGTAGGATGAGGCCACTCCTCTATAAAATTTTTCATTGTAGAGTCAACTATGATTCCTTCATTGGTTATAATGTTCCCGAAGAAAGAAACTTGTTGTAACCAAAATTCACATTTACTAAAATTTTCAGAAAGACTCTCCTTCTGTAGAGTTTTCAAAATAACCCAAATATGATCCTCATCCTCCTCATGACCTTTGGAATATATCAGAATATCATTAATAAAAACTACCACAAAGTTATAAATGTAGTCCTTAAAGACTCTATTCATCAAATCCATAAAAATAGAAGGATCATTAGTCAAGACAAAGGTCATAACAATAAACTCATAATGCCCACATCTTGATCAGAATGCAGTTTTTGGAATATCTTCTTTGTTCCACCTCAATTGATGATAACTGAATCAAAGATCAATCTTGGAGAAGAAATGAGCCCCATGAAGCTGGTCAAATAAGTCATAAATTCTTGGAATATGGTATTTTTTCTTTATTGTGATCCCATTCAGTTATCTATAATCAATGCATAATCGCATTGATATTATCCCTCTTCTTTATAAAGAGAACTAGTTCTCCCCAAGGAGACACACTCGGTCAGATAAACCCATTATCCAAAATATCTTGGAGTGGTTTCTTTAATTATTCCAGCTACACATTTTCACACTATACAGGGTCTTTGATATTGTATGAGATCCTAGAATGAGTTCAATGGATAACTCTACCTCTCTTTCTGGGGGAGGTCTGGGAAACTCTTCAAGAAATACATCAATGTATTTCTGGATGATGGGAACATTTTATATCCATATAATATCATTTAATTCTTCATATTCACTAATAAACTCTATAAATAAGTCTATAGGAGGAGCTTCTAGACAAATATCTATTCGAGAAATCTCTCCTTGAAATATAACTGTAGGTTTCCCATTTAAGACTACTGAGATTTCCTTGCTTCTTCATTTTAACTTAGCATTATACTTTGAGAGACAATCCATCCCTAGTATAATGTCAAATTCCAACATGGGAATGAGTACTAGATTTTTGATACGATTGTGCTCGCTAAAGTAAATAATAGAGTTTCTAAACATTGTTGATGCTTAGATAATCCCTCCAAGAGTCTTGACTAATAACTCTACTTTTAGAAGTCTAGGGATTGATTCTATATTCTTTAAAAAATATGAGGAAATAAAGGAATTCATAGAACTAGAATAAAAAAAATGTACTTTTTAGCTTTGAGAGAATAAAAATATTACCTACCACCACATAATTTAGAGCTTCAACTTTAGCTATCATGATAGTAAAAGAATGAACTTTCTCCCTTGGCCTTTTTTGAGACTGATGGTGATTCCCCTCTACTGCCCTTGAATTTGGCCAATTATTGGAAAAGTTCCTTACCTATCCACACTTGAAGCATTGGACTTTAGGTAGGGCCTTCACTATCTATCATTTGTTGTTAGTTTTTGAAAGTTGTGGATTCACCTCACTACAACCATTCTGAGTGATATGGACATCTCTTCCATACTTGTAACACTTCCCTCTCCTGGGTAAAACGTTCCCTGAATGCCTCTTCCCACATTTATTACATGTGGGAAGTTGCAATTTCTTTTCTACTCTTCTTTGATCAAAGCTTCTCCCTAAGAATGGATCCATTTATCTCTTATTTGCATTCAATTTAGAGACCAATGCATCTCACCAAACTCTAGTTCGACCTTTATAGCACTCCGTACAATTTCCTCATAGTTGTCATAGTCTTGGTTGGCTAAATTCTTCTATAGATGATGTATTAGTCCACCAAATAATATATCAACCTTCCCATTAGGATCCATGATTAATATAGAGATGTAACGTGAAAGCCTTGTGAAGTTCATCTAATAGCATCCCATAGATTCATTCTCCTTCTACTTCATCTTGAGAAATTCTTTCTCCATTTTCGTTCTCATTGAATAAGGGAAATAATTATTGAAGAAGATTTCCCTAAACTCTTCAAACTCCAAAGCTTAAATATACCCTCTTAGACTAAAGTTTCTAATCAGTGCTCACCACTGATCAACTTCTCCCTCCAAATAGTAAATATCAAAGGTGAATTTCTCTTGTTCTAAATAATGAAGTATAGAAAAGATATTTTTGATAGAGCTTATCCACTATTCAGAAATAAATGGGTCAGTAGATCCACTAAATGTTGGTGGTAATTGACTCATTAAGGACTCAACATAAATTTTTTCCCTTCATGGTGAAACCGGTCTCTCATCTTGATTCAAGTTATTGTCCATAACTTGAGTTAGTTGATTCATCATTATCATGAATGTTTCTATTCTGGCTTCCATCAGAGGGCCATCAGTGCATGGTCTATTGCGGTCACCATTTTCATGGTTCCTCTTATTTCCTACCATTTTCTAAAAGAAGAAAAACTTAGTGAGAAACTTATTTCATTTAATAATCTTATAACTCTAAAGGATTTTTATGTCTTAAAACACCATGCATAAACATGTTATTCATTAAAAACAATTCAAAGATTCTATAAATACTTCATAATGATTCAAAAAAATCTTGTGATTAACCAAACATATCCCCTATTAGTGTCAAAATAGGAGTAAAGTGGGTCCTATTGTCATGCAGCAGTTCCCATTTGAGTCTAACTCAAAGTGGTTTTTTTCAGATTTTTTCCCTTAATACATGTGTGTTAGAGCCACATCCACTTGTTCATATCCAGACATGGATTTATTTGTTTAGAAACCACTTACCTAATATTTCACCAAAATACCAGGAAGTTTTACTATATTTAAAATTTTATATAGGGTTATTCCTAATGTTTTAAAATATTAATTTCTATAAATAACTAAACTATCCTTTGATAAAAACTATGGAATCCTGCCATTCTATTACCTAACTTTTCATTACATTTCAAAAATATAAGAACTTTAATGTTTAGTGTCTTGGAAATATGGTACATAATACAAGAAAACATAAAAAATTATTATAATACACTTGTAAGGGTTCATCATAGGTTTATACTAAGTAAAATTACTACATTTAATAACCTGGGGACATTTATTAAAGGAAAGAGTGATCAAAAGGCCCAGTAAAGAAAACAAGTAAAACAATTTACAAGTGAAATTAAGAGATATCAATAAGAACATGAGTAGTATCGTAAAAGAATGATAGATATACATATAATATTAATAACTTTATTAATAACTTGAATATTTTTCCACAAAATTTAATTTATACATTCATAAGAATATCACCAAGGTCCATCCTAATGGTGTCAAACCAATTACCAAGGTTATTCACCAAGGTATCATAAAACTTGTTATCTCTAGAGATTAATTTCTTTACCCATTGAATTGGAGTGCTATTAGGGCACACCATTAATTTTTATTTATTTTCATGTGATACACATACATAATAATAAAAAATTTCATAAATAAACCAAATAGAATAAAAGAAATGAATTTCATATCAAAATCACAAAGTTTAAAAAAGTTCTTAAAAACATGATAATTCTGTCATTTATAACCCACAGAAAGAGAATGAGGGTTTTATGTATGTAAATCACAGAATAAATTATATCATTTTTATGTATTTATGAATAACCTTAGAAATTAAATAGGTTTGGGTATTCACATAAATAAAATAAAATATATTTTTTAGAAAAATGGAGAGATTTTGAGACGAAAATTCTGTAGCATAACAACTATAAAATGTGGTTTTAGAAAATATTAAAAAGAGAGGGTACATGGTTAAAAAATTAATAAAAGACTAATAATATAGTATTGGGACAAAATAAAATGTAAATAATAACATGTTATGGAAACTTGAAAGACATATCACATAAAAGAGAACTTGAATGGAAAAGATAAGTTCAGAATTCCCTTACCTTGGAGAGTAACTTCTGAAACTCTAAGATCAGGACCTTGAGGAATTGAGGACGCCTTGAGAGGAATATTTGGGAGGTATATCTATCATAAATTATTGGAGTATAAATTTTTAATGAATATAAATGAAGGAATTTGTGGGTATTTATGTTTAAAGAGGGAGTTTTTTTATTAATTTAAACAGAAACTTCATTAGTGGTATTTTCAAAACCAAGGGATTGACCAAGTTATTGGAAACTTGGGACACCTCATATCATATTGTTTTCTTAAATATTCTATGAGAATTATTAACTCATTAATACATCACTAATTATTTCATTAAACATACCCAAAACTCAAAACTGTATTTTTATTATTCATTGAAAAATAGAGTATTTTATAAAAGTCTCATAAATTAATAATAACCTAATATCGATATTCTAAATTCAAAAATGAAATTTATTTTATTTTAATAAATCTATACATATGATAAATTTAACTTTTAACTATAAAAATATATTATAATTAAAAAATAACAGTGGATATAAAATGCAGTGACATGCATAGTAAAATTTTCGACACTTAAAAAAAATAAATTTATTTTATCATTTGTAAATAAAAAGGAGTGTTTTATAACAATATTTAATTATAATAAACATTATAAATAAATAATTTTTTTAATATAGTAATAAAAGTACAATCTTTACCTGAAAAAATGAATTTATCAAATCCCATAATAATTTTTAAGCAAAACTATTCTTAAAATGGAAAGGATGAAATAAGAATTTTAGTAAAAAATGGGATTAAATTTTAGGTAACTATGGAATTGAAACATTAACCCTTAAAAAACCTCATAAAACCTATGTGTAAGGTGTGATATGGTGATGAACTCTTGGGGTGGCTCAGATTACATCGCCCAAGTAGTAATCTTCAGTAACATGAAATTCTCCCATAGGCGATTCCATTCAAGATTAATGTGTTGAAACTCATCTTGGTCTTAGTCTAGAGAGAAGCCCAATGACTCTACCTCCTTCCCAAGCTCTGAAAAATGGTATTTGTATGGATCGAGTCTACTGGATGAGGCCATGGACCCATCTTTCTACATTAATTATCAATTATCATTTCTATTTATAAACAATAATTATAATGTTAAAAATTATTATTATTTCCAATGGTCATATTAACCAATGGTTATAAAATGGTCAAAACCCAATGGTCACATTTAATTTATACTTATATATTTTTATTGATTATGACATATTAAATATACATTTTTAGGAAATAATACATTATTCAAAAGTTTGGGTCGTTAAAAAATTGGCATTGGGGTACCCTTATCGATGTGATTCTTATTTTCTATATTACATGGTTTTCATTATTTGGTGAGAATTCCATGGTGAGGTTGGGATTGTTAATATACCTTGATAGGTGCTGTTTGGTTCTATTGTTTCCTCACAGGGGAATTATAATTCTTCTTTCACACATGAACACAAGACTTGAGTTTTTCCTAATGAGTATAATTTTATGAACACCCTATGTATATAAATTATTTTAAGGTTTCTAGGAAGATTACATGGACCATGTTGGGAATTAATAGATCAGACCTTTAGATAGCTAATGTTTCACTAATTCATCTTTACTTTTGGGTATTTACTTGGGATACTTGAACATTTTTGGGAAAAAATATCTCATGGTATCATTGAATCATTTTTGAGGTGATTGTGTTTGTTTAAAAAGTGGACATCTGTGTGGTGATTGTTGACAAAGCATAACAATGACATAAAATTTTGTTGACAAAGAGGATTTCAAGGTGGAATGTCGAGTTCAAGAGCTGTGATCAATGATCTATGTTTGATTCAAGAACTTCGACAAAGGAATGGATGATCTGGAGGCGGTACGAAAAGAACAGATACAAGGTGGCACCGTTTTCCAGTGTTTGCCAAATTTTTGGGCCTGAAAATCGTCAAAAGGAGAAAAGTGGTTTTGGGAAAGATACCTACGCGCCGTGTACTTGAAGGAAAGGGAAATTGCACGCCTAATGTTTTTCAAGATCAGAAGGTCAAAATATGACAAAGGAAAGAGGGTCACACAGGTATTGGTGAGGTCGTGTAGGTGACCTGCACGCCGTGAAAGGACCTACACACCGGTGCCTAGGAGGGTTGGAAAGCTGCGCTCCATATGTTTTTCAATATAAGATCTTCAAAATATGGAAAAGGAAACAGGGTTGCACAGGTGACTTGCCGGGGAAGAGACCTGCGCGCCGAGGGGAAACTTGCATGCCGCCAAGTAGGTTGACATAATGCCTATAAATACTAGACCACCCTCCTTATTTATAACAGAGTTAAGCACTTAGAAAAATCAGAGCTCCCGTCGTGCTGGTGTGGTTGTCGCACAGGTGGTGTGTGGTCGCACAGGTGGACTTGCGCGCCAGTGTTTGAAGTTGCGCGCCAATATTGGCTTGGGAGTAAAAGGGATTGAGTCACGCAAGTTTGGAGTTGCTGAAGATTGTGCCACACAGGTGGTAGAGGCAGACCTGCACGCTCATTGTGTCCTGCGCGCCGATACTTGCGTGCCAGGATAGACCTACGCACCAAGTAAGGTTGATTCCCCGAAAATATTTTTAGGCTGCGTGGAAGCTGGAAGTTTTCCCGACACCTTCGGTGAAAAGAGGGATTCATCTACGGGTGAAAGTTGGTCTTCAACAGAGCACCCACATACAATATATTATGTATTCATTAGAGATAATTAAGAGACCTACAAATCTATAAACTATGAGTGGATACTTTCTGAATAAGTGAGAAAAGGAAGAGGAAGAAGGTGATCCTCTCCACCGTTAGTGAGCTAGAGAGAGAGAAATATGGAGTAACCCTTGGGAAAGAAGTGAGATGACCCTAAATCGTGTAAAGGCAGTGATTCTGGGACAGAGTGACTGTGCCCAAACCTTTGTATCCACATCTAGTGAAGAATAGTGGAATTTGGTACGACCAGAAACTTGCCAGTGTATGCTCCTTGGACGTAGCCCAGTGAGGGTGAACCAAGTAAAAATATCTGTGTCTGCCTGCTTACTTCCCTGCATTGAATTTAAATCATCATCATCAGATAAAGAAGAAAGCAAGTGATCATAATAAATAAACAAGTGCAAACAAAGTTACCCTTGCAATAAAGAGGTTAAGATCCAGTGGGGCATGGACAATTTTGATAAAGAATATCCATACCCTGATTCACCCCCTCTCAGGGTATATAGGCCCCTATTGGTCCTAACAAACATGTTTTCATGACACGTCAAATTGATTATTCTTTTAAGGTTGATTTATTGTATAGGGTAGACCCTAGGTCATCTCTCAATAAACATTGACCGGTTTAGAGTATGTGTTTTTAATAAAAAGTACTGGGGGGGGGGGTAATTTTTAAAATAGTTTCAAGAAAATAACATAAATTAAAGAGTTTAATAGTTGAAAAACCAAGTGTATTTTGAAAAATATAAGATAAAGGGGTCATTTTGATTTCACTATACACATTTCAAGTTTTTGGTTCTTATAGATTAATTTAGGTTTGGATTAACTGTTTGGTTGAAATTAATTGGAATCCCGATTAATTCCTAAGCCTTTATTTCATTGATTGAAGAACCAAACCTTGACATAACAATCGTATTGCAAAGGTGCATAACTTATGCATGGAATAAGAGCTTCCAAGTCACATTAAAATCTCAAGAAAGTGGGTACTAAAAGGATTCTTGTTTTTTCCAATTGGAACAACAAAATTCATGCACGTAAAAACTCACACCAATCAATTAGAAATTAAGATCATAACATTCACATAAAAAAACAAGCATTAAAAATAAAATCATGTAAGATACATGGAATGAATTTTTTTTAACAAACAAATTACTCCAAACTAGTAGCTAATAGATTCACTAGAACTCCCTTGACATGTGTATAGCTCCCTCATAATGAATACCCAACGTTTATCCCGACATCGAGAGGAGGAACAAAGTCGGGTAATACTCATTCTTTATACTTGATCCCCCTATGAGGATAGGAGCCTCTAGAACTTCTAAGATGAAGTGAGGACTCCTATGGAACACCAAATTTTCTGAAATTCACTTCTTGGTTGAGCTCCCAAGTGAGGTTTCCATGGTATCATTTTATAGGCAAAGTGGAAGGTGGTTTTGGGCACACAAATTATGTAAAACCACTTTGTCCGCTGTTTTTAGTCAGTATAAAGCGTTATATAGTTTTGTAAAAAACTAAAACGTTGTTTCCCAACCTCTTGAATATATCAACCCAAATTTTGGGTTCATTTTGACACATAAAATTTGAGATATTGACATAACATAGCACACCAATTTTGACTTCATGCAGATTTGGTGTCTTGGACAAATCAATCTGGATGGACTACCATATTGTAGAATAAGGCTTGGGTTTATTCATATGAAATGTTTCTATTAAATTTAGGACCAGTAAAAAAAATATCATCCCATTTTAATTCACATTTTATTTTAAGTGTGCGGTTGGATCCACTGGTATTCTTGGATCATGCGTAGTTTGGACCAATTTTGTTGAACTTCATCATGGACCCTTTATATCTCCTCCAACTCTAATGAAATTATCAAAAAAAGTAAAATTTCACTTTTTAAAAATGATAAAAACAAAATAATGAAATCAAATATGAAGTGAAATTTGTTATTATTTTTATAACTTTCAATACAAAACTAGTTTTTCACATTGGAGTAAGGGTGAAAATGAAATAGTGAATCGCGGTGCGATCACACCCACACACCTAAACATTTACACTGCTGGGAAAAGTCAGATTTCAAAAAATTATGAATTTAGATATTTCCAACTTCATAAAGATTTAACATTCAATGAAAATTTAATTCCTGATATGAATATTATCAAAGAAAAAAAAATCAAACTGAGGAGTTATTCTTAGTGATCATGGAAAAAGACATCTCAAAAATTGTATAATAATGAAATTCTAATAGATGCATGATACCAATCAAAGAAAATAATTCAAAATTTAATCATGTTATTAATTTTCCATGTGTTTGTGTGAAAACCATTTCATGCTATTCCTTACACCTTATTTCAAAAAAATATAAGTTATTTTAAAAATTGTCTACTAACATGATCGTTTCCACCAAACCAACCCTAGATCCTTTGAAATCAAATTTCAAGACCCAATAACTTAAGCATTCCAAAAAGTCAAACCATAATCCCTCGAACTAGTTATCCTCATATATTGTACATTTCATCACTCGCCTCATTTATTATTATTTATTAAAAATTTTAACTTGGAAAAAATCTCAAACTCTTCTCTAAATCCTTGTTTGATCTCCTAAAGACACTAATTGTAATAGTTATAATAAGATCAAAAGTCAAGGAAGGGTGGTTTTTGACCTATCCAATATACAAAACTTTTTTAAGAGCGTAAAATTATCAGATAACAGGTATACACACATAGTTAAATATAGTACAGTAACAGAATAGATTGGATAAAGAATGAATGCATGGAAAAATAATTTTGGAAAGTAGAAAAAAATTAACCTAACTTATATTTACCTTCTATAAGTGATATATTTCCACAATTCATGGTTGAGTGAAAATGTTTGTGGAGAAATTAAGTGACACAATTTTCTCTTAAACTACTCAGACAAAGGGTACCATTTTTCTCAAAGTTTTTAAAATGATACAAACATTTATATCAAAGAAAAAGAACCAAATTTCAAAAGAAATCCACACTATAGTATTGAGTTATTTCTAAAATGAACATTTTATCATTTTTTTGTATGATAAAAAATATGAAATACATAAATTACTCATGAATTTTAAATAAATTCCATGATTAAGATGACATCATTTTCCATGATAAATTGGGCATAAAAAATTAACATTTCAGCACAAAAGTGAGGGGGGAATAGAGAGGGGAGTGAAAATAATATACAACAAGAAAAAAATAGAAAAAGAAAGAAAGACGATGAAAATTCCTAACTAACCAAAGAATATACCCATCCCCCCACACATAAAGTTTGCAGTGTCCTCAATATAATAAAATAGAATGTAAGAAGGAAGGATAAAACCTGATGGGTGTCATTCATAGAATACTTCTTGAACTTGGAGTTCCACCATCAGGGAATCTAGAAGGGATTTATGAAATTCCTTAAGCCTCTTCCCATCGATAGAATTTTTTTTATTCATTTTGAACCTAAAAAAAATAAATGGACAAACATTTGTAATAATATATGGAAAAAAACAACGAGAAAAAAGCTTACCTAGATGAAACTTTATCCTTGCATTGTAGAGGAGGACCTTCTACCTAATGTGGAACTGATGATAAAGGATGATATAGTCATTGGAAGTCTTGGTTCACTCATTATAAATCCGAGAGTTCTCATATGAATATCTTCTAATATCTTCGAGCTATTGAATCTATAACTTCCTTTGAGCACATAAACCAGAAAGATTAGAATTGCATTGTTTGATGGCCCAATAGTCCCAATGCTCAATCTCAATAGGGAGGTGAAAACTATTTCCAAACACAATATGATATAGTTAAATTCCAATGGGAGTTTTAAAGTCAGTATGGTAATCCCATAATGAATCATTGAGTCAAAGAATCCAATCTTTTATATTGGGATGAACCATTTTTTCAAGAATTTTTTTAACCTCTCTATTTAACACCTCAGCTTGATCATTGGTTTCTGGGTGATAAGAAGTAGACACTCGATGTATGACCTCATACTAACACAAAGTGATTGAATTTTTTGGTTATATAAATGAGAACCCTGATCACTGATGATGAACCTAGGTAATCCAAACCTATAAAAAATTTGGGTTCTCAAAAATTCCACAACTGTCTTAGAATCACCAGTCCTTATGTATCGTGCCTCTACCCATTTTGAAACATAATCCACTAATAGAATAATGTAAAGCTTCCCAAATAAATTGGGGAATGTTCCCATAAATTCAATGCCCCAAAAATTGAAAATTTCATGGAAGAGCAAGGTTTGTTTTGGAATTTCATTTCTTTTAGATATATTCCTTATTATTTAACAATGAGGACAAGATTTACAGAAATCTTGGGCATCCCCAAAAATTGATGGTCAAAAGATAACAAAATCAAGGACCTTGAGAGAAGTTTTTTGGGGACCACAGTGGCCCCCCCAAGCAAGAGTGTGATAGAATCTAAGGATAGAATGGAACTCACTATCGAGAACACAACGCCTAAGGGAGTGGTCACTACATGTGCACCAAAGGTAGGGGTTATCAAAAATGTACCAACTAGACTCATGTTTTATATGGTAGGCCTGGTTTCTATTGAAATAGATAGAAATGAAAGATTCTACCAAATAATTTACAATTTTGGTATACCAAGGAATATTATCTTGCACTCAGTACAATTTCTCATTTGAAAAAATGTCATTTATGGGAATAAAGGGGGATGAGTTAATGTCTGAGGATGGGTGGATCCTACTGATATGGTCAGAAAACACATTATCAACTCATTTTTTATCTCTAATTTCTAAATTGAATTATTAAAGGAGTAACATCCAATGAATGAGAGGTGGTTTGGATTCTAGTTTCTTAAAGAGATACTGGAGGACTGCATGCTCTGAGAACACAATAAATTTGGACCCTAAAATATACGACCTGAATTTATCCAATGCAAACACAATGGAAGGAAATTATTTTTCAGTTGTGGTGTAGTTTTCTAGGGCATGGTCCAATGTATGTGAGGCATAGGTAATGACATGTAGAGCTCGATTAACCCTTTTGAGACAAGACTTCCCCAACTACATAGTTTGAGGATTTACACATGTGCTCAAATGGTAAATCCCACCGAGGTGGTTGGAATACTGGGGGTGATGTGAGAATCCATTTTAACTTTTTAAAAGCTTCCTCACATTATTTATCAAAAACTAATTCCTTTTCTTTTTAGAGAAATTTGGAGAGGGGGAATACAATTTTACTAAATTCATGAATGAAACGACGATAAAATACATCATGACATAGGAAACACCGCACATCCTATACATTTTTGAGTAATGGTAAGGAATATATGACATCCACTTTTGATTTATCTACTTGGATACCATCCCCAAAAATTACATGCCCCAAAAATATACATTATCGCACCATGAAATGGAATTTATCATAATTTAATACAATATTCTTTTCAATACAATGATGTAGGACTAAACCAAGAATACACAAACATTCATCAAAAGAAGAGCCATAAACAGGGAAATCATCTATGAGTACTTCCATGCAATTCTCTTGGTAATCCAAAAATATACTAACCATGCATCGCTAAAAATTACCCAGAGCATTGCATAGACCAAATGGAATCCTCCTATATGAAAATGTGCCGAAGGGGAAAGTAAAGGTTTTCTTTTCCTGATCCTTGGGGGGAAATATAGATATAAAAGTATCTAGAATACCCTTAAAGGAAATAGTAGTGGGACTTCCCCACTAGCCTCTCTAGGATCTGGTCAATGAATTGAAATGGGAAATGTTCCTTCTTAGTGTGTTGGTTTAGTCCGCAGTAGTCAATATAGACACACCAACTATTCTACAAATGAGTTGGAACCAAATCATTGTTTTCATTTTTAATTACTATTAGACCAGTTTATTTAGGACTTACTTGGACTGGACTGACCCATTGGCTATCAATTATGGGGTAAATGATTTTAGTAGACAATAAGTTTGTTCCCTCCTTTTAAACAACTTCTAGGAGGTTTGTGTTCAATCAAAATTATGACTGCCTCGCTAGTTTATCCTCATAATTTAATAATATATGATGTGTACAAATTGATGGGATAATTTCAGAAATTTCAGAAAGTGTCCATCCCAAATCTTGTTTATACTCGCTCAAAAGTTCAAGAAGTATTAATTCCTTATTAGGAGAGAGTTAAGTAGAAATTATGACATTCGTCCTGTCTCCATTCTCAAGATATGGATATTTTAAATCTTGAGGTAGTTTTTTAAGTTCCAATTTAGGTAGATTTTGGATTGGTGGTAGTGTGTGTGAAATAGAGAGGTTTATAATCTCATCTAACTTCTCAATGGTGTCATACTCAGATGATTATTGAGCTATTACAAGCTTATAAGTATCATTGAAGTCCATGTGATCCTCAGTGTTCAAGAAATCATTAATTATCAAACATGCATGGAACTTTTCTAGACCACTAAAACATTTTATGCAATATTCATTTCCCATCATTTGTATCAATTATGAAAAATCAGAAAAGGGATCATGGAAAGAAAATATGTTTTCTCAAGGGAAGGGACCACATTAATTGAATTAACAAAGAGAGAGGAATTTTCTTCTAAGGGGTGCTTCGTGGCAACAAGGATGTTGAAGTGGAAAATGTCACCACCAAACTCCATATATAATGTACCATTATGGAAATTAATTATGGTTTTTTCAGTTTTCAAGAAAGGTATCCCCAATATAATCAGGGCATGTCCATTCATCCTATAATCTTCCATTTTAAGCACATAAGAATCAGTAGGGGGAAAAATAAATTTTGCACTCTCACAAGAACATCCTCTAACACACCAGTGGGGTGTGTTGTACTTAGATTTGTGAGTTGAACAAAAATTCCTATTGTCTTTAGTTCTCCTTGATATTTTTTCATCTCAATATTTCTTTACCTATTGTTGAGGTTCTAGAGTCTAGGTAGTATTTTTCAATAAAAATACATTTCTTTTCCTCCCAACCTCAAATTGGTGAATTAACATAATACAACCAATCTTTCGCTGTATCTTCTAATGAAAACAGAAAGGCCCTAAGATTAAATTTTTCTTCATTAACATTAGTAGGTTTTAATTTCAAATACACATTATGAAATTATTTAAAATTATTGTGTGTACCTTTTATTATGAGTCCATGGAATCTTGGTAATCAATGAATTAAAATATATTTAAGTTAAAAATTTGGTGCCTCACCTTATATTTGAATGTAAGTGGGTTGGATATCAACATCATGCGAGGTTATTTATTTTAGTTTTCTATTATTTTCATTTATTTTATGCATGTTTATTTCAGTTTTGATGTGGGTTCCAAAAGAAGAATAAGGATCAAGAAGAGTTTTAAGATGTGATGTTTCCTCCTACAAAGGGCTGTCTTGTGTGTTACAGTGTCATTGACGTATGATCCTCTATAGTTCAAGTTCAGAAGGTGGTAAATATCCTAGAGTAGAACACATCATGAATAGAACCAACACAAGAGGAAGATCTTATAAATCAATTGAAAAATTGAAGGAAGGAAAAAAGAAAATAAATAGTTACAAAATTAACAATATTTTTTTTAAAAACTCGAACTAAAAACAAAATCACTCCCTGACAACGGTACCAAATTTTGAATGAATTTTCATGAAATTTAAAATTTATTATGTTTTTAAGGTTTATTTATATTATAGGGTAAACACTTGGTCATCTCTTAATGGTCATTTATAGATTTAGAGTATGCATTTTTAATAAAAATTACTAGGGGGGGGGGCGATTTTGAAAACAATTTTAAGAAAATAACTTAACTTATTGAGTTTAATAGTTGACAAGCCAAGTTTATTTAAAAAAATATGATATTAAGGGGTCATTGTGATTTAACTACAAACATTTCACGTTCCTTGTTCTTATAGATTCATTTAGCTTTGGAGTAATTCTTTTGTTTAAATTAATTGGAATCCCGATTAATTCCTGAGCCTTTATTTCATTTCATGAAGAACCAAACCTTGACATAACAATCATATTGACAAGTTCAAGTAATTATGAATTGAATAAGAGCTTCTAAAGAATATTTAAATCTCAAAAAAGTGGGTAAGAAAAGGATTATTGTGTTGTCCAATCGGAACAACACAAGTAACACACTCGAAACCTCACACTGATCGGTTAGAAATTAAGTGCATGAAATTCACATGCATAAAAACAAGAATTAAAAATAAAATCATGTATTATACAAGGAGTAAAATGTTTTAAAACCAAAATTACTTCAAAATAGTATCTAATAGATGTTCCAGAACTCCATTGACATGTGTGTAGGTCCCTCACAATGAACACACACCGTTTAGCCCGACATTGAGAGGAGGAAAGTCAGGTAGAACTCCTTCATCATTGACCCCCCAATGAGGATATGGGCCTCCAGAACTTCTAGGATGAAGATAGGTCTCCTATGAAACTCCAAATTTTCATCACTTTACTCCTTGGTCTAACTCCTAAACGAGGTGCCCAAGGTATCATTTTATAGGCAAAGTGGAAGGTGGTTTTGGGCACATAGATTGTGTAAAACCACTTAGACCATTGTTTTAGGTTGGTATATAACCTTATCATGCTTTGAAAAAAATAAAAAGTTTTCCCCACCTATTTAATTTATCCACAGAAAATTTGGCTTCATTTTTACACCTAAAAATTATGATATTGATAGAACACAACACACCACTTTTGACTTTATGCAGATTCAATGGCTTTGATAGATCAGTCCGGATGGGCCAATACATGGTTGAATGAGGCTTGTGTTAATTCATTTGAAATGTATCCCATTAAATTTAGGACCATTCCAAAAAATTTCATCCCATTTAAATTCACTTTTTAGTATAAGTGTGTGGTTGAGTCCACTGGTACGTTTGGATCCTACGCACTTTGTCCAAATTTTGTTGAACTTCATCATGGGCACTCCAAATCTCCTCCAACTTCAATGATATTTTAAAAACAAATAAAATTTATCTTTTTAATAGTGATAAAAAATAATGGAATCAAATATGATGTGCAATTTGTTATTATTTTTATAATTTCAATACAAAACTAGTTTATCACATTGGTGTAAGGGTGAAACTGAAATAGTGAATCGCAGTACGATCAAGACTTTATTATATTTATATTAGTTCTATTTATACATGCATGTGGGATGGTTTTTGGATTTCTTTTTATATTGTGTCTTGGAGTTGTTTTTGGATGATCCATCTTATCCCCCGATTCAATTTATATTATAGAGGGTAATGCCTCCCATATATGGTATTTTCACGTCCTTAGTGATAGTTACCAACCCGGTGCCTTATATAGGTGGGAATCATGGGTCATTATCTCTCTCCCTTCATTATGTCATCTTTGGAGGGAGGGGGTCATGACAGAGTGGTATCTAAGGGGATAATCGAGAGATAGGATGGATTTTGGACTTTGGCACAGTGAGGGTTTCATGGGTTGGCATGAAAATAGTGCAAGCTGACCTTAGTGCATGACATTGGCCAAGGAGACTAGACAGGAAATGGGATTTTACAGCCCCTCTGATCCAGTTCCCAAACTCTGAGCTCATTGAATGACCAAGTGAGTTGGAAATACTTATAGGGTAGATACCTTGGAAAGGAAAACGAATCATAATGACTTATGGACTTGCTTTAATTGTGTTGTTTTGTGAAATATTAAAGGAATAAAAAAATGAATTAAATGAGTTAAAATAAATCTTAATGAAATTCCATACTAATAAAGATTTATAAATCCTTGTTTTTCTTTCATATATAGCTCCCATTCATCGTTTTCATGTGGCTCAGGTTGTTGAGGTTTAGTAGGGTGATTCAGTTGATCACCGTAGGGTTGATCCAGTTGAGGAGGATGATTAGTGGCAGAGTATGTTGGATACTTTTCCAATAGAAGGCTTTGGGAAGTACAAGGGAAGTGTTTCCAATATGGTGAAAAAGAGCTACTAGGAGGAGCTTGAGATCTCTTTTTGTTTGATCCAAGCCAGGATGGAGTACTGGGTCCCTTTGGTAGTCAGTCAGATGCTGGTAGCTGTGCATTAGTGGTGGACGTTTTATCTAGAAGAGTAGAAAGAGGTAGATGAATTTTGGGTCAACTTATAAATAGAGTTCTGAGTAGAGTTCCTTTTATCTACTGTAAAGGTAGTAAAGAGGTAGGAACTTATTTCTTTTTAGAAGGGAATCATGTTAGTATGGAAGTTGAGAATCGAGTTCAAGGACCTTGTGAATTTTTCACTAGATCTCTTTATGAATGATGAGTCTTGTGCATGACATCTTGAGGAGGCACTCTACCCTTCTATCTAGTATGCAATAATTCCTTTTATGTTACCAACATATTTGGAGGTTCAGAAGAAGGAAGATGTGATCAAGTAGATTCACTCATGAGGAGGTTTTCTGTGAGAGGGGAACTAGTAGGGTTCCTCGAGGGCCAGGGTTTTTAGTGGTAGGTCTTAGGAATCAGGGTCTTTCAAGTCTAAATCGGTAAAGAGTCAACCTTAGAAGATTCATTTTTAGCCTTACAGGTCCATTAATTTCAATTATTTTCCTATTAGTTTTGTGCTAGTGTGTTTTGGTTGTAGGGTTCGTGGCCATTTCTTGAACTAGTGGCCCGTGGTTCCTCAAGCTTAGATTGGTGGAGGTGGACATTTTCAATGCCATCCTTAGTAGTAGTTTCCAGTGAGACTATTTTAGTAGTAGGGATAGTAGGATTATGCTCTACCAAGGGGATATGGAGCAGGAAAAGGCCGACTATAGAATTTTCCTTGGGTTCATAGACCATTACCTGAGCATGGTTGTGGAGGTGGTTGTCAGCATAGAGGAATAGGAGTTTGGCATGGTCAGTTTCATGCAGTGGAGGTAGTAGTTCCAAAGGGGCTATAAATTATTAGAGGCATGACCAATTTGTTCAGTACTCTTGTTTTTTCCTTGTTTTATTCAGAAGGTTCACACTTCTCTATTTCATCCACTCTAGCCTATGTTCTAGGGATAGACATAGAGAGGCTTCCCATACCCCTAGTATTGACAACACCAATCAGTGGTTAGACCGGCTTGTTTGATGTGTGCTGGGGGTGTAGACTGATAATGGGGCTACATCAGTCCCATGGGGATTTTTTCTTGGTATAGACACACACATATGATGTCATCCTCAACATTGACTAGTTTTATTCCATATGTGCTGTTATCGACTGATTCTAGAGGAGAGTCGTGTTTTCAAATATAGATGACCAACGAGTGGTTTTTTTAGTGATCAGGGTTGTTAAGTGGGATATCAATATGTGGAGACCATTCTTTCCTTATTGGCTGAGTTTTCAATTGAATCAGTGGACACCGAGATAGTGAAGGTCCCCAGGGTTGTTAGGGAGTGCATAGCTTATTTCTGAAAGGAGGTTGTGACACTACACCCTCGATGTGAGGTTGATTTTGGGATAGAAATTTAGCCTGGTTTTTCTACGATTTCTATGGATCCTTATCGAATGAAATCTTCTGAGTTGTGGGATTTGAGGGTTTAGGGAGATGATATAATGAAGAATGGTTTTATCTATCCTAGTGTGTCATCATGGGGTGCTCCAGTGTTGTTATAAAGGAAGGAATATGATAGTATGATGTTGCGTATAGACTACCGGAGGTTGAATCTAGTGATGTTAAAAAACTGTTACCCTCTATTAAGGATAGAATATATATTCAACTAGCTGAAAGGGGTGATTTGGTTTTCTAAGATCAATCCACTGTCTGGATATCACCAATTGTAGGTGAAGGAGGGTGATATCCCAAAGACTACCTTGCAGATCCATGCATGGGCACTTTGAGTTTTTAGTCTTGCCATTCGGTGTTACGAATGCACCAGTCATGTTCATGGGGATTATGAAACCCATGTTACGTGAGTTCCTAGATCAGTCTGTAATCGTATTTATCAATTATATCTTAATCAACTTGAAGTTATAGGAAGAGAATTCCAAGTATCTTAGAACTATCTTGCATATTAGTTGACTCCACTAGCTCTATGGAAAGTTGTCCAAGAAGAAGTTTTGGACTTGATATGTGAATTTCCTTGAGCATGTGGTATCTCAATAGGGTGTGATATTAGACCCATCAAAGGTTCAAGTAGTTGTTTAATGGGAAGCACCCAATAACATGGAAGAGGTTCGTAGTTTCCTAGGTCTTGAAGGCTATTATCGGAGGTTTGAACCCGATTTCTCTTGAGTTTCATCCCTATTGATACCTTTGACTAGGAAAGACCAATATTTTATGTGGAGTGATTAGTTCTTGGCATTATTAGGTTACATGAAGAGGAAGTTGGTTAGTGCTCCAGTGCTCTATTTTCCTGGGGAAGGGGTGATGTTTGAGGTGTTTTTTGACGCTTCCTATATGGTCTTGGGATGCGTGATGATGCAGTAGTGAGTAGTGATCTCTTATGGGTATATGTAGTTACTTCCCCATGATTTAAACTATAAACCCATATTTTGGAGCTAACAACAGTTGTGTTTGTGTGGAATTTGTGGTGATATTACCTCATTAGGGAGTGTTTTTTGTTCTTTATAGATCATAAGAGATTGGGGTATGTATTTTTATTGTGTGAACTAAACTTGTGATAGTGGAGGTGGATGAATTTTCTTCAGGATTATGATTTTGAGATCTCCTATACCTCAAGAAATAGGAATTTGTTTTCCAATTATTTGAGAAGTAAGTCATGGAATGGCATTGTTTTGGAGTCTGAGGATGCTTAGAGATAAATAAAGAAGTTGGAATCCTTACAATTAAATGAAAGAGTGGATGGTGGTAGAGGATTTTTGTTTTAGATGACGATACAGTCTTAACTAGTGCTATAGGTGGTGGAGTCTCAGTGTATGGATTGAGAGGAATAGGTGATGCATGATCATGTTGGCCATGGGGATGATCCAGATGGATGGTCGGATAATGGTTGGAACCAGATGTTATTTCATGTATTCCTTCCTGAGTTTCATAGAAATCTATTGTAAGTACACCCAAAATTTTACAAAATGTACTATAGCTTGAGGGCACAATTTTGGTGTCATGGGATGAAATGGGAAGTGGCAGAGTCTGTGGCTTGATGTCTAGTTTTCCAGCAAGTTAAGGCCAAGCATCATGTTCCTGGTGGTTTTTTGCAACCCTTGGTTGTTATCAAGTGGAAATGGGATGAAATATTGATGGATTTACTCAAAGATTTACCCAAAGACCAGGGAGGTTGGGATGCTATCTGGGTGATAGTGGACTAGTTGATGAAATCATCCTACTTCTTAGCAATCAAGGAGTCAGGTATAGTGATTGATTTTTCTAAGAGGTTTGTGGATGAGGTGGTACAATTTGATGAATTTATAAGGTCCATTGCCTCGAATCGAGACACTAATTTTACCTCATGAGTCTATAGGGGATTTCAACATGATTTTGTCAATTAGTTATACCTTAGTACTACTTTCCACCCTCATATAGATAGGCATATCAAATGGACTATCCAGAAGATTTAGGATATGTTGTGAGTGTGAATATTTGACTTTATTGGATATTTGGTTCACAAACCACCATTGGTATAGTTTTTTATAATAATATCTATCACTCTTACATTTACATGGCTTTATTTGAGGATTTTTATTGAAGACCATGTCGTTCTCCATTTTATTGGATAGAAGTTGGGGAGATAGCTGTTCTTGGTCCTAATGTGGTGCAAATCATGATAAATAAAGTTTATCTTGTTCATGAGAGGATGATAGAGATACATTAACAATAGAAGTCTTATACTAATCACAGAAGGATACTCTTGGAGTTTGAGGTTGGGGACGATGTGTTCTTTAAGGTTTCCCCTTGACGTGGGCAGCAGAGGTTTGGCATAGAGAGTAAGTTTTCTCCCCGGTTTTTTGGGACCTTTAAGGTGTTGGGGATAGCTAGTGAAGTGACATATTGGTTGGTGTTTCCACCTATATTGGATAGGATCCATGATATATTTCATATCTCTCATCTTCTTTGGTATCTTTAGGATGAATCCCATGTCATTGAATAGGGAGATTTGGATATCGAGGATGAAATGAAATTTGTGGAATGACCAGTAGAGATCCAAGATCACCAAGAGAAGGAACTGCATGGATAAACTGTTTCTTTGGTTTGTGTGTTGTGGAGTCATGTTGGTCTAGAGGAGAGTACTTGGGAGTGAGTGACGTAGATGCATAACCAATACCCGAAGTTGTTTTGAGTTTTTCTTTGCTCTATTTTTCCTTGCGATGTGATGTTTGGATCCTTTTTTTGTGATGTGTGTGGTGTGGTGTGTGATAAAGTCCTGATGTATGAAAAGGGGAATACCTTATTCCTAATCGAGATGCATTAACTATGGTGAGATTAAAACTATGTGGGAGATTTAGTGCCACCTAGAGCAGATAGTATCTTGACATGGAAGATGGAATTCTCCAATTCAAGTGTTCAAGATTATGCTGTTTGTTGGTTGTAGTGGTTGTTGTTTTGGGCTGTATGGAGGTTGAGGTAGTTATGTAGTGTTGATGTGGCAGTCTAGTTGTGTGAGAATGGGTGGCTTGTGGTTATGCGGTGTGTTTTGTGGCTGTTTGGGTTGGTGTGTTTAGTCGGTGGTATCATTTAATGTATGATGAGATCCTTGAGAGATATCTCGTGGGATGGTTGTTCGGTCCCCTTTCCTTTCAGGATTGGTTTTGAATTATCTAGGGAAAGAATCATTTGATTGGTATCTGATGTAATGATCTGTTCCCTCCTGGTCTGTTACTTTTTTGGTTTTGGTTGTTGGTGGTTTTTGGGGGAGGTTTCGAGCGTTTTCACCAAATTTGGAGGTGCAGCAGAGCTATTGTAAGAAATAAACATTGTGTAAGTGTATTACATGATATTAAAGTCAGTTTCATGGATTTTCTAGGGCTATTTCATGATGTGTAGATTTTTAGGTTAAATAATTAAAGGTGATGTGTTTTTCAGTGAAACTGAATCCCGAGGATTACATGATGTGAAAGGGGATTACACATCGTGTAAACTCCTAATCCAATGCAGTTTTAAAATTCTTTTATGGCTAAACTTTAATTATTTAAACCATGGATTATTCTTCCTATTGTTTTGGGTGAACCCTAGGAACCTTTAGGAGTTCTTCAAGCTGTCTTCCTCCCTCTTTGTTCTGTTGGTCTGGGTGGTTGTTCGTTGGATATCTGTGGTTGATCCATGGTAGGTTCTTCTCCCTTATTGGTGGTTTTTCTTCCATTATTCTCCCAAGGATGATCTAAAGTGATGTTTCTTTGGTTTTGGGTGTGTGTTGGGTTGAATATTATGGTATTGTTTTTGTGATTTAGGTTGATCCATAGTTTCTCATGGTGAAATTATGTTTTAAGGGCATTCTTCTTCGCCCTGTGGTGTGCAGTGAGTTGAAAAGCTTGCTTATGGTGGGGATTCCCTCATTTCTCCTTATTGTATATCATGTGGGAAGGGTTTAATTTTTTTATCTATGGTTTATGGTTTTACCAACTTAATAAAATATAAATAATTTGTTAATTTAATTGAAAGTGGTTAATAGTGTTTTATTCACATAATTTTACATCTTTTATATTATTTGTGATATTGTAAATTGTACGAGCTTGATTCCCCACTAAAAATTGTGGCTATTAGGGGATTTGTTTGTAATGGATTTTTGTTCTATGATTTCTTCTTTGGTTTTGATTATTATGATATCACCCAAAATAAAAATTAGTTAATTACTTATGCCTGGTTAATGAAATAGTTTCCCCAGGATTTTAGTTTGTGTGATAACACCCCTAAAATAAAGTGGAACATGATAAAAGGCCCTTTGTAAATTTGTGAAATGATCTTTATGTATTGTGATGTGTGGTCCTGCTTTTGGGATGGTGATGTGTGGTTTCAATGGGGTGTGGGGTGATATGTGGTTTTTTTAGACATACTTTTGAGGGGGCGAGGAGGCAGTTTTTTTGGATGTTCTTTTGGGGTAGTAAGGAGGTGGTTTGTTTGGATGTGATTTTGGGGTTTCAAGGAGGTGGTTTGTTTGTCCACGATTTTGGGGTGGCGAGGAGGTGGTTTGTTTGGTCATTATTTTGGGGTAGTGATGTGGTGGTTTCTTGGTTCTAGATGCCCAAGTAGTGATGGAATAAATAAATGGTTAATGGATAATTAAATGGTGGTTTGTATGGTTAAATTTGGTTGATGAAAAATAATGAAAATGAAGGAATGGTTAAATGGGAATTAAATGGGAATGTGAAATGAGGTTTGTGGCTTGTTGTGTGGTCTTATGCATTCATATATGGTATCAAAAGTGATGGTGTTGTGAGTTGGTTGGTTTTTTTTGTGAAACCATAGGTTAGTATTGAGTGTTTGATAATATATATATATATATACATGTGAATTCTTGTGATTTCTATATTCACCCACCCACATCGACAACTATGTGCTGACACCCGCATAATCACGCGGGGGGGGGGGGGGGGATGTTTTTCCCAACATTCATTGAGGAGTATGGATGGATGGGTACCCACTCTTTCCTAATATCTCTTCTAGGCATGGTAGGTATTTCATAGGATGTGATGGCTCAAGGTTTTTTAGTGAATTATATGGTGATTGTGATGGAACAAGGGTCTTCAAGTGAGATGTGATTGCCCAGGTGTTTACAGGTGAGATGTGATGGACCATGTGTTTTTGGGTGAGAAGTGACCATGGTTGTGGGGCGGCTTCTGGTGGGGGTCATTCATGGTAAGAGGAGGTCATGATGTTGATGTACTAAATGTTCACAATACCCTAATACAATGGTTATTTTGGTGGTTGTGTTGTGGCACATGTGTTTTTTTGGGTGAGATGTGTTGTCGCCATTCTTGTGGGGTGGCGAGCCTAGGTGTCTAAGGGTGAGGTGTGTTGTGACCATTCTTATGGGGAAGTGTGGTATATGGAAGATATGGGAGCTCTAAGATATACTACATTGGGTGTGAGAGTATCATACCAGTAAGAAAGTGGTGTAGGGTACCCTTATCGATGGGATTCTTATTATACTATATTACTTGGTCTGTGTTATTTGGTGAGCGTTCCTTGGTGAGGTTAGGATGGTTAGTATACCTTGATAGGTGTTTTTTGGTTCTTCTATTTTCTCAAAGGGGAATTAGTACCTTCTTTAACATGTTCAAGAGAGAGTTGATTTTTTCCTACTGAGTATAATTATATGCTCACCCTACATATATAAAATTATTTTCATGTTTCAAAGAGGATTACATGGATTGTTTTGGTCATTACCAGCATAGATTTTTGGATAGCTGTTGTGTCACTATTTTATCTTTACTTTTGGCTATTTACTTTGTATACTTTATTGTATCTATATCAGTTCTATTTATACATGCATATGGGATGGTTTTTGGATTTACTTTTATATTGTTTCTTGGATTTGTCTGTGGATGATCCATCTTATCTCCTAATCCGGTTTATATTATAGAGGTTAATGCCTCCCATATATGATATTTTTATACCCTTGGTGCTTGTCTCCAACCTGGGGCCGACTGAAGGTGGGACCCGGGAGTCATTATCTCTCTCCCTTCATTGCAGCATCTTTGGAGGGATGGGGTTGTGACATGTGGAAACTTGATAATCCATGATGTGGTGGCATCACTTTATGGTGTTCTCTTGGGGATTCCTTGCACAAAGACCCTTAATATCCTCTTGCCTTGCACTACGTTGTGATGGTATTCGCTTCATTATACCTCCCAACGATGAGATTCCATTTATCTTATTTCCACTTCCTCTTGGTTTTATAACCTTTCTCATATGGTTCAAGGATAGGGTTGTCCAACAAATTTCTCCACTTGATATATATATTTTACCTTTACTAAATTTTGACTTTTTCACATAGAATAATATATTATATATGAGCCCTTTAGTATGGGAAATTTCCATTTTCCACTCTCTACTTCAACCAAAAAACCTTATGCATGGAGGATAAGAACCTCATGTGTTATTTCCTTTTCGAAGAATCCCTTAAAAAATCCCCAAAATTATTCCAAACTCTTTTTTATCCAAAATTCACTCAAAGACACAACAAAAAATTTTACTCAATAAACACATTAAAAATACATTTCACTTGGAAAGAATTACTTTTAAATAATAAAAATATAAATTAAAAAATATGAAGAAATTTTAGATATTAAATATTAATATACATATATGTTTTTAAAAATTATCCACACACACACATAGAGATATATATAAACCCATATATTTTTTTATAATTTTGAAAACATGATTAATAATAATAATCATAGAAGGTCACATCTACCACCATGAAAAATGAAAAAATAAATAAAACCCCCTTGGGGATGAAACCTGAGTGGGAAGTGTCCAAACCCCCATCCCTACCACTCACCCACAAGGTGGGTTATAACTTTAATGATAAAAACAACAAAAAAAACAACAACAAGAACAATAATATTAATTATTATTATATAAACACTTTACATAAATGTATTTATTATTTTACTAAATAAATACACTATACATATATAAATGAATTCAAATTAATATATTAAATATATAACTACATTATATATATATGTATTGAAAAATAAGTATATATATATATACAATATATATTATATTAATATTACGCACATTCATATATTTTTATACAAAATATAAATTTATTTATAAATATATGTTTGGGTATTTTATATTGTATATTTATATAACAAACATGCACCCAAGCGAGTTAGGTGAACCTAACTATTATTGGGGGATCGGTTTAATACTAGATAGTCCTATAGGAAGTTCTATAGTGTAAGCTCTCACAAATTTATTTTTTATGAAAATATTATAGGAATTTAATAGAACTAATAGTATAAATTGGATTTAAATAGTAGTAGTTGTAGAAACAACCACTAATTTTTTATTTTTTATTATTCAAAAAATACTTATGGATTATTATTGAAATATTATTATTTTTTATTTTAGAAGGGGTTATAACTAATACTAATATAACAACCACTAAATATTTAACTTAACAACACTTATGCATAACCAATGCTAGAAGAAGCTGATTAAAATATTTTTTAAAAATTTATATAACCACTTTTAATGCATTTATAGGGGGTTATAATCATCACAAATGGAAATTAATTTCTATAAGAGAGGGTGTATACACATAATGGGGGGGGGGGGGGTTAATCAGGTGTCTAAAAATTTTACAAAATTTCAATTACTCTTATAATATTTCCCCTATTTGGTATTTAAACCCTTATTTCCTATTAATAGGAATGGATATATTAATGTTAAACCTAAAATATCACACCTACATATAATGTATAAGTAAAATTAAAGATAAATATGAAATATTTTTACAAGGTTTGACACCATAATGGGAAACCTACTCCTTATTGTGATCAGTTATTCACCCCAAGTCACAAATTTTATCAATAGTGAATAATAGTGATTACAATATTGGTTGAGAAGGTATCATACACCACTCTACACCTGCACTATTTGATTTTACACAAGATGAAACCTTAGGGAATGTTGGACTTCCACTTCCCTAGGATAATAAACTACATCCTCAATAGGGTATTTATTCTACTTCTCACTGTCTTTATGAAATTGTTTATACTGAAACCACTAGTCTGATATAGTCCTCCTTTAAAAACATTTTCAAGATGAAAAAAATATATTCAAGATTTCACTACATCAATATGAACTAATCCGATTTCTAAATAGAGTCTTCGATAGTCTTGTGATAATTTGACTTAGTATAGGAAACTCGATCTCTACTAGTTACTAGGAAATCATATATTACAAAAAACTATGATCATTGGTCTCTCTCACACTTGATACAACTATGATATTAAATACATAGTATATTTATAATAATAAAGCCTCCAATCCCAAATAAAGAATAAAAATAGCAATATAAGTCTCCCCCTAAAATATTCTTCTTTTTTATGTCTCACCGCTTTTTAAGGTATCACATGTATTTTTCTTCTATGCCTTCTTCATTAAATAACAAGATATGATCAATAGAAAAATGGAAAAATTATTTTTCTTCTCATTCCTCTTCTTCAACATAACAGATGATCTTATTTTTTCGAACAATATCAGGTTATCTATGTTTTTTCCCTAAGAGAGTTCTTGTATTATTTTATACAATGTTTATAGGTTTAGTAATTTATATCTTTATTATTATAATTATTATATTTTTTAATTATAGAATATTTTTTATATATATATTTGATATAGAAAATCTCTAACAATCTCATAAAATTCTCTCTTTCTTAACTATTTGTCTCCAGTGGTATTACAAAAATAACCCTTTTTATTTCTTATAATTTTATAATAGTCAAGCACATATATATTATTATGTAATTTTCAGTACTATTATTCTTAGAATAATTCCACAAATTTCCAAAAATAAATCATTTTCCATTATAGTATAAACATCACACAACAATAACTATTGTGTCATAGCTTAATTATCCACAATGTAAGTGCATATGAAAAACTAGTACAAAATTCATCTTAATTATTTGAAATTATCTCAACTCGATATTCTAAATTTTAATTAAGAATAAAAAATGGAGTTTTTATAATTAATACAATGAATAAAATTGCAAGAATCATCAATTTTTTGTTGATGAAATCTTTTTATTCTGGAATTTCCTCATTTTGTATTTATACATTTTCTAAAAAATCACCTTTCAATTTGATCTTATTTTCCTTAATCTCAAATAACAATTTACTAATTTATTATACATGAATCACAATTAATTTTTGAGGTTTTAATATTTGAATAAAAACACTAGAATCATCATATTAAATTTCCATTAGAAGTTATATTATATAATTTCTAAGATTTGATCACCAAAATTAATCTCCATATTTAAAAATCACACATTAATAAAATAATGATCTCCTCACACTCTTATAATATTATATTATTAAAATAAAGTCTTGAATCATGGATTTAAAAAGTACCATGATTATTTTAAATTGAATAATATCTTCAATATCATCTGATATGTTTTTCTTTGAAATATTTAATTCTAAAAATTATCAAGTTTCTTAATTTTCTAATAACCCAAAAGTCTTATGGTTTTAGGAGATAAGAAATTTCAAAAGACATTAAATTTTAATTTATTTTATGATTTTTCCAAGAAGGCACTAATTCCCATAATACTTTCAAAGTCTTATGAAGTTACAATTTTTCCAATTTTTAGAAATATCAAATTTTCATAAGACTTCCAAGGTCTTATGAAGTCACTGATGTTCTATACCTTAGTGTGTTTTAGGTATACTTAAAATCCTTATGAGATTTATAAAAGTATTATGAACCCATATTAAAGTCTTACATACTTTTAAAATTTCTTACAATGGGATTTTAAAGTCTTATGAAATTAGATTTTTCCAATTTCCCTGATTTAGTAGAGAATGTTCTACATGTCATGAAAAGGCTTATGAGATTTCACCATAAGTATTATGAATTCAAAAAATATTATGAAATTATATTAACTTCTTATAAATTATAGACTTAAACAACTTTTTTCCTATACTATAGGATTCTATATAGTCTTAAAATTATCACCAAACCTATTGATTTAATTTCTAGATTCCTTAAACTTCATTAGTACTATTACCAAGGTCTTTCAAAATATATAATCAATAATGAGATTTTACATAAATTACACTACCTATTTAACTATAGTTTTTAAATTAGATCCTAAAAATAATCATCCATATGATATTAATCATTGTATTCAGTATCATTCATACTAAATAGTCTATAGATGGTATCTCTATAATTTTATCCACCACTTCTCAAAACATTGAACCTCATTTAACATCTTTTTTAATCATATGGTTAAAATATTTTCAACTACTAGTTCAATATCCATGTCTTCCAAACTCACTATAAATTATTTTTAACAGTACTAAAACATTAGAAATATTCCTTCACATAATGAAAAAGGAATAAATCATTTTATTTAAATATATTCTACTTATAATTTGTCGAACAAGTTATTCTAAGACAACATCTTTACTCTTCTTTACCCATTAAAGTATTGAAAACCTCTATATATTCTCTGAGTTTTTATTATTATTACTTCATCACCAAATAAAAATATATATACTTATTTACATTCTTAATGAAAAAATACAATAAAAAACCTTTGGGTACTTCAATCCCCCACAATGTATTTTTTTCAACACCATTGAACTGCCTAACATAAATTTTATATCAATATGTCAATAGTAGCTTACCATTTCTATACATATTTTGATAATACATAAAAAATTTAAATGTAAGGGAATATTCTTCTTTTCTTTTTAACATCAATATTTCACCATTTATCACCTTATACTCCTTTCTTATTACCTTTTTTGATAGAGGCAATCAATTTCACATTAGAGAAGAATGACACCACACTTAACTTATCATTGGTACATAAACTAATCAACTCTAAGTCTACTTATGTTAACCTAATATAGAAAAAAATAGTGATTAATCTTGATTATAAAGTTTTAAATATAATTTCTATAATGTGATACTAAGTTTAACTTCACTTATTAAAGGTTTAACGACCATATTTTTAAGAAATTCGATTAATATTTACTAAACCCCAACAAACATATAAAAATTATTAAAGTGTAAAAGTATATTTCTCTTGTTTTCAATTTATAAATCAAATTACTTAGTAATTAATTTTTTAAAAATAAAAATAGAATGTGAAAAGTGACCATCATACCTTGAACTTTATTTTTTTTAAATTATATCTAGAATTCCATATTCAATCACAAGATTTTAAAACTCTAGCATCTTTCTTATCATGTATTATCCACTTAAGGGATTCTATTCATCATTCTTCACTATGGTTTTTTTTATTTAAACAAATATTATTCAATAATTTATGATACTATTTGAATTTGAATACAAATTGAGAATTATATTCAGTGTGTTTCTAGGAGAAAACTATTAAATGACACCATGATAGATAAAATTACATTCATAGTTAGTGTAACTAGGTTGAGACATGGATCTCAACCTGAAAAATCCTTTCTTTATAGATATAATTTCTTGAGAACACTTTATGATTTATTTAACCTTTAATTTCATGTTTTGAACTTCTATAGTTATAATGAATTTATTTCTTTAATTAGATTTCATCTTAGCTAGAATACACTTGTCTACTTTAGCTAGTAAGGAACATTCTTTATTTTGTTTTTGATTCACCTTCGTATCCATTTCCAACTGGGCTGACTAAATTGTTAGACATTATTTAGGAGTATATATATCCTTTTTCTTGTGTGAATAATCCTTCATTGTAGTATAAATCTTAGTATAAGAAATATTTTGTGCTTTACCATTATTTCTAAAAAGCTCCAATTGTTTAGGTAAAATTACCACACATGTGCTAGGTGTGTTTCCAGGTTGATTTCAATTTCTAGAAAACTTCTCAGAAGTTACCCATTTTAATAAATTTCTCAAGTTTTTTTAGGGATATATTTCATAAAGATAATATTTTTTATTTATTTCCTTGATTGAATCACACTTTATTCCCACATTTCTGCCTTTTTCATTGATATTCATGGCTATCCTACTATTGTCCATAATGTGGCATCTCTTACCATAATAGAAGAATTTATTATTTTTTTGTGTAATATCCTTCATATATTTATTCTTTTACTTATTGGGATAGGTTGACTCAAGATTTTTCTTTTATTTACTTCTCAAGGTATACATGTCTTCTTTTTTGACCTTTTCACCTTTTTTGTGGTTTTATTTTCTTATCAGCCTAAGAGTTATGATTGATTAGTTTATATCAAAACTCAAAATCATTATGAAAACATATCTTATAATTTTAATAGAAGTTTTATAAGTAATTAAATATATTCTTAATTAAGAGATTATTAATTTTTCATAAATTCTACATCAGAACAAAATGATTTTTTAATTCAGATACTCTACAATTAAATTCTATCCTTCCATGATTTTTATATATTGGAATATTATTCCAACACTTTGTGGACTTATGTCCAAATATCTAGTAGAAACAAAAGTTTCAAATGAATCTTCTTCTCTTGTATTTGGATACATTCTTGCTAATTGATTGGATTGATATTTTAATATTTAATAACTAATATTTTGAGGTTTTCTTAGGGGAAATATTATATTAATATTTTTCACAAACACCCTTAATGATTTAGTGGGTTTTCACTATTTTCCTCCTCCTACATCTCTCTATATTTTGACTTTATTCCTACACTTGTAGATAAAATTACATAAGTACAAATTGATTTATCTAGGTTATGGGTAACCCTTTTATATGATCTTAGAGAAAGTAATTCATAAGATGATATCAATCGATTTTTCCCACCAATATGAGTATATTTTGGAAAAATATTCTCATTATAAATTTGTGTTTCAAAATTTCTCTTCTCAACTATTTGGGAAATTCAAGATTGTATTGATTCAAGATTTCTTAGTTTCACTTTCAGTACAAGGAACCTCATGTTGAGGGTATTATTTTCATTATAAATTGATATGAATCTCTCTTTCTATTATCCCTTTCAATTTTGAGTTTGATGATCATAGAGTTTTTTAATTTTTTTCAAAGTACTATCAGGGTCCTTAATTATTTTGACATTGATGTCTAATTTATCTTCCTTAACACCTATAGTAACATTATATGATTCTTATAATGCATAGATATTCTCCTCGAAAGATTTGCTTGTCTCAAATTTCTCAAGTTTTATGTGGGTGTTTCATTTTTTCAATGTCTTTGGTAATAATTCTTTTATAACAACATATTATAGCTCAAACTATTATTTTTCATCATTTAGTCCCTTGATGAATGTAAATATACAAGGAAACACTTCAATATGGACTTTATTTAAATAATAATTAATCTCTAGGAAAACATATTAATCATATTCTATCAAACCTTTATCATATCTTAAACTTGTTATCTTCTTCATCTTCTTTGATTGTTTCTTGTTCCTATTTTTATGAATCTTTATAGAAACCTCTATCTTTGTAGTATAAAAAATAAATTTTAAATTTGAGTTAGTTTCAAATTATCTTAATATAAACACATATATAATTTATATAAGAACACATAGGTAATTTTTTAAGATCTAAATAGAGGTAAACTTGTTCTTTGAAACCAGTTTAAGTGACATAGGGGATGGTGCAGACACCTGGGGGGGGGGGGGTAAATTAGGTGTCAATAACTTTTTCTAAATTGCAATTACTCATAAATTATTTTACCCAATTTAGTGACTGAAAATATATTTCTAGTTAATAAAATTGGATTTATTAATATGTAACCTAACAAATCACACCTAAATTCATTGAAATACTAAAAGTAAAGAGTAGTAAATGGTGTTTTTACAAGGTTTGGCCCCATCATATGAAACCTACTCCTTTCCATGATTAGTTATTCACCCTATGTCATGGATTTTATTACGAGTGTATAAAATTGATTATAATATGGGTTTAGAAGGTATAATCCTATACTCAATTCCTTAACAATTTTATTTTACACCATAGGAAACCTTTAGGTAGGTTTTACTTCCAGTTCCCTAGGACAATCTTATATCTTCCCTATAGGGTCTTTATACTTCTTCACAAAATATTCACAACATTTTTTATATTGGAACCACTAGTCATATGTGTTCCTCCTTTAAAACCAATTTAAATATGATAAAAATTTGTTTAATATTTCACCGTATCAACATGATCTAATCATATTCCTCAATAGATTCTTTAACAAACATGTGATAATCTTCTGGAGTATATGCAACTTGGTCTCTACTAGTTACTGGGAAAGCATATATTACACAAAATCTGATAAATATTTCCTATCAAACTTAATCCAACTATGATTTTCAATACCCATTAGATTCTTAATAATAAAGTCTAAACACCCAGATAAAGAAAAACACCAGCTGTTTTAGTCTCTCCCTAAAATTTTATTCTTTCTTCTTTCTCACTGGTTTAATAATTCAAGGTATCAATGGTATTTTTATTTTTATCCTTCTACTTAAATCAATAAGATATTATAAATAAAAACCTTTCAACCTTATTTATCTTATTATTCTTTAATACCCTATATAATATTATTCTTCATAATTATTTTTGGTTCTATTTGTTTTCTAATCAAGAGAGTTCTCAATTTCTTCTCTACATGAGATTTTGATTCATTACTTTCTCTCTTTATTCTTAGAATTTTTATATTTTAGATCATAGAAAATATATTTTATATATTTGATATAGAAAATATCCAAAAATATTGTACAATGATTCACCCTATAATTTTCGCAACTTCTTTCACTTGGGATTATTCCCATGACTACATCATATTATCTTTTTCTTAGCTATTTATATATAGTGGTATTATTGAAATACCATTTATATTTTCAAATAATTTTTTCTTAGTCAAGAATATATCTTTTCATCCAAAATGGTAAATAATCATCTTCTCATAATACTTCCACAAATATCAAAGAATAATTATAGTATGAAAATAATACAACAATAATTGTTTTGGTGTCACTTATCCCTTCACATCATGAATGATTTATTCATTTTCTCAGAATATCCTTTAGCTTTATTCTTCCTTTCCTAAAAAAATCAAATCAATTTCCTTAATCATTCAGCTTAAATAACAATTTTTTTATTGTTTTAATCATTTAAGAATAATACTAAAATCATCTGATTCAATTTCCCTTAGAATGTTCCATTATATAATTTCATAGTTTTGATCACCAATATTGATTTTTTTGTATTTGAAAATCATAGATTAATTTAATAGTAATGTCCTCACACTATTCTCTTTTAATATCATTCAAATAAACTCTTGAATAATGTCTTGAAAATGAATCATGATTATTTTAACATCAATCAAATCTTTAACATCATATGATATGTTTTTATTCAAAATATTTAATTCAAAAAATTCTTTAGTTTCTCAATTTTCTGACAAGTCTAAAGTTTTGCAGTTTTAGTAGACACCCCATTTTGTAAGACTTTAAATTTTCATGAATTTTCTATTTTTTTAGAGTAAACACTAATTTTTATAATACATTTAAAGTATTAAAAAGTTATTCCTTATCTAATTTTTAGTAGTATGAAATTTATATAAGACTTTATAAGTCTTATGAATTTACTGAAGTTCTATTTATTTATAATTTTTTTTCAAACTCAAAAGCCTTAATAGATTTATCAAATTCTTATGAACTCATATAAAATCCATATAATCTTCTCAAATTTATTAATAAGTACTTCAAAATTATTATGAAATAATTATTTTCAAGTTATTATGATTCAATATATAATGTCTTACACCTCAACGAAAGTCTTACAATATTTCACCCGAAGTATTATAGATTCTCAAAAGTCATATAGAATGGCTTTAAAGTATTATTAATTCTAGATTTATCCAATTTTTTTACTCAACTGTATTCTTATAGGTTCTCTTAAAATTATCACAGAACCACTTGACTTCATTTCATGAATCATAAAACCTATTTAGCACCATCACCAAGGTCTTGAAATATATACACTCAATATAGTGTATTTCTATAAATCTCACCAACTCTTTACTCCAACTTTAAATTATCTCCTCAAAATCCTCATCTATAGGATGTTAATAACTAAATTCATGAAAATTAATAATAAATCATTTAGGGATGGTATATCTACAACTCCCACTAGAAATTATAATTTTTTTACCTCATTTAACCTCTTTTTTAATAACAACTTTACAAGATAATAAATTAAAAGTTCAACAAAAAGATCTTCAACCTCATAAGAAATTATTTTAGATAGTACCAAAAAATTGGAAATAATATTTTAATTATAGAAGAAATCATAGATTTTATGATTTAAATATCCTCTAACTACAACATGTTCAACATTTTATTCCATGAAAACAACTCCACTCTTATTTAACCATCAAAGCATAGGAAACTTATACATATTTTTTCTGTGGGTGGATTCTTTCTCCATCAATCAAAACACCAAGACATATTTATTAACATGTTTATTGAAAATAAATACAATAAATACAATCCTTTTTTTATTTTAGGAATCAATAACCTCCTTAAATGAACTAGTTTTTTGTAGTGTTACTTTAAAAATATGATCAAGCTTCTAGGATAAAAGCAATTTACCCGAATAATAAATATTCCATTAGTAAGTTTTTATTATTTGAAATAAGAGTGGATATTTACTATATTTCAAACATTAAAATTTTTTATAGACATAATAAATATTTGGGACTTCTAAAAGTTGTTGGAAAATCAAAAAAATATTTATTTATATCTTGTTTTTTGGAATGTTGATGTTACAAATTAAACTGTGAGTTTTTTGATGCATTTTTTGGGTCATTATATTTTATAAAGTTTATATTTTTCTATATATTTTTTGTTTATTTTATTATAATTTTTTTTATTTTGTATGATTTATGTTTTTTTACTCTTGGTGTTTTTTGATTTAATCTCACATGAGATGCAGTTCACCTTACATGAGGTGTGTTTGAGGATCTTGATTCTCATAGTGGAAATTATCATGTAGTGTCTTGGTTAATAATTTGTGATGATTTGTTTAATATGACATGGAAAGGAAACTTAATCTATCATGAAACACCTATGGATTCATTATTTTGTAGTAGGTGATTTCAACTGACGTAACCATTATATTTAGGGTAATTCACTTGAGGTGGAACCTGGTTGAACTATTCTTACATAGAATGTGTGTTCATATTCCCTAATTGATGTAGTTGGTACATGGATATATTTCATTCTTAAATGTATATTTTCATGTGATTTCATTCTAACACGGTGTATGGATTATTCTTACATAGGTCCAATTGTTTATATTTCTTATAATGAATGATTCTTCCATGATCTCTCATCCCCACATGCGTAACTATTTTATGAGGTGTGATGATCTCCTAACCTTTATTAGTTATTGAATATATCCTTAAATGATAAATATGTTTTTTTAATTCTTGATAACAGAAATTAAGAGAGAAATAAAGAGATCTAGAGAATAGAGAGCCGATGTAGAGATTTTTCAATGGTACTGCTCAATCCTGACCTTCTAGGCGCTTCATTGCAATAGAGAGTTCTCATATTGTGAGCATAAAGGATGATGACAATGATGTTCATAAAATTTACACCTTGATAGTATGAAGTATATATTATTGTGCTTTATATCTAGGTTCTTAGAATATACCTAATTTCATAAGCATGATTTTGCTTCCTTTTTGGTTTTGTGTCTTTATATTTTGTTTGTTTATGTCTATTATGTTTATGAATGAGTCTTTTCTAGAGGATATTATATGTCGTATCCTCATCTTGATTTCATTGAAAAAATTAAATTGTAAGAACTCTATCTTAATATAGTTTCTCTAGTTCTGTCTATTTGGTTCTTTTCTTTATTGATTCTATTTGTAAGTGTAACATTTATTTCATTGCATAATAAAAGGATTGTAAGGTGATATTATTTCCATGCATGTTTAACCAATGTGAACCAAATATTTTTATATATTTATGTTCATTACTTTTTACAAGTTTTTTAATGGTTTTGTTTGTTTTTTTTATTTTTGAAGAAAAGTAATAAAATCAATCATTTATTTCCTCTGTTGAGTGGTTATGCATGTTCTACAGACCCCCCCAAATTGGTATCAAAACTTTATATCATGTTAATAATGTCTTTAATAATGTTTAGAGTTAATATTGTTATGGAGATAATGATTTTAATCTATAAAACATTATGATATGTTCCCTTTTTATCTAAAATGGGATTATAGATGCCTTTTTTATTATGAAAAAACACACCACTACCATTTCCTCTAAAGGATAGGAAACCACCACTTATTGTTATGTTTAATTTGGTATTCTTGAAAAATCTGACTGTATGCTGTTATTGAATCTAGGATATAAGGTCTTGTGTGAAGTTTCCTATGATACTGATGTTAAAGCTATTTGGATGAAACATGACCATTTATACACAAAAAAATATCATTTTGGTAAACTTTATTAGAAGATAAGTCTTTAAAACTTTAAATTTCATCCTTGTACTTTTTATTGGGTTCTTTTAGATGAATTTAATAAAGTGTTTCTTGTTTTATCCAAATTATATGTTAATATAGGCTATGAAGACCAAGGAATCATTTTTACCACACAAGATGATTATTTTAATTATTTTAAAGATTATATAATGTATTTTATAGAGTCTATTTCCTTATATGAAGTCAAGGAAGTCTTGTTTTCTTGGGATCTTTAGACCCATAGTCTGAATGATAAGGTTATTGAAAATAAGAACTAAATTAAATTGATTATTGTTAGGGGTCAACTAAATAATTGTAATAAGATAATATTGATTTAATTTAGTTAGGAATTTTAAGTTCTATCAATGTGGAAGGAGTGGAAACATTAATAGATACTACCTTAGGATAAGCATAGGGATATTATGGGCCAAAACAATGTGGTATAATTTGATTTTAATATTGTTGAAATTATATGAGTGTTTTTAATATCTCTTAGAGTATAATTAAGTGCATATATAGGTTTTATTTATTATTTAATAATAGGAATAACTATATATGTGATTTTCATCAGGCCTTGTTTGAAAGGGATAGTGTGAGTAAGGCTAGTTTCTATGTCTTTTTATTTGAGATTTGTATTTTTGAGTTTCAAGACAAATATTTTAACTACTGTGGAAGGTTATAATATCTATTTTTGTTGAGTTATATGTCTTCATGATTCCTTTAATTTTTTTGTGATATTAGTTTAGGAAGATACTCAAGTACATGGTTTGGTAATCTCTATTAATGATGTTTCTTAGAAGATGTTATGTTTCTAAGCATGTTTAATAGTTGATAATAGTATATGAGATGGTATAGGATGACATGTTCCAATGTGTCACATTATAATAAGATAATAAGACTAGTAAGATTATTAATGTTATTAGGGTTTCCAATTAGATTGAAAACTATCTGAACCAACAAATAGGATGGGCTTGGATAGGATTTCAAGAACATTTATTGTCTACATTTTAATTTATAATGTGGAGATTTGTTTTTTTAGGATATTATTACAAATTAAAATTTTGAGTTTGTTAATTATTTTTAGTTACACCTCCACATTACATTTTGGTTTTCCCATGATTTTTATGTTTAGTTTATTATAAATACTCATATTGTGGCCAATTTTTTTTTCTATTAGTTTTTTGGTTTATTATCACGTGTGATGAAGTTCACCTTTACTAAGGTGTGTTTGGGGTTATTGATTCTCAAATGGGTTATTCATAAGTATCCACATTTTTAATTTTATTTTAATATTTATTTAATCTCATGTAGTTGGGGAACTTAATCTGACCTCAAACACCCAAGGATTCATTCTTCCAAAGTTTTTAAATTCACCAAATAGACACTACATTTTGGGAATTTCACATGATGTATCACATAGTTGAACCATATTCTATGGAGTCTGTGTTAACAATCCTCACCTAACACAGCTGGGTCATATCCATATTTAATTATTACATTCTCTTTGTCTTTTTCATTTATTATTACATAATGTAGGGATTATTCTTATACGAGGCTAGCTGTTCGGGTTTTTTGTAAAAAATATTTATACTATAATCTATCATCCACACACTTATCCCTATTTATTAAGGAATTATTATTTACTAACCTTTATCATTTATTTAAATTTTCCTTTATTGATATAGAGTTTCTAAATTAATTCTAATAGAAATTGATAGAGAAAGAGAGGGAGAGAGTTGAAGAATATAGATTTGATTTAGAGGTAATATGATGGTTCCACTCACGATTAACCTTTTGAGAAATTTATTTTGGTGGATATTTTAAACATTTTAATCTCAAATAAGGACTATGTTGGTGTACAAAAGGATTTATACCCTAACATTACCAAAAATAATTTCTTATACTTCATCTCTAGGTTATTGGTAAAGACATAGTTTTGTAAGCATGATCTTGATTCTTACCTAGTTCTATATTGTTATCATATATTTATTCATGTCTCATTTGAGCATGGGTGAGTTCATCCAAGATAATAGTATATGTCACATCCATTATTTGAGTTATTCATAAGTCTTGGAGTTTCAATAGCTCTATCTTTGTAGAGACCCGAAGCCTGACGTACATGGACATTACATTACTTTTGCGGAATACTTAGTACATAACAAAAACACACACACAAGGATCGTAATAGTTTAGTGTCTTTGGAAACTCGGAACGTAATCTTCTAATCGTGGTGAAAGATCTTCAATATCTCCCATAAAGATCTTCCCTTTTTTTACCTAAAAACCTTTCTTTATATCCTGGGGAAAAGAAAACATAAAAGGGTGAGATCAAATGCTCAGTAAGGGTAAACAAAAGAAATATCAATCACATCATATACATAAGAACATAGCTTTTGGAAATCTTAACCTGCAAAAGAGCTCATAATATCATAACATGGGATAAATCATAGAAGTGAAAATGAGATCCCCATAATCATAACATGAAACTTGAAACTTTGTGGCATGCACACATAATCATAGAAAATCATTTCTTGTTAGTCATGACTCATTTCCAAGACTATCTTAGTGGACAAAGTCCCTTTCTGAATCGAGTAACCCTCGTTTCAGTCCTGTTTCACTGAACCGGTATAACCTACCATTTCAGCCATGTCTATCTCATGAGATATAAAATCTTTACCCAATGCATTGGAGGGAGATATAGGTCCCACCCATATTATAATGAATCCTTTCTTATGTGTGCCACATAAATCATAAATCATACATCATCGCATAACACATGTAATAAAAATGGGATTCATGAAACATCATGACATCATAAAACAAATCATATAAGGTAAATGACTTCATAAAAATAATTCACTTACAACATAATCAAATCAATGTAATAATAGGTATAAAAACAGAACCCCTTTATTATCTTAGATGGAAAATAATTTTGATAAAACACTTGAACTCCATTCTTGAGGAAAATATCCTTTCTTCTTCAAAAACATTTTTCCTTTCATAGCATGTCATACGACTTTAAAATAAAAGAAGTTGATTAAAAATAAACTTGAAAACTTGTAAAGGAAGCTTCTTGGAAATAATGTTTTAAAAATCCATTCATGTCATATAAGTTAAAAAAAAACATTCTTCGTACTTTTGTCGGAAAAGTCAAAAAGTACCTCGTACGGAAAAACGACAAAAGATTCCTTTCATATTCTTTACTAAAAACTCACCTAAGGGTAAAATTGGATTTAAACTATTGCAAGTGGATGGAAACAATATTACATATTGAGGGAACATGGATGTGGATGAAAAAATACACCCCAGTAAATACTTACGAATAAACAATCTCGGATAAAAATGAGATTGTGATATTTCCCTTACCTTAGGTCCGACTTGCTTTGTAAGTGTCCGAACCTCCTGTATAATGATTTAAATCATGTTATTGACTTATTACAGAATCATATTCATTGTTATGATATCATATATGACATTATATTACCCGTTCTTTTGTAAATTCCATGTTAAAGAAGCGTTTTGGGTAAAATCGTTTCATTTATCGTAGGTGTTTTGACTTGTTATTCTTGACATCATTATTACTTATATCATGATTTACTCACTTCCAGAATATAAAATATGATTTATATATCATATATATTCAGTATATATATATATATAATAGGTAGATAAATAAAATGAAAAACACCGTTCATGGAGACGGTAGTCCGTACGTACGCATGAACGCTGTTTTCCTTTCCTTATTGTCTTGAAATGGAAGTAAGTAGATGACATACATATGTATATATATATACATAAATCCAGTAGCTTTATAATGTCATATATTTCATTATTATTTCTTATATATACATTATAATCATTCTTAAATGGTTAACATGGAGAATGAATCTCATCGCGTCGTGGAGACGGTAGTCCGTACGTACGCACGAGCGATGATATCATTTCTATAAATATTGAATTGAATTGGAGTGGATTATACAATATATCAGAATCAATATGATGTTGTAATAACTATGTATAATTATTCTTTACACCATTATACCCATCCGTGTAAGGTGGTGGTGGAAAATAGATTACACCACGGCGTGGAGACGGTATTCCGTACGTATGCACGCGAGGTGATTTCTTTTTCCGTAGGATGGATAGATGGTGAAATAGGGTTGTTTAATACTTATAATAACATATCAGTATATGAGTTATACTGATGTTATTACTTCATAATTAAACAACCTAATAAGAAGAAGTGGAAGAAGAAATAAAGATGAAAGAATTGGTAACGGTAATTACCTTTTCTTTGAAGTGCCTCTTTGAGACCTCCTCTTAGGGCACTAAAATTGGTGTTTGAGTAATACCAGAACATCTAAGATGTTTTTAGGGAAGTTGAGAAGAGATTTTGGCAGGGTTTTGCCGAGCTTGAGTGCTCAAATTGGTGTGAGGAGGAGGGGGAGGAGGTGTCCTTTTATAAGGGAGGAGAGGGGCACCTTAGGAATATCTCAAAATATTATTTTATATTAAAGTCAAAATCGGTTTATAATGGTTCCAAAGGGTCTTATTTCGAAGCTAAAGTGGGGAGGGGTCGAAATCCTATCAACCAATAAGAGTTAGACAAGTTTAGGGTATTATTTTAACCTTATCAATTAGATTTAACTCTAAGTTAAATAATTTAACTTTTACCGTGTCTTTTTGTTTTCTTTCACTATATGGTTAATAAACTTACTATAACATGCCAAACGAACCCCAAATTGTTTATTATTAATATATATATCCTTATCTAAGTCATTTGGCCGAACCTTAGATTTTTAGGAATAAAATAACAATTAATAATATAATATTTGATTTAAAAACTATTTTGTGTCAATTTTGACACTATTTGATATATGATTTTTTTGGAAGTCATAGAAGAATTATATGTTCAAACCAAGTTGATTAAATCACCACTAATATATCATAGTAACCTAGAAAATTAGTGGAATTCATAAAAAGTCTCAAATTACATTTATTTTGGTGTTTATAACATCAATTATGTCAATATTTCATTAATAAGATAATTACTGCATCATCATTGTGTCCTAAATAAATTAAATTATTTAATGTCTAAAAATTACAAATAAAATACCATTATGTAGGAAATCGTTTTATCTTTCTAATGAATATTTATAGTCGAATTTATCTTATGTATAACCCCATATTAAAAATGTTTTAGTAAATAAACTTTGATTTTAACTCTTTTAACCCTTCTTTAAATAAATTAATAATAAATGTCCTAATCTAATCCAAGTGGGCCTAAATGGTCATATTTTATTCATAAGGTTGTTTTTGGTCGAATTACACTTATACAATAGAATTAGTACATGTGTTAGGGTAATAGTAATATAATATTTACCCTTAGTTACCCTATTTACTATTAATCGTGGTAAAAAAAGGTAAAAAGTTACTATTCACCAAAAATTATTTTCATCTCATTGAACCACATTTTAGTCCTTGATATTAACCGTGTCTGTCGGATTTTCGAAATTCCATTCACAGAAGCGGTAAAATTAAGTTTTATGCAAAATTCAGTTTTTAACCTACCACTTAGTGGTTTCACTATTCATCAAAAATTGAAAGTTTTCAGAAAAATACCAAAAATTAGGCCTAAGCTATATTTGATATTATGAACTCAAAAATGATTTCTATTTTACCAAATTCAAAACATATCAGTTTCATTAATTAATTTAAAAATTAATTCCCGTCATCTAAACAAAAGGCGTGTTTTTAAGAGATAATAACTATCAAAAGATTGACACTTGTTTATAACTAGTTTAAATGTGAAATTACATCCAATGAACTACATTGTATTAAATTCTAAAAATATATTCTAAATATACTTTAAAACCACTCAAATTAATAATTTATTACTATTAATTATTTCTATTAAAAAAGTTGTTTTTAATTAAAATTTAGTAATTTTCACTATTCATCGGAATATGAAAGTTATCCGAAAAGTACCAAAATTTCACCTTAGGCTAAATTCGATACTCCGAATCCAAAAATGAAGTCCATTTTGAGAGCTAAAATTTATAAAATTTTAAAAGGTTGTTATTACTATTCATAACGGCTAGTTATAATAATATTTTAATAGCATATCGTTGTTTAGTGAAACTCGGTATTGCGTACTACACACGCTATCGAGGAAGGTCGCGATTGCGTGTAATGCAAGGCAAGTCAAGGATGCGTGTTGTGCAAGCTCCTTTTGGTGTAGCGTACAACACAAGACATTAGTGAAATAAAAAAAAAATTTCATAAAATCTCGGGCTGTTACAATCTTTTTATAGTTTATCAAGTTTTTTCTATTTGTTTGTTTTCTTTCTTATTTCTATTTGTATGTCATTTGTTTTTTTATTTTCATAATAAATGGATTTTGAAGTGGTGTTACTTCCATGAATGTAGGACCAACATGGTTAGAATCATGTTACATCATCATGTTCTTTACTTTTTACAGGATACTTTTTTATTTTTTTTAATTTTCTTCTTTATAAAGAACATTAATAAACTCAATCCTTTATCACCTATATTGAGTGGGAATTCATGTTCCATTGATATATCCCCCATTCATGTTACAATTGTTTTTGGAGGATCAAACAATATTTTAATGTTTCTATTTTCAATGGATATTGGAAGATATTACATGGTTGAAATAATAGAGGTATTTTAAAAGCTGGTAATGAAGTTATTTTAAAATTCGGTTCATGATACATACCCATGTATGTTATGTCACTTTTAAAATTTATAGAAGGTGTTGTCGATCAAAATCATCCTTATATTTATAAATTTTAGTGGGATAAATCTTAAGGCGTAAAGAAAATTCATTGAATTTCTTTGGGGAAGTTATGAACCTCTAAGAGAACTGGTGGAATAGGATTTAGACACATGGAAAAATTAAAATATATTTTTTTCCATGTAGGGTTAATGATTACATACAAAAACTGATTCTATATTGGTAAAAATTTTGAGATGTAAATATAATTTGAATAATAATTTTATTTTTACTAATCTTGTTCTAAGAATGAGTTATATTTAGAAGAACATTTGGGGTACTCATTCACTACTTAGGGATTTATTACGTTAGAGGATTGAAAATGGAAATAATTTTAAAATCTAAAAAGGATAATTAATTTAGGATAATTTTTGGAAATTTCCATCCTCGATTATCCCACCAAGAATGCATGATGAAAAAATAAGAGATGTCATGAATAAAATTTTATCAGAATGGTGTTTAGAAAAAATTAATGTGTAATTTAATGAGAGAGATTAGAATATAATTTTCAGTATTCCCAATTTTTTTGGGTTTTCTACATATAAAATTTATTGTATTTTATAGCATCCCAAACACTTCATGGTATGTTTCTCTTAAATACATTATAGTTATAGCCTATATTTCATGAATCACTGAGCCTATATGGAACAAAACATGGTTACTTATAGGAGATATCCATAACCTAGCCATTAAACTTAAATTTTCCAACTCTGCGATTTGAATTTTAAAAATATGACATACACGGTTGTGTTCAAGATGATATTTAGAGTGATAGAATTAACTTAATTTTCGGTGATTTGTAACCTAACCTTATGAATATTAACCTACCCTTATGAATAGTAACATGCCCTTATGAATAGTAATTTGACTTTTATGATTGGTATCCATACCCTTGAGTGTATAATTGAATTTAGGCACCTTAAAAATGAAGATGAATATTTTAAGTGTTTACATTTTTCGATTAAATAATGATTTTAATTAAATATTTAATTAATATAATTTAGGAAATTATTTATGAAAAATAGACTTAATTTTTGGATTCTACACATCAAAAAATGGTTATGGGGAATTTTTGGTAATTTTCTGAAATACTTGAATTTTTGATGAATAGTGAAATCCGATAATTCACAATAAATGCTAAATAATGGATTAATTGAGTCATTGATGATGATCAGCTGATGTAATCCCAATTTATTCGGATTACCATGATAAAATTACTATTCTTGGTCATGGAAGACTCACTATTCCTTTCCTTATGGAGAAATAATAAATTAATGAATTTTATATTAAGAAAACTCCTCTATCCTCCACTATAAAACCCCCTTCACTCCCTTTTCTCTTCACTCCTATCAAGCCTTGTGCCTTACCAATATTCTACCCAAATCTCTCCCCAAGATCCTTCCCCACGTCCAAAAGCAACTAGACTCTTCAAAATTCCAAAACCTCTCCCCTTAAGAGGTTCTCAAAGGAGGAACTCTCAAGAGGTAAACTCCACTTTCCAATTCCTTCCTTTATTTTATGTTCTTTTATTTTTTGTTTCTTTGCTCAAATACCTTCACCCAAATAGTATAATAACTCTAGTAACATACATGTACTGGAATTTTTTTATTCTAATGGGATATTTCATTATCTTCTCTCCTTTTCCCACCCTTTATTTGAAAGAAATGAAAACACTGTTTGAGATGTTCTAATTTAGCACATTCAAGGACAACCGTTTATAAATTTCTATTATAATATTTAATTATGGTAATGAAACCATTTGTGTTATGGTGGAACCAGATTATCATATAGGTAATATATCCTATTTTTAGTTCTGTAATTCTTTTTTACAAATGTTATTAAGTTATAAAGAAAAACATGTTCATTGTAATCAAACCCACTATTTAACCAAAACGGTTGTCACTAAGGTTATATATATGTAATAATTCGTCCTCTATCTAAGTAACCAAATTAAATTTAAAACCATATAATCTACAGGAAGTTTAATAATGTCATATAAATTCATTTATGGACAACCACTTCCATCTTTCATATTTATCCAAACTTGAATATAAGAGAACCGATCTTTTAAAAACAAGTAATCAAACAAGTCTGAACAATGAAATTGAACATTATAACTAATAAAAAAGGCCTTGAATGAACTAAAAAGGGTTTTAATAAATCATTTACATATATTATAGGTTCTGTACTTATGAATTAATAAGCCTAATTTGTTTATTCAGGTCCTTAATAACAAGTCAAGAACACCTTCAAGCATCAGGTAAGGGATCCTCTCTCTCACTTTTGTTCAAGAATCTATTCTATGTTGTGCCCTTTTATTTTTAATTCCTAATGATGGGGTATGTTTTTTAACCTCCACCATAATTCCCTTGTGACATATAAATAATTTAATACCCCTTTACCTCTCATTAATCCCTCGTAATAACACTCGTTACCAGGTCGAAATGTTTATAAGGGGTTTCTCATCTCACATTCATTTCTGTGAGATTTTCATTGTTCGCCACATATTTCTTGTATGTGGTATATGTGTACTACCATTTTATATATAATAAAATGATTCTATTTATATTCAAGATATTCAATGATTCATTTGAGATTTATTAAGTTCTGGTCATATGATTCGACCGATTACATTGTGGTAAGAGACTTTGTGTCAACTACTATTTTGTTGTGACTAACTTTGTATTGTGAACCTAATAATCCTTATGTGTTATACCTAATAACAATTTGATATCACTTTTCATTTGAAATTATATTTATATTAAATATCCGTAATCTCATATCATGGATATGTTTTTAGTCTAAACCATATACCAATTTACATACGGTGTTTATTTGGAAAGTTATTTTAATTATGGAAATATTGATGAATCCGTATACTCTACTCTATAAAGATATTAAAAAGGAATATTTATCTTTTATTCAATCAATGTATAAAAAATGATTTGGAAATGTAGTGATAGGTGGGGCCCTCTATATCCCCTCGATGCATCGGTAGGTCTCATGAGACAAATCAGTTTGGTGACAAACCCTTCGAGTTTGTTTCCAAAAATCAGACAAGTTTCTACCCATATAACTAAACCATTTTAATGATATTATGGTTTTTTGTGCTAGATACATGATGTCTAATTATTAAGCATTATCTTTATTCATTATTAGTTTTTACTATCTATGAGGTTTTCACTATGACAAAATCTATGGATGTGGTTTCATTATCAGTTTATTAATGGTGTGAGTTTTTCATTTATTCACCATTCCATATTGATTATGTCAGATTGATTATGATTAACTTATTATTTTATTCATTCTTCCACTATTTGTAACCTTACTGAGTGTTTGAGCTCACCCCTTTCATTGTTTTCCATCAACAGGTGATGAAGAGGTGATTGTTTATTGGGTTCCTGCGGTTGCAGTTTTTAGTTTTTTGTTATGTATTGTATTTTGTAACATTTTACAATGAAATTTGTGTTATATCTATGTATCTAGTTTCTTCAAGACTACTAAACTGATTATTCCTTTGGGATTTTCATTCATTATAACCACGCCAATATCACAAGTAATGCACCAGCTCCAGCCTAGAGGGGTCAAGGTGTTACAGTTGGTATCAAAGGAAGTTTAGTAGAAAACTTGGAAACTTGATTTAGAAAACATAGATTAGGGAAGAGTCCCTAAGATAATCATTTGAGGATAAACATGCAAGAACTTCATGATATTTTGGTAAGGAATAGATTATGTGGATCTTTCAAGCAATACATCCCTGTCTGGATATGATCCGGTAGAGGTGGCTCTGGCACATATGTACCGAGGAGTGAAAACTCTGACAAGGAGTTTTGGGCTTGACCTAGGGTATCCTGGTACACAAAAATGGGCCTTTCTTCACTCTTGGTTATGACACTCTCGGGGGATATGCTTAGGATAATTAATATTTTCTCTATAAGACATTATGTAGTATTGAAATGTAAATTTATCCTCAGAGAAACCATGTTTATGAGATTAGCTATGCATAGAATTTCAATATATATTAAGTTCTTTATATTTTAGATTCATAAAATTATCTAGTGTATGCCATTATTTAGAAATGGAACCTAATGGAAGAAGGGAAATCAATACTTGTGGACAATGTAGGGATTGACCCATTGATCAAGTCAACACTGTCAATGTTGGAGTAGATCAGATTATAACCATATTGGGAAAACTTACCCAGTTTGTGAAGAATAACCATGATACACCTGTGTTGGATCATTTCATGCAGAAGAGGCCCCCATATTTTAGTGGGACTACTAATCCGATAGTAGCTTAGTAGTGGATAAATTAACTTGAAAAGATATTCATGGAATTAAGATGAAATGAAAATGAGAAGGTAGTGCTGGAAGTATATTATCTCATGGGTGACACAGATCAATGGTTGTATTTGATCCAGAATACCACAGAGGAAGAAGAAATAGTAGATATGGAATGGAGGAATTTTAAAGAAATATTCTTTAAAAAATATTTCCTTCATGAGCAATGAACTGAAACGAAGGGGAAATTACTTAGTTTAAAACAAAGGGAAGAAGACAGTGTTACAGAGTATGAGGCTACCTTCACAAGGATAGCTATGTATGTCGTAGATTATGTATGTGACTCGGTAGACAAGATTGATCATTTCCTTGAAGGTCTTAAGCCAAGTCTTCAAAGGGATATGGCTTCTCAATATTTTTCATCATATGATAAAATTATATCAAGTGCCATCAAAACAGAGAAGGAATTTGTTAGATCGAATGTTTTTAAAGGAAACCAAGATAAGAAGCTATACTCTGATAACAAAGGAAAAGGAGAAGCACCAAATAAGATCAAGGGAACAAAGCTATTCCCATTATGTGAGAAATGTGTAAAGAATCATTTCAGGAAATGCTTGAAAGTCATGGGAGTCTTCTATGACTGTGGAGAAAATGTTCATCGATCTGATTAATGCAAGGGGAAGAAATAATTCAATGATATTCAATGCTACAATTTTAATGAGATGAGACACTATGCAAATAAGTTTCCTAAGAACCAAGGAAACATGACTTAGAAAAGGCCAAGAGATCAAGGGAGAGTTTATGCGATTATAAACGCAGAGGTTAAAGTTCCTAATGATGTGGTGGTAGGTACTTTAATTGTATCCGCAATCTTATCCAACACTTTATTTGATTCTGGATCATTGCATTCATTTATATCTTATCATTTTTTAAGAAAATTATATATGTCCAATTTGATTTAATAAAGGAGTTGTCAGTCAAAACTCCCAGGGGATGTATTATTGCAACAAAGGAAAGTCGACTAGTCCCCCTCTAGACACCAAAACGTGATTTAGTTTATAACATTGTCATAATACCAATTACTAACTTTGATATAATTCTCGGTATGAATTGGTTGTAAAATTATTATGTGAAGATTTATTATAAGAAGAAGGAAGTTAAATTTTTTGAAAATGGTATAGAATCCCTTGTCTTTAGGGCAGAAACTTCACCACCTGATTCTTATCTAGAACCGCCCCCAATAGCTCTATTAGAATGAAATACATAGAGAGGAAGATAAACCAATATCATTGATAAAGGAAAGAAATATTCAAATTAAAGAAAAACATGTTCATTTTAATCAAACCCACCATTTAACCAAAACGGTTGTCACTAAGGTTATATATATGTAATAATTCGACCTCACTCTAAGTAATAAAATTAAATTTAAAACCATGTAATCTCCTAGAAGTTCATTAATTCCATATAACTTCATTTCTAGACAACCACTTCCATCATTCATATTTATCCGAACTTGAATATAAGTGAACCGATCTTTTAAAAACAAGTAATCAAACGAGTCCGAATAATGAAATTGAACATTATAACTAATCAAAAAGGCCTTTAATGAACTAAAAAGGGTTATAATAAATCATTTAAATATATTAGAGGTTCTTTAATTATTAATTAATAAGCCTAATTTGTTTATTCATGTCCTTAATAACAAGTCAAGAACACCTTCAAGCATAAGGTAAGAGATCCTCTCTCTAACTTTTGTTCAAGAATATACCCTATGTTGTGCCCTTTTATTTTTAATTCTTAATGATGGGGTATGTTTTTGAACCTCCCCCATACTTCCCTTGTGACATATAAATAATGGAATACCCATTTACCTCTCATTAATCCCTCATAATAACATTCGTTACCATGACGAAATGTTTGTAAGGGGTTTCTCATCTCACTTTCATTTTTGTGAGATTTTCACTATACACCACTTATTTCTTGTATGTGGTATAAGTTTGCTGAAATTTTATATATAATAACATGATTATATTTATATTCATGTTATTCAATGATTCATTTGAGAGTTATTAAGTTCTGCCCATATGATTCGATCAATTACATTGTGGTAAGAGACTTTGTCTCAACTACTATTTTGTTGTGACTAACTTTGTATTGTGCACCTAATAATCCTTATGTGGTGTACCTACTGCCCATTTGAGATCACTTTTCATTTAAAATTATATTTATATTAAATATCCATAATCTCATTCCATGGATATGTTTTTTGTCTAAATCGTATACTATTTTACATACGACGTTTATTTGGAATGCTATTTTAATTATGGAAATATTGATGAATCCTTATACTCTAATCTATACGGATATTGAAAATGTATATTGCTCTTGTATTGAATCAGTGTATAAATAATTATTTGGATATGAAGTGGTGGGTGGGGCCTGCTATATCCCCTCGATGCATCAGTAGTTCTCATGAGACAAATCAGTTTGGCGACAAACCCTTCGAGTTTGTTTCCAAAAATCAAACGGGTTTCTACCCATAGATCTAAACCGTTTTAACGGTATTATGGTTTCATGTTCCAGATACATGAAATCCAATTAATACTCATTCTCTTTATTCATTATTAGTTTTTACTATCCATGAGGTTTTCACTATGACAAAATCTATAGATGTGGTTTCATTCTCAGTTTATTAATGGCATGAGTTTTTCATTTATTCACCATGCCATATTGATTTTATTAGATTGATTATGATTAACTTATTATTGTATTCATGATTCTACTATTTTTAACCCTTACTGAGTGTTTTAGCTCACCCCTTTAATTGTTTTTCATCAATAGGTGATGAAGAGGTGATCGTTTGTTGAGTTCCTGTGGTTGTAGTTTTTAGTTTTTGTTATGTATTGTATTTTGTAACCCTTTCCAATGTAATTTTTGTTATATCTATGTATCTAACTTCTTCAAGACTACTAAAATGATCATTACTTCGGGATTTTAATTCCTTCTAACCATGACAATATCACATGTAATGCACTGGATCTATCCTAGAGGGGTTGGGGTGTTACATATTTTTTGAAGGATGGTATTTTTATGGTGATATATATTAATGATATCATAATAAGTTATACCGAGTTATTGTGATAAATCCTGGAATAAATTATGGTAGTGGGATTTTCCTTTAAATATTCACTATTTTTAGTGAAAGTTATTCAAAAATGTTCTTCCAAAAAGAATATTATTATATCATAGACATTTTATTCTTGATGAGTTATGTATGGTAGTAGTTTTTGAGTCATATGTTAATTAAATATTTTAATATTTTAAATTTAAACAAATTTTGGATCTTATACACTTATCACATATTGGTGAAACCCAAACAAGTCTCTTCAACAATCCAAGTATCCTCGAACTAGTTCTCATTATTTAATCTACCCATTTTACAGGATTTTTTCAATTTGGATTGGTTTTTTTGATGATATATAATGATTTTTCTACCATAAAAAATCAACACTTGATGAAGTTGGATACATCTGACTCTTGGGATGTTGGTGATGGAGATATGAACATAAGATATGAATATATATGTTGAATAAACGGCCTGTATCTTATTATATGATATAGATATGGAATATGGAATTATAAATATAAAACAAAGGTATATCATATGCATTGGTGTAGGCATATTATAATGGGAGATATAAGATATTACTCTTATTATTTATCTGTTCATATAGAATGATATAATGATACTGTAATGTGGTTTGAATATATTTTATGATAAACATGTCATGATATGATTAACGTGGCATTAAAATGTAAAATGTTAACATTCAATTATATTCCACACCAGGATATCATTATTATATACATTTTATATGATAAAACACATGAGAGTTGATTCCGATGAGGGTTATGAACTATACATAACCAAAACACTTTTTCTCAAACATTTGGTAACATTTGAGTAAATGATGAAAATGGACCAGGAGTGTCCTGAGGATTATATAAAAAAGTCCATAGCCATTAAAATGTGGAATTGATTTTCTTTTATACAATTATCCATGTATCTCTCTTCTTACTTTATCCATAACCCTGTGAGGTACTAGAAAAACATGGATGTGAGGAATATTTGTCCCAAACATTGGGTGATTTTGATCATACCATGGATGTACCAAGGAGAGAGTAACTAACTGGGTGATCCTTAGAGATCTTAATCAACCATTGTGACTGAATATTGTTCCTGAAACCAACATTGGTGTAAGGTACATGACTATTTTTAATTTTATATATAGATGGTTTTAGTTTCATGTATGTTGATATTGTAATTTGAGATTTTTAATATCATTCACTACATTAAACAAGTGTTGTTTGATCCTTTAAATCCCTTATGTGGTACAAATGCTTCACCATGCTTATTAATTCTCAAAAATAATGTTTAAAATATGAAGAAAATTGATATCGTGTTGGATTCATATTCCATATCATTAAAATTGATTGAAATTTTTTTATGGATAGATATTTGATATGTTATATCATAAGCCATGATATAAATAAACTATACAATATAGGATATCAAAAGTAGTGATTTGGTAGAATTCCTTCAGTTTTTAAAATATCATAGCATATGATATGAGATATCATATGAGGTGATAACATCAAATTCATTCCACAAAACAGATCCTCAAATCATCAATGTGATATCAGTTATATCATAAAATATTATTCTCAAGTGATGAAATGTTATGTCACAACCAAATGATTATCTATCATAAAATATGATAGATAATAGGGAAATACATAGATTATGATATACCATATATCATAAAATATGATATCATAGATAATATAATATCTATATTTTTCAATTATGAATTGTTTTATATGGTTCATTAAATGTTTATAAATAATGCTAATGCGTATTTTTGGATATTTATTTAATTCATAAATTAATTAATTATAAAACTATTTAACTAATTATTAAATATTTTTGAAACATTTAATAAATAAATAATATGTAATATTAGTTAATAATTTTAAATACCTTTTTAAATTACATGACATCAATTATAATTTATGTATACAATGTTTATATCGAAATTATAAGAGTAATTAATAGTGTTTATAAATTACAAAATAAAGAAATATGTAAATAATTTTATATTTTATATTACGAATTATTCCCAATATTTAATTTTAAACGTTCAAATTAAAGACCTTATTTTAGAAAATATTTAAACCATATCAAAAGGAGTTTTGACAATTGATATGATCAAGGTTTAAATAATATTAAATATGCGATGTTTAGATTATGTAAATGTTTTACATAATTGGAATATGAAATGTTTGATATATTATATTTAAGAAAATTTTAGATAAAAGGATAATTTAAAGGAGTTTATATTATAAGTAAATATAATATTTTTGTATTTAATTTATTATGGACTGTCCATAATTCATGGATAAATTATAAAGTGTTTATAATTAGATGGTTTATGAATTATTTATAAATATTTTATCTCATGTATAATATATAAACTATTCATTTATTTACTTTATTACATAATTTATTCATGTATATAATTTTCATACAATGAATGGTTGTGTGATTTGGTTTAAAAGACTTAAAACACTTTTATAAATTTTATACATGTATATAATGAGTTACATGCTAGTTATGGTAATTGATTTAGTTTTTTTCTACATTCACTTTGAGTTTTTTTAGGTTTTGAGATTGATTTTAAAGGCTGAATATATTATTTATATATATATTAGGATATATAATTGTGATGGAATTGAGGAATCTATTGAGTATATTAACCTTGGGTAGACGGACTTTGGATTGAACATATCACTAGACCAGAGGCTTATGCTTTGTCTATAACAGTGGGAATTGACTATCTATCACTCCAAGATTTCTATTATGGGTTTTTTTTTAATTTCATATGATTATAAACCATTACATTAAAGGGTTTAATATACCTTCTTATTGAGATGAATTTTTTGATGTCTATAAATTTATTTGGCTTCTAATTTGGGTTTGTAATACAATCTATGAGTTGTGTAAAGATTTACAATATAATATGATTTGAATATATTGATTTGGTGAAAGGAATAAGGATTAAAAATTAAATCATTAGAATAATGAATAAATTAAAAGAGAATACATGAGACAAGATAGTGAGATTAAAATCCTCTTTAAAATAGTATGTGAAAGATTCCTTCCAAAGTGAACACTTTTCAATTCCTTGATTTTACAACTGAGTATGTCCATGTCAAAAAATGGTGCCCTTGGATTATTCAATTGGAAAATTATTTTGTAAAAAACATCTGGAAATTAACATAACCACTACTAAAATATTTCATGGATGTTTCATTTTTTGGAAGAAAAATTTACTAAAACTAGGATAACCACCTCTAAAACTGTTAGCAATAGTTATGTTTAGCAGTAGTTATAAGAAACCATCTTTAAATTTATTAACTAAATATTTTTTTGAAAATATATTTAATTAAAAAAATATGTATACCATACAATAAAAAAACAATAAATAAAAAATAAACTCATTATATGTCCACATATATAGTCATACACACACATACATAGTCTTACATCCAAATCCATACATACAGAATCACCAGTCTACCATGTGATCAATAATCATATATATATATAGATAAAATATGTCCAATATAAACCATCAATCCATGACCAATACATCCATACTACGACCTCAATTGCATACAACTACCTCTATAGCTAGAGTCAGCATACGTGAAACCGACCACATAATGTCACCAACTAGAACAAAAAAAGATAGAAATCTAAACTAAATATAATAAATAAGAATTATAGTAGAATCATTGATAATGTTTCACTATACTAGAAAAACTATGAGTCATCACGACTCCCTTATGAAGCGTGGAAAGGATTAGAACAATCAAAATCCTTCTTACTAATGATATCTATCACCTACAATACAAACAAGAACATTTTTAAAAATAAATATGAAACATAATGTGCATAGAATATATTTGTAATTTTTAACATAAAATTTTCTTTTTATTAATAAAAAATATTAACTTTTAACATAAAAAAATAATATATCATGTATAATACTTTGAAACCATAAACTTACCTATTTAAGATATGATTAAACACTTGGAACTCAATGGGATAAGTATATAACAGTATAAACAATTTCAAAACCAACGTGCAGTGTACTTGAAATTAATCAATATAAATATTTTAAATACATTGATTTGGGAAAATTTCTTATATTTAAAAGATAATTCCGCAGTGGGTTTCTCATGATTTCACATAAATATGAGGTCATATTCTATAGTTTTGACTATTACATGCACGTTTTAGTGTTATAAAACACTAAAAACATATTTATGAGAATCCTAGGAACACCATACCACATATCAACATGAAGCGAGTTATTAAATTTCAAAAATAAATATAAGGTCATTTTACTATGATTTCATGGCCATACGATGTTTCTTTATTAGTTTTGTCCCATTGATTGATATTTTTAAGGACTTTTATATATTTTAAATAAGATTATTGAGTCATTCCAAGCACACTAAACATCAGATGGATGTGTTGTCTTTTTATAACCATAAAAAATAATTCATCCATAATTTTACTAGGATTTCACATTTTCTATGTTTTGATCGTTAAATGCATGTTTTAATGTTTTAAAACAAAAAAAATTAATTAAAGAGAATCCTGGAAAAAATTTAATTCAAATTGAAATTTAATCAATTCTGATATTTCAAAAATGTATTTATGGTCATTGTATTATGTTTTAATAGCCATATAATTCCATTTACTTGATTTTGACACCAGATTCATGTTTTAAAGACTTTGATATCTTTTATAACTGCTTATTGAGTCATTGTAAGAATAATTCACATCATATGGACATGTTGTCTTCTCATACAGTTAAAAAATATTTCAACTATATTTTTTCTATTATTTCACATCAATATGAGGTCGTATTCGATGGTTTTGATCATTACATGAATGTTTTAGTGTTTTAAAACACTAAAAATGCATTTACGAGAATCCTGGGAAAACCATACCCTATATTGATGTCACAATGGTACTAAAATTTCAAAAACTAGTCTAATTTCATTATATTATGATTTAATAGTCATATGACACTGTTTTTTTTTGGTTTTAACCCCTTTATGAACGTTTCTAAAGACTTTGATATATTTTAAAATTGAATATTGAGTCATATAGATCAAACCACACATAGGATGTACATGTTGTCTACTAATACACATAAAAAATAATTTAACCATAGTATTCCAATGATTTCACATCAATATGATGTTTTCTTCTAGGATTTTGACCATTACATGCATTTTTTAGTGTTTTAAAGCACTAAAAACAAATTTACAAGCATCCTGGGAAAACCAAAACATGTATTGACATGGAATAATTTTTTAAATTTAAGAAAAAAGTCTATGAACATTATCCTATGATTTTATAGTCATATGATTCCATTTTGTTAACCCCCTAATGCACATTTATAAAGAATTTAATATATTTTAAAAATGATTATTGATTCATTTAAAGAAAAAAAAACATTTTATGGATATTGTTTTATACTTGTACACATAAAAACTAATTCAATCATATATTCACATGATTTCATGTTATTCTGATGTCTTATGACATGGTTTTGACCATTACATGCACGTTTTAGTGTTTTAAAACACTAAAAACGTGTTTAAAAGAACCTAGGGAAAATCATAACTCATATTGACATGGTGTGAGTTATTAAATTTAAAAAAATTATATTATCATTGTAATATTATTTCATGGTCATCCAAATCATTTTCTTGGTTTTGACCCCCCAAAGGTCAGTTTTTAAAGACTTTGATATCTTTTAAAAATGCTTATTAAGTCATCCCAAAGATACTGCACTTCAAATGGATGTGTTCCAAACTAGTACACATAAAAAATAATTGAACCATAGTTTTACTATTATTTCATGTGAATATGAGGCCATCTTCTATGGTTTGACCATTATAAGCACGTTTTAGTGTTTTAAATTACTAAAAATGCACTTATAGACTTCTTGGGAATACCACAACTCAGATTGATGTGGAGTCAGTTATTAAATTTCAAAATTTAATCTATGGTAATTTTCCTATGATTTGAAATCCATTTGATTTATTTTCACCCAATGATGCATGTTTTTAAAGAATTTGATATCTTTTTAAACTACTTATTGATTCATTTTGAACACACTGCATGTCAGATCGATGTGTTTTATTATCTTACACATCATAAATAACTCATCTACAATTTTACCACGATTTCATGTCAAAATGATGTTGTCTTATTTGATTTTAACCATTACATTCATGTGTTAGTGTTTCAAAACACTAAAAACACATTTACATGCATCCTAAAAAAAATTAACTTAGATTGACATCGTGTTGGTTACTACATTTCAAAAACCAATATATGGTCATTATCTAATGATTTCAAGATTATACGTTCCATTTTATTTGTTTTAACTCTTTGATGCATGTTTTTAAATACTTTTATATCTTTTAAATTTTTTTATTGAGGCGTTCTGAGCACACCACACATCAGATGGATGTGTTTTCCACTATTACACATCAAAAATAATTCAACCATATTATTCCATGATTTTATATTAATAAAAGGTTGTGTAGTATGGTTTTCACTGTCACATGCACGTTTTAATGTTTTAAAACACTAAAAACGTGTTTACAAGAACCTTGAGAAAAACATAACTCATATTAATGTGGATTCATTTCCAAAATTTCAAAAACCAATATATGATCATTTTTCCATGATTTTATGGTAATCAGAATCCATTTTCTTGGTTTTGATCCCCTGATGCACATTTTTAAAGACCTTTATATCTTTTAAAACTACTTGTTGTGTCATTTAAAGCACACCACATATCGAATGGACATGTAGTCTAGTCATACACATACAAAAATTTAAACCATTTTTATTCCATTATTTAACATCAATATGAGTCCCTCTACTATGGTTTTGACCGTTAAATGCACATTTTTGTGTCTTAAAACATTAAAAACATGTTTACAGGCATCCCAAGAAAACCATAACTATAATTTACATTGTGTTGTAACATAAATTTTAAAAAACAATGTATGATCATTTACCTATTATTTCACAGTCATCCGATGTCATTTTCTTGGTTTTTAACCCCATGTTTCATATTTTTAAAGACTTTGATATCTTTTAAAACTTCTTATTGAGCCATTCTGAGCACACCATGTTCCATATGAACATTTTTCAACTTATACACATAAAAAATAATTCAAATATATTTTTTCCATGATTTAATGTCAATATGTAGTCTTCTTCTATGGGTTTTACCATTAGATACACATTTTAGTGTTTTAAAACACTAAAAATGCTTTTATGGGTGTCCCAGTAAAATTGCAACTCATATTGAAAAGGATTCAATTCCTATATTTCAAAAATAAATATATGGTCATTTTCCATGGATTTCATGGCCATCCAATGCCATTTTCTTTATTTTTACACCCTGACACACATTTTTAAATATTTTGATATATTTTATAACAGTCAGTTCAAACTTTAGGAAAATGATTCATAATTATTTTTTTATGTGCATGAATTGAACACACATTAATAAAACACATGACTTGTGTAGAATAAATCAAATTGCATGGTTTCAATATAAAAGTGTCATTTTACTTTAAAATGCATGTCACATATCTAAAATTGAGCAAAATCATTCGAATTGTTATCAATATTTAGGAAAATGATCCATAATTCATTTGTGACATGAAATAATTTACTGCATGTCAATATGGAAGATGATGTAGATGGTATGACTCAAAATTCCTATTTTCAATATAAAAGTGTCGTTTTACTTTAAAATGCTTGTTACATAGCCAAAACTGAGCAAGAGAGCTTATATTTTTTTTTTCAAACTTTAGGGAAGTGATCCATAATTCATTTTTATGTGTAGAAATTGACCACACATTAATCTGATAGTTGATGTGTGTGGTATGACTTTAATTGCATGTTTTCAGTACAAAAGTTACATTTTATATGATTTCTTAATCACATTAAGTTGTTTCTGACTCCAAAACATCAAAACATCATATAATTATATGAAAACTCCTATGATTTCTATCAAGACACTTCTAAATATTTTATTTTATTCATGGAAACATTCTATTTATAAATATTATTGATTTTAATACCCTTCCATTGCTATTTTTAGAGGATGATCATTGATATGAGAACTGAAATAAATAAGCTACATGAGTGTTGTGGGATATTGTATATGTTCTTTGAAAATGTGTGAATTATCTATGGATTTTAGAATTTCCCTTTAAAATTACTATAAGATTGGAAATTTCCTTGGGGATCATGTCTTTCTTCCTCTAAAATGCATGAACAAAAGCATTTTCCATTTTTAAAGGCCATTGATCCTATTTTTTCCTATAAGATTCATGTTCTTTCACTATTTCTTACAACCTTTAAATTTCTTTTTGTGCTTTTCGATCAATGAAAATTTTTAAACCCCCACTGGGTGTATCAATAAATGATAATGATTCCCTAATAAAGATAATTGATTGATTAGGCCCAAAACCCATCCCCTATACGTGCTTGATATTCTCCTTCCCTAAAAAATTACATTTGTATCATTCTTGGGAACCAATAATTATGGTAAAGGGTTATATCCTGGTCTTCTTAAAATTTTACATGTTAATACAATAATATTAACAATGATTTTTTAAATTAATTTAACCTCATAATATTATCTAATTCATAATTTTTTCATTAATATTTAATGTTTTTTCATTACTATAAAAATTTATAATGAAAAATATATTATAACCGAAAATAATCCTTAAAACCAATTAATTAGGGGCTGACTAAATGAATTAAATAGTACCTATAGAGCCAATTGGCACCATTTTATCCATGTAGCTAGCCCCATTTAATTGGGTTTAAGAATTTTTTGTTTTTGTAATTATTTTTTCATTATTATTTTTTATAGTAATGAAATAACGTTAAATAGTATAAAAAGTAGTTACTCCAACATATCTGGTTGGTTCATTCCCAAAACTACCATCAGTTTTCCTATTAACTTTAAGTCACATCTCTATTCAGTGAACAGAGTGACCTAATGCATTATCCTTTATAAAAATTATATTTTCAAGTTAGAAAAGAACTTTTACCTATAATAAAATAATATAAATAATAATGGATAAAATACAACAAAGATTTTTATTTTTCTAAAAAAGCATTGAGGAATTGTGATATGTGGAATGAATTTTTTCTCATGATTCACAGTATTTTTTAGATAATTCTTGAAATAATATAAACATTAATAAAAATTATAATCTTATTTTGTTTATGATATTAAGATACTTTGAAATATGAATTTACCTCATGAGATATCTCTATATTAATATCAAAAAAAATCTTCCATTGCTCATCAGAAATTCTTTCAGGCACTTTATAATATATTTTTAGAGAGCTCAAAGATGTGTCATTAGACTCATGCCATAATCTCCATTTATATCTCTCTATTTCATGTCCAAATGTTTTAGAGTCTATGTCTATGAAAAAGAGTCAAGGACATCAAAATAAAAAATAAAGAGAAATTAAAAATGCAACACTTGATAAGTATATTAAAAATTTTATTCATTCCTTTTAATGTATTTAGCAATGAATATTAAATTAATTTTACCATTACTTGGTTATTAAACACTTCATTTTCCATGTTGTGGGAATATACTTCTAATATTTATCATTAATGGGAAATCTCATTGTATCACAATCGTGTGGCCTAAGAATTTGTTCATATATTCCATCATCAACACCAGTAGGCACCCCAAACTCATCTAATGTAATGATTATCTTGAATTATTTCAGGTCCCATACATCAGATGTGTTCATATTTACATCTCTTATATTTTTATCTTTATCTTTTTGAAAAATACTTTAAAAAATTAATAAACTACATATTTTTTTACATAATTAAATACATAACAGTAATGGTAACATACTAATATCCCCTATATGGAGGGGTTCCCAACTAATTTATCATTGGAGTTTATCAGACATCGGGCTACCAAAAACATCTAGGAAAACCACTGGCTGGCTAGAAGTATAATATATAGAGAAATCATTTAGATCCGCTAAAGCTTAAGGTAGTGGTTATGTACTCCAAGATTTTGATTAACTAGGATCTCAATTTTTTTCTAATTATTCCTATAATTAAATTAACCTTGAATACAATCAATGTACACAAAAATAGAAGTGAAATATTTTTACAAAAAGGAAAAATAGAACAATGTATATATGTTAGAAACACTTATAAATGAGAAACTATAATATAGTTTCATTACGAATTTATACATTTAATTATCTTCATCTTAATTATCTTCGTTATTATCAACCTATATTGAGACAAGTATTTCATTTTCATCCTCTATTGAAATTTATTCTATTTCAATATTGTTAGCAAAAACTATTGAATGTTTCGTGGTTGATGAGGTTGACTTTTACAAAGTAATAATTGAAATTAATATCCCATATCATACAAGTATCCATATTTTAAGTGAAAAAAACATTTAAATCGTCATGTATTTAATAATCCACATAATAAACAATTTTCCTTTGTGAATACATAATAAGTGGATCATGTTATTCAAACTCATTGGTACAAATCAAGTGAGAGAAGCTGGAATAAGTAAAATGTAACACATATTTAATTCTACCCCAATCAATGTTGACCAACTTGGATTTTAATAAGACATTTGAAAACTGACCATGATAGTTTAATTCAATTATATAAATCTATTTCCATAATATCCAACCACTAAAAGTGTAAATACAACATTACTTTATGTTTTCAATCCTTCTTCATAATAAATTGTATCATACTTGAATCCATGAATATTGTAGGCATAGAATATCTTAACATTCCTTAGAGGACCTCATGCCAAAAACTTTAAATCATTTGATATTACAGATTTATTCTCAATATTAATTATCTAGAAAATAATATATAAGGTTTTAATTTTAACAAAGACAAAATAAATACACATTAATAATATGAATATGAGTATATATTTACATGATGGGTGAACTATTTTACAATATCCTAATTAATAATATTTTCTAATTACAACTCATTTCTGTATTAAAAAATTAGTTATCTATTTATTTGAAATATAAATTATTTAATAAATTGATCTATAATAAGACTACTAAGAAGCATATATTTATGTCCTTGTAATAAATAAAATTCTATTAGTTTAAAATTTTCCCCCTTTCCAATTGGTTATCTAATAGTTAGAAATACCGATGATTGGTTTTCATAATGAGAATTAGTGGAGATTTCATCAACACTTCCAACATGATTGAATCTATTATCAATATCATCTATATATATATATAACATAAGGTTAATAACTCTTATGTTATGTAACATTCAACAACAGATCCTTCTGGGTGAGATTTATTTTTTACATATGATTTCAAATCACCTAAGTACCTGATGAAAAAAATAAGTAACATATTAAATTTTTTTACACAATGGTTTGATAAAATTGATTTCTTAAGTGAAAATAATAATAATATTAATGAACCTCTCAATTGGATACATCCATTGATATTGTAATAGTCTAAAAATTTCATCTTCTTCAACCAAAATAACAATCAAATGAATCATGACTATGAAAATTGAAGGGGGTGATTAAATATCCAAAGAGAAAGGTGTTAAAAAAATTATTTCATGAAGTTTATCAAGATCAACTGCACTTATAGTTTTTTAATATATCTCTCTGGAGAATGTATACAACTCAACTATAACTTCCATTAGTTTATAATTATTTTATTATGAAATTACAACAGTAAAAAATCATCTATCATAATATGCGAGTCATGAATTTTTAATCCATGTAACTTTTGATGTTTTAAGTAAAAACACATTAAATGTTAATTGAATATCAATATTTCACTTTTATATTCTTTAATGTTCAAAGGAACATGTCTTTAGCATGATTTCTCATTGTAAAAATATCCTAAGGATAATTTCCATTCCCATTTTCCCACAAACAATGGTTTATATTCACTGATTCTAAATCCTTACAAGCTTTAAGTTGACCATTCGATTAACCATTCTCATTAAGTAATGTAAACATTACATTATGATAGACAGTCTTCCCAATATGAATTATGTCAAGATCATGACATATCAAATTAAACCCCCCTAAGGAAGTTTGAAAAATATACTCACATTCTTCCATTTTTATGTTCGAGATGCATCATATATTGTATGTCATACCCTTTTCCCACTTCTTTAAAGTGATTACATTTTCCAAATTTTAAAGTGACATTCATTAATTATCCCAGGATTTCTAAACCTAATAACATATTTGGTGAATTCATCAATTCAATAACTAAATTGAATTTTGTCTTCTTAAAACTATATTTATAAGAAGCATAAAGAAATCAAAAATTACACTTAAGAAACTTTTTTCTACTATGAGGTAATTTTTGAGGTTCAAAAGAAAAATTAAAAACTGAACTAGCCAAACCAGTATGATTTTTACGACTAGATAAGTTTCATACTCTAGGAAATTCATTAATTTTGTACATTAATGTACCATGAATTTTGAATAGTTTTTTCATTTAATAATCTTATGTTTCACTAACATCATCCCAAAATTCTCTCAATTCTTTCATTATATGTTGAAGATATACATCAATGTAATTTTCAGGATTTTTTCCATGAATAATAATTGAAATAACAAAATAATTCTTCTTTATACACATCCATGTAGATAGATTATAGGGGATCAGAACAACTGGACATATGATCTAATTAACACTTAAAGTTCTAAAAGAGTTAAAACCATAAGAAGACAATCCCAAATGTAAATTCCAAGGATCTGAAGAAAAATCTGGATATAATGAATCAAATACCATCCATGATGTTGAATCTTTTGGATGTATCATTAACCCATCATTATTACTGTCTTGAGTATGCCACTTTATATTGTATGCAATCTTAGATGACATGGATAATCTTCGAAAGTTTGGTTTCAGAGGAAATTAAACAATACATTTGTAGGATTTTTATTCTTATTATTCTTCTTAGTGTTGTAATGTCCCCTGATCTGGTACTCTCTCACATTACCATAATTGGCGGGTTACTGGAATTCTAGTGTTCCACCCCATATGAAAGAGGCTACCGACTTGTAGTGGGGATGTGATTTGTATAGTGAGGAGACTATACCTCCTAGTAAAGAGTATGATACAAGGAAATAAACCATGATAATAAATATATAAAGTAATGTAAAACAATAGAAATAATATACCATACAACTAGAAAGAAAAAGTAGGAACTAATAACCAATAATAAGGAATCATGTAATGACAAGATGAAATATATCTAAATGTAAAACTGAAAAGAATACAGATAATGAATCTTTTGACTCAAAATAATCCCAAAATACCCCTATCATAAACCCCATGTTGGACCCATCTCCAAACTCTAGCCCATCCAGCAAGAAACAAAAATCATCAATAAAGGTCCCTTTCCCTTGTTCAAACCTAAATCCATGTAATTTTATTGGGTACCATATGACATCCCAAATAGGGTGTCATTAAAACTCATTAGGTTGAAAACACCATGTCTAAAAATAACTAGTCGGATAATAAGTGTAATCAATAAATTTATTTTAGGTTAATTAATTAATTAATTAATAAAATATATCAATCAACCTAATTTTACACCATGCAATAATTTCTCTCAAAATGTTGCAAAACTATGCCAACCAATAATCCTATATCTATGAAAAAATTACACAAATATAGGAAAAGCCTACTATATGAGAATTTGAGTATGGGAATGTGTAGATCCCTCTTAATATAATCATTACAGTAGTATATTGAGAAAATCCCACTCAATATAATCATTATAACATGAGATTGGGAAGAGCTCACTCAATATATGCATTACATCCTGGGACTGGTCTGAGATTGCTCAATATAAGCATTTCAACATGGTACTAGGCCAAGACTTATCAATATAAGCATTAAATCATGGGACTAGGCTAGGCCCTCTCAATATAAGCATTACAACATGATAACAAAAAATCCATAACATAAAGGATATCACAATGTCACATCATAAGCCTCAATGGTTAATTATGAAAATTACCTTTTATCATTCAATTATAGTTTAATTTACATCTCAAATGATCAATATTTATATCAATAATAAATAATCCATTACCTAGGGATTCTATTTCAAGTAATATCCTTAGGGATCATGTAATGCTAAACAAACTTTAATCCATTATCCAATTCATATTAAACAAGGGTTTCTCACCCAAAGGGTATCCATAATCCAAGTCACATCAAAAATTGAATCCAACCAATATTATATTCCATGATTTACCATTCATCAATGAATAATTTAATTAAAGTGAATGTTACATGAGGGAAATCACAATATTTTATATACTTTATAATTAAACAAACAATAGAGTTAGGTTTAGACCCCATACCTTAATGGGAAATTAATAAAACACTTCCAACATAAAATTCCAAAAAGGTTGATAGAATATAAGATCAGCCAAGGAAATCGAGATCACACAATATATATGTTATACTAGATCCAACTATGGTCAAAATGATTCCACCACAATGACAAAGAATAATGGAAGAGAGGGGAAAAACTAAGAAGAACAACTCACAAAGGACTATATGCATAAATGTAATGTTCTAAATGGAAGGAAGTGACTACAAATCACTTGGAATTTATCCTAGGTATAGATTAGGAAAGGATAACCAAATGGATGAGAAAATCATATTCACAACACACTTAAAATTGCTAGGCCTAAGTATTACTTGGCGTATAATCCTTTCACATTTTGCATTTTCTCACTTTCAAGATACACTAAAAAACCCATCTCCCTAAGTTAATATTTATCCTAATCAACACTTAAATGACATGGATTAGGTTCACAATGAGTAAGCAATTAACACAATTAAACAGTTTATGACATGTGTCTAGTGGCATTTACATGTTGTGTAACATGTACACGGTGTGCAAATTCTCTACAACTGGTTTTCATCCCAACTTCTATGAAGGTGACCAAACCATCTCTAAAACCTTACAAACTCATAAGAAACCCATATAATCCCATTTAACACATTTATACCAAAATTACATTAATTCAAATAAACATTAATCTCCAAACTTTAGGTCATTTTACCCAATAAAGTCTCTCCATCTCCGAACAAGAATCATCCACTGAGGCTTAATGAAAAACTCAAAGAGGGATGTACCTGAAAAATATGGGATCAAAAAACATCCCCACTATACAATATATCATCCTCGAGCTGCTCTAAGTATCACTTTGGGGTCTTAGCAAACAAGTCTAGCCACTGTGCTTTTATATCAGACCTCCTCTCCCAGGTCTCCTCTTGAATACACCCATTCTGCATCTACATTAAAACCAGAGGTATAGTCCTACCCCAAAGATACTTCTCACTATGGTCATCAATCTATATTAGATGATAATTAAAGGATTAATAATCACAAATATCAAAATTATCTATTTCTTACACATGATAAGGGTTAGGATAATATATATTAATCTTTGACAGATGAAACATGTTGTTCATAAGACTGTAGCTCTGTGGAAGGGAAAATTAATATACCACTAGAATGAACCTATCTACTATATCAAATGGGAAATAAACCTAGGTGATAGATTTCCTTATTTCCTGATATAGATTTTCCCCAAATTAGGTGACACCTAAAGTAAAAAATGATGCCCAAACTCAAACTCTAGTGGTTGCATATTATGGTTAGCATAATATTTTTTCATGTTATTCATGGTTACCAAATGCCTCCTAATCAAATGAACCTAATCAGATGAATCCTGCATGAGACTAGGCCCAATAATCATTAAATAACCTATCTCCAACTAGAAAAGAGGTGAATGACATGATGTTCCATAAAATTTTTCAAAAGGTACCATATGGATTGATGCATGGAAGCTATTATTATGTGAAAACTCTATGAGTTCCATATGTCACTCCTAGGAACCACCAAAATCCAAAACAAATGCTCAAAAAATATTATCTAGAACTTGAACAGTCTACTCAAACTGAACATGAGTCCAAGGATGATAGGATGTTCTCAAAATAACTTATGATCCAATATCCCTCTAAATACCCTACTAAAACCATTATGTGAAATGAGGATCTCTGTCAGAAAAAATACACCTTAGAACACTGTGCAACCAGACCATCTCATGGACATACAGAATACCCAAATAATAAAATGTGAGGGTCTCCCTAATAGGTAAGAAGTGTGAAAAATTCATCATTTGATCCATGATCACCCATAATATATCATTCTTATGAGTTTTATTGGGTAATCCTATCACACTATCCATAGTGACATCATCCCATTTCTACTTAGGAATGGGCGATGCTCAAATTTCACCTACTGAAAAATGAAACATCTCACCTCAAATACCACTACCAGATTCTTCATTCCTAAATAATAATACTGTCTACTGAGATCACAATACATCTTTGTCAAATTGGGATATACGACCCATCTAGAAGCAAGAAAGTCTCTCATCATCTCCTCATGCAATCCCATAGTAATCCATACTCATCTATGAAAAAGAAGAGAATTTCTATAGCCAAGACACCATCTAGATGGTGTCTCCCTACCATATAAGATGTCTCTTAGAACTAAGACGTCCAGATCAGATAACTACTCTGTCTTGATCCAGTCCAAAATAAAGGGTATAATAGATGTCAAAGTCAAAGGTAATCATCCTCGAGACTCTTGAACATATAGATACAAGTATGAAAAGAGTTCCATCATTATCCACTCATTAAAAGACTCCCACACTACCCATGTTTTCATCTTCTAGCTCAAAGACTCAAAAATTATGTTTCCCTTTCTTTGTATATAATACAACTCAAAGTCGAAAGACCATAGATACATGACCCACATATAATGGATAAGGTTTAGGTCTTACTAAGAAATCATGTACCTATGGATCTTGTGGTCTTTGTACACCACAACACTCTCACCCATAATATAGTGCCTCCAATACCTCAGAGAATATACCACCATAGCTAACTCCAGATCATGAGTATGATAATTATTCTCATATGGTCTCAACTTTCTAAAGAAACAAGCAATCACTCAATCCTCTTGTGTCAGAACTATTCCGAGTGTAAATCATATGAGTCATAGTACACGGTATAAGATTTACCCATAATAGGTAAAGTGAGGGTAGGCGTTGAGGTCATCCTACCTTTTAGATCCTAAAAATATCTCTCACAAGTATCTAACCAAACAAAATTCACTCTCTTCTTGGTCGTCACTGACATTGGTGCTGCCAAATGGGAGACGTTTTAAATAAAACACTGACTATAACCAACTAAACAAAGAAAACTCTAAATATCAATGAAATTCTTGGGTTTATCCCAAGATACCATAGCTATAACCCTCTCTAAGTCCACTAACACTCCTACCTCTTAGATGAAATGGACAAAAAAAAGTGCACTTTATCAATTTAGAAACTAAATTTGGTTAGCTTGGGGTAAATATGATTCTATTTCAATGTAATCAAGATGATATCATAATGTATGGAATGATCATCTTCTGACTGGAAGTACAATAAGATGTCAAAAATAAAAAACCAGAACAAACCAGTGTAGAAAAGGATAGAATATTTGATTCATCAAGATCATGAAAACTTCTCGTGCATTTGTAAAAATAAATGGAATCACCAAGAACTCACAGAATTCATATATTCTCCTAAAAAAGTTTGAGGTATGTCTAATGTTATCACCCACAACTAGTGGTATCCTAATCCAAAATTGATCTTAGAGAAGATCTTAGTACCTTTCAGATGATTAAAGATATTTTCAATGCATGAAATAGGATACCAGTTCTTGACCATCATCTGGTTCAATTACTGATAATCCACACATAAACGTAGGGTACCATCAGACTTCTTGGAGAAAAGAACTAGAGAACCCCATGGAGATGTACTAGGATATATGAGACCTTTAACTTCTAGGTCTTCTAACTTAACTTTCAAATCCTGAATCTTTGTTGATGCCATTCTATAGGGTAGAATAGAAACTATCTATAATCCTAACACTAACTCAATCGTGAAATCGATCCCCTGATCTGGTGGTAAGCTGTAGAACTATTCATGAAATACATCCTAAAAATGGTCTAACACTAGAGTAAAATAATCCTACTTCACTTCACAATCATCCAGAATAAGAATTTCCATATGATCCATGAGATAATCCAATTTAAACTAAATTGGTTTTACAAGATTACCCTGAAGATCCCACTCACCTTGCTGAGAAAAGATGCCTCCTTATAGATATAGAAAGGTAACTATCCTCTAGTAATAGTCAATATTATCCTAGTATCAGAATAACCAGTCCATAAAAAATAAAATTATAACCCAACATTTCCATAAAAAATAGTTCCCACATGAAATGGTAACTGTCGATCTCTATAGAACACACCTTGTAATGTTTGATATTCTTTGACTGCACTCCGAATGGTGTATAAATTGTTAAAGCACCATCCAATATTTCCACAAGTAATCCCAAAACATTTGAAAAAAGATAAAATAAAAAGGAATGTGATTGTACAGTATCAAAAAAATTAAAGAAATTGTAGATGATACAAGAATCATACCTTTGATATTAGATGATGCTATATCCAAAATAGCTAGAGTAGTTTTAACAACATGTAGCTAACAAACCCCTCTTACCTAGGCTCTAGCTTGAATCCCTAGAGATATTATTTCTTCCCGGTACTTCCATTCCCGAATTGGGGTACCAAGTCCGCTTCCTCAACCTGAACATCCAGTGGAAATCCAATTACCTATCTACTGAGGAGTACCTGAGTCCTTACCAGAATTTGGTACCTCTCCAGATCCCCTACCATTGATCTACTACTACATACCCCTTAAAAACCTCTATATGTGGACCATAGTTCCTAATACTGACACTTCAAAGTGGGGTATGGATACTGAGGTTGGTTGTGGCCTAAATTTCTATAGTGAAAACAACGCAACAGAACACAGTCCTAATATGGTTTCCCACTTCCCTAACTACTCTGCCTACCATTTCCTTAGTGAAAACTATAACAGTGGAACTTCTTACCACTAGAATAAGAGATACCAGTTCACCTTGCTGAAATATCATGGACATATCTTGAGGACTCTCTCAAATTTCATTATGTGATGAGTTTCTGATTTATCACATCTTAAACAATACTTATATGAAATTTTTTTACCAATGAGATAATAACATAGTGAATCCCATACTGAAAATTCCTCACCCTAGAGATCTCATCAATAGTTAAAGATGGAACAATGTACTATAGGTTGGTGAAATGTTCAGTGTATTCCATCAGTCACATTCCCTCATATTTCAAATGCATGAACTCACAAGCCTTATCATCCATTAATGTCTATAAATATAATTGGATCAAGAAATTCATCTCAAATTACTTCCAAGATAACTAATCCTACTTCCCATCCTTCTCTATAATTCCCCCAATGATTGGTTGGTCTACAAAGAATATACTTAGAAAGCTTCACCCTTTTCTTTTTGAGTGACTTAAGATGCTTGAAGATCATCTGGACAGACTGATAAGTGTATTTCACACATTTATTTTAAAGTGTTTTATGTATTGATTTTTGTATTTAAATGAACAATATTTCCAATTTTGGATTGAATTGATTTGTTGTATGTTTTATAGAAGGATTCAACTAATATTTTGAAATGTAATGAAAAGGGATTGAAATATGAGATAAAATACATTTTATATCATGAGTGAAGTGAAGTGGTGTGACCTTAGATTTTTATGGAAGAAAAAAGATGAAAAAATTAAAGCATAATGATTTCATGTTGTGTAAATGTCGTGACTTTTTTCAAAAGGAAATTTCTATGTTGGGAAAGTCATGAAGAGGTTACAAGCATTGAAAGATAGTTAAATGTCATGATCCATGATTACACATCGCAAAGTGAGTCAAAGAATCAAATATGTGTATGAGATTCATGCAATGAGAAGGGAAACTCATATTAGGATTACATGATGTGTATCCCAGTTACACATCATTTAATTGTTGACACATAGAAAAAAAAATTTAATGCTGACATGGCCGAGGGTGTTACCTATTTTATTATAAATAGAGGCTCTCGTCTTCCCTTACCAGACACTTTTGGACCAGTGGAGGCTAAGCGACACTAAGGGATGACTGCTGAATGAAAAAGTGATGATCCAGGGCATGGATTCTCCACCATTCTTCACCACCTTTCCTCTTTAGGTACCCATGATGCTCATTCTCATCATTCCTAGAATGAGAGAGTAGTTTATTCAGCGCCGAGTGATATGATTATAGGGGGAGTGCTACTTAGGGATTGTTTTTATTTACTACTCATGTTTTGGATTACTGAAATTCATTTTATCACTTTCAAATCTATTTCATTTGCAATTTCATGACCATTGCTTGTGAATTTGGGCAAGTCATTTCACTGCATTAATTAATCACCTTAGTTTTCATATGACTATTATGCAGTATTGGATGGTTATATTTAAATATGGTTTTGGGTATCCTAGTTTTGTGTTTTCACCAAGTATATGACAATTCCAAATCTGAAATCACATTATTTGAGAAGGATTCCAAGGATCCCTACTAACATAATTCTTACACCAAGATTGAATAAACATATATCAATTAAATCCCTAGCACAAGAACCTGAAAATATTTGAACCTGGCATGCCTATATTTTAATTCAAACCCAATATTTATTTCTATCTTTTTTTCTTTCAAAACAATTAAACAACTACAATTTTCATTTTCTTAATTAATTTCAAACATACAAATCGTCCCTATGGGTTCGACACTTAGGCTTACTAAGTTCTACATTTTAGTTAGTTTGTATGAGTTTATTAGATTATTAATTTTTTTTAGGTCTGTAAGAAATTGACGATTCCCTATGGACTATCACAGACTCACTCCAGAACTCAGATAATTGGGGGGCCTCCCTCCCTAGTGAAAGTAGGAAGATTCTATAGTTGTAAATCTCTTGTCATCACATACATCAAAGGCACAGTGTGAGCCGTCTCCCTTTCTTTAGATCACATAACCCTCAAGAACCTATCACAAAACTAAATATTCATATGATCCTCATGAACTATAGGAATCTCTAGATCATCTTAATTGTGATAATGTTTATTACCACTATCATAATTCTCTACTTGAAGATGACAATGATAAATTTTCTCTATAATACAAAAAATCTCCTTAGAACACTGACTTTAAACAAAATCAACCTCAATAGGTTACAACAATAGAGTACCACTACTCTTGGTCTCTCTAAACATGGATTAAAAGTGTTTTAGCATGGAATAAAATTAATTTCTTTCCACTTATCATGTATATTAGTTAACCCATACTATAGTTCATATAAGAAAGTATATAACTCATGCAATAAATATGTCGCTATCATGAACAATGCATGTAAATATATATCCCTATGTTCCAATCATGCTGTGTGTATTCCTATATCACACCATACAAATCCAAAAGTATAAATCTCAAGAAATAGTAACATCACACATCATTTGAATAACCCAAGGTGAAATAACAATAACTATAACAAGTGAACAATATAAACAACAGTCCCATACCAGGGCACTCAAATTCCCCCCCCCCAAACATGGTTTAACTGCCCCCATGAACAATCTCATTACCAAGTCCCGAAACATCATCATCTCCTTTATAAATTTCCAAAATATTAAATCAATAGAAAAGAAAAATATTTTACTCTGATACCACTTTGTAACATCCCCCGATATAGTACTCTTTCACATGGACAAACCAGGTTGGTTACTGGACCCGTATTCCAGATGCTTCCGACTAGCAGCAAGGGTGTGATATGTATACTGGGGAGACTATACCCCTGATAAAGAGTATAAAAAATCAGAAGAAACCATAATAATAAATATCATAGTAATATAAAATAGTGGAAATAAAATACCATACAACTAGAAAAAAAAGATGAACTAATAACTAATAATAAGGAATCAGGTAATGAAAAGATGAAAAGTATCTAAATGTAAAACAAAAAACAATAAAAATAAATAATTAGATGAAACAAAATAATCCCAAAAGACCCTAGTCCCAAACCCCATTTTGGACCCATCCCCAAACTCCATCTCATGAAAGAAGAAAAAAAAAGCAATAAGGTCTATTTACCTAGTTTGAACTTGAATCCATGTAATTTTCTTGGGTACAATACGGTGGTCTGAATATGGCGTGATTAAAACTCAGTAGGTCAACACCATTATGTTTAAACCTAACTAGTATGATAAAAATTATATAAAAAAAAGAGATAATAGTTTTATTAATTAATAAATTAATACAATATAACAATCAACCTCCTTTGGCACAAATATGGAATATCTTTGAGCATGTATCACAACCATTCTAACAAACAACCATATGTCCATAGAAAATTCAAAAAAATATCGGCCGATCATATTTTATAATAATTTTAGCATGGGATTGGTCATATCCCACTCAATATAAGAATTACAGTATGGTATTGGGAAAATCCCATTAAATATTGGCATTCCAACATGGGACTAGGAAAGGCCCGCTCAATATAAGAATTATATCATGGGATTGGGATGATACTGCTCAATATAAGCATTACATCCGGTGACTAGGACATTCCTACTCAATATAATCATTACAACATGGGACTAGTCTGAGATCACTCAATATAAGCATTACAACATGATAACACAACAAGTCATAACAACAAGGATATCACAATATCACATAACAGTCCTCAATGGTTAATTATGAAAATTACGATTTATCTTTCAATTACACTTTCATTTATATTTCAAATGATAAATGGTCATATAAATAAGAAATAAGAAATTATCTAAGGATTCTATATCAATAAATCACCTTAGTAATAATTTCATGATAAAAAAACTTTAATCCATTAACCAATTCATGTTAGACAAGGGTTCACTCACCCAAAGGGTAGCCATAATCCCAATCACATCTATAATTTAATCCAAACAATATTAAATTCCCTTATTTAAAATTCATTAGTGAATAATTTAATTAAAGTGAACATTAAATTAGTATAATCAAAATATTGAATATACTTCACAATTAAACAGACCATAGGGTTATGTTTAGACCCCCTACCTTAACTAGCGATTAACGCATCACTTCCAATGGAAAACTCTAATAAGGATGTTGGTGAAGAAGATAAAACCAAGAAACCTAGATCACACAACATCTAGGTTAATCCAGATCCAACTATGGTTTAAATGATTCAACTTCAATGAAAAATAATGAAATAAGAGAGGGGAAAACCTAAGCAGAATAACTCTATAGAGATCATATGCTGAAATAGAAAGTCCATAATGTGAGTAAGGGAGTTAAAATCACCTAGAATTAATCATAGGTCAAAAGGAGGAAAGTATTAAATGAATTAATGAGAGAATAATATTGACAACACACTTAAAACCATTGAGCCTTATGATTACATGGAATGTAACCCTTTCACATCGTATATTTCCTCACTTTAAATATATGTTGAAAAACCCATCACCTCAGGTTACTATTTATCCCAATAAACACTTACATGGAATGAATTAGGTTCATGATGTGTAACTATATCCTATCATGAACTAGTTCATGACATTTTTATGGTGGTAGTTACAGGTCATGTAACATGTACACGAAATGAAAATGCTCTGCTTATAGTTTTCAACCTAACTTCTGTGAAAGTGCTCAAACAACCTATGAAGCCTACCGAACTCATGAGAAACCCTCATAAGTACATATTACACATTTATTACCAGACTATATTAATTAAAAAAACATACATCCCTAAACATTAGGTCATTTTCAATAACCAATGATCCCAATATATGAATAAGACTCAACCAACAAGGTTTAACAAAAAACTCAAAGGGGGGACATTTCTAGATATTATAGGTGTTGTATTTATTTTTAACCTCATTGTTGCTCATTGAATCCCATATACTGGCATGTAATCTTATGAATTAGTAATTATCAAACTCTTATCTTTAACAAATCATGAAATCATTAGGGTATGCATGTATCTTTTTATAACCAGGTCTAAGTTTTTTGATGATTTTATTCATCTCATAGAATGATTAAGGGATCTTAGCTTCACTAAATGAATCATGAAGAAACTCTAAAATTGTGGAAACCACTTTTTCATTAATTTGACAAAGAAACCTGATATGATACAAATTATCTAGAAAATATAACTTTGAATACTTCATACAACTTTTACACAATTCTTATTTTCCATTTTCAACTAATTCATATAACACATTTTTTGGTCACTGAAATTCTGAGAAATATTTACCTACTGAAGATCAACTGAAGGTTCTAGGAATCTATTAAAATATTGTACATTTTATCCTGTAAAGACAAATAAATCATTAATCAAGTTTTGAACTAAATTTTCCTCTAGTGGGTTACTTTGTGTTTCACTGATTGGATAGTCATTGTTTTGACTTTAAATAGCTTTCAATTTTCCATGAAAAATAAAATATACATATCTAGTAGGAAACCTTTTCAATATAAAGTGCTCATAACTTTTTTTTTATATTTTCCCATCAGTTGAATTTACAATCAGGACACATATGGTTTATTCTATCATCCAATGATCAATTTTTAATTGCATAATCTAAGAAATCTTCAAAACCCTTAGTATAATGAGGCATGTATCAAGGGAAATTATTACAAAATTTATCCATTAGTACTGTATTTCTAATATTCTCCCTATACATTAAAATATAAAGATATAATTTTTTAACAAAACCAGTATAATCAATTTTTAACATCACCCACCTTCTCCAGTAACTAGGGTAGGGTCTTGATTTGATAGAACTGAAATTCAACATAAAAAATGATTCAATATGACATGAAAAAAATAAGCAACATAAATGAATAAATATTACCCCTCACAATTGGTTTCCATGAAATAATGTCACTGAGGTGAGGAGAAAGCAACAAATATCTTGGAAGATTGGGATATGGGGTCATAAAAGTTCAAATTATGGATAGATAGGGGTAGAAAAAATCAGGTCAAGGTAGAGGGAGGAGAAGAATGGGTTCATGGAGAGAATGGGATTAGGGTTTCTTCCACCATTGGGGGTCATAGTATCTAGGGAAAGGGGAAGAGGGGACACCGTTGTGGGTCGCTACTAGGGGGAGAAGGGCCGTTGGGGGAGTGTGGGGGAGGGGAAGAGGGGTTACCACATGGGGAAAAGGGCCACCAGGGGAGGGGGAGGGGGGATGGGGAAATGGGTCACCAATTAGGGGATAAGTTTTATCAGGGGGAGGGAAATAGGGGTCACCACTGAGGGGTGACATGCCATCGTGGTGGGGGTGGGTGTTGATCTGGTGGGAGTAGGGGGTTAGGGTCAGGGACATATGGAACAAGGGGATAGAAGGGTGATGGGATTATTAGGGTATTTTTTAAAATGATTTAGTGGTGTTTTTAAACTAATCACCACAAAATCAAAAAATATAAAAAATATTTCACAAAACCGCCAATATATTTAAATAATAATTAATATGTTTTTAGCAGTGATTTTTAGAACTTCCTATAATAAGCCTCTACTACAACAATGTGACCTCTTCTCATAAACAGTGTGGAAGAATCTTCCATAACCATGACCCCATCTTTATCATCAGTAAATCCTAACATTGATGTGTCAAATTCATCATCACATCCACAAATTTTAACTTCATAACTATATAACTACTTCTACATTCACATCTGTGAACATACAAGAACAAAAACATGAACAAATCTAATGAATCTAAATGTAATCTCATACAGTATTAGTCATGGTGTGAACCCTATCTTGGGTGAGGATGATGAGTCTGAGGCAATGCTGCTTCTTTCCAAAGCATTGTTTGTCTTATATATTAAATAGTGATCATGATTTGACCTAACATAAGTTTATCATGTTGTATTATGGATACATGAAAATAAAATATTCAGTGGAATCACTTCATGGTGTTCTCACGGTGTTGCCTCATTCCATGACCCTTTTTATCCTCCTTCTAAGCACTAAACCATGCTGGTATTTTCTTCTCTATACCACCCAACCATGAGACTCTATTTAGCTTATTTCTACTTCCACTTAGTTATCCGGCCTTACTCATATGGTTCTAATATAGGGATGGACAAATGTTTTCTCCACCATATATATATATATATACATTTCTTTTTTCAATTATTTACTTCTTCACACATAATAATATATTATATAATTTTCCCCTTTTAGGGGACTTTTCCATTTTCCACTCCCTACCTCAACCCGAAAACCTTATGTATGGAGAATAAAAACCTCATGTATCATTCCCTTTTCCAAAACTCCCTTAAAAAATCTCCAAAATGCATCCAAACATTTTTCTACCAAAATTCATCCAAAACCATGAAAATAAATTTATTTCAATAAACACATTAAAAATAAATTTCATTTGGCAGGAATAAACTTTAAATAATAAAAATATAAATAAAAATATATGCATAAATTTATTTATTAAATATGAATATACATATATGTATTTAAAAATTAGACACACATATATATAAACCCCCGTCTAATTTGATTAATTTAAAAAATAGTTTTAATAATAATAATCATAGAAGATTACATCCACCCCCATGGAAAATGAAAAAAGAAATAAAATACCCATGGGGATTAAAACTGGGTGGGTAGTATCCAAACCCTCCATCCCTACAACTCAAACATGAGGCGGGTGGTAGGTTTAATGATAAAAATAATAAAAATAATAATAAAAATAACAATAATAAAAATAATAAAAATAATAACAATAATAATAATAATAATAACAATAATAAAAATAATAACAATAATAACAATAATAACAATAATAAAAAGAACCACAACAACAATAATAATAACAATAATTATTATTATATTAATGCATTACATAAATGTATCTATTATTTTAATATATAAATACTCTATACATATATAAATGAATTTCAATTAATGTATTTGAATTATAAATACATTATATATATAAGTATATAAAAATAAGTATATATATACACATTATATACTATATTAATATTGCAGGCATGTGTATATTTGTATAGAAAACATAAATGTATTTATAAATATATGTGCATTTATTCTATATTGTATATTTGTATAAAAAACATGAATCAATGTGAGTTATGTGTGTCTGACTATTATTTGGGGGGTGGTCCTAATGATGGAGGGGCCTATATAATATTCTATAGAGGGTTATCTCATGGATTCATTTAAAAAAAATATTATAGGAGGTTCAAATAACTACCCCTATATACTAGTTTTTAATATTAGTGGTTGTAGAACCAACACTATTTTTCAATTTTTATTCAAAAAAATATATGGATTATTTTTTAAATATTAGTTTTTTTATTTTAGAAGGGGCTATGACTATCCTAATATAACTGCCACTAAATCATTACATTACCAACACTTATAAACTTGGAATGCTAACATAATTAGATGAACATATTTTCTTGAAATTTCCATAACCACTCTTAATGAATTTAGAGGGGGTTATAACCATCACTAATTCCAATGAAGTTATCCATACAATGGTCTAGCCACTTGAGGTGTGTGTGTGTGTGGGGGGGGGGGGGGTGAATTAGTTTTCACCAACTATTACCAAATTCGAATTACTCTTATAATATTTCCCCCTATTTAGACTTTAAAACTATATTTGCTATTAATAAAAATAGATCCATTAATTTTTAAAATAGAACATCACCCACATATAATGTAGAATTAAAATTGAAGAACAATATACAATGTTTTTAAAAGTTTTGATCCCATCATGGGAAACATACTGCTTATTGTGATTGGATATTCACCTCAAGTCAAAAAATTTATAGATAGTGTATAATAGTGATCAAAATATAGATTGAGAAGGAATCATCCACCACTTAATACCTTCACTATTTTATTTTACACTAGAGTAAAACTTAGAGAACGTTTGACTTCCACTTCCCTAGGATGATCAATTATCTTCTGAGTAGGGTCTTTATACTAATTCTCATAGTCTTCATGACATAGTTTATACTAGAACCACTGATCTTCTATATTCCTCCTTTCAAAACTCTTTGAATATGATAAAAAATATATTCAAGATTTCATTACAAAAACATGATCTAATCCACTTCTTCAATAGAGTCTTCGACAGCCCTGTGATAATTTTCTTTAGTGCATGAAACTCGGTCTCTACTAGTTACCTGGAAACTAGATATTACAAAAAATCTGATCACTATTCTCTCTCACACTTGAGAGACAAATATGATCTTAAATACCCATTATCACTTCAATAATAGTGGATTGAATCATATATAAATAATAAAAACAATAGTTTCAGTATCTCCCTCAAATATTCTTCTTTTTTCTTTCTCACCACCTTTTCAATACAAGGTATCACATATCTTATTCTTCTAGAAATTTTTCTCCAACTAAAAAAATCTGTTCAATTGAGATAGGTCAAAATTATTAGTCTTCTTATTATTATTATTTTTCTTCAACATAATGGATGATATTATTCTTCAAAAAAATATCAGGTTCTCTATGTTTTCTTACTATGAAATTTATTGGTTTCTTTCTCTACAAGGATTATTGTTAGATTAATTTATATATTTATTCTTAGAATTTATATATTTTGAATAAAAAAATATATTTTCTATATATGTGATATAAAAAATATATTAAATATCATATAGTGATTCTTCGTCCCATTTCCTCAACTTAATTCACATGGGATGTTCTCACAATCATAATATATTCTCTGTTTCTTAACCATTTGTCTCTAGTGGTATTACATAGATACCCATTTTTTTCTTATCATTTTATCATAGTAGAGAAAATACATATTTTTTTTATAATTATTAGTGCTCTTATTATCAAAATAATTCCTCACATATTAAAAAATAAATCATTTTCCTTTATCATATGAAAATCATTCAACAATAACTATTGCATCATAACTCAAATCTTCACAGCATGAGTGATTATGAAAAACAAGTAAAAAATTCATCTTAATTATTAAAAAGTATATCAAATAAATATTCTATATGTTTTTAAGAATAAAAAAATGGGGTTGTGATAATTGTTACATTGAACAATAGTACAAGAATCATCATTTTTTCATTTACAGAGTCATTTTATTCTGGATGTTCCTCATTTTCAATTCATTCATTTTCTCATAATCACATTTCACGCATTGATATTATTTACCTGAATCAAAAATAAAAATTTCCTTAGTTATTATACATGAATAAAAATTCATTTTTAATCTTTTAATCATTGAATAATAACACAAAAATCCTAATATTTAATTTCCATTAGAATGTTTTATTAAAGAATTTATAAGATTTTATCACCAATATTGATTTTCATATTTTAAAATCAAATATTTATAGAATAGTGATCACCTCACACTCTTATCCTTTTATATTATTCAAATAAAGTCTTGAAAAATTAACATGATTATTTGAACTTGAATCACACCTTCATCATCATCTGATATTTTTTTTCATAATATTTAATTCTAGAAAATATCCAGCTTCTTAATTTTCTACTAACACTAACGTAATATTGTTTTAGGTAACAACCCCTTTTGTAAGACTTTTAATTTTCAAGACTTTGATTCTTTTTATGTCTTATGAAATTCGACTTATCCAGTTTTTATGATTTAGAAGACAAATATATATGTGTCATGAAATGTATTATGAGATTTTATTATAAGTATTAAAATTCACGAAATCTTAAAAAATTCCATTAATCTATTATGAACTCCAAACATAACCAACATTCAGCCACTACTATATGATTCAATATTCTCTTCAAATTATTACAAAACATCTTAAGTTCATTTTAGGCTTCCTTAAACTTATTAAATACTATTCCCATGGTCTTTCAACATATATAATCAATATATGTAATTTTATATAAATCTAACTACCTCTTTAGTATAGTTTTAAAAAAATATCCTTAAAATAATCATCCAAAGGATGTTAATCACTATATTCAAAAACATTTGTATTAAATAATTAATATATGGTATCTCCACAATTCTGGCATGATATTCTCAAAACATTGAATCTCATTTAACCACTTTTTTAATCACAACATTACAAGATATTAAACTACAATTTTAATATCCATCTCACAAAAAATAACTATAAATTATTTTAGGCAGTAAAAAAAATTATAACTAGTCTTTCACAAAATGAGAAAATCATAAATCATTTGATTTAAATAGATTCTACTTATCCAGCTAGTTATTACAAGACAAAATCTTCACTATTCTTTACCCATTAAAGTATGGGAAACCTCTATATCTTCTTTTAGTGTGTGGATTCTTCCTTCATAACTCAATACAACAATATATAATTATTTTTTTCTTATTGAAACAAAACACAATAAAAAACTTTTGGGTAATTGAATACCCCGCTTTGGATTTTTTATCAATACCATTGAACTGAATCACATTAAGTTCATATCAATAAGTCAATAATATCTCACAATTTCTCTCCCTATTTTGATAATACATTAATAATTTAAATGTAAGGGAATATCCTATTTTTGTTTTTAAAATAAATAGTTCACCTTTAATTTCCTTATACACTTTTAATATTCCCTTTTAGGGGAGAAACAATCAATTCCATATGAGAGAAGAATGACGCAACAATCCACATATCAAAGAGACATCCACTAATCTATAATAATGTTAATTGGGATAACACAATTTAGAAAATTAAATTGAATAATCTTGACTAAAAATATTTTTATATACTTTCTATAATGTGACACTAACTCTAACTTCACTTATTAAGGGTTGAGCAAAAATATTTCCAAGAAATTCTATGAACTTGAACTCAAATTCAGAAAACACATTAAAAGCAATCAAGTGTAAAAATATCTTTCTATTTTTTTAGTTTAGAAATCAACCCCTTAGTAACTACTTTTTAATAAAACAAAACAGAATGGGAAAAGAGATCATCATACCTCAAAATTCATTTTTTGAAAATCCTATCTAGAATTCCATATTCAATTATGACATTTTAAAAATTTAGAATATTTATTCATTTATTTATGATTATAGTTTAAGTTTGATACCAATTAAGATTATTAGTTGATATGTTTCCAGGAAAAATCTATTAAATAACACTATAATGGGTAAAATTACCTGCCTAGTTAGTGTAACTGGGATGAGACTTGGATCTCAACCCAAACACTCCTTTATTTATAGCTATAATTTCTTGATAAAACTTGTTTATTTATTTACCCTAGAATTTATAGTTATGAACTTCTTTAGTTAGAATGAATTTATTTTCTTCTTTAGCTTTCAAATTAGCTAGAATAGAATTATTTACTTGAGATATCGATGAACATTCTTTCTTTTGTGCTTAATTCATCTTTTTATCCATTTACAACTAGGATGACTATTTTTTTTGACATTATTTAAGAGAATGGCTATAATTTTTATTCTCTAAGGACTTCCTTTGTTTCAGTAGAAACTTTATCACAATAAATCTATAGCGATTTACCATTTTTTTATAAAACACCATTTATTAGGTAAAACTAAGATACATGTGTTGGGAGTGTTTCCCGATTGATTTCACCTTCCACATAACATATCAAAATCCTTTGATTTTCCTTTTTTAAGTAAATTTTCATGTTATAAATTAGGAATATCTTCCACAAAGCTAATATTTTATATTGATTTCTTTGAATGACTCACTCTTTGTTAAGAGATTTATCCCTTTTTCACTGTTATTCATGGCCATCTTGTAGTGGTCCATGATATGGACTCTCCTACCATAATAGAAGTATTTATTATTTTTTTGTTTAACATACTTAATATATTTATTCACTAAATTATTTGGAGTGGTTGAATACATATTTTTCTTTTATTTACTCCTCAAGTTAGACATGTCTTCCTTTCTTACTTGCTAATTTTTTTGGTTTTATTTTCTTATCAGTATAAGAGTTATAATTGATTGGTTTATACCAACATTTATAATCATTATGAACACCTATATTATAAGGTTTACATTAATTTTATAAGAAATAAAATATGTACATAATTAAGATATTATTACCTTTCTCTGAAGTATACTTTAGCAAAAAATGATTTTTCTTATTCAGCTCTTCTACCTTTGAATTTAGTCCATACATGATTTTAATATGTTGAAATATTATACCATAACTCTATGGACTTATGTCCAAATATCTAGTAGCACCACTATTGTCCAATGAATCTTCTTCCCTTGCATTTGGATATAGTATGTCTAGAATGAGTATCTTGATATTTTTGGATTTAATCATATATATTTTGGGTTCTTCTTAGGGGAAATCTTATCTTACACTTTCTCACATGCACCCTTGATGATTTGGTGGGTTTTTACAATTTTTCTCCTCCTACATATCTCTATATTTTTAATTTAATGGAACACTAGAAGATGAAACTATATAAGTACAAACAGATTTATCTAGGTTATGGGTTACCCATTTCCAGAATCATAGAGTATGTTGTTCATAAGATAATCTGAATCAATTTTTCCCACTAATATGAGTCTATTTTGAAAACAATACTCTCATTATAAACTTTCATGTATTCATTTATATTCTCAATTTTTTGGTGAATTCAATAATTTTTTTGATTATATATATTTTAGTTTTACTTCTAACTCAAGACACTTCATTTTGATGGTATTATTCTCATCATAAATTGATATGAATATTTCTTCATATTATATATTTATCTTATAATTTTTATGATCATGTAGTTTTCTACTTTTTTCTCAAAGTACTATGAAGTTCCTTAATTATTTTAACATTGAATACTAATTGATCTTTATTGACACCCTGAGTAACTTTATATGATTTTTAAAATTCATAGATCTTCTCCCCATAATCTTTACTTTTCTCAAATTTCTAATGTTTTGTGTGGGTGATTCATTTTTATAATATCTTAGCTAATAAATCTTCTATAGAGTTAGATTATAACTCCAAAAGTGATTTTTTATCACTTAGTATATTGATGAATGTAAATATATATGGAATGACTTCAATATGGAATTTATTTAAATTATCCTTAACCTTGAGGTAGAGGTCATCATCAAATTCAATGAAACCATTATCATATATTGAACATGATCTATTATTTGGATTATTTGAAAATTTATTCTTCATATTTTTCAAAATATTGGTATAAACATCCATATTTATGGAGTATAAACTGAATTTTTAATTTGAGGTAGTGATAAATTTTATTTAAATCAATAAATCATGTAATTCAGATAAAAACACCTAGGTAAAAAATTTTTAGATCCAACCAGGGGGAACCTTATTCTCAGATTCCAGCTGAAGTACCCCATGAGATAGTGCATACACTTAGGAAGGGGGATAAATCAGGTGTCACTAGATTTTATTAAATTCCAATTCCAATTAAATTATTTTACCCCTTTGGTCATTGAAAATATATTTATAGTAAATAAAAATGGATTTATTAATGTTTAACATATGACATCACACCTAAATGCATTTCAAGACTAAAATTAAATAGTAATAAATGGTATTTTTATAAGGTTCAACCACATCATACGAAACCAACTCCTTTCCATGATTGGTAATTCACCCTATGTCATAGATTTTTTTACTAGTGTAGAAATGTAATTACAATATGGGTTGATATGGTATCACCCTCCACTAAATAGCTACACTATTTTATTTTATACCTTAGGAAACCATTAAGAAGGTTTGACCTCTACTTCCAAAGGATAATTACATATATTATCGATATGTACTTTATAATTATTACCACTATATTAAAAACATTGTTTATACTAGAAACAATAGTATTATATGGTCCTCCTTTAAAAACTATTTTAATATGAACACAAATATTTTAGTATTTCACCACATCAACATGATCTAATCATCTTCCTCAATAGAGTTTTCAACAACCTTGTGATAATATTCTTGATTGTATGAAACTTGGTCACTACTAGTTACCAGGAAACCACATATTACACAAAATATGATCAATAGTCTCAATAAAACTTGAGAAAAATATAATTATCAATACCCATTAGCTTCTTAATAAAAAAGGATCAACATCTTGATAACGAACAACAACAATAGTGTTAGTCTCTCCCTTAAACCTTCTTTTTTTATTTCTCACTAATTTAACAATATAGGGTATCACATGTATTCTTGTTATTCTTATTATGATTCAAATAAAAAGATATAATAAATATAAAATTTTCAACATTCTTTTTCTTCTTCTTCTTCGATACCCCAAATGATCTTCTTCTTGGGTATTATTTTGGGCTCTCTTTATTTTCTTATCGAGAGATTTCTTAGTTTTTTCTCTATAAGAGTTATCGATTCAATAAATTCTCTCTTTCTTCTTAAAATTTTTATATTTATAAATAATAGAATATATTTTATAAATATTTTATATATAAAATATTCAAACATATTTTATGGTGATTTACCCTCTATTTTCTCTAACTTCTTTCACCTAGAGATTATTCCCATGATCACATCATATTCCCTTTTTCTCAAATATTTATCTCCAACAGTATCATAGAAATACAATTTATCTTTTATTCTCACTCAAGAACATATTTTTCATTAATACAGATTGATACTCTTATTATCATAATACTTCCATAAATATCCAAAAATAAATCATTGTCCATTATAGTATGAAAATAATAAAATAATAATCGTTGTGGCATTGCTCAACCCTTCACAGTGTGAGTTATACTAAAAATACATGATAAAATTAATATTAATTACAAGAAAATATCTCATATTGATCTCCTTAACTTTTAATTAGAATCACAAATGGGTTTGGGATAATTAATCCATCAAAGAAAAAAATTGAGCATAATCACCTTTTCATTTCTATAATCATTTATTATAGAATTTTTTTTATCTAGGATTAGCCCATTTTCTTAGAATATCAGTTAGATTTATTCATTCATTAATCAATAATGAATATCAATTTTCTTAATCATTATACTTAAATAAAAATTTAATTTTAATGTTTTAAGTATTGAATTATAGTATTTTCATCATCATATTCAATTTCCCTTAGATTGTTCTATTCTAGAATTTTCTAGTTTTTATAACCATCATTGATTTCAATATATGAAAATCAATGATTAATACAAAATATTATACTTTAATATTTTTCAAATAAAGTCTTGAACCATAGATTGAAAAAGCAACTGATTATTTTAAGTTGAATCATTTCTTCAAAATCATCTGATATGTTTTTATTTAGAAAATGTAATTCCATAAATTATCTATTTTCCCAATTTCTTACTAACTTTAAAGTCTTATGGTTTCAGAACACGTCGACTCATAAGTATTTTAATTTTCTGGATTTTTTTTTCTGTTTTTTAGAGTATCCACTAATTTTAATAAGACTTTTAAAGTCTTAGAAAGTTATTATTTTTCTAATTTTCGTAAATATAAAATTTTCATTATACTACATAAGTATTTTGATGTTATTTAAGTTCTATTACATTGCGATTTTTTTGAATAATCAAAATCCTTAAAAGATTCATCAAAGTCGTATGAACTGTTATAAAAGTCATATAAACTTCTCAATTGTATTATGAATTTGTTCCAAAGTCTTATGAAATACGTCTTATCAATTTTTTCTTTTTTAATAGTCAAAGTCATGCACACCATGAAATGTCTTACAAGATTTCACCAGAAGTATTATAAATTTACAAAAGTATTATGAAAAACATTAAAGTATTATGAATTCTAGACTTAGAATTTTTTTTCCTCAATTGGAGGATTTTGGATTCTCATAAAATTATCATAGAACCACTTGAATTCATTTCATTCCTTATTAAAACTTCTTAGAACCATTCCTATGGTCGTGCAGTATATATACTAAAATTAGTGTATTTCCATAAATCTTACTAACTATTTACCCCAGCTTGAAATTTTACTCCTGAAAATCCTCATCTATAGGATTTTCATCGCTATATTAATGAACAATCACACTAAATCATCTAGTGATGGTATCTATACAACTCTAGCCAGCTCTTCTAAAAATTTTGAACGTCATTTAACCTCTTTTCACTACTACAAATATTCCCATTAGAAGCACACAAAAAATGCCTTTAGCAGGGCTAAAAAATCTTTGTTTTCCTCATCGTCATTAAGGGGGTTTCCATTTATTAATGTTAAAAAAGCACTAATAAAGGGGAACATTTATCAATGCTAAAAAAAGCGCTAATAAAGGCCCAACCTACTGTAGTGTACTATTGGTATAATAGAACACTGTAACAAATACCTGTAACCAATATCCAAAATATATAATTCAGTGGAAATAAATTTTATATCAAGCATACATAAAAAATTACACTACTATATACATTTTAAACAATTTTTTGTATAATTACATTTACAATTACTATCCATAAACTTTTAAAAACATTATTGTTTAATCATCTTTGGAACCTGTGATCCACTCTCAAAAAATTCTGTTGATGGTATCAGTTACCAAAAAAATCACCTCAACCTAAGAAAAATAATAAAACTATATAAGAAAAAAATATTATGTTAGTAATACTATAATGAAATAAATTAAACATTTATATTATTGAATATATTAATAAGATGCCAATTTTAAATAAAGACACACTTGGAGTTATACTGATCACACCATTCATCGTATTGAGGTGTGGTTGATTCCTACTTCTCATAAATGAGTTAGGATTATTTTCCTACAATATCAAAATATCATAATTCATTTTCTCAGTTTTGAGTTAGTTACTTGTTATTTTTAATAAAATGAATGTCAATTTTAAATAAATACACACTTAGAGTTATATCGGTCACACCGTGTGTTATATTGAGGTGTGTATTATTTAAATACATAAAACATTACTCATAAATCATTTTCCTAAAGTACCAAAATAGTCCAATTGAGTTTTATTGGGTTTCATAATGTCAGTTTTATTTTTTACTAAAATTTCATTTCAAACTGGAAACATGCACTTTGAGTCATACAAAGGGATTTTTATGTCTTATGTAATTCGACTTATCCAGTTTTGATGATTTAGTTGACAAATATCTATGCGTCATGAAATGTATTATGAGATTTTATTATAAGTATTAAAATTCACAAAATCTTAAAAAATTCCATTAATCTATTATGAACTCCAAACATAACCAACATTCAACCACTACTATAGGATTCCATATTCTCTTCAAATTATTACAAAACATCTTAAGTTTATTTTAGGCTTCCTTAAACTTATTCAATAATATTCCCATGGTCTTTCAACATATATAATCAATATATGTAATTTTATATAAATCTAACTACCTCTTTAGTATAGTTTTAAACAAATATCCTTAAAATAATCACCCAAAGGAAGTTAATCACTATATTTAGAAACATTTGTACTAAATAATTCATATATGGTATCTCCACAATTCTGGAATGCTATTCTCAAAACATTGAATCTCATTTAACCACTTTTTTAATCACAACATTACAAGATATTAAACTACAATTTTAATATCCATCTCATAAAAAATAACTATAAATTATTTTAGGCAGTAAAAAAAATTATAACTAGTCTTTCAAACAATGAGAAAATCATAAATTATTTGATTTAAATAGATTCTACTTATCCATCTAGTTATTACAAGACAAAATCATCACTATTATTTACCCATTAAAGTACGGGAAACCTCTATATCTTATTTTAGTGTGTGGATTCATCCTTCATAACTCAATACACCAATACATAATTTTTTCATTTCTTATTGAAAAAAAAACACAATAAAGAACCTTTGGGTAATTGAATACCCTGCTTTGGATTTTTTATCAATACCGTTGAACTGAATCACATTAAGTTCATGTCAATAAGTCAATAATATCTCACAATTTCTCTCCCTATTTTGATAATACATTAAAAATTTAAATGTAAGGGAATTTCCTATTTTTGTTTTTAAAATAAATAGTTCACCTTTACTTTCCTTATACACTTTTAATATTCCCTTTTTGGGGAGAAACAATCAATTTCATATGAGAGAAGAATGAAACCACACTCCACATATCAAAGAGACATCCACTAATCTATACTAATGTTATTTGGGATAACAAAATGTAGAAAATTAAATTGAATAATATTGACTAAAAATATTTTTATATACTTTCCATAATGTGACACTAACTCTAACTTCAATTATTAAGGGTTGAACAACAATATTTTCAATAAATTCTATGAACTTGAACTCAAATTCAGAAAACATATTAAAAGTAAATCAAGTGTAAAAATATATTTCTATTTTTTTTAGTTTAGAAATCAACCCCTTAGTAACTAGTTTTTAATAAAACAAAACAGAACGAGAAAAGAGTTCATCATACCTCAAAATTCATTTTTTTGTAAATCCTATCTAGAATTCCATATTCAATTATGAAATTTTAAAACTGTAAAATATTTATTCATGTATTTATGAATATAGTTTAAGTCTGATACCAATTGATATTATTAGTTGATATGTTTCTAGGAAACAACTATTAAATCACACTATAATGGGGAAAATTACATGCCTAGTTAGTGTAACTCGGATGAGACTTGGATCTCAATCCAAAACTCCTTTCTTTATAGCTATAATTTCTTGAGAAAAATTGTTTATTTATTTACCCTAGAATTTATAGTTATGAACTTCTTTAGTTAGAATGAATTTATTTTCTTCTTTAGCTTTAAACTTATCTATAATAGAATTATTTACTTTAGATATCCATGAACATTCTTTCTTTTGTTCTTAATTCATCTTTTTATCCATTTACAACTAGGATGACTAATTTTTTTTACATTATTTAAGAGAATGGATAGAATTTTTATTCTTTAAGGACTTCCTTTGTTTCAGTAGCAAATTTAGCACAACCAATCTATAGCGATTTACCATTTTATATAAAACACCATTTATTAGGTAAAACTAAAATACATGTGTCAGGAGTGTTTCCCGATTGATTTTACCTTCCACATAACTTATCAAAATTCTTTTAGTTTCCTTTTTTAAGTAAATTTTCATGTTATAAATTAGGAATATCTTCCACAAAGCTAATATTTTATATTGATTTCTTTGAATGACTCACTCTTTGTTAAGAGATTTATCCCCTTTTCACTGATATTCATGGACATCTTGTAGTGGTCCATGATGTGGCATCTCCTACCAAAATTGAAGTATTTATTATTTTTTTAACATCCTTAATATATTTATTTACTAAATTATTGGGAGTGGTTGAATACATATTTTTCTTTTATTTACTCCTCAAGTTAGACATGTCTTCCTTTCTTACTTGCTTATTTTTTTTGTTTTTATTTTCTTATCAGTATAAGAGTTATAATTGATTGTTTTATACCAACATTGATAATCACTATGAACACCTATCTTATAATGTTTACATTAATTTTATAATAAATCAAATATGTACAAAATTAAGATATTATTAACTTTCTGTGAAGTATACTTCAGCAAAAAATGATTTTTCTTATTTAGCTCTTCTACATTTGAATTTAGTCCATCCATGATTTTAATATGTTGAAATATTATAACATAACTCTATGGACTTATGTACAAATATCTAGTAGCACCACTATTGTCCGATGAATCTTTTTCCCTTTCATTTGGATATAGTATGTCTAGAATGAGTAACTTGATATTTTTGGATTTAGTCATATATATTTTGGGTTCTTCTTGGGGGAAATCTTATCTTACACTTTCTCACATGAACCCTTGATGATTTGGTGGGTTTTCACAATTTTTCTCCTCCTACATATCTCTATATTTTTAATTTATTACAACACTATAAGATGAAACTATATAAGTACAAAGAGATTTATCTAGGTTATGGGTTACCCATTTCCATGATCATAGAGTATGTTGTTCATAAGATGATCTGAATCACTTTTTCCCACAAATATGAGTCTATTTTGAAAACAATACTCTCATTATAAAATTTCATGGATTCATTTATATTCTCAATTTTTTGGTGAATTCAATATTTTTTTGATTATATATATTTTAGTTTTACTTCTAACTCAAGAAAATTCATTTTGATGGTATTATTCTCATCATAAATTTATATGAATAGTTCTTCATATTATATATTTATCTTATAATTTTTATGATCATGAAGTTTTCTACTTTTTTCTCAAAGTACTATGATGGTCCTTAATTATTTTAACATTGACTACTAATTGATCTTTATTGACACCCTGAGTAAATTTATATGATTGTTAAAATTCATAGATCTTCTCCCCATAATCTTTACTTTTATCAAATTTCTAAAGTTTTCTGTGAGTGATTCATTTTTATAATATCTTAGATAATACATCTTCTATAGAATTAGATTCTAACTCCAAAAATGATTTTTCATCACCTAGTATATTTATGAATGCAAATATGTATGGCATGACTTAAATATGGAATTTATTTAAATTATCCTTAACCTTGATGTCACAACCCGCCTTCACCAAAAGGAGGGAAGGGTCAGCAGATTTCCATGCCCTTCCTTCTTTAAGTTGAAGGAGAGATAATGACCCCCGAAACCTGCCTTCAATAGGTCCCGGAGTGGCGACTAGCACCAAGGGTATAGAAAATTCTCGCAAATGGAAGGCATTACCCTTTTATTTTATAGGATCGAAAGATAAGGAGAAGAAAACCCAACAACACCAAGGTAGAAAGAAAAGTAAAGCCAAAAGTAAAATATTCCCACATGCATGTTTGAAAAGTGAAAGACACAAAGTGCAAAAAGGTGACTACAAGGTAAGTACCAAAAAGGAAAAAAAAGAACAACTGCAACTGCTCCAAAAGTCCGAGCTAGTAAGGTCCTGCGTTATCCCCGAAGTCCTCCTGGAAACTTGAAAGCAGTTTTATATACGTAGGGTGAGTATACAAGTACACTCAGTAGGGAAAACCAAGACTCTCGTGCACAAGTGGGGGAACGTACTAAAGTCCCGTGAGAAAAGAAATTAAACCAAACACCTAACAAGGAAAACTATCCATCCCAGGCCTCACCAAGGCTCACTCCCCAAATAACGCAAGTCAAGTAATATATATAATAAGAGCACATTGATGTTTGGGTACCCCGCGCCACTTTCCCACTGGTTATTGAGACATCCTACGCATCGGACCAATCCCGCCATTCTCACCGCAGTCCCACTGCCACACCCACCCGCACACACCTGGGCCACAACCACACGCAGTACCACTGCCGAATCCCACCCACACACACCTGGGCCTCAACCGCACGCAGTCCCACTGCTGAATCCCGCCCGCACACACCTGGGCCACAACTGTCACATGTAACCATGCCTGCAAACACCTAGGCCAGAACAACCACCGCCACGCCCGAAGAAACCTGGGCTAAAGGATCCACTGCCACGCCCGAAGACACCTGAGCCTCATCCCAAAGACACTTGGGAAACCACCTGCCGCACACACCTGGACAACCACCACAACACCCTGCCCAATGGTTCTTGGGCTAATAATGGACTTCAGGCCATCACAGCCTGCCCGAAGATACTTGGGCTATCCAGGAAAGGGAGCAGAAAAGGAGCTAATAACCAGCCACTAAGAATAGTGTTGGGAAAAACACCCTTCCCCCATAAATGGGGGTGTTCGTCACTGAGTGCTCAACTTGGGTGGGGCGCGAATAAGAAACACAAAGCTACAAGTATAGATATAGGTAACAAACACTCACCCAAAGCTTAGGTTTTCCTAGCCAACCTACAGAACACAACACCACTGCGTCCGAGTCACAGTTCACGACCCTTGCCCACAAAACCATTTGTCCCATTCTTATTTCACGTTCAGTTAAAATGTTCAATTAATTTTAAGCACTACTAGGCAACTACCATAAGCATAACCAAGGAAAGCGTCAAAAGCATGGATCAACCAAAACACTCGCACCCGGTTCTGTCAACAGAGGATCTCTCCCCAATTTGTGATATAAACGAGTACCCGCCCGGTCTCAAACTCACAACCACCGAAACCATACCAATAGGGAATCCCATCCCCCAAATTCACACAACCACCGAGAGTATAAAAGAACAGAGGATCCCATCCCCTCCCACATTTCCAGCAATCGGCCCGAAAGGAAAACAACCAACTACCACTACCAACACAAGCCATGGATTTTCAGATTTAAACAACTTAACACACTCCATGATTTCAAATTCCATGTGTTCTAACCGGGATTTATCATAGAAGGGTTGATCCTGGTGCTTTCAATTATTCAGCCGGATATACGTGATTAACCGATTCACTTTTCACAGCAGGAGTTTACAACCACAAACAAGCCATTTAAAACATCAACAGGGTTTATTAGTGCACAAACAACGACCACCAACGGCCTCGATTTTCAGGAGGCGCAAGCCATCACAACTCAACAAGATGGTCATAGAAGAAACAACATCAAAATATAAAACACCATCAACGATCACAGCCCCCCCATTCTCTTTCTTTATAGAATTCGTTCTTTATCTTTAGTTAGGTCTGGTTTACCCAATTCTACAGGATCAGAAGCACGCCCACCCCGCATGATATATAAAAGAGAGAGACGAAGGAGAAATTCCCTACTTGTTGATAGATGATCGACGTTTAGGCTGGGGGCGCGGAACTTTACGGATAACGATGCGGTGGTCCCGATCCACCAGAAGCTGTTTGTGAAAAGTCACGACCGAGGAAAGGAGAAACCACAGCTAACCCTTAGTTTATAAGAGTCGGGGACGGTTGAGGTGAAAATGAGAAACCGCGTAAGACGTGGAAGTCATGGGTTGACCACGCGGCTTGACTCATCATTAAAGGTGCTCGGTGGTTTAAACCGAATCATGAGTCAATTCAGTATTTAATTAAACTTTTGTGTGTGTTTCGGGTCTTTAAGAAACGAGGCAGAATATGGTTTAAAACCCTATCTGCGAAAAAGGAGCGTTACTGGAACAACTTGGCAAGGCCGGGTGACGTCGGCCGGTTCCACCGATCGGTCGCACCGATCGGCACCCCTTAAGGATCCGGATTTTGGCAAAGGAAGGGACCAAGGGGGGTCTGGGTCATCACATCAGATACCTCTTAAATGATTCTCGTCCTCGAGTATCACAACAAACCAGAAGGAAGGAGAGGGTCCGAACAACCATCTTCGAAAGATACCTCTTAGGAGTGAACCCCTGCTAACTAAAAACACTCCCCTGTCAAGAACCAAGCAACATACCATGCCAAACCGCCCGGTCATGTGGGTTTGGAGAGTTTCCCTCCCCCATGTCAAGATATTATCCACTTTGGGCGGCACTGACTCGCCCGCACGGGTTTAATCGCATCCACCTTAATGCGTCCTGATTAGGGGTCGGGTTCCCTCATCCCTTTAGCCGGGGCTTTTCACACACAACAGAGGAAAAAAACCAGTACATTTCATAGCCAAAAGTCAAACATTCTACCACAACAGGTACAAAAAGGAACAAAGCTCAAAACAACCCGGAGTATTGGGCACACATATGTGATTCCCTCTCCCACGTACTCTCTTCGAGCCCGCCATGTCTCCACAACACACGAACCAAGGGAATGGATCGCCCACGAAGCACCTTCTCCTTGCGATCCTCGATCATCACTGGTTTTTCCACAAAGGTTACGTCGTCCTCGATGTCCAGTTCACCCCAATCAAGGACGTGTGAATCATCGTGCAGATAACGGCGGAGCTGGGATACATGAAAGACATCATGTATCCTTAGCAGCGAAAGAGGTAACGCTAGCTGATAGGCCACTTCGCCGACCCGCCGCAACACTTCGAAGGGTCCGACGAATCTGGGGGAAAGCTTACCCCCCTTGCCGAACCTTCGTTGCCCACGCCGCGGGGAGACCTTCAAGAACACGTGGTCCCCAACCTCAAACTCCAAGGTCCTTCTCCTGGTATCAGCATACAAATTCTGTCGGTCCTGGGCCGCCTTCATCCTTTCCCGTATGAGCTGAATATTCTCTGTCGTGTTCTGAACCACCTCCGGGCCAAGGATGCCTGCCTCCCCTACTTCGGTCCAACACACAGGTGAACGGCATGGCCTCCCGTACAAAGCCTCAAACGGGGCCATACCGATGGTAGAGTGGTAGTAATTATTGTAGGAAAACTCTACTAGAGGAAAGTATCGCACCCATGACTCTCCTGAGTCCAGAACACATGCCCGTAGCATATCCTCCAAGGTCTGGATGGTTCGCTCTGTTTGTCCATCTGTCTGGGGATGGAAAGTAGTGCTAAGGCGTAACCGGGTGCCAAACGCATGCTGCAATCCTCTCCAGATTCGCGAGGTAAACCGTGAATCCCTATCCGAGACTATAGACCTCGGAACTCCATGCAACCGCACCACCTCATTCACGTACTTTCGTGCCAAAGCATCCACAGTACTTGACTCTCTGATTGCCAGAAAGTGAACCGATTTCGTCAACCTTTCCACCACCACACAGATGGCGTCGCACCCTCCTTGGACCTTGGGTAGTCCCGTGATGAAATCCATTGAGATGTCGTCGCACTTCCACTCGGGAACAGCTAAGGGCTGCAGTAGGCCGCCTAGAACCCGGTGTTCAGCCTTCACTTGCTGACATACTAAGAATTTAGCAACAAATTCTGCCACCGCTCGCTTAACTCCGGGCCACCAGAACTGTCTTTTCAGCCCCTGGTACATCTTGGTAACTCCTGGGTGCACCGCTAGGGGTGAGTTGTAGAACTCACTGAGAACCTTGCCACGCATCACTCCTGGAACAAACAACCTTTTCTGGAAAAGCATCCGGTGCTGACCGTCCTCTGTCCATTCTCTTGGAGCATCGCCCTGGTCAACCCGATCACGCATCACCTCGCACTCGGGGTCTCCCCACTGAGACTCCTCCACTTGTCGAAACAGAGATGACTGCACTATCATCTGATATAGGCAGCCTCTGCCACTATCCATCTTCGCATCCAGGTGTAAGGCAGCCAACTCCTCCATTGCCTTCCAGGCATTTGCCGACTCTCGGACCGCATCCTTTTGCGTCCTCCTGCTCAAGGCATCGGCCACCACATTGCCCTTGCCCTCAGTATAAGAGATTTCAAAGTCGTAGTCCTGGAGGAACTCCACCCATCTCTGTTGTCGTAAGTTCAAGTCCCGCTGGGAGAAGATATACTTTAAGCTTTTGTGATCTGTGAAGACCACAAAGCATTCCCCGATGAGGTAGTGCCGCCATAACTTTAGCGCAAAAACGACCGCTGCAAGCTCCAGGTCATGGGTGGCGTAGTTACGCTCATGGGGGCGTAGCTTCCTGGACCCGTAAGAGATCACCCCTTGTTGCTGCATCAACACGCATCCCAGGCCCTATCCTGAAGCATCACAATATACCTCATAGTCCATCCATTCTTCTGGTAATCTCAACACTGGGGCCCTAACCAGATTTTCTTTTAGGTAGCTGAAGGACGACTCGCATTGCTCGCTCCACACGAAAATCTGGTCCTTCTTGGTCAAAGCCGTCAAAGGGGCTGCTACTCGGGAGAAGTTGGGTACGAATCTCCGGTAGTAACCTGCTAGTCCGAGGAAGCTCCGGACTTCTGCCACATTCTTGGGTGCTGCCCAAGAAACAACTGCCTCAACCTTTGATGGGTCGACTGCTACCCCCTGCTCAGACACTACGTGCCCGAGGAAGTGCACTTCTCGTGTCCAGAACTTGCACTTTGACAACTTCCCGTAGAGCTGGTGCTGTCGGAGGACTTCCAAAACTGTCCTCAGGTGCTCTGCATGGTCCTCTTCTGACCTTGAATAGATCAGGATATTGTCGATGAATACCACCACAAACCGATCCAGGTACTCCCGAAAGATGGAGTTCATAAGCCCCATGAACACGGCCGGGGCGTTCGTAACACCAAAGGGCATGACCACGAACTCGAAGTGCCCATACCTGCACCTGAACGCTGTCTTCGGGATGTCGCTCTCTTTCACCCTCAGCTGGTGGTACCCAGACCGCAGGTCGATCTTCGAGAACCATCCTGCCCCTTTCAGCTGGTAAAAAAGATCATCTATCCTTGGGAGAGGGTAGCGATTCTTGATCGTCACCTGATTCAACCTCCTGTAGTCTATGCACAGCCTAAGACCTCCATCTGCCTTCTTTGCAAACAAGACCGGAGCACCCCACAGTGACGCACTTGGACGAACATAACCCCTCTTCATCAGATCATCAATCTGTATCCGCAACTCCCGTAGCTCTGAAGGTGCCATCCGGTAAGGAGCCATCGAGATTGGACGAGAGCCGGGCTGCAGGTCTATCCCGAACTCGATATCACGTCGAGGGGGTAGAGTCGTCACCTCCTTAGGAAAGATGTCCATAAACTCACGGACGATCTCTGGCACTTCCACCATTTCCGCATCTATTGATTCTACCATCAGCTCGGTCAACAAGGAGAGGAAAGGTTCCTTCCTCCTGTTTCCCTTCGGACAGCTCCGCTCGCCGGTGAAGGTAACTCGCTGGCCGTCCAAACCTAAGAACACCACCCTTCTTTGGAAACAGTCAATGACGGCGCACACAGAAAATAGCCAGTCAATGCCTAGGATGACATCGTACGGCTGAATCTGTAGCAGAAGAAGATCCCTAACCGACTGATGTGGCCCTAACATCAGTCTACATCCCCGACAAATGAACAGCAAGTCGGTCTGACCTCCAACTGGTGTGCTCAACACCAGGGGCACTGGAAGTCTCTCGGCATCTAGACCCAAGGCACGGGCTAGACTGGGTGCAACAAAGGAGTGCGAAGCTCCGGTATCGAACAAAGCATAAGCAAGAGTGCTAAACACATTGATCGTACCTCAAACAACCTCTGGCCCTGTTGGAACTGTTGCCTCTGCGGCGTGTAACTGTCCACGCCCAGCTCCCCTGCCCCTCGGCTGTCGGCCACCTCCCCGACCACGCCCTAGTCGAGGTCCCTGGGGAGCGCCCTGAGGTCGGCCTCTTCCTCCTATGTCTGCCTGCGGAGGAGTGGGAGCTCGCTGTCCCTGCTGCTACTGCTGGAAGGGTCTGGCTGGAAGCTGCTGCTGCGGCGGATGCTGGGGATGACTGCCACTGCTGTACTGCACCCGATCGGGGCACTGACTCCGGAGATGTCCAGGGCTCCCGCAGATGAAGCACCGTGGTCCCGAGCCTAAAGGGAAAGAACGTGGGCCAGGGGATTGAAACTGAAACTGCTGCGGTCTGCTCCCTGTGGGTCGGAACCTGGAGGGTCCCGATGCTGGAGGCCTGGTGCTGACGGCCTTCCCCTTCGATGGTCCCAGCTGGATCCCTTCTCGTGACACTCCGCCCAGAGCATGCATCCTTTCCACCACTTCGTCCTTCTTCTGGACCTCTATGTATGTCGGAAGGGTAAAGGGGTAACAGCATACTGGAGGGAGGGTCGGAGCGCCTCCTCCAAATATCTTGCCCGAGACTCCTCATTTGGAAAGAGGTCCGGAGAAAAACGTAGGAGGTCCTTGAACATGATTCCAAGTTCCCTCACAGACATGCTCCCCTGCTGGAGGGAGAGTAGCTCCTGCCTCTTCTCCGCCTTCATTGTCGAGGAGAGGAACTCCGCCCGGAACTCCTTCTCGAAATCCGCCCAAGCAACCTCAGACTCTTTCCTATTCCCCAGGTGAAGCATCCAACACTGACGTGCCGCTCCTCGCATCTGGCTAATAGCCAGAGGAACCCAGTACTCGGTCGGGGCCCGAATCAGGCTGAAGGCTATAACTAGATCCTCTAGCCAGCCTTCCGTCTTCATATCGGAGGTGCTGCCCTCATACTTCTCGAGGGCCTGTCGCTGGAAGGCTCGAAGAGTCTTCTGCCACTGGTCATCCTCTTCCTCTCGATCAGCTCTCTGCCGATTGGCCAAAGTAGTCTCAGGGGCCTCGATCGCCTGTACCACACGTGGTCGCCTTCCAGGTGCCATATCTGCAAGGTAAACAAGGAATGCCTAATCCCAAGTAGTGCAGAATATCGTTCTTAAAACTTCTTAAGATTTAATTTATTCTTAATTCCCAAGACATCCCAGAAACACAAGAACACAAGTCATTATGATGCATGTACCTTTCCTAGGGTCTCTACCCTGCAATCAGTGTGGCCTCACTTGGTCGTTCGGTAGGTCCAGAGTCCTTGCATCGGATCACGGGGGGACCTAAAATCCCGTGTCCTAGCCGGTCTTCCCTGGCCTAATTCACGCTCCAAGGTCACCCAACACCGTTTCCTTACCACCCCATGCAATCCTCACTGTGCCTAACTCCAGACTCCGTCCTATCTCTCAACCTTCAGGCTCTGATACCATTCTGTCACGACCCGCCTTCACCAAAAGGAGGGAAGGGTCAGCAGATTGCCAGGACCTTCCTTCTTTAAGTTGAAGGAGAGATAATGACCCCCGAAACCCACCTTCAGTAGGTCCCGGAGTGGCGACTAGAACCAAGGGTATAGAAAATTCTCGCAAATGGAAGACATTACCCTTTTATTTTATAGGATCGAAAGATAAGGAGAAGAAAAACCAACAACACCAAGGTAGAAAGAAAATTAAAGCCAAAAGTAAACTATTCCCACATGCATGTTTCAAAAGTGAAAGCCACAAAGTGAAAAAAGGTGACTACAAGGTAAGTACCAAAAAGGAAAAAAAAGAACAACTGCAACTGCTCCAAAAGTCCGAGATAGTAAGGTCCTGCGTGATCCCCGAAGTCCTCCTGGAAACCTGAAAGCAGTTTTATATACGTAGGGTGAGTATACAAGTACACTCAGTAGGGAAAACGAAGACTCTCGTGCACAAGTGGGGGAAAGTACTAAAGTCCCGTGAGAAAAGAAAGTAAACAAAAAACCTAACAAGGAAAACTATCCATCCCAGGCCTCACCAAGGCTCACTCCCCAAATAACGCAAGTGAAGTAATATATATAATAAGAGCACATCGATGTTTGGGTACCCCGCGCCACTTTCCCACTGGTTATTGAGACATCCTACGCATCGGACCAATCCCGCCATTCTCACCGCAGTCCCACTGCCACACCCGCCCGCACACACCTGGGCCACAACCACACGCAGTCCCACTGCCGAATCCCGCCCGCACACACCTGGGCCTCAACCACACGTAGTCCCACTATTGAATCCCGCCCGCACACACCTGGGCCACAACTGTCACATGTAACCATGCCTGCAAACACCTAGGCTAGAACAACCACCGCCACACCCGAAGACACCTGGGCTAAAGGATCCACTGCCACGCCCGAAGACACCTGGGCTTCATCCCGAAGACACTTGGGAAACCACCTGCCGCACACACCTGGCCAACCACCACAACACCCCGCCCGATGGTTCTTGGGCTAATAATGGACTTTAGGCCATCACAGCCTGCCCGAAGATACTTGGGCTATCTGGGAAAGGGAGCAGAAAAGGAGCTAATAACCAGTCACTAAGAATAGTGTTGGAAAAAACACCCTTCCCCCATAAATGGGGGTGTTCGGAACTGAGTGCTCAACTTGGGTGGGGCGCGAATAAGAAACACAAAGCTACAAGTATAGATATAGGTAACAAACACTCACCAAAAGCTTAGGTTTTCCTAGCCAACCTACAGAACACAACACCACTGCGTCCGAGTCACAGTTCACGACCCTTGCCCACAAAACCATTTGTCCCATTCTTGTTTCACGTTCAGTTAAAATGTTCAATTAATTTTAAGCACTACTGGGAAACTACCATAAGCATAACCAAGGAAAGCGTCAAAAGCATGGATCAACCAAAACACTCACACCCGGTTCTGTCAACAGAGGATCTCTCCCCAATTTGTGATATAAACGAGTACCCGCCCAGTCTCAAACTCACAACCACCAAAACCATACCAACAGGGAATCCCATCCCCCAAATTCACACAACCACCGAGAGTATAAAAGAACAGGGGATCCCATCCCCTCCCACATTTCCAGCAATCGGCCCGAAAGGAAAACAACCAACTACCACTACCAACACAAGCCAGGGATTTTCAGATTTAAACAACTTAACACACTCCATGATTTCAAATTCCGTGTGTTCTAACCTGGAGTTATCACAGAAGGGTTGATCCTGGTGCTTTCAATTATTCAGCCGGATATACGTGATTAACCGATTCACTTTTCACAGCAGGAGTTTACAACCACAAACAAGCCATTTAAAACATCAACAGGGTTTATTAGTGCACAAACAACGACCACCAACGGCCTCGATTTTCAGGAGGCGCAAGCCAGCACAACTCAACAAGATGGTCATAGAAGAAACAACATCAAAATATTAAACACCATCAACGATCACAGCCCCCCCATTCTTTTTCTTTATAGAATTCGTTCTTTATCTTTAGTTAGGTCTGGTTTACCCAATTCTACAGGATCAAAAGCACGCCCACCCCGCATGATACATAAAAGAGAGAGATGAAGGAGAAATTCCCTACTTGTTGATAGATGATCGACGTTTAGGCCGGGGGCGTGGAACTTTACGGATAACGATGCGGCGGTCCTGATGCACCAGAAGCTGTTTGTGAAAAGTCACGACCAAGGAAAGGAGAAACCACAACTAACCCTTAGTTTATAAGAGCCGGGGACGGTTGAGGTGAAAACGCGAAACCGCGTAAGACATGGAAGTCGTGGGTTGACCACGCAGCTTGACTCATCATTAAAGGTGCTGGGTGGTTTAAACCGACTCATGAGTCGATTCAGTATTTAATTAAACTTTTGTGCGTGTTTCGGGTCTTTAAGAAACGAGGCAGAATAGGGTTTAAAACCCTATCTGCGAAAAAGGAGCGTTACTGGAACAACTTGGCAAGGCCGGGTGACGTCGGCCGGTTCCGCCGATCGGTCACACCGATCGGTCTCACCGATCGGTCGCCGGCACCCCTTAAGGATCCGGATTTTGGCAAAGGAAGCGACCAAGGGGGGTCTGGGTCATCACACTTGAGGTAGAGGTCATCATCAAATTCAATAAAACCATTATCATATATTGAACATGATATATTCTTTGGCTTATTTGAAAATTTATTCTTCATATTTTTTAAAATATTGGAATAAACCTCCATCTTTATAGAATATAAACTGAATTTTTAATTTGAGGTAGTTCTAAATTTTATTCAAATCAACAAATCATGTAATTAAGATAAAAACACCTAAGTAAAAATTTATTAGATCCAACTAGGGGGAACCTTATTCTCAGATTCCAGTTGAAGTACCCCACAAGATAGTGCATACACTTAGGAAGGGGGATAAATCAGGTGTCACTAGATTTTATTAAATTCCAATTCCAATTTAATTATTTTACCCCTTTGTTCATTGAAAATATATTTCTAGTAAATAAAAATGGTTTTATTAATGTTTAACATATCACATCACACCTAAATGCGTTTCAAGACTAAAATTGAAGAGTAATACATGATATTTTTATAAGGTTCAACCACATCATATGAAACCAACTCCTTTCCATGATTGGTAATTCACCATATGTCATAGATTTTATTACTAGTGTAGAAATGTAATTACAATATGGGTTGATATGGTATCACCCTCCACTAAACACCTACACTATTTTATTTTATACCTTAGGAAACCATTAAGATGGTTTGACCTCTACTTCCCAAGGATAATTACATATATTATCGATAGGTCCTTTATAATTATTACCACTATATTAAAAACATTATTTATACTAGAAAAAATAGTATTATATGGTCCTCATTTAAAAACTATTTTAATATGAACAAAAATATTTTAGTATTTCATCACATCAACATGATCTAATCATCTTCCTCAGTAGAGTTTTCAACAACCTTGTGATAATATTCTTGAGCGTATGAAACTTGGTCACTACTAATTACCAGGAAACCACATATTACACAAAATATGATCAATAGTCTCAATAAAACATGAGAAAAATGTAATTATCAATACCCATTAGCTTCTTAATAAGAAAGGATCAACATCTTGATAAAGAACAACGACAATAGTGTTAGTCTCTCCCTTAAACCTTCTTTTTTTTTTCTTTCTCACTAATTTAACAATATAGGGTATCACATGTATTCTTGTTATTCTCATTATGATTCAAATAACAAGATATAATAAATATAAACTTTTCAACATTCTTTTTCTTCTTCTTCTTCGATACCCCAGATGATCTTCTTCTTGGGTATTATTTTGGTCTCTCTATATTTTCTTATTGAGAGATTTCTCAGTTTTTTCTCTACAAGAGTTATCGATTCAATACATTCTCTCTTTCTTCTTAGAATTTTTTTATTTATAAATAACAGAATGTATTTTATAAATATTTTATATATAAAATATTCAACAATATTTTATGGTGATTTACCCTCTATTTTCTCTAACTTCTTTCTCCTAGAGATTATTCCCATGATCATATCATATTCCATTTTTCTCAACTATTTTTCTCCAACAGTATCATAGAAATAAAATTTCTCTTTTATTCTCACTCAAGAACATATTTTTCATTAATACAGATTGATACTCTTATTATCATAATACTTCCATAAATATCCAAAAATAAATCATTGTCCATTATAGTATGAAAATAATAAAATAATAATCATTATGGCATTGCTCATCCCTTCACAGTGTGAGTTATTCTAAAAATCCATGATAGAATTAATATTAATTACAAGGCAATATCTCATATTGATCTCCTTAATTTTTAATTAGAATCACAAATGGGTTTGGGATAATTAATCCATCAAAGAAAAAAATTGAGCATAATCACCTTTTCATTTTTATAATCATTTATTATAGAATTTTTTTATTCAGGATTAGTACATTTTCTTAGAATATCCGTTAGATTTATTCCTTCATTAATCAATAATGAATATCAATTTTCTTAATCATTATACTTAAATAAAAATTTAATTTTATTGTTTTATGTATTGAATTATAGTATTTTCATCATCAAATTCAATTTCACTTAGATTGTTCTATTCTATAATTTTCTAGTTTTTATCACTATAATTGATTTCAATATATGAAAATCAATGATTAATATAAACTCTTATACTTTAATATTTTTCAAATAAAGTCTTGAACCATAGATTGAAAAAGAAACATGATTATTTTAAGTTGAATCATTACTTCAAAATCATCTGATATGTTTTTATTTAGAATATTTAATTCTATAAATTATCTATTTTCCCAATTCCTTACTAACTTTAATGTCTTATGGTTTCAGAAGACGTCGACTCATAAGTCTTTTAATTTTATGGATTTTTTTTCTATTTTTAGATTATCCACTAATGTTAATAAGACTTTTATAGTCTTAGAAAGTTATTCTTTTTCTAATTTTCGTAAATATCAAATTTTCATTATACTAAATAAGTATTTTGAAGTTATTTAAGTTCCATGACATTCTGATTTTTTGGAATAATCAAAATCCTTACAAGAATTATCAAAGTCGTATGAACTGTTATAAAATTAATATAAACTTATCAATTGTATTATGAATTTGTTACAAAGTCTTATGAAATATGTCTTATCAATTTTTTCTTATTTAATAGTCAAAGCCATGCACACCATGAAATGTATTACAAGATTTCACCAGAAGTATTATAAATTTACAAAAGTCTTATGAAAAACATTAAAGTATTATGAATTCTAGACTTAGAATTTTTTTCCTCAATTAGAGGATTTTGAATTCTCATAAAATTATCATATAACCACTTGAATTCAGTTCATTCCTTCTTAAACATTTCTAGAACCATTCCTATGGTCGTGTAGTATATATACTCAACTTAGTGTATTTCCATAAATCTTATTAACTCTTTACCCTAGCTTTAAATTCTACTCCTCAAAATCCTCATCTATAGGATTTTCATCGCTATATTAATGAAAAATCACACTAAATCATCTAGTGATGGTATCTATACAACTCTAGCCAGCTCTTCTAAAATTTTTGAACGTCATTTAACATCTTTTCACTACTACAAATATTCCCATTAGAAGCACACAAAAAATTCCTTTAGCAGTGTTAAAAAATCATTGTTTTCCTCATCGTCATTAAAGTGGGTTTCCATTTACTAATGTTAAAAATAACTAATAAAGGGGAACATTTATCAATGCTAAAAAAAGAGCAAATAAAGGCCCAACCTACTGTAGTGTACTATTGGTATAATAGAACACTGTAACAAATACCCGTAACCTGTATCCAAAATATATAATTCAATGGAAATAAATTTTATATCATGAATACAAAAAAAATTACACTATTATATACATTTTAACCAATGTTTTGTATAATTACATTTACAATTACAATCCATAAACTTTTAAAAATATTATTTCTTAATCATCTTTGGAACCTGTGATCCCCTCTCAAAAAATTCTGTTGATGGTATCAGTTACCAAAAAAATCACCTCAACCTAAGAAAAATAATACAACTATATAAGAAAAAAAATTATGTTAGCAATAATATAATGAAATAAATTAAACATTAATATGACTGAATACATTAATAAAATGCCAATTTTAAATAAAGACACACTTGGAGTTATACCAATCACACCATTCATCATATTGAGGCGTGGTTGATTACTACTCCTCATAAATGAGTTATGGATTATTTTCCTATAGTATCAAAATATCCTAATTCATTTTCTCAGTTTTGAGTTAGTTACTTGTTCTTTTTAATAAAATGAATGTCAATTTTAAATAAATACACACTTAGAGTTATATCGGTCACACCGTGTCTTATATTGAGGTGTGTATTATTTCTACACATAAAAAATTACACATAAATCATTTTCCTAAAGTACCAAAATAGTCCAATTGAATTTTATTGGGTTTCAGAATGTCAATTGTATTTTTTACTAAAATTTCATTTCAAACTGGAAACATGCACTTTGAGTCATACAAAGGGATTTTTATGTCTTATGAAATTCGACTTATCCAGTTTTGATGATTTAGTTGAAAAATATCTATGTGTCCTGAAATGTATTATGAGATTTTATTATAAGTATTAAAATATAAAAAATCTTAAAAAATTACCTTAATCTATTATGAACTCCAAACATAACCAATATTCAGCCACTACTATAAGATTCCATATTCTCTTCAAATTATTACAAAACATCTTAATTTCATTTTAGGCTTCCTTAAACTTATTCAACACTATTCCCATGGTCTTTCAACATTTATAATCAATATATGTAATTTTATATAATTCTAACTACCTCTTTAGTATAGTTTTAAACAAATATCCTTAAAACAATCATCTAAAGGATGTTAATAACTATATTCAGAAACATTTGTACTAAATAATTCATATATAGTATCTCCAGAATTTTGGAATGCTATTCTCAAAACATTGAATCTTATTTAACCACTTTTTTAATCACAACATTACAAGATATTAAACTACAATTTTAATATCCATCTCATAAAAAATAACTATAAATTATTTTAGCAGTAAAAAAATTATAACTAGTCTTTCACACAATGAGAAAATCATAAATTATTTGATTTAAATAGATTCTACTTATCCAGCTAGTTATTACAAGACAAAATCATCAATTTTATTTACCCATTAAAGTACGGGAAACCTCTATATCTTATTTTAGTGTGTGGATTCATCCTTCATAACTCAATACACCAATATATAATTTTTTCATTTCTTATTGACAAAAAACACAATAAAAACCCTTTGGGTAATTGAATACCCCGCTTTGGATTTTTTATCAATACCGTTGAACTGAATCACATTAAGTTCATGTCAATAAGTGAATAATATCTCACAATTTCTGTCCCTATTTTGATAATACATTAAAAAGTTAAATGTAAGGGAATATCCTATTTTTGTTTTTAAAATCAATAGTTCACCTTTCCTTTCCTTATATACTTTTAATATTCCCTTTTAGGGGAGAAACAATCAATTTCATATGAGAGAAGAATGACACCACACTCCACATATCAAAAAGACATCCACTAATCTATACTAATGTTATTTGGGATAACACAATGTAGAAAAATAAATTGAATAATCTTGACTACAAATATTTTTATATACTTTCCATAATGTGACACTAACTCTAACTTCACTTATTAAGGGTTGAAAAACAATATTTTCAAGAAATTCTATGAACTTGAACTCAAATTCAGAAAACACATTAAAAGAAATCAAGTGTAAAAATATCTTTCTATTTTTTTAGTTTAGAAATCAACCCTTTAGTAACTAGTTTTTAATAAAACAAAACAGAATTAGAAAAGAGATCATCATACCTAAAAATTCATTTTTTGTAAATCCTATCTAGACTTCCATATTCAATTATGAAATTTTAAAACTTTAGAATATTTATTCATGTATTTATGATTATAGTTTAATTTTGATACCAATTGATATTATTAGTTGATATGTTTCTAGGAAACAACTATTAAATCACACTATAATGGGTAAAATTACATGCCTAGTTAGTGTAACTGGGATGAGACTTGGATCTCAACCCAAAAACTCCTTTATTTATAGCTATAATTTCTTAAGAAAATTTGTTTATTTATTTACCATATAATTTATTATTATGAACTTCTTTATTTAGAATCAATTTATTTTCTTATTTAGCTTTCAAATTATCTAGAATAAATTATTTACTTTAGATATCCATGAACATTATTTCTTTTGTTCTTAATTCATATTTTTATCCATTTACAAATAGGATGACTAATTTTTTTTGACATTATTTAAGAGAATGGATAGAATTTTTATTCTGTAAGGACTTCCTTTGTTTCAGTAGCAACTTTAGCACAACAAATCTATAGAGATTTACCATTTTTATAAAACACCATTTATTAGGTAAAACTAAAATACATGTGTTAGGAGTGTTTCCCGACTGATTTCACCTTCCACATAACTTATCAAAATTCTTTTAGTTTCCTTTTCTAAGTAAATTTTCATGTTATAAATTAGTAATATCTTCCACAAAGCTAATATTTTATATTGATTTCTTTGAATGAATCACTCTTTGTTAAGAGATTTATCCCTTTTTCACTGATATTGTTGGCCATCTTGTAGTGGTCCATGATGTGGCCTCTCCTACCACAATAGAAGTATTTATTATTTTTTTGTTTAACATACTTAATATATTTATTCACTAAATTATTGGGAGTGGTTGAATACATATTTTTCTTTTATTTACTCCTCACGTTAGACATGTCTTCCTTTCTTACTTGCTTATTTTTTTGGTTTTATTTTCTTATCAATATAAGAGTTATAATTGATTGGTTTATACCAACATTGATAATCGGTATGAACACCTATATTATAATGTTTAAATTAATTTTATAAGAAATCAAATATGTACATAATTAAGATATTATTACCTTTCTGTGAAGTATACTTCAGCAAAAAATGATTTTTCATATTCAGCTCTTCAACCTTTGAATTTAGTCCATCCATGATTTTAATATGTTGAAATATTATACCATAAATCTATGGACTTATGTCCAAATATCTAGTAGAACCACTATTTTACAATGAATCTTCTTCCCTTGCATTTGGATATAGTATGTCTAGAATGAGTAGCTTGATATTTTTGGATTTAATCATATATATTTTGGGTTCTTCTTAGGGGAAATCTTAACATACACTTTCTCACATGAACCCTTGATGATTTGGTGGGTTTTCAAAATTTTTCTCCTCCTAAATATCTCTATATTTTTAATTTATTGCAATACTAGAAGATGAAACTATATAAGTACAAACAAATTTATCTAGGTTATGGGTTACCCATTTCCATGATCATAGAGTATGTTGTTCATAAGATGATCTGAATAAATTTTTCCCACCAATATGAGTCTATTTTGAAAACAATACTCTCATCATAAAATTTCATGGATTCATTTAGATTATCAATTTTTGGCTAATTCAATATTTTTTTGATTATATATATTTATTTTTACTTCCAACTCAAGACACTTCATTTTGAGGTTATTATTCTCATCATAAATTGATATGAATAGTTCTTCATATTATATATTTATCTTATAATTTTTATGATAATGTAGTTTTCTACTTTTTTCTAAAAGTAATATGAAGGTCCTTAATTATTTTAACATTGACTACTAATTGATCTTTCCTGAAACCCTGAGTAACTTTATATGATATTTAAAATTCATAGATCTTCTCCCCATAATCTTTACTTTTCTCAAATTTCTAATGTTTTGTGTGGGTGATTCATTTTTATAATATCTTAGCTAATACATCTTCTATAGAATTAGATTCTAACTCCAAAAATGATTTTTCATCACTTAGTATATTGATGAATGTAAATATGTATGGCATGACTTCAATATGGAATTTATTTAAATTATCCTTAACCTTGAGGTAGAGGTCATCATAAAATTCAATGAAACCATTATCATATATTGAACAAGATCTATTCTTTGGCTTATTTGAAAATTTATTCTTCATATTTTTTAAAATATTGGTATAAACCTCCATCTTTATAGAATATAAACTGAATTTTTAATTTGGGGTAGTTATAAATTTTATTCAAATTAACAAATCATGTAATTCAGATAAAAACACCTAGGTAAAAATTTGTTAGATCCAACCAGGGGGAACCTTATTCTCAGATTCCAGTTTAAGTACCCCATGAGATAGTGCATACACTTGGGAAGGGGGACAAATCAGGTGTCACTAGATTTTATTAAATTCCAATTAAAATTAAATTATTTTACCCATTTGGTCATTGAAAATATATTTCTAGTAAATAAAAATGGATTTATTAATGTTTAACATATCACATAACACCTAAATGCGTTTCAAGACTAAAATTGAAGATTAACACATGGTATTTTTATAAGGTTCAACCACATCATACGAAACCAACTCCTTTCCATGATTGGTAATTCACCCTATTTTATAGATTTTATTACTAGTGTAGAAATGTAATTACAACATGGTTTGATATGGTATCACCCTCCACTAAATGCCTAAACTATTTTATTTTATACCTTAGGAAACCATTAAGAAGGTTTGACCTCTAATTCCCAAGGATAATTACATATATTATTGATAAGTCCTTTATAATTATTACCACTATATTAAAAACATTGTTTATACTAGAAACAATAGTATTATATGGTCCTCCTTTAAAAACTATTTTAATATGAACAAAAATATTTTATTATTTCACCATATCAACATGATCTAATAATCTTCTTCAATAGAGTTTTCAACAACCTTGTGATAATATTCTTGAGTGTATGAAACTTGGTCACTACTAGTTACCAGGAAACCACATATTACACAAAATATGATCAATAGTCTCAATAAAACTTGAGAAAAATTTAATTATCAGTACCCATTATCTTATTAATAAGAAAGGATCAACATCTTGATAACAAACAACACCAATAGTGTTAGTCTCTCCCTTAAACCATCTTTTTTTCTTTCTCACTAATTTAACAATATAGGGTATCACATGTATTCTTGTTATTCTCATTATGATTCAAATGACAAGATATAATAAATATAAACTTTTCAACATTCTTTTTCTTATTCTTCTAAAATACCCCAGATGATCTTCTTATTGGGTATTATTTTGGGCTCTCTCTATTTTCTTATCGAGATATTTCTCAGTTTTTTCTCTATAAGAGTTATCGATTCAATACATTCTCTCTTTCTTCTTAGAATTTTTATATTTATAAATAATAGAATGTATTTTATAAATATTTTATATATAAAATATTCAACAATATTTTATGGTGATTTACCCTCTATTTTCTCTAACTTCTTTCACCTAGAGATTATTCCCATGATCACATCATATTCCTTTTTTCTCAACTATTTATCTCCAACAGTATCATAGAAATACAATATCTCTTTTATTCTCACTCGAGAACATATTTGTCATTAATACAGATTGATACTATTATTCACATAATACTTCCATAAATATCCAAAAATAAATAATTATCCATTATAGTATGAAAATAATAAAATAATAATCATTGTGGCATTGCTCATCCCTTCACAGTGTGAGTTATTCTAAAAATCCATGATAGAATTAATATTAATTACAAGACAATATCTCATATTGATCTCCTTAATTTTTAATTAGAATCACAAATGGGTTTGGGATAATTAATCCATCAAAGAAAAAAATTGAGCACAATCACCTTTTCATTTCTATAATCATTTATTATAGAATTTTTTTATTTAGGATTAGTCCATTTTCTTAGAATATCTGTTAGATTTATTCCTTCATTAATAAATAATAAATATCAATTTTCTTAATCATTATACTTAAATAAAAATTTAATTTTAATGTTTTCTGTATTGAATTATAGTATTTAATCATCATATTCAATTTTCCTTAGATTTTTCTATTCTATAATTTTCTAGTTTTTATCACCATCATTGATTTCAATATATGAAAATCAATGATTAATACAAACTCTTATACTTTAATATTTTTCAAATAAAGTCTTGAATCATAGATTGAAAAAGCAACATGATTATTTTAAGTTGAATTATTACTTCAAAATCATCTAATATGTTTTTATTTAGAATATTTAATTCCATAAATTATCTATTTTCCCAATTTATTACTAACTTTAATGTCTTATGGTTTCAGAAGATGCCGACTCATAAGTCTTTTAATTTTCTTGATTTTTTTTTTTTCAGTTTTTTAGAGAATCCACTAATTTTAATAAGACTTTTAAAGTCTTAGAAAGTTATTCTTTTTCTAATTTTCATAAATATCAAGTTTTCATTATACTACATAAGTATTTTGAAGTTATTTAAGTTCCATGACATTGTTTTTTTTGGAATAATCAAAATCCTTACAAGATTCATCAAAGTCGTATGAACTATTATAAAAGTCATATAAACTTCTCAATTGTATTATGAATTTGTTCCAAAGTCTTATGAAATATGTCTTATCAATTTTTTATTATTTAATAGTCAAAGTCATGCACACCATGAAATGTCTTACAAGATTTCACCAGAAGTATTATAAAATTACAAAAGTCTTATGAAAAACATTAAAGTACTATGAATTATAGAATTAAAATTCTTTTTCCTCAATTGGAGGATTTTTGGATTCTCAAAAAATTATCATAGAACCACTTGAATTCATTTCATTCCTTCTTAAACCTTTTTAGAACTATTTCCATGGTCGTGTAGTATATATACTCAACTTAGTGTATTTCCATAAATCTTACTAACTCTTTACCCCAGCTTTAAATTCTACTCCTCAAAATCCTCATCTATAGGATTTTCATCGCTATATTAATGAACAATCACACTAAATCATCTAGTGATGGTATCTGTACAACTCTAGACATCTCTTCTAAAAATTTTGAACGTTATTTAACCTCTTTTCACGACTACAAATATTCCCATTAGAAGAACACAAAAAATGCCTTTAGCAGTGCTAAAAAATCATTGTTTTCCTCATCGTCATTAAAGGGGGTTTCCATTTATTAATGTTAAGAATGAACTAATAAAGGGGACCATTTATCAATGCTAAAAAAAGCGCTAATAAAGGCCCAACCTACTGTAGTGTACTATTGGTATAACAGAACACTGTAACAAATACCTGTAACTTTTATCCAAAATATATAATTCAATGGAAATAAATTTTATATCATGAATACATAAAAAATTACACTACTATATATATTTTAAACAATGTTTTGTATAATTAAATTTACAATTACTATCCATAAAATTTTAAAAAAATTATTGTTTAATCATCTTTGGAACCTGTGATCCTCTCTCAAAAAATTCTGTTGATGGTATCAGTTACCAAAAAAGTCACCTCAACCTAAGCAAAATAATACAACTATATAAGAAAAAAAAATATGTTAGTAATACTATAATGAAATAAATTAAACATTAATATGACTGAATATATTAATAAGATGCCAATTTTAAATAAAGACACACTTGGAGTTATACCGATGACACCATTCATCGTATTGAGGCGTGGTTGAATCCTACTCCTCATAAATGAGTTATGGATTATTTTCCTACAGTATCAAAATATCCTAATTCATTTTCTCAGTTTTGAGTTAGTTACTTGTTCTTTTTAATAAAATGAATGTCAATTTTAAATAAATACACACTTAGAGTTATATCGGTCACAACTTGTGTTATATTGAGGTGTGTATTATTTCTACACATAAAAAATTACTCATAAATCATTTTCCTAAAGTACCAAAATAGTCCAATTGCGTTTTATTGGGTTTCAGAATGTCAATTGTATTTTTTACTAAAATTTCATTTAAAACTAGAAACATGCACTTTGAGTCATACTGGTCACATCTTGTGTTAGTTTGATATGAGATTTCTTCCTACAAATAATAAATTACTTATGAATTTCTTTCCTAAATTATCAAGACAATAAAAGGACGTTTTATTGGTTTTTAGAAATTGACACATGTTTTGAACTAAAATGTCAATTTTGAACTGATAACAAACACATTGAGTCATACCAGTTACACCATGTGTTCGATTGAGGTGAAATTTATTTCTACATGTCAAAAATGACTCATGCATCATTTTACTAATGTATAAAAAATTTTAATGTGTTTTATTAGTTATAAATATGTCACTTGTTATTTTTAATAAAATTAATGTCAATTTTAAATAAAAACAAAAAGTTAGAGTCATATCGGTCACACCGTGACTTAGATTGAGGTGTGATTTGTTCCTTCCCTTAAAAATGGTTTATGGATCATTTTAAAAAATTATCAAAATAATCCTAATGCGTTTGCTCAGTTTTCAGTTTTTCATTTGTTCTTTTTACTCATATTAATGTCAATTTTAAATAAAAATACACACTTGAAGTTATAGTGGTCACATAATGTCTCATATTGGTGTGTGGTTGATTCTTATATATCAAAAATCACTTGTAGATCTATTTACTAAAGTATAAAAACAATCCAAATTAATTTGATCATTTTCAGTATGTCACTTGTTCTTTTTACTAAAGTCAATATCTATTTTAAATAAATAGACACACTTGGAATTATAATGGTAAAACCATGCATTTTATTGAGGTGAGACTAATTTCTACCCCTCAAAAAATAATTATATTTTTTCCAAAATTATCAAAATAATCCCATTTTTTTTCTCAATTTTGAGTATGTCACTTGTGTTTTTTATTAAAATGTCATTTTAAACTAGAAACACACACTTTGATTCATATCCATAACATCATGTGTTGGTTTAATGTTAGATTTATTTATACACATGACAAACAACTTATGAGTCATTTCCCTAAATTATTAAGTCAATAAAATTTCATTTTCTTGGGTTTCCATGTGTGACATATTTTGAGATAAAATGTCAATTTCAAATAGATAACAGTCATTTTGAGTCATACGAGTCACATAATGTGTCGTATTGAGGTGAGGTTGATTCCTATACATTAGAAATAAATTATGGATCAATTTCCTAATGTATCAAAATAATTAGAATGTGTTCACTTAGTTTTTAGTATATCATGTGTTCTTTTTACTAACATTAATGTTAATTTTAAATATAAAGACACACTTAGAGTTATACCAGTCACATTGTGAATCAGATTGAGGTGGGGTTTATTACTACATGTCATAAATGACTTATTATTCATTTTTCTATAGTATTAAAACAATTTGAATGTGTTTTTCCTAGTGTTTAGTATGTCACTTTTTCTTTTTACTAAAATGTTATTTGAAACTAGAGACATGTTCTTTCAGTTATATCGGTCACATAGTGTGTTGGTTTGAGATGATACCTATTCCTACAAATCAAAACTAACTTATGAATAATTTTACTAAATTATCAAGACATTCTAAGAACTTTTTATTGGTTTTTAGTGAGTAATTGTTTTTAACTAAATCGACAATTTTAAGTTGATAATGGAATGTTTGATTCATACTGGTCATACTGTGTGTAATATTGAGGTGAATTTTATTACTACTCATCAAAAATTACTTATGTATAACTTTATGAATGTATCAAAATAATCCAAATATGTTTTATCTGTTTTCATTAGGTCACTTGTTATTTTTACTAAAATTAATGTCAATTTTAAATAAAAAGACAAACTTTGATTCCTAATGGTCACAAAATGCATTAGATTAAGGATATATTGATTCTAATATGTCATAAATTACATATGGATATTTTCCCTAAAGTATCAAAACAACCCAAATGTGTTTTCTTAGTTTTCAGTATGTCACTTGTTCTTTTTACTAAAATTAATGTCAATTTTAAATAAAAAGACATACTTGGAGTCATACCAGTCACATTGGGCCTTAGATTGATGTGTGTTTGATTTTGAAATGTGAAAAATGACCTCTAGATAATTTTCCTAATATATCAAAACAATACAAATTCATTTTCTTGATTTTTAGTATGTTACTTTTTCTTTTTAGTAAAATTAATTTCAATTTCGAATAAAAAGACACACTTAGAGTCATCTCGGTCACACTGTGCATATGATTGAAGTAAATTTGATTATTACACATCAAAAATTACTTATGGATCATTGTTCTAAAGTATCAAAATAATATAAATCAATTTTATTGATTTTGAGTTTGTCAGTTTTCTTTTTTACTAAAATTAATGTCCATTTTAAATACAAAGATGCACCTAGAGTCATACTGGTCAATCCGACACATGGTGTGACCAACATGAGCATCATTTAAAAATACACCTCAACTCGAACCAAATAATCCACCTATATAATAAATAAATTCTTATGTGATCAATACTAAAAAGAAATAAATTAAAAATAAGTATGAAATAATCCATTACTTTTATAAAAGTCAAATAATCATGATATATGTGTACATTATGCCATCAGTCATGCTTACAATTTCTTTTTAAACAAATATATATTATCTAGTGAATATGTTTATTTTTGATAGTCATAGTAGTATTGGAAAAATATAAATATACCATGGATTAATAAATATTTTAAATGAAATAATAACTCTCTTCATAAATTCCTATTTACGGATTCTAGTTTATTGATGGAATATGATCTCTCTCATAAATTTAGAAACATAATAACCATAATATCTTCTATTTTTTTGGTTTCAAACACTAAAAAACATTGAGAAAAAAATGTAATTTTTTTATGTGTTTGGATAGTGAAATCTTATTATATATATCCTGATGCTTTTATACTTGTAGAATTTATCAAACTCCTTTTGTACATGGACTGTCCCCATGCCATGATTTTCATGATATTTAAACATTTCCCTATCATAATAAAATTCTAATTAAAAAATAATAATAAATATATAACTTGACGTTTAGTTCCAAAATATTGGATGTAGTGTATTACAAATTGAAAAACATCATCATGTGTGTTTGGTTTATTGGGTATCCATGAAGTGAATCCAAGAAATAAATATTTAGAGTATCCAAATTGAATGTAATGAGAATCCAATGTTGTCTAAAAATAAAAAAATGAATAATTAATTAAATAAATGAAAATATAATTAATATGATTAAATTATAGAGTTTTACCCCTATATCGTTAGTATTATGAATAGTCTGTCATCTGTAAGTTTTCTTTCTAACGATTTGGACAATTTTTCGACTATTTCATTTATTTTTATTGATTCTATTTTTATTTGGTATGAAGAAGTGACATGAGGACTGATGAGTCAATATTTATGTTCATAGGGAAATCTCTTCAATTGGTTTTCATATATATGCTTGAAAAAAATATGAAGTTTATTTATTCATAATTAACATAGTATATCATATATTGGAAAAAAAATCTTGAAAGCACACCTCATGTATACATTTAAAATTTAGAATCTTAGCCATTAATACTTGAGGATTTAATTTACATCATAAAGAGAAATATAGTATGTAATAGCCTCTCCATATATTTTTTCTTAAAAACAACTATGTGAGTACTACCACTTTGAAACATTGTATTCACATGAACCTTTAGTGTTATTAAAGGTGGATATTGAATGGGTGGGGTAAAGATTCTTTCTAAAGATATTTTCTATCAGTTGGTTTATCCTTTAGATGGTTGTTATTCATCCATTAATTTCTCCACATTCCGTTTTTCAATGTGTAATAACATTAATCGTTTCAGACTTTTTTTTATTAATTATTAAATGTTTAACATGAAGAATAAATTAGAAATGAATACATCCTTACTGATTTTTTACAAGATATGATAGCCATGATATTAATGTTCCCATAGCTTGGTTGACCATATGAATATCTGTATCATCAAGTGAAATAGGTAGCTCAGTGCTTAGCTCATGAGATATGCTAATCACTACTCTCACAGACCTATTGGAAGTGGTTTTTGGTGTAGACTTTCTTCTTGGATATTGAATACGGTATCCCTCACAATAAGGTGATGGGTGGGTGTTGAAATATATAAATCAAAATTATTTTGACCCTACATAATATCATTATAGGAAAGGTATCAATGTCCTCCTCAATCAAATTTCATAGAAAAATTATGAGAATATTGATTACCTCATCTAAGACATATCTTTGATGGTAATGTCTCACCTCAAAGCTGGCGGGGGGTGGGGTGGATCTTTACACAATGGTTGTTCTTTTGTTATTTCTTCTCTTTTCTTCCCACCATATACTTTTATGGAAACTTAGACTGCCAATTCCATTTTTCTTCAAGGGAAACTACCCTTTCTTTCATCTATTCTATTTTTTTAATCTTTATCATCCTATTGTTTTCTTTTCTCAAAATATGTTCAGGGTAAAACCCCTAATCCTACACCTCTGACACTACCATACTATTATGGATGTTCAAGGACATTGATAATATGTGTTAATCTAGTAAATGTGTTGATGTTTCTTATGTATATGTCAGATAGAAAATATAGGAAAATAAGTAATCATTATTATTTAATAGCAATTTAAATATCTTTTTTATTATGTTATACCTACACATTTTTTCAACACTTTTTGGGCTTTTTTATATATTTGTATCCTGTATTTATTTACACATTCCTCCTTCCATAGCACATGATGTAGGATGTAACTGACTTTGGATTTTGATTCATCAATCTAAATATAAATAGAGGAATATAATTATGTTATTGTTTCATATCACATAAAAGTATTACATTAGATTTAAAATATGCACCAATTTTTTTTTCAAGTGAAGCATTACCCATCCTTAATTTATGGTAGGGGTACATTAGTTTTTATATCTTTTCCTTTTTTAGCATTAAGTTTATATTTAATAAATAAAAAATTCTCAATCAAAGTGATGAATATACATATTTTCAAACAATTTATTACAAGAAAAAATATACCTGGAAATATATCTCCCCACGATGTCCAATAAATACATACCAAGAATCTTTATTTATCAGGTGTGCATAAATATATGGTGGGTGTATGTTTATTTTATCTTTAGTATATTTAAGATAAAATCTTCTTATAATTGTGTAAGAGCCTATTTGAATCCTTCCAGTAATAATTAATACATATTTCTTTTTTATATTCATCTACTATAAATGAAATCTTCAAGGGACGATGAAAAGTAAGTCAATGTTTCATAATTTTATTTTTTAGTAAAATAAAGAAAGAATTCCATAATGTTACCCTAATATACTCCCAAATCAGTTCATTAATCATTGGAATAACCTGGTTCCATGAATCTATATTAATTTGAACGTTCTACCAAGAGATGGTTCTAATGTAACTACTGAACATGGACTTGTTGTGGTTAACAGGCCGACTGTGTGCATTTCATCCAACCTCAAATTTGATGCATTTTATTTTTTCCTTAATATTTTTTCTAAAACTGTCATGATATGGTGATATTTTTTTCTATAGCATCGGTTCTTCACAATCTACCATTTCCCCATATTCAACATTATCTATATATTATTCCTTTGGATTGGTAGCATCAACATGTGCATAATGACATTTTTTCTAAGAACAGGGACCAAAAATAGTTTTAGAAACCTATTATTCCTCTATATTGGTAGCACCAGTACATGAATAAGTCATTATCTGTAGAAGTGTTTTAACTTTTAATCTATATTACATAAATGCAATAGTAAATAGATAATAACACGAGTTAAAATAATGTTTACTATATAAAAATATATCCTGATTATTGAACTCTCTTTTTTAAAGGTTGAATGGATTTGAACCATCTATATATTATCCAAATACCTTAATTGTGGCATCATATGACATAAAAATACCTATCTACATTGGGACCACTAAAAATGAATATGACACCCCAATGAATGGGTCTCCCTCAATTGAATTTCCATCCGAACCTTCTCAGGTTTTGGTTGATAATACAAAAATTTACCACTTTCTATTTATGATATAGAGAACATAAAATAATTTCACTACATATGATGGAATTATAAACGATTCATATTTGTACCCTTCATTACTAAAATCCACTTTCATGAATCCCAATTCATCTATTTTAATATCACTCATGTTATCGACCCACTTGCATTAAAAAATAGAAACTTGGAATGTTGTATAATCAAACTCCCAGATTTTATTGATGATTCCAAAGTATGAAGTATTCACATAAATTGGATTTCGATCCTTAGTACCATAAACATGCCTCACTTCATCCATAAGGGTAACTCCACTATTTTTCATGGTACTATCTTCATCTTGTTCATTTGTATAGAATGTATAACCATTAATTATATAACCATTGTAAGATAATACATACACACTTAGTCCTCTAGCTATCCATTGAATCATTCTAAAATTGAATATGGATTTTCATTTGAATCCTTAAAAATATGGTCTTGAAACCATCTTATACACTGTTGATTATACATATTTTATATCTAGTTTTTATTCCTTGATAGATCCAAATGCCTCATAATTTATTTGTGGGTTTCAAAATATAGGGAAACCTCTAAAATATTTTGAAAAACGTAAAGATATCACTGCTCCAAATCTATAATATTTATTCTAAAAACATCTCTTATAGAAATTATTTCACCCAAAATCCACCCAATGTGATGAAAGTTTAGTAGAAAAATGATTTTCACACTGGACAGGTTGTTAGTATAGAAATCATTGAATTCCTCAAAAATATATCACGCTACAATAAAACCCTTTAGCTAACTTTATTTTTTTGACACACCCTTTCAAAATCTTCATATACCATTCAATGGGGGTACATCTATCTATAAGGTACATGATCAAATAGTTGAATCTCTCTCATGAAGTTAACCATCAAGTGAACCATAAAATCAAATAATGACGATGGAAAGAATATTTCTAGTTCACCTAATATGATAGAAAATTATTTTTCCATAGTGGGAAATTTAATTAGTTTTACAAATTTTCTATATATAAATTTGAAAAAGATGTTGGAACCATGGTATTTTATTCATGACTTGGAGTATGGTTTGTGTTTGTTGTCAATCCTCAGTGGACGTTCTGAATGTGTACCAATAAAGTGATCATACAGTTCAAGCAGACAACAACATTGAAGGTGGCACTGTTTCCCAGTGTTTGCCAAATTTTTGGGCCTGCAAATCGACAAATGGAGAAAGGTGATTTTGGAAAAGAGACTTGCGCGCCTTGTACTTGAATGAGAGGAAACTTGCTCACTATTTGTTCTTCAAGAACAGAACATAGAAAAATGGCAAAGGGATAAAGGTCACACAAGTTTTGGGCTGGTCGCGTAAGTGACTTGCGCGCTGAGAAAGGACTTGCGCGCCGATGCCTAGGTGGTTGGAAAGTTTTGCACCTATTGTTATTTATGACCAGAACTTTAAAATATGGCAAAGGGAAGGGGGTCACGCAAGTATTTTTTTGGTTGCGCAAGTGAGTTATGCGACAGAGGCTAGGCCAGTTGGAGCTGCGCGTCAGGACTTGATCGCTCTGAGGACACTTGCACGCCACCGTGCAGGGGGTCCAGTTTGCCTATAAATAGAGTACCCCCCTTTCTCATTTGTAACGAAGTTCAAGACTTGGATATTTTTCGAGATCTCATCGTAAAATTGGTTGAGTCGTGCAAGTGGTTGTTGGTCCTCACAAGTAGAGACTGTGCGCCGGTTGTTGGCTGCACGACCAAGGTCGTTTGGGAGTTAAAGGTGCAGAGTCACACAAGTTTAGAGTTGAAGGAGGCAGTGTCGCGCAAGTGTTTTGGTGTCACCTGCGCGCCGATTTTGTACCGCGCAAGTGACTTACACGCCATTCTTGAAACTTGCACGCCGGTCTTGGAGAAGCGTGCCAGGTGAGGTTGTTGTATGCCAGACCTTTTGGAGCTGCACGAAAACTGGAAGATTTCCTGATACCTTTAGTGCAAAGTGGGATTAGTATAGGAATGAAAGTTGGACTTCAACATAGCATCTACATTCAACATAGGATTAATTATTTTGCAATGATGAAGATACCTTCATGTCTATAAACTGAATGTGACTTCACCAAGGGTTGTGAGCCAGGGGAGTCAACGGGAGTGACCCGAGGGATACAGTGAGCTATCCCTGAACAATTGTAAAGGCAGTGAGCCTAGGATATAGTGACTGTTCCCAAAACATTGTAATCCACATCTAGTGAAGTTTAGTGGAATTAGGTACGACCGAAAACCTGTCAGCGTATGCTCCTTGGACGTAGCCCTTAGTGGTGAACCAAGTAAAAATTGCTGTGTTTTCTCTGTGTATGTGAATGTTTGATTTGTGACCATATTCATCATTAAGGTTCAACAAGTTCCTACCAATGTAGGAATAAGATACATCACATTAAAAGAAAAAGTTGTCACCCTGATCCACCCCTCTCCTCTCAGGGTGTCCCGAGGTCCTTCAAAAGAAACATATCTTGGTTAATGCCTGAAGAATATTCTTGAGAGAAATCCAATGTAAATATATATGAATTATATCTTGTATCAAAACATGATAGTAATGTGATTTCAGACCCTTTAATTTTAAATTATTCATTGAAATAATATTCCTGATATTTAATGAATACCCTTATGAAACATTTAAATCATAAAATTAGTTGAAAAATACATATCTCTCTATCTTGGAAAGAGTGTAAGCAGTTGGAGGAAGAAAATTTCATTTTCCACCCTTTACTGGCGCCAAATCTTCCTGTATTCCCATGTCAATCATCTCTAACCTAGCCTTAATTACATCCTTTGTTTTTTTAGGGGCAATTAGTAATGTTCCAGTGAAACTATCACATACAGTTTTTCAACATGCATAACATCAAGAAAATTTATAACAAACAGAAAATTCCAGAATGGTAATTCAAAATAAATTGATTTCTTTTTGCAACTAGTTTTTGTATAGTTTTTGGAAAAAGGTTTACCAAAAGAAGTGCCCATATCTTTTAATTTATAAAATAGTTTATCACCTGTTAGTAGATATGGTGATGTACATTCTTATGGACTTCCATCAAATGAAGTCATCCAAGGTCGATACTTATGTCATCAGGGTAGAAATATGTGATGTCCTAGAAACACAATATTTGATTAATTTTTCAATCTAATTAACTATATACCTTGTTCTCAAATGGGACACCCTTGACTTCCTTTAATGCCACATCCTAAAAATTTTCCATAAGAAAGAAGCTCACTTATCATCTAGTACAACATGGATCTCAAGTTGAAATCTTCATTTCTATAGGGATCATACAATGCAACACATGAATCCCACAATAATTTCAAATATTTGATCAATAGATCCAAATAAACATCAATATCATTACCTGGTTGTTTTGGTAAAAATATAAGAATAGCTAACATAAAGTATTTTCATTTCATACATAACCATTGTGGAAAGTTATAATCTACCAACATAACTAGCCATGTACTGTGACTACTTATTTTAAAAAAAGGAATCACTCCATTAGTAGATAACACATGATGAAGGTTTCTTGCCTTGTTTTAAATTCTGGATACTTGTGATCAACTCTCTTCCACTAAGGAGATTCTTTTAGGTGACAATGTTTCCCACATTTATTTCTTGTTTCTGCATGACACATCAATTCCCTTGGAGTTTCCTCACTTTCATATAGGCACTTAAATGTTGTAATGATTGGAAAGTACCATTAAATTTTTGTTAAGCCCAATTTATCTTTCTTGTTTTGAGAAGAACCACAATTTGGGCATTATTTAAGTGATTTGTGGTCCTTATGAAATATTATACAACAATTTGGACATACATGTATTCTTATAGAGATCATAACCATTAAATTTCGCATTCGTTTAATGTAATATTTTTTGTAAGAGAGATTATTATCTTATGTGAGCATATCATTCTAGAGATTAAGTAGTTCAGTAAAACTGGAGTCACTCTATACATTGACAACTTTTAAATTATACAGCTTCAATACAGCCCAAAATGTTGTATATTTAGTGTAAGCAGTATACAATGACATCTTTACAAAACTATTTAACTTCTCAAACAATTTTGTACAATCCTGAAGTTCATCTTCAACTATCATTTTCATTTCATCAATATGATCTTCGTCATCATTCACACCTATAATCACATTCTTGATAAGATATTCTTCATTGTCCACACTTGTAATCATATTAGATAATCCATAAAACTCAGTTCAATCCTAATCAATAGATATATTTGCTTTTTTCCTCTTATTTATTCCAATATTTATAACTTAGATATATTCTGTAATATATCAATTGTTATTTCAACTCCTATGGACAAATTAGTCTTGAATAAAAACAACATAAGCACAGGAAAAGGATTTGATAAGGGTCATATGAATGATATTTTTCAAACATAATGAACTGTTTCACCCCATCTTCAAAATATTTTTTCATATGATTAGAATCCATCCATTCCCTATTTATATCTATCATATTTCATTTAGTAATATTAATATTTAACAAAATAAATACACAAAAGGAGCCTTTCCAATAATGGGAACCCAAAAATTTAATTTTTCAAATAATTTCATCATTATTTGAAGGAAATTGGTAAATAAAATTAAGAAATCAATTACTCCATTGGTGGTAGGTGTTATCCTTCAAAACCATTCAAAAGATATAAGGGATGAGTCACATGAAAAAAATAGAATAATAACTGTTTAGGATATGAAGTTCATGTGAATGGTAGTTATTATTGCATTTTGTTTCCTAAGACTCATCCCCTTTGAAGCTAACACCAAATCAGAGAGAATATATAGTTGTGGAGGACTCTCCTAATTTAAACTATATAGGTAATGTTAGATGAAAAGTAGGTTTAGTATTTTTAATGGGGTTAAAAATTAATTTACCTTTTGTGGGAGTGAGATCAGGATGGATATCCTATGGGTTTGATATAGTTAGTGAAATGACCTTTCCATGGTGTTATTATCAATCTATATTATGTAGGAGGTGAGATTTGATGTATCTAAAAGGTCTCTAAAAGTTAACATGATAATATAAATATAGATAACACCCTTTATGAGTAAACCACAGTCTACCGATGCAATTATAAAATGGAATTAAATAATTTCTCCATTAGATACATTGTTGAACATGAAATCCAAAAAAGAACAAAGAAAATTTTGAAACTCATTCAACGCTCAATTAAAAGCATTCATCCATCTTGAATCCATTATGATTTAAAACACAAAATATTGCATACAATAAAAAGATCTTAATATTACAAATTAATTTTTTCAAAAAATAGTAATCATATTTTAAAATTATAAAACTCTAAATGTATAATTTATAGAAATAAATTTTATAAAAGTATAAAATTATTAAACTATTGAAAAATTAAAAAATATATATTGGTATAAAAGTATAAATTATGAATGTATATATATTTATATCAGTTTATTAAATTATAGACATATATAGAAGTATAAAATTATATATAAATTTTAAAAGAATATATATTTTAAATAAATATACATAATTTATAAATGTATATAAATTTATAAAAATATATAAAATTACATATCTGTTATAAAATTATACATAATTTATAGAATTATATAGTTTTATAAATTTATAAAAGTATAAATTATAATATATAAAAGTAAAATTTAGTAAATTATAAAAGTATAATAATTTATATTGAATAAAACTATAATTTTATATTAATCTATAAATCTAGAAAACTATAAAAATATAAATAATTTCTAAAATTGTATATTTAAACTATATATATAAATATTAATTACTATAGAGTTTATAAAAGTATATAAATGTGTAAATGAATAAAACCATAAAGTATAAATATTTTAAAAAAACTATTATTAAATTATATTAATATAATACAATACACTATAAAATTTATAAAAGTATTTAAATTTAAAATTGTATAAAACATTAAAATTATAAACTTGAAACACTTTGAATATGTCAAAAGGTAATTTCATAACTAGAATTTTTAGTGCTTCCTATATATATTTTTTAAAATCTGATAGATGGTCTATAAAATAATTATTAATGTTTTCCTTAATAAAGGCTTATAAAATACTTCAATAAAAAACTGGTTGTTTTGAAAAATTAGTTAATTTAATATAAAATGAGTTTTTATGAATTATGGATAATGAAAATATATTCATTGTAATCAACCACTATATCATTAATAAAAAATTATAAAATAACAATATTATATATATTGAATTTACATCCTTCAAAATATCTATATGAAATACTCTTCTATGGAGAGAGTGATATTTGTAATGAAATATATAAAATACACTAGTGCATTATTAATTAAAATATCAATTCTATTTTTAATTATATACATTATTGAAATTTCATATTTAGTTATATTATGCCCCAAATATATATTTACATTTAAAAAATCCCAAGATTTATAATAATGAAAAAAATAATATTTTTAGAAATATATAAAATTTAATAATTGATTGATAAAATTATATGATATATATTTTATTCATTTTTAATTACCATTTTTTTGTAATAAAAAAACTTCCATCCTTTGAAAATACATGTATAAGAAAGTTTTCTATTATAAATCACAATCACATTCATATATCTATTCCTTGTAATATTATAAAAATTGAATTTGTAATACTGTGTCAAAGGTAGGTTATATTAGACCCATGAAGGGGTTATACTTAATGTCACACATGCTACATATTCACCATACATTACAAATGAGGACTATCTATGTAAATCAAAACCATTAGAGAGAGAGAGACAAATACCCTAATATGATATGAAAAGAATGAATAAATATAGGAAAAAATAAAAACAGGAATAATTATATATACATAACACATATGGAATCATTAGAAATGACCATAAATGAAAATAAGAAAACAAATCATTAGAAAAAATGGAATGATAAAAAATACATGTAAAAATGTTAAAAATCATTACTTAAGTTGTTCTTTCAAATGATTGGATAAAATTCAGTATCCCTGGTTTAATTAGCTGTAAGGAGAAGTGATCTAACCCAATGAAATGACTAGAACTTAAAACTTTAGGACTATTTAAGGGAATGATTGGTCGGAGGAGGAGCATAACAAGTACGAGCCATCTAACTAGAGGGCCACTTCCTATTCCACAGTTTCTCAAAGAAAAGTGTCTCCTCACATGCCATAGTCCAAGATCAATAAAAAATGGGTAGGGACATAAATAAGACAAACAAAACTAGATCTGTAGTGAATATAGTCCTACACACCACTGTCAAAGACCATCGACCCCAATACAGTGTCGTTAGTGATAAAATTTCCACTAGATATGAAGCTAGGGCACCAAGAAACTGAAGACAAGAGAATGAGGATTATTATAGACTCTTACTCAAACCAGATACAACAAGGATATGAGCTATTCATTCAGTTCATTAACAAGAAGAGAAGACACGCGTAGGCAAGGTGTGAATGAAAAAAGTAGCATTGTCAGTGGCATTAACAAGATATATCCATCCATAGCCTAGATTTGGAGAGATTAATTCATCCAGAATGTAGAATGGTAGAAGTAGTACGTTCTGGTGGAAACTATGATAGAGATCTAGTTTTGTGAAATATTATGGTGTAAGTGGTGGTGGGTTTCTTTTAGGGTTCAATTTATAAGAACACGTAAATCTTTTATCAGTTATTTCTAAGAAACACTGATAAAGGTCAGCTTTATCAATTCTAAAATATAAATCACTGATAAAACTGACATTTATTAATGCTTTTTTAATTCTGATAAAGACAACCCTTTATCATTTATTTTTTAGTGTTGATAAAGTGTTATCTTATCAGTGATAAGAAAACACTGATAAATGACTAATCTTAATAATTTATTTATATTGTAAAATATATTTACAAAATTATATATATAATAAAAAAATATATTTAAAAAGTATATATATATAATTATTAATATATAATTCTAATTAAAATGAATAAATTTATTATTTAAATATATTTATTGTAATTTAATAATGATTTAAATATGTATGTATTTATTTATATTTATAATTCCAAATCAATATATTTAAAAATTATATATCTATAAAAATATATTCATTTATATGTTATAAAACTATTTAAATAAAATATTAATATATTATTTTTATTTTAATTATATACACATTTTTCTATCAATGTATATAAATAAACTACTAAATTTTTTGACTAATATAAATTTGTTTTTTAATATAAAATTATTTACAAATATATAAATATATAAATATATTTATTTATTTGTAATTAATATTATAAATAAATATATTTATAAATATTTGTATATAATTATAAATATATTTATCTAATTATATATATATATATATAATTACAATTATAAATAAATATATTTAATTTTTTTATATAATTATAAATATTTATATAAATATTATATTTATTTTTATAATTATATATATATATATATATAATTATAAATATTTTTATGAAGGGGGATGGCTTCACGAGAGCTTATCTCTCTTCCTCTTTGGCGATTAGGGTTTCTGCTAATTTGATTTTTCTTATTTTAATCACATGACTGAGCTATTTCTTGCATCAGGGGGATTCAACTCCCACAATCCGTCTAATTTCAAGTTGTTTCACAGATTTGTGCTAGTGGTGGTGATGAAATGGTAGAGAAACCCACAAGAAAAGATTCCTTATCTCTCTACAAAGGTGTGTCGATGCCTGAAATTCATTAAAAAGGCTATGTGGCTCATATCAAGGCATACCCGATCATGGTCATGGAGCGCTTCAAAATCGGTGAGCATTCTATAATTTCCTATCTTTTGTTACCCAGAGGTTCGAGTATGATGAAAGTTGAGGAGATATGTGAGAGGCTATCAGCCATTTTGGGGGTTTTCATCTTGGAAATGCGTATCCCTATGCCATGGATTCTTTCACATGTTATTCCCTTTCAAAGAATTGAAGATGAAGGCATGGGGATTTGGTTCCATTTCTCTTTTTCCATGTATGATTCACATACAAGAGTGGGATAAGCGTTTCTATCCATTTGAGATTGCCAAGTCTTCTGTGAAAATATGGGTTAGGGTATATAGTCTTAACTAGATACTTTGGAACCCTAAAATTATATCTTACATTTCTCTATCAATTTGTGTTCCGATAAGGATTGATAAGGAGACAAAGATATCTATATTTGTTCATTATGTACAGTTTTGGTTGAAATTGATTTAAATTCTTCTTTAGTTGATCACATTATTCTTTCACTGATGATGATGAGCTGGAGCTAAAAATTATGTATAAGAAAGTTCCCAAGTTCTTCTTAGAATCTAAATTAATTGGTCTTGAGATTTCAAACTGTAGGAGGAATGTTATTTGTGAGAATTTCTCTAAATGTGGAACTGAGTCTACTACCTACCTTAGGGAACATAAGAATACTCGGCTTTGTTCTGGTGAAACTATCCAGCCACATTCTGAAAGGAATGATAATCAAATGATTGATTAGAATAATGATTACACAACCAATGGGGGTTTGTGGTATGCTCAAAAATGGCCTTTATGTTGCTATCCAGATAGCCTATCCCATAATGGATACCATTCAAATGGTGTGTTCCACTAGTGGAGATGAACGGGTGCCCCGAGAAATGTGAGATAATATGATGGCATGAGTAAAACCTGGGTTGATGTGGTTGAAGAGGAAGAAGTTAGGGATGTTTCTGATTCTGAACATGCTGTGGATTGTGTTAATCATGTGGGTTCTGATGATCTAATGGATCAAGATATTCAGGAGGAAGTTGACCATCACTTCTTTCATGAGCAGTATTTAGCCTCAAATAAATACAAAGGTAAGAATAAGGGAGGTGTTGATTCACTTGTGGTGGTGAGGTTCAAAAAAACACTGACTTCAACTCCATGGATTGACTTTCAACCTACACAGGAGGATGCTCAAAGTTCTTCAAATGGTGGAAGCACTACAATAGATATTCCCCAAGATATGTGGGTAGTGGTTTCTCCTCCAAGATAGGGGTACTTTGAATGCCAATTTGGTCAGTTTAATGGATGATGTTCAACATGAGGAGATTAATATGGATCAAGAATTAAAATCTATGTAATTCCTAATAATATCTACTGATGAACAATGGAAGATGAATGATGAAATCAATATTGATGAAGCTTCAAATTTATAGGATAATTGGAACATGTTTGATGAGGCTGAACTGGAAGGTGCTTGGCAGCAAACAATGTCACAGAAACGAGGACAACATCTACAGGGTCATGGTAATGCTAACTGGGATACCTGGAAGGGGGAAACTAATTTGGGTGATATGTATCAATTATATTATAATAGGGGTCGTGGACACAACCGAGGTTGAGGCCCTAGACAAGAGCTCTTCTTAGAACAATAAAAACTTAAGGAGAAATATATAGTCCCTTTTCAGAAAATGTCCTCCCAATCTGAGTGGTATACTGTGGAAGATGATGGTGGATCACATTAGGATTGTGACACTTCTATTCTTTAATAGTTGTATTACCTCATGGCTGAGGTCATGTCTCTTTGTGTGACCACTTCCACTTTTGTTGTACTTGTCTTTTTTTCATCTTTTAATAAATTTTTAGGAGCAGGTTCTCCTATCTCCTAAACCTATTGAAAATAAATAAATAAATTTAAAAATATTTCTATATATTTATATTTATATAATTATAAATAAATATATTTATATATATTTCTATATAATTATAAATATATTTATATAATTATTCCTCATGGTCTTCACCGCTTTTCCTTATTTATATAATTATATATAATTATATCAATATATAAATATATATAATTTAAAATATAACAACTATATTTATTATCTAAATATATTTATTATAATTATATAATTATTTAAATATATAATTATTTAATTATAATTATAATTATAGATAAATATATTTAAAAAGTATTTCTATAAAAGTATAAATTTAATAAATATATTTTTTATTTAAAAATACTTATTGTAATTTTCTAATTATTTATGAGAACATAAATAAGTTCATGGGTATAACAAGATTGAAAAATATCAATCATAAAAAATGAGTTATGAAAAAATGAATAATAAGGGTGTTAATGTATAAATGAACATTTCATGAGTCATGAATACATGAAACATGCACGTGTCATCATAAGAATAGGTAATCTGACATATGGAACATATGTAGAAACCCACAATCAGGTCCAAAAATAAACTTATGATCCTAGATAGTTTCAATATACTCACGAATCAATATATGAACATAAACATGTCCATGAATATCATCATTTTCTCATGATATATATATATATTCACCCATTTCATTGGAGAAAAATATTAATATATAATTATAATTATATAATTATATAATTATAAATTTAATAAATATATTTATTATTTTAAAAAATGTATCATAATTGTATAATTATTTAAATATACATATAAATTTATTTACAATCATATAAATACTTTTTTAAAACATTATATATATGTATATTTGAATTATTAAAAAAAATATTAAAATATTAATATTTTTATTAATTATAAACATGTGTTTTTTAATTAATATATATAAATAAAGATTATTTTTGAATATAAATATAATAATTATATATATATTAATCATATTTTTATTGAATTTTTTTATTACTGCTAAGTATAGAGCTGATAAAGATAACCTTTATCAATGCTAGGAAAAAGCACTAATAAAGGATACACCTATATCAATGCTTTTTTAGCACTGATAAAAGTTACATTTATCAGTGCTTTTTTCTAGTGTTGATAATGGTGAGGCTTTTATTAGTGTGAATAAAACATGTAGTTACTTTACGTTGATTTTTGGTAGTGTTTTCAATCAAAGATTTACAAGCTATTCAATGCAATGTTCAATAGCCAGCTCTTCCAACCTCACTTGAAATTGTTGCAGATAGTACCAGAACACTGTAACTAGTTGTTAATTTGTGGAACAACTCATCAGTTGTCTGATTTAAATAGTACTTACTAATAATATTTTCAACCTCTTATTCCATGAAAGCAACTACACTCTTCTTTACCCATAAAATTATGGTAAAACTATAAATCTTTTTTCAGTGGGTGGATTCTTTCTCCATCACCCATTATACCAAGACATACTTATAGAAAATAAATACAATCAATACAAACCTTTGGCTGTTTCAGAGAAACCCCCTGTAAATACACAATTATTTGTAGTGTTACTTGAAAAAAATGAAAAAGATTCCAAGTCAAAATTAATTTACCATAAATCCAATGTATATTTTAGTAAATGTTTTATTTTGGAAATAATACTGTATCTTTAATCAATTTAGAAAATTATTCTTTTTATTGAACATAATAAATATTTGGGACTTCCAAAAATTGTTGGAAAATAATTTTTTTTTTCATCCCTTGTTGTATTTTTTGAATGTTGTTGTTATAAATTAAATTTTTGAGTTTTTATGCATTTTTTTGTCTTCATATTTTATAATGTTTCTCATTTCTCATGAATTTTATGTTTAGGTTATTATTCAAATTTTATTTTGGCTGACTTGTGATTTTTTTAGTCTTGGTGTTTTTTAATTTAGTCTCATGTGAGATGTAGTTCACCTTACATGAGGTGTGTTTGGGGATATTTATTCTCGCATTGGCCACTCTTGTGTAGTGGATCAATTAATCTTATGTGAATATTTGTTTAATCTCACAAGGATAGGGAACATAATAAAACATAAAATGCCTATGGATTCAATATTTGGTAGTTAGTGACTTTAACTAACATAACCAGTATGTTTAGGGTAATTCACTTGAGGTGGAACCTCATCGAACCATTCTACCATAGCATGTGTGTTCATGTGCCTCACCTGATGTAGTTGGGCCATGGGTATATCTAATTCTTACATGCACTTTTTTCTTGTGATTTTATTCAAACACAATGCATGGATCATTCTTACATAGGGAAAATTGTTCTGATTTATTGTATTGAATGATTTTTTCATGATCTCTCATCTATAAACATGTCCCTATTTGTTGAGGTAGGATGATTACCACAACTTTATTAGTTCTTGAATCCATCCTTCAGAGATAAATATTTTTTAATTTATGCTAAGAGAAATTGAGAGAGAAATATAGACATCTAGAAACTAAAGAGCCTATGCATAGCTTTTTTGAATGTGCTACTCACACATGAAGTTCTAAGAGATTCATTTTGGTGGAGATTTTTTACATTGTGAACTCAAATGATGAAAATTATGTTTGAAAAATTTACATATTTATAGTATGACATATCTCATCCTAGTATTTGTCTCCATGTTCTTAGTATAGGACTAATTTTGTAAGAATTATCTCACTTCCTTTATAGTTTTGTGTCTTTATCTTATATTTGTTTATGTATCCCATGTGAATGAGTTATTCTGTATAAGATGAGATTAGATTTCATATCCATGTCTTGAGTTCTTCACAAAACATTGATCCTCAAGAAATCTATCTTCAAACAGTTCCCCCAGTTCCATATTTTTTTAATTTTATTTATTGTTTCAAATTGTAATCATACCATTTACTTCATTACATTATAAAAGTATTGTGTATTGGTGTTATTTCCATGCATGTCAGACCAACATTCTCCATATCATGTTATATCCCTATGTTATTTACTTTCAGAAAGTTTGTTTTTCTAGTTTTATGCTTATTTTTTTCTTCTTTATGAAGAACATTAATAAAATAAATCCTTTATTTTTTTGAGTGGATATTCATGTTCCAAAGACCCCCCAAATCGGTATGAAATATTGATATCGAGTTAATAATTCATTCATTCAAGTTTAGAGTTGATAAGTATAATGAAGATAACGATTTTAATCTTCCGAGGTCAAGATCTGTTCCATTATTTTCTACAATGAACTTATAGATTCATTTTTTATCATTAAGAAACATGTCACCACCATGTACTCTAAAGGATAAGTAACCACCACTTGTTTTTATGCTGAACCTATGGTATTCTTGAAAATCCCACTATATGCTATTATTAACTCTCAGAGATAAGGTCTTGTGTGAAGTTTCATATGAGACAAATTATAAAGAAATTTGGTTGAATCTTGAACATTTATAGACAACTAAGTCTCATATAAGTAAATTTTAAAAGAATATAAGTATTTAAAATGTTAAATTGTATTCTGGTACTTTTTCTCAGGTTTATTTAGATGAATTTAATGAAGTATTGTTTGATTTACCTAACTTAGATATTAATATAAGTGATGAAGAATAGGAAATCATTTTTGATCATATTATATGACTATTTTAATTATTTTAATTATTTTATAATGTATGGTATAGAGACTATTAACTTATAGGAAGTTAAAGAAGTCATGTTGTCTAGGGTTCATTAGACCCTTGGTATGAAGGAGGAGGTTTGTGTGCTTAAGACCAAACTTCAGTTTATTAATCTTAGGGGTGAAATAAATAATTGTAAGAAAGAGAAGAAGGATTGAATTTATTTTCGGCATTTTAAGTGCCATCAGTGCAGAAGACCGACCACGTTAATATATATTGACATAGGATAACACTAGGTATATTATACACTGGAACAATGTGGTATACCATGATTTTGATATTACTAATATTCTCTGAGTTTTTTTAATATCTATTAGAGTATATTTAAGTTTATATCTAGGTTCTATTTATTTTTTTAATGCTAGAAATAACTCTATATGGGATTTTTACTGGCCCCTAGTTGAAAGGAATAGTGTGAGTAGGGCTAGTTTCTAGGTCTATTTATTTTACATTTGTATTTTTGAGTTTCAATATATTTGTTTTTACTATTAAGGAAGATTCTACTCTCCATTTGTATTGATTTATTGGTCTTCAAAATTCCATTAACAATTTTAGTGACATCGGTTTAGGAAGAGAGTTAAATATATGGTTCAGTAAACTATATTAATGTTTTTATGAGAAAATTTTATATTTATATGCATGTTTAATAATTGATAATAGTATATGATCTACTACAGGAAGACATGTTCCACTATGGTACATGATAAGGAGATAATAAGATCTGGATGATTATCATAGTGCTTAGGGTTTTCTGTTAGATTGAAAATTATCTAAACCAACTAATAGAATGAGCCAGGGTAGGATTACAAGAACATATACCATTTACATTTTTATTTATAAGGTGGATATTTTTTGTTTTATTTTTGATATTGTTACAAATTAAATTATGAATTTGTTAATTATTTTTTTTATAACTACAAATTATATGTGCTCTCTATTTTTTACATGAAATGTATGTTTCGTTTATTATAAATATTCATATTGTTTTTTAACTAGTGTTTTTTTCCTTCAGTTTTTTTGGTGTAGTTGACCTTCAGTGAGGTGTGTTTGGAGTTATTGATTCTCAATTGGGTTATTTTCATGTATCCACTCAGTTAATTATACATGAATATTTTTTTAATATCACGTGGTTGGTGGAATTAATTTGACATAAAACACCTAAGGATTCATTCTTTCAGAATGGGGAAATTCACCTAACATAACCACTAAATTTGGGGAATTTCACTTGATGTAGATCCTAGTTGAACCATATTATATAATTTTTATGTTAAAATGACTCACCTAACATAGTTGGTCCATATATATATTTCATTCTTACATTGAATTTGACATATGAGTTTATTCTAACATAACATAAGGATTATTCTTATACATGGATAACTATTTGGGTTTGTTGAAATAAATGATTATTATTTGTGCTATTATCCAAACACATATCCCAATTTTTTAAGGCATGATGATTGAATCACCTTTATCATTTCTTTAAATTTTCCTGTATAGATATAGAGTTTCTATATTTATGTTGAGAGAGATCGAGGGAGAAAGAGAGGGAGAGAGTTAGAGAATATAATGCTGATCTATAGATTTTACGATAGTGCCACTCAAGATTAGACTTTTTGGAGTTCATTTTGGTGATTATTTTACAAATTATAAGCTCAATGGAATATGATATTGGTTTGTAATGTATTTATACCCTAACAGAACCACACATCTTTTCTTGTGCTTCATCTCTAGGTTCTTGGTAATGGAATAGTTTAATAAGAATGATTTTTCTTCTTACCTAGGTATGTGTTGGTATCCTATTTTTATTCAAGTTACATTTGAGAATGAGAAAGTTTATCCAATATAATAATATATGTTACATCCTCTATTTGATTTCATAATAATTCTCGGTGCTTCAAGAACTCTCTATTTTTATAGTTTATATGGTTTTGTCTCTTTATTTTTTTCTTTCTCATCTTAATTTGTAAGTCCACTGTTTGTTTTTTTCATAATAAAAGGATTGTGAAGTGGTGTTATTCCATGTATTTAGGAACATCATGGTTCAAATCATGTTATATCTATGTTTTATTTACTTTATAGAGGTTTATTTTATAGTTTTTAACTTATTATTTTCTTCTTCGGAAAGTAAATTAATAAACATAGTCCTTTATCACCTCTATTGGGTGAATATTTGTCTTCCATGGATATCTCCCCAAATTGGGTTCCAATAGTTGTTAGATGGTCAATTTTTTTGTTTCTATTTTCAATGGATATTGGAAGAGATTTCATGTTTGAAATAATAATTTTATTTCAAAATTTGATAATGAAGTGATTTTAAAATCAGGTTTATCATCCATACACATATATGTTATGTCACCTTTTAAACTTATAGAAGGTATTGTTGATCAAATTCATACTTCCATTTATAATTTTTAGTGGAATAAATTCTAAAATGTTAATAAAATTCATCGTATTTTTTGGGAGATGTTATGCAAACCTAAGCCAGCTGGTGGACTAGGATTTACACACATGAAAAAAATTCAACCATTCTCTTTTTTCCAAGTAGGGTTAATGATTAATTACTAAAAATAATTCTTTTTTTTATGTAATAATTTTGAAATATAAATATTATCCAAATATAGATTGTATTTTTTCTAATCTTTTCTTGAGGCTGAGTTATATTTAGAGGAGCATTAGGTACCACCATTCACTATTTATGGAAGGCTTGTTTCATTGGATTGAAAAAGGAAATAGTATTAAAACATAGAAAGAACCATGAATTTGGGATATTTTTGGAATTTCTCATCTTCTATTTTCCCACTAAGAATGCATGATAAAATATTAATAGATATTGTGAATAATAATTTTTCAGAATGATTTTTAGAATGATTTGTCTAATAATAGATATTAGATATTTTTTTTCTATTCCTATTTTTTTGGGTTTTCAGAATATCAACTTTATTGGTACTATTTGAAGGACACCATTTTTATAATGAGAACTGTTAATAATATCAGAATAAGTTAATAAAATTGGCGTGATAATTCTTGGAATAAATTAGGGTAGGGGTATTTTACTTTAAGGGTACACCATTTTTTGTGAAAGTTATTCAAAATTGTTCTTCCAATAGAAATATTATTATTTTAGCAACATGTTATTTTTGATGAGTTATTTCCAGTTAGCTTGGAAGTTGGTGAGTCACATGTTAATTCAATATTTCATTATTTTAAAGTTAAATAACAATGGATCTTATGGCCTTATCACCTTTTGGTGAAACCCAAACAAGTCTCTTTAATAATCTAAGTATCCTTGAACTAGTTTTCATCATTTAATCTAGCCACTATCAATGGTTTTTTCACTTTATATTGGTTTTTTTGGATGAAACATAATGTTTTTTCTACAATAAAAAATAAACACTTGATGAATTTGGATCCATCAGACACTTTGGGTGTTATTATAGAGATATGAACTAGTTATATAAATACATTTGATGTATAAATGGTCTATATCTTATTATACTATATAAAAATGACATATGGAATGATGTATATAAAACAAATTCATATCATATGCATTGGTGTAGGAATATTTTAAAAATAAATATAAAATATTTCTATACATACTTATATACTAGTATTATATTATATAATGATACTGTAATGTGGGTTGATCATATTCTATGATTAACATGGCATGATACGACTAACTTGGCATTCAATTGTTAAATTTTAGCATCCAGTTTTATTCCACACTTGGATATCATTATTATATAAATTTCATGTGATTAAACACATGGGAGTTGATTCAATCAAGGGTTATGAACTATTGATAATCGAAATGATTTTTCTTGAACATTTTGTAGCATTTGAGTAAATGTGGAAAATGGATCAAGAGTTACATGAGGATTATATAAATAGGTTGTAGCCATTGAAATGTGGCATGAACTCCCATTTTTCCAACTATACTTATATCTCTCATATTGTTTCATTCATAACCTCATGAGGTACTAGCCTACCCTGGATGCATGGAAGATCCAGCCCAAACATTGTGGGATTCTAATCAGCCCATGGATGCACCATGGTGAGTGGAACCCACTGGTTTCTCCTTAGAGGTCTTCTTCAACCATAGTGATAGAATATTTTTTCTACAGCAAACATCAGTGTAAGGTACATGGATGTTTTTTATTATATATATATATAGTTTCAGTTTCATTCATAGTGATCTTGTGATTTGATATTTTTAATATCTTCTAATACCTTGAACAAGCCTTCTTCAATTCTTAGAGACCCTTAAGTGGAATAAATGTTACAACATTCTTCTTTATTCTCAAAATCATTCTTGAAAAATAAAGAAATTTAATATCGTATTGGATTCATATTACATATCATTAAAAATTATTTTTTTTATTGCTGGATATATGATATGTGACATCATAAGCCATGATATAGCTGAACTATACAATATAGGATATAATAGGTAGTGACTTATTAAAAGTCCTTCTATTTTGCAAATATCATAGCATATGATATAAGCTATCATATGGGGTGGTTACATAAAATGTATTCTGCAAAACAAGTCCTCTAATCAATAATGTGATATTAGTTATATCATCAAATTTGATACTCAGGTTATAAAATGTTATGTAAAAAAAAGGTATTATCTATCATAAAATATGATAGATAACAAGGAAAACCATAGATTACGATATACCATATATCATAAAATATGATATCATAAGAAATTTAAATTTTCAATTATAAATTGCTTTATATAGTTCATAAAATGTTTATAAACCTAGAAAATGGGTATTTTGGGATATTTTATTAATTAAAAAATTAATTAATTATAAAGGGATATAATTAATTAATAAATGTTTTCGAAACATTTAATAAATAAATATTTCATAATATTAATTCTTAATATTAAATAACTTTTAAAATTCCATGAAATGAATTATAATTTATATTTAAAATGTTTATATGGAAATTATAAGAATAATTTATATTGTTTATAAATTAAAAAATAAGGCCAGATATAAATATGTTTATATTTTATATTATGAATTATTCTTAATACTTAATTTTAAATTTTCAAATTAATGACCTTATTTGAGAAATTATTTAAACCAAATAAAAATGAATTTTGTTAATTGATATGATCAAGGTTCAAATAATATTAAATATGTGATATTTTATGGTATCCCACCATTTCATTACATAAAAGTTTCATTACATGAAACAAAATAAAGGATCTTTTGAAGTTCAGTTTCTTGGAAATTATGAACCTGATACAAGAAAACATAACACATTATCCTAATCCATATGAAGGACTTCTCCATGGGTTCAACCTAAGTTACTTTTAATACATCTCATACCCCAAGGAAATACATCAAAGGAAAGTGGTGAGCATGAGCCCAATAAGGTAATGAACAAGGGGGCATTTAGCACGTGATCCCGAGGAATATCAATAAGAAAATGAGGTGGAACAATATAAATTGATAAAACATGAGGCATTTCATAATAAAAATAACATTAATCATAACATTTAAATGTGGATACAACCCTTATATGACTCATTCATAAGAATATCACCATGTTTTATCACCAAGGTGTCATAAATCAACATCACCATGGTTATTCACCAAGGTATGGTAAAACATGTAATCTCTAGAGACTAATTCTCTACCCAATGAATTAGAGAACTATCATAGAGTAACCTTAATATTTTTTAATTAATTTTTGACACATATATCATAATATATCATTTCATTAATAACTCGTTGAGAATAATGAATGAGTTTCTTATCAAAATCATGTCATACAAAAGTTCCTAAAGACATGATTATTACATTATTATTAACCCATGAAAATGGATTGCAAGTTTCATATATGTAAATACCTGAATCAATAAATAATTTTTACATATAGTTGAATACCCATGGAAAATAAAAAGGTTTGGGTATTCAAAAAAATAAAATAAATGATAATTTCTCAAGTAAAAGAGAGAAATTTGAGAGGTAAATTTGGCAGCATGATGGCTATAAAACGTGGTTTAAGAAAAGTGAATATTTATAGGGAAAAGGGTATAAAATTAATAAAATAATATTATTACAGTAAATGAATAATATAAATTTGAAAAAATAAATTATTTTATAAATTATAAGACATACCACCCAACGAGAACTTGAATGGAAAAGACAAGTGAATATTTCCCTTACCTTGATGAGTTACTCTTAAATATCAAGGATTGGAAACTTGGGGGCTTGATAACAACTTGGGGGTATCCTTGGGAGGAAAAATGACCATAAATTCAAATAGTGTGGATTGTGAGTGAATTTTATGGCTGAAATGGGTGGGTATTTTTAGCAAAAATGGAGGAAGTGTTTAATAATTTCAAAATATAGCTCTTGGAAAGCTAGGTTGTGGAAAATGAAAAACCATCTGCATACCCATGATTTATTCTCATGGTTTTGGAAATTTGGGTAAAATTTTATGATATTTAAATACATTAGAATAAAAAAAACTCTAAATAATTCTTTGGACATGGAAAATTATATTTTCCACAAAGTAATGATTTTAAAGTCAAAATTTCCATTTTAGACTTTGGAATGTTAGTTATAGGTTTAGAGATTAATTTCAAGCCATTAAGATGCATAATATTAATTAAATAACATATTTTAGGTCATGTATTATTGTTCATTAATTATTACATTTTTATTAAATAAATATGAAATCATAAAACATACCGAAAACCCAAAACTATATTTTTAATATTCATTAAAAAATAAAGTATTTTAGAAAATTCTAAAAAATTAACTGTAACCTAATTTTGATGTTCAAATTTAAAATATAATATTTATTTGATCAAAATAATTTTATAAATATTATAATTTTATCTTTTAAATATAAATATTCTTATTTATTGAAAAAGATAATTTTAAAGATACAATCAAATTTCCAACACCTTAAAAATTTCCTAGGACATTGTAAAATTATTTTTAACATTAATATTTAAATAATAGTGTTTTAAAAGTCTATTTAAAATATTATTTATAATACCTATGTTTATTATAAAAGTGTTTATATTTTTTAAAAAATAAAATAATGTTTTATTTATGTCCAAAAATAAATTTATCAATTTATTATTTCTGAAACATATAATTTATTAAGAAAAACTATTATTTTAAAAAAATTTATGGAATAAATATTTTATTTATATAAAGGAAATTAGAGTTTAATAAACTAATTCCTAGACATGTAACACCTTATCACACCCGTGTAATCCCTAATGGTAAGGTGTGCGGTCGTAGTAGATTCATGGGATGGATCCTCTAACATTGAATGAGTGGAAATACACGATGAATTGAAATTATTCCATAAGATATTTATTTAATTATTTACTTACTGAATCTTGTTTTGGTTTTGGTTAATGGAGAACCCCAGTGACACTAAATATCACCCATGTTCTGATAAAAGAGCTTCAAACGACATGAATCTACTAGTTGAGGCCATCATTTCTACCTTCTATTTCAATTATCCTTTACAAATACTCATTTTAAACACTAATTATAATGGTAAAATTATTACCAACGGGTATAGTTCCCAATGGTCAAATAGGATAATCGTTATATTGAAAAACATTCATATTTGACAAATAGTCATATTACTTTTCTAACAGTCACATTACTCCCTATAAATACCACTTCATTATTTCCCTCAATATTCACTAAAATTCCTCCTATGGATATATTTTCATTTTCTAATATGTTTATTGGTTTACTAAGATTTTTTTTCTTTTCTATAATGTTTGTTGTTGGGGTGATGATTCTAACAGATTGGAATGATCCATATCTTCCCTTCTGGCTCTTCTATTTTATATTTTTATCTGATTGTAATGTTTAGAATTTTCATTGGTTTTATATCTAAATAGTGTAATGATATTCATTAATGACATAAGGTCTTTTTGGTCCCTCTGTATTTTGTTTTTATATAATATTATATAATATAACAAAGATTTGTCCTGGAAACAGATATCATTTAAAAAACCTAGGTTGTTACATTCTTCCCCCTTCAGAAATTCCATCCCGGAAATTTAAACTCATATTCTCAGTTGATAATAAGTGAGGGTATCTATATTTCATTGTTTTCTCCAATTCCAATGTCACCACTTCATATTTATGGTTCCTCAACAACAATTTGATATGTAATGTAATTTTTTGTGTATAAATTTGTCTCTACGATCCAAGATCTCCATCAACTACTCCCCATAAGAAAGGTAACATTCTAATTGTAGCACATATGGATCCAGTACAAGTGAGGGATCAGGTATGTAACTTGATCCAGATTTTGTGGAAGTGATATCTAATAGGCCACTTCTCCTATGCGATCAAGGATTTCATAGGGGAATTGTACTTAAGGTTAAGATTCACATTCTTTTGAAACCACGTGACTCTCTTCTATGGTTACATCAAAAGGAAACATTTATCTCCAACATAAAAATCCAATTTCCTTTGATGGTTTTCAGTATATATATTATACTAACATTGATTAGGTTTTATATATTGTAGGATGGAATGAACCTTTTCTATCATCTCTTACATAATATCGGGCCCAAGTATCTTTCTCTCACTAGATTCATATGAAATAACATGTGTTCTACGTCAATTCCCATATTGAGATTCATATGGTTCAATTTTAATACTTTATTAGAAACTATTGTTGTATTAGTACAAAACTAGTGGTAGGCATTGATCCCATCCACCATTAAATTACATAGAACATGTTCTCAACATGTCCTCATGTGCCTGAATAGTTATTTTATATCGGCCATAAATTTTGGGGTGATAAGCCATACGAAAATTAAATTTAGTATTTAGATCATGTTGAATAATTCTTCAAAATTTAGATATGAACCTTGGATCATGATTAGAAATTACTGATAGTGGTGACCCATGCAGCCTCACCACTATCTTTACATATATCTTGGAAAGTTTGGTAAGAGAGAAATATTCTTGAATAAAGATAAAAAGGGAAGTTTTGGTGGGTCAATCTAATATAACCCATATCACATTGTTTCCTTTGGATTTTAATGGGAGACCAGTGATAAAGTCTATAGTGATATTTTCCCACTTACATATTGGTATTGGTAGTGGTTTCAATAACCCTTTAGGAAGTATTTATTTCACCTTCACTTGTTGAAATACTAAGCACATTGTAGGTTAGCCATCAATATATATCTTTATATTATCCCACGAATAATGATAATGAAATTACCTATAAATTTTAGTGATTCCATGATGTATAGATAATGTAGAGATTTCATATTCATTCATCATCTCCTTATTTATCTCTGTGATATATGGGACACATAGCCTTGTACGAAATTTCATTATATCTTTGTGATCAATACTTAACTTAGGAAGCTTCCCATTCATCACAGACTCTATCTTCCTTTATATAAAAGGATCTTATATCCAAGCTCTCTTGATCTTCTCTAGTAGTGATGGTTGAGAAATAATTTGGTATTGTATTCCTGATATCCCATCCCTTGTGTTTCCCATGTACAACCTTGATATGTTTTCGATCAATAGATCTCCTCGGATCCTCTTCATTGCAAAAAAATAGGGTCTTTCCTACTTAATGCATTAATGATATTGTTTTCTCTTCTGAGGTGATAATTAATTGAACAATGAAAGTTTTTAAGAATCTCCATCTATATCCCTTTTCTCGTGTTCATTTCCTTTTCAAGAATATATACTTGAAACATTGATGATTTGTGTATATATTACATTTATCCCCATAAATATAGTGCCTTCATATATTTAGAGAAAAAAAAATACAACTATATATAGGTCATTAATAGGATAATTTTTCTCAAGAGGTTTTAACTATCAAGATACATAAGATATCACCTTGTCATTTTTCATGAGGACACACCAGATCCCTTTCAGAGATGGATCACTATAAATAAAAAATCCTTCTTCGATAGAGGGTAGAGTTAAAACAAGCACTGTAATCAATCTCTTTTTTTTCTTGGAAACATTCTTCACACTCTTTTTTTAGATAAAATTAGCTCATTTTGACATAATTTAGTTAGTGGATTGGAAAGTCATGATAATATATTCACAAACCTCCTATAACATCCCAATAATCCAAGTAAACTATGAATATCAATTATTTTGGTAGGATAAGGACACTCCTCTACAACCTTTGTATTAGTAAGGTCAACTAAGATTCCTTCATTGGTTATAGTGTTCTGAAAGAATGAAACTTTTTTCTACCATAATTCCAATTTACAGAATTTTCAAAAGAAAATTTCCTTAGAGTTTTCAATATAACTCTTATATGATCCTCATGCTCTTCATGAATTTTAGAATATATCAGAATATTATCAATAAAAACAACCAAAAATTTATCAATGTATTCCATAAATAATCTATTAATCAAATAGATATATATATATCATGTGAATTAGTCAAGTATAAGGTCATAAAAAATCATAATTCTAATATATTGACCAGAAGGTAGTATTTAGAATATATTCTTTATTCAACCTAAATTGGTGATACCCAGACTGGAGGTCAGTATTGGAGAAGATTTGATCCCCACAAAGATGCTTAAATAAATCATCAATCCTTGTGAGTGGGTAATTTTTCTTCATTGTGATCTTGTTAAGTTATCTATAATCAATGAATAGCCGCATTGATACCTACTTCTTCTTTACAAATAGAATAGGTTATCATGAAGGAGACACACTTGGTTGGATAAATCATTTCTCCAAAATATCCAAAAGTTGTTTCATTAATTCCTCTAACTCCATATTTTCCATTCTATACAGGGTCTTATATATAAGTTTGGATCTAGGTATGAGTTAAATGAAGAAATATACCTCTCTTTCTATGGGAGGTCCAATTAATTCATTAGGAAATACATCAAGATTTTTCTAAATCATGGGGGATATTTTATATACTTTCATTTAATTATCCCTCTTCAACATTGATCTCCATAAATAAAGATATGAGTGGTGCTTCTAGATAAAGATTAGTATAGGATATATCTCCTTTGAAAATAGCTATAGTTTGTCTATTGAAGACTACTAAAATTTCATTTATTATATATTTAAACATAGAATTATACTTTGAGAGTCAGTCCATACCTAGTATAGTGTCTAATTCCACCATGGGAATGAATACTGTATTTATGATGATTTTTTTCCAAATTTAATACTAGAGTTTATACTCACTTTTGTTGCTAAGATAATCCCTCTAAGAGTATTGAATAATAAATCTGCTTCTTGGAACTCAAGTATTGATTCTATATTATTTGAAAAATTATATGAAATAAAGGAATGTGTAGAACCAGAATCAAACAATGTACTTACTAGCTTTGAGGGATCAATGAGAGTACCTGTCACCACATCATTTGGATCCTCTACTTAATCCTTCATGATAGAAAATGACTGAACTTTCTCTCGTGGCCTATGATGAGGTTAATAGTGGTTTCCCTCAATTATCTAGTAATTTGGAAATTGATTGGAAAAGTTTCAAAGTTATCCACACTTGAATAATTGAACTTCAGGTCATTCCTGTACCATCTTACCATTGTCTTTAGTGTTGAGAAGTTGTGGCCTCATCTCACCATGATAGTTACAAGATATATTCCCATCTCTTTAACACTTTTAACACTTTCCACTCCCAAGAAAAAAGTTCCATGAATACTTATTCCAACATTTATTTCATATGTGATGTTTCACTTTATTTCCTCCTATTCTGTGATCAAAAATATTCCATAGTTTTGGATCCATTGCTCTCTTATTTTCATTTGACCTATGTAACTACTGTGTCTCTCCCAAATCCAATTCAACCTTCTAGCATTCTGTAATATCTACTCATAGATTTCATACTGTTGAATTGCAAAATTCCTATATACATGGGGCCTCAATTAACTAAATAATCTATCTAACTTTTACGTAGGATCTATAAAAAAGCTGTATATGTATCAAGAAATTATTATAAAGTTCATTTCATAGCTTACTACTGATTCATTTCCCTTCTGGTTCAGCTCTAGGAATTCCTTATTTGTTCTTTTTTTGCATTAAATAGGGAAAATATTTATTGAAAATGATTCCACTAAAATATTCCTACTCCATAGCATCAATATCCCTTCTTGGATTCATGTTTTTAATTATTTTCCACTACTATTCATCTTCTCTTTTTAAGAGGTATAGTGCTTGGGTGAAATTCTCTAGCTCTGAATAGTAGAGTACAAAAATGATATTTTCTATTGAGGTAGTCTATTGTTCAGAAATTAATGGGTCGATAGATATACTACAAGATGGTGGTCGTTGATGCATTAAGGAATAAAGAACAATTTGTTCCCTTCAAGGTGAATATAGTCTCTCAACTTAATCCAAGTTATTATTCATAAATTGATATAGTAGATTCATCATCCTTAAGAATTGTTCCATTCTAGATTCCATCAATTTAGGAAGGCCATCAATGCATCATTCCTTGTACTCATAATTTAAATAATTCCTCCTATATCTTGATTTTTCTAAAAGAAGAAAACCTTAGTGAAAAACATGTTAAATTTTGAAATGTTATAGTTTCAAAGATATTTAATGTCATAAAAAATCATTCTTAAATATTTTATTTATTAATATTCTCTAATAAAAACTACATTTTATATATATCCTTCATTATGGTTCATAAAAACCTTTTGATTAACCAAAAATATACCCTGGGAGTGTCAAACTAGGTGTGAATCAAGACCCATTTTCATGAACTAGTTACCAATAGATACTAGTTTAATGCCTTGTTTTTTGTTTTTACCCATAGGTACATCTGTTCTAGAGTCATATCCACTTATTTTATCTAGAAATGGATTTATTTTCTTAGATCCCACTTACTTAATACTACCCAAAATAACAGGATGTTTTCCTAATTTTAGACTTATCCTTAGGGTTATTACTAAAATTTTGAAGTCCTAATTTCTTCAAATAACTAAACCATTTTCTGATACCAACTATGTAATCTCGCATTTTCATTACATAAAAATTTTCATTACAGGGAACAAAATACATGATCTTTAAAAGTTTTATTTATTGGGAATTAGGAAAATAATACTAGAAAACATAAAACATTATCGTAAACCATGTGATATAATTCTTCATGGGTTCAGACTAAGTTAATTTAACTATATCTCATACCCTGGGGACATGCATTAAAGGAATTGGGTGAGCATGAACCCATTAAGGGAATAAGAAAGGGAGACCATTAACATGTGATCATGAGTAATATAAATAAGAACATAAGGTATAACAATATAACATGATCAAGAGAACACGAGTTGTGTCATAATAAAAAGAACATGAATCATAATATGGAAATACAGATACGACATTTAAATGATACATTAATAAGCATATCACCAAATTTTATCACCAAGTTTTCATAAATTAAAATTACCAAGGTTATTCACCAAGGTATCATAAAACATGTCATATATAGAGTATAATTCTTCACCCAATTCATTGGACTGATATAAGAGAATTCCCTTCATATTTATTAATCAATTTGAGCCACATAAATCCCAATAAATAATTTCATTAATAAGAATGGAGAATAAATAATGGGATTCCTATAAAAATCATGGCATACAAAAGTGCTTAAAGACATCATTATTACACTATTCTTAACCCATGAAAAGTGAATGTGAGTTTAATATATGTAAATACCTAGATCAAAAAATAATTCTTACATCTAGGTGAATAACCATGTAAAACTAATAAGTTTGGGTATTCAAAAAAAGAAAGTAATTGAGAATTTCTCAAGTAAAAGAGAGATATTTTAGAAGTAAATTCGATAGCATGATAGGTATAAAATGTGGTTCTAGAAAAGGGAAAAATTAGATGGAAAAGGGTATCTCATTAATAAAATAAAATTATTATATTAATGAAATTATATAGTGGACAAAATAAATTATATTATCATTTATAAGACATAATACAAAAAAGGAAACATGAATGGAAAAGTGAAGTGAAGATTTCCCTTACCATGAATAGTTACTCCTAAATCTTGAGAATTGGAACATTGGGGGATTGAGGGAATCATGGGGGGACTCATTTGGAGTACATATGTATAAGGTCCCATCCTTAAACATTACATAATATTGAATTAAATGAATAACTCACATAGAGGATCTTCTCAGGTTTCGAGTTTTAGAGAATTAAGACATAACTATTACATCTAAAAAGATTACAAAGTATACACTTCTACTAAGTTTCCATAAAATAAAAACTCTTAAAAAGAAACATGTGTAGTTCCATGTTTTAGATAACATGTCTTTCATTGATCCCATCCTTGACCCTATTCAACTTTAAGTCCTGTGGAAAAAATTTCAAAAAAAAAGGGATGAGCCTAAAAAGCCCAGTAAAAGATACACAAAGAAGGAAAACTATTAGTTTTTCAAAACAACATGTAAACCATGAATACTTTATCAAAGTAATACTTTTCACCTTTATGAAGTAGTCAAAAACTCTTCACTGAATAAAATATCATTACTTACCCTTTTGTAAACAAAAGATTACCATAAAACCTATATAAATAACACATAACATATAAAGGTAACTTGGGACATAAACATACTTAAATGGAAAAACCATACGGTCGACTTCCATACATATCACTTAATGTAATAGCCAAACGGCCGACTTCCATACCCAATGCATTGGAGGTTATAACGTAACCACCCGTCCTGGTATTCACGGCACCACCCGTCATATGGTTTATCACGTAACCACCCGTAAAATGTCCAAGTACCATCATTACACATAAAATATTGAAAATATAAACATTTCAATAACAAAATTTCATTTTAAATCACAATAAGTAATTCCAAGATATTGAATTAATCAATCCATTTTCAAAAATCATTTAAAAGAGATTTTTGAATCAAAGTGTCCCATACCACTTTGAAGCTTTTAATGGAATTATAAATTTAAAACATTAATGTCCCTATAAATAAATACTGAAAACCATTTAGAAAACATGGACATTAAATATAAAGATTTAGAATAATAAATCTTTAAAACATTTAAAACGATATTTTTGTTAAAGAGTTTTTAACAAAATGAGAGACTCTTGAATACAAATAATTGTGGAATAAAATTTAAGCCAAACTTTATAATATCATTATAATAAATGGATTCATGATATAATATGTCAAAGGACAGTATACACACCATATAATAGTGAATTGGTTCATAACAACAATGAAGTCTCAATGGAAATGTAAATTGAGATGAAATCCATTATAAAGATGGTATCCTTAAATTAAGGATTAATCTATCACATAATTATGTGTGAGAAATATAAATAAACCCAATATAAGTGGATATTAAGTGTTAAACAATCAGAGGTCATTCACACATAATCTTGGAAAAACAAAACCAATGACATCGATATTTAACTCAATGAAATGAGATTGAGTTAGGATTTCCCATACAAGTTCGTAAGAATTTATCAATGAGATGATTATGTGTAGAAATAGTATATCCACACAAAGGTTTGTGGAAATTTCAACATAGAGATTACACACATAATCTTGGAATAATAAAATCAAGTAGTAGAGGTTTAACCCAAATAATTGATAGTGGGTTAAGAAGTTCCCTTATAGAAATCTGACAGCCCAAAGGCGTCACTTTAAAATTCAGAAATGAGTTGATGAGAGAGAAAATTATATCTCATCACTTGGACATAAAATTTACATAAATAAGTATATAGAATAAAATATCCCAACATAATAGTATGTAAATTTAAAGACATAACAAAATAAGTCTTTTAAAAAGAGGAGGGTGCAAGGTCCCCTTACCGAGTTGGGTAACTTTCAAAACATACACCCCATGGAAGAAGGGTCATACAATGAAGATGTAAATAACCATAAATGAAATTATAATACAAAACGTGTATAATAATGTGCAGTACATACACCACTCAAAGGAAATAGTGGAAAATGTAGCATAAATGTCACGAGAATAAAAGTGAGATGAAAAATCCCTTATGAAAACTCGACAGCCTAACGACGCCACTTAAAACTTCCAAAAATTTATTTATGAGATCAAATAGGGTCTCTCATAATATGAACATAAAAAGTAAAGTATTAGGAATATAAAATAACATCCCCAAACTTAAGAAATATGAGCTTAAAAGAAATGACATAAAAGAGAGTACTTAAAAAGAAAGAGAGAGGTTGGACCCCTTACGAAAATTCGGCAGCCTAACGGTGCCAATCAAAACATCCAAAATAAATTGATGAGAGAAAATAGGGTCTCTCATCATATGAACATAAAAAGTACAGTAAGGGTAATATAAAATAACATCCCAATAATAAGAAAGACGAGATTAAAAGGAATGACATAAAAGAGTTTACTTAAAATGAAAGAGAGGGGTAGGATCCCTTACGAAAATTCGGTAGCCTAACGGTGCCAATCAAAATTTCCAAAATGTATTGATGAGAGAAAATAGGGTCTCTCATCATATGAACATAAAAAGTACAGTAATAGTAATATAAAATAATCCCAATCATAAAAAATATGATCTTAAAAGTAATGACATAAAAGAGTGTACTTAAAAAGAAAGAGAGGGGTAGGATCCCTTACGAAAATTCGGTAGCCTAACGGCGCCAATCAAAACTTCCAAAATGTATTGATGAGAGAAAATAGGGTCTCTCATCATATGAAAATAAAAAGTAAAGTAAGAGTGATATAAAATAGCATCCCAATCATAAGAAATATGAGCTTAAAAGGAATGACATAAAAGAGTGTACTTAAAAAGAAAGAGAGGGGTAGGATCCCTTACCTCAAGTCTGACTTGCCTTGTTCATTTCTTTATATTCCTGAATAATAAACTTTGGTTAATTAATAATTTCTTAAGGACCTCATTTAAATATTATTATATACTTCATATCACATATTATAGTGTTATAATAATTGGTTAATAATGTGATTTCATATCAAATGTTTTTGTCGATGTTCAGTACATGAGTAAAAATTGAACTTGTTGGAAAAAAAATTCCCATTTAGTTATAAGTACATCATCTCCAGAATAGTAATAATGATTTGAATTTCATATATATCCAGTATATATTCATTTTATATATTTACATAAAATTTGGAGATAATAAAAATGAAATGCACCATTCATGGAGACGGTAGGCCGTACGTACGCATGAACGCTACTTTCATTTTTTTGTCATATTAATGGAATTAAAGTTAAAAGATATATATATATATATATATTTTAATTCCAGAATGACATATATAATTTAGATTTAATATATGACATATATATCCATTATATATATGTATTTATAATATTACATAACATTTGGAGATACGAAATGAAATGTACTATTCATGGAGAGGGTAAGCCGTACATACGCATGAACACTACTTTCATTTCTTTGGAACATTAATGAAATTAAAACTATATGAGATATATATATATATATATATATATTATAATTCCAGTACAATATATATGTTATATAGATCACATAAGTTCATCAATTTCATTCTTTATACATTCCATGTATTGCATGAACGAGTCACATCAGTTGAGGGGGCGGTAGTCCACACTTCCTCAAATGAAATTATCACATTTTCACAACATGAAAAAGCATAAAGGTATGTATTAAATATAAAATATAGAAGAATAGAGAGTAAATAAATATAATATATATCATAAATAAATATTGTTCCATCATAATGGCCACCATGAGAGGCGGTATGAGAAGATAGAACAATCATCATTTCGTGTGGCAGTAATTCACCATCCACGGAAACAATATGTTCTTTAAACATTAGACGGAGGTGTGTGTTAGTGTAGCTCGAATACTCCTCATAACAACATCCTAGTATATTTAAGATACTGGTGTTGTTACAAAATAAATAAATAAAAAGAGTTTAGTGGGTTTGAGAAGCAAAATAAAACAAAAGAACACTAGGAAATACATTACCTTTAAATCTTGTAACTCTTTTTGATTTGAGCTCAATGGCTTCCTTGGAAAGGATTCTGCCCAAAGTGAGGCTACTAGGAGTAAGAGAGGGATGTGGAGACACAAAATAAGCCGATTTTGGCTGATACAATGGCTTGAGAGGTGTGGGTAAGGAGGTATAGGTGGGGGACTTTTATAAGAGAAGAGGAGGGGCACTCTTGGAAAGTTATAAAATATTACTTTATCATAAAATGATTTTCTGATTTTAAAGGTCCCAAAAGGATATATTTATAGGATAAGGTGATAGGGGTTATAAATCCACCCATAAAATAGGTTTTTTACAAGTTTAGGTCTTATATTTTACATTATCGTTTCATTTTATTTAAATCGTTAAATAATGAGGTAATCGCTGCATCATCATGGTGTCATAAATAATTTAATTTATTTAGTGTCTAAAAATTATAAAGAAATATCATGATGTAGGAAATCTTTTTATCTTTCTAATTATTATTTATAGTCAAAAATATTACTTGTATAACCCCATGTAAAAATTGTTTTAGTAAAACAATACATGTTTGTGACATTTTTATTTTAACTTTAAATAAAAAGTTATTAATGTCATTTTCCTACCAAAGTGGCTCCATGAGGTCCCCAAGTTGACCCATGGATTCTATTGGTCGGCCATGACTCATACAATAAGGGTATTACATGTGTCAAGGTCATTTCATTTTATTATAACATTATCTTTACCTTAAATTAAACTAAATACCTTTAATTGCGATTAATAAAACTTAAAAGTTACTATTCACCAAAAAATTATTTTAGTCACATTGAACGACATTATACTTCCTAATGAAAACCATGTATGGAAGATTTTTGAAAATCAAATCACAGAAGTGGTAAAGTTTCATTTAAATGAAAAATCAGTTTCTTTAACTACCACTTAGTGGTTTCACGATTCATCAAAAATTGATGTTTTTTCAGAAAAATCCAAAAAATTCACCTTAAGCTATTTTTGATATTCTGAATTCAAAAATAATGCCTATTTTACAAAATTAAAAAAATATAAGTTGAATTAATTAATTTAATATTTAATTCCCACTGTCAAAACAAATAGCGTGTTTTTGAGAAATAATATCTATTAAAAGATTGACACTAGTTTAAGTCTAATTTCAAAGTGAAATTAATTCCAATGACCACCATTGGATTAAATGGTAAAAATATAATCTAATTTCACATTAAAAAAAATTCAAAAGATAATCTAATCATATAAATAAATTAGATTAAAAGGAGGTTTTGAATTAAAATATAGCATTTTATACTATTCATTAAAAAATGAACTTTATCGGAAAAATACCAAAAATTTATAGAAAGTAAATTTTGATATCCCGATTCTAAAAAGAATTTTATTTTGTCAAATATAACATATAAAAATTGTCAAAAAATGATTTAAAAGGGGGTTTTCATCAAAAGGCGGTTAATCGACCTTTTAATGAATATTAGAATATTTACGCTTAAAATTGGATTCATTGACATTTTAACATTTATTTTAAAAATAAAAAATATTTGAAAAATATATATAATAATTTTGTAGTTAGTTCTGTTCATTCCCGCCTTTATAATGGCGAGGCGTTAACTACCATTTAAAATAATATTGTTTTATTATTAGAGTGCAACGTAAGATTCCCAAGAAACTCGTTGTTGCGTATTGGGTACGCCATCAAGCATAGCGTCCCCTTTAAAGTAATATTAATATTTTATTCACAAATATGGTTAAATATGAAAATGTCATATTCACTATTTACCTAGGGTATTACATCCTTCCCCCATTTTGGGAATTGCATCCTAACAATTTTAAAATTGGGCTTGGAAACTTCATTGAAAATCCCACATCGGAACAAGAGTCAGTAAAACTATCACTTTAAAATAAAGAAAGAGAAGTAAAAGGTCTCCCGAGTTAACCCATATTAGGATTCCATGTAGGAAAACATGTATATGGAGGAAAAAAACAAATGGTTATGTTCTGATAGAGTGTGATAGAAAACATGTTTAGGAGAAAGTTAACCACAAGAAAATCACAGACTTGTGATGGGTTAAATGGTATTTGATTCCCCAGTAAGAAAAATTAACAGACAAATTTTTTTTAAGTTACTTTTCATTGAGGAATTTATTTATGAGTGTAACTAAAACATAATGAAACATACTTACTTGTAATGTTGACTTTAAACTTTTACTAGATTTCTTACACAAACTCATATTTCTCCAAAAGACGAGCATTTAGGATGACTTGTTCACATTAAGAGCGTTATAATAAAATTCTAGAGTATCACCTAATCCAAAAAAGAGGACTATATATTTCCCATGTCTTTAGACAAAAACCAAAACCAAAATTGTTAGTACGAGATTAGATAATCCACAAAAGGATAGTCCTTTATTAAAAGAAAATATATTCTTAATCTCCAAAATTTGTCCAACAAAACCCAAAGTTCAACGAAGACCCTTTGATAAACAATGTTCTATAAAATTCTTCAAAGTAAACCAAACTAAGATTGAAACCCAAATATATGAAGGATTTAATCACATAGTATTCCAAGGTTCAAATTAACATTTATCTCCAAATAACATCAGTTTCTCTTAAAGTCTCATATTGAAAAGTAATTAACTTAATCACATATCCTCCATGATAGGATAATAATTTCCATAGATAACCCAAAATAAACTTATTCTAGATTAATAAGATCATCTAACTAAAAAGAATTAGTCAAACTAACCAGGTACTTCACGTAGTCCAGTGGTAGGCGATAAATACCAGTCGCACTTTGGTTGTGAGTTCGATTCCCACAGCTTTGTCAGACGCAACGGGTTGTCACACGGTCTACGTGTTGTCCTTTTTCCAAAACTATATAACTCTTAAAACATTCCCAAAAACGAGATAAAATCTTCAAAAATAATCATAACATATTTTAACCTCAAGTTTATCTCATGCCTTTCATTTTCCATCATAACATATAGTAACCCATAATTACCTCAAAAGTAAGGATCATATAAACCCTAATGGTTACCTTTATAATTATTACCTGAACTTCCACATCGAGTTGGTCATCTCGTAAATGATGAATTAGAGAAATTACCAAGGTTCAAGTGGTTGATCATGAATCCTTGATTGTTGGTTTAGAACAACCATGATTTTCCTCATTGAATCCCTTATTTCATCCAGTATTTTAATCAGAGAACCACCACAGTTTCCTTCAAACCCATTGTCACTTTGGTGCCTACTAGATCCATCTATTTACTAAAACCAGAAATGTCAGTGTGAGTATATCAACAAAATTATCATGTACTAATGAAGAAGATAAACACTAAGATATACTTACTCATTCACTTTATCTAAAAACAATGACTCTTTCTAAAATCATAGCCATTATGGTAATGTCACTTATGCTTAGAGAATACCCTAACCTCTAAAGTTATCAAAACCGACCTATGATACCAACTATAAGGCCCCAGCCTTAAGCATTACTTAATATTGAATTAAATGTATAATTCACATAGAGGATCTTTTCAGGTTAAGATTTTTCGAGAATTAGGACATAACTATTACATCTCAAAAGATTACAAAGTATACACTTCTACTAAGTTTCCATAAAATAAAGACTCTTAAAAAGAAACATGTCTAGTTCCATGTTTTAGATAGCATGTCTTTCCTTGATCCCATCCTTGACCCTATTCAACTTTATGTCCTGTGGGAAAACATTTAAAAAAACATGGGATGAGCATAAAAAGCCCAGTAAAGGATACATAAAGAAGGAAAACTGTTAGTTTTTCAAAACAACAAGTAAACCATGAATACTTTATCAAAGTAATACTTTTCACCTTTATGAAGTAGTAAATAACTCTTCACTGAATAAAAGATCATTAATTACCCTTTTGTAACCAAAATATTACTATAAAACCCATATAAATAACACATAACATATAAAGGTAACTTGTGACATAAAAATACATAAACGGAATAACCATACGGTCGACTTCCACACATATCAATTAATGGAATAGCCATACGACCAACTTCCACACCCAATGCATTGGAGGTTATAACGTAACCACCCGTCCTGGTATTCACGGCACCACCCGTCATATGGTTTATCACGTAACCACCCGTAAAATGTCCAAGTACCATCATTACACATAAAATATTGAAAATATAAACATTTCAATAACAAAATTTCATTTGCAATCACAATATGTAATTCCAATATATTGAATTAATCAATCCATTTTCAAAAATCATTTAAAAGACATTTTTGAATCAAAGTATCCCATACCACTTTGAAGCTTTTAATGGAATTATAATTTTAAAACATTAATGTCCATATAAATAAATACTGAAAACCATTTTGAAAACATGGACATTAAAGATAAAGATTTAGAATAATGAATCTTTAAAACATTTAAAATGATATTTTTGTTAAAGAGTTTTTAACAAAATGAGAGACTCTTGAATACAAATAATTGCGGAATAACATTTAATCCGAACTTTATAATATCATGAGAATAAAGGGATTCATGATATAATATTTCAAAGGATAGCATACACACCATATAAGAGTGAATTGGTGCATAACAATAATGAAGTCTCAATGGAAATGTAAATTTAGATGAAATCCATTATAAAGATGGTATCCTTAAATTAAGGATAAATCTATCAGATAATTATGTGTGAGAAATATAAATAAACCCAATATAAGTGGATATTAAGTGTGAAACAATCAGAGGTCATTCACACATAATCTTGGAAAAACAAAACCAATGACATAGATATTTAACTCAATGAAATGAGATTGAGTTATGATTTCTCATAAAAGTTCGTAAGAATTTATCAATGAGATGACTATGTGTAGAGATAGTATATCCAAACAAAGGTTTGTGGAAATTACAACACAGATATTCCACACATAATCTTGGCATAATTAAATCAAGAAGTAGAGGTTTAACCCAAAGAATTGAAAGTGGGTTAAGAAGTTCTCTTACAGAAATCCGACAGCCTAACGACGTCACTTTAAAATTCAAAAAATGAGTTGATGAGAGAGAAAATGGTATCTCATCACTTGGACATATAATTTACATAAATAAGGATATATAATAATAAATCCCAACATAATATTATGTGATTTTAAAGACATAACATAAGAAGTCTTTTAAAAATAGGAGGGTGAAAGGTCCTCTTACTGAGTTGGGTAACTTTCAAAACGTACACCCCATGGAATAAGGGTCATAAAATGAAGATGTAAATACCCATAAATAAAATTATACTAAAAAAAGTGTATAATAATGGGTAGTACATACACCAATCAAAGGAAATAGTGGAAAACGTATCATAAATGTCACGGGAATAAAAGTGAGATGAAAAATCCCGTACGAAAACTCGGCAGCCTAATGGTGCCACTTAAAACTTCCAAAAATGGATTTATGAGATCAAATAGGGTATCTCATAATATGAACATAAAAAGTACAGTATAATGAATATAAAAGAACATCCCCAAACTTAATAAATACGAGCTTAAAATAAATTACATAAAAGAGAGTACTTAAAAAGAAAGAGAGAGGTTGGACCCCTTACGAAAATTCGGCAGCCTAACAGCGCCAATCAAAACATACAAAATGTATTGATGAGATAAAATAGTGTCTCTCATCATATAAAAATAAAAAGTATAGTAAGAGTAATATAAAATAACATCCCAATCATAAAAAAGATGAGCTTAAAAGGAATGACATAGAAGAGTGTACTTAAAAATAAAGAGAGGGGTAGGATCCCTTATGAAAATTCGGCAGCCTAACGGTGCCAATCAAAATTTCCAAAATGTATTGATGAGAGAAAATAGGGTATCTCATCATATGAACATAAAAATTACATTAAGAGTAATATAAAATAACATCCCAATCATATGAAATATGAGCTTAAAAGGAATGACATAAAAGAGTGTACTTAAAAAGAAAGAGAGGGGTAGGATCCCTTACGAAAATTCGGCAACCTAACGACGACAATCAAAACTTCCAAAATGTATTGATGAGAGAAAATAGGGTCTCTCATCATATGAAAATAAAAAGTACAGTAATATTAATATAAAATAACATCCCAATCATAAGAAATATGATCTTAAAAGGAATGACATAAATGAGTGTACTTAAAAAGAAAGAGAGGGGCAGGATCCCTTACCTCAAGTCCGACTTTCCTTGTTCGTTTCTTTATATTCATGAATAATAAACATTGGTAAATTTATAATTTCTTAAGGACCTCCTTTAAATATTATTATTTAGTTCATATCCCATATTATAGTGTCATAATAATTTGTTAATAGTGTGAGTTCATATCAAATGTTTTTGTCAATGTTCGGTACATGAGTAAAAATTAAACTTGTTGGAAAAGAATTTTACATGTAGTTATAAGTACATCATCTCCAGAATAGTATTAATGATTTAAATATCATATATATCCAATATATATTCATTTTATAAATTTACATAACATTTGGAGATAATAAAAATGAAATGCACCGTTCATGGAGACGGTAGGCCGTACGTACGAATGAATGCTACTTTCATTTTTTTGTCATATTAATGGAATTAAAGTTAAAAGAGATATATATATATTTTAATTACAGAATGATATCCATCATTTAGATTTAATATATGAAATATATATCCATTATATATATGTAATTATAATATTACATAACATTTGTAGATAAGAAATGAAATGTACCATTCATGGAGACGGTAAGCCGTATGTACGCATGAACGCTACTTTCATTTCTTTTGAACATTAATGGAATTAAAACTAGATGAGATATATATATATATATATATATATATTATAATTATATTATAATATATATGTTATATAAATCACATAAGTTCATCAATTTAATTCTTTATACATTCCATGTATTGCATGAACGAGTCACATCACTTGAGGGTGCAGTAGTCCACACTTCCTCAAATGAAATTATCGCATTTGCACAACATGCAAAGCATAAAGGTATATATTAAATATAAAATACAGAAGCATAGAGAGGAAATAAATATAATATATATCATAAATAAATATATTTCCATCATAATGGCCACCATGAGAGGTGGTATGAGAAGATAGAATAATCATCATTTCGTGAGGCAGTAATTCGCCATCCACAGACATAGTATGTTCTTTAACCATTAGACGGAGGTGTGTGTTAGTGTAGCTCGAATAATCCTCATAAAAACATCCTAGTATATTTAAGATACTGGTGTTGTTACAAAATAAATAAATAAAAAGAGTTTAGTGGGTTGGATAAGTAAAATAAAACAAAATTACACTAGGGAAGACATTACCTTTAAATCGGGTAACTCTTTTTGATTTGAGCTCAAAGGATTCCTTGGAAAGGATTATGCCCAAAGTGAGGCTTCTAAGAGTAAGATAGGGATGTGGAGAGACAAAATGAGAGGAGGTTTTCCTAGACAATGGCTTGAGAGGGGTGGATAAAAAGGTAGAGGTGGGGGAATTTTATAAGAGAAGAGGAGGGGCACTCTTGTAAAGTTATAAAATATTACTTTATTATAAAATGCATTTCGGATTTTAAAGGTCCCAAAAGGATATATTTCTAGGATAAGGTGATAGGAGTTATAAATCCAACCATACAATAGGTTTTTGACAAGTTTAGGTAATATATTTTACACTATATTTTCATTTTATTTAAATCATTAAATAATGAGGTAATCGCTGCATCATCACGGTGTCATAAATAATTTAATTTATTTAGTGTCTAAAAATTATAAAAAAATATATCATGATGTAGGAAATATTTTTATATTTCTAATTATTATTTATAGTCAAAAATATGACTTGTATAACTCCATGTAAAAATTGTTTTAGTAAAACAATACATGTTTGTGACATTTTTATTTTAACTTTAAATAAAAAGTTATTAATGTCATTTTATACCAAGGTGGCTCCATGGGGTCCCCAAGTTGACACATGGATTTTCTTGGTCGGCCATGACTCATCCAATAAGGGTAGGACATGTTTCAAGGTCATTTCATTTTATTATAACATTATCTTTACCTTAAATTAAACTAATTACCTTTAATTGCAATTAATAAAACTGAAAAGTTACTATTCACCAAAAAATTATTTTAATCTCATTGAACCACATTTTACTTCCTAATGAAAACCATGTATATCAGATTTTTGAAAATCAAATCACATAAGTGGTAAAGTTTCATTTAAACGAAATATCAGTTTCTTTAACTACCACATAGTGGTTTCACTATTCATCAAAAATTGAAGTTTTTCAGAAAAATCCCAAAAATTCACCCTAAGCTATTTTTGATATTCTGAATTCAAAAATGATGTACATTTTAAAAAATTCAAAACATATAAGTTGAATTAATTAATTTAATATTTAATTCTCACTTTCAAAACAAATACCGTGTTTTTGAGAAACAATATCTATTAAAAGATTGACACTAGTTTAAGTCCAATTTTAAAGTGAAATTAATTCCAATGACCACCATTGGATTAAATGGTAAAAATATAATCTAATTGAACATTAAAAAAAATTCAAAATATAATCTAATCATATAAATAAATTATATTAAAATGATGTTTGGAATTAAAATACATCATTTTATACTATTCATTAAAAAACAAACTTTATCGAAAAAATACAAAAAATTTATAGAAAGTAAATTTTGATGTCCCGATTCTAAAAAGAATTTTATTTTGTAAAATATAACATATAAAATTTTCAAAAAATGATTTAAAAGGGGTTTTCCATCAAAAGGCGGTTAATCGACCTTTTAAAGAATATTAGAATATTTACGCTTAAAATTGGATTCATTCACATTTTAACATTTATTTTAAAAAGTAAAAATATTTGACAAACATATATAATCATTTTGTAGTTAGTTGTATTCATTCCCTCCATTACAACGGCTAGGAGTTAACTACCATTTAAAATAATATTATTTTATTATTAGAGTGCAATGTAAGATTCCCAAGAAACTCGTTGTTGCGTATTGAGTACGCCATCGAGCATAGCATCCCCTTTAAAGTAATATTAATTTTTTATTCACAAATATGGATAAATGTGAAAATGTCATATTCTTTATTTACCTGGGGTGTTACAAGATATATATAAATTCATGGAATATTTATTGGGAGTGAATGGGAATTTTGAAATAGGAGGGTATTTATAACAAAAGTGGAGGAAATGTTTAATAATTTCTAAGTATATGTTTTGGAAATCTAGGTCATGTAAAATGAAAAACCATTGATTTACCTGCAGATTTTTATCTTGGTTTCGGAAATTTGAGTCGAATTTTAGGATATTTTAATACATTATAGCTAAAAACCATTTTTAAATACTTCTTTGTACATGGAAAAGTTTATTTTTCACAAAGAAATGTTTTTAAAGACAAATTTTCCATTTTAGACTTTGGAAAGTCACAAATAGGTATGGGAATTGAATAAATTCCATTAAAATAATTAATATTAATAAAATAAAATATTTTAGGTTGTGAATTGGAGATAATTAATTATTAAATCATTATGACATAAATATGAATACATAAAACATACTGAAAACCCAAAACTTTATTTTTACCACTCACTGAAAAATAAAGTATTTTAGAAAATTATAAATAATTAAACCTAACCAAATATTGAAATGATGATTGGAAATATAATATTTTTTTATAAAAATAATTTTATAAATATTTTGATATTATATTTCATATATAAATATCCTTATTTATTGAAAAATAAAAGTTTTTATGAGAGTCAAATTTCTAACACCTATAAAAATTTCCTAGAACATTATAAAATTATTTTATCATTTCTATTTTAAAAAGAGTTCTTTAAAATACTATTTAAAATATTATTTAGAATACTTGAGTTTATTATAAAAGTTTATAAATTTTATAAAAAGTAAAATTATGTTTTATTTTCCTCAAAAAATCAATATATCAAATTCATCTTACTTGAACATAAATTTTATTAAGTGAAAATATTCTTAAAAAATAATTGAGGGAATAAACATTTTATTTATACAAATTAAATTAAACTTTAAGAAACAATAGCCTGGACATGTATCCCCTTATTACAAACACCTACACCCTAACGTTAAGGTGTGTGATGGTGGTAGTTTCATGGGGTGGCTCGACAAACATTGAAGGAGTGGTAATCTACACTAACTTGAAATTATCCCATAGGTTATTTAGTTTAAGATTCACTTGTTGAACTTCATAATGGTCTTGGTCATGGGAAAAAACCAGTGACAATACATCCCTCCCATGTTCTGAAAAATGGGCTTCAAACGGCCTGACTCTACGGGTTGAGTCCATCGTTTATCCTTTTTGCATCAATTATCCTTTTCTCATTTCAAACTATTCAAAATAATTATAATGATAAAAATACTACCAGTTATTATAGTCTCCAATGGACAAATAGACTAATGGTTACATTGACCAATGGTCATATTTGACCAACAATCATATTACTATTCCAACAGTCACATTTCTCCTTATAAATACCACTTCATTCTTTCAATCAATATTCACTACAATTTCTCCTAATTTTATATTTTAATTTTTAAATATTTATATTGGTTTACTAATATTTTGTTTCATTTCTATAGTGCATGCTTTGGGGGTGATGATTCTAATAGATTGGGGCAATCCATATTTTCTCATTTTGGCTCTTTTATTTTAATTTTCCCTCTAATTATAATGTTTCACATTTTAATTGGTTTCATAGCTAACTAATGTAATGGTAATTATTAACAAGATAAGTATTTTTTGGTCCCTATATATTTTGTATATATATAATATTATATAATATAACACACAATTAGTCAAGAAATAAGTATCATTTAAAAATCCGGGGTTGTTACATATTTAGATTAGGTAAATTATTTACATAATTAGAATATGAAATGTTATATATCATATTTTTTTTAACAACCCAATCTTCTATGGTATGCTTCTCTTTGAATAATACAATAGCTTGCGTTGTACGCAGCTCCGAGTTCTAGCACACCACGACCAATCAAACTAGACGTTTAAAAAAGTAGTTAAGAATAGTAACAACCACTTTTTGAAATTTTATAAATTTTATTTTACAAAATGGAATTTATTTTTGGATTCAAAATATAAAAATTACCTTAGAGTGAATTTTTGGTATTTTTCTGAAAACTTGCAATTTTTTATGAATAGTGAAATACACTGCATTATTGTTTAAAACCAAATTTTTATTTAAATAATTATTTTTAATTTAAATTTAATTTAAAGTAAAAATAGTTACATAATACCTATATTATTCCAATGTAATTCATTGGAGTCATTTTATAATAATATTAGAAATATAAAATTTTATTGAACTTTTTAACATCTTTTACACACCTTCTAGGAACATTTTCAAATCTACATAAAACGTAATTTTACCAATTATATGAATTGAATTTCAAAAATCCAATAGAAATAGTTTTCATCGGTATTTAAAATGTTGTTCAATAGTATGAAAATAATTTTTTTTGAATAGAAAATTCTAAATTTTATTTACCATAGTTAAAAATAAATAGGGTAAATAAAGGTAGAAATAATAAAATAATAATATAAAATTATACCAAAACATTTACTAATTCAATTGGATAACTATTTTCCAACCAAAATCAACATTAGGAAAAAAATAAAATCCTTTTTTATCCATTTGGGTTAGATTAGGATATTTATTATATTTTATTTAAAGAAGAGTTAAAAGTGTTAAATTCAAAGTTTAATAACTAAACAATTTTTAATATAGGGTTACACAAAAGATAAATTTTACTATAAATATTCATTATAAATATAATAATATTTAACACATCATGGTATTTTATTTATAATTTTTATATTTTGAATAATTAAATTTATATATGACACACTGATGATTGAGTAATTACCTTATTAATGAAGGATTAAAATAATTGACATTATAAATATTAAAATAAATGTAAATTAAAACTTTTGATGCCATAAAAATTTTAACTGGTGAATATGACATGTTAGAGTTGATTAAATTTATTTTTTTATAATTAATAAAGTTTTTATTACTTTCATAAATACCAAATACTAAATAGTGTCAAAATTGACATAAATAAAATTTTAAAACAAATAATATTTTATTAAATGATATAATATTCCAAAAAATATAATATTCAGCCAAAGGACATAGATAATGTTAGATATGTAACTAATGAACCACTTTATGTTCTCTTTACATTTTATAGTAACTATATTGACCATGTAGTATAAAAATACAAGAAGACATGGTAAATGTTAAACTATTTAACTAAGAGTTAAATCTAAACGATAAGGTTAATATGGTGACCTAAAATTGTATAAAACCTATTTGTTGAGAGTATTTCGACCCATCCTACATTAGTATCTAAAAAAATACATTTTTAGATATTAGAAACCGAAAATAATTTTATAATAAAATAATATTTCAAGCTTTTCCTAAAGTTCTCCTCACCTCTCTTATAAAAGGGTACTTACACTTATCTTAAATTCACACCTCCAAAGCCATTTATCTCAGACAAACCATGACCAAATATCCTCCAAACTACCCTAAATTCATCCTATATTCCTTACTTTGATCATAAATCCAACCTAAGGAGACCTTTTTTTCAAATCTAAAGGAAGCATCCAAAGATGAGGTAATTATTTTATCACCTCTTTCAGAGTCCTTTTCTTCTTCAAATTACTCTTTATTTCGTGTTTCCATACTAAAATAATATTTCAATTACCTTATACATTATGAGATGTTATTATAAACATGGTACAACCATATTGATTATTCTATCCATCCTATGAATGAAAAAGTCACAATACGTGCGTACGTATGGCTTACCGTCTCCACGTCATAGTGTAGTTTTTTATTCAACACTTATTATTTGGATGGGTATAATAATGAGTATAATTGATATAAATAATAAATAATTTTTTTTATTTATTCTGTATATATAATATACTATCCAATTAAATATGTTTTCAACATCAATAGAATGATATTGTCGCTCATGCGTACGTACGACATACCGTCTCCATGACGCAATGAGATTTCATTCCCAGTCGTAACCATTAAAGAATAATTTTCATTTGATGATTAAAAAATAATGTTTATGTTCATAATATCATTTTGGATATGAATCAAATACATCCTACCCATAATAAACATGACTTAGGTAACAAAACAAAAAGGAAAACAAATCCGTTAACACCTGAAACAATGATAATGCTAAAATATTATTAAAAAAGAAATATTATAGGATCATATAGGATATAATATTTATGTATGTGGTTATTGTATTATTTAATAACTATTATTTAACCATTAAAAAGGAGGTTAACATACCATTGACTAAGGAAAATTTCAAAGTAAGGACTAATTTTACAATCTCTTCATTATCTGAGGTTGTTTATACGTAAGTATCTACTAGGAATTATTTGACATCAACATCTGTGTTTCTTAAAAATATATTTAAACACATTTGTACTATTTTCTATATTATGGGTTAAATTAATTTATACCCTTGTTTTAATTTTTATGTAATGTTTTGAAAGGAATCTTTCTGTCATTTTCCAAATAAGGTACTTTATGAACTTTTTAAAAAATTAAGGAAAAATGTTTTTTTATATGGAGGGTGCAACTATTTTCCACCGTTATAACACCTTAGAAGATTCCCTTACAAGATTATACAATTTTTTTTAAATAAATGTTTTATTTTATAATTACGTGACTTATAAATGATTTCAAAGTATGAAGAGATATTTCTCTCAAATAGTTTTTGGATTGATTTCATACGTGTCAACATTTGTTGTTAGATTTTATGTTTAATTGATGTTGATTTATTATGATACAATATTCTATATTATATTGATAGTTTTATGATATGTTTGACTGTGGATGTGATATTTTTATGTCATTCAAAGTTTAGGGTTAAAGTATTAACATTTCGTTTGTTAGTTTAATACAAATGTTTCTGTTACGTTTCACCCTTTTCATATGATGAATGCCTTAGACGTAGTAAGTGATGGGCATGGCCTACTATATCCCCTCGATTATTCGGTAGGTCTTAGAAGATAAATTAATGTCTTAGAATAAGGCCTTCACAATATTTTTATTTATAGTATTGGAATGAGGCCTTGATTTTGTGGTTATGATGTCCGACATTATGCATTCCATCATTATGTGATTAGCTATTAATATTAAATGTAATTATTCCTCTAGTAAAATATCTATATGGATAAGTAAATGGTATTATTTGATTTCTATTTTCCATATTATGCTTAAGTTTATGGTTAAAAGTCTTTTGTTTTAGTCTTATACATTGGCTAAAATTTTTATTCTTATTTATGATAGTTTCCGCTATATTTTTATCTTTACTGACCATATGAGATCACCCATTTCTTATGTTTAATTTTCCCAAGATGTGAAGAAGTATATTATGACTGAACTTTAGGGATAGGATAAGGGATATGAGTGTGTTAAAAGGAGGCACAATTATTCTTTTTTCATTTCATAATGTAATGTAAAACATATGTATATATCTAGTACTTCTAAGGCTACTAAACTGATCGGTATTTTGGGACTTGATCGCTTGTGATCATGCCAACGTTTTGTAATAATGCACCGACTCTGGGTAACTAGGTTCGGGACATTACATGTCTATATAAATTTTATATAAAATGATATTATAAAATAGTATATATTATAAGTAAATATATATATTTTTGTATTTATTTAATTATTGATTATCTATAACACCTGGATAAATTATAATGTTTTTATAATTAGATTGGTTTTTGAATTATTTACAAATAGTTTATTATTTTTAAATATTTGAACCATTTGTTTATTTACTTTATTACATACTTTATTTATGGATATAATTTTCATATTATAAATGGTTGTATGTATTATTTTAAAAGAGTTAATCTATTTCTATAAATATTTATTCATTTCTAGGTATAATAATAGATTTAATTTTCTTCTACCTTCACTTTGAGTTTTTCAGGTTATGAGCTTGAATTTAAATGTTTAATATAGTTTATACATATTAATAATTATAATAATGATGGAATTGAGTTTTCTCTTGAGTATAGTATATTTAGTTAGATAGATTTTGGATCGAACTGCTCACTGTCCTAGAGGCTTATTCCATGTCTATAAAAGCGAGGAATGACTATCTATCACTCTAATAATTCTATTATGAGGATTACTGATTTCATATTATTATAAAACATTACTTGAAATGGTTTCTTGTACCTTATACATTAGATTAATTTATGTGTGTATATATTTGGATCTTTAATTTGTCTTAGTAACACAAGCTATGATTTATGTAAAGGTTTACAATATAATATGTTTTGAATATATTTATTTTGTGAAAGGAATAAAGATTCTTAATTAAATCATTATAAGAATGAATAAATGTTAAGATAGTACATGAGATAATATGGTGAGATTAAAATGACCTTTATAATACTAAGTGAAAGATTCCTTCCAAAGAGAACACTTTTCTAGTCCTTGATTATCCAACTGAGCATATTCATGAAAACAAAATCGTTCCCATGTATTATATTTTGTAAGGAAATCAAGAAATGATGTGACCCTAAGAGTTAGGTGACTCATTTTTGGTGTTTTTATGGGTTACAATTATCTTAGAAACCATAATATTTAGGATTATTGAGGAATGATGTTGAGTTTATCAATAGAATGAATTGGAAAATGAGTTATTTCTCAACTATCCTGGTGTTATATTTTATATGATTATCATGATTGTTTTCCTAATTAACTAACGTGATGAGGTTCATGCCCAAGCAAGGTTATTGATTAGTGAAATATGAATATTGGACCACTAATGTATATGATTAAATTTAAACAGGGTTATCATTTTAATGAGAGGAAATTTAATAAAATTATTTATTAAATTATTGTAAAACATGATATATTTTTGATAAAATATTATACTATATATAAAATGGAATCATCATCATCTCTAAGATTAACTTTGAGATCAATCTTTCAAAAGGAAAATATTAATGTAAGAAACTCCATAGAATGATATATAAAATGAAGAATCATCTCAATAAATATTATATGTATTATAGTAATACCTTATCAAGTAACCAAATATTTAAATTGTTCAATACTATAAATATGAATTTGAGAAGTATAGAAGGATTCAATCATGTTTTAAAAAGAATTACGTGCATGATGATTGAAGTAAATTAATTATCTATTAATATATTCAATTTGAATGATTATTTTAATGAATTTTAGAGACCAAATGTTTCCATAAAGACTATTTTTAGATAAGGAATTCATTCCATGATCATAATTGGAAATGTTTTGGTAATGTGATTTTATTCAATAAAAGGTTGCTTAATTATCAAAACGTTTTGAGAATAAATGAATTGGGAATCTGATGTTCATGTTTTGGTACTATGTTTCTAGTTCAATAGTTATCCTTAATCATTTAAACGTAGAGTTATCATTAGGTAAATGAAATATTCCATATCCAGGGGGATTGTTCAGGATACCTAGAGGAGTTTAGGAAAATATATGCAATGTAAATAACAGGTATTACTGTTATAGAAATCAATTATTTAATTTTTAAAGGGTATATTATACATAATGTAATTTAGGAAAGGGATTATAAATAATGAACTCAAATGTAAAGGGATTTATACACCTTAGATGGATCTAAATAAACGATGTGTGTTTTCATCATATTTTTCTTATATGGTAAGATAATTTGATTTTTAAAAAATAGTTGTTATAAAAAACATGAGATGATAGTTTTAATAAACATGGTTGATGATTCATCAAACATTATAACATATTTTAGAAGAAGATAATGATAAATTTTTTTATCTTGATATTTGTTAAAATATTAGGGATGTGATTCCACCACCTACTAGAGAATTATTTTAAATAATAAAGTATTATTTTTATAATAATGATCCAAGAACATAGAATACCATATAATATATGGATATAATAGTATATTTATTAATATTGCCACTAAATAAAATAAGTGTTATTTTCTAAAATAAATGAGTTTGTGTATATTTAAATTATATTCTAAAAATAATATAGTTTCTAATAGAACATTTAGAGTATATTTAGACTTAAAGAAGGTTATGTAAAATAAATAAAATATTATTATAGTTAAAATAAAAAGTGAAGGTAACTTAATATCCTAAATGGTTTGGGGTATATCAGTAAGAGATTATTATAAAGTTTTATAGTAATTACCAAAATATTTCAATGATAATTTTTGGTGGAAAATGTTCCAAGGATGATAATGATGATGATGAACTTAGAAATATTTCTATGTAGAAAAAAAGTTTTTAAAATCATAAAAATTATATTTCATAAAGTAAATGTGTTTGAATACTTGTTCCAGAAGTTTAACATTAGGAATTTGATTTATAATTCTCACCATTATTAAAATAAAATTTTCTTGATAGATGATACTCACTAAAGAGTTTAGTGGATGAGTTTTATTAGATGAACATATAGAGATATGGTAGTATTTCCGTAGAGATATAAACCTGGAAATTATAGCATACATAAGGCCACTTTGGTGGTCTATCAGATGACATATGATTAGAAATGAACTTTTTATGGGTTTTTAGTACTCATAAAACAATGTAAGAATATAAAATGTATAATATTAAAAAAATGTAGTTTCCACTTTATCATTATTTATTGTTGGTTGTATATAATCATGAAATAAAATGATGTTTGACCTCTAAAAGTATGAACTTGATTTATCCCTAACCAGTGTTAATGTTTTAGTATTATATATTATGAATAAATGTTAAGGTTATCATAGGTATGATTTTATATAGAGATACAAAATATTATCACGAGGCATAAATTGTGTTTTTTGCACTAGATGCACCACTAATTATACCATATAGAGTGTCATACACTAGGTATTTGGTATACTAGTGGTGCATGTTTTATATTTGTATTTCCCCAATATTAGAGGCTCGGGAGATACCTATCATGATAAAATTCATACTTTGATACCTTTATTACTAAAACCTTGAGGCTTAGCTAACCAGGAGAGAGTTGGGTATGACATATGGGACCATGATTGAGATAGACTAAAGGAGTGTATATTCATAACTATATAAGATATGTTATGTTCTTATCTATTTAGGTGAGGGTTATGGGATGTGCTCATCCTGTTGGATGAATTGACATGATTTATTCATTGACTTGGTATGTCTATACTCAAATAATTGAGAATATATAAGTATCCATATGAGATTGACATAATTAATGTCAAATATTAACTCAATGTGTTAGAAAAAAGGGATCATAAGAAAATAAATTCTAGTATAAGATATAATTTAAGGAAATAGGTATAGAGATACGTGTGTTTGATAGATATCATGTTAGATACCTTTATAGATTGAGTATCACTGATGATTTTCTTGAGACCACCCTTTGCTTAAATCTATCATTTTAGGAATTTATATTTGTTTTAAAAACTATAAAGTATTATGGGATCAAAATTTATAGTTTACTGAATAGGGATTGATATATTATAAATTCCTAGAGATTCTCTAAAAGGGTTTTTATAGTTTATCTAGATGGATTTTCACATGGATATTAAAACATTATTTCATATGATGTGATATATGATGAATATGATGATATTTTTTCAACAATGTTTTAGATAATATGAAAAAGGAGTTTTAGATATTATTTCACATGTTTTCACATATTATATAATATAATGTGAAATGGAAAAAACTCTATATGACTTTAGTTCAAGTGGGATATTGATAGATATGTTCCCAAAATCTATAAAAACATATGATGTATAAATGGTTTATATTGTATTTTATGATATAGATATTTCATATGGTATGACATATATAAATGAATGACATATTTTATACCTTGGTTTAGGCACATTTTAGGGGTTTTATGAGATATTTCTCAACTTCCATAGCCGATCGTATTGCATGATATATAGATATTGTAATGTGGTTTGATCGTATTCTATGATCAGCATGACATGATAAGATTAATGTGGAATTAGAATGTTAAATTTTAAAATTTGTTTATCTTACATGACCTACTATAATTATTATAGAAGTTTCATGTGATGAAACTCATGGGAGTTAATTTGGACGAAGGTTGTGAACTATTCATAACTAAAAGGATTTTACTCAAACATTTCAAAACATTTGAGTAAATGCCATTGATGGATTGAGAGTTCCACACATCTTATAAAAAAAAGGTCATATCCATTTAAATGCGGCGAGTGTGTTCATCTATCGAATTCTATGTGCATCACTCTTCTTAATTCATCATTATCTAGATGATGTTCTCACATATCAGAGATATGTAGAAGATCTCACCCAAAAATTGATTCATTTTGACCAGTTTGTGGATATACCATAAAGGAAAGAACTTATTGGTTTCTCCCTAGTAATCTTCATAATCAATTTTTATTGAAGATCATTATTGTAGCCAAAATCTATGTAATTTATATGGATGTTCTTCATTTTATATATTCATTGTTTCAATTTCATACATGGTAATACAGTGATTTGAGGTTTCTAATGGATCCTACTTCCTAAAATATTTTTTTTGATACTTAATAACCCTAAATTTTAGTGTTTATAGAAATAAGGGGTTAACCATGCTATGGTTCAATGGTGAAACTATAGTTCTCATTGAAATTATCCTATTATTAATTTTATTAATCTTAATATAGATAATGCTATTTTTTGTGGGAATCACATGGGTATTGGAATGGAATATTGGAACTTTTTTGGTTTTATATTATTATATATCCATAAATTTTTATTTTAAATTGGATTCCTATTATTATTAAATCTAAATCTATTTTAGATAATTTATCATTTTATTGGGATCAAAGTTAGAGGAATATTATTACTGAGATACATTATTATGGTATAGTTTCTTATGTGGTAATAATTTTTTTCCCCTTTTGGTATTATTATTAAAGATATTTTGGGTATTATTGAGTTGTTTAATTTTTATTAGTTTTCATTTTCTAAAAGGTATGGAAATCTGTTTTCTCATTATCTTATTCAACTTATAAATATGTGTGATTATTGATTTTTTTTTGGTTTTTTCCTAGTGGGAGTGAAATATTTTAAATTGAATAATTTATAATTACATGATTGTTGATTTTAAAAAAGATTACTCACATTAAAAATAATTAAAAATTTATATTATGTTTTGAATCAACAAAATTTTCTCATTTTTAATCTAATAGATGCACCCAAAACATTGATGGATGAAACACCAAGAGTTGAGGTGAATTAGTATTAATTATTATTTTTACAATATCTTTTATTAATATATTTTTACAAGTTAGGGTAAAAATATCCACTTTTTAATCAAAAAATCACTTATATAATGATAAATAAATGAATACATAAGGCCATTCAAAAATTACAAGATTATCTTCTAATGGGGTGACCATTTTCTTGTTATGATTAACATAATATAAATCAAAAATAATTTACTGATATAATAAAATTATTGAAAAAAATTAGCGACGATATCATCATTAACCCAAATTTAATAATATCCTACAAATTTATAGTAATATATATTGTTTACATAATGGATAACAGTTCAATAATGAATAAAATTAATATTACTCCTCGACATGTCTTTTCATCAAGAAGTTATCTTTTTATATATGTGTATAGAGTCTAAAAAATTCCTTCCTAGAGTGTACCAACCTATAAACTAAAAATATTATATCTTCATAAAAAAACATAGAAATCTCAATTATCTCTAGATTATGTCATCAGACTCATAAAAACATAAATATTCTTTTTCTATTAATCTGAGGTCACTATGTAGGTTCCAAGTGTAGTAGAAGTGGCAGGTTGGCAGGGACAACCTATATTTTAGTCATAATCGATGAATAATCCATAATTTAAATGATAAATAATGTAATAAACAATAGAATAAAATCAAATTTAAATTAAATTATTAATCCCAGAACCAAAAATCATTCCAATCACTTATATTTTACAATTAATTTATATATAGATTTAGAATTACATTAATCATGTAATTATTTATTCATATATGAATTAGTTGACCAATATTATCATACTATCATCTAATCAAAGGAATTAAGGGTAGATTCCCTCTACCAATAATCCAAATTTTCTTTAAAAACCACTGATTATCACTGTAGCATTCTACAAATGCCAATGTAGGTGAATCTAAAACTTGTGATGATCATCATAGATCACAAATAAATCATTAAATAAGTGGATAATTCATTCCACTAGAGGATGATAATTTCTATGAATTCTAAAGATAATTCTTGAGGAGATCTCTCTAGGGTTTGAGAGAATCCTCTATAAAATTCATTGCGCATGGAGAAATATTGAGTCTCTTACCGATCATAAAATGCCACGATTGAGTTTAAATAGTGTTAGGGGTAAAAAATAACAATTTCTCAAGGGAACTTATTATTTTCTTAATACCATAGAAAATCCCATGTATAAATAATAATATTATTCACTTCATATGTGATAAACTCATTGATAAAATTTATATTATTTTCTTGAATCAGTGAATTAAATTTTCTTCAAATAATATTTAATTAAATTTCTCCCTAGACCATAAAACTTGATCTACCAATCCTACTCAATATTTATTTGCCTTTGAATAATGAATATTTAATTAATCAAATAAATATGAATGAATTATTCTACAATAATATATATAAATATTATATTCACTAAATTAGTGAATACATATTTATTAAATATTCACATAGAAAAATAAATAAATATATTTTTTACCTTGTGAATAAACCAAAATAAATAAATATTTTATAACATTAAATTAAATAAATAAATACATGGTGAGTAAGTATTTATTAAATATTCCAATTACATATATATTGTCTCTAATAATTGGTGATTGAATATTTGCGGTCAAACAAACATAAATAATTATTAAATCATGTATGGGATTAATATTTATCCAACTAGTTAAATTCATAAGGAATTTGACTGAGGTTACAAGTACACATAGTGTGCAACCCTCTAAGCCTCTTTCTTAGTGGAATTAGACTAAACTACCTAAAGAACATGGTTATCATCTTAAAACATGCTAAGGCTCCCAAAAATAAAGAAGTTAACGTCACAAAAAAATATGAGCTCTTATAATTATACACTGTGTAATGTAATCCCTTTATCTTAATATCTCTAATAACTCTAGTTTCATATTGGTTTTATTAACCTATATAATCAATACAACTTTCTTTGAATTTATAAAAATTAACTTTCCAATAACACCACCATAAACATAGGCTTAATCATGTAGTTTCATTCCCATAAAAGTTCTTGAGATATCAACTTCCATTATAGAAAAAATGGACAAATAATTTCTCACAATACTGATTAATACAACATCACTCATGACTCACTCAATGTATCATACATCTATGCAATCATATGTCATCACAATTTTTGTCAATACATCAAAATATGTGACTCATGACCTGAATTAATAATAATATTAAATTATATGGATCATTAAACACATCCACATAAAATAATATCCAATGACACATATAAATATTTATTTCCTATGGGAGGGTCATGTTCTCGTAATCTCTTATATTGAATATTACCATGGGAGTACGACATGATAAAGTGGATCAAAGTCCTATGATTCCTTACCCATGAAAGAATATACCATTTGTATCCTAGAAAATGATATCATTCAGATATATAACTTATATTTAAGAATAAAATTGTGAAACTTCAAGGTTCTTATCATAAAAGGGAACTTCTATGACTATTTAGTGTGATATATAAACTTAAAAAATTATCACATACCATGTCATGTAGAAGAACATGAAAGATATGACAAAAAACTTAATAGTATTAATAAAATACATGAATATATATAATCATAAAGTACAAATAAGTTGGTTTTAGGGAACCAACTCCAATAGAATCCCACATTAACTCGAGCTAACTTCTAACAACAATTTTCCCACTCTCTATCACATGTTGTTCATGATTTTTATGAGATAAGAATTTAGTCAAGGGGTCTACTAAATTTTCCTCTATGGAAACTCTAATCATTGCGAATTCACATGTTTGAGAAAAATCCCTTAATAGTTGATATTTTTGGAGTATGTGATTCATCTATTTATGTGACCTTGGATCCTTTATATGATCCACCATTGAAGTATTATTACAAAACAATGTTATATGATCTTTAATACTAGAAACGAAAATCAATCTATTAGATGAAGTTATTAATACATATATTTTATTTGGCTGTATAATAAGTAACTTTATACTTATAAACCACTATAGAATTGACAAAAACATTCTACTTTGAACTCTTCCAGCTCACAACTCCTCTATAGAGACTAAATATATATCTTTACTATGTCTTCATATCATTATGATCTCTTTGGAAATCATAATTAGCATATCCTATGAAGAATAGTTCCTAGTATCCTCCATATAAATTAAAAATATTTTTAGTAAACTTTAGATACTTAAGAATAACATTAACATGATACCAATGATGATTTATTGGATAAACTAAATATCTTCCTACCATGATTAATGTGTAGGAAACATCAAGCCTAGTTTTTAAATTGACATACATGATATATCCAGTCACGGATGCATATGGGATCATACTCATTCTATATCTCTCTATCTTCTATTGTGTATGAGTAAAATTCTTAAAAGAGAGATTTATACCATGTGACATTGGAACCAATACCCTATTGGATAATTCCAAATTGAATATATTTATTATCTAGTAAATATATTCACTTTGAAAAAGTCCATGATGCGTTTTGGATCTATCATGAATGATATTGATGCTAATGATATATGTTGCTTCACCCAAGTCCTTCATGAAGATGCAATTATTTAACTAGTACTTAACTAACTGTAATACTGGTATATCATTTCTAATAAGTATCATGTCATAAAAATATACAACTAAGAATACAACCTTACTCGCACTAAATTACTTGTAAAAATATGGATCACATTCATTATTTATAAAACCAAAATCTCATATGTATTTATCAAATCAACTATTCAATGACCCAAATTATTTCTTTAATATATAAATAGATCTCTATACCCTACATATATTATTTTCATTTCCTAGATTCAGAAAAACTTTATGTTTTTTCATAAAAACATATTCATAAAGATTTTGGTTGAATATTTTTTTGAAATCCATGTTCCAAATCTTAGAGTCATGGAAAGTTTCTATAGAAAGTTTAATTATAATGGATTTAAACATAAAAAATTTAGAAAATGTTTCATTTTAGTAAATTAATTTATTCTATTTGAAACCTTTAGAAACAATCCATTCTTTATTGGTAGTTAATTTACCTTCCATGTCCAGTTTTCTTTTGAATACCCATTTTCACCCAATGGTCTTTATGTCACTTAGAAGATCAAATACAACCAATAATTGGTTTTGATACATGGAATATGTCTCATAATTCATGGCTTCATTACATATTGTAGATTTTAATTTCTATACTTCCTAATTTTAGGAAATAGGATCATTATTGTCACCTAATAATGATTCACCATCTTCAGGGACTAGAAAACCATATCTTCCAGGTTCTCTAATCTCTCTAGTGCTCTGACATAGTACTTGTGTACCAATAAAAACATATTCTTCGAGTCCCTATATAATTTTTTCATATACTAAATCTTATATATCTTGAGTATCAAATTCCTCAAATTATACTTTCTTCCACTAACCTTCTTGAGGATTTTCTCCCTCAATAAAAATGGATTATCTTGTAATATTTACCTTTTATATGAGGGTTTATTTAGATAATATCCCTTTTTTTCCTTTTGATACCTTGTAAAGATACTCTTTTTCACCCTAGGGTGCTATTTTATTTCCATTTTTGGCCATAAAAAAACCTCACAACCCAATGCAATGATTATGTGGAAACAAAAATTTATTTCCAAACATTAACTCATATGGTATCTTATATTCCACCTTGTTTGGTGATTGTTTTAGAATTTGAGATGCATTATGAAATGTAAATTCCTAAAAGAATAATGAAATAATTGAATGGATCATAATTGACCTGACTATGTTAAGAAAGGAATGGTTCCTCCTTTCACCAACACCATTCCACTATCGTGTATAACAAGGAGTGAGTTGGGATATAATCTCACACTCCTATAAAAATTCAATGAACTATGGGTTAATATACTCATCAACTAATTCAAAAAATAATATTCATATTCTTACTAAGTTGATTTTATACTTCATTACTGAACTCTTTTAATTTATCAAAGAATTCAAACTTATACCTCATTGAGTAGATATATCTATATCTACTTAATTCATCAGAAAAAGTAATGATGTAATAATACTCACCTATAACTTCTAATAGAAAAGTTCCCCACACATAAGTGTGTACAAATTCTAAAAACTCTATAGTTATTTCACATCATCCACCAAATGGTGTAATGTTCATTTTTCTTTATAAGAAATCATGACATCTATAAGGTGGTTTTATCACAAAAAGGTCTAAGTAACAATATTTATAGAGCTATGTCAAACACTAATCATTTACATGAAAAAGATAGTTATGCCACAAATGGGTGTGAAATGAGTCATTTTGTAACAACTTGTTACTTTTTTTATGTATCTTGACCATTTTATTTGATTACCAAATGATTGGGTATCTTGTAGGGTTGTTTCTAGAGTTTTCCGGACTTTTTTGGGGGTTTTTGGTCCTGTGCATGGTTTGTGCACAGTCTAAGCATAGTTTGAAAAAAGTGTGCAGGCCAGACATTGGGGGTTGAATTGTTGGAACATGGTTTGAAAAAGTGTACATCCAAACCATGAAACACTTATAGAGGCTCTATTCTGGGTGCACAGTTTGCGCACGGTTAGTGCAAACCGTGCGACTTAACCCAGGAAACCGTGCACATGGAATTTTAACTTCTAAAAATTGTAATTAATGACCCAAAACACACCTAAATAAACCCAAACATCTCCCAAACGACTATAATATGATCCTTAGGATTTTAGGAGCCTTTCAGAGGAATTTTGTCACTCCTAACCCCATCTCTTAGTGGATAGATGCGCCAATCGAAGCTGTGATCATCTTCTAGTGAGTTCCTTTCTTCTTGATCATGGATCTCCCTTCTCCTCTTGATTAATTCTTCCTAATGGTTTTTAAAAACTTTTTTTTGGATCTTGATAGATTTATGTGGAATTGTAGATCTAGGATATCCTCTCTCCTCTTTCAAGATCTATCTTCTTTGATCCATTGATCTCCAGCGAAGGCAACACATATCAGATTCATTATGATTGGGTCCCTTAAATTCCACGTAGGTGGTTCTATTATCCTCCTTCTTTTTGTGTTTCATTATTGCAAGATAATTAATAGATACATGTTTCATTATTTTTAATGTATGTTCAATGTTTTTTATCCACTTAATCCCTCATAAAATCTTCTTTAACCAATTTTCCTTGGAATTGGATATAGCATGAATGAAATGGATTTGAATTTGATTTCTATCACCTTTTTTTGAATTGATAAATTCCATGATTGTTCAGAACTATTTTAAAAGAAATTTTAACGGATGATTTGGTGAAATTGAGGGCTTTGGCTAGGTTCTGATTTACAAAATGAACATCCATGATTTTAATTAATTGATTAGAACTATTCGATGTTCCTAAATAGTTTCAAATGCATGAATTTATTAAATGAACAAGAACCCCATTTTAATTATTTTACCCCTTTTTTGGAAATTGGTGTTCTTGGGTTATTTGGAATAAATTATTTATCTTCATGGAAAGAGGGTGTAAGCCCATGTTTTGAAATTTATTCAATCCTTTTTTAATTGTAATACTTACTTCAAATGATTTAGGGACGATTTGAAATAAATGATTGTTTTAAAGGACTATTTGGAATTATGATTATGCATTGTGAAAGGTTGCAGGTATTATTAACCTTTTGAATATCGAATGGTTTAAAAGAATTTGGAATGAATCGATGGTTGTTTTAAAGGCTCGTTGGGAATTTTAATGACGCATTGTGAAAGGATGTGAGTGGTTACCCTTTTTTAATGATGAAATTGTACAAAAAGGTTTTTAATTGAGGTTATGTTTTTTTATGGTAATTATATCAATTAAATTGTTGAATTTAATTGTAGAAATTTATTTGATGGAAAACATGTGAAAACCCCAATGTTTTTTCTTGATGTATTTCCATCATTTTAAATGTAAAGAATGATTTTTTTAAATATGATTTGAAATGAAAAACCGATTTATATAAAATGGAAATCTTTTTTCTTGGTTGTTATACCATATGACACCAGATTTTCCATGTTTTATTTGTTTATTATCATTATACACCTTGACTCAAATGCATTTATTCATATTCATCTTTACACATTAGGTGCATATTCTCATATTTTCTTGATTACATTACTTTAGCTTATGAAATGGTTTTAAAATCATATCAAGAATGTTTTTAGGTTTTAAATGGAGAAATGGTACATTTTATAGGTTTAGTTTAATAAAATATTTTTATATGTTTAAAAATCTATTTTTAAACTAGTCATTATAGTCTCCCATTTTAACTACTATTTCAGCCTATCTGAATTGCCTTATGAAGTAAATGCATGGAATATTTGGTGGAATCCGACTGGTCTCTTTATCTCACAACCTTCTTGTACCTTTGGTGTTTGTAGCCTTTATTATCTTATTGTAAGTGTTCATCATATCACCTCCCTTTGCAAGTTTGTGCTTGGGTGTCCAAGGGTGGGTGACTTGGAACATGGTGGGTGGTCATGGACCACTAGGAGATGGGTTTTAGTGGTTACGTTCCACTCTCAGTTTCTAGTGCGTCTTTCTACTTCATATGTATTTATTGGTTGATTCATATATATAATTATGTTTCCACATTGTATACTATTTTTTTTTGTTTTGTGGGGGAAATAATTCCCAAAAATTATCTGTTTAATTACTTAGTGCTTGTCATCAGCCCATGGAGACTGTGAACACTCTTTTGGTTTGTGGAGAATCAGCTAGGGTATCAGTTTTTAAGGTATCTTAGGTTGGTTCATTACAAATGGTATCAGAGCGAGGTTATTCCATAAAATAAAATATTTTCCTTTTAAATCCTTACTGTATTAGGGGTGATTCATGGTTTAAAGGAGATTAATAATTTTTTTTGGACTCAAGAGGTAGTCTGTGAGTGGGATCACCACCCCTTCATGGTGATACTTGAGTTACCATGGATGTTGGGACTTGAGTCTTTCTTTTGAGTTATTGGTTTCAATATGATAAATTATATTTATATTCCCAAAGATACTATCATTTGTTTTGGGAATATCTTATGATTTTTAGAACCATAATGGAAGGATAACCACAATGGAACCATGTTTTCACAGTTTGGTAAACTGTGAGGAATCAGTGTGGCTGACTTGGAAATCCAACCTTGAACAGTAATGAGATTGGTGTGTGGTTTCCAAGCCCATAAGACCAAGTCTATTATAGTTCTAACATGGTCCTAAACATTAAATACTGTCCATTTTCTTACAAGTGACTTTACTTATGTGAGGTTGACTATGCGGGTTATGGATATGGGTTGTATAATTCTATTATTTCGTTGTTTCAAATTTAATCCCTTGTTTAAAATTTAAAATCATTTTTAAAAACTAAATTGTGTCTAAAAACATGTTTTGGTTATGTAATTTGAGAAATTTTTTCAACTACCAAAAATGAGTTTTATGAAATTTTGGGTAGGAAAGACAAATTATCAAAGAGAATTATTTGATGTGGTAAAATAATGTTTTAAGAAGAAATTTTGGTTTGTAATGGATTTAAAGGGAAATGGTTTTTTTAATTTTTAAAAAATGGATTAATGTTTTGAAACCATAGAATATTTTAAAACTGTTGGTAAAGGGGTTTGGAAACTATAATTGATTTATAACAAGATTTATCATTTTGAAATGACAGATTAATGTTTTATAGATGATAAAATATTTTTCATTTTGAAATCAATAATGTTTTGATTGAAATAGGTTGTGACATTGTTTAAATTATTTTGTACTCTTTTGAGTATTCTTTAATGCCTAAGTTGAAATTATTGTTCTTTGTGATGTTTAGAAATTTCTCCAAGAAAGTACTTTATTAATGTTAGAATTTGGGTCATACGGTCCTATCCTCGTGGTAGTTCTTCATGTTTTTTTGAAGTATAATCTCTTGTCAAGGACTCTACCCAGAGTCTATATCGAGTGGTTGATCCAAAGTCTTTCCAACCATTAAACCTTATCCTTGAATTACTGGATTATTTTACAACTTCTTATAAAGGATAATGAGGTTCTCTTGAAGCAGTGTAGTGGATTCAAGAAGTTTATGTGATCTTTGATACTCTCAAGACTCCTGAATCTCTAAAGGTCAATTCTATTGTATAATTATTTGAGGGACTAGACTAGGATTGGTGGTAACTTGTAATTACCTATGGTATGTATGAAATAATGTCTTGGGAATTATTCAAATTCGTATTCATTCAGTGGCAGTATCCAGTGGAAGTGAAGAAGGGGAAAGTTACTAAGTTCTTGTGTCTTGGTCAAGACAAACTATCCGTTTTAGTGTATACCAAAAAATTCTCACGTCTGGTTTGTTTCATACATGTTATTGTTAGTGATGACTCCATTAAGGCTATCTATTTTATAAAAGGTCTCCACCTAGAGATTCTGACTTCCATTGTAACTGTCAGGTTGATTTCATATCAGGAGATGCTCGATAAGGCTTTCTCAGCTGAGGTAGAGCTAGTGAAACAACGTGAAGGGACAAATAACTTTTCCACAGTTGATAAAAGAAATCCTTATAAGAAAAAGAAGAGGCATACCATGTGTTTCAAGTGTGGAGAAAAAAATTCTTTCTAAGAAGTTATTTTTGAATGATCTCAAAGTTTATAAATGGTGTGGCCACTTAGGTCACTTTATGAGGTTCTATAAGTTGGGTGATCAGAAATGGAGAATTTAGACCGGAATTTCCGCTCCTAAATGTGGGACAGAAGATGATTCACGATAACATGGATCCATCCATAGGACATAGAGTGAATCTTTTCACACATTGAAGGAGCTTCTAGATTCTATATTTTTATTTCTGATGTTGGAGAGGAAGCTGTTTGAGTTTTACTTATTGTGGCCTATCTAATTTTGGAAATCTCTTGTTTTGGGATCTTTGTGATGATATCTTGTGGAACATGGTTTGGGTCCTTTTTGTATTGGTGATGTAATTATGGTTTCCTTGTAACACCCCGAGATTTTATGAAAAATATTCTTTTTAATTTCATTAATGTCTTGTGTTGTACGCTACACCAAAAGGAGCTTGCATAACATGCACCCCTGACTTGGCTTGCATTAAATGAAATCACTACCTTCCACGATAGCGTGTGTTGTACGCAATAACGAGTTTCGCTAAACAACGATATGTTATATAAACTAGTCGTTATGAATAGTAATACACACTTTTTAAAATTTTATAAATTTTATCTTTCAAAATGGACTTCATTTTTGGATTCATAATATCGAAATTAGCCTAGGGTGAATTTTTGGGATTTTTCTGAAAACTTTCAATTTTTGATGAATAGTGAAAACACTGGGTTACTATTCAAAAACCGACTTTTTATTTAAATAATTGTTTATTTTATTTAAATTTATTTTAGGAAAAAATTGATACATAATACCTATATAAGATCAATTTAAGTCATTGGAGTCATTTCATAATAATTTTAGATATATAAAAATTTTATTGAACTTTTCACCGTCTTTTACCCACCTCCTAGGAGAATTTTCAAATTCACATAAAACATAAATTTACCGCTTCTGTGAGTGGAATTTCAAAAATCCGAGACACACGGTTAATATCAAGGACTAAAATGCGGTTCAATGAGATGAAAATAATTTTTTGGTGAATAGTAACTTTTTACTTTTTTTCACCACGGTTAAAAGTAAATACGGTAATTAAGGGTAAAAATGATATTATTGTTAGCCTAACACATTTCCTAATTCTATTGATTAAGTTTAATTCGACCAAACACAACCTTAGTAATAAAATATGACCATTTAGGCCCACTTGGATTAGATTAGGACATTTATTATTAATTTATTTAATGAAAGGGTTAAAATAGTTAAAATCAAAGTTTAATAACTAAATCATTTTTAATATAGGGTTATACAAATGAAAAATTCTACTATAAATATTAATTAGAAAGATAAAAATATTTCCTACATAATGGTGTTTTATTTATAATTTTTAGAAATTAAATAATTTAATTTATTTATGACACAATGATGATGTATTAATTATCTTATTAATGAAATATTGACATAATTGATGTTATAAATACCCAAATAAATGTAATTTGAGACTTTTTATGAATTAAATTGCTTTTATAGGTTAATATGACATTTTAGTATTTATTTAGTTAACTTTTTTCTAACTAATCATTATGTTATGATTTTCACAAAAATCAATTACCAAATAGTGTCAAAATTGACATAAAATAGTTTTTTAAAAGAATATTATATTATTAATTGTTATTTTATTACTAAAAATATAATTTTCGGCCAAATGACTTATATAAGGTTATATATATTAATAATAAACATCTTTGGGTTCTTTTGGCTTGTTATAGTAAGTTTATTAACCTTATAGTGTAAGAAAACAAGAAGACACGGTAAAAGAAGTATTATTTAACTTATAGTTAAATCTAAATTATAAGGTTAAAATAGAAATTTAAACTTGTCTAAATTCTATTGGATGAAAGGATTTCGAACCATCCCCACCTTAGCATCGAAAGAACTCAATTTTGAGCTATTAAAAACCGAATATGACTTTATAATAAAATAATATTTTTAGTTATTCCAAAGGTGCCCCTCTCCTCCCTTATAAAAGGGCGCCTCCTCCCTCTCTTCCTCACACCAAATTGAGCCTTCAAGATCTTCCAAACCCTGAAAATTTCTCTTCTCCACTTCCCTAGAAACATTCTAGAGGTTTTGGTCTTCTTTAAAGACCAATCTTAGTACCCTAAGATGAGGTTTCAAAAAGGCGTGTCGAAAGAAGAGGTAATATCTGTTACCAATTATTTCAACTTTATTTATTTTTATACTTATTCTTCTTTAGTTGTTTCATTATGAATTAATAAAATCAGTATCAATCATATACTGATATGTTATTATAAGTATAAAACAACCCTATTTCACCATCTATCGATCCTACAGAAAATGAAATCACCGCGCGTGTGTATGTATGGAATACCGTCTCCACACCGTGGTGTAATCTATTTTAGACCACCACCTTACTTGGATGGGTATAATGGTGTAAATAAATAACTATATATGATTATTTAAAATTGATATTGATTCTCTAATAATATACATACACTTCAATGCAATTCCATGATCATGGGAATGATATCATCACTCGTGTGTACGTACGGACTACCGTCTCCACGACGCGATGAGATTCATTCTCCATGTTAACCATTCATGAATGATTATAAAGTATATATAATAAGTAATAATGAAATATATGACATAATAATGATACTGTATTTATGTGTATATATATGTATGTCATCTACTTAATTTCATTCAATTCAATAAGGAAACGAAAACAACGTTCATGCGGACGTACGGCCTACCGTCTCCATGAACGGTGTATTTCATTCCATTTAATCGATCTATCATATATATATGTATATACTGAATATATATTATATATAAATCATGTTTTACATTCTGTAATTATGTAAATCAGGATATAAGTAATAATTTCGAGAACAACAAGTCCAAACACATACGATAAATAAAACGATTTAACCCAAAACGTTTCTTTAACATGGAACTTACAAAATAACGGGTAATGTAAAGTCATAAGTGAACCATATATGATATCATAAAGATGAAAATTATTCTGTAATAAGTCAATGACATTATTTAAATCATTATACAGGAGGTTTGGAAACGTACGAAGCATATCAGACCTAAGGTAAGGGATAATTTATCAATCTCATTTTTATCTGAGATTGTTTATTCGTAAGTATTTACTGGGGTTATCTTTATCATCCAAGCCCATGTTTTCTAAATTTTTTTCATGTATGTTTGAAGTCCTTTTTACCCATTTTTGACTATTAGTACATGGTCTGTAAGGAATCGTTCTTTTACGAGGTACTTTTTTACTTTTCCGACAAAAGTACAAGAAGAATATTTTTTAACGTATACGGCATGAAAGGATTTATTTACGGTTTTATAAAGCCTTATCTTCATGAAGATTCCTCAAAAATATTTCATGACTATTTTCACCAAAATCCTTTTCTTTTAAAATCTCATGAAATTTTGTGAAAAGAAAATGATTTTGAAGAAGAAAGGATATTTTCCCCAAGAATTCATTTCAAGTGTTTTATCAAAACCATTTTTCATCTAAGATGACATTATTTCATATGTGTATTTTTCAAGTATAATGTCTCTATGATTTACATGGTTTCACTTTTCTTATTATTAAATGATATCCATTTCTTTTATATGGATAATGTGATGATGGGATGATGTTTATGAAACCCATTTTATTTATTGGGTTATTATAAATGATGTATGATTATTTTGTGGCACAAGTAAGAATGATTTCATTATGTGATGGGTGGGACCTATATCTCCCTCCAATGCAGTGGGTAAAGATTTATATCTCATGATATAGACATGACTGGAATGGTAGGTTAATATGGTTAAGTGTTACAGGACTGAAACTAGGAGTGAACTCGATTCAGAAAGGGACTTTGTCCACTAAGATGGTCTTGGCAGCAATGCCTTGGATACTATGGAAATCAAAACATGTGCTTAATGGTTTCTACAATTACTTGTTTTATTCTCATGCTATTTTATCATGATTAATGTTTCTTTATGATATATGCCTTATGTACTGCCATGTTTTATGTCATTTCTCAATATTTTGATGTTTAAACATTACGTTGATGTTTTTAAGTTCAAATGTATATGATTTGTTTTATTTTATCCATGATTACCCTTACTGAGCATTTGAGCTCACCCTTTATATGTTTTACTTTCCGCCAGGATTTAAAGAAAGGTTTTAGGTAAGAAAAGAAAAGGAGAAGATCATTAATAGAGATGTTGAAGATCTTTCAACACAATTAGAAGATTATATTCCAAATTTCCCAAGACACTAAACTATTACGATCCTTGTGTGTCTGTTTTTGTTATGTATTAAGTATTCTGAAAAATTAATGTAATGTCCATGTACGTCAAGCTTCGGGTCTCTACAGTTGGTATCAAAGGAAAGGTTTAGTCAACCTTTGGAAACTAGGATGAAAAAACTATAGTGAGATCCCTAGAGATATTTCTAAGGTATGTCTAGGGATGTCCCTAAGGTTAAGTATAAGTATAAGTTATAGTCCTAGAATTATGGTAACAATATTACAATTAAACCTAAGATGTTAGATGTCGAACGTCCTCCCCCTTGATTATGTTATTTTCCTTGTATGATTTTTGCCTCTCACAGAATTCTTTTTGGTTTTTAGTAAATGGAGGGAACCAAAAGGAATTCGGTTAACAATGAATTCAATGGAAAAATTGGTGACTATGAGCAACAAAATTGCGTAATACCTAGAGAGAAAGATATTGTGATTATGCCGAATCAGTCATCACGATATATGACTAACAAGGTTAAAGTTAGTGGTATGCCTAATTCATCAAATAAGAGGAAGATAGACTTTTATGCATGTTTGCATGTTGAGGAGAATAAAGAAAGGAAGATTGCGATTTCTAAAGAAGGGAAGAAGAACCTTGAGGAATACCTCAAATGGAGGGACATATGTTATCGGTGTGGAGAAAAGGGTCATAGAGTGACAGACTGTTATGGAGTTCAATGTCTTATTTGTGGAGAACATGGGCATTACCCAACTCAATGCCCTGACCTAAAAATTTACTTCTAAATCAAGGAAGGACTTATTCCAGGATAATTTTTGAAGAGGATGGATTGAAGTGTTTATGTATTGGTATTCAAGAATAATGTTGTTGAGGTACTTTTATGGTGTATTAGAATATTTTTGTATTAGTATGTTGTGGTTTTCAATAATTTTATGGTACCGGTAACCATGAAAAGTGATTCAAATATTTTGGAAAGTAGATGATATGCACATAATGATGGGATAAGGAGAAAATGAAATGTTTGACAGTATTCATGAGCTCATGATTGATATAAGGACTAAGTGATATCATGGTTTGAGTATATAGAATTTTGAGGATATTGGTATGTGGAAAGTGTTAACTTTTAACTGCATTCATGTTTTCACTAAGGTTTAATGGGTATTCATTTTTTTCAAGAGAATACATGATTAAGGCCTTCAAATGTTTGGAATGTGACCAATAAGAGATATCTTATGATATATGGGGATCAACGATGGTATTAACATTCTTGTTATATGAAATATCTGGTAATTGTTTTCACTATAATATGAGAATGGAATACAATATTATGGATAATCCTACAGATTGGAATGAATTATGTTGGACATAAGTTAGTATTTTATTTTTAGAAAAAAAAGACAACCTGCAGAATAAGCAACAACCCGTCACGTCGGACAAGGCTGTGGGAATTGAACCCACAACCGAAGTGCGACATGCCTTTATTTCCTACCACTGGCCTATAGGAAGACCCTGGTTAGTAGAAACTAGTTTTATTTTATTATACAAGATGATAGATGAAGTATATGTCCATTTTGGAACCATATATGATTAATCTCACCATAGATGGAATTATGTATATAACTTTTCTAACTTATGTTTGAGATAGATGGAATGACCTATCATTCTATCAAATGATCTAATAAACCTTTGTGAAAGACATATTGAACTACATTTCTTAAAGAGATGAAGTGGAAATTGTTCAAGGCACGAACAACGGTGAGATTATTCCAAAATAAAGTAAGTATTTATTCTAATTCAAATTATTTAACTTTAGGGAAATGATCTTGAAAACCAAAAATGTTGTCCTAATACCCTTATATCTGATGAATCAGATGGTACCCTAGATCATCACAAATATATGGCTTTGTGATTGTTGTATTTTTCATAGCCATTTTCTCTACCACTCTCCATCAGAACACGACAGTTAGATTTATCTTCCATATCCATATTTTCACCTATGTTCTCCTATGTGGAAACCCAGTGATTAGTTAATTTGGGTAACGTTATGTTTCATACTTTAGTTTTTAAAGCCAAGTTTTGGTATTCCTTTTTACGATGTGGGTTTCTATTAAAGAAAATTTTGAGTAGTAAACCATTTATAACCTCGACGAATTTCGAGGGCGAAATTCATTTTAAGGGGGGTAGAATGTAACACCCCGAGATTTTATGAAAAATATTCTTTTTAATTTCATTAATGTATTTTCTTTTACGCTACACAAAAAGGATCTTGCATAACACGCATCTCTGACTTGGTTTGCATTACACGCAATCGCGACCTTCCACGATATCGTGTGTTGTACGCAATACCTAGTTTTTCTAAACAACAATATGTTATATAAACTAGCTGTTATGAATAGTAATACACAATTTTTGAAATTTTATAAATTTTATCTTTCAAAATGGACTTCATTTTTGGATTCAAAATATTGAAATTAGCCTAGGGTGAATATTTGATATTTTTCTGAAAACTTTAAATTTTTGATGAATAGTGAAAACACTGGGTTACAATTCAAAAACAGACTTTTTATTTAAATAATTATTTATTTTATTTAAAATTATTTTAGGTAAAAATTGATACATAATACCTATATAAGTTCAATTTAAGTCATTGGAGTCATTTTATAATAATTTTAGATATATAAAAATTTTATTGAACTTTTCACCGTCTTTTACCCACCTCCTAGGAGAATTTGCAAATTCACATAAAACATAATTTTACCACTTCTATGAGTGAAATTTCGAAAATCCGAGAGAGACGGTTAATATCAAGGACTAAAATGTGGTTCAATGAGATGAAAATAATTTTTTGTGAATAGTAAATTTTTACTTTTTTTACCACGGTTAAAAGTAAATAGGGTAATTAAGGGTAAAAATGATATTATTATTACCCTAACACATGTCCTAATTCTATTTATTAAGTGTAATTCGACCAAAAAAAACCTTTGGAATAAAATATGACCATTTAGTCCCACTTGTATTAGATTAGGACATTTATTATTAATTTATTTAAAGAAGTGTTAAAATAGTTAAAATCAAAGATTAATAACTAAATCATTTTTAATATAGGATTATACATAAGATAAATTAGAATATAAATGTTTATTAGAAAGATAAAAATATTTCCTACATAATGGTGTTTTATTTATAATTTTTAGACATTAAATAATTTAATTTATTTAGGACACAATGATGATGCAGTAATTATCTTATTAATGAAATATTGACATAATTGATGTTATAAATACCAAAATAAATATAATTTTAGACTTTTTATGAATTCAATTAATTTTCTAGGTTAATATGACATGTTAGTATTTATTTAGTTAACTTTTTTCTAACTAATAATTCTGTTATGATTTTCACAAAAATCAATTACCAAATAGTGTCAAAATTGACATAAAATAGTGTTTAAAAAAAATATTATATAATTAATTGTAATTTTATTCCTAAAAATCTTAGGTTCGGCCAAATGACTTAGATAAGGTTATATATATTAATAATAAACATATTGGGGTTCTTTTTTCTTGTTATAGTAAGTTTATTAACCTTATAGTGTAAGAAAACAAGAAGACACGGTAAAAGAAATATTATTTAACTTAAAGTTAAATCTAAATGATAAGGTTAAAATAGAAACCTAAACTTTTCTAAATTATATTTGATGAGAGTATTTAGACCCATCCCATCCTTAGATTCTAAATAACTTAATTTTTAGCTATTAAAAAACGAATATGACTTTATAATAAAATAATTTGTTTAGTTATTCCAAAGGTGCCCCTCTCCTCCCTTATAAAAGGGAACCTCCTCCCTCTCTTCCTCACACCACATTGAGCCTTCAATCTCGGCAAAACCCTAAAAATTTATCTTCTAAACTTCCCTAGAAACATCTTAGAGGTTCTGGTCTTCTTCAAAGACAAATCTTAGTGCCCTAAGATGAGGTTTAAAAAAGGCGTGTCGAAAGAAGAGGTAATATCCGTTACCGATTCTTTCAACTTTATTTCTTCTTCTACTTCTTCTTCTTCAGTTGTTTAATTATGGAGTAATAACATCAGTATCACTAATATACTTATATGTTATTATAATTATTAAAAAAACCTATTTCAACATCTATCCATCCTACGGAAAACAAAATCACTGCGCGTGCGTATGTACGGAATAACGTCTCCACGCCGTGGTGTAATCTATTTTCGACCACCACCTTACTTGGATGGGTATAATGGTGTAAATAAATAACTATATATGATTATTACAAAGTTATATTGATTCTGAAATATTATACATACACTTCAATGCAATTCCACGATCATGGGAATGATATCATCACTCGTGCGTATGTACGGACTACCGTCTCCACGACTCGTTGAGATTAATTCTCCATGTTAACCATTCATGAATGATTATAAAGTATATATAATAAGTAATCATGAAATATATGAAATAATAATGATACTGGATTTATGTGTATATATATTCATGTCATCTACTTAATTTCATTCAATTTAATAAGGAAATGAAAACAGCGTTCATGCGCACGTACGACCTACCGTCTCCATAAACGGTGTATTTCATTCCATTTAATCGATCTACCATATATATATATATATATTTATATACTGAATATATATTATATATAAATCATGTTTTACATTCTGGAATTAAGTAAATCAGGATATAAGTAGTAATATCAAGAACAACAAGTCCAAACACATATGATAAATAAAACAATCTAACCCAAAAATGTTGCTTTAACATGGAAATTACAAAAGAACGGGTAATATAATGTCATAAGTGAACCATATATGATATCATAAAAATGAATATTATTCTGTAATAAGTCAATGAAATTATTTAAATCATTATACAAGAGGTTCAGAAACGTTCTAAGCATATCATACCTAAGGTAAGGGATAATTTATCAATCTCATTTTTTTCCGAGATTGTTTATTCGTAAGTATTTACTGGGGTTATATTTATCATCCAAGCACATGTTTTCTAAAAATGCTTTAATGTATTTTTAATGTCCTTTTTACCCATTTTTGAATTTTACTATATGGTGTGTAAGGAATCGTTCTTTTACGAGGTACTTTTTGACTTTTCTGACAAAAGTACGAGAAGAATGTTTTTTTAACGTATACGGCATGAAAGGATTTTTTTTACGGTTTTATAAAGCCTTATTTTCATGAAGCTTCCTTAAAAATATTTCATGACTATTTTCAACAAAATATTTTTCTTTTAAAATCGCATGAAATCTTGTGAAAAGAAAATGATTTTGAAGAAGAAAGGATATTTTCCCCAAGAATTCATTTCAAGTGTTTTATCAAAACCATTTTTCATCTAAGATGACATTATTTCATATGTGTATGCTTCAAGTATAATGTCTCTATGATTTACATGGTTTCACTTTTCTTATTATGAAATGATATCCATTTCTTTTATATGGATTATGTGATGATGGGATGATGTTTATGAAACCCATTTTATTTATTGGGTTATTATGAATGATGTATGTTTATTTTGTGGCTCAAGTAAGAATGATTTCATTATGAGATGGGTGGGACCTATATCTCCCTCCAATGCATTGGGTAAAGATTTATATCTCATGAGATAGACATGGCTTGAATGGTAGGTTAATCTGGTTAAGTTTTACAGGACTGAAACGAGGAGTGAACTCGATTCAAAAAGGGACTTTGTCCACTAAGATGGTCTTGACAGCAATGCCTTGGCTACTATGGAAATAAAAACATGTTCTTAATGGTTGGCACAATTACATGTTTTATTCTCATTTTATTTTGTCGTGATTAATGTTTCTTTATGATCTCTGCCTTATGTACTGCCATGTTTTATGTCATTGCTCATGATTTTGATGTTTAAACATTATGTTAATGTTTTTAAGTTCAAATGTATATGATTTGTTTTATTTTATCCACGCTTACCCTTACTGAGCATTTGAGCTCACCCTTTATGTGTTTTTCTTTCCCCCAGGATTTAAAGAATGGTTTTAGGTAAGAAAACAAAAGGATAAGATCATTAATGAAGATGTTGAAGATCTTTCACCACGATTAGAAGATTATATTACGAGTTTCCAAAGACACTAAACTGTTACGATCCTTGTGTGTCTGTCTTTTTCATTTATTAAGTATTCCAAAAAAGTAATATAATGTCCATGTACGTCAATCTTCGGGTCTCTACAGTTGGTATCAGAGGAAAGGTTTAGTCAACCTTTGTAAAGTAGGATGCGAAAACTATAGTGAGATCCCTAGAGATATTTCTAAAGTATGTCTAGGTATGTCCCTAAGGTTAAGTATAAGTATAGGTTATAGTCCTAGAATTACGGAAACGATATTAGAATTAAACCTAAGATGTTAGATGTCAAAGGTAATCCCCCTTGATTATGTTATTTTCCTTGTATGATTTTTTCCTCTCACAGAATTCTTTTTGTGTTTTAGTCAATGGAGGGAACTAGAAGGAATTCAGTTAACATTTAATCCAACGGAAAAATTGGTGACTATGAGCAACAAAATTGCGTAATTCCTAGAGAGAAAGATATTGTGATTATGCCGAATCATTCATCACGATATTTGATTAACAAGGTGAAATTAGTGGTATGCCTAATTCATCAAATTAGAGGAAGATAGACTTTTATGCATGTTCGCATGTTGAGGAGCATAAAGAAAGGAAGATTGAAATTTCTAAAGAACGGAAGAAGAACCTTGAGGGATACCTCAAATGGAGGGACAAATGTTATCTGTGTGGAGAAAAGGGTCATAGAGTGACAGACTGTTATGGAGTTCAATGTCTTATTTGTGGAGAACATGGGCATTACCCAAATCAATGCCCTGACCAAAAAATTTACTTCTAAATCAAGGAAGGACTTATTCCAGGACAATCTTTGAAGAGGATGGATTGAAGTGTTTATATATTGGTATTCATGAATAATGTTTTTGAGGTACTTTTATGGTGTATTAGAATATTTTTGTATTAGTCTATTGTGATTTTCAATAATTTTATGGTACCAGTAGCCATGAAAAGTGATTCAAATATTTTGGAAAGCAGATGATATGTGCATAATGATGGGATAAGGAGAAAATGAAATGTTTGACAGTATTCATGAGCTCATGATTGATATAAGGACTAAGTGATATCATTGTTTGAGTATATAGAATTTTGAGGATTTTGGTATGTGGAAAGTGTTAACTTTTTACTACATTCATGTTTTCACTAAGGTTCAATGGGTATTCATTTTTTTCAAGAGAATACATGATTAAGGCCTTCGAATGTTTGGAATGTGACCAATAAGATATATCTTATGATATATGGGGATCAACGATGGTATTAACATTCTTGTTATATGAAATATCTGGTAATCATTTTCACTATAATATGAGAATGGACTGCAATATTATGGATAAGCCTAATGATTGGAATGGATTATGTTGGACATAAGTTAGTATTGTATTTTTAGAAAAAAAGGGACAACCTGCAGAACAAGCGACAACCCGTCACGTCGGACAAGGATGTGGGAATCGAACCCACAACCGAAGTGCGACATGCATTTATTTCCTACCACTGGCCTACAGGAAGACCTTGGTTAGTGGAAACTAGTTTTATTTTATTATACTGGATGATATATAAAGTATATGTCCATTTTTGAACCATATATGATTAATCTCACCATAGATGGAATTATGTATATAACTTTTTCTAACTTATGTATGAGACAGATGGAATAACCTATCATTCTATCACATGATCTGATAAAACACCACGAAAGACAAATTCAACTTCATTTCTTAAAGAGATGAAGTGGAAATTTTTCAAGGAACGAACACCGGTGAGATTATACCAAAATAAAGTAAGTATTTATTCTAATTCAAATTCTTCAACTTTAAGGAAATGATCTTGAAAACCAAAAATGTTTTCCTAGTACCTTTATATCCGATGAATCAGATGGTACCCTAGATCATCCCAAATATATCTCTTTGTGATTGTTGGGTTTTTCATAGCCATGTTCTCTACCACTCTCCATCAGAACATGACAGTTAGATTTCTATTCCATATCCATATTTTCACCTATGTTCTCCTATGTAGAGACCCAGTGATTAGTTAATTTGGGTAACCGTTACGTTTCATACATTAGTTTTTAAAGACAAGTTTTGGTATTCCTTTTTACGATATGAGTTTCTATTAAAGAAACTTTCGAGTAGTAAACCATTTATAACCCCGACGAATTTCGAGGGCGAAATTCATTTTAAGGGGGGTAGAATGTAACACCCTGAGATTTTATGAAAAATATTCTTTTTAATTTCATTAATGTCTTGTGTTTTACGCTACACAAAAAGGAGATTGCACAACATGCATCCCTGACTTGGCTTGCATTACACGCAATCGAGACCTTCCATGATAGTGTGTGTTGTACGCAATACTGAGTTTCGCTAAACAATGATATGTTATATAAACTAGCCGTTATGAATAGTAATACACACTTTTTGAAATTTTATAAATTTTATCTTTCAAATTGGACTTCATTTTTGGATTCATAATATCTAAATTATCCTAGGGTGACGTTTTGGTATTTTTATGAAAACTTTTAATTTTTGATGAATAGTGAAAACACTGGGTTACTATTCAAAAACCGACTTTTTATTTAAATAATTATTTATTTTATTTAAATTTATTTTAGGTCAAAATTGAAACATAATACCTATATAAGTTCAATTTAAGTCATTGGAGTCATTTTATAATAATTTTAGATATATAAAAATTTTATTGAACTTTTCATCGTCTTTTACCCACCTCCTAGGAGAATTTGCAAATTCACATAAAACATAATTTTACCACTTATGTGAGTGGAATTTCAAAAATCAGAGAGACACGGTTAATATCAAGGACTAAAATTTGGTTCAATGAGATGAAAATAATTTTTGGGGAATAATAACTATTTACTTTTTTTTACCACGATTAAATGTAAATAGGGTAATTAAGGGTAAAAATGATATTATTATTACCCTAAAACATGTCCTAATTCTATTGATTAAGTGTAATTAGACCTAAAACATCCTTAGGAATAAATTATGACCATTTAGGCCCACTTGGATTAGATTAGGACATTTATTATTAATTTATTTAATGAAGGGTTAAAATAGTTAAAATCAAAGTTTAATAACTAAATAATTTTTAATATAGGGTTATACATAAGATAAATTCGACTATAAATATTCATTAGAAAGATAAAAATATTTCCTAAATAATGGTGTTGTATTTATAATTTTTAGACATTAAATAAGTTAATTTATTTATGACACGATGATGATGCAGTAATTATCTTATTAATGAAATATTGACATAATTGATGTTATAAATACCAAAATAAATGTAATTTGAGACTTTTTATGAATTAAATTAATTTTATAGGTTAATATGACATGTTAGTATTGATTTAGTTAACGTTTTTCGAACTAATAATTCTGTTATGATTTTCAAAGAAATCAATTACCAAATAGTGTCAAAATTGACATAAAATAGTTTTTAAAACCAATATTATATTATTAATTGTTATTTTATTCTTAAAAATATAAGGTTTGGCCACATGACTTAGATAAGGTTATATATATTAATAATAAACATATTGGGGTTTGTTTGTCTTGTAATAGTTTGTTTATTAACCTTATAGTGTAAGAAAACAAGAAGACACGGTAAAAGAAAAATTATTTAACTTAAAGTTAAATCTAAATGATAAGGTTAAAATAGGCACCTAAACTTATCTAAATTATATTGTATGAGAGGATTTAGACCCATACCCACCTTATCTTCGAAACAACTCAATTTGGAGCTATTAAAAACCGAATATGACTTTATAATAAAATAATATTTTTAGTTATTCCAAAGGTTCCCCTCTCTTCCCTTATAAAAGGGCACCTCCTACCTCTCTTCCTCACACCAGTTTGAGCCTTCAAGCTCGGCCAAAACCTGCCAATTTCTCAGATCCACTTCCCTAGAAACATCCTAGATGTTCTGGTTTTATCCAAAGACCAATCTTAGTTCCCTAAGATGAGGTTTCAAAAAGGCGTGTCGAAAGAAGAGGTAATATCCGTTACCGATTCTTTCAACTTTATTTCTTCTTCTACTTCTTCTTCTTTAGTTGTTTCATTATTAAGTAATAACATCAGTATCACTCATATAATTATATGTTATTATAAGTATGAAACAACCCTATTTCACCATCTATCCATCCTACGGAAAACGAAATCACCGCGCATGCGTATGTACGGAATACCATCTCCACGCCGTGGTGTAATCTGTTTTCGACCACCACCTTACTTGGATGGGTATAATGGTGTAAATAAATAACTATATATGATTATTGCAAAGTGATATTGATTCTGAAATATTATACATACACTTCAATGAAAATCCACGATCATGGAAATGATATCATCGCTCGTGCGTACGTACGGACTACCGTCTCCACGACACGATGAGATTCATTCTCCATGTTAACCATTAATGAATGATTATAAAGTATATATAATAAGTAATCATGAAATATATGAAAGAATAATGATACTGGATTTATGTGTATATATATGTATTTCATCTACTTAATTTCATTAAATTCAATAAGGAAACGAAAACAACGTTCATGCGTACGTACGACCTACCGTCTCCATGAACGATGTATTTCATTACATTTAATCGATATATCATATATATATGTATATACTGAATATATCTTATATATAAAGCATGTTTCACATTCTGGAATTAATTAAATCAGGATATAAGTAATAATTTCCAGAACAACAAGTACAAACACGTACGATAAATAAAACGATTTAACCCAAAACGTTTCTTTAACATGGAGATTACAAAAGAAAGGGTAATATAAAGTCATAAGTGAACCATATATGATATCATAACAATGAATATTATTCTGTAATAAGTCAATGAAATTATTTAAATCATTATACAGGAGGTTCGCAAACGTACGAAGCATATCAGACCTAAGGTAAGGGATAATTTATCAATCTCATTTTTATCCATGATTGTTTATTCATAAGTATTTACTGGGGTTATCTTTATCATCCAAGCCAATGTTTTCTAAAAATGTTTTCATGTATGTTTAAAGTCCCTTTACCCATTTTTGAGTTTTACTACATGGTGTGTAATGAATCGTTCTTTTATGAAGTACTTGTTGACTTTTCCGAAAAAAGTACGAGAATAATGTTTTTTTAACGTATTCAGCATGAAAGGATTTTTTACGGTTTTATAAAGCCTTATTTTCATGAAGCTTCCTAAAAAATATTTCATGACTATTTTCAACAAAATCCTTTTCTTTTAAAATCACATGAAATTTTGTGAAAAGAAAATTATTTTGAAGAAGAAAGGATATTTTCCCCAAGAATTCATTTCAAGTGTTTTATCAAAACCATTTTTCATCTAAGATGACATTATTTCATATGTGTATGTTTCAAGTATAATGTATCTATGATTTACATGGTTTCACTTTTTTTATTATGAAATGATATCCATTTCTTTTATATGGATTATGTGATGATGGGATGATGTTTATGAAACCCATTTTATTTATTGGGTTATTATGAATGATGTATGTTTATTTTGTGGCACAAGTAAGAATGATTTCATTATGAGATGGGTGGGACCTATATCTCCCTCCAATGCATTGGGTAAAGATTTATATCTCATGAGATAAACATGGCTAGAACGGTAGGTTAATCCGGTTAAGTGTTACAGGACTGAAATGAGGAGTGAACTCGATTCCGAAAGGGAATTTGTCCACTAAGATGGTCTTGGCAGCAATGCCTTGGCTACTATGGAAATAAAAACAGGTGCTTAATGGTTTCCACAATTACATGTTTTATTCTCATGCTATTTTATCATGATTAATGTTTCTTTATGATCTGTACCTTATGTACTGCCATGTTTTATGTTGTTGCTCAGTATTTTGATGTTTAAACATTATGTTCATGTTTTTAAGTTCAAATGTATATGATTTGTTTTATTTTATCCATGATTACCCTTACTGAGAATTTTATCTCACCCTTTATATGTTTTCCTTTCCCCCAGGATTTAAAGAAAGGTTTTAGGTAAGAAAACAAAAGGAGAATATCATTAATGGAGATGTTGAAGATCTTTCACCATGATTATAAGATTATATTCCGAGTTTCCAAAGACACTAAACTATTACGATCCTTGTGTTTCTATTTTTTTTATGTATTAAGTATTCCGAAAAAGTAATGTAATGTCCATGTACGTCAAGCTTCGGGTCTCTACAATTGGTATCAGAGGAAAGGTTTAGTCAAACTTTGGAAACTAGGATGAGAAAACTATAGTGAGATCCCTAGAGATATTTCTAAGGTATGTCTAGGGATGTCCCTAATTTTAAGTATAAGTATAGGTTATATTCCTAGAATTATGGTAACTATATTATAATTAAACCTAAGATGTTATATGTTGAAGGTAATCCCCCTTGATTATGTTATTTTCCTTGTATGATTTTTTCCTCTCACAGATTTCTTTTTGTGTTTTAGTCAATGGAGGGAACCAGAAGGAATTTGGTTAACATTGAATCCAATGGACAAATTGGTGACTATGGGCAACAAAATTGCTTAATTCCTAGAGAGAAAGATATTGTGATTATTCCGAATCAGTCATCGCGATATATGATTAACAAGGTGAAAGTTAGTTGTATGCCTAATTTATCAAATAAGAGGAAGATAGACTTTTATTCATGTTCTCATGTTGAGGAGCATAAAGAAAGGAAGATTGAGATTTCTAAATAATAGAAGAAGAAACTTGAGGAATACCTCAAATGGAGGGATAAATGTTATCTGTGTGGAGAAAAGGGTCATAGAGTGACAGACTGTTATGGAGTTCAATGTCTTATTTGTGGAGAACATGGGTATTACCCAACTCAATGCCCTGACCAAAAAATTTACTTCTAAATCAAAGAAGGACTTATTCCAGGACAATCTTTGAAGAGGATGGATTGAAGTGTTTATGTATTGGTATTCAAGAATAATGTTGTTGAGGTACTTTTATGGAGTATTAGAATATTTTTGTATTAGTATAGTGTGGTTTTCAATAATTTTATGGTACCGGTAACCATGAAAAGTGATTCAAATATTTTGGAAAGAAGATGATATGTGCATAATGATGGGATAAAGAAGAAAATGAAATGTTTGAAAGTATTCATGAGCTCATGATTGATATATGGACTAAGTGATATCATGGTTTGAGTATATAGAATTTTGAGGATTTTGGTATGTGGAAAGTGTTAACTTTTAACTGCATTCATGTTTTCACTAAGGTTAAATGGGTATTCATTTTTTTCAAGAGAATACATGATTAAGGCCTTCGAATGTTTGGAATGTGACCAATAAGACATATCATATGATATATGGGGATCAATGATGGTATTATCATTCTTGTTATATGAAATCTCTGGTAATCGTTTTCACTATAATATGAGAATGGACTACAATATTATGGATAAGTATAAATATTGGAATGGATTATGTTGGACATAAGTTAGTATTGTATTTTTAGAAATAAAGGACAACCTGCAGAACAAGTGACAACCCGTCACGTTGGACAAGGCTGTGGGAATCGAACCCACAACCGAAGTGTGACATGCCTTTATTTCCTACCACTGGACTACAGGAAGACCCTGGTTAGTAGAAACTAGTTTTATTTTATTATACAGGATGATAGATGAAGTATATGTCCATTTTGGAACCATATATAATTAATCTCACCATAGATGGAATTATGTATATAACATTTGCTAACTTATGTTTGAGATAGATGGAATGACCTATCATTCTATCAAATGATCTGATAAAACTTCACGAAAGACAAATTCAACTTCATTTCTTAAAGAGATGAAGTGGAAATTGTTCAAGGCACGAACAATGATGAGATTATACCAAAATAAAGTAAGTATTTATTCTAATTCAAATTATTCAACTTTAGGGAAATGATCTTGAAAACCAAAAATGTTGTCCTAGTACCCTTATATCTGATGAATCAGATGGTACCCTAGATCATCAAAATTATATGGCTTTGTGATTATTGGATTTTTCATAGCCATGTTCTCTACCACTCTCCATCAGAACATGATGGCTATATTTCTCTTCCATATCCATATTTTCACCTATGTTCTCCTATGTGGAAACGCAGTGATTAGTTAATTTGGGTAACCGTTACGTTTCATAATTTAGTTTTTAAATCCATGTTTTTGTATTCCTTTTTACAATGTGGGTTTCTATTAAATAATCCTTCGAGTAGTAAACCATTCATAACCCCAATGAATTTCGAGGGCGAAATTCATTTTAAGGGGGGCAGAATGTAACTCCCCGAGATTTTATGAAAAATATTGTTTTTTATTTCATTAATGTCTTGTGTTGTATGCTACACCAAAAGGAGCTTGCACAACATGCATCCCTGACTTGGCTTTTATTACACGCAATCGCGGCCTTCCACGATAGTGTGTGCTGTACGCAATACCGAGTTTCGCTAAACAACGATATGTTATATAAACTAGCCGTTATGAATAATAATACACACTTTTTGAAATTGTATAAATTTTATCTTTCAAAATGTACTTCATTTTTGGATTCAGAATATCGAAATTATCCTAGGGTGAAGTTTTGGTATTTTTCTGAAAACTTTCAATTTCTGATGAATAGTGAAAACACTGGGTTACTATTCAAAAACCGACTTTTTATTTAAATAATTATTTAATTTATTTAAATTTATTTTAGGTCAAAATTGATACATAATACCTATATAAGTTCAATTTAAGTCATTGGATTCATTTTATAATAATTTTAGATATATAAAAATTTTATTGAACTTTTCACCGTCTTTTACCCACCTCCTAGGAGAATTTGCAAATTCACATAAAAAACATAATTTTACCGCTTCTGTGAGTGGAATTTCAAAAATCCGAAAGACGCGGTAATTATCAAGGAATAAAATGTGGTTCAATGAGATGAAAATAATTTTTTGTGAATAGTAACTTTTTACTTTTTTTTTACCACGGTTAAAAGTAAATAGGGTAATTAAGGGTAAAAATGATATTATTATTACCCTAACACATGTCATAATTCTATTGATTAAGTGTAATTCTACCAAAAACAACCTTAGGAATAAAATATGACCATTTAGGCCCACTTGGATTAGATTAGGACATTTATTATTAATTTATTTAAAGAAGGGTTAAAATAGTTAAAATCAAAGTTTAATAACTAAATCATTTTTAATATAGAGTTATACATAAGATAAATTCGACTATAAATATTTATTAGAAATATAAAAAAATTTCATACATAATGGTGTTTTATTTATAATTTTTAGACATTAAATAATTTAATTTATTTATGACACAATGATGATGTAATAATTATCTTATTAATGAAATATTAATATAATTGATGTTATAAATACCCAAATAAATGTAATTTGAGACTTTTTATTAATTACATTAATTTTATAGGTTAATATGACATGTTAGTATTTATTTAGTTAACTTTTTTCGAACTAATAATTCTGTTAAGATTTTTAAAAAAATCAATTACCAAATAGTGTCAAAATTGAAATAAAATAGTTTTAAAAACAAATATTATATTATTAATTGTTATTTTATTCCTAAAAATCTAAGGTTCGGCCAAATTACTTAGATAAGGTTATATATATTAATAATAAACATATTGGGGTTTGTTTGTCTTGTTATAGTAAGTTTATTAACCTTATAGTGTAAGAAAACAAGAAGACACGGTAAAAGAAACAATATTTAACTTAAAGTTAAATCTAAATGATAAGGTTAAAATAGAAACTTAAACTTATCTAAATTCTATTGGATGAGAGGATTTCGACCCATACCTACCTTATCTTTGAAATAACTCAATTTTGAGCTATTAAAAACCGAATATGACTTTATAATAAAATAATATTTTTGTTACTCCAAAGGTGCCCCTCTTCTCCCTTATAAAATGGCACCTCCTACCTCTATTCCTCACACCACATTGAGCCTTCAAGATCGGCCAAACCCTGCCAATTTATCTTCTACAATTCCCTAGAAAAATCCTAGAGGTTTTGGTCTTCTTCAAAGACCAATCTTAGTGCCCTAATATGACGTTTCAAAAAGGCGTGTCGAAAGAAGAGGTAATATCCGTTACCGATTCTTTCAACTTTATTTCTTCTTCTACTTCTTCTTATTTAGTTGTTTTATTATGAAGTAATAACATCAGTATCACTCATATACTGATATTTTATTATAAGTATTAAACAACCCCATTTCACCATCTATCCATCCTACAGAAAACGAAATCACCGCGCGTGCGTTTGTACGGAATACCGTCTCCACGCCGTGGTTTAATATGTTTTCGACCACCACCTTACTTGGATGGGTATAATGGTGTAAATAAATAACTATATATGATTATTGAAAAGTGATATTGATTCTGAAATATTATACATACACATCATTGCAATTCCACGATCATGGGAATGATATCATCGCTCGTGCGTACGTACGGACTACCGTCTCCATGACACGATGAGATTCATTCTCCATGTTAACCATTCATGAATGATTATAAAGTATATATAATAATTAATCATGAAATATATGAAATAATAATGATACTATATTTATGTGTATATATATGTATGTCATCTACTTAATTTCATTCAATTCAATAAGGAAACGAAAACAGCGTTCATGCATACGTACGGTCTACCGTCTCCATGAACGGTGTATTTCATTCCATTTAATCGATCTATCATATATATATATGTATATACTGAATATATATTATATATAAATCATTTTTTACATTCTGGAATTAAGTAAATCAGGATATAAGTTATAATATCAAGAACAACAAGTCCAAACACGTACGATAAATAAAACGATTTAACCCAAAATGTTGCTTTAATATGGAACTTACAAAAGAACGAGTAATATAAAGTCATAAGTGAACCATATATGATATCATAACAATGAATATTATTCTTTAATAAGTCAATGACATTATTTAAATCATTATACAGGAGTTTTGGAAACGTATGAAGCATATCAGACCTAAGTTAAGGGATAATTTATCAATCTCATTTTTATCTGAGATTTTTTATTCATAAGTATTTACTGGGGTTATCTTTATCATCCAAGCCCATGTTTTCTAAAATGTTTTCATGTATGTTTAAAGTCCTTTTTACCCATTTTTGACTTTTACTACATGGTGTGTAAGGAATCTTTGTTTTACGAGGTACTTTTTGACTTTTCCGACAAAAGTACGAGAAGAATGTTTTTTTAACGTATACGACATGAAATTTTTTTTTACGGTTTTATAAAGCCTTATTTTCATGAAGATTCCTCAAAAATATTTCATGACTATTTTCAACAAAATCCATTTCTTTTAAAATCGCATGAAATTTTGTGAAAAGAAAATGATTTTGAAGAAGAAATGATATTTTCCCCAAGAATTCATTTCAAGTGTTTTATCAAAACCATGTTTCATCTAAGATGACATTATTTCATATTTTTATGTTTCAAGTATAATGTCTCTATGATTTACATGGTTTCACTTTTCTTATTATGAAATGATCTCCATTTATTTTATATGGACTATGCGATGATGGGAGGATGTTTATGAAACCCATTTTATTTATTGGGTTATTATGAATGATGTATGTTTATTTTGTGGCACAAGTAAGAATGATTTCCTTATGAGATGGGTGGGACCTATATCTCCCTCCAATGCATTGGGTAAAGATTTACATCTCATGACATAAACATGGTTGGAATGGTAGGTTAATCCGGTTCAGTGTTACAGTACTGAAACGAGGAGTGAACTCGATTCAGAAAGTGACTTTGTCCACTAAGATGGTCTTGGCAGCAATGCCTTGGATACTATGGAAATCATAACATGTGCTTAATGGTTTCCACAATTACATTTTTTATTCTGATGCTATTTTATCATGATTAATGTTTCTTTATGATCTATGCCTTATGTACTTCCATGTATTATGTCATTGCTCAAGATTTTGATGTTTAAACATTATGTTCATGTTTTTATGTTCAAATGTATATGATTTGTTTTATTTTATCCATGCTTACCATTAATGAGCATTTGAGCTCACCCTTTATATGTTTTACTTTCCCCCAGGATTTAAATAAATTTTTTAGGTAAGAAAACAAAAGGAGAAGATCATTAATAGAGATGTTGAAGATCTTTCACCACGATTAGAAGATTATATTCAGAGTTTCCAAAGACACTAAACTATTAAGATCCTTGTGTGTCTATTTTTTTATTTATTAAGTATTCCTCAAAAGTAATGTAATGTCCATGTACATCAATCTTTGGGTCTTTACATTCCTTCTGTGGACATCTTCTTTGTTGTTCCTTGATATTCCTCTTGTTTGATTAGATGATGAGAGATCCTTTATTATATATTGGATTATCTTCCTTGTGAGAGTGTAGTTCCCTTTTTTGCAGTGGCCTTGATGTTTTATCTTTTTCAATTTGGACTTGGATAATCCTTGGAATTGTACCTTGGTAAATAGGATTATGTTGATTTTTGATAGACCAGTCACATGGTGGTGATGGCCTTGGTTTTAATGAGCTCATCGAGGAATGAGGTTTAGTTTAAAAATTCATTGTTTACTATTGAGTACTTACCCATGGAATAAACTCATATTGGTTATTTACCTTGATTATAGACGTTACATCTTTGATGTTTCACCTTGGGGATTGGTTGATGTCTCTTTTTTGGGTTTAAGGGACATGCCTTTCTTGTGCTATAACATTTTGGTGAATCTTAAATGGTGGGGAGACCTATGTGAAGTCTCTAGTATTTCTCTTGTTTAGAGATGTGTCTTGATCTTGGTGATTTAATCTAGTAGTTGTGTGTGTTGTTAACCTTTGGGTGAGTCTCACTTCTGGACCATGGACAGTTCACCTCACAAGATAATTGAGGGAGTTCTTTTTGTTACCGTGTTCTATCATTCAGATTGGATGCTTTATAGGGACGAGAAGTCCTATGGTGGGGAGGTTGTAACACCCCGTAACTTGTGTTTATGTATCCTGACCCATTTTATTGATTACCTAATGATAGGGTATCTTCTAGGGTCATTCATAGAGTTTTAAAGACATTTTTTGGGGGTTTATGGGTTTGTGTACGGTTTGCGCACGGTCTAAGAACGATTTAAAAAAAGTGTGAAACCTAGATAGTTGGGGTCACTTGGTTGGAACATGATTTTAAAAAGTGTGCAACCAAACCATGCAACAATTCCAAGGGCTCTGTTCTGGGTGCACAATTTGCACACAGTTAGTGCAAACCATTCGACTCAACCAAGGAAATCATGCATACAATATTTTAAATATTTAAAATTGTAATTAATGACCCGAAAGACCCCTAAATAAACCCAAACTTCTCCCACGTAACAATAATACTATCCTTAGGGTTCTATGATCCTTTTAAAGGGATTTTGTCTCTCCCAACCCTATATATTGGTGGATTTAAGTGCAAATAGAAGCGGTGATCATCTTCTGGTGAGTTCCTTTCTTCTTGATCATTGATCTCCCTTCTCCTCTTGATTCCTCATTCCTAATGGTTGGGAAAATCTTGGATTTTTTGTTGGATATTGATGGATGGATGTGGAATTTTATATCTAGGATCTTATCTCTCCTATTTGAATATCTATCTTCTTAGATCCGTCGATCGCCATCGAAGGTGACACATCTCAGATACATTTTGACAGTATTCCTTAAATTCCAAGTACGTGGTTCTATTCTCTTCCACCGTTTTGTGAGTCATTGTTTCTAGATAATTAATAGATACTTGTTTCATGATTTCAAACACATGTTCTATGATTTTTATACTCTTAATCCCACATAAAATATTCTTTGACCAATTTTCCATGGAATTGGATATGAAATGAATTAAATGTATTTGATTTTGATTTCTATCAGCTTTTTTTGAATTGATAAATTCCATGATTGTTTGGAATTATTTTAAAAGAAATTTTAAAGGGTATTTTTCTGAAATTTAGGGCTTTGACCAGGTTCTGATTTACAAAATGAACATCCATGATTTGAATTAATTGAATTGAACTATTTTATGTTTCTTAAATAGTTTCAAATGAAGGAATATATTAAATAACTCAGAACCCCTTTTTAATGAATTTACCCATTTTTTAGAAATTAGTGTTCTTGGGTTATTTGGAATAAATTATTTATCTTCATGGAAAGAGGGTGTAAGACCATGTTTTGAAATTTATTAATTATTTTTTGAATAGAAATACTTCCTTAAAATGATTTAGGGATGCTTTGAAATAAATGATTGTTTTAAAGGCCCGTTTTTATTTTTAATGATGAATTGTGAAAGTATGTGGGTATTATTACCCTTTTGAATATTTAATTGTTTAAAAGGATTAGGAATGAATCAATGGTTGTTTTAAAGGCCCGTTAGACATTTTAATGATGCGTTGTTAAAGGATATGGGTTGTTACCCTTTTTGAATGTTGAAATTGTACCAAAATGTTTTTAACTGAGTTTTTGGTTTATGATGGAAATTATATCAATTAAAATTTTCAATTTAATTTTAGAAATGGATTTGATGGAAAACATTTGAAAAAACCACAATTCCAATGCATTGGGGGTTTATGATAATATTGATGGAATATATTTTAAAATTAAATTATTGTATTCAATTTTATAATGGATTGTGAAATTAAATGAATTGATTTCAAATACCTATTTGTAAAAATGGATGAAAATGTTTTGATGGAAACCTTAGGGTTTCATATTGGTGAAAAGGCATGTTATTGATTAAAAACACGTTATGGTTTTTAATAGAAAATTGGCATATTTGAAATAGCCAATGAGATGAATTATATCCTTGTTATAAATTGAATTTCCCATCATTGATTTTGTAAATGAGCACATGCAATCCTTTGGTAGTTAGTGAGTTATTTTGGGTGTCACTTGATCATTCTACAATGTTTTGAAACATCATATTCATACATCCCATTCTTTAGGTGATTGTGATGAAATACCTTTACCTTAGGCCTAAAGGGGAATATGTACATACTTTTTTGTTCAGAGTGTTGAATCCCTATAACATGGACTATCATACCTATGTTGCGCATGAACACGTTCCTTGATTGTTTTTATTTTGAATGTATACACATTCCATTATTATAAACTGTTTTACATGCCTTTATAACCATATAAACAGTTTTATATAAAATTTATAATTAAGCCATTTGTTTTAGAAATATTCCATAAATTGAAAAGTAATGATTTTTAATGTATTTCCATCAATTGAAATGTGAATAATGATTTGTTTAAATATGATTTGGAAATAAAAAACCTATTTATATAAAATGGGAAGATATTGTTTTTGGTTTTTATACCATCTAGAACCATAGTTTCCCTATTATCTTCATTTATATTCATTACGCACCTTAACTCGATTGTATTGATTTCTCTTCATCTTTACACATAGGGTGGATATTCTCATATTTTCTTTATTACCTTAATCTAGATTGTAAAATAGTTTTCAAACATTCTCAAGAAATGTTTTAGGTTTTAAATGGTGAAATGGTACATTTTACATGTTTAGTTTAATAAATGTTTTTTATATATTTTAAACTCTATTTTTAAACAAGTAATCATAATCTCCCATTTTTACTCCTATTTTAGTCTATATATATTTCCATATGAAGTAAATGCATAGAATCTTTGGTGGAATCCTAATGGTCTCTTTAGATCACACCTTACTTATACCTTTGGTGTTTTCAGGCTTTATTATCTTGTACCATGTGTTATATGTCTCAAATAACTTTGTGAGTTTTTGCTTTGGTGACCAAGGGTGGGTGAATTAGAACATTGTTGGTGGTCGTGGACCACTAGGAGATGGGTTTTAGTCATTACGTTCCACTTTCAATTTCAAGTGTCTCTTTATACCTCATATGTATATATTGGTTGGTATATATATAATGACATTTTCCACATTACACTCTATTATTCTTGTGTTTTGTGGGAGAAATCATTCCCAACAGTTATCTATTTAATGCCTAGGTTCTTATCTCTAGCATGTGGAGATTGAGAACACTCTTTAGGTTAGTGGTGACTCAGCTTAGGCATCGGTTTAGATGGAATCTCATGTTGGTTCATTACAAATGGTATCAGAGCAAGGTTTTTCCATAAAAGTAAATACTTGCCTATTAAATCCTTAATTTTTTGGGGTTAGTCATGGTAGAAAGGAGATTAATAATTTTTTGGGACTCAAGAGGTTGTTCGTGAGGTGGTTCTTGATCACCACCCCTTCATGGTGATAATTTATTTACCCGGGATATTGGGACTTGAGTATTTCTTTTGAGTTATTAGTTTTTTATCGGAAATTATATTTAGATTCCCAATGAGAATATCAATGATTTGGGGAACCTCTTATGAGTTTTTGAACCAGAATGGAAGGATAACCATAGTGGCGCCATGTTTTCACTATCTGGTAAACTATGAGGAATCAGTGAGGCTGATATGAAAATCCAACCTTGAATAGTAGTGAGGTTGGTGTGTGGTATACCAGCCCATAAGACCTAGTCTCTTACAGTTCTAACTTAGCCTTAAACTTTAAATCTTATCCATTTTCATACAAGTGAATTAACTTATATGAGGTTGGCTATATGGGTTATGGATGTGGGTTATATTATGCTATTTTTTTGTTTCAAATTTAATCCTTTTTTGAAAATTTTAAATCATTTGTGAAAAATAAATATTTTCTCAAAACATATTTTGGTTATGTAATTTTTGAAATTTTTTAACTACCAAAAACGAGTTTTATAAAATGTTTGGGTTTAACAAAAAATTATCAAAGACAATTATTTGATGTGGTAAAACAATGTTTTTATAAGAATTTTTTGTTTTTAATGGATTTAGAGTGTAATTATTTTGATAATTTGAAAAAAATGGGTTAATTATTTTGAGACCATAGAATATTTTAAAACTACTTATAAAGGGGTTTTGAACCTATAATTTATTTAGAACAAGATTTATCATTTTTAAAAGGCAGAGTTATGTTTTTATAAATGTTAAAATATTTTGAATTTTGAAATCAATAATGTTTTGATTGAAATGGGTTTTGACTTTTCTTAAAGTCTTTTGTGCTATTTTGAGGATTATTTAATGCCTGAGATGAAATTATTGTTCTTTATGATGTTTAGTAACGTCTCCTAGAAAGTACTTTACAAAAGATATAATGTTGGTCCTATGGTCTAGTCCTCATGGTAGTTCTTCATGTTTTCTAGAATTAGATTCTCTTATCGAAGACTCTACCATGAATCCATATTGAGTGGTTGACCTAGTTACTTTCCAACCATTGAAGTATATCATTGAATTCCTAGATTGTTTTCATTATAAAGGTGAATGAGGTTCTCTTGATACAGTTTAGTGTCTTCAATAAGTTGATGTGATCTTTGATACTATCAATAATCCTTAATCTCTGAAGGTCAAGTCTATTCCATCCTTATTTGAGGGATCGGGACAGGAGTGGTGGGAACTTGTAATTACCTATGGTATGCATTAAATATTGTCTTGGAAATTCTTCAAGTCTATCTTCATTCACTTTAAGTATCTATAGGAAGTGAAGAAGGAGAAAGTTACCGAGCTCTTGGGTTTTGGTCAAGATGAACTATCAGTTGCAGTGTATGCCAAACAATTCTCACGTCTGGTTTGTTTCATAACTTGTCTTATTGGTTATGACTCCGATAAGGCTATTTATTTAAGAAAAGGTCTCCACCTAGACATTCTAACTGCCATGCCTACAGTCAAGTTTATTTCATATTATTAGATGCTCGATAAGGGTTTATCAGAAAAAGTAGAGATAGTGAAACAATTCCAATGAAAGAACACCTATTCCATAGTTGATAAAGGACATCCTTATCGAAAAAAGAGGCATACCAAGTTTTTCCAGTGCGAAGAAACTATTAATTATGAGAAATTATGTTGCAAAGATCTTGAAGTTTATAAATGGTGTGTCCACATAGGTCACATTATGAGGTCCTATAAGTTGGGTGATCGGAAATAGAGAATTAGTTTAGGAATTTAAACTCCAAAAAGTGGTGTAGCATATGATTCATGGTAACATTACTCCATCGATAGGCCTCAGAGTGAAGCATTTAACACATAGAAGGATCTTCTAGTTTCTAGCTTTTTGTTTTTGATGTTGGAGAGGAAACATTTTGAGTTTTCCTTATTATGGACTCACTATTTTTGGAAACCTTTTGTTTTGAGATCATTGAGTGGAACATGGTTTGGGTCCTTTTTGTATTTGTTATTTAATGATGGTTTCCTTCTCTGGAAATCTTGTTTGTTATTCCTTGCTGTTCCTCTTATTTTATCGAATGGTTAGAGCTCATTTATTATATATTGAATGATATCCCATTTGAGAGTGTAGTTCCAGTTTGTGGGGTGGCCTTGATGTTTGAGATATTTGCATTTCGACTTGGAAAATCCTAGGAAATGTACATTGGTAACTAGGATAATTTGGGTTTTTGATAGACCAATCACACAGTGGTGATATCATTTGTTTTAATGAGCTCATCAAGGTTTGAGGCTTGGTTTGAAAATTCCTAGGTCGCTGTTGAGTACTTACTCATGGTATAAATCCTTATTGGTTATTTAACTTTCTTATAGATGTTTTATCTTTGATGTTTCACCTTGGGGAGTGGATGAAATTTATTCATTAGGTTTAAGGGACGTTTATTTCTTGTGATAAAACATTTTGGTGAATCTTAAATGGTGGAGAGACCTATGTGAGATCTCCAGTATTTCTCTTGTTTCAAGATGTGTGTTGATGTTGGGGTTTTAATATAGTATTTGTGTGTGCTGTTAACCTTTGGGTGAGTCTCACTTCTGGACCATGGACCATTCACCTCACAAGATAAGTTATAGAGTTCTGGTTGTGTCATCGTGTTCTATCTTTTGCAATAGATGATTTATAGGGATATAAAGTCCTATGGTGGGGAGGTTATAACATCCCATTACATGGTTTTATTTATTATGACCCAATTATTTTATTACCCAATTATTGGGTATCTTATAGGGTCGTTTCTGGAGTTTTTTGTACTTTTTTGGGGGGTTTTGGGCCTACACATGGTCTGAGAAGGTTTTGACAAAAGTGTGCATCCTAGATTGTGGGGGTCATATGGTCGGTACACGTTTTGACAAAGTGTGTATCCAAACTGTGCAACATTTCAAGGGGCTTTATTCTGGGTGCATGGTTTGCAAACAGTTAGTGAAAACTGTGTGACTTAACATAGGAAACTATGCATGTAGTATTTTAACTTACAAAAATTGTAATTAATAACCTGAAACACCCCCAAATAACCCCAAAATTCTTCCACAAGACTATAATTTGATCCTTAGTGTTCTAGGAGCCTTCTGAAGGCATTTTGTCACTCCCAATCCCATATATTGGTGGATCGAAGCGCCAATCAAAGTGGTGATCATCTTATGGTGAGTACCTTTCTTCTTGATCATGGATCTAACTTCTCCTATTGATTCCTCCTTCATAAGGGTTGTGAAAGACTTAATTTTTTCATGGATCTTGATGGATTTATGTGTAATTATAGATCTAGAATCTCATTTCTCCTCTTTCAAGATCAATCTTTTTAGATCTGTTGATCACCATCGAAGGAGACACATCTCAGATTCGTTATGATTGGATTCCTTAAACTTCAATTGGGTGGTTCTATTCTATTCCTTAGTTTTGAGATCCATTTTTTCTAGATAATTCTAAGATACATGTTTCATGATTTCCAATACATGTTCTACGATTTTTATCATCTTAATCCCTTATAAAATATTCTTTGACCAATTTTCCTTGGAATTGGATATGGTATGAATTAAATGTACTTGAATTTGATTTATTTAACCTTTTTGTGAATGGATAAATTCCATGGTTTTTTGGAATTATTTTAAAATAACTTTTAAATGGGTTTTTGGTGAAATTGAGGGCTTTGACCGGGTTCTGATTTACAAAATGAACATCCATGATTTGAATTAACTAAATTGAACTATTTTATGTTTTATAAATAGTTTAAAATGCATGAATTTATTAAATGACCTAGAACCCCTTTTTATTGAATTTACCCCTTTTTTGGAAATTGGTGTTCTTGGGTTATTTTGAATAAATTATTTATCTTCATGGAAAGAGGGTGTAAGCCCATGTTTTGAAATTTATTAAATCATTTTTGAATATAAATACTTCCTTCAAATGGATTAGAGGTGCTTTGAAATAAATGATTATTTTAGAGGCCTATTTGGAATTTTAATGATGCATTGTGAGAGGATGTGGGTATTATTTCCATTTTAAATATTGAATTGTTTAAAAGGATTTGGAATGAATCTATTGTTGTTTTAAAGGCATGTTTGGAATTTTAATGATGCATTCGGAAAGGATACGGGTGGATACCCTTTTTGAATGTTGAAATTGTCATGACCCCCTCCCCACAAAGTGTACCCCTCCTGGGACAGCAATGTGAGGAGGGAGATAATGACCCCCGTGTCCCGCCTCCAGTAGGCCCCAGGTTGTCTACTAACACCGAGGGTATAGTAAACACACAAATGGGAGGCATTACCCTCTAAGAGAACACATGAGGAAGAGAGAGATAAGACATACACTAATCAGCTCCAAATCAGAACTGGAATATAAAATAAACCCAAGTGCATATATGAAATTTCATGCAAAAGTACTACAAATGGTATGGAAAAACTATAAGTACCCGAAAGAATGTAAAAATAGTAGCAACCACAAGCCCGAACAGCTCCTGCAACCACAAAATAGTAGTAACCAACTTGATCTCCAACCCGCACCATGTGACCTGAAAAACAGTTTATATATACATAGGGTTAGTATAACAGTATACTCAGTAGGATCCTCTCTAAAGCCTCTCGTGCAAAAGTAAAGAAATCATGCTAAATCACAGTGACCAACAAGTGAAACTAACTCATCACATAAATAGGAACAATATGTTCCCAAACTCACCATGGCTACTCTAACCAAGTAACGCATACAATAATATAGAATATAGTAAAGAATATCAAGGGTACCCCCACTGGTTTGACGGTTTTCGCCAACGTCGCACGTCCTAAGCATCTCTCTCAAAAAAGGCTTTCCCGCAGACACTTGGGTGAGGCACCACAATATGCACCTCCTGCAACACAAAGGCTTGCCTGCAGACACTTGGGTGAAGCACCACACCATCCTCACAACCAAAAGTAATCATGTAGGTTCTGGGATCCACGAAATCTCGGATAACGTGTATCATACGTCGGGTATTATACCTCAATCCATTACAGCACACACACCAAGTAAGGATCCTCAAGCCATCACAGCCTATACATATTACACCTATAGTAGTCCATAGGATACTATATCTAGAATATATATGTGTGAATAACCACAAGCCATTACAACCCTCTACACACATATATGGGAAAAACTAACCAATGTGCCTACCAGCACAAGTAACTACCAAGAGAAGAGAGCAGGGACAAAGGGGGTAGTCATCCATTCACCCTCCCATCAGAATGTTGGGGAAAACACCCCCTAGGGCTCATAATCCATGGGGTGTCAGTTTCCCTTACTGACAGGGTGGAGTAGCGTATAGAAACACAAAAAGTGAAGAATATACTATATCTCACAACCACAATATGGGCATAACCTAGTCTTAGACACAACTGCAGCTAGCGTCTCTCAGACTCCAGGCTGGTACTTCTAGGACTAGGTATCCTATAAGCATCCAACCATTTAAAGATATTTATTAGATTATTTCATTCCCTTTTTATCAGTTCCAATTTACGTTAATTAATTCATTAAACATTAACTAACCATGAACAATTCCTCATCAAACTTCATTAGAATCACACCCAAAATCCACTATCCCTTCAAAATTATAACCTCTTCATTATGTTCCAGCAACTCCAACCCCATGAGTTAACACCATTTATTAAAATATTCATTACCAAATTACTTTGACACATTCCCATGGATTCTAGAAAAACATTCTAATCTACTAAACACAAGGGGTCTCAACACGGTGAGTAGATGTACTACCCGTCGAGTCTTTGCTGCCTCTAGAAAGATCATAGACCCCTGCTCCCTTGAGAATCTAAACATGGAATGCATGTGGAATACCTTGCGCATCTTCACCTCTTTTGGAAGAAGGGTAAGAAAGACCAGCTGGCTCGATCAGTGGGGAAAAGTAAAGTAGATAAACAACAAATAAGAAACAGCAAGCATCCAATAATCACATCCATCCCATTCCATTATCCCTGGTGTCCTCCCCAAAACCCACATACATAAACCGATGTGTCTCACAACTCTAGGAATCATCTTCGACCACAACCAAAAGGCCTCCATGCCCCCACATATCACAGCACCCATCCAGGATCACGTCACAACAAAAGCATAAAGAAAAACAAACATCACATAAATTGGGCTATTATCCTTTTAACAATCAAGAGGGTAACTCAGAACCCTTTAAGGAATTATCAAACCATCAGTTATTTAATCCATCTTGAATTAACTGATTTATTATTCTTTGGTTCCAAATTTGGGAACCCTAATCAGCAAGATATCACAAATAAATAAACATGCTTACTGCACTAATTTGATTAACATAAAATTACAACAAGAACCATATTTGTTTTCATGACTCTTTATCTTTATCCAAAAATTATCAATTAATCCCGGTTTATGTTCTTTACCGATTTCCATCAAGAACAAACAGCTAAGCAAAGAAAGCATAGATATAACACTATCTAGCAAAACATGAGGTAATAACATACGATCGATATCAATTTATTTATCCGGTTGAAATATTTATTATGTCAATTCCATTGTCATCCAGTAGGATTAAACATGCTAAAAATACAATTGCATGTAAGAGAAAAGAGAAGCAACGAATCCCCTACCTCAAACAGTTCCTCATGTTCTTTATCCACACCATGGGTCACGATCCTCCTCTCGCGACAACTGCATCCACCCAAGGATGCCACTGTACGACAACACCAACCAAACCCCAAGAAAAACCCCATTGGAAGAATGGAGGTTACATGATATAACATGGATAGGAGAAACATAAGGAGATGATCCAAAAGGAATGACGATAAAACATACCTTATATCGAAGATTGACCGATACAGCTTGGTTGCATCAAAACAGAGCGGAACCAATCCGAGGAGTAAAGTTTGATTATGCAACTCCTACAGGAAGGATTGAAAGGTTATAGAATATCATATCTGAGAACAAAGAGGAAGAAAAAGGTAGGAAGATATCTCGTCCCTTTTGAAGATTTAATGGGGCGACGGTTTAAGATACGCTTAATTTCCCATTAAAAGCATATCACATTAACCAACACATTTTGACCAGATTAAAACATCCTGAGTAATAGGAATAATAAATATAGGATTTATGACCTTTTAATCTTCCTTAAGAGTCCTTAAAATAAGGCTTTAAATGTATTTTACGTCAAAGGAAACGTCAAAGGGGAAAAACTGTAGGAAGCTGGAAACATTGTTCACCTACCGTTACTGTATACCTACCATTACTGTACACCTACCGATCTGTGAAACCGATCTGTGAAACACTATACACCTATCGTTACTGTACACCTACCAATCTTTGAAACTGATATGTGAAACCGATCTGTGAAACCAATCTATGAAACTGATCTGTGAAACACTATAAACCTACCGTTACTGTACACCTACCGATATGTGAAACCGATCTGTGAAACCGATCTATGAAACACTCTACACCTACCATTACTGTACACCTACCAATCTGTGAAACCGATTTTTGAAACTGATTTGTGAAACAATGTACACCTACCATTACTGTACACCTACCGATCTGTGAAACTGATCTTTGAAACCGATCTATGAAACTGATTTGTGAAACCAATCAATGAAACACTATACACCTACCGGTACTATACAACTACCGATCTATGAAACTGGTCTATGAAACCGATCTATAAAACTGATCTGTGAAACACTATACACCTACCGTTACTATACACATATAGTTACTGTACACCTACCGATAGAACAAATCATAAAACTGGAAACACTATTCACAGAACTGGAAATTTGGCAACGTGTTGGGGATAAGTCACCTTGACCTCCCAGAACACCTCCAACACCGCATTTTCACAAAGTAATGGACCGAAGAGGTCCGGGCCATTACATCAGATACCTCTCAAAACATTCTCATCTTGGAGAATTCAAAACTAACCCCGAAGAAAGAGGGTTCTGAACAACCAACCCGTAAGATAACTCTCAGGGGAAAACCACCGTGGGTTGTTCTAATGTTGAAAAAATACCACGAAATATGATAGAAAGGGAACAAACATTCCATATCCAAACAATTTAAGCATAACATCACATCAAAGGTACATAAAATAAAGGATCAAAGAAAACTCATCACAATAACTTAAAACAGCTCTGGGTACTGGACACACATCTGTGAATCACATTCCCTAGTACTCTCCTCCATGCCACTGTGTCGCAAGAAGACACGAACTAAGGGAATAGAACATCCATGCAACACCTTCTCCTTACAATATTGGATCTCCACAGGTCACTCCTAAAAGGTTGCATCATCATCAATATAGATCTCTCCCTAATCGATGATGTGAGAGTTATCATGAAGATAACAATGGAGTTGTGATACATGGAAAATAACATGTATCCCACTAATCTGTGGGGGAAGTAATACTCGATATGCCACAACTCCAACATGAGCTAACACCTCGAAAGGCCCAACAAACCGGGGAGAAAGCTTACTTCTAGAACAAAACCATTGATGCCTACGATGGGGAGTAACCTTTAGAAACACATGATCCCCAACATTAAACTCCAAGGGTCTCCTCCATTGATCAGTATATGATTTCTGACAATCTTGTGCTGTCTTCATCCTCTCACGAATCACCTAGACCATCTCTGTTTTATTCTTCACTAGTTTTGGTCTGAGCATTGCTGACTTTCTGACCCCAGTCCAGCACAACGGAGAACGGTAAAGCCAGCCATACAAGGCTTCAAAAAGCACCATACCGATGGTGGAGTGAAAACTATTATTGTAAGAGAACTCCACCAAGGGTAAGTGCCTCATCCATGAACCTCCAAAATCAAGAACACAAGACTGTAACATGTCTTCAAGAGTTTGGATGGTTCGCTCTGTCTGACCATACTTTGAGGATGAAAAGCAGTACTAAGGTATAGTTGAGAACCAAAAGTATGTTGGAGACCTCTCTACACCCTAGAGGTAAAATGAGGATCTCCATCAGAAATGATCATCCTAGGGACTCCATAAAGTCTTGACTCCTTGATTGCTTTAAAGTGGGCCGATTTTGTTAAACGATCCACTACCACCCATATAGCATCATGTCCTCCCGGAGCTCGAGGTAAACTAGTAATGAAGTCCATTGAGATGTCCTCCCACTTCCACTGAGGAATCTCTAATGGCTAGAGTAGACTAACAGGGACACGGTGTTCGACCTTTACCCTCTGGAAGACTAAATATCGAGACAAAAACTCCGCAACTGCACGCTTCAGCCCAGGCCACCAAAACTGACTCCTCAAGGATCAGTATATCTTTGTCACGCCAAGATGTACTTCTAAAGGTGAACTGTGGATCTCTATGAGGACCGTCTTGTGCATCTTAAAGGGAACAAAAATCCTTCCATGATATAACACTCGGTGTTGGTCATCCTCCGACCAACCATCTGGGGCCTCACCACAAACAACTCGGTCTCTCCAGAACTCCACCTATAGATCTCCCTACTTGGACTCTTCCAACTTCTGCATCAGGGATGACTATACCGTCATCTAAAAAAGAAAACCTCTACCCCCCAACTTATCCTATATCAAGATGTAATGCTGAATGCTCTTCCATTACTCTCCAGAAATCACCTGATTCATGCACAACATCACCACGTTAATTTTGGATCAGCACATCAGCTACAAAATTCCCTTTTATAGGTGTATACGATATTTCGAAGTCGTATTCCTATAATAACTCCATCCACTAATGTTGTCGTAAGTTCAAGTCACACTGGGAGACAACATACCTCAAACTCTTATGATCGGTGAAGAACAAAAAGAACTCACCAATGAGGTAATGTCTCCACAACTTTAGAGAAAACAACATGGCTGCTAACTCAAGATCATGGGTGGCATAGTTGCGTTCATGTGGACGCAACTGCTGAGACCCATAAGAAACAAATGACCTCTACTGCATGAGAACACAACCTAACCCCATATGTGAAGCATTGCAGAAAACATCAAACTGAACCCCCTCAGTTGGAAGACAAAGAACTAGAGCACTTACTAAATTATTCTTTAGATACTCGAAAGTTGACGGACACTGATCAGTCCATATGAAATATAGATCCTTCCTAGTCAAATCTTTTAGAGGAGTCGCAACTCGGGAGAAATTGTCTACGAACCTCCTGTAATATCCTGTGAGACCAAGGAAACTTCGCACATCTGAAACTATCTTTGGGGATTCCCAAGACACAACTGCTTCTATCTTCGATGGATACACAGCTACTCCCTGCTGGGACACAACATTCCCCAAGAAATGGACTTCTCGAGCCCAAAACTCACACTTTTAAAACTTCCCAAACAACTGATGTTTATGAAGAACTCCCAAAACAGCATGTAGATGCTCCACATGCTCCTCTTTAGATGTGGAGTACACAAGGATGTAATCAATTAAAACCACCAAAAACTTGTCCAGGAACTCACGGAACACAGCATTCATCAATCCCATGAACACAGCTAGAGCATTCATCATGACGAACGACATTACAACAAACTCATAATGCCCATGACGACAACGGAAAGCAGTCATCGAGATATCCTCATCCTTTAGAAGCATATGATGATATCCTGACCGCAAGTAGATCTTTGAGAACCAACTTGAACCCTTCAGTTGATCGAATAAATCATCAATCCGTGAAAGAGGATAGAGATTCCTTATTATCACTTTGTTTAAGAGGCGATAATCGACACACAACCGCAAACTGCCGTCAGCCTTCTTCACAAACAAAACTGGTGCACCCCATAGTGAAACACTTGGACGAACAAAACCACACCACAACATACCATCAAGCTATATATGTCGCTCTTGTAACTCAGTAAGGTCCATCCTATATGGATACATTGAGATAAGAGACGCTCCTAGCTGTAGCTCGATCCCAAAATCGATCTCTCATCGAGGGGGTAATGCTATAACCTCTTCTAGAAAGACATCAGGGTACTCCTCTACGACCATAGGAAATGACAACTTCTGAACCTATGAAGAACTCAGACTCATCTTAGCCATCATGGATTATAAGGATGGAACATGCCTATGACCCATCTGAGGATCTCGCTCACCAAAAAAACAACTTTCTCTCCATTCACACCAATGAAGATGACCTCTTTCCTGAAGCAATCCATGGTAGACTACATCAGATACCACTAATCCATGACAAGGATGAAATCATATGGTTGTATTCGTAATCATAGGAAATATCCCTAAGAGCGGTGTTTCCCCAACACCAGCTCACAGTCTCTACATACTTCAAACAAGTTAGCTCGATCTCCAACTGGCGTAGTCAACGCCAAGGGAACTGGAAGCCTCTCTACCTCAAGTCCAAAATCATGGAAAAGGGTAGGTGATATGAAGGAGTGTGTCACTCTTGAATCAAAAAAGGTATACACCAAGGTAGAAAACAAGAAAAGGGTACCTCGGACGATGTCTGGCTCACCTGGAGCTGGCAACGCTAGAGCATGAAGCTGACCACGACCTCCTCAACGGCCTCTCTGACCCTGATGAAGACCACCACCACAGCCACACTCTTCTCTCTAAGGATGAGGAGCATCATGGAGATGTCCTCTACCTGCCCCATATACCCTCTACTGATCTAAAGCTGGTGCAACAGGTTGATGCTACCTCGGCTGGAACTGCCTCAATGGAGGAACCGGGAGTATAGCGCCCGATGCATGATGACCGCTCTGAAAGGTCGGGCACTCCCACTGCTGATGGCCACGACCACCACACAAAAAACAAGTGCCTGATCTTTTGTCATAATCCTGAGAGTTACTGCCTCTGGAGAAACGAGATGTGAAGGGCTGGGACCTACCCCTGGCTAAACAGAAACTCTTCTACCCTGAAAACCAGGAACCCCATACCACAACTCTTCATTGTGAGGAATCATGCCGATTCCCCTATCGTGATGATCCGGTCCGGGCCAAAGTCCTCTTAACAACCTTTGCCCTCACCAGTACCTCAAGATATGTTTTCAGCATAAATGGGGTGACCTGGCGCTGGATCTCTGGACACAAAGCCTCCTCAAAATGTCTAACCCTAGCCTCCTCATCTGGAAACGGGTCTGAAGCATATCATAAAAGGTTCCTGAAACAGATTCGGAACTCTCGAACAGTAGAGCTCCCCTGTCGAAGGGTAAGAAGCTCCTGGAGATTGGACGCCTTCACAGTTGATGAAAGAAACTCGACTCTAAACTTGTCCTGGAACTCCTCCCATGAGATCGCTGACTCCTCACAATCCTCATGGAAAAAGAACCACCACTGCCTCGTTACTCCATGCAACATCATCACAACCAAGGACACCCAATGCTCCTTCTGAGAACGAATCGAACTGAAGCCTATCTCGACCTCCTCCAACCAGTATTCCATTACTGAATCTGAAACGGAGCCTTCATAGTTCTACAGACTATGGCGCTAAATCTCTCGGAGTGTCTTCCTCTAAGTGTTGCCATCATCAACCTCTACCCTATGGCGATCTGTTGGAACAGCTTTCTGGACATTTTCTGCACAAACCTAACGAGGACGTCAACCTGGAGCCATACCTGTAAAATAAAAACCCGTTAGAACTTCTAACCCAGGAATATGGAAGACTCAACATTAATTAATTTATTATTTTATTTTATTCATTTTAGGCTAACCTATCCCAAGGTCTACCCATTAAAACACAGACACAAAGAAGAATGATGCATGATTCTTTCCTAGGTCTCTACCCTGCAACTAGTATCACCTTGTTTAGTAGCCATTGTAAACTTAATGGTCCATACATCAGATCATAAGGGGCCCTAAACGCCTATATCTCATCCGGTATCCAGTGTTTACCTCACTTGTTAAACATGAATGACACCGTTTCCCTACCAACCCATGCAACCTCACCTGTTCCTAACTCCAAACTCCATCCTATCCCTCAACCAGACCTCTCATACCACTCTGTCACAACCCCCTCCCCAAAATGTGTACCCCTCTGGGACCGAAAATGTGATAAGGGAGATAATGACCCCCTGTGTCCCACCTCTAGTAGGCCCTAGGTTGGAGACTAGCACCGAGGGTATAGTAAACTCACAAAGGGGAGGCATTACCATCTAAGAGAACACATGCAGAAGAGATAGATAAGATATACACCAATCTAATCCAACTCAGAACTGGAATATAAAAGAAACCCAAGTGCATATATGAAATTTCATGAAAAAGTACTAAAACTGGAAGGAAAAAAAAACAAGTAACCAAAATAATGTAAAAACAGCAACAACCACAAGCCCGAACAACTCCTACAACCACAAGCTAGTAGTAACTAGCCTGATCTCCAACCTGCTCCACGTGACCTGAAAAACAGTTTATATATACATAAGGTGAGTGTAACAGTATACTCAGTAGGATCCTCTCCAAATACTCTCGTGCAAAAGTAAAGAAAGCATGCTAAAGCACAGTGAACAACATGTGAAACTAACTCGTCACCTCAACAGGTACACTAAGTTCCCAACCTCACCATGGATACTCTCACCAAGTAACATATACAAGAATATAGCATATAGTAAACAATATAAAGGGTACCCCACTACTACTTCCCCACTAGTTTTCCTCTTTTCCCCAACGTTTCACGTCCTAAGTATCTCTCTCTAAAAAGGCTTGCCCGCAGACACCTGGGCGATGCACCACAATATGCACCTCGTGCAACACAAAGGATTACTCGCAGAAAACTGGGCGAAGCACCACACCATCCTCACAAACAAAAGTAACCAGGTGGGTTCCAGGATCCACCACAGCTCGCATAACGTGTATCATACGTCGGTTATTATACCTCAAGCCATTACAGCCCACACACTGAGTAAGGATCCTGAAGCCATCACAACCTATACACGTTACACCTATATTAGTCCATAGGATACTATATCCAGAATATATGTGTGTGAATAAACACAAGCCATTACAGCCCTCTACACACATATATGGGGAAACTAACCAATGTGCCTACTAGCACAAGTAACTACCAAGAGAAGAGAGCAGAGACAAAGTGGGTAGTCATCCATTCACCCTTCCATCAGAATGTTGGGGAAAACACCCCCTAGGGATCAGAATCCCTGAGGTGTCAGTTTCTCTTTCTAACAAGGTAGAGTAGTGTATAGAAACACAAAAAGTACAGAATATACTATATCTCACAACCAAACTATGGGAATAACCTGGTCTTAGACACAACTGCAGCTAACGTCTCTCAGACTCCGGGATGCTACTTCTAAGACTAGGTATCCTATAAGCACACAACCATTTAAAGAGCTTTATTAGATTACTTCATTCCATTTTTATCAGTTCCACTTTACATTAATTAATTCATTAAACATTAATTAACCATGAATAATTCCTTATTAAAATTCATTAGAAACACACCCAAAATCCACCGTCCCTTCAAAATTACATCCTCATCATTATGTTCCAGCAACTGCAACCCGATGAGTTAACACCATTTATTAAAATATTGATTATGAAATTACTTTCCCACATTCCCAGGAATTCTAGAAAAACATTCTAAGATAATAAACACAAGGGGGATCAACACGGTGAGTAGATGTACTACCCGTCAAGTCTTTTCCGCCTCTAGCAAGAGCATAGAACCATCCTCCCTTGAGAAGCTAAACATGGAAAACATGTGGAATACCCCGAGCGTCTTCGCCTCTTTTGGAAGAAGGGAAAGCAAGACCAACTACCTTGAGAAATGGGGAAAATTAAAGCAGATAAAAAAAATAAGAAATATAAAGAATCCAACAATCACATCCATCCCATTCCATCATCCCGAGTTTCCTCCCCAACACCCACATGTATAAACCGATGCATCTCGCCACTCTAGGAATCATCTGCTACCACAACCAAAAGGCCTCCATTCCCCCACATATCACATCAACCATCCAGGATCACGTCACAACACAATCATCAAGAAAAACAAACATCACATCAACTGGGATATTGGCCCTTTAACAATCAATAGGGTAACTCAGAAACCTTTAAGGAATTATCAAACCATCAGTTCTTTAATCCATCTTGAATTAACACATTTATTATTCGTTGGTTCCAAATTTGAGAACCCTGATCAGTATGCTATCACAAAGAAATACACATGCTTACTGCACTAATTTGATTAACATCAAATTATAACAAGAACCAGATTCGTTTTCATGCCTCTTTATCTTTATCCAATAATTATCAATTAATCCTGGTTTATGTTCTTTACCGATTTCCATCAAGAACAAATAGGTAAACAAACCAAGCATAGATATTACACTATGTAGCCAAACATGAGGCAATAACATACGATCGATATCAATTTATTTATCTATTTAAAATATTTATTATGTAAATTCCATTGTCATCCAGTGGGATTAAACATGCTAACAATATAGTTTCATGTAAGAGAAAAAAGAATCAATGAATCCCCTACCTCAAACAGTTCCTCACGTTCTTTATCCACACTACGGGTCACGAAACACCTCTCGCGACAACTGCATCCACTCTAGGATTCCACGGTACAACAACACCAACCAAACCCCATGAAAAACCCCATTATAGGCATGGAGGTTACATGATATAACATGGAGAGGAGAAATAAAAGGATATGATCCCAATGGAATGATGATAAAATATACCTTATATCAAAGATTGACCGATACAGCTTGGTTGCATCAAAACAGAGCAGAACCAATCCGAGGAGTAAAGTTTGACTGTGCAACTCCTATGCGAAGGATTGAAAGGTTCTAGCATCTCATAGCTGAGAACAAAGAAGAAGAAAAATGGAGGAATATATCTCATCCCTTTTGAAGATTTAATGGGGCGACAATTTAAGATACACTTAATTTCCCATTAAAAGAAGATCGCATTAACCCACGCGTTTTGTCAAGGTAAAATATCCCGAGTCATAGGAATAATTAATATAGGATTTATGACCTTTGAATCTTCTTTAAGAGTCCTTAAAATAAGGCTTTAAATGTATTTTACGTCAAAGGAAATGTCAAAGGGGAAAAACTGTAGGAAGCTGGAAACACTGTTTACCTACCATTACTATACACCTACCGTTACTGTACACCTACCAATCTGTCAAACCGATCTGTGAAACCAATATGTGAAAAAACGTACACCTAACATTACTATACACCTACCGATATGTGAAACCGATCAGTGAAACCGATCAGTGAAACCAATCTATGAAACAGATCTGTGAAACAGATATGTGAACCCGATCTATAAAACATTGTACACCTACTGATACTGTACACCTACGAATCTATGAAACCGATCTATGAAACTGATCATTGAAACACTGTACACCTACCGTTACAGTACACCTACCGATCTATGAAACCGATCTGTGAAACCGATCTGTGAAACCGATATGTGAAATCGATCTGTGAAACTGATTTATCAAACATTGTACACCTACCGTTACTGTACACCTACTGATCTGTGAAACCGATATGTGAAACCAATATGTGAAACTGATATGTGAAACAATGTACACCTACCGTTACTGTACATATAAGGCCCCAACCTTAAACCTTACTTAATATTGACTTAAATGAATAATTCACATTGAGGATCTTTTCAGGTTTAGAGTTTTAGAGAATTAGAACAAAACTATTACATCTCAAAAGATTACAAAGTAGTCACTTCTACTAAGTTTCCATAATAAAAAAAACTCTTAAAAGAAACATGTCTAGTTCCATGTTTTATATAGCATGACATTCCCTTGATCCCATCCTTGACCTTATTCCACATTAAGTCCTGTGTAAAACATTTCAAAAAACTTGGGGTGAGCATAAAAAGCTCAGTAAGGGATACTGAAAGAATGAAAACTGTTAGTTTTTCAAACATCAAGTAAAACATATATACTCTATCAAAGTAATACCTTCACCTTAATGAAGTAGTAAAAACTCTTCACAGAATAAAGTATCATTACTTACCTTTTTGTAACCAAAGGATAACCATAAAACCCATATAAAGAACACATAAGATATATAAAGGTAACTTGGGACAGAAACATACTTAAGTGGAATAACCATACGGTCGACTTCCACACTTATCACTTAATGGAATAGCCATACGGCCAATTTCCATACATACTTAATGGAATAGCCATACGGCTGACTTCCATACCCAATGCATTGGAGGTTATAACGTAACCACCCGTGCTGGTATTCACGGCACCACCCGTCATATGGTTTATAACGTAACCACCCGTTAAAATGTCTAAGTACCAGTATAAAATCATAAAACATAAAACCAATATAAAGGAAAGATAACATTTCCACATTTCAATCACAATATATCATAAATATATTGACATAATAGAATCCTTTATCAAAACCATTTTCAATACCAAAATACATAAAAGAGTATATGGTATTTATTTTATTTTAAAAACATTACGGCTTGTTGAGGAAGCCAAAGACCAAAATAATACTCGCGGCGGCGGAAAAGGTCGTTGTCGCCGCGTATGTTAAAAGAAACATTCCTTTTTGTTGTTTTGTAAAATGCTACGTAGAAAAAGATTCCTTTTGTATAAAAGTAAAAGTCAAAGGGTTTTATACACCGTATAAAATAATGTTGAGTATAAAACGAAATATGCCTCAATGAAAGGAGATTGAGACGAAGTCCCTTACCTTGGGTCCGACTTGACTCGATCGTTATTTAACGTCCTGAATAATAAACTTGAGTTAATTTATACTTGATTAAGAACCTTTTTAAAGTTCATTATTTTTTTTATATCACTTATTTCCATGTTATAAACATTATGTAACCATTTAAGTTAATAATGTTTGTTTTGTCAATATTTGGTTCTTAAGTCGAAAGTTGACTGCTTACAATTACATGTTGTTCATGTGGTCAAAAGTTCTTTATATCCAGAATGAAATTCCTGATTTGGATATCATATATATCATATATATCCAGAATTTACATGTATTTATAATATTACATAATCATTTAGAGGTAAGAAATGAAATGCACCGTTCATGGAGACGGTAAGCCGTACGTACGCATGAACGCTACTTTCATTTCTTTGTCATATTAGTGGAATTAAAACTAAATGAGAGGTATGTATATTTTAATTTCATAATTATATTCATCATTTAGATATATCATTAATTATATATATACAATATATACATGTAATTTTAATAGTACATTACATTTGGGGATAAGAAATGAAATGCACCGTTCATGGAGACGGTAAGCCGTACGTACGCATGAACACTACTTTCATTTCTATCTCATAATTTAATGGAAAGAAATAATAATGATATAGAGGTATATTATAATTCCAGTATAACATCATATATAATAACTTTAAATACATCCTTTACACGTCCCACATATGGCATTAACGAATCACATCACTTTTAGGGGGCGGTAGTCCGCACTTCCTTAAATGAAGATATCGTGTTTACCCATAATGGAAACCATAAAGGTATGCCAAAAATAAAAAATACAGAAGCTTAAAGAAAACATAAACATATTATATATCATATATAAAAATAGTGACATCATAATGGCCACCCTTGAAGGTGTTAAATGAGTATTGAACAATCATCGTTTCGGGAGGCAGAATTTCGCCATCCACGGAAACCGTATGTTCTTTAACCATTTGATGTAGTTGTGTGAGAGTGTAGCTCAAATAAATATTATAACAACATCCTAGTATATTGAAGATACTGGTGTTGTTACAAAAGAAGTAAATAAAAAGAGTTTAGAGGGTTGGAGAAGCAAAATAAAACAAATGAACAAGAGAGAATGAATTACCTTTAAAAGTGTAACTCCCTTTTGATTTGAGCCTAAAGGATTCCTTTGAAAGGATTATGCCCAAAGGGAATCCTCTAGGATGAGGCGAGGGATGTGGAGAGAGTAATTGGGCAGGGGTTGGACGAGCCAAATATGCTTGAGGAGTGTGTGAAATGAGGTAGAGGTGGGGGCCTTTTATAAGAGGAGAGGAGGGGCACTTTTGGAAAGTAAAGAAATATTACTTTATTTGAAAATGTGTTTCGGTTTTAAAAGGTCCCACATTGATATAATTCGTGGATAAGGTGATAAGGGTTCGAAATCCACTCATCCAATTGGTTTTGGCCATGTGTAGGTTATAGATTTTTCATTATATTTCCATTTTATTTAAATCGTCAAATAATGATGTCATCGCTGCATCATTATTATGTCATAAATTATTTAATTTTTTTAATGTCTAAAAATTATAAAAAAAATACTATGATGTAGGAAATAGTTCTAGCTTTCCAATGAATATTTATAATCAAAATATGGACTTGTATAACCCCACTCAAAAATTATTTTAGTAAAACAAGTTATGTTAGTGTCATTTTCACTTTAACATTAAATAAAAATATATTAATGTCATTTTCCAACTAAAGTGGCTCCATGGGGTCCCCAAGTTGGCCCATGACTTGTCTTGGTCGGCCATGACTCACCCAATAGGTGTAGGACAAGTGTCATGGTGTTTTCACATTCTTATAATACCATTTTTACCTTAAACTACACTAATTACCTCTAATCGCGATTAATGAAAAAAGTTACTATTCACCAAAAAATTATTTTAATCTCATTGAACCACATTTTACTTCTTAATGACAACCATGTATGTCGGATTTTCAAAATTCAATACACATTAGTGGTAAACTTTCATTTAACTGAAAAATCAGTTTGCTTGATTACCACTTAGTGGTTTCACTATTCATCAAAAATTGAAGTTTTTCAGAAAATTACCAAAAATTCACTCTAAGATATATTTGATATTCCGAATTCAAAAATGAAGTCCATTTTACAAAATTCAAAACATATAAGTCAAATTAATTAATTTAATAATTAATTCCCGCTGTCTTGACAAATAGCGTGTTTTTGTGAAACAATAAGTATCAAAAGATTGACACCAGTTTAAGTCCAATTTCAAAGTGAAATTGATTCCGATGACCACCATTGGATTAACTGGTAAAAATATTTTCTAATTTCACTTTAAAACCAATTAAAATAATAATCTAATCATATAAATAATTTAGGTTAAAAAGAGGTTTTGAATTAAAATACAACACTTTACACTATTCATTAAAAAAATGAACTTTATCAGAAAGGTACCAAAAATTTACACAAAGTAAATTTTGATGTCCCGATTCTAAAGAAGAGTTATATTTGGTCCAGAAGAATGTAAAAGAGTGATCAGAACTATATTTAATGACGATTCGCCGTCAAAAGGTGATAAGTGAACCTTTAGTGAAAATTAGAGTATATATGCCCTAAAATTGAACTCTTTACATATTTTACGCCTTTATATTTTATTGGGTAAATTTATAAACATTTAAAAACACATCTAATAATATTTTAGTTATTTATATCCATTCCCGCCAGTACAACAGCTACTTGTTAACTAACATTTAAAATAATATTATTTTATTACTAGTGTGCTACGTAAGTTTCAAAGAAACTCATCGTTGCGTATCGGGTACGCTATCGAACATAGCAACCCCTTTAAAATAAAATTAATATTTAATTCGTAAATATTAATAAATATGAAAATTATTTATTCTTTATTTACCTGGGATGTTACATCCTACCCCCCTTTTGGGAATTGCGTCCTCGCAATTTTATTCACTTATCAAAATAAGTGGGGGTATTTATCCCTCATAGCATTTTCAGATTCCCACGTTGCCTCTTCAATCACATGGTTTTTCCACAAAACCTTTACCTGATGAATCACCTTATTCCGTAACACCTGCTTCCTGTGGTCAAGAATCTGGACCGGTTGTTCCTCATAAGATAGGTTCTCTTCCAGCTGAACTACCTCTGGACTCAAAACATGAAATGGATCTGGCATATACTTTCTCAACATCGAAACGTGAAAAACATTGTGTACCTGAGATAAACTCGGAGGTAAAGCCACTCGGTATGAAACTGATCCAACCCTTTCCAGAATTTCGTATGGTCCAACCAACCATGGACTCAACTTTCCTTTCTTACCAAATCTCATCACACTTTTCCAAGGAGGAACCTTGAGAAAAACATGATCACCTACCTCGAAAGATAGATCCTTCCTCCGGTTATCCGCATAACTCTTTTGCCTGCTCTGAGCTGTTCTCATGTGTTTCTGAATCAGCTGAACTTTTTCTGCCATCTCTTCTACCAATTCTGGTCCCATCAACTTCCTTTCACCCACTTCATCCCAGAAAGCTGGAGTTCGACACCGCTTCCCATATAATGCCTAAAATGGTGCCATCTGTATACTGGAATGAAAAATGTTATTATAAGAAAACTCAACAAAAGAAAGATGTTGGTCCCAACTTCCCTGATAATCCATAGAACAAGCTCGTAGCATATCATCCAATGTCTGAATTGTTCGTTCTGACTGCCCATCTGATTGAGGGTGAAAAGCTGTACTAAAATTTTAATTCAGTACCCAACGACTTCTGAAGGCCTTTCCAAAAGTTAGAAGTAAACCTGGGTTCATGATCCAATACAATGGAGAGAGGAACTCCATGTAACCTAACTATCTCTTTAAGATACAAAAAGGAAAGTTGATCTAGAGAGAAAGTATCTCGTATAGAAAGGAAATGAGAAGATTTGGTCAAGCGATCAACGATAACCCAGATTGCATTATTACCTCGAGATGTCCTCAGTAATCCCACAACAAAGTCCATGGATATGTTTTCCCATTTCCACTCTGGCACTGGTAAAGGCTGAAGCATCCCTTACGGTAACTGCTGCTCTGCTTTAACCTGTTGACATGTCAAACACTTCACAGTAAAATCAGCAATGTCTCTTTTCATTCCATCCCACCAGTAATACTCCCACATATCTCTATACATCTTAGTGCTGCCCGGATGAACTGAAAACGGAGAACTATGAGCTTCAAATAACAACTCTCTCTTCAACTGTGAATCACAAGGCACACACAATCTCTTCCCAGATCTCAAAAAACAAACACAAACTTATCCAAGAACTCATGGAAAATTTTATTCATAAGGTCCATGAATACAGTAGGTGCATTGGTTAACCCAAAAGGCATAACTACAAATTCATAATGGCCATATCTAGTACGGAACGCAGTCTTCAGAACGTCTGCTTCTTTTAATTTCAACTGATGGTACCCCGACCTCAAGTCAATCTTCGAAAAATACTGAGCTCCCTGGAGCTGATACCACTTCATTCGATGGCCCAACATCTGCTGAAGTTGTTGCAAAGGATTTCGCCACCCCTTTCTTCTTGTAGTCTGGCTGCATTCCCCCAGTTGAGTTCTTCGTTGGACACTCGTTTGCATAATGACCCATTTCATTACACTTAAAACATCTTACCGTTGGCTTTTCAGTTCCTGCTTGATCATCTTCCTTACAGTTACGAGCAATATGACCAGACTTACCACACCGAAAGCACTTACCAGACTTGGATAAACATTCTCCAGGATTCATTTTACCACACTTCTCACAGGATGGATATTTGGTTTTCTTACCTCCTTGCTTCTTTGATGAATTCTTCCCCTTTTCCTGCCAACTAGACCTCTTATTCTGTTGTTTGTCATAGAACACCTGATCATCGGCAAACACCATTTCCACCTTCTCCGTACATCGAACAAGTTTTTCATAACTTTTGAACTCACGAGAAGCTAAAGCCCTTCGATACTTTGGCTTTAACCCTGAGTAAAAATGGTTTATTTTACTATCAAGATCTCGTATGAAGTTTGGAGCATACCTTGCCAATCGAGTGAACTTTTCTTCATAAGCAGCCACTGAATCATCCTCCTGCCTCAATTCTAGGAACTGTTTTTCCATCCTAAGACGAACCACCTTAGGAAAATATTTCTCAAGAAACATACCTTTGAATTCGTCCGAGTGAAGAACCTCAATCTCATCACTATCCCTTATATTTTTCACCATCGACCACCACTGATCAGCTTCACCTTCAAAACGGTAAACAACAAGACTATCCTTTTGTTGTTCTGAACACCCCATGACATCAAAAATCTTCTCCAGTGCTTTAGTCCACCCTTCAGCTTGCGCAGGGTCAGATGATCCTCTGAATGATGGGGGATGTTGCCTCATGAAATGTTCCACCACTGACATGTTCCTCTGCGGTTGATCTGGCTGATCTCGTGCATGGATACCACCACCATTTATAGCCTGAGTCAACTGTGCCATCACTGCAACAAACTGTTCAGTTCCGATTCCGACCATCTCAGGTTTCTGATTTGGAAGGTTATCTTCCTCCTGATGTCGTCCCAACATAGCTGCTTTGTTTCCTCTGCGGAAAACCATTCTGAACACAGAAATATCTTAGGCGAAGCAACATGGTAATCCGTAAATGCTATATCATTTCAATCATATTATAATTTAACACTTTTCTAACTCCTAAAGTTGTCTAAACCGTCCTTTGATACCAACTATAAGGCCCCAGCCTTAAACCTTACTTAATATTGAATTAAATGAATAATTCACATTGAGGATCTTTTCAAGTTTAGAGTTTTAGAGAATTAGAACATAACTATTACATCTCAAAAGATTACAAAGTAGTCACTTCTACTAAGTTTCCATAATAAAAAAAACTCTTAAAAGAAACATGTCTAGTTCCATGTTTTATATAGCATGACATTCCCTTGATCCCATCCTTGACCTTATTCCACATTAAGTCCTGTGTAAAACATTTCAAAAAACTTGGGGTGAGCATAAAAAGCTCAGTAAGGGATACCGAAAGAATGAAAACTGTTAGTTTTTCAAACATCAAGTAAACCATATATACTCTATCAAAGTAATACCTTCACCTTAATGAAGTAGTAAAAACTCTTCACAGAATAAAGTATCATTACTTACCTTTTTGTAACCAAAGGATAACCATAAAACCCATATAAAGAACACATAACATATATAAAGGTAACTTGGGACAGAAACATACTTAAGTGGAATAACCATACGGTCGACTTCCACACTTATCACTTAATGGAATAGCCATACGGCCAATTTCCATACATACTTAATGGAATAGCCATACGGCCGACTTCCATACCCAATGCATTGGAGGTTATAACGTAACCACCCGTGCTGGTATTCACGACACCACCCGTCATATGGTTTATAACGTAACCACCCGTTAAAATGTCTAAGTACCAGTATAAAATCATAAAACATAAAACCAATATAAAGGAAAGATAACATTTCCACATTTCAATCACAATATATCATAAATATATTGACATAATAGAATCCTTTATCAAAACCATTTTCAATACCAAAATACATAAAAGAGTATATGGTATTTATTTTATTTTAAAAACATTACGGCTTGTTGAGGAAGCCAAAGACCAAAATAATACTCGCGGCGGCGGAAAAGGTCGTTGTCACCGCGTATGTTAAAAGAAACATTCCTTTTTGTCGTTTTGTAAAATGCTACGTAGAAAAAGATTACTTTTGTATAAAAGTAAAAGTCAAAGGGTTTTATACACCGTATAAAAGAATGTTGAGTGTAAAACGAAATATGCCTCAATGAAAGGAGATTGAGACGAAGTCCCTTACCTTGGGTCCGACTTGACTCGATCGTTATTTAACGTCCTGAATAATAAACTTGAGTTAATTTATACTTGATTAAGAACCTTTTTAAAGTTCATTATTTTTTTATATCACTTATTTCCATGTTATAAACATTATGTAACCATTTAAGTTAATAATGTTTGTTTTGTCAATATTTGGTTCTTAAGTCGAAAGTTGACTGCTTACAATTACATGTTGTTCATGTGGTCAAAAGTTCTTTATATCCAGAATGAAATTCCTGATTTGGATATCATATATATCATATATATCCAGCATTTACATGTATTTATAATATTACATAATCATTTAGAGGTAAGAAATGAAATGCACCGTTCATGGAGACGGTAAGCCGTACGTACGCATGAACGCTACTTTCATTTCTTTGTCATATTAGTGGAATTAAAACTAAATGAGAGGTATGTATATTTTAATTCCATAATTATATTCATAATTTAGATATATCATTAATTATATATATACAATATATACATGTAATTTTAATAGTACATTACATTTGGGGATAAGAAATGAAATGCACCGTTCATGGAGACGGTAAGCCGTACGTACGCATGAACACTACTTTCATTTCTATCTCATAATTTAATGGAAAGAAATAATAATTATATAGAGGTATATTATAATTCCAGTATAACATCATATATAATAACTTTAAATACATCCTTTACACGTCCCACATATGGCATTAACGAATCACATCACTTTTAGGGGGCGGTAGTTCGCACTTCCTTAAATGAAGATATCGTGTTTACCCATAATGGAAACCATAAAGGTATGCCAAAAATGAAAAATACAGAAGCTTAAAGAAAACATAAACATATTATATATCATATATAAAAATAGTGACATCATAATGGCCACCCTTGAAGGTGTTAAATGAGTATTGAACAATCATCGTTTCGGGAGGCAGAATTTCGCCATCCACGGAAACCGTATGTTCTTTAACCATTTGATGTAGTTGTGTGAGAGTGTAGCTCAAATAAATATTATAACAACATCCTAGTATATTGAAGATACTGGTGTTGTTACAAAAGAAGTAAATAAAAAGAGTTTAGAGGGTTGGAGAAGCAAAATAAAACAAATGAACAAGAGAGAATGAATTACCTTTAAAAGTGTAACTCCCTTTTGATTTGAGCCTAAAGGCTTCCTTTGAAAGGATTATGCCCAAAGGGAATCCTCTAGGATGAGGCGAGGGATGTGGAGAGAGTAATTGGGCAGGGGTTGGCTGAGCCAAATGCTTGAGGAGTGTGTGAAATGAGGTAGAGGTGGGGGCCTTTTATAAGAGGAGAGGAGGGGCACTTTTGGAAAGTAAAGAAATATTACTTTATTTGAAAATGTGTTTCAGTTTTAAAAGGTCCCACATTGATATTATTTGTGGATAAGGTGATAAGGGTTCGAAATCCACTCATCCAATTGGTTTTGGCCATGTGTAGGTTATAGATTTTTCATTATATTTCCATTTTATTTAAATCGTCAAATAATGATGTCATCGCTGCATCATTATTATGTCATAAATTATTTAATTTTTTTAATGTCTAAAAATTATAAAAAAAATACTATGATGTAGGAAATCGTTCTATATTTCCAATGAATATTTATAATCAAAATATGGACTTGTATAACCCCACTCAAAAATTATTTTAGTAAAACACGTTATGTTAGTGTCATTTTCACTTTAACATTAAATAAAAATATATTAATGTCATTTTCCAACTAAAGTGGCTCCATGGGGTCCCAAAGTTGGCCCATGACTTGTCTTGGTCGGCCATGACTCACCCAATAGGTGTAGGACAAGTGTCATGGTGTTTTCACATTCTTATAATACCATTTTTACCTTAAACTACACTAATTACCTCTAATCGCGATTAATGAAAAAAAGTTACTATTCACCAAAAAATTATTTTAATCTCATTGAACCACATTTTACTTCTTAATGACAACCATGTATGTCGGATTTTCAAAATTCAATACACATTAGTGGTAAACTTTCATTTAACTGAAAAATCAGTTTGCTTGATTACCACTTAGTGGTTTCACTATTCATCAAAAATTGAAGTTTTTCAGAAAATTACCAAAAATTCACCCTAAGATATATTTGATATTCCGAATTCAAAAATGAAGTCCATTTTACAAAATTCAAAACATATAAGTCAAATTAATTAATTTAATAATTAATTCCCGCTGTCATGACAAATAGCGTGTTTTTGTGAAACAATAAGTATCAAAAGATTGACACCAGTTTAAGTCCAATTTCAAAGTGAAATTGATTTCGATGACCACCATTGGATTAACTGGTAAAAATATTTTCTAATTTCACTTTAAAACCAATTAAAATAATAATCTAATCATATAAATAATTTAGGTTAAAAATAGGTTTTGAATTAAAATACAACACTTTACACTATTCATTAAAAAAATGAACTTTATCAGAAAGGTACCAAAAATTTACACAAAGTAAATTTTGATGTCCCGATTCTAAAGAAGAGTTATATTTGGTCCAGAAGAATGTAAAAGTGTGATCAGAACTATATTTAATGACGGTTCGCCGTCAAAAGGTGATAAGTGAACCTTTAGTGAAAATTAGAGTATATATGCCCTAAAATTGAACTCTTTCCATATTTTACGCCTTTATATTTTATTGGGTAAATTTATAAACATTTAAAAACACATCTAATCATATTTTAGTTATTTATATCCATTCCCGCCAGTACAACAGCTACTTGTTAACTAACATTTAAAATAATATTATTTTATTACTAGTGTGCTACGTAAGTTTCAAAGAAACTCATCGTTGCGTATCGGGTACGCTATCGAACATAGAAACCCCTTTAAAATAAAATTAATATTTAATTCGTAAATATTAATAAATATGAAAATTATTTATTCTTTATTTACCTGGGATGTTACATCCTTCCCCCCTTTTGGGAATTGCGTCCTCACAATTTTATTCACTTATCAAAATAAGTGGGGGTATTTATCCCTCATAGCATTTTCAGATTCCCACGTTTCCTCTTCAATCACATGGTTTTTCCACAAAACCTTTACCTGATGAATCACCTTATTCCGTAACACCTGCTTCCTGTGGTCAAGAATCTGGACCGGTTGTTCCTCATAAGATAGGTTCTCTTCCAGCTGAACTACCTCTGGACTCAAAACATGAAATGGATCTGGCATATACTTTCTCAACATCGAAACGTGAAAAACATTGTGTACCTGAGATAAACTCGGAGGTAAAGCCACTCGGTATGCAACTGATCCAACTCATTCCAGAATTTCGTATGGTCCAACCAACCATGGACTCAACTTTCCTTTCTTACCAAATCTCATCACACTTTTCCAAGGATGAACCTTGAGAAAAACATGATCACCTACCTCGAAAGATAGATCCTTCCTCCGGTTATCCGCATAACTCTTTTGCCTGCTCTGAGCTGTTCTCATGTGTTTCTGAATCAGCTGAACTTTTTCTGCCATCTCTTCTACCAATTCTGGTCCCATCAACTTCCTTTCACCCACTTCATCCCAGAAAGCTGGAGTTCGACACCGCTTCCCATATAATGCATAAAATGGTGCCATCTGTATACTGGAATGAAAAATGTTATTATAAGAAAACTCAACCAAAGAAAGATGTTGGTCCCAACTTCCCTGATAATCCATAGAACAAGCTCGTAGCATATCATCCAATGTCTGAATTGTTCGTTCTGACTGCCGATCTGATTGAGGGTGAAAAGCTGTAATAAAATTTTAATTCAGTACCCAACGACTTCTGAAGGCCTTTCCAAAAGTTAGAAGTAAACCTGGGTTCATGATCCAATACAATGGAGAGAGGAACTCCATGTAACCTAACTATCTCTTTAAGATACAAAAAGGAAAGTTGATCTAGAGAGAAAGTATCTCGTATAGAAAGGAAATGAGAAGATTTGGTCAAGCGATCAACAATAACCCAGATTGCATTATTACCTCGAGATGTCCTCAGTAATCCCACAAAAAAGTCCATGGATATGTTTTCCCATTTCCACTCTGGCACTGGTAAAGGCTGAAGCATCCCTTACGGTAACTGCTGCTCTGCTTTAACCTGTTGACATGTCAAACACTTCACAGTAAAATCAGCAATGTCTCTTTTCATTCCATCCCACCAGTAATACTCCCACATATCTCTATACATCTTAGTGCTGCCCGGATGAACTGAAAACGGAGAACTATGAGCTTCACATAACAACTCTCTCTTCAACTGTGAATCACAAGGCACACACAATCTCTTCCCAGATCTCAAAACACAAACACAAACTTATCCAAGAACTCATGGAAAATTTTATTCATAAGGTCCATGAATACAGTAGGTGAATTGGTTAACCCAAAAGGCATAACTACAAATTCATAATGGCCATATCTAGTACGGAACGCAGTCTTCAGAACGTCTGCTTCTTTTAATTTCAACTGATGGTACCCCGACCTCAAGTCAATATTCGAAAAATACTGAGCTCCCTGGAGCTGATACCACTTCATTCGATGGCCCAACATCTGCTGAAGTTGTTGCAAAGGATTTCTCCACCCCTTTCTTCTTGTAGTCTGGCTGCATTCCCCCAGTTGAGTTCTTCGTTGGACACTCGTTAGCATAATGACCCATTTCATTACACTTAAAACATCTTACCGTTGGCTTTTCATTTCCTGCTTGATCATCTTCCTTACAGTTACGAGCAATATGACCAGACTTACCACACCGAAAGCACTTACCAGACTTGGATAAACATTCTCCAGGATTCATTTTACCACACTTCTCACAGGATGGATATTTGGTTTTCTTACCTCCTTGCTTCTTTGATGAATTCTTCCCCTTTTCCTGCCAACTAGACCTCTTATTCTGTTGTTTGTCATAGAACACCTGATCATCGGCAAACACCATTTCCACCTTCTCCGTACATCGAACAAGTTTTTCATAACTTTTGAACTCACGAGAAGCTAAAGCCCTTCGATACTTTGGCTTTAACCCTGAGTAAAAACGGTTTATTTTACTATCAAGATCTCGTATGAAGTTTGGAGCATACCTTGCCAATCGAGTGAACTTTTCTTCATAAGCAGCCACTGAATCATCCTCCTGCCTCAATTCTAGGAACTGTTTTTCCATCCTAAGACGAACCACCTTAGGAAAATATTTCTCAAGAAACATACCTTTGAATTCGTCCGAGTGAAGATCCTCAATCTCATCACTATCCCTTATATTTTTCACCATCGACCACCACTGATCAGCTTCACCTTCAAAACGGTAAACAGCAAGACTAACCTTTTGTTGTTCTGAACACCCCATGACATCAAAAATCTTCTCCAGTGCTTTAGTCCACCCTTCAGCTTGCGCAGGGTCAGATGATCCTCTGAATGATGGGGGATGTTGCCTCATGAAATGTTCCACCACTGACATGTTCCTCTGCGGTTGATCTGGCTGATCTCGTGCATGGATACCACCACCATTTATAGCCTGAGTCAACTGTGCCATCACTGCAACAAACTGTTCAGTTCCGATTCCGACCATCTCAGGTTGCTGATTTGGAAGGTTATCTTCCTCCTGATGTCGTCCCAACATAGCTGCTTTGTTTCCTCTGCGGAAAACCATTCTGAACACAGAAATATCTTAGGCGAAGCAACATGGTAATCCGTAAATGCTATATCATTTCAATCATATTATAATTTAACACTTTTCTAACTCCTAAAGTTGTCTAAACCGTCCTTTGATACCAACTATAAGGCCCCAGCCTTAAACCTTACTTAATATTGAATTAAATGAATAATTCACATTGAGGATCTTTTCAAGTTTAGAGTTTTAGAGAATTAGAACATAACTATTACATCTCAAAAGATTACAAAGTAGTCACTTCTACTAAGTTTCCATAATAAAAAAAACTCTTAAAAGAAACATGTCTAGTTCCATGTTTTATATAGCATGACATTCCCTTGATCCCATCCTTGACCTTATTACACATTAAGTCCTGTGTAAAACATTTCAAAAATCTTGGGGTGAGCATAAAAAGCTCAGTAAGGGATACCGAATGAATGAAAACTGTTAGTTTTTCAAACATCAAGTAAACCATATATACTCTATCAAAGTAATACCTTCACCTTAATGAAGTAGTAAAAACTCTTCACAGAATAAAGTATCATTACTTACCTTTTTGTAACCAAAGGATAACCATAAAACCCATATAAAGAACACATAACATATATAAAGGTAACTTGGGATAGAAACATACTTAAGTGGAATAACCATACGGTCGACTTCCACACTTATCACTTAATGGAATAGCCATACGGCCAATTTCCATACATACTTAATGGAATAGCCATACGGCCGACTTCCATACCCAATGCATTGGAGGTTATAACGTAACCACCCGTCCTGGTATTCACGGCACCACCCGTCATATGGTTTATAACGTAACCACCCGTTAAAATGTCCAAGTACCGGTATAAAATCATAAAACATAAAACCAATATAAAGGAAAGATAACATTTCCACATTTCAATCACAATATATCATAAATATATTGACATAATAGAATCCTTTATCAAAACCATTTTCAATACCAAAATACATAAAAGAGTATATGGTATTTATTTTATTTTAAAAACATTACGGCTTGTTGAGGAAGCCAAAGACCAAAATAATACTCGCGGCTGCGGAAAAGGTCGTTGTCGCCGCGTATGTTAAAAGAAACATTCCTTTTTGTCGTTTTGTAAAATGCTACTTAGAAAAAGATTACTTTTGTATAAAAGTAAAAGTAAAAGGGTTTTATACACCGTATAAAAGAATGTTGAGTATAAAACGAAATATGCCTCAATGAAAGGAGATTGAGACGAAGTCCCTTACCTTGGGTCCGACTTGACTCGATCGTTCTTTAACGTCCTGAATAATAAAATTGAGTTAATTTATACATGATTAAGAACCTTTTTAAAGTTCATTATTCTTTTTATATCACTTATTTCCATGTTATAAACATTATGTAACCATTTAAGTTAATAATGTTTGTTTTGTCAATATTTGGTTCTTAAGTCGAAAGTTGACTTCTTACAATTACATGTTGTTCATGTGGTCAAAAGTTCATTATATCCAGAATGAAATTCCTGATTTGGATATCATATATATCATATATATCCATCATTTACATGTATTTATAATATTACATAATCATTTAGAGGTAAGAAATGAAATGCACCGTTCATGGAGACGGTAAGCCGTACGTACGCATGAACGCTACTTTCATTTCTTTGTCATATTAGTGGAATTAAAACTAAATGAGAGGTATGTATATTTTAATTCCAGAATTATATTCATCATTTTGATATATCATTAATTATATATATACATTATATACATGTAATTTTAATAGTACATTACATTTGGGGATAAGAAATGAAATGCACCGTTCATGGAGACGGTAAGCCGTACGTACGCATGAACGCTACTTTCATTTCTATCTCATACTTTAATGGAAAGAAATAATAATGATATAGAGGTATATTATAATTCCAGTATAAAATCATATATAATAACTTTAAATCCATCCTTTACACGTCCCACATATGGCATTAACGAATCACATCACTTTTAGGGGGCCGTAGTCCGCACTTCCTTAAATGAAGATATCGTGTTTACCCATAATGGAAACCATAAAAGTATGCCAAAAATGAAAAATACAGAAGCTTAAAGAAAACATAAACATATTATATATCATATATAAAAATAGTGACATCATAATGGCCACCCTTGAAGGTGTTAAATGAGTATTGAACAATCATCGTTTCGGGAGGCAGAATTTCGCCATCCACGGAAACCGTATGTTCTTTAACCATTTGATGTAGTTGTGTGAGAGTGTAGCTCAAATAAATATTATAACAACATCCTAGTATATTGAAGATACTGGTGTTGTTACAAAAGAAGTAAATAAAAAGAGTTTAGAGGGTTGGAGAAGCAAAATAAAACAAATGAACAAGAGAGAATGAATTACCTTTAAAAGTGTAACTCCCTTTTGATTTGAGCCTAATAGCTTCCTTTGAAAGGATTCTGCCCAAAGGGAATCCTCTAGGATGAGGCGAGGGATGTGGAGAGAGTAATTGGGCAGGGGTTGGCCGAGACAAAGGCTTGAGGAGTGTGTGAAATGAGGTAGAGGTGGGGGCCTTTTATAAGAGGAGAGGAGAGGCACTTTTGGAAAGTAAAGAAATATTACTTTATTTGAAAATGTGTTTCGGTTTTAAAAGGTCCCACATTGATATAATTCGTGGATAAGGTGATAAGGGTTCGAAATCCACTCATCCAATTGGTTTTGGCCATGTGTAGGTTTTAGATTTTTCATTATCTTTCCATTTTATTTAAATCATCAAATAATGATGTCATCACTGCATCATTATTATGTCATAAATTATTTAATTTTTTTAATGTCTAAAAATTATACAAAAAATACTATGATGTAGGAAATCGTTCTATCTTTACAATGACTATTTATAATCAAAATATGGACTTGTATAACCCCACTCAAAAATTATTTTAGTAAAACAAGTTATGTTAGTGTCATTTTCACTTTAACATTAAATAAAAATATATTAATGTCATTTTCCAACTAAAGTGGCTCCATGGGGTCCCCAATTTGGCCCATGACTTGTCTTGGTCGGCCATGACTCACCCAATAGGTGTAGGACAAGTGTCATGGTGTTTTCACATTCTTATAATACCATTTTTACCTTAAACTACACTAATTACCTCTAATCACGATTAATGAAAAAAAGTTACTATTCACCAAAAAAATATTTTAATCTCATTGAACCACATTTTACTTCTTAATGACAACCATGTATGTCGTATTTTCAAAATTCAATACACATTAGCGGTAAACTTTCATTTAACTGAAAAATCAGTTTGCTTGATTACCACTTAGTGGTTTCACTATTCATCAAAAATTGAAGTTTTTCAGAAAATTACCAAAAATTCACCCTAAGCTATATTTGATATTCCGAATTCAAAAATGAAGTCCATTTTACAAAATTCAAAACATATAAGTAAAATTAATTAATTTAATAATTAATTCCCGCTGTCATGACAAATAGCGTGTTTTTGTGAAACAATAAGTATCAAAAGATTGACACCAGTTTAAGTCCAATTTCAAAGTGAAATTGATTCCGATGACCACCATTGAATTAACTGGTAAAAATATTTTCTAATTTCACTTTAAAACCAATTAAAATAATAATCTAATCATATAAATAATTTAGATTAAAAAGAGGTTTTGAATTAAAATACAACACTTTACACTATTCATTAAAAAAATGAACTTTATCAGAAAGGTACCAAAAATTTACACAAAGTAAATTTTGATGTACCGATTCTAAAAAAGAGTTATATTTGGTCCAAAAGAATGTAAAAGAGTGATCAAAACTATATTTAATGACGGTTCGCCGTCAAAAGGTGATAAGTGAACCTTTAGTGAAAATTAGAGTATATATGCCCTAAAATTGAACTCTTTCCGTATTTTAAGCCTTTATATTTTATTGGGTAAATGTATAAACATTTAAAAACATATCTAATCATATTTTAGTTATTTATATCCATTCCCGCCAGTACAACGGCTACTTGTTAACTAACATTTAAAATAATATTATTTTATTACTAGTGTGCTACGTAAGTTTCAAAGAAACTCATCGTTGTGTATCGGGTACGCTATCGAACATAGCAACCCCTTTAAAATAAAATTAATATTTAATTCGTAAATATTAATAAATATGAAAATTCTTTATTCTTTATTTACCTGGGATGTTACAGTACACCTACCGTTACTTTACAGCTACCGATATAACAAATCATAAAACTGGAAACACTGTTCACAGAACTGGAAATTTGGGAAAGTGTTGGGGATAAGTCACCATGACCTCCCGGAACACCTCCAACACCACATTTGCACAAAGTAATTAACTAGAGAGGTCCAGGACATTACGGAAATTGTACAAAAAAGTTTTGAATTGAGGTTTTGGTTTTTATGGAAATTATAACAATTAAATTGTTGAATTTAATTATAGAAATATATTTGATGGAAAATATGTGAAAAATCCAAATTACAGTGAGTTAGGGGTTTCTGATAAATTTGATGGAATATTTTTTAAAATTAAATTGTTGAATTTAATTTTATAATGGATTCTGAAATTGAATGAATTGATTTAAAATCCCTAATTATGAAAATGGATTAATTTTTTTGATGGAAACTTGGGGTCTCATCTTGGTGAAAAGGCATGTTTTATATTAAAAACCCATTATGATTTTTAAAGAGAAAATTGGAATATTTGAAATAGTTAATTGGATGAATTACATCTTTGTTATAAAGTAAATTTTCCATCGTTGATTTTTTACTTGAGCACATTCAATCCTTAGGTAGTTAGTGAGTTATTTTGGGGTCACCTGATCATTCTACAACGTTCTAAAACAACATATTATCATATCCCATTACTTAGGAGATAGTGATAAAATCCCTTTCCCTTATGCCTAAAGGGGCATATGTACATACTTTTCCGTTCATAGTGTTGGATCCCTATAACCTGGACTATAGTACCTATTTTGTGCTTGTCCATGTTTCTTTCTTGTTTGTATTTGGAATGTATACATATTCCATTATTGTAAACTATTTTACATCACTTGAGGAATTATAAAATCTGTTTTATATAATGTGTTTTATTAATCCATATGTTTTAGAATTATTCCATCAATTGAAAAGTAATGTTTTTTCTTAAATTATTTTCATCATTTGAAATGTAAAGCATGCTTTTTTTAATTATGATTTTGAAATAAAAAAACTATTTATATAAGATGGAAAGAACTTTTCTTAGATGTTATACCACATGGAACTATATTTTCCCTATTTTATTCATTTATTTTCATTACTCACCTTGAGTTCATTGTATTGATTCCTCCTCATCTTTACACATCGGGTGCATATTATCATATTTTCTTGATTACCTTACTTTAGCTTGTGAAACTGTTTTCAAAGCTTCTCACAAAAATTTTTATGTATTAAAGGGTGAAATGATACATTTTACATTTTTAGTTAAATAAATTATTTTTATATGTTTGAAACTCTATTTATAAACTAGTCCTCATAATCTCCAATTTGCACTCTTATTTTAGACCATCTTAATTTCCTTATTAAGTAAATGCATAGAGTCTTTGGTGGAATCCTACTGGGATCTTTAGATCACACCCTGATTGTACCTTCAGTGTTGGAAGCCTTTATTATCTTATAGTAGGTGTTTGTTATCTCACCTCCCTTTGTGAGTTCGTGCTTGTGTGACCTAGGGTGGGTGACTTGGAACATGGTGGGTGGATGTGGACCACTAGGAGATGGGTTTTAGTGGTTATGTTCCACATTCAGTTTTTGGTGTCTCCTTGTACTTCATAAGTATGTATTGGTTGATATATATATATAATTGTGTTTCCACATTTTACTATATTTTTGTTGTGTTTTTTGGATGAAACCATTCCAAAAAGTTATTTATTTAATGCCTAGGTGCTTTTCCCCAGCCCTTGGAGATCAGGAACACTCTTCGAGTTAGTGGAGAATCAGCTTGGGTATCGGTTTAGACGATATCTCATGTTAGTTCATTAAAAAAGGTATCAAAGTGATGTTCATCCATAAAAAATGAAATAATTTCCTTTTAAATACTTATTTTATTTCGGGTGAGTCACAGGGGAAATAAGATTAAGAATTTTTCAGGACTCAAGAGGTAGTTTGTGAGTGGGTGCTTGATCTCCACCCCTTCATGGTGATACTTGAGTTACAAGGCCTGTTGGGACTTCAGTATTTTTTTGTGTTATTGGTTTCTTTATGATAAATTATATTTTGATTCATAATGAGAATATAATTTATTTGTGGAATCTCTTATGAGTTTTTGAACTAGAATGTATGGACAACCACAGTGGCACCATGTTTTCACAGTCTGGTAAACTATGAGGAATCTGTGTGGCTGACTTAGAAATCCAACCTTGAACAGTAGGGAGGTTAGTGTGTGGTTTACCCGCCCATACGACCAACTCTCTTACTGTTCTAACTTGGTCTTTAACTTGAAAAAAATATCAATTTTCTTATAAGTGACATCACTTATGTGAGGTTGTCTATGTGGGTTATGGATGTGGGTTGTATCATGATATTGTTTTTTTTGTTTCAAATTTAATCCCTCATTGAAAATTTTAAATCCATTGTGGAAACTAAATTGTGTCTTAAAAAATGTTTTGGTTATGTAATTTGATAATTTTTTTCAACTACTGAAAATGAGTTTTATGGAATGTTTTTGATTGAAAGAAAAATTATCAAAGACAATTATTTGATGTGTTAAAACAATTATTGAAGACGAAATTTTATTTTGTAATGGATTTAGAGGGAAATGGTTTTGATAATTTGAAAAAAATGGGTTATTGATTTTGAAACCATGGATTATTTTGAAACTACTGGTAAAGGGGTTTTAAAACTATAATTGATTTATAACAAGATTTATCATTTTGAAATTATAGAGTAATGTTTTATAAATGATAAAATTTTATGCATTTTGAAAATAATAATGTTTTGATTGCAATGGGTTGTGACATTGTTTAATGTATTTTGGGATCTACTAAGTACTCTTTAATGCCTGAGTTGACATACTTGTGCTTTGTGATGTTTAGTAATGTATCCTATAATGTCCTTTATGAATGATAGAATGTTTTTCCTATGGTCCAGTCCTTAGGGTAGCCCTTCATGTTTTCCAGAAGTATAATTTCTTGTGGAAGACTTTACCCAGACTCTATATCGAGTTTTTGAGCTAGAGGATTTCCAACCAATGAACCCTATACTTTAATTCCAGGATTTATTTCCACATTATTATAAAGTTGAATGAGGTTCTATTGAGGCAATGCAGTGGCTACAAGAAGTTGATGTGATCATTGATAGTCTCGAAACTCCGGAATCTCTTAAGGTCAATTCTATTCTATCTTTAATTGAGAAACTAATATAGGAGTGGTTGGAAATTTTAATTACCTATGGTATGATTGAAATAATGTCTTGTTAATTATTCAAGTCATTCTTCATTCAGTGGTAGTATCTAGAAGAAGTGACAAAGGAGAAAGTTACAGAGTTCTTGAGTTTCAGTCAAGACGAACTATTAGTTGCAGTGTATGCCAAAAAATTCTCACATTTTATTTGTTTCATAACTGGTATTGTTGGTGATGAATCTATTAGGGCAATCTATTTTAGAAAAGTTCTATACCTATTCATTCTAACCACCATTCCTGTGGTATGGTTGATTACATATCAGGAGGTGATCGATAAGGCTTTCTTAGCTAAAGAAGAGTTAGTGAAACAATATGAAGGGAAGAATACCTATTCCGTGGTTGATAAAGTAATTCCTTATCATAAGAAGAAGAGGCCTTCCATGTGTTTCCAATGTGAAGAAACTATTAATTCTAATAAGTTATGTTCGAAAGATCTGGGAGTTTATAAATGGTGTGTCCACTAAGTTCACTTTATGAGGTTTTATAAGTTGGGTGATAAGAAATGGAGATTTCGGTTAGTAATTTCATCTCCTAAATGTGTGGAATCAGATGCTTAATGATAACATGAATACATCCATAGGCCTCAAAGTAACTCTTTTCACATATTAAAGGAGATTCTATTTTCTAGGTTTTTGTTTCTGATGTTGGAGAGGAAAATGTTTGAGTTTTCCTTATTGTAGACTCTCTATTTTTGGAAACCTTTTGTTTTGGGATCTCTGAGATGATATCTTGTGGAAAATGGTTTGAGTGCTTTTTGTATTGGTGATGTAATTATGGTTTCCTTATCTGGACATCTTGTTTATTATCCCTTGATGTTCCTCTAGTTTGATCAGAAGGTTAGAGCTCATTTATTATATATTTGATGATCTTTCTTGTGATAGTGTAGTTTCCTTTTGTGTAGTGGCCTTGATGTTTGATCTCTTTCCATTTGGACTTCGATAATCCTTGGGAATATACTTTGGTAACTAGGATTATGTGGATTTTTGATAGACCAGTCACACGGTGTTGCTGGCCTTTGTTTTAATGAGCTCATCAAGGTTTGAGGCTCGGTTTGAAAAATCCTTGGTTACTATTGAGTACTTAACCATTATAGAAATACTTATTGGTTATTTATGTTACTTATAAATGTTTTATCTTTGATGTTTCACCTTGGTGAGTGGTTGAAGTATCTTCTTTGTGTTTATGGGACGTGCCTTTCTTGTGCTACGACATTTTGGTGAATCTTAAATGGTGGGGAGACCTATGTGAGGTCTCTGGTATTTATCTTTTTTGGAGATGTGTCTTGATCTTGGTGTTTTAATATAGTAGTTGTTTGTGTTGTTAACCTTTGGGTGAGTCTCATTTTTGGACCATAGACCTTTCACGTCACAAGATAAGCGAGGGAGTTCTTATTGTGCCGTCAGGTTCTATCTTTCAGAATGGATTCTTTCTGGGGACTGAAAGTCCTATGGTTGGGAGGTTATAACATCCCATAACATTTTTTACGTATCTTGATCCATTTATTTTATTACCCTATATTTGGGTATCTTCTAGGGTCGTTTCTGTAGTTTTTCGGACATTTTTGGGGGTTTCTGGGCCTGTGCACTGTGTGCACATGGTCTGATAATAGTTTGACAAAAGTGTGCACCCAGAAAATGGGGGTCCCATGGTTTGCACATGGTTTGAAAATGTGTGCATCCAAACCATGAAACACTTCCATGGGTTCTATTCTAGGTGCACGATTTGTGCACAAGTATTGCAAACCGTGCGACTTAACCTAGCAAATCACGCACATGGTATTTTAACTTCTTAAAATTGTAATTAATGACCAAAAACACCCGTAAATAACCCCAAAATTCTCCCACTTGACCATAATATGATCCTTAGGGTTATAGGATCCTTACAGAGGTATTCTGACTCTCCCAACCCCATCTCTTGGTGGATCGAAAGGCCAATCGAAGCGGTGATCATCATTCGGAGAGTTCCTTTATTCTTGATCATGGATCTCCCTTCTCCTCTTGATTACTCCTTCTTAATGGTTGTGAAAGACTTTAGTTTTTGTTATATCTTGATGGATTGATGTGGAATTGTAGATCTAGTATCTCCTCGATCCTATTTCAATATCTATATTCTTAGATCTGTTGATCACCATCGAAGGCGACACATCTTGGATTCGTTGCGATTGGATTTCTTAAATTCCAAGTAAGTGGTTGTATTCTTTTTCTTTTTTTGTGATTCATTGTTTCTAGTTAATTCATAGATACATATTTCAGGATTTCCAATACACAATCTATGATTTTTTCCACTTATTCCCTCATAAAATCTTCTTTGACCAAATTTCCGTGGAATTGGACATGGAATGAATTAAATGTCTTTGACTTTGATTTATCTCACTTTTTTGTGAATTGATAAATTCCAAGATTATTTGGAATTATTTTAAAAGAACTTTTAATGGATGTTTTGGTGAAATTGAGGGATTTTTACGGGTTTTTATTTACAAAATGAACATCCATGTTTTAAATTAATTTAATTGAAATATATGATGTTTCCTAAATAGTTTCAAATGCATGAATTATAAAATGACCAAGAACCCCCTTTTAATGATTTTAACCCCTTTTTGGATATAGGTGTTTTTGTGCTATTTGGAATAAATTATTTATCTTCATGGAAAGAGGGTGTAAGCCCATGTTTTGAAATTTATTCAATCCTTTTTTAATTGTAATACTTCCTTCAAATGATTTAGGGATTATTTGAAATAAATGATTCTTTTAAAGGCTATTTTGGAATTTTAATGATGCATTGTGAATGCATATGGGTATTATTACCCATTTTATTATCTAATTGTTTAAAAGTATTTGGAATGAATCTATGGTTGTTTTAAAGGCCTATTTTCAATTTTAATGATGCTTTGTGAAAGGATTCAGGTGGTCAGCCTTTTTGAATGTTGAAATTGTACAAAAAGGTTTTAAATTGAGGTTTTGGTTTTTAATGGAAATTATATCAAATAATTTTTTTAATTTAATTTTAGAAATTTATTTGAGGGAAAACATGTGAAAAACCCCAATTCTATTGAGTTAGAGGTTTCTAATAAAATTGATGGAATATGATATAAAATAAAATTGTGGAATTTCAGTTTGTAATGGATTATGAAATTGAATGAATTGGTTTCAAATCCCTATTTCTGAAAATGTCTAAAAATGTTATGATGGAATCCTTAGGGTCTCATCTTGTTGAAAATGCATGTTTTTAATTAAAAATACATTATGGTTTTTAAAGAGAACATTGGGATATTTGAAATAGAGAATGAGATTAATTGTGTCTTGGTTGTAAATTGAATTTACCATCATTGATTTTTTACTCGAGCACATGAAATCCTTAGGTAGTCAGTGATTTATTTTGGGTGTCACATGATCATTCTATAATGTTCTAAAACATCATATCAGCACATCCCATTCCTTTGGTGATGGTGATGATATCCCTTTAGCTTAGACCTAAAGGGGAATATGTACAAACTTTACCGTTTAGAGTGTTGGTTCCCTATAACCTGGACTATTGTGCCTATGTGGTGCATGAACATGTTTCTTTCTTGTTTTTATTTCGAATGTATACATATTCCATTGTTGTAAACTATTTTACATTCCTTGAGAAATTACATAAACTGTTTTATATAAGATGTTTTATTAAGTGATATGTTTTATAAATATTCCATCAATTGAAAAGTAAAGTTTTTTCTTAATGTATTTCTATCATTTTAAATGTAAAACATGATTTATTTAAATATTCTTTTGAAAATGAAAACCTTTTTATATAAAATGGAATGATATTTTCTTGGTTGTTATACTATATGGCACTGGAGTTTCCTTGTTTTCTTTGTTTTTTGTCATTATGCACCTTGACTTGATTTTATTGATTCCTCTTCATCTTTAAACATCGGGTGAATATTCTCATATTTTCTTGATTACCTTAATTTTTCTTGTGAAATAGTTTTCCATTATTCTCATGAAAATGTTTAGGTTTTAAATGGTGAAATGGTACATTTTACAGGTTTAGTTTAAGAAATGATTTTTATATGTTTAAAACTCTATTTTTAAACTAGTCCTCACACTCTCCCATTTTTACTCTTATTTTATCCTATCTGAATGTCCATATGATGTAAATTCATAGAATCTTTGGTGGAATCTTACTGGGATCTTTATCTCACACCCTACTTGTACCTTTGGTGTTTGAAACCTTTATTATCTTATAGAAGGTGTTTTTTGTCTCACCTCCCTTTGTGAGTTCAGGCTTTGGTGACCAAGGGTGGGTTACTTGGAACATGGTGGGTGGACTTGGACCACCAATAGATATCTTTTAGTCATTATATTCCAATTTCAATTTAAAGTGTCTCTTTGTACTTCATATGTATGTATGGTTTTATATATATATAATGATGTTTCTACATTGTACTCTGTTGTTGTTGTGTTTTGTGGGAGAAATCACTCCCAACGGCTATCATTTTAATTATTGGGTGCTTTTCGCCGACCCTTGGAGATCAAGAATGATCTTTGGGTTAGCGTCGAATCATCTCGGGTATTAGTTTAGATAGTGTCTTCGGTTGGTTTGTTACACATGTGAACTTGATTAATTATCAATTTCCAATACATGATATTCATAATTTAATAAATAAAGATTGTTATTTAAATATTTAATTTCATAACATATATTGTCTTTATAAAAGAAACTACTTTTATTTACAAACTTTAAAATAAAGCCATCAATATCTTGGAAAGATATATAAATTAGATTCTTGGAAATAATTGGTACATAATAACAATATTTTAAAACCAATACCATCTGAATTAGAAATAGAAGGTCGTAGTCTCTAATGGCTAGAACAACCAACCTACCACTATTAACAACCATTAAATCTATATATCCTATAAAAAAATTTCAAAATTTACTTGGTTCCTATATTTTAATATATATTTGATTTCCAAAAGATGAATCTAATGCCAAATATGTAGATATAGAGATATTTTACTCAATAATGAATGTTCTTGAAAAATCCCACTGCTTATTTAACTGGGAGAAGGTTCACTTACAGTAGACCAAAATGAAACATGAAAACACACTATATTCATTTCCTTTTCCAAACATTGGATCATCCTTTTCATTGAAGGATGGTTCTTGGGATCCATATAATTTGGTTGAGTATTGGGCCCCTTTTCATTATTCTTTATTTTCTTATTCAATTGAAGGACTGCAAACTCTGTTATATTGTTACAGAAAATTACATGTAATTAATTAAACATTTATTTATTCTAAGAACCCCATTATTTAGTTAATACATCATATAGGAATAGTTTAATTAGGTTTTTATTTATGCAATTAATTATTCTTGATGTAATTTATTTCTATTCTTTACTATGATACTTCATGGACTATAATAACAAGTTACATGGAATATTTATCAATTTTGTGTATCCTAGATATATGCCTAGGGAATCGACATGAATCTTGACTAGGATACATGAAGTTTACTAACTATCTAAAGGTCACGTGTTTTGATATCCACAAGTTTTCATAGCCCACCAATCGAATCAACGTGTTCTTCAGATGCATGCATTAATGAGTCACACAATGTGCACACTAGATACACATTTTGTATCTTAATGATACACCCAATATTTCTCACATGGCATATTCCATATATTTGAGTACATAGTTAATCTCAATTTAATTTATAAATCTTTTAGACTGCATGATGTGTATGCTAGATACACGTCATGAAGTCTGACATACCATGTGTTGGGTTTCCATGGTCAATACATAATGTGAATTAAATAAACATATTTCATTATTTATTGATACATCATCTATCCCATGTGTAATTTCCCAATTCTAGGTGCTTCCCAAAGGAGCCCTGTAACCAGTTCCTCACATGGCCTAGAGTGCATTTTTCCAAATTCCAAAGGCCTCTGACTAGAAGTGAGGTCCTGGGGTGTGATAGTTGGGAAACTATTCCCTCATTGGTAGAGTAACATAGTGGAAGAAGTAGTAATACCATACAATAGAAGTAAAAAAAAATGATAGTATAAACAACTACACCATATATAAATTTATGATTCATGTCACATGTATCTAGGAAAACTTCCAAACAAGTCACAATACAAGAAATATAATACTGAAACCAAAGTACCAAAAGCAATAAACTCCAATATCATTGCAAGCCTCAGCTTGGTCCCATGCTCTCTAGCTCCAATAACAATCAAGTACCTGATGTAAAGGGTGATTTATCTTATCTATACCTGCAAACATACAATCTATTTGGGTCCAAAAGAATGACCCAAATAGGGTGTGAGATGAATCTCATTAGGAAACCACCAAAAGATCCATGCCTAACAGTCAGTGAATTTATATATTTCATAAAATTTTCAGAAATGAAGAAACAAACAAAAAAACAATAAAAAGTAAACAATCCTATAGTTTTCAATTACATTCATTTAAATTTATTATTCAAACTTTGAAATAGGTAAAGTTGGGATCTTGCCTAATCTCTATATCCACCTGTGTAATAATAAAAAACATATGTCTCAGAAGACCATCTAAACAAACAAGTAATACCGAGTCCATTCTTGTGCTTTGGCTTGGCAGACTCACCACAATCATTCAAACATTCATAAACAACCCTCTAGTAAAGCTCTCACGGTCTAACCCCTTTTATTTAACATAGAACTAATAAATTTCTAATGACCACCTGGGAAATTATCATGGTCAATTCCCCTGGTTCCACAAGGCATCAATAATTTATACAAAACCTCTAGGTAGCTCTCACGATCAACACCCCATGGGTCAACATAGCATAAATAATCATTAATGACCTCCTACGTCACACTCACGGTCAATACCCCTAGTTAAAAGTCTACACCAAGGCTCTCACAGTATTTTGTAATCAAACATGGAAACCCCCATAGTTTTCTTGGTCCAAAGCTCTCACGATACATTAGAAGGTCAACGCGCATACAACATTAATTAGTGGATCTACATGAAATCCAAACTATTACATGGATCAAATTTAATCAAAGCATAATATCAGGAATCAAATATAACCAACAAAATCCATCCTAAACAACTCATGTCATGTAAACACAGTATTCCTCCTAGGAAACCTAGGAAAAATGGTCAATAACAGTCAAACATGGTAACACACCCATGGGGTGTCCCATAAACATGGGTATACAATCTTATGCATCTGACACAACCCTTAATCAACCAAACAAACCATATAAGGTATTAAACAGGGTCAAAATCTAAATATGTAATACCCCAACCCTGGGTATTCAACACAATAGGCATATATAATCCAAATACACATGAAGAAAGGCACAAACCACCTACATTGATGTTTTACGAATAACACTCTTGGACGTAGGCCCTGGAATCGGTCTAGAACAATGTAGATCTACGAAAAGGGTAAAATTGATAAACCCTTGATAAATCATGAGATATGAGAAATTAGGAAGAGAGGATCTAGGGAAAGAGAGAACTCACCAGTGGGAATACAATTCACCTAGTGGTGTATCAATCCGAGCTCGGACGGAGGAATGGGAGGATCTCAAAGTTTCTTGATGTTCTGTTTCTCTCCTGTATGAGACACGAGGAGAAGAAGTGTGTTCTAGAGATAATACCCGACCCCGCTCCAATTCTTGAAATAAAAAGAAAAGTACACAGTGTTTTCATTTAATGTACACATCATGTACTAGCCTCAACCGGATCCCGCTTTATGTGGTCTGCCAAGTCACCTACACGACCATGTACTCATCCATTACATAGATATTACATGGATACACGTGGTAACTGGGTACATGGAATGTACTCAAAATTACATGACACGTAAATAAAAAATTTCATTTTTCTTCCTTTTTCCTCAAAACAAACCTGAAATAAAGATCCATACTAGAAATTATGAACTAGCTTCTTGCAAATTTACCCATTTAAAGAAATTCTTCACTGAATTTCCAATCCAAGGGTGGTGAATAAGATACTTAAAACAATTTTGAAAATTGTGATCGAATGCCGACCTCCCTCTCCCAGGTATCGTCTTGTACTCACATGTGCTTCCATAGAACCCATACCAGAGGAACAACCCGACCAGAAAGAACCTTCATACTACAATCGACAATCTGAATAGGGTGCTCTTCAAAGGATTCATCCAACTCCAACTCAACGACCTCGGGTTGAAAAACATGAGATGGGTTGGAAAAGTAACATCATATCTAAGAAACATAAAAGACATCGTACATAGAAAGATACCTCCAAGATAACTTCAACCAATAGATAACCGACCAAACTCTTTCCAAAACCTCAAATGGCCCAATGTATCTCAGTGAAATATTCCCCTGTATCCTAATCCATATGTGTCCCAACCTAAGTGTGACATGGAAGAAAACCAGATCTATGAACTTGAACTCTAGAGGTCGTCTTCATCGATCAACATAATATTTCTGGTGAGACTGTGCAGTATCCATCCTCTTCTGAATCAACTCCACATGCTCAGTGGTCTCCTAGATAGGATGAGGTCCTAGTATAGCTTCCTCTCCCACCTCTATCCAACATAGGGGTGATTGACATGGACTACCGTACAAAGCCTCATAAGGTGACATCTAAATCATTGACTAGAAACTATTATTTTTGGAAAACTACACTAGGGGTAAGTGTCTCTCCCAAGACCCCCCGAAATCTGGGACTCATGCTTGAAGATTGTCCTCGAAAACCTAAATTGTGCACTCAGACTAGCCATTTTTCTATGGTTGGAAAGATTTACTCAGAAGTATCTGTGTACCCAAAGCCCTATTTATTCCCTTCCAGAAACTAGAAGTAAATCGAGAATCCCAGTCTAAAATGATAGAGTGTGGAACCCCATGTAGACGTACAATCTATTGGATGTACAACCTTCCAAGTTCGTCAAAACTGAAGGCTTCCTTGATCAGAAAGAAATGTTCAACTTTGGTGAGTCTGTCAACAAAAACCTAACCAGCATTTTTTCCTTGAGGCGACCTCAGTAAACCCATCAAAAAATCCATCATTACATAATTTCACTTCCACTTCTGAATGGGTAACTACTATAAAAGCCCTTCTGGTGACTGATGATCCACCTTCACCTACTGACAGTTGGAACATATCATAACAAAAATAGCTACATCATTCTTCATACCTAGCCACCAATAATGAAGGCGTAGGTCTTGATACACCTTGGTAACACCAGGATGAACTTTCCAAACCGAGGAATGAAAATCTCATATCAACTCCTCACGTATGTCTGTTGACACCCATACACACCCTTGAAAACCCAAGATCGTATGCTCACCTATGGTCCACCTAGGAGTAGGGTCCTCACCTAAAACACTCTCTCGTAGGACTAGGAGTTCAGAATCTAATAGTTGCCTCATTTTCACTCGATCTAGAAGAGTAGTGGTAATAGATATAGAAGAAAGAAATGTTTTCCCTTGTCTATTGTGCACCACCAAATGCATCTCATAGAATAGAGACATAAGGTTCCACTCACTACTGGCCTCCTAAACTGCATGTATCTGAGTCCTCTTCCCCAACACATCAACCACTTCATTTCCTTTCCCAGGCATGTATGGAAGATCAAATCAAAAGACTAAATATACTCAACCCACATTTGTTGTCTCAAGATAAGATCACGATGAGTAAAGATATACTTCAGGATTTTGTGGTAAGTGAACACCAAAAAATTCTCTCCCAAAGGATATGGTCTCCAACCGTGAAAATCATGCACAAATATAGCTAATTTGAGGTCATGAGTCAGGTAATTACTCTCATGTGGCCTTAATTGCTAAGACTTGTATAAAAAAACTCATTCCCCATACATAAGAACTTCTCCCTACCGGATATATGATGCATCACAATAAATTGTGTAAATCTTTCCCGACTCTGAAAAAATCAGTATCGGTGCTGAATTCAATCTCCCTTTCAACTCATGAAAGGATGAATTCTAGTTATATGACCACAAGTACTTTGCACCCTTCTTAGTCAGGCCTGCCAGTGGCACCACTAAGCATAAAAAGTCATGTATAATGGGCCTGTAGTAACCAGACAGCCCCAAAAAACTATGTACCTCAAATATGTTCTTCGTATGCTACCAAGAAACTACTACTTTCAGTTTCTCTAGGCATATTGAAAATCCTGTCTCTGAGATGATATGACCCAAGAAGTGAATTTGGTCCATCCAAAAGTGTCATTTTGAGAGATTTGAAAATAACTGAATCTCTCTCAATGTCCTCAAAATGATCTCAATATGGGCGACATGGTTGTGTCAAGTGTGAGAGTACACTAAGATTTCATCCATGAAGACTACCAAAAAATAATACAAGTAAGGATGGAACACATGGTTCATTAGTGCCATGAAAACTGCCAGTGCATTCATGAGACTGAATGGCATAACCAAATACTTGTATAGACCATAAATGCTCTGAAAGGCTTTAATAGGTTTATTTGATGGTTTAACGTTCAAATGATGATAACTAGATCTCAAGTCAATATTCTAAAACACTTGGTCTCACCAAATTTGATAAAAGAGATTTTCAATCATTGATAGAGGATATCAGTTCTTGAGCATCAACTTATTCAACTTCTGATAATTCACAGAAATTTTGAGGGTACCATTCACCTTCTTCAAAAAAAGGATAGGAGAACCCCATAGAGAATTACTGGGTCAGATGAAACCCTTCGCTTGAAACTCCTATAACTGGTTCTTGAGCTCCTATAACTCCGGTGTATCAATCTTATATAGAGGAATGGACATGAGTGTCGCTCCGAGCACAAGCTCAATAGGTAAATCTACCTCTTTCTCCAGAGGTAAACCAAAAAAGTCATCTAGGAAGACATCTTTGAAATGATCCACAATTGGATGAAATTCCATCTATGAATTCCCTTTGTCATCCATGTATAAACTAGAAATATGGGCTATAATTCCTCCTAAACCATGATGTTTTGGTCCATCTCTTCTCTCTTGGACATCCCATTCTCCCTTGTATAGAAAAGACCCACCCTTTGGTGATGTGAAACTCACCCTACAGGGATAGCAGTCAAAAAAGGCCTGAAAGGAGTCCAACTAGTCCATTCCAACAATGATATCCAATACTATCATCTCTAACACATAAAGGTCCCAAAAGAAGTGGAACCCACCAACATCAAGAGTGAAATACTTATATTGGAATACACTAGCCGTTCTAATCCCCAATGGAGCGTCTAGTGTAATATCATCCTCGGAAGTAAATATATAGAGACCAAGGCTCTCCATAATGGAAACAAATATTAAACTATGGGAAGCACCTATATCAACAAGAGAAGAAGCTAAAACTGAGGCAACTAGAATCGTACCTCTAACTATAGAGGGTCCAGGATCCTTCTCTTACTGGGTCTGCTCTACTGCAAAAGTATGACCTGTATCGTGTCCCTACGACCCTGTCTGACTACCCTAAGCTAATCCACCATTCTATATTTGAAATCCTAACGTCTGGCTACCGTGGCCATAACCACCTCCTTAGCCTAAACAGACTAAAGAACACTAGTTCGCTAACTGAGGAGAAACTACTGGTCCTTCTCTTGAATACAGAGTCATAACAGATCCCCATTCACTAGATTATAGTGAGAAAAACCGGAGAAAACATTGAATATGACTCATCTTTCAGCAAGACCGACACTCAACTAGGTCTCTTGGGCACTGAAGTATTTTGTTCCCACTCTTCTCACATGGGTAGCACCTCACTTCGCTACCTATAGATACATCCCTACTACTAGAATCACGACGTGAAGGCTCCCTATGGCAGTTCCTACTACCAGAAAAAGGAGTATCATCCCTATATGTTCAACTGACCCGCTTCAAAGCTCCCAACTCCCTCATATTGTGCTCTTTAATAATTTTCTGGTACACTATAGCCATCATTGAAGTCATCTTGAAGACATTCACCTATGATCGGATGTCATACATGAGACCATGCCCAAATCTACTAGCCAAAGACAACTCATCACCTCCCAGAATAGGTGCAAAGCACTGAAGCTATATAAAATGAGAAGAGTACTCCATCACTAGAAGATATCCTTGCTCCAAGTACATAAACTACCGGGCCCAATAGGCCCTCAACGTCTTGGTATAGAAATAATCATATAAGGTCCTCCAAAAAAATTCCCAAGCCATATCCCAATGACACCCTGCCTATAAGATAACATCCCACCATATCTTGGAGGAATCACATAACATGTATGTTTCAAGATTCACCCTCGTCTTCGGAGGAGTCTCTAGATTCTCAAAGATAGCAAGCGTGGCCTCTAACCCTTACTCTATAGCCTATGGTCCCCATCCTCTAAAAAAGTGGGAGGACGCTGCTACTAGAACACCCATGTCAACTCTTTCATAGATGGGTAAGGGTGCGGTGCTCCCTAAAAAGTCAGCAACATCCTCAAAAATCCTTTTTGGAACTATATATCAGCACCTATGTCTGTTATAACAGCTGGTGCCAAGACAAGAATTACGGGAGGATCTGATGGTAGTCCCTGATCTACCATTTCTGGTGTCTTATCATCACCCAGTACCTGGCATACAACTAAAGGATATCTTGGCAGCATGACTCTGCAAGTTCAAGCACAAATCTCAGTTCAAGATTATCAAGGATAACAACTTATAAGTACAAGAATAGAATAGGTTAATAAAAAAATTCATGTTTTACAAAACTGGGTTACACGACATGTATAACCTCTACATGACATATTCCCTTTAAGCCTTACATGGGTATGTACCTCTGCCAAACATGGTTGTATAACACCCATACACATGACATGTTCCTCCTAGGCCAAGATGTGTACTTGAATTTTCCCTCCTGCCCAAGTTCTTTTACACATCTAGAACTACACAATTCTCTCCCTGGTAACACCACATGGAGTGTAAACCCTACACATGACATGTACCACTTATGATACATCCACCCATGTCATTAGTCACACAACCGGACACACAATCGATCACCACATGACATGTTCATCCTAGACAGGGTGTGTACCATCCGAAATTCATCCACCCATGTCGTTAGTCACAAGTCCAGATACACAGTCTCTATAGAATGATATGTACTTAAGGTACACGATGTGTTCTACCAAACATTTATCAACATGTGTCTCTGATCACATAGTCAGTCACACGGTTAAGCACTAAACGACATGTACTCCTAGTACACAACATGTACTTAAGAAAAGTGTTTCTTTAAGAATAGAAGAACACATGGAGTGTGTTTATAACATAACATGTCATGTTGTCTGGGTTTCTGGATAGTAGGCCTCAGAAACTTCTCCGGAACCCTTAAAAACTCAAAATTTTGTCCGTGGCATGATGAATTATGACCTATAGGAGCCCATAATCTTCACGAATCAACGTTCGACATCCTTTTTCACATAAACCAGAAAAAATTCAACTAAAATTAAAACATGATCCACCAAATTCCAATCCAAGAGGGCCCATAACATCTTAGGGACCAATGTTTGGAATCCATCCAAATGAAACTTTACACATATCAATTCCCTATCAAAATAGAAGGTATTCTATCATGGAATCTATCATAACATCATGTATATCTAGCGCACCATCTGTCACAACAACATAAAATCAGTATTACACCCTAAATGGCATGAGGAGAATGCATGACATGGGATCTCTAGCAAGTGCCTATATGATGCATGAGATGGAATACCATCATCTAATCAGGTTGCAATAGAAATAGAACCACAATGATATAAATCATAATAGAACAAATCAAGTGAATCACCCAATGGTGAAATAAAATCAACAGTAACAATTGAAAAACCAAAACAATTTCAATATATGAGTTAACATGGATTTTCCCTATACACGGGTTAGCTACTCCCAAGAACATATTATTTCCAAATATAAATCCCCTCATATACCTGTCTATCGGTTCCAAATAGTAAGACAAAGTAGAAAAGAAACTCCTTTGATACCACTTAGAAACTTCTCATTTTCAAGTACCGTCCACAGGTGCCCCGTAACCAGTTGGTCACATGGCCTCAAGGAAATTTCCTTGAATTCCATAGGCTTCTGACAAGTAGCGAGGGCCTTGGGTGTGAAAGCGGGGAAACTATGCCCTCACTTGTAGATTATGACATCATAAACAAATAGTAAACAATATAGGAAGCATTAATACCATACAACAGAAGTAAACAGTGGAAGAATGATAGTATAAACAACTAAAACATATATAAATAAATGTTGAAAGTCACATGTATCTAGGAAATCATCCAAACAAGTCAAAATAATGAGAATGAAATACTAAAACCAAAGTACAGAAAATTGTAAACTCCAACAGCATCGCAAGTCTCAGCTTGGTCTCATGCTCTCCAGCTCCAACAACAATCAAGTACCTGGTGTAGAAGGGTTCCTCCCTTTATCTATACTTGCAACCTTATAATCTGTTTTTCTGAAAAATCATGACCCAAAAAGTGTGTGAGACAATTACCAGTAGGAAACCACCAAAATATCTATGCTTAACCGTAAGTTATTGTATATATAGTATTAAATATACAGAAATGAAGTAATAAACTAGGAAGTACTCAAAAGTAAACAATCCTACAGTTTTCAATTACATTCATTATTTAAACTTTTCAATAGGTAAAGTTAGGATCTATCCTAATCTCTATATCCCCCATGTAATAGTAACAAACAGACGTCTTAGAAGACCATCTAAACAAATACGTAAGACTGAGTCCAAGCTTGCGCTTTGTTTTGGCATACTCGCCACAATCATTCAAACATTTATAAAAAAAACTCTAGGAATGTTCTCACAGTCTAACCCCTTAGGTTTAATATAACACTAATAAATTTCAAATAACCACATGGGAATCCCTCATGGTCAATACCCTTGGGTCCTCAAAGCATAAATATTTTATACATGACCTCTGGGTAGCTCTCACAGTCAATACCCCCTAGGTCAACATAGAATAAATAATTATAAACGACCTCCTGAGTAGCTCTCATGGTCGATACCCCTGGGTCGAAGTCTACACCAAGGCTCTCATGGTACTATGAAAATAAACATGTAAACCCCCAATGTTTTCTTGGTCCAAGGCTCTCACGGTCCTTTAGAAGATTAACACGCACAAAATATTCATTAATGGTTCTATATGAAATCCAAATTATTACATGGCTCAAATTTAATCAAATCAAAATCAAAATCATCACATATAACCAATCAAATCTATCCTAAAAAACTCAAGGCATGGAAACATGGTATTCTTCCTAGGAAACCTAGGACAAACGACCAATGACAATCAAACATGGGAATGTACCCATGGGGGCGTCCCATAAACAAGGGTATACGATCTTATGCATTAGAAAAAACCCTTAATCAATCAACCAAACCACAATAAGTATTAAACGGGGTCAAAATCCAAATACACAATACCCCAACCATGGGTATTCGACACATTAAGCATATATAATCCAAAGAAAATTGAATAAAGGAACAAACAACATATCTTGATGTTGTACGAAGAACATTCATGAACGTCATCCCTCGAATCGTCCTAGAATGACCTAGATCTACAAAAAAGGGTAAAAATGATCAACCCTCGATAACTCATGAGAGAATAGAAATCAGGAAGAGAGGCTATAGGGAAAGAGAGAACTCACTGGTGAGAATCCAATGCACTTGACGATGTCTCAATCAGAGCTCAGACGGTGGAACAGGAGGAGCTAAAATTTTCTTAGTGTTTCCTCGCTCTCCTGTATGAGATACAAGGAGAGTAAGTGTGTTCTAGAGATGAGACACGACCCCGCTCCGATTCATCAAATAAAAAGAAAAGTACATGGTGTGTTCAATTAATGTACACACCATGTACTAGCCTTAATTGGCTCCCGATTTTGGCAGTTTTCCAGGTCACCTACGCAGCCATGTACTTAGCCATTACCCGACCAGTACATATCTACACATGACAACCGAGTACACAATGTGTAATTAGAAAATTTCAATTTTCTTCCTCTTTCATCAAAATAAACCCAAAATAAAGATCCATACCTGAAATGAAGATTTGGGTTCTTACACTATGACATGTCTAGGTGTAGTGAACTTGGTAACATGACATTTACTTTCAGTTATGCATCATGTAACCATGTCTACCAGCCTGAATTCTTGTCTCCTCCTAGTAAAATCTATAATAATTATTCATATTTTATTAATATATTTAAGATTACATGAAAATTTAATGAATAAATTTAATATTTAAAATATATGTTCATTAATATTGGGATTAAATAAAGAATAAACTAGATGTTAAAAACTAACAACAATTGCATATAATCAATCAATTAGTAATAAATAATTATGAATTATGATGTGACTTCTTTGATACCACTTACAGGTTCAAGACATAGTGGAAGCACTAGGTGGGTAGGTTAATACCGTATTTTAATCATAATAAATGAATAATCCATGATGTATATAAGGAATAACATCATGACCAATGGAATACAATTAAAGATTAATTGATTTATTAGTCTCTAAGCCAAAAGGTAGGATCATTGATTCCATTATCTATCATGAATTTTTTTTAACATTTTTATAATGAATATCAATGTGTTTTAATCATTTTACTCAATAAATAAATCTATTTATTTAAATTATGATGATTTTCATTTGAATAATTTATTTGGAATAAAAGAGGAGAAAAGTATAAATTTGAAAAGATTAATTTATGTTTTTTGATGTTTTTGTTAACCCTTACCCATGGCCTAGGGGATGCATAAGGGTAAAATGCCTCTTACCTTAATAAATAAAGGATTTTTGGTCCTACATAAGGGTAACCCAAAATTATCAAAAGCTATATAAGGGTAACATTGATTTTCTATAGGTTATGTAAAGGTAGTCTAGGGTTTCATAATGGAAAGAACATCATTGTGTAAAGGTAGTAACAAGTTTTATATGTGCTATATAAAGGTACAGACACATAGTGTAAGGGTTATATAGGTTATGTAAAGTTAAAAACCAAGTCATGTAAACCTCATCCAAGGTTGTGTAAAGGTAATTTTCCACTTTAAAAGGGTAAGATAACTGATGTGTAAAGGTACCCTTGGTTACATAAAGGTAACATTGATTTTTGGAAGGATACGTAAGCGTTTACCAAGGTTGTGAAGGGTAACTCAATGTTAATAAAGGGCACATAAAGGTCACCTGGCCCAAAAATTAGGTAAAATGTAATATCTCAAAAGACGAATAATGGTATATGGAATCTACTAATGAGTTCAAGATCACCATCACATGCCATTACTGAATCTCAGAAGCACCATGTATAACCTTTGGATCATGGGATGACCACTATAGAAATTGAAAAAAGGACAAATCCACTGAGTCCTTCTACAATCAGAATATTCAACCTTCACTTTGCTGCTAGCGCTCTCTCCCACCATCAAGCTTGCTACCACATCCCACTACTACTTCTCATTTCCACTATCGCCAATGAAACCTCTTCTACTGCCACCACTAATCTTTGCTACCATTACCTAAAACCACTACCTAGTACCAATAGAGTGATACTAACACCACCATCTGATACTTAACTATCGAGTTGTGTTACCTTTAGTTATTTCATCCTACCATTGGCCATGGTACCACTACCACCAGACTCCAACCATAAAGTAATTATTTCTCTATCATGCTACCAAAACCCTGAAACCTACCACTATATCCTTTACAGATACTAAATAATTCCATAACCACCACTTTGAGAACTTAAGAACAGCTCTGTTTCACCACTGCAAGCCTGGATACCCGATGAATGATAAGAGATGTTGAAAAATGAAATGAACAATCCCTATACATGGATAACATCATGTAGTGTGTGAATGAAATAGGAAGAAAACACTCGAGGATCCCCCCACCTATGTTGAGGAATATGGTGGACAATAGTTCTACAAAACATATTTCCTTTTACAACGCAAAAAAGGATTTTAACAGTGATAAACAATCATTGTTAATCTCAGTGCTGATAAAGGGGACCCCCTTTATCAGCACTACAAAAGAATTGATAATGGAGGTACCTTTACGAGTGATAAAAATAGATTTTATAAAGGCATAAATGGCTATACTTTTCGGTTAATATAACAACACACCTAGTAAAAATCTTTAATTTCAAAAAAATATATATACATTTAATGTGACACCATGGATAAAAAATTTTCTACCCATGGTATGTAAAAAACACTCCTATATAATTTCAAGAAATTTTTTCTATAATTACATTAACAATTATCCAAAAACCATTTAAAAACATTAATGTTTCATGTTTTGATTCCTATGATCCCCTCTCAAAAATGACTTCCCATGGAATCAATTGTCGAACAAATCATCTCAATCCAAGAAAAATATTACACCTATATATGAAAACAAATATTATGTTAGTTATACTAAAAAGAAATAAATTAAACATTAATATGAAAGAATACATTAATAAAATGTCAATATTTAATAAGAATGGAAAATTTAGAGTTATACTGGTCAAATTGTGCATCAGATTGAAGTGTGGTTGATTCCTACACACAAAAATGAGTCATGAGACACACTTAGAGTAATACCGATCAAACAGTGCATCATATTGAGGTGAGGTTGACTTCTACACAACAAAAATGACTCATGCATCATTTTCTTAAAGTATCAAAGAAATCTAAATGCATTTGCTTGGTTTTTATTATGGAAGTTTTTTTGTTACTAAAATGTCATTTCAAACTGGAAAAATGAATTTTGAGTCTTACCATTCACATCCTATGTTGGTTTTACATGAGAATGCCTCATAAATTTCACAAATGACCTATAAATAGATGTACTAAATTACCCAGACAATCAGAGCATGTTTTCTTGTGTTTTTATAAGTGACATGTTTTGAATAAAAATGAAAATTTTAAATAGATAAAGGACACTTTTAGTCATACTAGTCACACTAAGTGTTAGATTGAGGCCTGGTTGAGCTCCTAAACATCAAAAATGACTCTTGGATCCTTTTTGTAATGTATCAAAACAATTTAAATGTGTTTGATTGGGTTTCTGTATGTCACTTGTTCTTTTTACGTAAATTAATGTCAATTTAAATAAAAATGCACACTTGGATTCATACCGATCACAACGTGCATCGTTTTGAGGTGAAGTTAACTAATACATATCAGAAATGAGTCATGGATCAGTATTCTAAATTATCAAAACAAGATGAATGCATTTACTCAGTTTTTAGTTTGACATTTGTGTTTTTTTACTAAAATGTCATTTCAAAATGGAATCACGTATTTTGAGTCATACCGATCAAATCATGAATAGTTTTTATGTGATAATACTTCATAAATTTCATAAATGAATTATGAATAAATTTCCTAAATTAACCTGATAATTAGAGTGCATTTTCTTAGTTTTCTATGAGTGACACATTTTGAGTTAAAATGTCAATTTTAAACTGATAATGGAATCTTTTAGTCATAATAGTCACACTAAGCATCATATTGAGGTAAAGTCGATTCCTACAAATAAAAAATGTCTCATGGATCATTTTCCTAATGTATCCAAATAATTTTATTGTGTTTTCTTGGTTTTTATTATGTCACTTGTTCTTTTTTACTTAAATTAATGTGAATTTTAAATAAATAGACACACCTGGAGTCATACCAGTCACATAGTGCGTCATATTGAGGTGATATTGACTACTACACATCAAAAATGACCCATGGATAATTTTTATAAAGTATAAAACAATCTGAATGCGTTTCTCAAATTTCTATATGCCAATTTTGTTTTTTACTAAAATGTCATTTAAAACTGGAAACAGACATTTTGAGTCATACCAGTCGCATCATGCATAATTTTGATGTGAGAATAATTTATACATGTCACAAATGACTTATGAATTAGTTTCTTAAATTATTAATACAATCAGAGAGAATTTTATTTTGTTTTTCAGTGAGTGAAACTTTTTGAACTAAAATGTCAATTTTAAATAGATAATGAAATTTTTTAGTAATACCAGTCAGACCATGCATCGTATTAAGGTGGGGTTGATTCATAAAAATAAAAAATAACTCATGGATCATTTTAATAAATTATCAAACAATATGAATGCTTTTTCTCAGTTTTCTGTATGTAAATTAGTCTTTTTTAATTAAATAAATGACAATTTTAAATAAAAAGACACACTTGGAGTCATACCGGTCACACCATACATCATATTAAGGTGTGGGTGACTCTTACACATTAAAAATGAGCCATGGAACATTTTAATAAAGCATCAAAATAATCAAAATGGGTTTTCTCTATTTTTAGTTTGTAACTTTTTATTTTTAGTAAAACTAATTTCAAGTTTAAATAAATATAGAAACTTTGAGTCATACTAGCTACATCTTGCATAATAATGTGGTGTGGTTGATTCTTTCACATAAAAAATGACTTATAGATCATTGTACTGATGTATCAAAATAATCCAAATATGTTTTCTATGTTTTGAGTATGTCAATTGTCTTCTTTACTAAAATTAATGTCAATTTTAAATAAAAAGTAGAACTTATATTACATTAATGTAGTAGAGAGAAGATAATATTACAAGGAAAAATTTAGTATATTAAATTTTTTCCTTCTCATTGAGTTATGTGTTATAGCCTCAAAGTCCAATCTCTCATGAGCATGACCATCTTTGAAAAAACCACCCGACTCGAAAAAACAATCCACATGCATAAGAAAACAATTCTTATGTGAGAAATACTAAAAATAAATAAATTAAACATATATATAAAATAATCCACTAATTCTATAGAAGTCACATCTTCATGCTATGTCTGTACATTCTTCCATTAGATATTCTACCCATTCATTTCTTTGAAAATCTATATCATCTCGTGAATATGAGTCTTTTACATAGTCATAATAGTACTGAAAAAATATAAATACACAAAGGATTAATAAATATTTTAAATAAAATTGTAATTATCTTTGAAAATACCTCTTAGGGGATGCTAGTTTGTTGATGGAATATGATCTCTTTCATAAATTAAGAAACTTAATAACAATAAACTTTTATAATTGTATATTTGAGACACTACAGAAAAATTGAGGAGAATATGTAATTTGTTTTGATATGTGTTTGGATATTGAAATATTAATATATATAACCTGATACTTTTCGAGTCATAGAACTTGTCCTGGTCCTCATTCTTAGCCTCTATCTTCATTCCTTGTTTTCATTATATTGATGCACTGTCCTATCATAACAGAATCCTAATTAAACCATAATCTAAATTATTAACTTGATGTTTAGTTCTAAAAAAGTGGGATGTATTGTATCAAAAATTCCAAAACACAATCATGCGTGGTTGGTTTGTTGGATATCTATGCATTGAATCTAAGAAATAAATATTTAGAGTATCCAAAATGACTGCAATGAGCATCCAATGTTTCCAAAAAACACAAAAAGGAATAAGTAATGAAATAAATAAAAATATATTGGATATTATTAAATTTTAGAGTTTTACCCCTGAATCATTGGTATTAATAAGAGTTTTTCATCTGAATGTTTTATTTTAAATGATTTGAGTAGGACTGCAAGTATTTCATCCTTTTTTTGGGAATCTATTTTTGGTTGTTCTGTTGAGGAGATGTGGGGACTAATGAGTCAAATTTTTTTATCTTGGGGGAATACCTTCAATTGTTTTTGATATATTCATCTTCCAAAAATATGAAATGTATTTATTCATAATTTATATAGTATATAAGATTTTTTAAAATCAAATCATTAAAACATACCTCATGTATACATTTCCAACTAAACTACCTAGCCAATCATAGTCGAGTATTTAACTTACATTCTCAACACCAATGAAGTATTGAACTTACTCTTCATACATATTTGATTAAAAATAAACTCTATGAGTAAAACCATTTTTTAACTTTGTATCCACAAAACCTTCAATGATAGTAAATGTGAATATAGAACATGAAGGGTAAATGTTCTTTTGGTAGATCTTTTTGATTGGTTGGTTGATCCATTTGATGGTTTTGAGCTGGTCTTTCATTTCAACCACTTCCCCTTTTCTATATATAATAACATTCGTTGGTTCAAACCTTTTTTCATCAATTGTTAATGGTTTAAATTGAAAATAAATTGGAATTGAATACCTCTTTGTTGACATGTTTTTTACAAGATGTAATGGCCAAGAGATGAATGTTCCAACAAAATTTTCAACATTATAAATATATTCCTCATCAATTGGAACAAGTATCTTAGTGATTGACTCATTGGATATATTAATTGACACTCTCACATGACCTGCTATAAGTGGTCTATTATGTAGCATATAGTTTTAGATATTGACCGTCATAGCCCTCACTACAAGGTGATGGGTGGGTGTTGATAGATATAAGTCACAATCATTATCAACCTACATAATATCAGTTATGGAAACGTATCAATGTTTACCTAATTCAAATTTTATAGAAAAAATTATTAGAAATTTGATTACCATGGGTAAGACAGATTTTTGAGGGAAATGACTCTCTTCAAAGATGGTGGAAGTGGGGAGGGATCTTCACACGATGGTTGTTCTTGAGTTGTTTCTTCTCTTTGTTTCCCCCCATAAAAGTTTCTAGTAACTCTCTCTTCTATTGGAATTATTCTTCAAGTCTAGCTATTATTTCTCTCATCTTTTTTGTTTCTTCACTTTGATCCTCATATTGTTTTTTTTCTCAAAATATATTAGCGGTGTCACCACAAAACCGCACCTCTAATGCGACCATATTGTTTTGGCCGCTTCAAGGCCATTGATAGTATATGTTTATCTAGTATTAGTGTTAATGATTATTGTGAATGTATCAGATATAAAATATAGAAAAATAATTAATCATTGTTATGTAATAGTTATTTAAATAAAAAAAATGTTGTATTATGTCATACTTACACATGTTTCAAAAAAAATTTGTTTTTTTTAATCTATTAGTATCCCATATTTATTTACATGTTCCACATTCCATAACACATGGTGTGGGATGGAATGGGTTTTGGATTTGGAGTCATCAACTTTCATATTAATATAGTAAAATAATTATGTTATTTTTTCATGTCACATAAAAGTAATACGATAGATTTAAAATACATTCCATTTTTTTTTTCAAGTAAGGCATACCCCATCATCACTTTACGATAGGGGTACATTGGTTTTTCTTCCCGTTCCTTATTTCCATCACTTAGTTCATATTTAATAAATAAAAAATCATCAATAAAAGTGATAAATCCATGTATCATTAAACAAATTATTACTTTCCACAATGTACATGAAAATACACATCTTCACGATGGCTAGTAAATACATCCCATGCTTCGTGGGTTATCAGGTGTGCAAGGATAAGTGGTGGGTGTGGGTTTATTTTCCCTTCATCCTATTTAAGATAATGTCTTATTAGAATAGTGGTAAAACATCATTGAATCCTACTAGAAATAATTAATACATATTTTTGGTGGGAGTCATCTACTATAAATGAAATCTTCAAGGGATGATGAAGAGTAAGTAAATATTTCAATATTTTATTTAAAAAAAAATAAAGAAATGATATCATAATGTTACCATAATATCTTCCCACATTAGTTTCTTAAGCCCGATCACAACATGGTGCCACGAATCTAAATCAATTAGCATGTGTTTCTGAGTGATGATTATAATTCAACTACTAAACATGGCCTTATTGGGGTTAACATGCTATCCCCACACATTCTATCCAACCTCATATTTGATTCCTTTGATTTCACCTTAATAAAATTTTCAAACACCGTCAGACTACAATGTTCTTATTTTTCATGCATCTCTGGTCTTTCATCACCTACCATTTCATAGAATTCAACATCGTCAATATGTTCATATAAGGCAACATCATTAACTTGTTCATATAGTCATCATACCTCAACATTAGGAGAAGAAAAAGGTTGTGAAACCTATTGTTCCTTAGGATTGGGTGCACTAGCATATGCATAAGTTTGTTATTCCCTATAACTATGAGCAACAACAGGTTCAGAGACATATTGTTCCATGGGATTTGGAGCACCAACATGTGTATAAGTCATTATCTCTAAAAGTGGTTTAACATTAAATTTAGATTACATAAATGAAACATCTAATGAATAATAACATGAGGTACCACGATGTATATTATAAAAAAATATAACATGATTATTGAACTCTATTTTTTAAAGTCTAAAGGGATTTTAATCATTTATAGACTATCCAAATCCCTTCATTATGGTAGTTGGGGTTTGGCTTAGTGGTAAGCACCCCTTAAATCTACATGAAAAATGGGGGTTCAAAACCCATTGGGCACAAGTACTGTATCTACAGTAGCAGCAGTGTACTGTAGCAACGGTGGGCACTGTAGCGGCGGAAGGGGACTGTAGAGGTGGCGAAGTACTGTAGCAGCAGTGGGTACTGTGAAGTACTGTAGCAGTGCAGGGTTCTGTAGCAGTACTATTCACAGATTGGGCTTCGAGCTATGAAAATGGGCCTATGGTCATGTAATGGGCTAAAGGCCCACTGGGCCTTCGGGCTATGTAATGGGTCTCCCTCTACCCAGTTAAAAGAGGTATTTGCTTTGATTTAATAATAAATGAGGCTTCAGACCCAAACTTTTAAAAAAATACCTTCATTATAGTATCCTATGATATAAAAAAATCCATCTACATTGGGACCATTGAGAAGTGATTGAGATATTCCAATGAAAGGGTCAACCTCAGTTGAATTTTCATCTGACCCTTTAGTAGTTTTAGTCAATAATATTATAATTGACTAGTTTTGGTTTGCAGGATCTAAAACATAAAATACTTGTACTACCTATGATGTCATTATAAATGATTCATCTTTTTACCCTTCTTGACTGAAATCAAGTTTCATGAATCTTAATTCATCTCTTTTAATAGCACTCCTGTTATCAAACCACTTTCATTGAAAAATCAGCACATGTAATGTTGTATAATCCAACACCCATATTTTTTTTATGATGCCAAATTAAGAAATATTAACATAAAATTTATTTATTTCTTTAGTACCAGAAACATGAATTACTTCAGCCACAAGTGAAACTCCACTATTTTGTACGGTACTTTCTTTACCATGTTCATTTTTATAGAACATATAACCATTAATTACATAACCATATTAAGATAATACATACACACTTTTTTCTCTGGCTAGCCACAAAATTTGTTCTGAAATTGAATCCATATTTTCATTTAACTCCTTAAAAATATTGTCCCAAAACCATCATATAAACTATTTATTATGTGTATTAGATATCTTTATTTCATCCCTTGATGGATTATAATTCCTAATAATTTATTGTGGGTTTCAACATATAGGGTGCCTCCAAACTATTATGTAAAACGTAAAGGTGGGACTTCTTCTGATCTGGAATATTGATTTGTGACAACATCTCTTCCAAAAATTCCTTCACTCGCAAGCCACCCAGTGTGATGAGATTTCGGTAGACCAATTCTTTCTACACCCTAAAGGTATTCGATATAGAATTCAATAGATTTCTACACAATATATCACTCCACAATACAACCCTCTAGATGACTTCGATTTTTGACATAGCCTTTCAAAATCTTCATATACCGTTCAATGGGGTACATCTATATATAGTGTACAGGAACACATAATTGAATCTCTTTCACCAAGTGATCCATTAGATAAACGATAATATCAAATAATGTTGGTGGGAATAACATTTACAATTCACATAATATGATATAAATTTCTCTTTCCATAGTTGGTAATTTTACATGGTCTATAAAATTTCTACATATATCATTAAAGAAGAAGCATTGATTGGTTAATGTAGGACATACATTCTTGGATAAAATGCAATGTAAATATATAGGAATTAGATCTTTCATCAAAACATTAAAGTCATGTGATTTACTAACCTTTAACTTTAAATTAGTCATTGAAATAATTTTATTGATATTCGATGAATTCCCTTTTAGACCTTTACATCATTCAATAAGTTCAAAAATTGATATCTATTCTTCATGGAATGAGTAAAAGCAGTTGGAGGAAGAAAAGTTCATTTTTCACCCTTCACTAGCACAAACTCTTCTCGTATTCCCATATCAACCATGCCCAACTTATCCTTAATTAAATCCTTTGTTTTTATGAGTGAATTTAACAATGTTTTGATGTCACTATCACATACATTTTTTTCAACATTCACAAAATCAAGAAAATGTCTGATGTACATAAATTTATATTATGATAATTAAAAAAATGATCTATTTTTCAACCAATTTTTGTAAGGTTTTTTGAAAAGGGTTTACCAAAAGTAGTTTTCACAAAATTTAATTTGTCAAATATTTGATCACCTATTAGTGGATACAATGATATACATTCTTCTAAACATCCATCAAATGATGTAATCTAAGATCAGTACTTACACCACCGGGGTAAAAATCTAAGATGCCTTAGAAACACTATTTTCAATGAACGTTTCGCCCAAATTGACTACGTACCTTGTTTTCAAATGGGACACCCTTGAGTTCCATTAATTCTATATCCTGAAATATTTCCTTATGTAGGAATTTCATTTATCATCATGTACAACATTCCTCGCATTGTGAAATCATTATTTCTATAAGAATTATACAACGTAACACCTAGATCCCAAAATAAATTCAAATCTTCAATCAATGGAGACAAATAAACAACAATATAATTACTTGGTGATTTTGGTCTTGATATAAGCATAGATAACATGATGTATTTTCATTTCATGCATAACCATGGTGGAAAGTTATAATTTACTAACATAAATGACCATGTAATGTGAGTGCTATTTTGAAAACACAAAGGATTAACTCCATCTGTAGATAATGTGAGATGAAGGGTTCTCAACTTGTTTCCGAACTCAGGATACTAATGATTAGTTCTCTTCCACTAAGGAGAGTCTATTAGGTTACATAGTTTTCCATTTTTATTTATTATATCTATATGCCATGTTAATTTCCATGCAGTCTCCTCACTTAAATATATATGAAAAAACCATGGAATGATTGGAAAATACCATAAAAAATATCATAAGATAAGATTCATCTTCCTTGTATTGAGAAGCACCAAACATTGTTAATTATGTATGTGATTTTTGGTCCTTATGAAATAGTATACAATCATTTTGGAAGACATATATTCTTTCAAAGATCATACCCATCAAGCATAGCATTAGTTTTGCATCATTTGTTCAGATCAAGAGCTCATTATCTTCTAGGAGCATGCCATTGAAGAGAGAAAGTTGTTCCATAAAACTGGAATCAATATATCTATTGTCTTCTTTCAAATTATACAGATTCATTACAACTGACAATGTTGAATATTTAGTGCAACCAGTATACAATGATATCTTTTTACCACTCTTTAACTTCTAATTTTTGTTAGAAATCACAAATTCATATTCAATTGTCCTTGTTATTTATTCTACATGATCTTTATCATCATTAACATATGAAATCACATTCTTTATATGGTCTTCTTCATTTTCCATACTTGTAATCATATTAGATTATCCATAAAATGAAGTGTTATCCCAACCACTGGCTATTTTCTCTTCTTCCCTATATTTATTCCAACATTTAAAAATTTTATCTATTATGTGATAGATCAAGTTTTATTCTAACTCATTTGGACTAATTATTCTTGAATAAAAAAAGTGTGAACATGGATAAAGGATTTGAGAAAGGTCATATACATGATATTTGGAAACCCAATGAAATCTTTCACTCTATCTTCATACTATTTTGTCAGACGACTGGAATCCATCCATTCTTTATTTATATCTATCCTATTTGATTCTATAATATTAATATTTAACAAAATAAATACACAAAAGGAGGCTTTGAAATAAGGGAGACTCAACATTTGAATGATAGTTGTTATTGCATTTTGTTTCCTAAGACTCATCCCATTAGAAGCTAACACCAAACATAAAGAATATGTAATTATAAAGGACTCACCTTATTTAAAACATGCATGTGATGTTGGATGAAAAGTAGGATTAGGAGTTTCAATGTAGTTAAACATTAATTCAACTTTTTTGGGAGTGAGGACATGATGTATATACTGTGGGTTGGATGGAGTTAGTGATATAACCTTTCCATGGTGTTATTATCAATCTACTTTTCTTACCTATATAATATAATGGCATTTCTAATTCTATAAAAATATAAAATTAAAATATTATGGAAAAAATATATTTTAGATTTCATTTTAAAATTAATTATAAAATCTAACTTGAAATCCCATTAAAAATACCAACTATTGACACTAATTCCTATTTAAAAAACACACCCTTCTTTAAAAAAAAGAAATCAATTTCAAAAAACTCTTTAACAAAACCAAAATTCATTTTTAAAGAATTCAAACAACTTCATGAAAAAATAGTCTTAATCATTTAAAATGACAAAAACTATATATATTTTACAAATTTTCATTTAAAACCTCACACAACCCTTTCTAAAATGAAAACAACATTAAATACACTTTCAAAACTTTCACATCCTTTTATGAAAGACATTTGGGTGAGTTGAAAAACACTTGGAAAGAAAAATAAGTTCATGCCTAGTATTTAAATAATTTTAAAGATTTTTAAAACCAAAAAAGGGAATATTGAACACAAATATTTTTTTAATAAACATTTTAAAGAACATGAATGATTTTAAAAGATCCACTTAGGAATTTTCACTAACATAAATCCCAAGAGAGGCACTTTATAAAGGATACATGAATAAAAAATGACCAACATTTTATAACATATGAAGCTATGAAAGGTTTAAATATGATACAAAATATAATGCTAAACCAAAAATAAATTTATTTTCAAGATAGGCACTTCATAGTAAATATCTTGAAATAAAAAAAAATTGAATATTGACTCTTTATTTCCTATGGTGACCTCTACATCCCATTATCATTATATATTTAACAAGTGAATATGAAACACCACTATAAAAGCTTTAACATTTCCTTTTACCTGAATCATAGATAACTAAGTCTATATATGCACCTATGTATCTATATATGGTGTGAGAAAATAATCTAGTAGGATATCATCAACAATTTTATATCATCAATTTATTAAGACAAACAAAAAAATTATAGTTTTAGGGAAGATAATCATTATAATTTTATTAAATAGGGTTGAGTCAATAAAACTAAAAAAACATATATTTTAATTTTAAAGAAAATATAATTTACCAAGATACAACCATAAGTTAAAATAATAATAAAATATCAAGCATAAACCTTTTAGGTGTACCTACCAACGGACTAGGGAGATAATCTAAGGTGACAATTTAAGGGAATCATCACACTAGAATATAGTTGCAATAAAAATGCAACACAATAAACTCACCATTAATGGCCTCATTGAGAAGGATATTCTAGTAGCTGGTGTGAGACCTAAGATAGGGGTACTATAAATGTTTAACCATAATATTATAACTCATGTCTCCATAATTCCATAATCTCTACCTAAATATTCCCATGATGTTTTTATAAAATCCCAACACTAATAATTGACGAAACACATTTATAAAACTATCATGTCAACGTGGAATAACATCCATTTAAGCATCCACTTACACATCAACACCCATAGTTAAACAGGATAAAATTTCAAATATATATTAGAAAACCATACATAGACAACACCTCGATCCATTCCAATTCAATAATCGAAATTTTAATCAAAACCCAAACCCAAATCCCACTGTCACTATAAGTTCAAACTCAAAAACATTTTTTCTTATTTATCCAATGAAAAGAATATATTTTATCCAAACTATATTCTGAAAGCACTCCATTAGAATATCAGTCATGATACTTTTCACCTAAAAAATCCCAATAATGTTTCTAATATATCACACCACCTCATCCAAACATGTTCTTTCATTTAGATCAATCCAAATTAAAAAAATATAGTTATACCAAATTCTAATACAACTATACATATCAAATTATCAAATATTTCATAGAATATTCCCAAAAAATCAATCAAACTCTTTACCAATCAAAAAACAATGTCTCACACTAATGAATCAAACCAAAGATACAATCCATACATTAAAAATATTTAAAACACTAAAAAAATATAATTAATCTATCACTACTAGAGCATTCTAAATCAAATAAGAACATACCTTAGATTTGGAGATATGGTAGCAATAGTAGGGTCCGGTGGCGGTGGAGTTGGGTTAAGTGGTGGCGGTGACAGTAGCGGAGGCCGTAGAGGGGTTTTCAGTGGAGGTGGGGTTCACGGTAGAGAAGGGTTCATGGCAGAGGAGGGGTTCGCAACTGAGGTGGTGTTCAACGGTGGAGGCAGGGTTTGTGATAGAGGTGAGTTTGCAACAAAGGAGGGTTTGTGGAAGAGGTGGGGTTAAATGCACAATAGAGGTGGGGTTCACAGTGGCGGTGTGGTTCATGGTGGAGTAGTGATTCACGATGATAGAGGAGGGATTCACAGAGGTAGAGGAGGTGTCGGGGTAGAAGAAGGGTTTGTGGCAGGGGAGGGGTTAGTGGTGGAAGAGGAGGGGTTGATGGTGGCAGAATTAGGCTTCCACAAGAGGTTAAGGTGTGCGAGAGAAGAATCCAACTCTTAGAGTTCATTTATAAAGTTAGGGAAATATTTTATAAGTGCTAGTTAAAATGCACTGATAAAGGTCTATTTTATCTGCACTAAAATAGAAAGCACTAATGAAAGGTGTTTTTATCAGCACTAAAATTATAACGCTAATAAAGCTAAAATGTTAATAATTTAATTATATTGTTATATATATTTATAAAATTATATATATAATAAATCTAAATATATTTATTGATAATTATAACTATAAATAAATAAATATTTATTTATATTTATATATATAATTAAAATATTTATATAATTATATATATTTATAAAATTATAAATTTTATAAATAAACATAAATGTATTTATAATTATAAAATTATAATAAATATATTTATTATTTTTAAAATTGTAAATAATATATATACATAATTAATATATTTATTATATATAATTATAAATATAAATATATTTATATTTATAACTAAAAATTTATATATATTTATTTAAGTAATTATAAAATTATAATAATTATATTTCTTATATTTATAATTTTATAAATACATATAATTAATATATTAATTATATATATTTATAATATTATAAATATAATAAATATATTATAAATATATAATAAATATATAATAAATATATAATAAATATATAATAAATATATAATAAATATATAATAAATACGTATTTATATAAATATATAATTAAAAAATAATATTAAATATATATTTATTTATAGTTATAATTATAAATATAAATATATATATATATATATATTTAAATAATTATAAAATTATAAAATTATAAGAACTATATTTATTATAGTTATAATTTTATAAATATATATAATAAATATATATATTATAGTTTTATAATTATTTAAATATATCTATATTTATTTAAATTATAGTTATAAATATTTGAATTTATTTATAAATATTTGTATATATTTATAAATATATTTATTTAATTATGTATATTTTGGCATGCCCATTAGCTGGACAAAAAGGTAGAAATGTTTAGATTTGGGAATTATGCCCGCTTCATAGTGGAAGTGAATCTTTGTTATACTCTAGTTGACACAATCTTTCTTTCTACAGACACTGATGAGCTTAGTTTGAAAAATTGAATTTGATAAGATGCCACAATTCAGTTTGGATTGAAGGGTGATTGGACATGAGTCCTCAACCTTCAAGAGATCTCTTGTGTGCAATTATTGCTCAGCTCATGGCCATGAGGAGAATTCTTGTAATAAGAGGTCCAGAAAACCTAGTAATTCTATGAAGAAAACTGATTTGAATAAGAGCAAGGAGGTTTTGGTGTGTGCTTCAACACTTGCTAGGTCATGGAAAAGAGTTATTAATGGGACTTCTGGTTTGGCCTCATCCTAACAGAGGGTGTTTGATATGGGACAGTCATCTGATAAGGTACAATTCCCTGCTTTGGATATGTTTGGGGCTTGTGTACAAGTGGTGGATGAAGGACATTTTTCTTCCCCAACGATGCCCATGAGAATATGGGAAGACATTACTATGGCTCAACAAGAAACTAATGATTCAGATATTGAAAACTTCATTTAGCTGGATATGGACAGAGAACTTCTACAGGAACATGTCATGAACTCCTCTAAAAAGAGAAAATCTTTGATGATCGTGGCCTTTGTTGGTCTAGATTTGAAGTCAAAAATGGGTAATGATCCCACCCACTTTGATAAAGTTTTGCATGGTAGTTCGTCTATGGAAGGCGGGAAGTCATCCTCATCCAATCAAGTGGATGTAGATGACTTTAAATTGGTTTTTTTACAAGAGCTCCAAATCGTCTTTCCATGGACAGACCCCTCCTCTTTGCATTGAGCAGTCGGTTCCTCCTCCTTCTAAGATGGTAGTGGAGGCTTCCACTCTAAATGAGGGAAATGATGCTGGGTTTCAGGAAACTTTGTTTATACGTGGTACACATAATCATCTTTTTCAAAAACTTTATCTATGAACATGGCATTGAGAGAGACATCCAAAAGTTTGTGACTGTGGACGTGGGTGTGGTGACGCAAGGGGGCACAAGGTTTCCTCCGGGTCTTCCTCGAAGGCCCATCTCACACTGAATAAAGAAAGGCTCAAGAAGATGTATTCTATGATTCTTAATCAACGACATTCTCAATCAAAATGAGAATATGCTCATGAGGGTGATGATTATGATTATGGGTATGTGGAGTGATGTCCCGTTATTTGTCAATCAAGGCTTGTAGTTTGGCCATATCCTCCATCTTTATTGCATGTTACTTTTTCTTTTATTTTAATAAATTGTCAGAGGCTTCTGTTTCTGTTTAAATATTTTCGATATATATTTGTATATATTTATTTACAATTATAAGTCTAAATAAATAGATATTTATTTATAATTAAAAAATTATAATAAATAAATAAATATTTGTATTTATTATAATAAATATATAAATATATAAATATATAAATATATATATATTTAAATAATTATATAATTATAAAAAATATATTAATTTTGATTATTATTTCTTTAATATACATAATTAATATATTTATTATAAATTTACAATTATTTAAATATATCTGTATTTATTTAGAATAATAATTATAAATAGTTGTGGTTATTTATAAATATTTTTATATATTTATAAATATATATATTTAATTATATATATTTATAACTTCATAAGTATATTATATTTGGTTCTTGGGGGTACAATTACATTCAAACACATAGACATTGCACACACAGAAGATTGAAAGGTAGGTCATAGCCCCCCAATAGTTAACCCACCCATCCAACTGCTTTTTTACATTATAAATTCATGGCCCGAAGACCTAGTGAGAATGAATCCCATTAAATATGTTTATATATAATTAGAATTATAACTATAACTATATATATATATATATATTTAAAAGTATTTATATAAAAATATAAATGTATAATTTTAAATATAATAAATATATTTATTATTTAATAAAATATATTATAATCATATAATTATATAAATAAATATTTATAATCTTATAAATATTTTTTTAAACCATTATATATAAATTAAAATTGTTAAAAAAGTATTAATTATAAACATCTGTTTTCATTTAATGTCTGTAAATAATTTTTTTTAAATATGAATATAATAATTTTATATAAATTAATAATATTTTCTATCAAAAACATTAATCAGTTCTATTAATAGATCTGATAAATATATATTTTATCAGCCCTAAAAAATCACTCATAATGGGTATGCCTTTTTCAGTGTTTTTTTAGCACAGATAAAGTGTAGATTTATTAGTGATTTTAGCTAGAATTGAAAAATTCCCCCCTTTTATCATTTCATTTTTCTTAGCACTGATAAATTTCAGCACTACCATTGCACCAATCTATGGTAGTGTATAGGGAAAAATAAACCAAGGGAAAACTATTCTTCCAACGTTGTGTATGAAATTGTGAACCCGTGTTGAAGCCCATGTTGCACACCCGAGCTAGTGTTTTCAAATAGAGGAAATATTTGGCCAAGATATCACACTCCATGAGAAAGAGATACAATGTTTAATGTAAAGTTAGATTCCATGTGGGATTGAAGGGTTTTAGAGGCCAATTTATAAAGGAGATACATATAAAAATTTAAGATACAAAAATATAGGAAGCCAAAACTACACTATATCCCTCTTGGATAATTTGAGGATAATTTTTAATGATATAATCACATAGAATTAAAAAAGAAAATTTGGATGATTCAAGGTGAGAAAGATTCAATGATTCGATGAGAATATTTTTGAGATTTGAAGACTGAAACTCAATCTACCAATTCTTATAAATTGAGAGGCCATGCTGCTGTGTAGAGGGAATTATAAAGAGATAGACATAGTAGAATCATGTAAGTCTTACCCAACTACTCTGTATTGATGGAGCTTCCTTTATATTTTATTTTTTTAATATGTCTTATACCCATAAAAACTACATTAGTTATTCTATATTTGAGGGTATAAACATAGAGTGATTGTGGGAGGGTATGTGACTTGTTTATAATGCTTGAGTCTAGAAGCTTGATTTGAAAAATATTGATTTAGTTTCATTGTTAATAATTTGAAAACGTAAATTTAAAAATTTTGTTTAAATATGATAGTATTTTGTATTAAATTTTATTATTAATTATTTCCTTGATTAAGGAATATTTTTAACCCTCTAATTAGTTTTGGATCAAACTAATTGATTGTTCTAGAGTCATATATAGAGTGTTTTGTGATTACTAAACATGCAAGGAAGAGGCAGTGATCAAACTTTGTTTTATGGGAATAATAATACCTGATTGGGTATTTCCTAATTAAACAAAGGGATATTCATTGGTGATTTCAAAAACAAGAAGGAGAATTTTCAAAAGAAAGTAAATTGTTCGAACTATTCTCATTATTAGAAAACATAACCAAGGGTGAAACATGGATGTGATTGTGAAACCTTTCATTAAATATATTAACATGGTAAAAATATTTAAATTAAAATAATATGATAGAATTAAAAATTTTAAGCCTAACCTATCCACTTTTCCCTCATCTTTATTTTTAAAATTCCTTGTTTCATTGTTATCCAATATTGAAAATCAAATACAATTATTTTATTTTTCTCCCCTGATAACAATATTGAACACTGATATTTGGAATGACTTAGGATACCAATAAACACAAAATTATCTAGGAAATAAATTTGATGTTTCAACACCATAAGAGAGGTCTGAATCAATAATAACATGAAATTCACAATTAATTTATAGATTGATTTAGAATCACATTGATCATGTAATTAATTCTTCAACGATGAATTAGTAGACCATTTTTTTACAATTATTACATAAAATAAATCAAGGGTAGATTCCCTTTAGTGGGGATCCACATGTTGTTTGAGAAACACTAATTATCATCATAGAATTATTTGGGTGCTAGTATGAATGAATCTAACACTTTCAATTATTTTCTTGATCACAACCAAATCCTTCAAGAGGAGAGGGATTCATTCTGGTGGAGGAGGATAATTTCTACAAATTAATCAGTTTTCTCTAGGGTAGTGCTTTCTAGGGTTTGAGGTGATCTTTTATAGTATTCATTGTGAAATATAAAATAATGTGGCTATCACAAATTGGAAAATATCATAATCAGGTTTAAATAGTACTAGAGATAGAAAATAATAATTGTGTGTAAGGGATATTATTATTTTAGTAATCCCTCGATGAGCATCAGGTTCTAAATAATAATAATAATATTATTATTATTTAATTGACATGTTATAAATACACAGATAAAATAAATATTATTTTCTTGAACAAATTAATTAATTTTTATTCAAATAATATTCAATATGAAATTTCCTCCATACCATCCAAATCATTTTTCCAATCCTCCTTAATAATTATCATACCTTAAATAATAAATATTTATTTAATTAAATAAATATCACAACATTTTTCAACAATAAATATATAAATATTATATCCACTAAATTAGTGAATAAATATTTATTAAATATTCACATAACTAAATAAATAAATGTTTTTTTACCTTGTGAATAAAACAAAAAAAATAAATATTTTATATTCACCTAAATAAATAAATAATTACCTTGGGAATAAATATTTATTAAATATTAAACTCACATATATATTCTCCTCAATAACCAGGGATTTAATATTTACGATCAAAGAAACTTGAAATATTTTTAAACCATTAATGAGAATAAAATATATCCTATATGTTATATTCATATGGAATTTAACTAAGGTTATAAATTAACTTATGTGTGTGACTTTCTAGGTCAGTTTCTCAGTGGAATTAGGATACAACGCCTAAATTCAAATGTTAGAATCAAGGAACACACCAAGGATCCCATAAAGAAGGAATATAATTTCATAATGACGTGTAACCTTCTTTGAACATACATTGTGTAATAACATTTATTTAAATTGTTATTTTCAATCAATAAGGTTGATATTGGTTTCATAAAACTATATTCGTTATCTATCTTTCTTTTAATGTTAAGAAATGAACGTATTTAGAACACTACCATGGCCATAAACTTGATTAGGTAGTTTTATTCCCATCAAAGGGATTAATATATCAATTTATTTAATAGAATAAAAGGGAAAAACACTTTCTCACATTATTAATTAATACAACATCACTCATAACACACCCAACATACCCTACCTCACCATGACTATGTGTTGTCTTATTTTTTGTTAATACATCAAATTAGATGACTCATAAAATGTATTAATAATAATCTTAAAGTCTAAGGACCTCTAAACACATATAAATATGGGTATATACAATGACACATATAAATGTGGATTACCTATAGGCAGATAATGTTCCCATAATCTCCTATACTGAAGATTACTAGGGGTGTACACCATGATAGATTTTCTTAAAGTCCTATGAGTTTCCTCCCCTGATGGAAAATAATGTTTTTGTCCCATCAAATGATATCATCTAGATATATAAATTATATTTAAGAATACTATCATGAAACTTAATGGTTCCCATTATAGTAGGGGACTTCTTTGACCTTTTACTATGACAAGTATCCCCAAGACATTATCAACTATTATATCAGATAGAAGAACAATCATGATGTGATTATAACATTACATTAATATTAAAATACATGAATACAAGTAATTTTAAATATCTTTAAATTTGGTTTTATGGAACCAAATACGACACACAATTCAAAAAATGAATCAATTAAGATCCAAGAATTTAATAATAAATTAAACATCTTAAAATTTAATTGTCTTATGTTTTTTCAATTTATTTTATCAAAAAATTAAATATTTGGCCATATTTTAAAATATAACTCATTTAAGATATTCTAATATCTTCCACTAATATTTATTAATATAGTATGTTTTATAATAATTTAAATCAATAATAAATACTTAGTATAAAATTATGTTATTTAATGATATATCCAGTAAAAACATCAACCAAATTGGAATAAATTACCTTCCTTAATTATAATACCCATTCTATTAAAAAAATATATTACTAAGAAAAGAAAAAAAATATTTTCACAATAATGTTAAATTATCATTATAAAAAATAGTAATATTATTAAATCATTAATTTTAAAATTTTCATATTCTTTCTTATTCATTCAATATGAGTGCTTCTAGATTATTCCATAATAAAATCCTCCTATGAAAATTCAATTCAAACATCATTAAAATATCAAATATTAATTAATATACCTTAAATTATTTTTATTATTATTCTTCCACCAAATTCATTTTTCCTATGAATTCATAACACATAACATGGTTAGTCTTTAAAGTAGGTGAAAATGATCTATCCTTGAATATGTTCATTCAAGTCAATGTAATCTCAAATACTTATACCCTTCATTAAATTTACTTTATATATTTTAATTCATTTGTTCACTAAGAAATATTATTTCAAGGATTATATTATATTTGAATGATGTATCATCTAAATATATGGTTTATCATATCATATGTTATACTGTGGGGTTATATGTATCACATGGAGTGATATAATTTCTTTGTTTTATGTTTTGTGATATCAAACTACCACTTTATTATATTTATCTATATAAACTATCTTATAATTATTGACCATTACATCCTTTTATGATGGGATTGGAGGATTTTAAGTCTTTAATTAATTATTTTAGTGTTTAATAATCAAATAATTTATAATGAATAATGGAAGTATGTTATAAAATGTAATAAGATGAAAATTTATTTTTTTAATTTTTAAGGAATGTTGCATCTCATTAGAACCACCTATATTTAATAAAGTTGGGATATAAACTAGGGATGGTAGCGGGTCTGAGACCTCATAATTTTGTGCTACCAGAACCCTAACCCATTTAACTTTGATACTTTCTATACAGTAATCTATTTATCTCTTAAAAACTATAACTTGTTTACAAACCATTTATTTTTTCAAATAATTAATCTAATCTGAACCCAAAACCCATTAAATTTTGTTAACTCATTTATAACGATTTTTTTATTTTTTATTTTAAATAATATTTTTAAATAATTAAAGTAACATATGGGGATACCAGCAGTTGAAGATGTTATAAGGATAAAGATATTAGACGATGGTTGTGTATATGATAACATGAACTTGGTGTCTTATAAAACCATGTGTATAATTTAATGTCTCTAATGTGGGAAATCCAATCTCTGCATGGAATGTTTCCCATATCAAAGATAGAAAGTTGGTTGTGGGGGTTTATAAGGGGATATGTCCCTAATACTATCTGATTTATATCCACCATAGTGATTATCATCCAAAACTAGCCTTAAATGGTTTCCTTCATCGTGAACCTTAATCTTAATTTTTTTAAAATAAAATATAATATAAAATTAAAAATAGGTTAGAGTTTTCAGGTATTCTATCATGGATACTCAAAGACTACCTGAATAATAGGTAGGTGGTCTATATGAAACTTGAACCCTACCCAAATATATTTAATAGGCACTATCATCATCCAAATCCATATTTTTATACTTTCCAAATTAATGTTGAATCTTCATTTATTATATAAAAATATTTAGAGTCAAAACTCCAGTGGCCGGAACTCTCTATCTCTCTCAAACTCTCTATTTTCTATCTCTCATATTTACATTATGAGGTATTATAAGGTTATAAAGAGTATGAGAGATCCTTTACATATGATCTATTGTTTATATGGTTATAGGATTACCCATAGAGGTAAGAAACCAATGGTTGTTACTCAGTGACCATCATCAAGTGTATATTGGACGTGACATGGATCTATATGGAATAGGTAAACATATTAATTTATGTTCTTAAATATTATTCTTCTAAACCTCTCTAAAATGACATCGGTGTTTATTTTTTGAGTTTTACCATTTTATTTTTATATTTTTTATATTATAATAACTCTTAAGTATTATTATATGAAAATTCTGTGATGTTTGAGAGAAAATTTGATTTTTATTAAAAATATACATTTTTATAATGAATATAAATGGAAAATATGACAATATAAGGATATCACTCTCTATGATATTAAATTAGGAATATTGTGTTGAACTAGACCGTTGGATCATATATTACTAGTAGTGATATTTTATTTTGATATCTAAAATTTTACTTATTGTAAAATATAAAATAAAGTGGCGTATCATCAATAATATTTTGACTATATCATGAGTGGTGATATAATATAAAATTTAGTTTTTTTTATATATCACCAGAGTGATGTAGTGATATAAATGGATGCGTTATATAATGCAATAGAGATAAGACAAGATAATGGTCTTTTCTTAAATCACATGAAGTAATATGTGATGTCACTATTTGTGATTTTAATAAACTATACAAGATATCACTATTGTGGTTTAGTATATATGTTTATTTTCTAAATTCTATATTTCTACATGATAACATTATTAAAATATATTATATTTAAATAATATAAAAATGTTTAAATTATAAATTTAATGTGTTCAAATGAATTTAAATATAAGGTATGAAGAGTTTAAATTTCATATGAATAACATATTTAAATATTTATGAATTATCCATAAGCAACATATAATTATAAACTATAATGTGTTAATATTTATATTATATATATGTCATGTCTATATATACATATGATCTAAATTTTAAAATGTTTATTTTTATTCTCATATGATTTATTCATATATCATATACATAAATTATGAAATGTTCATAGGACTCATGTTAAATATATGAAATGTTTATTTGTTTATTTAATTTATTATTTTAAATATTCACAAATGTGAATTTTTTATGTTATGAATATTAATTTCTTTTTCATCCAAAGGATGTCGTTAAATCATTGTTTCGTGATCAAATTAGAAATTTTTATGAAACCCAATCCACATTAACTTCAAAGTCATAGTAAAGTGGAAGTATGAGTTCAATCCCACAAAGAATGGGGAATGCAATGATGAAAAATATATAATAAATTTCGTGTCACTAAAATTTTAGTTTTATTTTATTTAATATAATAAAATGAAAAGAATAAAAGAATTCAATTAGAGAAGCATAAGAGAGGGAAATCAGTTTCCATTGGTAATTTTTCTAAAAAACAAATCATGGATGCACTTTAAAAATGATAATACTCATTGGATGTGAAATCAATCATATTTAATTTTTAGGAGAGATAGTAAAACCCTATCAATATACCCTATCATCTTAATTCATGGTGGTTTTATGAATTTAAATAATGCAAGGATATTAACATCTATTTTAAATTATAGAAGAATAATAACCTTCAATGGTAATGAATTAATTTTCTTAATCAAGACGGGTTTCATATGGTGTTAAACACAATTGGTCCATGATTTAATAATAGATATGATAAAATTGAATCATAATACAATGACAATTGAAAAAATCATCACTCAAGTGAAGAATGAAATAGAAAAATTTTGTACACACTCATTTCGACTAATTCCACTCTTTGCTATGAATTTAGAAAAATCATGGTTGGGTTATCACCAATGACGAGTAAACCATATTATATAGGGAATAGAATATATGATAGTGAATGATAAGGAAAATTAATAAAAGTTATATATTATATTTAAACTAGATAGAATTCAACATTTCATTAAATAAGGAAAATGAAAAAAACATAATGAAATCCTATCTATGAAAAACAGAGTGTAAGAACCCTAAGGAAAACTCCCGGTAGTCGCGCCTCTACAAACCTCGAATGGAATGGCCAAAATCTTGCATGGAACCCATATATATAGGCCCAAATATAATCAATGGTCTTCCTTGGTTCAAAACCAGCATCAAGTGGCCATTCTTAGGTCTAAATATACTACTCTCATTAAGGATACGTCGAAAATTAGCATTTATGGGCATGTATGGAACTTTCACATTGTTTAAATTTTACAAAATGTGTAATGCGTGGGCCTTGAAATATTCACAGCACGCTACATGATGTGAAAAAAATTCTGGGAATTCATAACATGTATCACGGAATAACACATATGTGTCATGCCAAGATAAAGGAGTACTTCACTCCATGACCTTTTCTTCTTCTTCATGTGTTGTAAATGGTTCATGCCTTGTATTATATCACACAATGTAATGATTATATGATGTTCAAAGTATTTTTCCTTTTTTTTTTCAGTTTTGTGCCTCTAAAAACTACCGTGATTATTCAACATAATACAAGGTGTTCTTCCATTGAAAAATTGATCCGTTTAACTCCTTTTCGATCTTTAATTCATCTTCATTTTCTAGTGTTATGCCTTTATATTCATCAATTTCCACATTTTCCTTGACAATGCTCCAAATTCTTATTCTATATATAAATACACAAATTATCATTATATTCCATGAAACTAAACATTAATCAATTAATATTCAACTTAAACAAATATAAATCACAAAACAATATATATATATATATATATATATATAAATATATCAATGTTCAGAATTTTAATTATTTAAATTACTTCCTATAAATTTCATGGAATACATTTAAGGTATTACAAGCTTGGTATAACATGAGATTTAATTTAGTTTAACAATAATTAAAATTTATTGTCATAAATAAAAATTAATTTTTATTATTATTCTTACATATTTAAAAATAAAATAATTAGTTAAACTTTTAATACTCATGAGTAATGATCTATAGACAATGGGACTTTTGACCAAACATCCAACTAACTTGAGAACTAATCCTATATTTTAAAAAAGTGGGGTGGAATATTTTTTTGACATGAACTAACCCACTGGGACCCTACTTGGGTATGTAGTAAGCTAAGTGTGCCACTCCAAGCCTCTTCTAAATTTCTCTAGGTCAGTGACTAACACCAAGTAGATACATCACACATAAGAGAACCTAACCTATATGAATCATATAGAGTTTATACACCTAAAAAAACATGATGACCAATATCCACAAAGGATATATATAATTTGATTATTAAAAATCATATATAATAAGACAAATATCCATTATAATTACACATAGGAAAAAATCAAATAGAACCATATGAAAAAGGAAATTCCACCATGAATAATGGAAACTTGATAAGGGAAAGCAACTCCTTACTAAAAGAACTCATGGGAAGAACTCACCAATAATAACCACCGCTAACTAGCACCACTGAGCTCCACCAAGCATGATATCTACACAAGACACACTAGTACCATGTCCACAAAAACATGTCTAAACTATTCAAAATCTATATAGGAAAAACATGCATGGCCTGAAGCTTGGGAATAGGTGAGTATAAAAATACCCAATTGGGCCCCTCAAAAATACAAAAGGAAGATAGAAACAACATGTTTGATTAAAATATTAGAATAAGAGAGGTTACAAAAAGGAAACCCTCATATTCTTAACTAATAGAAAACATAGGGTCCTAGGGATGTCACAGACATCTTAGCTTAACTTCACAAAGGATTGAATCTCGTCAGTAATAAGATATTCTTAGAGTAGCGTAATACTTGGAAAGACTTAATTCACCAACCTAATAGTAAATTGTGACTCAATGGAAAATAAAAAATTGAACACACAATAGAACACCAAACACCAAAAACTCAACCATCATAACTACCATTTTACAACACCAAAGTCATAAAATGAAATCACACCTATTTTAGGAATTGTATATCAATGGAGAGAAATAATAAACCCTATGAAGGAAAAATACATGACAAAAGAAGGTGTACTAACTCCTTGGATAGAGGACCACACACTAAAAAAATGATAATACCTAAAATAAAATTACTCAAATTCTATAATTTCACCATCTCACTAACTATAATGGGTGGTCACGCCACTATGAGGAAATAACATGTCAATTGACAGAGTACCTAACCCAATATATGAACGACTATGATATGATACATCAGGGAGTAATCTATTTATTTATCATGTCATATAATTAACATTGACATGAGTATTTCTCTAGGGGAGTACCTAATCTCTATGCTTTCAAGACCGTTCACCAACCCATGGGGGAGTACGAACTCTATGTCTAATCTGAATGCATCACCCTAACATTTTCATCATCTCTATAGATCCAATATCTTCAAACTAACAAAAATGACTCATAAATGATTTTTAAGGTAAAAGGATCATACTATTACAATATATTTGAAAAAAATCTAAAAAAGAATTATTTATTTGTAATATTATGACACATAAGCAAGATGATATGAAAAATATCACAAAACAAATGATACATGACATACACTATATTAGAAATGGAATGCCTCAAGTATTATCCATGCATGTTATTCTACCATTCGATCAAGTGAGATCAAACAATAAGGCATATTATATTGAGATACATGGTTTAGGGGATTCAACTGTTTTCAAATAAAGTAAAAAAAATTCCCAATTTTGAGTCATCCCACCAGAAACATCATGTCAAACATTTACACATAATTTGTGAAGCACAAGGGTTAGTAATAATGTAATTTTAGGACCCAAATTGTGTTTATAGTCCAATAAATGAAATATCCCCTATCACACATGGTGTGTGTTATCAGGTGATCACTTGGGAATAAAATCTAGTACAACTTAGGATGTGTGTCCACTCCAGATATGATGCATGTTTATAAGTTAAAAACTATGTGTTATTTAACTTGCTAACAAAACCTTAGCCATCAGTAGAAGAAAAACATAGTGTGTATTTTAGATTCACACACTATGTGATATTTAACTCATCTCAAAACCCGATAACCATAGCCAAAATTGGACACAATGTGTGGTATCTAGACCACATGTTTTGTAGTTGGGTTTTCATCACTATAGGTAAAAAATTCCCTAATATCACCATTGACCTACATGAAATATTTCCATAACCATCTTCCATGCCTGGGTACATTTTCCTCACCTTCAGTGCCCATCCACACCACCCAAAGATTACTATATTATTCTCATGTTGACAACCCACACTTGACTCCACCTCTCATCCAATTTTAATTTGAACAACCAACTAATGATTCGTTGTCATTCTTTGATCCCCACCACATGCATCAGTGATAAATACATTCACCACTTAATCACCAAAACAAACTCCAACGTCATCATTCATTAACCAATTCAACATCTTGATCCATTTATTTATACCATCATCTATTATAAAGGCTTATGATTAAAATTCATCATCAGGCGGGGAAAATTTAGAGAAAGAGGGGATTGGTACTTGGAAATCAATTTATCACTTTATCATTGATCACGTAAAATAATAATGAATAAGAAAACACAATATAAATGTTTCATGGTAAAAAATATCTGGAGTAGATAAGGGTTATCAATTTATTAGTGTAAGAACAATTTATGAAAAATGATTAGAAATAAACAATCCAAATTCTAATAACACGAGTAATTAAAAGTATAGAACTCAGTAAATGTAAAATATTTATGTTCAAGAATTCCATAGTAAAACACCTCAAGAATGATACTTAGAGAATAAAAATAGCACCTATCTATTTGGAGACAATCATCAATTCTTTAAATGTTTGTCTCAATTGGACGATGAATTTGTGGATCCAGTTCCTATCTTGATGTCTAATCCTCCTATAGGATTCATTGTTGACCTATGGGAGATTCGTCCAACCCCTTACCTCCACATAGAGTTTATAGTGAAATTATATTACCATATTTTAGTATTAAATATATATTAATAACACTAGAATTAGGTATTCTAGCAAAGAATTTAAAATTACCAATGTCAAAAAATAGCACAGTTTGGTGCCCAAAACATGAACTCATAAATTTCACCTCTCTTATATAAAAACCGTATGTTACGGATGAATCCTTGGTATCAGAATTTAAATATGGGTCTCTTTCTAGGATATATTTACACTCACATGTGCAGGATAAATCCAAATAAACAACTAAAGAAACATAATATCTCATTACGTGAATCATTCTATGATTTATCACCCAATACGTTTCTTATACATATGAATTAATCTCTATTACATGAAGAAAAATTACATACCATCGACAAAAAATATGGAGTGGTTCATTAAAACTTGTACCTTCTATGGGATCATCAATCTCCCTAACTTTAAAAAGTAAAAATATGACCATCACATGATAAAAAGCTATCTATGAAAAATATTTTCAACCAAGTGAAATACAAAAAATTTGACACGAAGCCCATAAAATCCTCAAGATAACATGACTCTAAAGGTATGATTCAACTAACAATCACCTTCCAATAAGGTAAATACACCTGCATCCCCAAAATTAAGAATTTAGACAAAAAATAAACTCTATATTAGTCCTTTTTGATAAAACAATCACAAATCCAAACTTAGGAATTCAAAAAATATCGCATACACTTATAGATGATTCAGTTAAGTTTTTTTAAATCCACTATTAAAGCTACAAATGAGAACATATGGAGACTATTATAGCTTCCTCAAACTGCTACACAAACAACCCTTAGATCCTCAGTTACCCATTCCACTACAATCTAAAGTATATGGCCTTGATCCATTTGGATGAATCTACTATGTGAACTCCAAACCCTAGGATAACACCTACCGTAAGTTGAGTGACCAAAAACATCAACCTATCAAGAAATATCCTTCAAAATGTGGATATATTTTATAAATGATGAATATTAATGTTTTTATATTCCCACACAAACATATTACCATACTCCACTAGGTGACATAAATTTAATATTATTTATCATTATACTCAAAACAATACTCATTAGAATACCACTATTTAACTCTGTAAGGGGGTGAAATTCTACATACCTTCAAACAATCCATTAAGTTAAACATCAGAGAATTTATAGTTATGTGAAACCCCACAATTAATGTTGAAAAATTGGGCCTATCTCACTTGTCGAGGATTGTAGGGACACCAACATCAATTGAAGAAAATATAAATTTCCATTGTTATGAAAAAAATAGGATCTCAAATTATAGGAGATTCCATAAAGAGGAGTAAAATGGAGAAAAAAAGAGGAATACAAATAACAAGATTTAAAACACATAAATTTACATGGTTATGGAATAATCCTAACATCTATAGAGAGGTAAAAAATTCACTATATTTCATAATGAATTACTAGACACACACACCAAGTATGTAAACAATAGATCAAAATGAGATCAAAAATAAATATAGTGATATAGAAACATGCATTTTTATAGTGTTATATCCACACAATTGGTCACATGTTCTATGTTAATAATGAAATTAAGGTTTCTAGATCTCCAATACCCATGTTGGTAAAGTCTATGATATTATAGTAACATCATGTATTAAGCCTCTAATAAAGTGATACTTCAAATAAACATGATTCATTAATTTATGAAAAATTGTGTTCTTGACAAGATATATATCACTATGACAATCATAGTGCAATACATTGTCTTCTCACTTTCTATCCAGTTACCCTAATAATTTCTTCATCCAAACCATTTAATTATTGGTTTTGTTATAACAATGTTCTCTACCTCTATGGTATATAGCACCAATACTTTATATAATTGAGATATCCAACATACTATAGGTCTTCCATAAGTAAACACATAACATATGGTAATCCTACTACAATTGATATCACCTCTATGGTCAACATCCACATATTCCTATAATGAATTTCCTTTCCAAAAGAAAACTGATACTTATTTTCAACTCTTTAAATACCATAGTATCCACAACATATATTTTAAATTTTCCTTTCAAGGGTTATCCATATATCTATTAACAAATCCCAATGCATGAGAAATATTAGGTCGAGTAGAAACCATGACATAAATAATCTTCCAAAAGCTAATGTTTAAGGAAGCCTTTCCATGTATTAAACCTCATCTACTATCTTTGTTTCTTTCTAATTTATCATCTTAAAATGTATTTATAGAATAATATAAATTTTATTTACCCCCAACATACTAAATATTCCAACATTAATTTCCATGTAGTTAGCTTGTGATAAAATTAATATTCCATCTCCACAGTCTCTCTTTATCTTTATCCCCAAAATCTTACTAGCTTTTCTAAGGTCTTTCAAATCAAAATCCTCAAATATATTCTCTTTCATCTCATCAGTCCTTAATATACGTGATCCTACAATGATATTTTCATTTGTATGTAGAAGAAATATAATTAATCTATCATCCCGAGACTTGAAATAATAATATTAATCCATGACATACCGCTTGTATACATTTTTACTCATGAATGAATCAATATTATTATTCTACTAATTGGGTTCCTACTTTAACCCATATAGAATTTTATATATTTTTCACACTAGGTCTTCCTTTCCCAACTCAAAAAAATCCATTTGGATACTCTATATAAATTTCCTCCTATATATATTCATGAAAGAAATAAGTATTTACTTCAATCTACTCAATATGTAAATGAAATAATACAATAATACTGTAAACCACTCAGATGATATTAAGCTTCCACTATAGGTGATAGAAGTTTAGTGAAGTCCATATATTTCATCTATTGAAAAACATTCACCACTTGCCTTGTCTTATATCTCTTCTGACCATAATGTTATTCCATGACTCGATATAACCATTGTTTTATAATTCTTTCTTCCTTAATGTCGAAGGAGTCATATCTCAAGTATTTTAATCATGTAGTAAATAAATCTCCCCCTTCATCGATAACTACCACCTTCCTGGACCTTTCAATAACATTGTATCATTAAATCATTTATGATGTACACCATTAGTAAAAAATAAATTGTGTAGAGATGATGAATGTTATGAAAAAAATCATTACGAGTTATGAAATTAATAGGGAATTTGAATTTTTTTACTTCAGATCTGGGGTCATTATAACCACCCAAAATAAAATAAATCTTTATTTTACAATATATTCATGAGAAAAACATTACATCTCACAAAATAATCTCATAATATAATGAACCAATGTTTTAGTGTCTTTGAGTACATGTTACATAAGTAACTTATTCTACAACACTTGTGAACATTCTGCTATACTTGGTCCATACTATACCCCCTTATAGACTTATCATAAGAAATAATTAACTTCCTTACTTAGGGAATAGAAACATAAGAAAGTGGTGAGCTCAAATTCTCAAAAAGGGAGAAATTTTAATCAAGTTGTCAAGTGTTAGCTCAAAAAAATAAGAGAAAAAATGAGAAATGGAGACATTTATTATTAAAAGAACTCATAATTAATTATATTTTCCATGACTCATGATATAAAAACATATAATATAAAAAATATATTATGGAAAAAGAGTGTGGAACAATGAGATAATAAAAACTGGACACTGTACATAATCATAAGAATATGTAATGGAAATGTGTCCTTCCTTTGAGGAATAACATAAAAAATGAATCTTTGGTAAAAAATACTTAAGGTATCATCATATTTTGATCATATCTAAGAAGGAACACCCTTTAGTTTATGAGAATATCCCATAAGGATCAACCTTTAGTTTGAGAGAATATCCAAGAAGGCTCACTCTTTATTTTATGATAATACCTGGAAGGCTCACACAACATTATCTCATAGGACATAAAACATTAACCAAGGAATTTGAGGGATATATATGACCACAAACATCAATCATCCATACTTACATTCCCTACTTTAAAACCATTCACTAATCACATTATAAAAAACCCATGGAAATAAAATTGGGTTTCATAAAACCTTTAAATTAAAATCATACACTTTTTATAAAGATACCACAGAAAGAAAATGGGATTCAAAAAGATTCCAAATGAAAATAATTAAAATTTCATAGAAAAAATAAAATATATAAATAAAAATGGGTTCTATAACATTTTCAAATAGTATCGACAAAATTGACCTTAACAACAAAAAAATATTGATACCAAAAATTTTATCACCCCAAAGTGTATTAAAAAAATTATAGCAAGATTCCTTAAAAATAATTTCAAAATAAAATAAATAATTTTATGATAGAGTAAAAATGAATTTAATACATAACAGTGTTTTTAGAAAAATTTCTTAGCAATTTCATAAAATTAGACTTTTCATATCTCATTTCAATGTCATTTTTGAATAAATAATGTGAAATCTTTTGAATTTTTTTCTTTAAATACATTATTCAATAATATTTAATTTAAAATATATAAATACTATGAAAATTTAATTTCTATTTGAAGACAAAAAATTTTATTATAAAAGGATTTAGAATATTTTTAACATTTTGAAATACCTTGCTGAAAACTCACATCATAAAAATAGTATAAAGACATATTTTTAAAAGAGAATATGAAAAATATGATAGTCACACAATATAATATATTTTTGGGTTTCTATACCAAAAGGATAATATTGGTGTGAAATGAAAATATGAACCAAGATGGGAAATGATCATTAAAACAGATGGGAATTATTCTCAATAATGATATAATTCTGAGTATATAATACATTATGGTAATGATTTTAATTAAAAATTTCAATTTCTCTTGAGATTAAATAAATTATAGTACCATCATATAATAAAAAAAATCTAAATAAACTTTGGAATGTTTTTTTAACATTGTTTTTGTATTTTTTGACAAATAATCATTTAAAAAAAATGTTTTTGAAAAATAGGTGAATGTTGTCGAATTTTTGAACCCAAACACAAAGATAGAGAAATAGTTTTTTTAATAATGTTGTTTTTCAAGACATATAGGATCAGACTAAGAACCACCCAATATTGAGAATAAAAAAGATAATAACCATATATGGTATTTTTAAGAAAGATGAAGTTGTTGATCAGATTCATCATTGGTCACAGAAACATAAACATGAATTTTAAGATTCATCAGAATCAATGTTGGTTAGATAGTCAGAAGTTATTGAGTGAGGAAGTTAGAAAATTCATTGATGGTTTTTAATTCTAAAATATCATATGTTTTATACAACAACTGTGATGCAATCCTTATGAAGAAAAGGGTAGAATAGGTGAATCCAATCATATTGAGTTTTGGTTGGAACAAAAGAAGGTGGTGAAAGTAAGGGAAGTCATAAAACTACCTTATGTAAGTCAGTATGTGCTTTTATAATCATTAAGTCATGAAAAATATCATGATAAAAGTTTTAGATAAATAAGGAAATATTAAATATTATATCAGTTCTAGAGATCAAGGTAAAGTTTTACTCATATCTAGAAGTACCGAGTACATAATTTTTCAGAAGTCCGAATGAGTTATAGCTGATGAGGATTGAAGTTTTCCAAAGTTATAGAGTAGTGTTTCCATCTAATGAGTATTCCACAATAATGATAATTATATCATTATGATAATTCCATAATTATGAGGATTCCATTAGACTAAATCTAATAAGTAAGGTCATTCAAATTGACATAGAGGAATATAGTCAGATAGTAATAAGGAGAGGAAGAAAGTCATATCCTATTGAGAAGAGGAATAAAGTTATATTGTAATGACCAGAGGAAGAAATTTATATCATAATGAGTTGAGAAAATTAGTCACATTGAATTAAAGCTAAGTAATTTAATCACACTAAAGGTGACGAATTTAATTGTACTGAAGCTGAGGAAGTTACAATAGACTGACGAAAATTTAGACTATTCGAAAACACCGATATAGGAGAAATCATGAGAATGTTTGAAGCAGTCAAAGTTGAATCGTAAATGTCACAGATTTTGAGAGATTTAAAATTTTAGTAAGAGTGATTTTTTTTGTTTTCTAACTTTTCTATTCTAATATTCCTATAAATAAAAGCACAATACATTCATACTTTTCATCTTTTTATGTGAGAGAAAAAGGTGGAACACTTCATAATTTAGATCAAAGTTATCTTTCCAGATAGAGATATCACTAGAAGGTTGAACATGAAATATTTTTGTTTACCAGATTTAGGAAGATCAGATTGAGAATGATCGAATAGCGCATTTGAGTAGAGTTTGTGAAGTGCAGAGTGAGAAAGAGAGCATAGTATTACTTCATTCGAACTAAGTCAGTTGGATTGTGTGCATCAGAGTGAAGCCCATCAGAACCAGGATCATCATACCTAGGAAAATTAGTAGATCAGATTGAAAAAAATCTTCATAATTTTGTTTTGAATCATTTTTTAAAGAAAACTTTATAAACTGACGAGAGTTAGTATAATCATTCCTACCAGGAGATAGAAGGTGTTTAAAGAGAGTTGTCATAATTTTTTTTTCTATTCTCAATTATAGTGAATTTATATAGAACCATGGGAGTGTTTATATAAAGTATACATGTTATCACAACATGGTTGAACCGTGTAAATATCATCTGCGTTAATTGCATTCCTACTTTTTCATGCATGAGTATTTTCTATAATATTACAAGGATATAAACATTAATAGGTTGCACTGGTTATGTATTAAAAGTATTGAAACTTATAAAAAGTGAAAAAATGATTCAACCCCACCTTATCAAATTTTATTCAATCATTTTGAAATTCAATTGGTATTATAATGATGTTTTTATTGTTGAATCGTTATCATGGATAATATCAATTTTATCCATAGTAGAGGAATTCATATGTTTAAGGATAAAAAATATTATGGATGGAAAAATTAGATGTTTCTTTATCTTCTATATATTTTCTTATATGTTATTGATACAACTAAAATTTGTTTTCCACCTATTGAGAATGATACTCTTATGAAGTTTTCTAATAAGAGAAATATTGAAGTTGATGGAAAGGATAGAAATTATGTCCTTATGTACTTATCCAAAAGTATTTATATGAAGGTGATGGGTCTCAAAACATCAAAGAGAATGTGTGACAAGATGGAATGTATTTTAAAAGATAATACTAATGTGAAGGAAGAAAAGATAAAAATATAGCATTGTAATTATGAAGACATTAGAATAAGAGATGAATAAACTATTTATGAATACTTCAAAAGAGTAAATAAAATTATTTTTGACATCAAAGGATTCAGATATGTCTTAGAAAATTCTAAAATTATGAAGAAACTTATGAGAATATTTTCAGGAAGTTTTAATTCTAAAATTTATTCTTGAGAAGATATATATGATTTATCTCCTCATGAGTTTCATAACTTTATTATTTATTATGAAATCAGAAAAAATATAATGTTCAAAAATACGATGAATGATAAAATATATTTTGAATCTATAGAAACCCTCTCTTTGATGTACATAAAAATTACAAATTTTTTTTAGAATACTTAAAACATAATACAAATAAACACCCAATGATAGTATTAGTTTAGTTGCTTTGGAAACATGGAAACATAAACACTAGTAGACATGTGTGCTACCTTATCTCCCACTTGGATCGTCATGACTAGAACCCTTCTTAGACACAAAAAACATAATACATATCCTCACAACCCATATAAAGAAACATAAAAAGGGTGAGGTCAGATGTTTAGTAAGGGTAAACAAGGGAGAAATATAGGCATAAACATGAGCATAAGGGTGTGAAAATGTGATCATAACATTATAAGATCATACCCTATATATCAAAGATCATAAAATGAATCATGGAATAAATATTGTCAATTCATAAGATATGAATCATTACAAAATAATAAACGTAATCCATGAAATCATAGTATCAGAATAAATCATGGAATTTTCGAAAGCACACAAGGATATAAAATATTTTTTCTAGGATAACTACAAAGACCATAGAAACTTGTTAGGCTTGGGAAAATCACCCATGTATCGGTTTCAGGGTTAGGATTCCCCTCCCATGCACTCTCTTATTTTGGGATTGGGATGTCCTCCCATGTACCCTCTTATATCGGTCTTGGGATGTCCTCCCATTTACCCCCTTTATTTCGTCTTTGGTTGTCCTCCTATATACCCTTTTAGCTCATAAAAAATTTGTCATTACCCCATGAATTTTATGGACATATAGGTATCACCAATATCATAATAACATCATTCATACATGTTATACAAAATAAAACTTTCATCATATCATGAACCATAAAAATAGATGGGTTTTATAAACAGAGAAAACCCCCTTGAAATGAAATCAGTATCATTAACATTTCATCACATCATAACCTATGATAATAGATAGTTTTCATAATCACTTTATGAAAGCATAAACCATGAAAAGAAGAGGGTTTCAAAAGCATAAAACTCATTGAAGATAAAAGTGTGTCATAATCACCATTCCAATAAAACATAAAACATTAAAGAAAGAATATTAATGGAACCTTTGTACAATTTCATAGAAGGGAATGTGTAACAACAAAATATGTCATCTTAGATGGAAAATAACATGGAAAAATATTTTTAAAACATTTCTTGAGGAAAATATCCTTTCTACTTTGAAAAACATATCTATAAAACCTAAAAAATCATTTCCTTTAAAATAAACATGTAAGATTATAAATAAATATTTCAAATTGTTTTAGAAATTTTTTCCTTTGAAATCATATAAAGAAATATTGAATTTTTTTTTCAAAACCATTTTCATTGAAAAATTATAAATAGAGCATGAAAACGTTTTGAAAACCATTTTCCTTGAAAATATATAAAAGTAGCTTGAAAACATTTTGGAAACCATTATACTTGAAAAATTATAAAAGGTTTTTGAATTTTTTTTGGAAACCATTTCATTGAAAATAACTTTCAAACTTATAAATGAGTCTTGAAATCATTTTGAAAACCATTTTCCTTAAAAACATAAAAATTCGGATTTAAATTTTTTTTAACAAATTTCCTTGAAAACTTATAAAAGAAGCTTGATTTTTTTGATTTTTTTTTTAATTTTAACTTTTAAACATGAAAATTATACTTCATTGAAATGATGTTGGGTAAATATGTACATGTCATCCGAGGTAGGAAGAAAATTATTTTTGCATGGTAAAAGGTTTGAAATTTGGATTATTCAGAAATAGATAAGAATATTCCTTTGAAAAAAATGGTCAAATAAAATAATGGAAAATATTGCTTTCAAATATTATAGGATAATAATGGAATATTCTTGGAACCCCTTTTTAGAGGACTTGGTTTTGATGGAATATAGATTTCGGACCGAAGTGAAGAAAATGCCGGGCTTCCTTAAAAACAATTTCTTAACTATATTATTTTTCAAAGAGTAGAAAAATGGTATGACTAAAGGAATATATCATTAAAAACTATAGGATAATAAAATTATGAGTGTTATTGAAATATGGATCATAATATTTAATCAAGGGAATCATAATCATAAACAATCTTGATAAATGATCTGATTATTTCAATCAACATCTTATCACTTGTTAACTTTGAATAAAAATCCTCATGTAATAAAATAAAATTAAATAAAGATTAAAATATCTATAAAATAATTAGATTTATGATATAAAATTTCAAATATAGTATATACACCATATATATAAATATAGGTACATAACATGGTATGTGTCTCAAAAAAGGAAAATTGAGACAAAATTACTTTACCGATTTGGTGACTTTTGAAACATAAATCCCATAAATGAAAGATCACATATAAGGGATATGTAAATACACATAAATTTAATAAAAATAATTATAGAATATATGCATGGGTATTATATACATCATTCAAGAGAAAAGAGTGGTGAACCTGATATGTATCTCACTGATATAAAAAGTGAAATGAAATCCCCTTACCTTGTGTCTTGAATCTCATCATAATCATTAAAAAAATACTATATAATAAATATAATTTTTTATAAATTTATCACAAAAACATATTATTATATATAATACCATATATGGTTTTATTCTCAATTCATATTTCATTCTTGTTAACAATTCCATGTTAAGGTTACTCTTCAGGTAATATTCTCTTTGTTTTTCACATGGGTATTAATTTGTTATATATTTGGTCGTTATAATTTTATAATGATTTAAAAAATATAAACCATGATATAAATATAATTTATATCCACTATATGTTTATTATAATAATCTATAGAATATATAAGTATGAAATGTAATGCAACATTCATGGAGATGGTAAGCCATACATATGCTTGAACATTGTTTTCATTTTTATTGTCATATTGAAAGAAAGAAGGAACATTACATATATGTATATATGTATATATGTATATAATTATTATATTAGTATTATTATATCATATATATCATATAATTTGACTAAAACATTATTAATACCTTTCATTTAGTGTGTGAACGAATCACGTTTCTTTGAGGGGGTGGTAGTCCACACTTCCTCAATTGAAATTATCATATTTACACTGAATGGAATGTAAATGATATGTGTTTTAAAAGGAATAATAAAGATTAAATAAATAATAAATATAATATATTACATATATAAATATAGTTTATATAATAATTTCCACCATGATAAGTGGTAAAGGAAAAATGAACAATCATCGTTTCGTGAGGTGATAGTTCGACATACACATAAACAACATCTTCATTACCCATTAGATGGAGGTTTGTGTAAGTGTAGGTTTAAAAATTAGAATAAAAAAATATGATTTTGAAGAAATTTTTTTTGTTATAAAATCATGTAATAAGAATAACTAGTGGAGTGGATAAAGAAAATAAAAGAAAGGAGCGTGAGAGAAGATATTACCTCTTAATCAGGTAACTCATTTTGGTTTTTCCAAAAGGCTTCCTTGGATTTATTTCTGCCCAAGGGGAGGATTATAAGAGGAATATTGGGATTTTTGGAAGTATATTGTGTATATTTTTTACTATACTAAGTGGTTTTAGAGATTTTATGAAGAGGGAGAGTTGGTTTTCTTTTATAGGGAAGGGAAAGGACACACTTGGCATTATTGAAAACAAGTTAGGTGTAACCACATTTTTACCTAAATGAAGACATAAATAGCCAACCATACTCAATAATGAAAGGTTAATGGATGAATAATTTCTATAAAATTGGTGTTGGATAATTTTCTAGGTATTTTTGGGTCATAAATTTAAGGTTTAGTAATTTTTTACGCAAATGTTTCTCTTAAACATTTTAATTAATTTTGAACACTTTCACTTATATTTTTGGTGAAAAACAAATTTTTACTTATTAGATATTAAAAATTACCATAATTATAAATATGGAATCAATTTTTAAAAATTATAATCACATAAATGGATGAAATTAATTTAAAAATAACCTCTTTGACGAGCTGACACTGTAGGTTTTTAAAGGAAAAACATCGAATAATTTTCATTATTTTTATACACAATTTCAAAGTTAAATTGATTCCCAGGACCTAAATTGGATTAAATTATAAAATAATTATCTAATTAAACATTAAAACAAATTTAAAATTTAATTTAACCTTATAAATTAATTAGATGAAAAATAAGTTTTGGATTAAGCTTTTTTATTTTTAACTGTCCATTAAAAATGAAACCTTACTGAAAAATACAAATATTTTATGCTAAACTAATTTTTATGTTTTTATTTAAAATATATAGTTTATTTTTAAAAATTAAATCTATAAAAGTTCTTAAAATTTTATTTAAAATGGGTTCCCAGTTAAAAGGTGGTAAAACATCATTTATAAAAATATAGGGACTTAATCATAAAATTGGGGTGGTTCTTATCTTATATCTATATAATATATTGGATGATTATCAAAAATATTTATTTGAATATATAACATATTAATTTAATTAATATATTTCACTATAAGTAATTAATTTAACTTATTAATATAAATCATCTTTTTTTCATAAAAATAGACTTTTATAAAATCAGTCCCTTTATATTCATTTGTTTTTTGTATTCTTTTCTAATTAATTGGTAACCAATTAATTAAAATATATATATTCATAAGTTATTTAATATTATAATATTGAATTTAATGTCCATGTTATATATTATTAAATAATATTATTTTAATAATTAATTATTATTTGGTAACACTCAGTCTTGTGTGTTATTCAAGCCATTGAGGAAGGTCAGTCTTGCATGTAATGTAAGCAAATGACATTGTTCCATATAGAGAAAGCTAAAATTTATATTTTGTGTAGTCCATGATTAACTTGTTGTTTCATATAAATCAATCCATAAATAATGCTTTAATATAAAATAAAATATTTTTAGTGTTGTGTGAAATGAAAAATATCAAAAATATTAAATTAATTCGAAACAAATATTTCAAAAAATCTAGGGGTGTTACATTCAACCCCCCAAAAAATGAATTTCTCCCTAATAATTTTTTTTAGGTTATCAAAGGTTTAATACTTTAAAGTTTAAATCATAGAAACCCACATCATAAAAATTAATACTAAAACTTTACTTAAAAAGGGAATGTTGGAACCATAATGGTTACCCAAAGTAACAGATAAATAGGTTTCACATAGGAGAACATAGTTTGGGAGTAAATATTGGACATGGAGGAAAAATGTAAATATTTATTGGTAGTGATTGAGGTCATAAATCATAATTAAGTGATTGATCAAGAAAATTTGATGGCCTTAAAGTCATAAATCTATAAAGATTTAAAAGGCCACCAGTTCAACAAAAATTAAGGTATTAAGGTAACACTTTTTTATCATTATTCTAAAATTGAGTAAATATTTTATTGACCATGAATATATGGGAATATACCTACTTGATATATTTTTATTAAAAAAATATCATTCTTTATTTGTGATTTTACTTATTTATAATTCATACATAACTTCATTAAAAGGATGTCCAGAAATTCAAATTGTTGTCTGAAGTGATAAAATATGATTTAGTAGATTTAATGACCATAAATAAATTAAAATTATAACTATTTGTCTCTAAATACCAATCAATATGGTTAATAAATTAATCTATAAAAATAAATATTCACTATACTGGTTCTTAATTAACAATTATTCATAAAAAATAATTTCACATTGACTTAGAAATCATGTAGACCGGGGGGAGGCATGAACCCTTATTATCCTTGGGTCATGGGTTCAAGACACACGACTATGCTAGAATTTATTGGTTTTCATCCAACAAACATGATATCATTTTCTAAAACCATAGTAATATAATTTCCAAAATAAATAAGATGGACACCATTTAAAAAAGTTTAATCACTAAATATATTTTAACCATGGTTTTCAATACAAACTCAATATGTAAATACTTATTCAAAAGTTTAAATTAAACTTCAAATAAATGGTTAACTTTGTAACCCTTAAAAAATATAATTCAACCTTTATTACTTAAATAATATCTTATCTTAACCCAAAAACATTTTCATTAGAAACATGGGTGCATCCTTGTATCAATAGAATTAACAATGTGACTTTATTATTCCATAATCCATATAGGGAAAGATAATCACATAAAATCACACCAAAGGATGAACAATAATACTTTTATAAGGATTATTCATACCAAATAAAACATAAGATTCTTTGGAGGTAAGGATAAGTATTTAATAATTATCTTGGTTCACTTATTCCATTATTATCACATAATATTTCACTCTGTCCATTTTCTTCAATGGTTTTTGTGTCTAATCATTCACATTAGTCCTTGGATTGGGTTAATTGTTATTGTAATGGGGAAACTCCATTAAATTAAAAAACTGAAGTGTGGGAGGTTCATTCTATAGGGATATATCATTATTTGTATCATTATCTGACCTCATCACTTCATATTAACATTCATCTACTTTATGACCATCCCTTAAACTCTTAAAACTTTTAGAAGTCCCCTTAGGACAATTCCCTCCATGTTTCTTCCAATAATTTATGCATAAAAAAATGATCATTTTCTTTTCTGAATGGTTTTTATATTTTCATTTGAACTCTATATTTATTTTATTGTCAAAACCATGAGATTGATACACAAATACAACATCAATTTCAAAATTTATAGAACATATAACCACCTATTCAAAGCTGATAAAGTCTCTTATTTCCCAAGCCTTTCGAAGACTAGGTTTCAGACCACCAATGAATCGATCAATTTTTCTTTCATGTTGAATGATAATCCTCAAAGAGTAAACAAAAATCCTTGTAAAATTTTCTACATAACCATGAACAGATTCATCATACTTATTCTTAATATCTTGGAATTCCTTCTCCATATTTGTAAGAAGAATCCATGGAAAGTAATTATTATAAAATAAGTTCTTGAACTCATCCAAATCCATTGAGTCAATTTTGTCTTACTGCCTCATATTCATGATTAGTGTCCACCATAGATCTGATTCACCTTCTAACTGGAAAAAATCTAGAATGAATTTCTCATGTTCTAAACATTGGAGAATGGAAAATATCATTTCAGTGGTACTGATTGATTTTTTAAAAACTAGTGGATCTGAATACCTGCTGAAATAAGGAAGACATTGCCTCATGAAGGGATCAATAATATATTTTCCACACCTTTTCTCATTAGGGAGTTCAGCATGGTTCATAGCCTGAGAAATTTGGGTGAGTACAGAAATTAAACTTTTCATTCCTGATCCTATTGAATTTGGTTGCTCTGGAAGACAATAACTCCATTATCCATTGCAATCACAATTAACACAGTTCCTTCAGGTTCTATCCATTGACTAATATCAAAAGCATAGAGTAAGGAAAAATTAGCAGTGTGAGGAACCAAATAATCATTAATAACACTTATGTTATGTTTAAATTATGACACATTTCTTAAATTTTGAAACCATAGGTTTATCCTAAGTTATTCATAGCCAAATTCTATTTAAATTCTTCATGATGGTTCATGAAGAGTTTTTGAATTCCCAAAGCATATCCCCAAAGAGAGTCAAACTAGGTGTGCATCAAGGTGCATTTTCATATACTCTTACCAAGAATTTGGCCCATTCCATCTTGTTAGAGTTATTACCCCAAGGTACATTAGTTCCAGAGCCACATCCACCTATAGTATCTAGACATGGATGCATTTCTAGGAAACAACTTACTCAATCCTTTACCAGAATTCTAGGACATTTTCCTAAACATTAACCCATCCTTATACTTAAACATAGAAAAATCACTTGACATATCCTTATAAATATACCTAAGGATATCAAAAAATTATTCTCATCCTAGTTTCCAATGGTTAAATAGACCATTTCTCTAATACCAATGATAAAAACCCTCTCTTTGATGTACATAGAAATTAAATAACTTTTGTGTAATACTTAAAACATAATACAATAAAATACCTAAAGACCGTATTAGTTCAGTGCCTTTAGAAACGTGGAAATATAAATAATGGTACATAAGAAAGCTATGTTATTTCCTACTAGGGTCATCATAACAATCAACCTTATTATATTCATTACACTTAATAAATATCCTCACAACCTGTGGAAGGAAACATAAAAAAGGGGAGAGATTAGATGCTCAATAATGGTAACAGAGGGAGAGATGTAGGCATAAACCCGAGAATATGGGTTTGTTAACGTTATAATAACATTATAAGATAATAAATTTTATATCAAAGATCATTAAAATTATTCATGGCATAAATATTGGTAGTTCATAAGACATTAATCCCAAGGAAGTAAAGTGAAAAATCCATGAAATCATACCATAAGAATAAATAATAGAATTGTGGAAAACACATAGGGATATAAAATCTTTGGTCTAGGATACCTAAAAAGACATTAGTAACATGTTTTGCTTGGTCTAATCACCCATGTACTAGATTCAAGCTTGGGATTACCTTCCATTAAACCTCTTGTTTTGGGCTTGGGATGTCCTCTCGTGTACCCTATTGTTTCTGGCTTGGGATGTCCTCCCATGTACCCTCTTGTTTCGGGATTGGGATTTCGACCCATGTAACCTTTGATCTCATAAGACATTTATCATTACCCACTTCATTTTAGGTAGATATAGGTACCAACCATATCATAATAACATCATTCATACATGTTCCACAAAATAAAACATTCATCATATCATGACCCATAAAAAGAGATAATTTTTATAAAAATAAAATAATAAACCAGTAAATTAAATAGGTATCATTAAAATTTCATCAAATCATAACCTATTAAAATAAATAAGTTTCATAATCACTTCATGAAATCATAACTTGTTAAAAGAAGCTAGATTAAAAAGCATAAAACTCCTAGAAGAAAAACAGGTGTCACTATCGTCATTACATCAAAAAACAAATGATTCAAGAATGAATATGAATGGATCCTTGGGGTCATTTACTAGAAGGGAATAAGTAACATAAATATATGTCATATTATATGGAAAAGAACATGGAAATATATTTTTAAAACCTTTCTTGAAGAAGATATCCTTTCTTATTTGAAAAAAATATTTTTAAAACATAAAAAACCTTTTGAAAACCATTATATTGAAAATAAACATGAAAGATTATAAAGAATAATTTAAAATCATTTTGGATTTTTTTTATTTTAAATAATATGAAAATATATTTATAACATTTTGAAAACCATTTTCCTTGAAAAAAATATAAAATGATATTGGAAATGTTTTGAAAACCATTTTCCTTGAAAATTTATAAAAGGAGCTTGAAAACATTTTGAAAACCATTTTCCTTAAAAATTTATTAAAGTATTTTGAAAATGTTTTAAAAACCATTTGTTTTAAAATAATTTTCCAACTTCAAAAGGAGTATTGATGTCATTTTTAAAACTATTTTCCTTGAAAACATATAAAAGATTCTTGAGAATATTTTGAAAACAATTTTCCTTCAACACTTATAAAAGAAGATTGTTTTTCTTAAAATAATTCATTTAAAAATAATTTTTTAAAAAATTTTCTTAAAAATTAATACTTTAAACATGAAAAGGAATATTCATAGAAATTACAGTGGGTAAATTTTTACACACTGTATTAGGTAAGAAAAACATTCATTTCATACAGTAAAAGGTAAGAAAAATTCCTTGTTCGGAAAGAGAGAGAAATATTCCTTTTAAAACATTGGTAAAATAAAAAAAGGAAAAAATAACTTTTAAATATTATATTATAATATTACAATATTCTTGGAAACCATTTTTAGAAAATCTGGTTTTGAAGGAATATAGATTTCTGACCAAAGAGTGGGAAATGTCTGGGTTTTTAATAACACTTTCTTAACTATATTATGTGTCAAAGAGTAGAAAAATGGTACCAATAAATTAATATATAATTAAAAATAGTATGAGAATAAAATTAATGAGTTTTATTTAAATATAGATTATAATATTTCATCAATGGAATCATAATCATAAAAAATATTGTTAAACGAAGATATTATTTCAATAAACATCTTATCAATTGGTAACTTTGAATCACAATCCTCATATAAGAAAATAAAATTACATGAATCTTAAAATATAATTAAAGGAATTATATTCAAGATATAACATATATAATATAGTATATATGCTATATATAAAAATTTAGATGCATAACATGGCCTGTGTCTCAAAGAAGGAAAATTGAGACAAAATTACTTTACAGATTTGGCGACTTTTGAAATAGAAATCCCATGAAAGAAAGATCATTGAATAGATATTTAAATACTAATAAATTTAATAATAAGAATAATAGAATACATTCATATTAATTATATATACTACAAGATAGAAAATATTTCTGTGAATGACTTGTATCTCACAGATATAAAAAGTGTGATGAAATCCCCTTACCATGTGTCTTGACTCTCATCATACTCATTCAAAACTCCTGTATAATAAAAATAAACTTATTACACACACACACACACACACACACATATATATATATATATATATCAAAAAACTATATTCTTATATATAATAACATATATGGTTTTATTATGACTTTATATTACCCTCTTGTTAGCAATTCCATGTTAAGGTTACACTTTAGTTAATATTCTCTTTGTTTTTCACATGTGTCTTAACTTGTTAAATATTTGGTCATTATACTTATATATTGATTTAAATAATTTATAACATGATATACATATCATTTATATTCATTATATTTGTGATATAATATTCTATAGAATACATAATTATGAAATAGAATACAATGTTCATGAAAATGGTAAGCCATACATACTCATAAACATTGTTTCCATTTTTATTATTAGAATGAAAGAAAGAAGGTACATGACATATATGTATATATATAAGTATTGAAGTAGAATTATTATATCATATATATCATATAATTTTACTAAATTCATTCCTAACACATTCCATATAGTGTGTGAATTAATCACATCACTTTGACGGGGTGGTAGTCAGTACTTCATCAAACGAAATTATCATATTTACACAAAATCGAAAGTAAAAACATATGTGTTGTAAAAGGAATAAATAATATTAAAGAAACAATAAATATAATATATTAAATATATAAATATATCTTCTATCATAATGTCCACCATGATAGGCGTTAAAGGAAAAAAGAATAATCATTGTTTAGTGAGGCAGTAGTTCTCCGTACACATAAACAATATGTTTGTTACATATTAGATGGATGTATGTGTAAGTGTAGGTGAAATAAATAGAATAAAAAAATTATAGTATATTTAATATAATGGTTTTGTTTTAAAATAATATAATAATAATATTTTGGGGATTTTATAGAGAAAATAACGGAAAGGAACTTGAGAGAAGATATGACCTCTTAATCGGGTAACTCCTTTTGGTTTGTGCCAAAAGGCTTTTGTGGATTTCTTTATTTCTAGGGGGATGATACTAGGAGTAATTTTTGGATTTAGGGAAGTGAATTGGGATGATATTATCTGAGCATAAGTTATTTGAGAGGTGTGAAAATAAGGGAGAGGTGGTTGCATTTTATAGTGAAGGGAAAGGACACACATGACATTTTTGAAAAAAATTTAGGTGTACCCACATTATTAACATAAAAAAGACATTCCAAACCAAAATAACACAATATTTATGGTTAATTGTTGAATATATCCATACAATGGGTTATTACTAGTTACTAGGTCTTTTTGGGTCTTAAATTTAAGGTTTTGTACTTTATTAACCTATTTTTTCACTTAATTATTGTATTTAATTTTAATCAATTTCCCTAATCCTTTTGGAAAAGAATAAATTTTAACTTATTATACATTATAAAATATTATTATTAAAAATATGGAATCTATTTTTTCAAATTCTAATCATATAAGTGTAAGAAATTAATTTAAAAATAATCCTGCTGACGAGACGACATTGGGGATTTTTAAAGTAAAAATGTCCAAAAGTTTGCTAAGTGTTTATAACCAATAACAAATTAAAATTTGATTCAAATGAACTAAATTGGATTAAAATATAAATTTAATTTCTAATGAAACTTTAAAACCAATTTAAAATATAATTTACCCTTATAAATGAATTGGATGAAAAAGAAGTTTCTAATTAAAATTCAGTATTTTTAACTATTCATTAAAAAAATGAAACCTTACAGTAAATTACCAAAAATTTATCCTAACCTAATTTTTATGTTTTTATTTCAAAGATGAAGTTTATTTTTCCATATTAAATCTATAGTAGGGGAAAAAATTGTATTTAAAATTGTTTCTCCATTAAAAGGCAGTAAAAACACCTTTATAAAAATATAGGTTTTTACGCATAAAATGGGGGTTATTATTATATTATATCAATAAATTATATTGTATTATTAAATAAAATATATGTTTAAATATATAAAATACAAATTTAATTAACTTTATTTTCTATTAGTAATTAATTAAACTTATTAATATACATCGTCTTTTTCATATAAAAATAGACTTTTATAAAATCACCCCCTTTATATTGATTTCTTTTTTTTATTTTATTATTATTAATAGGTAAAAAATGAATTAAACTATATATATTAATAATTTAGTTAATAATATAGTCTTTAATTTAATATCCATGTTTTATCCTATTAAATAATAATATTTTAATAATGAATAATTGTTCAATAACACTCTGTCTTGCATGTTACACAAGCCATTGAGGAAAGTTAGTCTTGCGTGTTACATAAGATAACCTCTTTGTTCTATGTTGAGAAAGCTAAAATTTATGTTTTTGTAGTGAAAAATTAACTTACTGTTGTATATAATTCAATCCAAACATTGTGATTTAATATAAAATAAACTATTTTTAGTGTTGCATTAAATGAAATACATCAAAAAGAATAAATTATTTAGAAAAAAATAATTCAAAAAATCTTTGGGTGTTATAGAATCCATGAGAAAAATGAAAATACAAGATGCCAAAGATATTGATCATTGTGACTTGGATGATAAAAAGGATGATGATTTGAATTTAAAAATCATGTCTCTTATATCAAAAAACTGCTGAAGAGGAAGAGGAATGTATGAAGGTAAACTTCCTATGAAATTTTTTGAGTGTGATAGAATCAAGCACATTGATATGAATTGACACAAGAATAATTTAGATGAATACCAAGATGATTCGAATGAAAAAACTCGATGTAATAAGTGGACTAAAAATGATAAAGCATAAAAGTCATCCAAAAAACATAAGAAAATGTTTATTGGGAATAAGAGAAGTATGTTGAGTGAGAAATATGAATCTAACTAAATTGAAAAAATTATTCTGAAGATGAAAATTTTGAAATGTTTTGAAAATTCAATAAAATAGTTGATAAAATAGAATACTCAACAAATAGTGAAGAATAATATGTTTAAGAATATTACATAGAGTATCTGCTTAGAACCAAACTTCTTGCATGTCTCGACCAAAAAATTAATCTTAAAAAATAATTCATAATGATAAATAAATATAGTTGAAATGATTTTTTAAGGTGAACAATATTTCTTTTAAAAAATAACAAGAATAAATCCAATAGATCATAAGTTGAAAACTTATAATTTATAAATAGGTAATGATAGTTCATGATCTCAGTAAGAATCTCAAAGATACAAAAAATTAGGTTAATGTGTTTCAATAAAAATATCCTGAGTCAGAATGTACCTTGAAGAGGATGAATGAAAACCTCAATAAATCATTGGAAGTAAAATATGAGACTTATAAAGTTTCAAATAAACCTCCAATCAATAATCAAGTGAAATTATCACCCTTCAAAAATAATGTTTCATATGATATTTCCAAAATTTTACGTGATAAGAAAAGTTATGGGAAAGTTCTAATTGAGAAGGGATATGAGAAACCAATCACGTACACAAAATTTGAAAACTTCCTTAGTAGGAAGTATGGTCCATGTTCAGAGTACGATAGAGTGAAAATAAGTTACCAACCTCAATAAAGTTTCTACAAAGAAAGATCTTACTCCATTAGAAAATCATTATTTTATGGCTATTTCTGGTGTTGTAAAATCTATGGGCATAGAGCTTATAATTTTTGGTAGAACTTTTCACTTCTAGGAAGAAGGTTTGAACAAAGAGAAAACAATGGTGGAAGAAGGATGATTAACTTTACTCACCCATTATAATTTAGAAAATAAAAAACTTTAGTTTTTAGAATCTTTCCCATAAAAAATCAATTTTAATGTCTAGAAGATGTTTATGGATAATGTGATCTGGGTGGTCATCATGCCCAAAGATGTATAAAACTCCTTCTAGAGCATGTTTTATATGGTAGAAATGTAAATGATGTTGGGAAGAAGATAGTTAAGGTAAGTTATTTTGTTTTTGAGATAGCTTTGAAATTAGGAAAAAAGAACAAACAATGGATACTTTATATTGGTTGTTCTTCACATATGAAAAGTGATATAAAAATATTGAAACATGTTGAATTTCATGATGGAGGGGAAGTTACCTTTGGTATTTATAGTTCCTTAAAAAATAGTGGAATCAAAACAGATGAGATTAAAGTAGAAAAGTTGAAATATGAGGAATTTTTATTTGTTGATGGGATAAAACATTACTCACTTAGTGTAAGTCAAAACTATGATGATGAAAATTAATGAATATTCAGAAAATTCTTCTATCTTTAGAAGTATGAATTATTTAAAATTTATCAAACACTGAGCAATAAATAGTGGTAATTTTTTTCAACTAGGAGAGTTTAATAACTCTTGTTACTTGAGTGTTAAAGATGAAAAAAAATTGTGGCACTGAAGACTCGGGAACCTTGGGTAGAAAAAAAGGAAAAAACATTCTATATTTGATTCAATACATTAATTTATATAATTCAAAATAATATATAAAGATTTTTTTGTTACTTTTTTAAAAGGGAATACAATTAAAAAAAGTCATATGAGATTTGAGATTTAGTCTACCAGACCTCTTAAAAGTATTATTTCAGATTTATATGTATTGATGAGACAGAAATAAACAAAAGGAGATATATACATTATCACTTTTATTGATTATTTCACTCATATGAAAAAAATTTTGTTTATGAAACATAAGTTAGAGGTTGTATAAGTGTTCAAGTTTTTCAGAAAATAAGTTGAAAAATAAATAGGGTTTTATATAAATAATTTGAAAAAAAATAATTGTAAAAATTTCACATGTATACTTTTTAAATTTATATGATAAAACATGGTATCAAAAATCAATATAGTGATCCCTATACTCTAAAAAAAGTATAGTAGTATAAAAAAAATAATAGAAGTTTTGTGAAAATAGGAATAATTTTGTTAACATAATTCAAAATTTCAATATTCAATTGTAGAGAAACTGTTACTACTAATCTACATGTTCAAAAGAGATTATTAATGAGGTTGTAAACCAAGTTAACTTCTTATGAAATTTGTTATAACAAAAAACTTCATTTATTTTCATCAATTTTTTTGGAAGTCTATATTTATTTAAAATAAAAAAATATGGATCTGGAAAATTTTGATGAGAAAGATAAGGAATGAACTTGTTTGGGTTATTTACCTAATGTAAGAAGTTAAAAATATTGGAACAAATGAATAAAAAGGTTAGTGTAATCATATGATATGAAATTATTTTAAAATAAAAATTCCTTAAAAACATTTTATGAGAATATCAAGGAAGATAAACTAGAGATTTTTATTGATAGTTAAATTTTGTCAAAACACCCTTACCGAGATACAATATAATCATGTGATAAGGAAAGTTCATATCATAGAGAAACTTTTAAATTTTATACCTTACAAAAACGTGTTGAGTTTGAAGGAATTATTAGAACTCTAAAGGCTCCAATTTAGACTAGATGAAGCATGATATTAGAAATTCAGACTTCACCAATCTCAAAATTTGAACTATAATCAGTTTCAAAAGTTACTCAACACAAAGAATAGGTGGATTCTATGAATGAATAGTAAAATCATATTGAAAAAAAAGAAACATGGGAATGTGTTTAAAAGCCAAAAAATAAAAATTTTATTAGAAAAAAGTGGATTTATATAAAAAAACTAAATGGGAATGGAGAAGTTTCAAGAAACCCTGAAATAGTTTCTTGTAAAGGCTATGCATTGGTAGAAGGTGTATATTTTGAAGATTATTTTTCTGGAGTTGCAAGATTAGAAACTATTAGAATGTATCTATCAGTGGCCACACATCAAAATTAAAAAGTTTATTAGATGGATGTAATGTTAGATTCCTTAAATGATGATATTGAGAAAGAATTTTACATTGAAAAACCCTTTTATTTTCGACTTGATAATTGTTGAAAAATGGTTTTTATTTTGAAGAAGTCCTTATTTGGGTTGAAACAAGCCCCATGTTCCCAGTATTCTAAACTTGATAGTAGTTTGAGAATACTGAAATTTTATAATGGAATGGTTGATATTAACATTTATGTGAAAGAATCTAACTCCATAACAATAATTATTATTGTGTATGTGGATGATATTTTTTTTATGGGGATAAATAAAATGTTCGAAAATAATTTTCTTTGGAAATGAAGAAGAATTCTGAAATATCAATGTTGGGAGAATTAACATTCTTCCATGGATTAGATGTTTTAAAAAAAGAGAAGTAAATTTTCTTATCTCAAGAAATGTATTCTTGATAATTGTTAAATATGTTTGCGATGGTAGAATCCAAAGAAGTTTCTAATTCTATATCTATGAGAATAAATGTGGTTAAAGATGATTCAGAAAAAAGTGTGAATCAAAAAGACTTTCCGAAGCTGATAAGAAGTCAAATTTACCATACATCCTCAAGGCCTGATATATTTAATGTTGTGAGTTTGTGTGATAGGTATCAAATTAGTCCTAAGGATTCACATATATTGGAACAAAATATAATTCTAAGATATTTCAATGGAACAACATCATGTGGGGTTTTATAAAAAAAGAAATTATGATATGAGGTATTACGGTTATATTGATGCCGATTGGGATGAAGATTGTAATGATATAAAATCAACCTCAATAGGGAAATTTTTCTTAGGTTAATGTTATGCGAGTTTCCACTGTAATAAAAAAATTAGTAACTTTAAGCACAATAGAATCAGAATATATTGCAGCTACTCAAGATTGTACTCAAATGTTGTGGATGGAGGTTTAGTTTGAAGACATGAAAGTGAATGTTTTTAAACCACTGAAGATACATTGTGATAATCAGATTGCATTTGGTATTTATGGAAATCCTACCTAACATTCATGATCAAAACAAATTGATATAAAGTTTCACATTATAAAATATAATTCTTTATGTAGAGATGTTTTTTAAAGAATATATCTCAATGATGTATCAAATTAATGATATATTGATAATAAAAATTCCAAAAATAATGGTTTGTTGTGTTGAGGATGAAACTTCATGTTCATCCTCCTCTAATGAATTCCTAAATATCATAAGTAAGTCCCACACCATGCATGGGATTATGTTGAAAAAGGGGGATAAAATGTAACAACTATTTACAATATAAAAAGATTTTAATTATCATTCTTTTATAAATCTGATGATGTGGTTATCAGATAATAAGGGAGAGGAAAATAAAAGTTAAAGAAAAATAAAAGTGAGAAAATATATATGTGAGGGTAAGTTTACATTATCATGTTTGAAAAATTTTATTTTCACCAAGTGATAGAATTCCTTAAAAACATTACTTTATCCAGTAGTGTAGTGTCATGATACTCTATTTTGAGAATTTATTTGTTTTGGTAAAAGTCAAAAAGATTTATTTGTTTACAAAAGGTGTGTTTTAATATTTGTTAATAAAAGTTTTCAAAAAAATACAAGGGAATAGAGTGAAGAATATTTATGATATTTCATATTAACAAAGTATTTTTATTTGTTGAAAACTAATCTTTTGAAAAATATTTTTTTTGAAAAACATGTGAATGTTTCTAAAAGTTCAAAGCCAAACACAAAGGAGGAAATTTTTTTATGAGAAAGTTTTTTTTATTCTGAATGTAGAGGATTGGACTCAGATGCGTGAAACAACGAGTATCAGAATGAGTAGAACTAAGCATAGAAGTTGATAGAAAGATGAAGTTGTTGATCAGACACATTATTGGTCCTGAATCCATCAACATGAAATTGAATATTCATTGGACTCAGTGTTGGTTAGAAAGTAAGAAATTTCTGATTGAAAAATTTAGATGATGCTTTGCTAGTTTCTAATTCTCAAATATCATAAGTTATTTTTGCAACACTTATTATGAAATCTATATAAAAAATGGGAGACTATATAGACCAATCATATAGAGTTTTGGTTGGAAATAAAAAAGGTTCTGAATGTAAGGGACGTCATAATACTTTCCTATGTAATTTAGATGATGTTTTTCCAATTTTGATGTTCTTATAAATAATGAAAACTATCTGGATAAAATATTTCAAAAAAATCAAGGAATCATAAAGATTGTATAGGTTCTAGATATTAGGAAGATGTTTGCATCAGATCCAGAAGTACTAGACTCACAAATTTTCAGAATTCTGAATGAGTTATAGATATTGAGGTTTGGAGTTATCCTATGTTTTAGAGTGGAGTTTAAATCATAATGATAATTCCATCATTATGAGGATTCCATCAGACTGTATCTGAGAATGAATGTCCTTCAGAATGACTCAGAGGAAGATAGTCAAATCGTAATGAGTAGAGGAAGAAAGTTATATCTTATTGAGTAGAGGAATAAAGTCATATCGTAATGAGAAGAGGAAGAAATTCATATCATAATGAACATAAGAAGTTAGTCCCATGGGACTAAAGCTAAGCTTGTTAATAATATAGAATCTAAGGAAGTTAATCAGGCTCAAGATGAGGAAGTTATATTAGTCCAAATAAAAGTTAGTAGTTTTGAGAGGTCTGATTTCATATAAATATTGAGAAGGTTTGAAGCTTTTAAAGTTTATGTTTAAATGTGAGTGATTTTTATATATTTTAAATTTAAGTAAGTGGGAATGTTTTTTAGTTTCTTACCATTTATAACTTTTATTTTCTAATAAATTGAAGCATAATACATTCATAAATTTCATCTTTTTATGTGTTTGGAAAAGGAGGAGTACAGTAGTGTTCGTGTCAAAATTATATTTCTTGATATAGATCTCATTATAAGGTAGGAAATCTGATATTTTTTACCAGATTGAGGAATATCACATTGATCAAGATTGGGCTGAGCCTTTTAGTAAAGTTTGAGAAGTGAATATTGAGAAGGGGAGAATCATATTGAGTCAATCAGACTAAGTCAATCCGATTGTGTTCATTAGACTGAAGGAAGTCAGACTTAGGGTAATCCACTAATACACATATTCCCTTTAACTACGTGAAAAATAGATTTTAACTGTAGTAAAAAAGAGCTATTAATTGCAACGATGATAGGGGGTCCCCTTTATCAGCACTAAAAAAGTACTGATAAAGGACCCCCTTTATCCTTTCTATTTTATCACTGGTAAAGGGCACCCTTTGTCAGCTCTTTTTTTTGCATTGATAAATGCATCCCTTTATCAAAGCCCGAAATAGCACTGATAAAGGCCTTGCTGACTGAAATGTGTCATTAATATAAAAACACACCCAGAACAAACCTGTTAAAATATGTAATTTCAAACAATTCTATATACATTTAATGTGACACCAATAATACAAAAATTTCCACCCATGGTATATAAAAAAAACATCGCTATATATGTTTTAAATAATGTTTAACAAAATTACACATACAATTATCCAAAAAAATTAAAAATAATAATGTTTCATATTTTGATGCTCATGATCCTCTATCAAAAATGCTGCCCATGGTATCAGTTTCCAAACAAATCATCTCATCCCGATAAAAATATTCTTCCTATATAAGAAGACAAATTTTATTTTAGAAATAATATAAACAAATAAATTAAACATTAATATAAAATGAAGACATTAATAAAATTTCAATATTTAATAAAAAAGAAACATTTGGAGTTATAATAGTAACATCATACATCATATTGAGGCAGGGTTGATTCTTACATGTCAAAAATGAGTTATGGATCATTGTCCTAAAATATCAAAACAATCCGAATGTGTTTTATCAGTTATTAGTATATCACTTGTTTTTTAATAAAATTTATTTCAATTTTAAATAATGACACATTTAGTGTTATACTGGCCACAATGTACATTGTATCCAGGTAAAGATGATTCCTGCACATTAAAAATGACTTATAGATCGTTGTCCTAGATTATCAAAACAATCTGAATATGCATTCTCGGTTTTCGGTATGCTAATTGTGTTTTATACTAATATGTGATTTCAAACCAGAAACATGTATTGTGAGTCATACTAGTCACATAGTGCATCAGTTTGATGTGATACTGCTTCATACATGTCAAAAATTACATATGGATAATCTTCCAAAATTATCAAGACAATCCGAGTGTGTTTACATGGTTTTCAGTGAGTGACACATTTTGAATTAAATGTCAACTTTAAACTAACAATGAATACTTTTACTCATACTGGTCAAAATGTGCATCAAATTGAGGTAGGGTTGATTCCTATTTTTCACAAATGACTCATGGATCATTTTATTAATATTTCAGAACAATCCAATTGTGTTTCCTAAGTTTTTAGTATGTCACTTGTTGTTTTTTACATTAATTAATGTCAATTTTAAATAAAATGCGACACATTGATTGATACCAGCCACACCGTGCATCATATTGAGGTTAGGATGATTATTAAACATAATAAATGAATTAAAGATCATTTTACTAAAATATTAAAATAATATAAATGTGTTTGTTTTGTTTTCTGTATGTAAATTGTTGTTTTTACTTAAATTAATGTCAATTTTAAATAAAAAGAGACACTTTGAGTTATTCCGGCTACACCATGCATGGTACTGAGGTGAGTATGATTCCTTCCAATTAAAAATGGCTTATAGATAATTTTTTATAAAATATAAAAATAATATGAATGTGTTTTCTCTGTTTTCTATATGCCTTGTGTTTTCTTATAAAATGTCATTTCAAAATGGAAACATGCATTATGAGTCATACCAATCGTATTGTGCATCAGTTTGATACGAGACTACATCATAAACACCAAAAATGACTAATTAATCATTTTCCTAAATTATAAAGACAATCAGAGAGTAGTTGATGGGTTTTCAGTGAGTTACACATTTTGAATTAAAATGTCAATTTTAAAGTGATAACAAACAATTTTAGTCATACCGGTCACACCGTGCATCTGATTAAGGTATGGTTGATTCCTACATGTCACAAATGACTCATTGATAATTTAACTAACATATAAAAATAATTTGAAAGAGTTTTCTTATTTTTGAGTATGTCACTTTTTTTTAATTAAATTAATATCAATTTTAAATAAAAATCACATTTGGAGTTATACCAGAACACCAAGGATATTATTGAGGTGGGGTTGATTATTACATGTCACAAATGAATCATGGATAATTTTACAAAAAATATAAAACAATTATAATGCATTTTATCAGTTTTAAGTATGTCACTTGTTCTTTTTTACTTAAATTAATGTCAATTTTAAATAAAAAGAGACCCTTTGAGTGATAGCTTCCAAAACCTGCATCGTATTAAGGTGAGGATAATTTCTATACATCAAAAATGAAATATAGATCATTGTAATAAAATATAAAAATAATCCAATCCATTTTCATGGTTTTTAGTATGTCACTTGTCGTTTTTACGTAAATTAATGTCAATTTTAAATAAAAAGACACACTATGGGTGATACCAGCTACATTGTGCATCGTATTGATGTGCGACTGATTCCTACACATCCAATATGACATAAAAATAATTTTAAAATTTATAAAAATAGTCCAAATTCATTTTCTTGGTTTTTAGTATGCCAGTTGTGTTTTTTTTTTCTAAAATGTCATTTCAAAATAGAATTGCCCCTTATGAGTCCTGCCGGTTGCATCATGAGTAGGGTTGATGTGAGAATACTTCATACACGTCAAAAAAGACTAATTAATAATTTTAACAAATTATCACAAAAATCATAGCATATTTTCTTTTTTTAAGGGAGTGACACATTTTGAACTAAAAAGTCCATTGTAAACTGATGACATACACATTTATTTATACCAGTCACATTGTGCATCTGATTGAGGTGTGGTTGATTACTACTGGTCAAAAATGACTCATGGATTGTTATCATAAAGTATCAAAACAATAAAAATGTTTTTTCTTGGTTTTCAATATGTCACTTGTACTTTTTTCTTAAACTAATTTCAATTTTAAATAAAAAGAAACACCTAAAGTCATACCAGTCACACCATGCATCATATTAAGGTGTGGTTGGCTCAAAAATATCACAAATGACTCAGGGATTGTTTTCCTAAAATATAAAAAACACTCGGAATGTGTTTAGTCAGTTTTTAGTATGTCACTTTTTTTATATAAATTAATGACAATTTTAAATAAAAAGAGACAGTTTGAGTGATACCGGCCTCACTGTGCATCCTATTGCTATGTGTTTGATTCTTACACATCATAAATGGCTTATAGATAATTTTCCTAGAGTATTAAAAAAATCCAAATATGTTTTCACAGTTGTATGTATGTCACTTTTTTTTTTTACTAAAATGTCATTTCAAACAGGAAAAACCCATTATGAGTCATGCAGATCACATCATGTATCATTTTGAGGAGAGATTACTTCATACACATCAAAAATGACTTATAAATCACTGTCTTAAATTATCATGAAAATCAGAGTGTGTTTTCTTGGTTTTAAGTGAATGACATGTTTTGAACTAAATTTTCAATTTTAAACTGATAATGGACTCTTTTATTCATACTGATTACACCATACATTTTTTCGTTTATATGAAACATGGGGTTTCCTCTTCCACCCAAAATGAACATGTTCTCTATTTTCTAGCTTGTTTCATATAATTTAAAGGAAAATATGAATTCCCAAAATATCTATATATAAAAATAAGTACTAGATAAAAATGATAAGAAAATTAACTTAAAAATAATGCATAAAATGATAAAAAATTAATTAATTATATAAAAAGAGACAATTTGAGTCATACAGGCCACATCATGTGTTACCGTGATATCGATTTTCTTGATCTGTCAAAATATAAACACTGTATTGTCAACATTAATCACTTTCCTTTAAGTTCCCTCCACTATTTTTTAAGGAAAGTGACAAATACTGATAATATAAGAGTGACATGGTTTTGTGGAAGAATAAGCCTACGAAGACATTGTTTGCATGATTAGTAAAAAATTAATTTTGATTATGTTAATGTAGAAGAGAACATAAAAAATTATGATTAAAAACATAGTAAATTAAAAAACATTACCTTCTCATTGAATTCTGAGTTGTAGCCTCAAAGTCCAATCTCCCACGAGAATGAACGGTTTCTAAAAAAATGGCCCGACTTGAACAAAGTAATCCACCTACATAAGAAATCAATTCATACGTGAGTAATACTAAAAAGAATTAAATTAAACATAATTATGAAACAATCCAATACTTCTATGGATGTCACATCTTTATGCTATTTGTGTACATTCTTCCATCATGAACACATCCCATTCATTTCTGAGAACATCTATATTTTCTAATGAATATGAGTCTTTTCAATAGTAATAGTAGTAATGGAAAAAATATATACACAAATTATTAATAAATATTTTAAATGAAATGTTAATTATCTTTTAATAAACCTCTTTTGGGATGCTATTTTGTTCATGGAATATGATCACTCTCATATATTTACAAACATAATAACCACAATCTTTTCCATTGGTTTTTTAGGCACTAAAGAAACATTAAAAAGAATAATTAATTTGTTTTTATATGTGTTTGGATAGTGAAATATTATTCTGTATACCCTGATACATGTCTAGTCATAGAATATGTCTTCTTTCTTGTCCTTATCCCCTTGCCTCATTCCTTGTTTTCACAATATTGATGCACTTAAATGTCATAACAGAATCTACATTTAAAGATAATATAAATTATATAACTTGATTTTTAGTTCTAAAATTTTGGATGTAGTGTATTAAAAATTGGAAAACTATACCATGTTTGGATGGTTTGTTGGATATCCATGCATTGAAACTTGGAAATAAATCATTGGAGCATCTAAATTTTCCACAATTATCATCCAATGATGCTTAAAAACACAAAAAAGAATAAGTAATGAAATAAATAAAAATATATTTGATATTATTAAATCATAGAGTTTTACCACTACATAGTTGGTATTAAATAAATACTATCATCCCAAATTTTTCTGTGAAACGATTTGATTAGACCTACCATTATTTCATTCTTTTTATTGGTATCTATTTTTGGTTGTTCTATAGAGGTGATGTGATGACTAAAGAGTCCCATTTTTTTTCATGGGAAAATCCCTTCAATAGTTTTCCATATATACACCTTCCCAAAATATGAAATTTATTTAGTCATAATTAACACAGTATATCAACTTTTTGAAAATCAAATCATGAAGAAATACCTCATGTATACATTTATAACTGAACCGCCTAGCCAATCATAGTTGAGGATTTAACTTACTCTATCAACGCCAATGAAGTATTGATATTTCTAAACAAACATATTTTATTCCAAATCAACTATGTGATTATGACCTTCTTTTAACTTTTTATCCACATGATCCTTTAATGCTAGTATATGAGGATATAAAACGGGTTGGGTAATGGTACTTTCGGTAGATATTTTTGATCGGTAGGTTGATCTATTAGATATTTTTTAGTCGGTCTTTCATTTGACCCCCTTACCTTTTTCTGTATGTAATAACATTCATTGATTTAAAAAAAATCATCAAATTTAGATTGAAAAAGAAATTGTAACTGAATACCTCCTCGTTGAAATGTTTTTTTACAAGATGTGATAGCCATAGGATGAATGTTCCAACAGTTTTTTTCAATCGTATGAATATATTCCTCGTGAATTGGAATAGGTAGCTCAATGCTTGGATCATGGGATATGATAATTGACACTTGCACATGACCTGTTGGAAGTGGTTTATTGTGAAGCATGTAGTTTTGGATATTTAACACCATAGACCTCACAATAGGGTGATGGGTGGGTCTTGATAGATATAAATCACAATCATTATCACCATGTAGAATATTAGTATAAAAAAAGTATCAGTGGATTTCTGATTCACATTTCAAAGAAAAATATGTTATAACATTGATTACCTCCTCTAAGACATCTATTTGATGGGAATGGCTCATCTCATAGTTGGTGGGGGTGGGGTGGGATCTCCATGGGGTGGCTGTTCTTGAGTTTCTTCTTCTCCTTGAATCCCCCCATAAAACTTCCCATCATCTCTCTTTTCTATTGTAATTGTTCTTCAAGGGAAGATATTATTTCTATCATCTATTTTATTAATTCACTTTAACCCTCCTCTTGTTTTATTTCTCAAAATATGTTGAGGGTGTAACTCTAAAACATGCACCTCTGACACGACCATACTATTTTGTCCGATTTAAGCTCACTGATATTATGTAGTCATCAAGTACATGTGTTGTTGATTCTTGTGACTACGTCTAAGAGAAAATATAGTAAAAAAAGTTATCATTGTTATGTAAAAGATATATAAGGAAGATATTTTTTATAATGTAATACTTACACACGTTTACCACTCTTTTTGTATGTTTTCATCTATTAGTATCCTGTCTTTATTTATACTTTCCTTCTTCCGTAGAACATGGCGTGGGATGGAAGTGTCTTTGGATTTGGATTCATCAATTTTTTTATAAATAGTGAAACATAATTATGACATTGTTTCATGTCACATAAAAGTATTAAGATATATTTATAATATGTACCAATTTTTTTTTCAAGTGAAGCGTACCCCATCCTTTCTTTACGGTAGAGGTATGCTGGTTTTTCTGCTCATTCCTTAGTTCCATAACTCAGTTGTTTTTTCATAAATAAAAAACTATCAATCAAAGTGATGAATACACATATCATCGAACACCATATTACTAGCCACAATGTACCCAAAAAGACACATTATCATGACGACAAGTAAATGCACCCTATGCTTCTCGGGTTATCAAGTGTGCATCGATAAGTGGTGGGTGCAGGTTTATTTTCCCTTCAACATATTTAAGATGATGTCTTGTTAGAATTGTGTGAAATCCCCTATGAATCTCTCCATTAAGCATTAATAAATATTTATTTTGAGATTTAACTTTTATAAATTCACTCTCCAATGGACGATGACGAGTAATTAAATGTTTCATTATTTTATTTTTTCATAAAATAATGAAATGAAATCATAATGTTTCTGTAATCTCTTCTCACAATAGTGTCTTAATCCTGGGAACAATATGGTTCCAAGAATATACACCAGTCAGAACATATATCATAGTAATTTTTACAATGTTACTACTAAATATGGCCTTGTGGGGGTAAAGATGTTGGACCTGTACATTCTTTCAGACCTCATATTTTATGCCTTTGAATTTCAACTTAAGGATTTTTTGTTAACCCCATCAATCTAAAACACTCCTCTTTTTTCTATGTCATCAGACTTCATCACCTACCATTTCCTAGTAATCAACATCATAAATATGTTTCTCTAGAGTGGTAGCATTGACATGTGAAAATGGTCATTCTACCTCTTCACTAAGAGTAGCAGCGGGTTGAGGAATTTGTTGTTCCTCTGGAATAAGAGCACCATCATATGAAGATGGCCATTCCTCTACACTACAAGAAACAATAGGTTGAGATACCTATTTTTCCCTGGGAATGGGAGCACCAACCCATGTATAAGGTTTTGGTTCGTCTATATTGTTAGTATCAGTAGGTTGAGAGACCTATTGTTCCTCGGGATTTAGAGAACCATCACATGATAAAGTCATTGAATATAGAAGTGGTTTAATTTTTAATTTAGAGTAAATAAATGCATCAAAAAATGGATAATAACATGACCTAACATGACTTATATTACAAAAAATATAACATTATTATTGAACTCTCTTGTTTTAAAAGGATGAAGGTATTTTACCCTTATATCTACTAACCAAATACCTTCATTGTGGTATCCTATGACATAAAAACACCATCTACATTGGGGCCACTACAAAATTATTACAATGTCCCCATGAAAGGGTCATCCTCTGTTGAATTTTCATATGAACCTTCTTTGGTTTTGGTTGATAACAGAACAATTGATTAGTTTTAGGTTATAGGATTTGGATCATAAAATACATGTACTGCATGTGACACCATTATAAATGGTTCATCACTGTACCATTCCTTACTAGAATCAACTTTCACAAATCCCAGTTCTTCTATTTTAATATCACTCTTATAATCAACCCACTTGTATTGAAAAATCAGCACTTGGAATGTTGTATAATCCAACTCGTATATCTTTTTAATGATGGATAATTATAAAATATTCACATAAATTGGATTTCTATCCTTAGTACCAGAAACATGCATCGATTTAGCCATAAGTGTAACTCCACTATTTTTCATGGTATTGAATTCATCATGCCCATTTTTTATAGAATGTATAACCATTAATTACAAAACCACTATAAGATTATACATACACACTTCGTCCCCCAGCTGGCGATCAAAGTTGTTCTGAAATTGAATCTGTATTTTCATCTGACTCCTTGAATTTTTTTTCTCAAAACCATCCTATGAACTATTGATTATATTTATTGTCTATCCATCTTTTATCCCATGATAGAATCAAATTCTTAATAATTTATTTTTTGGGATTCAACATATAGGGTAACCTATAGTATATTATGAAAAATGTAATGGTGGTCCTACTCCCGATCTGTAATATTGATTGTGAAAACATATCTACTAGAAATTTCTTCACCTGAAAGCCACCCATAATGATGAGATTTTGGTAGATCAATGATTTCCACAGTGGATAGGTATTTGGTGAAGAATTAAATGGACTCCTCAACAATATATCGCTCTGTAACACAACCCTATGGATGGCTTCAATTTATTGACATACCCTTTCAAAATCTTCATATATTGTTCAATTGGGTACATCCATCTATAGTCTGAAGGACCACATAATAGAATATCTCTTATATAATGAATCATCAAATGAACCATCGTATCAAATAATGTTGGAGGGAATAACATTTACCATTCAGATAACATGACATCAATTTCTCTTTCCATAGTCATCAATTTTTTTGGGTCTATAACTTTGCTGCATATAGATTTGAAGAAGAAATAAAGACTGGTTAATTTATGACATACCTTATTGGAAAAAATTCAATGTAAATATATAAGCATTATATCTTGTATCGAAACATGGTAGTCATGTGATTTCAGACCCTTTAAATTTAAATTGGTCATTGACACAATGTTATGGATATTCTAGGAATAACCCTATGAAACCATTACACCATTAAAGAAGTTAAAAAACTAATATCTATCCTCTATGGAAAGAGTGTAATCAGTTAGAGGAATAAAAGTTTTTTTCCACCCTTCACTGGTGCCAACTCTTCTCATATTCCCATGTCAACCATGTCCAACCTAGCCTTAAATTCCATCCTTTGTTTTTTAGGTGCATTTAACAACATGCTGATGACACTATCACATAAATTCTTTTCAAAATGAATAACTTCAAGAAAATTTCTAAAATACAAAAAATTCTAGTATCCTAATTCAAAAAACAAAAATACTTTTCTAATCATTTTTCATAATGTTTTTTGAAAATGGTTTACCAAAAGCAATGTAAACATGTTTTACATTCTCAAACATTTGATCAGATGTTAGTGGAGATAGTGATGTATGTTCTTCCAAACCTCTATTAAATGATGTAATCCAATATTAGTACTTATTATATTTAGGTATAAATATTCTATGTCCTTGAAACACAGTTTTTGATGAACGTTTCAACCTAATTGACCCTGAATGTTGTTCACAGATAAGACACCCTTAAGTTCCAAAAGTGCCATATCCTAAAAAAATTCCATAAGGATTGAAGTAATTTATAGTCTAATACAACATGGATATAAATGTGGAATCTTCATTTCTTTGGTAATCATACTACATAACCCTATAATCATACAATAATTTAAAATCCTTGATCTGTTCAGCCAAATAAACATCAATATCATTACCCTGTTTTTTTGGTCCAGAAATAAGAATATATAATGTGATGTATTTTCATTTCATTCATAACCATGGTGGAATGTTATAATTTACCGACATAATCAGAAATGTTCTCTGAGTGCTTCTTTGAAATTAAAATTGATTCACTCCATCTATAGATAACACAAGAATAATGTTTATTGGCTCTTTTCCAAATTCAGGATACTCATAATCAATTCTATTCTATTGAGGAAAGTCGATCAGGTGACATAGTTTCCCATATTTATTTCTTGTATCTATATTCCTCATCAATTATAAGGCCCTAGCCTTCAACATTACATAACATTGAATTAAATTTATAATTCATATTGAGGATCTTTTCAGGTTTAGAGTTTTAGAGAATTAGATCTTAACTATTACATCTTAGAAGATTACAAAGTTGACACTTCTACTAAGTTTCCATAAAATAAAAACTCTTAAAAAGAAACATTTCTAGTTCCATGTTTTATATAGCATGGCATTACCTTGATCCCATCCTTGACACTATTCCACATTAAGTCCTATGAAAAACATTTCAAAAAAACATGGGGTGAGCATAAAAATCTCAGTAAGGGAAACACAAAGAATGAAAACTGTTAGTTTTTCAAAACAACAAGTAAACCATGGATACTTTATCAAAGTAATAATTTTCACCTTTATGAAGTAGTAAAAACTCTTCACTGAATAAAAGATCAATACTTACCCTTTTGTAACAAAAAAATTACCATAAAACCCATATAAAGAACACATAACATATAAAGGTAACTTGGGACATAAACATACTTAAATGGAATAACCATATGGTCAACATCCACACATATCACTTATTGGAATAGCCATACAGACGAATTCCATACCCAATGCATTGGAGGATATAACGTAACCACCAATCCTGGTATTCAAAGCACCACCCGTCATATGGTTTATCACGTAACAACCCGTCAAATGTCCAAGTACCATTATAAAATCATAACAATTATAACGGAAATAAAACATTTCCACATTTCAATCAGAATATATCACTTAAATATATTGACATAAAAAAAAATCCAGTATAAAAACCCTTTCCAATACCAAAATACATAAAATAGTATATGGTATTTATTTCATTTAAAAAACATTATGGCTTGTTGAGGAAGCCAAATACCAAATAATACTCATAGCGGTGGAAAAGGTCATTGTCCCCGCGTATGTTAAAAGAAACATTCCTTTTTGTCATTTAGTAAAAAGCTTAATATAAAAATATTCTTTTTGAATAAAATTAAAATTCAAAGGGTTTTATACACCGTATAAGAGAAAGTTGTGTATAAAACAAAATATGCCTCAATGAAAGGATATTGAGACGAAGTCCCTTACCTCGTGTCCGACATGAATCGATTGCTCTTTAATCTCCTGAATAAAAAACTAAAGATAATTTATAATTTCTTAAAAACCTTTTTCATGTTTATTATTCCTTTTATATAACTTATTTCCATGTTATAAACGTTATGTAATCATTTAATTTCATAAAGCTTGTTTTGTCGATATTTTGTACTTAAGTCAAAAATGGACTTATTACAATTACATGTTGTTTATGTGGTCAAAGGTTCATTATATCTAGAATGATATTCATGATTTGGATATCATATATATCATATACATCCAGCATATAAATTTATTTATAATAGTACATAACATTTAGAGGTATGAAATGAAATGCACCATTCATGGAGACGGTAAGTCGTACGTACGCATTAACGCTACTTTCATTTCTATTTCATATTTAATGGGGTAAAATCATAATGATATAAGGGTATATTATAATTCCTGTATAACATCATATATAATAACATTAACTCCATCCTTTATATGTCCCACATATGGCATTAACGAATCAAATCACTTTGAGGGGGCGGTAGTCCGCACTTCCTAAAATGAAATTATCATGTTTACCCATAATGGAAACCATAAAGGTATGACATAAATAAAAAATACAGAAGCTTTAAGAAAACATAAACATATTATATATCATATATAAATATAGTGACATCTTAATGACCACCTTTTAAGGTGTTAAAAGAATATTGAACAATCATCGTTTCGTGAGGCAGAAATTCACCATCCACAGAAACAGTATGTTCTTTAACCATTAGATGTAGGTGTCTGTAAGTTTAGCCCAAATACATCTTATAAAAACATCCCAGTATATGTAATATACTGGTGTTGTTACAAAATAAAGGAATAAAAAGAGTTTATGTGGTTGGAGAAGCAAAATAAAACATAAGAACACAAGAGAAAACACTACCTTTAAATCGGGTAACTCTTCTTGGATTGAACCAAAAGGGTTCCTTGAAGAGCTTTCTGCCCAAGGTAAGGCTTCAAGGATCATGAGAGGGGTGTGGAGAGATAAAAGGATTAGAGATTTTCCAAACAAAAGGCTTAATAGGTGTGGGTAAGGAGGTAGAGGTGGGGGCCTTTATAAGAGGAGAGGAGGGACACTCTTGGAAAGTTAAGAAAAGATACTTTATTATAAAATTATTTTCAGATAAAAAAGGTCCCACAATTATAAATTTCTAGGATAAGGTGATAAGAGTTTTAAATCCACCCATTAAATAGGTTTTTGACAAGTTTAGGTCTTAGATTTTACATTATCGTTTCATTTTATTTAAATCATTAAATAATGAGGTAATCACTACATCATCATGGTGTCATAAATAATTTAATTTATTTAATGTCTAAAAATTATAAAAAAAATATCATCATGTAGGAAGTCGTTTTATCTTTTTAATGAATATTTATAGACAAAATTATGTCTTTTATAACCCAATTTAATTTTTTTTAGTAAAACATATCATGCTTGTGACATTTTTATTTTAACATTAAATAAAAAGTTTTTAATGTCATTTTCCTACCAAAGTGGCTCCATGGGGTCCCCATGTTGACCCATGGATTGTCTTGGTCTTCCAAGACACATAAAATAAGGTTAGTACATGTTTCTAGGTACTTTAATATTATTAAAACATTATTTTTACCTTAAACTATACTAATTACCTCTAATCGCGATTAAAAAACTTAAAAGTTACTATTCACCAAAAAAATTATTTTAATCCCATTGTACCACATTTTACATCCTAATGAAAACCATGTATGTCGGATTTTTGAAATTCAAAACAAAGAGGTGGTAAAATTTCATTTAAACGAAAAATCAAATTTTTAAGTACCACTTAGTGGTTTCACTATTCATCAAAAATTGAAGTTTTTCAGAAAAATATCAAAACATCACCCTAAGATATATTTGATATTCCAAATTAAAAAATTATGTCTATTTTACAAAATTCAAGACATATAAGTTACATTAATTAATTTAATAATTAATTTCCACTGTCATAACAAACAACGTGTTTTTATGAAACAATATATATCAAAAGGTTGACACTAGTTTAAGTCCAATTTCAAAGTGAAATTAATTCCAACGACCGCTATTGAATTAAATGGTAAAAATATATTATAATTTTACTTTAAAACCAATTCATAATATAATATAATCATATAAAAAATTAGATTAAAAAGAGGTTTTGAAATATAATACAACATTTTTCACTATTCAATTAAAAAAGAACTTTATCGAAAAAATACCAAAAATTTACACAAAGTAAATTTTGATGTCCCTATTCTAAAGAAGAATTTTTTTAGTCCAACAGAATGTATAAGGGTGACCAAAACTATATTTAATGACTTTTCTCCATCAAAAGGGGATAGTTCGACCTTTTAGTGAATATTAGAGTATATATGCCTAAAATTGAATTCTTTTCATATTTTAAGCCTTTATCCTTTATTGGATAAATGTAAAAACATTTAAAAAACATATATAATCATATTTTAGTTATTTCTATTCATTCCCACCAGTACAACGACTACAAGTTAACTACCATTTAAAATAATATTATTTTATTACTAGGGTGCAACGTAAGATTTCAAAGAATCTCTTTATTGCATATCGGGTACGCTATCAAACATAGCTACCCCTTTAAAGTAAAATTAATATTTAATTCTCAAATATTAATAAATTTGAAAATGTTTTATTCTTTATTTACCTGGGATTTTACATCCTTCCCCCCTTTTGGGAATTGCGTCCTTGCAATTTTATTCATTTATCAAAATAAGTGGGTTTATTTCTCCCTCATAGATTTTTCAGATTCCCACGTTGCCTCTTCAACCATATGGTTTTTCCCAAAAACCATTACCTGGTGAATTACTTTATTTCACAACACTTTCTTTCTTTGTTCAAGAATCTGGACTGGTTATTCTTCATAAGAGAGATTCTCTTCCAACTGAACTACCTCTGGGCTCAAAACATGTGATGGATCTGGCATATACTTTCTCAACATCGAAACTTGAAAAACATTTTGTACCTGAGATAAACTCGGAGGTAAAGCCACTCGGTAAGCAACTGATCCAACTCTCTCCAGAATTTCATATGGTCCAATGAACCTTGGACTCAGCTTTCCTTTCTTACCAAATCGCATCACACTTTTCCATGGTGCAACTTTGAGAAAAACATGATCACCTACCTCAAAAGAGAGATCCTTCCTCCTATTGTCTGCATAACTTTTCTGTCTGCTCTGAGCTGTTCTCATGTGTTTCTGAATCAACTGAACTTGTTTTTCCATCTCTTCAACCAATTCTGGTCCCATCAGCTTCCTTTCACCTACTTCATCCCAAAAAGTTGGAGTTCGACACCGCTTTCCATATAATGCCTCAAATGGAGCCATCTGTATACTTGAATGAAAACTGTTATTATACGAAAACTCAACCAAAGAAAGTTGTTGGTCCCAACTTCCCTGATAATCCATCGAACAAGAACATAGCATATCCTCCAAAGTCTGAGTCATTCTTTCTGACTGCCCATCTTACTGCGGATGAAAAGCTGTACTAAAATTTACTTCAGTACCCAATGACTTCTGAAGGCCTTTCCAAGAGTTAGAAGTAAACCTGAGATCACGATCAGATACAATGGAGAGGGGAACTCCATGCAACCTGACTATCTCATTAAGATACAATAGAGAAAGTTGATCTAGAGAAAAAGTATCTCGAATAGGAAGGAAATGAGAAGATTTAGTCAATCGATCAACAATAAACCAGATTGCATTATTACCTTGAGATGTCCTCGGTAATCCCACAACAAAGTCCATGGATTCATTTTCCCATTTCCACTCTGGCACCAGTAATGATTGCAGCATCCCTTTCGGTAACTGCCGCTCTACTTTAACCTGCTGACAAGTCAAAAACTTCACAGTAAAATTGGAAATATCTCTTTTCATTCCATACCACCAGTAATACTCTTGCAGATCTCTGTACATCTTAGTACTGCCAGGATGAACTGAAAATGGGGAACTATGAGCCTCACATAACAACTCTGTCTTCAACTGTGAATCACAAGGCACACAAAATCTCTTCCCAAATCTCAAAACACAATCATTATCAATGTTGAATTCAGGAAACTTACCCTTTTTAACCATCTCTACCTTTTTCTGCAACTCGCTGTCTTGCTCCTGTGCTTGCTTGATTCTCTCTGATAGAGATGATCTCAATGATACCTGAAAAAAAAACAGAAGAACTTCCTGCACCAACAAATTCTATTCCAAAGTTCATCAAATACTTAACCAAAGGATCTCGTTCCAAATGTATCATGGTTAATGAAGCATTACATTTTTGACTCAAAGCATCAGCCACTTTATTTTCTTTTCCCGTATGGTAATGAATCGTACAATCATAATCCTTGATTAATTCTATCCACCTCCTCTGTCTCATGTTCAATTCTTTCTAAGTGAATATATACATTAAACTTTTGTGATCAGTATATATTTCACACTTTACACCATACAAATGATGCCTCCAAATTTTTAGAACAAAAACAATAGCAGCTAATTCCAAGACATGTGAAGGGAAATTTACCTCATGAGTTTTCAACTGACGTGAAGAATATGCAATTACCTGATCATTCTGCATAAGGAAACAACCAAGTCCATTCAAAGAAGCATCACTATATATAAAAAACTCACTATTCCTGGAAGGAAGTTCCAAAAATAGAGCATTCACCAATCTTATTTTCAACTCTTGAAAACAATCATCACATTCTTTTGTCCAGATTAACTTAACACCCTTCCGAGTTAGCTTAGTCATTGGACTAGATAACCATGAAAAAATTTCAACAAACCTTCGGTAGTAACCTGCCAAACCAAGATGACTACAGATCTCAGGTACATTTGTGGGTCTTTTCCATTCTTCAACAACTTTTGTTTTAGTAGGATCAACAATTATGCCATTTTTTGAAACAATGTGACCAAGGAAAGAAATTTTTTGTAACCAAAACTAACACTTGCTGAATTTTCCATACAATTTCATTTCTTTTAAGGTTTTCAAGATAACCCTTAAATGACTTTCATGCTCCTCTTTACTTTTAGAAAACACCAAAATATCATCAATGAAAACAACCAAAATCTTATCCAAGAACTCATGGAAAATTCTATTCATAAGGTCCATGAATACAGCAGGTGCATTGGTTAACCCAAAAGGCATAACTAAAAATTCATAATGGCCATATCTAGTACAAAATGAAGTCTTCAGAACGTCTGCTTCTTTTACTTTCAACTGATAGTACCCCGAACTCAAGTCAATCTTCGAAAAATACTAATCTCCCTGGAGCTGATCAAACAAATCATCGATATGAGGAAAAGGATACTTGTTCTTAACAGTAATGTTATTCAAGGCTCTATAATCAATGCAAAGTCTCATTGAACCATATTTCTTTTTAACAAACAAGACATGAGAACCCGATGGTGATGTTCTAGGTCGAATGAAATCATTATCTAATAACTCCGGAAATTGCTTCTTTAACTCTAAAAGTTCAACTTGAGCCATTCGATAAGGGGGTTTTGAAATTGGATTAGAATCAGGAACTAAGTCAACAATAAATTCAACTTCTCGATCATGAATAATACCAGGTAACTCATCAGTAAAAATATCAAGATACTCATTTACCACTGGCACATCATTGATCTGAACAGTTCCTTTATTTTCAACAACATGTGCAAGGTAACATTCAGTTCCATATTTTACTAGTTTCTCAACTTCCTGATATGTTATCAAAAGCAAGGGTTCATTCTTGTACACAAACTGAAAATCTTTCTGAAAAGAAACCATTTTAGCTCTGCAGTCAATCTTAGCATGATAAATAGAAATCCAATCCATACCCAAAATAACATCAAACTCTACTAGAGGCAAAACAATATGGTTTGATGGTAGATTATTTCCGCACATAAGGATAAGAAGGTTCTTATAATTTCTTTTTGTCTCAACGTTCCCTCCGGGTGTTTTTAGCATAAGTTTAGGATTCATATCTTGAGATGGAATTTCTAATTTACTTGAAAACTTCTCATAAATGAAAGAATGTGTAGACCCTGAATCAAACAACACATTGGAATAATCTGAACAAAAAAAAAGTGTACCCGATACTACTTCATTCGATGGACCAACATCTGCTAAAGTAGTTGCAAAGGATTTCACCACCCCTTTCTGCTTTTTGTCTAGCTGCTTTCCCCCAGATGAGTTCTTCGTTAGACACACATTTTCATAATGACCCATTTCATTACACTTAAAACATCTTACTGTTAGCTTTTCATTGCCTACTTGATCATCTTGCTTACAATTACGAGCAATATGACCTGACATACCACACCAAAACCACTTTCCAGACATGGATAAACATTCTCTAGGATGCATTTTACCACACTTCTCACAGGATGGATATTTGGTTTTCTTACCTCCTTGTTTCTTTGATGAATTCTTCCCCTTTTCCTGCCAACTGGACCTCTTATTCTGTTGTTTGTCAAAGAACACCTGATCATCGGCAAACTCCATTTCCACCTTCTCCGCACATCGAACAAGTTTTTCATAAATTTTGAACTTAGGAGAAGATAAAGCCCGTCGATACCTTAGATTTAACCCTGAGTAAAAATGGTTAATTTTACTATCAAGATCTCGTATGAAGTTTGGAGCATACCTTGCCAGTCGAGTGAACTTTTCTTCATAAGCAGCCACTGAATCATCCTCCTACCTCAATTATAAGAATTGTTTTTCCATCCTAAGATGAACCCCCTTAGGAAAATATTTCTCAAGAAACATACCTTTGAATTCGTCCCAATGAAGATAATAAATCTCATCATTATCCCTGATATTTTTCACCATCGACCTACACTGATCAGCTTCACCTTCAAAACGGTAAACAACAAGACTAACCTTTTGATGTTGTGAACACCCCATGACATCAAAAATATTCTCCAGTGCTTTAATCCACCTTTCATCTAGCACGGGTTCAGATGATCCTCTGAATGATGGGGGATGTTCCCTCATCAAATGTTCCACCACTGACATGTTCCTCTGCGGTTGATCTGACTGATCTCGTGCATGGATACCACCACCATTTATAGCCAGATTCAACTGTGCCATCACTGCAACAAACTGTTCAGTTCCGTTTCCGACCATCTCAGGTTGCTGATTTGGAAGGTTGCCTTCCTCCTGATGTCATCCCAACATAGCTGCTTTGTTTCCTCTAAGGAAAACCATTCTGAACATAGAAATATCTTAGGTGAAGAAACATGGTAATCTTTAAATGCTATATCATTTCAATCATACCATAAATTAACTTATAATTTAACAATTTTCTAACTCCTAAAGTTTTCTAAACTGACCTCTGATACCAACTATAAGGCCCCAGGCTTAAACATTACTTAACATTGAATTAAATGAATAATTTCCATTGAGGATCTTTTCAGGTTTAGAATTTTAGATAATTAGATCATAACTATTACATCTCAAAAGATTACAAAGTAGACACTTGTACTAAGTTTCCATAAAATAAAAACTCTAAAAAAGAAACATGTCTAGTTCTATGTTATATATAGCATGACTTTCCCTTGATCCAATCCTTGACACTATTCCACATTAAGTCCTGTGAAAAACATTTCAAAAAAACTTGGGGTGAGCATAAAAACTCATTAAGGGAAACACAAAGAATGAGAACTATTAGTTTTTCAAAACAACAAGTAAACCATGTATAATTTATCAAAGTAATACTTTTCACCTTTATGAAGTATTAAAAACTCTTCACTGAATAAAAGATCAATACTTACCCTTTTGTAACCGAAATATTACCATAAAACCCATATAAAGAACACATAACATATAAAGGTAACTTGGGACATAAGCATACTTAAATGGAATAACCATACGATCGACTTCCACACATATCACTTAATGGAATAGCCATACGACCGACTTCCATACCCAATGCATTAGATGTTATAACATAACCACCCGTCCTGGTAATCACGACACCACCCGTCATATGGTTTATCACATAACCACTAGTCAAATGTCCAATTACCATTATAAAATCATAACAATTATAAAGGAAATAAAACATTTACACATTTCAATAACAATATATCACTTAAATATATTGACATAAAAAAAATCCATTATAAAAACCCTTTCCAATAACAAAATACATAAAAGAGTATATGGTATTTATTTCATTTAAAAAACATTATGGCTTGTTGAGGAAGCGAAATACCAAATAATACTCACGGCGGCAGAAAAGGTCATTGTCACCGCGCACGTTAAAAGAATAATTACTTTTTGTCGTTTAGTAAAACTCTTCGTATAAAAATATTCTTTTTGATTAAATTAAAATTCAAAGGGGTTTATACACTGTATAAAAGAAATTTGTGTATAAAACAAAATATGCCTCAATGAAAGGAGATTGAGATGAAGTCCCTTACCTCCTGTCCGACGTGACTCGATTGCTCTCTAATCTCCTGAATAATAAACTAAAGTTAATTTCTAATTGATTAAAAACCTTTTTCAAGTTTATTATTCCTTTTATATAACTTATTGCCATGTTATAAACGTTATGTAATCATTTAATTTCATAAAGTTCGTTTTGTCGATATTTGGTACTTAAGTCAAAAATGGACTTCTTACAATTACATGTTCTTTATGTGGTCAAAGGTTCATTTTATCCAGAATGATATTCAGGATTTTGATATCATATATATAATATACATCCAGCATATACATGTATTTATAATAGTACATAACATTTAGAGGTAAGAAATAAAATGTACCGTTCATGGAGACGGTAAGCCGTACGTACGCATGAACGCTACTTTCATTTCAATTTCATATTTAATGGGGTGAAATCATAATTATATAAGGGTATATTATAATTCCAGTATAACATCATATATAATAACATTAACTCCATCTTTTATACATCCCACATATGGCATTAACGAATCAAATCACTTTGAGGGGGCGGTAGTCCACACTTCCTAAAATGAAATTATCATGTTTACCCATAATGGAAACCATAAAGGTATTCCATAAATGAAAAATACAGAATCTTAAGGAAAACATAAACATATTATACATCATTTATGAATATAGTGACATCTTAATGGCCACCTTTGAAGGTGTTAAAAGAATATTGAACAATCATCGTTTCATGAGGCAGAAATTCACCATCCACATTAATAGTATGTTATTTAACCATTAGATGTAGGTGTGTGTAAGTGTAGCTCGAATAATTCTTATAAAAACATACTAGTATATGTAATATACTGGTGTTGTTACAAAATAAATTAATAAAAAGAGTTTAGGGGGTTGGAGAAGCAAAATAAAACATAAGAACACTAGAGAAAACACTACCTTTAAATCGGGTAACTCTTCTTGGTTTGAACCAAAAGAGTTCTTTGAAGAGCTTTCTGCCAAAGGTAAGGCTTCAAGGATGAGGAGAGGGATGTGGAGAGATAAAATGAGTAGATATTGGCCGAATCAAAGGCTTTAGAGGAGTGGGAAAGGAGGTAGAGGTGGGGGCCTTTATAAGAGGAGAGGAGGGGCACTCTTGGAAAGTTAAGAAAAGATACTTTATTATAAAATGATTTTCGGATAAAAAAGGTCCCACAATTATAAATTTCTAGGATAAGGTGATAATAGTTCGAAATCCACCCATTCAATAGGTTTTTGACAAGTGTAGGTCTTAGATTTTACATTATCGTTTCATTTTATTTAAATCGTTAAATAATGAGGTAATCGCTGCATCATCATGGTGTCATAAATAATTTAATTTATTTAATGTCTAAAAATTATATAAAAACTATCATGATGTAGGAAATCTTTTTATATTTCTAATGAATATTTATAGTCAAAATGATGACTTGTATAACCCCATTTAATTTTTTTTAGTAAAACATTTCATGTTTGTGACATTTTTATTTTAACATTAAATAAAATGTTTTTAATGTCATTTTTTTACCAAAGTGGCTCCATGGGGTCCCCAAGTTTACCCATGGATTGTCTTGGTCGGCCATGACACATAAAATAAGGGCAGGACATGTTTCTAGGTCCTTTCATATTATTAAAACATTATTTTTACCTCAAACTACACTAATTACCTCTAATCGTGATTAAAAACTTAAAAGTTACTATTCACTAAAAAATTATTTTAATCCCATTATACCACATTTTAAATCCTATTGACAACCATGGATGTATGATTTTTGAAATTCAATACACAGAGGTGGTAAATTTTCATATAAACAAAAAATCAGTTTTTTAAGTACCACTTAGTGGTTTCACTATTCATCAAAAATTGATGTTTTTCAGGAAAATACCAAAAATTCACCCTAAGATATATTTGATATTCCATATTCAAAAATTATGTTTATTTTAAAAAATCCAAAACATACAAGTTATATTAATTAATTTAATAATTAATTCCCGCTGTCAGAACAAATAGCATGTTTTTATGAAATAATATATATCAAAAGATTGACACTAGTTTAAGTCCAATTTCAAAGTGAAATTAATTCCAATGACCACTATTTGATTAAATGGTAAAAATATAGTCTAATTTCACATTAAAACAAATTCAAAATATAATCTAATAATATACAAAAATTATATTAAAAATAGGTTTTTAATTAAAATACAACATTTTCACTATTCATTAAAAAATGAACTTTATCGGAAAAATACCAAAAATTTACACAAAGTAAATTTTGTTGTCCCGATTCTAAAGAAGAATTTTGTTTGGTCCAATAGAATGTATAAGGGTGAATAAAACTATATTTATTGACGGTTCTCCATCAAAAGGGGGTAGTTCGACCTTTTAGTGAATATTAGAGTATATATGTCTAAAATTGAATTCTTTTCATATTTTAAGACATTATCCTTTATTTGATAAATGTAAAAACATTTAACAAACATATATAATCATATTTTAGTTATTTATATTCATTCCCGCCAATACAATGGCTACGGGTTAACTACCATTTAAAATAATATTATTTTATTACTTGTGTGCAACGTAAGATTTCAAAGAATCTCTTTGTTGCGTATCAGGTACGCTATCGAACATAGAAACCCATTTAATATAAAATTAATATTTAATTCTCAAAAATTAATAAATATGAAAATGTTTTATTCTTTATTTACCTGGGATGTTACATCAATTTCCATGCAATCTCCTCACTTCCATATTGGTGCCTAAACCTTGCAATGATTGAAAAGTACCATACACATTTCATAGGATAAGATTCATTTTTCTTGTGTTGAAAAGATCCACAATTTTGGAATTCTATAAGTGATTTATGGTCCTTTTGAAATAGTATACAATCATTCAACCAAGCATTTATTCTTTTAGAGATCATACCCATCGAGAATAACATTAGTTTGGTTTTGTATGTTCGGATCAAGAGCTCGTTATCATATGGGAGCATGTCATTCAAGAGAGAATGTAGTTCCATAAAACTGGCCTCACTCAATCCAATTCCCAATTTCAAATTATACATCTTCAGTATGGATGAAAATGCTTTATATTTAGTGAAATCGGTATACAATGGCATCTTTTTACAACTCTTTAACTGATCAATCAATTTTTGGAAATCACGAAGTTCATCTTCAAATATCCTTGTCATTTCCTCAATAAGATCACCATCATCATTCACATTTGTAATCACATCTTCAATACAATGTTCATTATTATCCACACTTGTAATCATATTAGATGATCCATAAAACACAGTTCTATCCCAACCACTAGAAATATTCCCTTTTTCCCTATGTTTATTTCTACATTTAAAACTTTGATATATTCCATGAAACATCTAGTGTTTTACAACTCATATAAACTAACTTTTATTGAATAACAACAACATAAACATGGAAAAAGGATTTTTGAAGGGTCGTATACATGATATTTTTCAAAATTGATGGAATCTTTCACTCCATCTTCATAGTATTTTTATATAGTATTGACATACATACATTATTTATTCATATCAATTCTTTTTTATTTAGTAGTATTAATATATAACAAAATAAATAAAAAAAATGGGTCTTTTAAATAAGGGGAACACAACATTTAAATGATAGTTATTATTTCATTTTATTTCTTATTACTCATCCCCATAGAAGCTCACACCAAATTCCATTGAAATTTTTTTATAAATTCATAGTTGAAATCCCATTAAAAAATCAAACAATTTACAAATATCCCTCTTTAAAATAACAGACCCTTTTAAAAATGAAACCGGAATTAAATACTCTTTTAAAACATTCACATCCCTTTATGAAAGTAAATCGAGTTATTTGACAAACACATGGCACGCAACCTATGTCCATGACAAGTGTTTAGATCACTTTAAAGATATTTAAAACCAAAAAATGGTATGTGTAAGATATATTTCTTTAAGAAAAATTTTAAAACACTTAAATCATTTTAATGGAGCCACTTTTTCATTTTCACAAAGTCATAAATCCTAAGAGAGGCAGTTTATAAAGGATACATGAAAAAAAAATAACTAACATTTTATAAAATATAATTCTATGAAAGGTTTATTATGTCTCCTGTCAATAAATAGTATCAATCCTATAGTTTACTCCCATAATACTACTAAGGAGTGAATAAGTGATAGATAAAGACATAAGTGTCACTTGGCCATGGTACTTTTGAATATAAAGTCACATCTCTTCAAAGTGGGAAAAAACCTTTCTATTGATTCCTGAATCATGTATTACCTATGATTGATAATTCCAATATAGTACATTAGAAAAAATGTTCCCCTTATTGAGGTTATACATTAGGTCAATGTTAAAGGACTATTGGTACTCAAACCTTCTCCATTATAAATGGTTCATTTTACTTTGTGATTAAATATATTTCAAACATTTTTTAGTGTATTACAAAAATATATCACCTTAAAGATAATACCAATAACTCCTCATGTAATAAAATACTATTTCCAAATCTAGGAAAGGATTTGGGAAGTTTCAATTATGCGTCTATAATTGTCTGAACCCATTAGCAACCACATGACCATCATGGACTAGAACTATTCAAATCCTAACTCCGAATACATCATAATATAATCCATACTCATTTAATAGCTAATTTAAGGTTAATATTGGTGTTTTAATCAATCATCCATTAAGATCTTATAAGGATGTCTCATGAACAACTAAGAAAAGGAACCATACCATATTATGGGTCAAGACCTTCTTAACACCTTCAATAAGGATGAATCTTAGTTGACCCTTTGGTAATAACTAGAAATTCATAAAAATATTTGGATCTCAAAGACATTATATGGACTCTCTAAATGATGTATGACAACAAAATTCTCTTGTTATAAAAATAATTTATCCACAAATATCATTTTCCCTATGAAGTGTACATTATCAAACCAAAACAAACACTTTGATATCATTGCATATACTTTATTCCACCCAAGTTTTCTCAAAATGATCTCTAGATATTGATCATGTTCCCCCCCTAAATTGGGAATACATGACGTTATGATTGAAAAATATGGCTCCAAAATTATCTAAATAAGGATGGAAGGCCAAATTAATCTCATCCATGAACACTACCATTGTATTTTTAAACTAAATGACATCACTAGATACCCATAAAATAAATACATTCTATTAAATATAGTATGTAGAATATCAAAATACCTCACCATAAACTGATGATAAATTGATACCCAATCAATCTTAGAGAACACTTTTACACCTCTAATTTGATCAAATATTCCACCAATATGTATAAGTGGATATAATTTCATTTCTATCACTTAGAATAACCACTAATAGTACACACATATTCTCAATGATCCATTTTAATTTTTATGGAAAAAACTAATTCACCCAAATGGGACATAATCATTCATATGAACCCCTTCACGGTGAAGTCATTCAATTAAGGCTTCTTATCACAAAGCCCCACATAATCCATATTATATGTTAGAATAGATATATTCTCCACACCTGGTAGGAAAACAATCATAACTCAACCTATCCCTCTAGTGGTAACCTTGAAAAGTCCTTAGGAAATACATCTTGGAACTTTTCAATGACAGTATGACACACTGACTGTTATTTATCTCTATCATCCAAAATTACTCTAGAAAAAGTAGGTTATGATTCTACCTAGATATATAAATATAGGTCCTATATAACTATTATTTATTTAAAACTCTCCAATATAGACTTAATCATCACCATGAAAAAATATAATTACACCCATTGATGAAAACAATTGATATAGTAGATACATCACCACATGGAGTTTTTAATTTTTTTCAAAAAATCAAATCACAGTTTTCATGTCACTGAAATTTATTTATTTTTAGTTATTATAATTTTTGATTAATAAAATTATATCAATATAAAGTTTACTTATATAGTTCATTTTAAATGGATTGAAAAATCGATCAAATGTGTTGTACTATCCGATAGACATAGTGACATTGTGGAAATAAAGAAGCTGTGTATTTTTTTTTCGAAGTCAACAATGAGAATCATCAAGATTCTAAAAGATCTTTATTTCCAATCTAACTTCAATAAAATGAAAATGTTTATTTTACCCAATTTATTTGGAGGATCTATAGAGTTTATCCTAGGTATCATTGATCCACAGCTAAAAAATTCTTGATAATAAACCTATTGTAAGGTATCAAGTTCTAATATGGAGTATTAATTGATTATTATCTCATTGGTGGAAATAGTTATCTAATACACGAAGAACCACTTCAATATGACGATCAACGATAAATATACATAAAAAATTCATTAGATATGACGGTTTGGACAATACAAATTCTATCCCAAGAGGCTCATTAATATCCTTGATCAGATGTAGAAATGTTAAAGACATAGAATTGGTCATGGAAAATTGTATAATGAAAAAATATAATAGAAATACTAAGAGCATTACAAGAATACTCAAAGTGGTAGCACCTGAGGAGCTGGGTTCAAGGAAGAGCTTGGTTCGCAGAGGATAAGGGCTTCACAGAAAAGGTGGGGTTCGACATCAGAGGTGGGGTACGTAGAGGAGGTGGGTTCACGACAAAGGAAGGGTTCAAGGGTGGAGGTGGGGTTCGGTTCACGATGGAGGTGAGGTTCGTAATAGATGGGGTTTGGAGACGGAGGGGATTTTCGTGAAGGAGGAGGGCATCGCAGTGGAAGAGGATGGATTCTTGGAGGCAGAGGAGGAGGAGGAGTCTGTGGCAGTGGAGGAGGAGGAGGAGTTAGTAGTAGGGTTCAAATTTTGCGAGAGCATGAGGCATGCAATAGGATGAGACTATTAGGGTTTATTTATAAAAGAGGGTAATCATTTTATATGTGCTAGCTAAAAAGTGCTGATAAAGTTATGTTTTATCAATGCTAAAATAGAAAGCACTGATAAAACATGCCTTTATCAGTGCTAGAAAAGTGCTGATAAAACTATAATGATAAAAATTATTTATATTTCTATATATATTTATAAAATTATATGTATAATAAATAAATAAATTTATATTTATAATTATAAATTTATAATAAATATATTTATTATATTTATATTTATTTATAATTAATATCTTTGTAATAATTTTATAATTATTTAAATATATCTATATTTATTTAGAATTATAATTGTAATCAATTGTATATATTTGATTAAAATTTTATAATAACTTAATAACTATAAATATGTACATATATTTATTTACAGTTATAATAAATAAATATTTATTTATAGTTACAATTATAAATAAATAAATAAATATATTTCCATAATTATAAAATTATAACACATATATATTTTAAATATATATAAATAATTTTTATTATAATTTAATAATTATTTAAATATAACTATATTATTTATAATTCAAGTTATAAATATTTTTATTTATTAATAAATATTTTTATATATTTATAAATATATATTTATTTATATATATTTATATCATTATTTATGAATAAATATATTTATTATAATTTTATAATTATTTACATATATATATTTAGCCAATAAGCATGTATCCAGGTGGTAGAGGCTCTTTCTTGGCCCCCACCATGCATTGGATTATGTTGACAAAGTGAGAGAAAAATTAAAAACTATTCACTATATTAGAAGATTTTAATTATCTTTCTTTTAAGAATCTGAAGATGTGGTTATCAGATAACAAGGGGAGGGGAAAAGAAAAGTGAGATAAAAAGAAAAGTGAGAAAATATAAAAGTGAGGGGAAGTTTATATTAACGTGGATGTAAAATTTTATTATCATCAAGGGATGGAATTCCTTTAAAAAATTACGTTATCCAATAGTGTTGTGTCAAGACACTCTCTTTTGTGAATGGATATATTCTTTTAAAAGTCAAAAAACTGAAGTTTTTTAGAAAAGGGGAGTTGTAAAATTTATTAATTAATGTTTTCAAACAAATCCAAAGGGGGAGAATGAAGAAGCTTTGTGGTTTTTTGTAATAAAAATGATTTTGTATTTGTTGAAAACTAACCTTTTGTAAATTTTTTTTTTTGAAAAACATGTGAAAGTTACTGAATGTTCAAAACCAAACACAAAGGAGGAGAAATTTTTTGTTTTAAAAAATGTTGTTTTTACAGACATAGAGGATCAGACTGAGAAGCACCATACATAGAGTATCATAATGAGAATAACAAAAAAAGTTTGTAGAAAGATGAAGTTGTTGATTTTATTCGTTATTGGTCCCAAATCCATCAACATGACATTGAATATTCATTAGAATCGATGTTGGTTATAAAGTAAGAAGTTTATGAGTGAGGAAGTCAGATAATACTTTGCTGATTTATAATTATCAAATATCGTATTATTTTTTCAACACTTATGATGCAAGACTTATGATGAAAAGGGGATAATTGATGAAGAAAATGATATTGTGTTTTGGATTGAAATAAAAAAGGTGATGAATGTAAGGGACATCATAATACTTTCTATGTAAGTTAGATGATGCTTCTACAATCTGGAAGCTCTCATAAACCATGAAAACTATCATGATAAAATATTTTGAAGAAATAGATGAATTGTAAAGATTGTATCAGTTCCAGATATTAAGATGATGTTTGCATCAGATCTAGAAGTACCAGAAAAATAAATTTTTGGAAGTCTGAATGAGTTATAAATATTGAAATTTGGAGTTTTTCAAAGTCATAGAGTGAAGATTCCATCAGAATTATAATTATATCGTAATGATAATTCCAACATTATGAGGATTCCATCGAGCTGAATCTGAGAAGGAATGTCATTCAGAATGACTCATAGTATGATAGATCATAATGACCATAGGAAGAAAGTTATATTATATTGAGAATGGGATTAAAGTCAGTTCAGAATGGGAAGAGGAATAAATAAATATCATAAAGATTATAAGAAGTTTTTCATATAGGGATGAAGGTTATCAAGTTAATTAGATTGAATATGATGAAGTTAATCGAACTAAAGCTGAGGAAGTTACATCAAACTAAAGAAAAGATAGTACATTTGAGAAGACTAATTTCCGAGAAATATTGACAAGGTTTGAAGCAATCAATGTTGAAGTTTAAATTTGTGTAATTTTTGGAGACATGAAATTTGTGTAAACAAGATTTTTTTTCACTTTCTCACCTTTTCTAATTTTTATTTTACTAATAATAAAATAAAAATACATTTATAATTTGAAACTTTTAATGTGATCAGAAAAGGAGTGGTGCTGAAGAGTTCATGTCAAAATTATATTTCCAGATAGTGATATCATTAGAAGGTAGTAAACCTAATATATTTTTTACCAGACTGAGGAAGATCATATTGATCAAGATTGGGATGAGCATTTGAGTAGTGTTTGAGAAGTTAAGATTGGGAAAGGGAGTTTCTTATTGAGCCAATCAGACTCATTCAATCTGATTTTGTTCATCATAGTAAAGGACATCAGACTCTAGTTCACCAAACAATGGAACTTTTTTAGATCTAATTTAACAGAGTCTTTATACTTTTTTTCTCAATTGTTTTTAAGGAAACTATGTAAACTGATGGGGGTATGTATAACCATTATTAGTGGGAGATATAAGTTGTCTAATGAGAGTTAACAAAAGTTTTATTAACTTATTCCATATAGTGAATTTCTATAGACCCATGAGAGTGGCTATGGAAACAATGCAGGTTTTCATAATGAGGATGAACCTTGTAAATATCACGTTCTTTACTTTATTTTTTACTTTTTCATGCATGATTCTTTACTAAAATATTATAAGGATGTAAAATTTAACAGGTAACATGGGTTATGTTATAAAAGAAGTATAACTTATAAAAAGTGAACAAAAAATTAAACTCTATCCGTTCTCATTTGTTATTAAATACTTTGGGACTTCAAAATATATCTTGTGAAACTGTAGTCAAAAGCGATCATTAGGACTTAAGAAAAAAACATGAGTCCTGAAATACCCTTACCTTGTATTCCTGCTTTCTCAAATGATTTCTATCCTTCGGTATAATAAAAATTACTATCTTAGTCACCTATTTAAAAACATTATCAATAGATATAACTTTTCATAAACCTCATTTATAAATAATATTTACATGTATTTTATGTAGTCATTATCTATCATTAATATTGGGTGTGAGTAATCTTGATCGTTTTGAAATAAATTTATAATAGCATTTTCATCATTCGTTATTCTCTAAAATATTACCATTCCTAAAAAATATAAGGTAATATAATTTATTTTTTATAATAAACTATATATTTATAATTTTTTTATATTAGATTTTTATTTATACTTCATGTAGACGAAATTCGTGATAAACAAGTTTCATAGACATTTAACAAACAAACAATGATATATTAATTAATGTGTTTAATATTAATTTTTTCATTAAAAAATGAAATAAAAAACTATTTACTTATTTATATAATATATAATCAATAATTATGTTCTCATAGTCATCCATGATATTATTCTATAGCATTGTTCATGTAGGTTGTTAGACCGATGCAGACACAAACATACCATAATTAATGGATGATTATGACTATCAAAGTTGTTTATTTTGACATAATATTGTTATTAAAGAATCAAAATGATATTATTTATATAATGTTAGTTGTTCAATTATATTTTAATTGGTTTTAATAAGTAATAAGTAAACTATATGAAAAATAGATATGTTACAGCATGGAGGTGGTTGTCCTCTCCCAACACACAAATTACAGTTTCATTTTTATTAACAGAAAAGGGAAATGTGGTTAATAGATAATATATTAACATAATATAATTTATTATAAAAGAAATATTGAATTAATTATATTTTAATTATAAAATTATATTTTTAAGGAAATATATAAATGAAATAAGTTTAGGAAAAGAAAGTACTCACTTTGAGAAATTTTGCTTCCCCTTATAAGACTCCTTAGAAATGGAGATCATAAGAAAATATTTTATAGATTAAGTCTAAATGAAAAGAAATAGGGTTATAAAATAATTATAACTTCATTGTTTTTAGTTGAAAGAGAATTATTTTAGTTGTCTTTATGGGTGGTAAGAGACCCCATTTATAAGCGGTTAGAATGACATTTTTTTAAATATTTCAACTTAATATAAAGTGAGCACATTTTTCCTAGATATATTGGCTAAAAATGGGAAATAATTGAGCGAGGAATGATATAAGGTTTATAATTTATAAAACATTCAGTTATAATCATGTTCTTAACATGTTTAAATCTCTTCACTCCAGGATTGATTTCTTTTACTATTTTATATTTTATAGTGATAACTAGTTTTTAACTAAGTAATTTACTATTAATGTATAAAAATAAAATAGAACACTATAAATAATTTTTATATAATTTTTCAAAATATTAAAACCATTTTATTTTAAAAAATTTATTTTTATAAGAAAAATAAATTTTAATATTACTACATGTAACACATAAAAACCCATTTTTAGAAAAAATATTTTTAAGGTAGAAAATTATTTGCATGTAAAAATTATCCATGTATTTGATTATCATGATATAAATTAGTTTATTATAAAACAAAAAATATAATATAGCTTTCAAATAATGACCAAACTAAAGTTTACTGAAATAATACATAATAAAAAGTAAAGAACATAAACAATTTATTTTTTTGGAAAATATAATATATGTTTATAAAATTTTAAATAAAGGTTTTATAAATTTAGAATAGTATTTTGAAAATATATTTTTCAATAATTAAATAAATCTTTTATCAAATAAAATATTTTATAGACTTCTATTTGTTTCTTAATTTTAGGTCATAAAAATTACAACTTTGGTAAAAATTTTATTTTTCACTATTTACCTACAAATCTACTATTTCAGAAAAAATTCCAAAAATTTATACATAAATAATTTTCAAATTATAAATTCACAATTTATTAAATTTTTATCGAATTAAAATTATTATATTTATATATTTATCTTATAAATGAAAATATAATTTATAAATAAAATTGTTTTATTGAAGAATAATGAACTATTTAGGCTTTGAGTGTATGAATTTATAATTTATTACTATCTTTTATCTAATATAGATTTTATTCTTTCTATAATTTTCTTATTTAATATGTTGTATATCATTTTAGTTTAGTGTTTCAAGCAAGACCTGCTACCTACACAATATTTATTAATGGAAAAATATTTGCTAAAATCATAGTTCATTACATTCTACCCCTTTAAAAATTATGTCATCCTCAAAATTATATTAATTGGAAGAAAATAAGTCAGAGTACTCTTCTCTAATAACCCCATCTGGTTCCCATAGATATTCTTTAAACATATGATTCCTCCATAGAAATTTTACTAGATGAGTGTTCATATTAAAAAGTAAATTATCACTTCATTTCAGAATTTTCACTGGTTATTCCTCATACGAATGATCATGTTTCAGTTGCACATATTCTAAGTTTAGTACATGTGAAAGGGCTGGTATGTACTTCAAAAAAAGTGAAAAATGAAACACATCATGTGATTGGGAGACTTGTAGAGATTGTATTAATCAATAAACAATAACCTATACATGATCAAGGATCTTGTAGGGACCAATATACCAAAGGATAAACTTCACTCTCTTCCCAAATATAATGAAATAATTCCAAGAAGATATCTAGAGTAACACATTGTCACCAAATTAAAACTATAGATTTGTAATGACCCAGTGTTTTTTAGAATTTTTTTCCAAAATAAATGTGTGTTGTATTATATTATATATTACTATAAACATACAAAATATAGAGGAATGAACAATTTTTTTTCATTAATAAATACTATTACATTAATTAGAAATGAAACCAATTAAAAATCCAAACATTACAAATGGAGAAAAATATATAATAGAAATTATAAAATAGGAAAATATGGATCGCCTTAATCTACTAGAATCATCACCTCATATAACAACATAATAAAGAATGAGTAAAATACTAGTAAACCAAGAAACATTAATAAAAATGGAAATATAGAACATTGAATTTAATTTATTTGAATAATGAATGAAGGAAAGTAGAGGAATTTATAGGAGGTAATGTGACCATTGTAATAGTAATGTGAGGATTGGAATAGTAACTTGACCATTGGGAATATTGACCTGATCATTGGGAACAATAACTTGAATGTTGGAATAGTAATTTTACCTAAAAATAATAAATTGTGATATAAATAATATTTATCACGGTTAATATAGGTAAATATAAATATAAAAATTCTAATAAATAAATATAATGATTAAGAAACTCAAAGAAATTATAGGAACATTTTTAAACAAATTGTATTTTAAAGTATTTCATTAAAATAAAATATGTATTTTAAAAATTAAAAATAACTATTTTAGATTTTTTTTTCGAAATTATTATCATTTTTTAAAACAATCATGTAAAAATTTTCCAAGGTAGTGTTTTGGTAATTTTCTGAAATACTTCAAATTTCATGTGCATAGTAAAAATACAATTTTTCACATAACTGATGTATCTTAAATAATATTCTTAATGATGTAATAATGAACTAATAAATTATAGAACCTGTGTTTTAGCCATTACATATTTCATTTCATAAAGGAGTATGTAAAATAAATTAAACTTAAATTCAAAATGTAAAAATCAATTTCCAAAACCTAAAGTTATAATTGATCCCTAAAAATAAAAAATTTCATTTCATCCCACATTCTTTTTTATAAACTAATGAATTAATATTATAAAGGGGCCTTAAGTTACTAAAAAATATTTTATATTTATCTTTTCAAAAATTCACTATTACATGTTTTAACCTTGATATATTATTTTTATTCAATATTTTATTTTAAAGTACCCCTCTTCTCAAGTACAAATAACCCCACTCCCTCCTCTTGGAAAACATCTCATACAAAACTTTCCAAATCCTAAAAATTTAAAAAATAAATTCTATGAATCCCCTTATAATAATTTGGGAAATTATAGAGTAATCCAACTCCAAAAGTCAAGGGATTTTTTTGTGTCGTACAAGATAAGCCACACCGAGGATTAAGTATGTTCTGATCAACTTCTATCTCCCTTTTTTGTTTCTTCTTCCTATTATCTTTATTTTTTTCACCAATTCATTCACAACCAAACCTTATAAGAATTATTTTGGCAGTAATTTAACATTATATTAATGATTTTAACCTACTATAAGTACCATATTACTATATATATAAATTTAAAACATCTCTTTCCCGCTCTTCCGACAATGTCCTATCAAAGGTCGGTTAACCACCTATAGAGAAATTTCAATGTAAACACTTATAAAAATCATAATGTGTGGGTATTATTAATTATATATAACATATTAAAATTTTATTTTATGTATTATATTCTTATGGAATTAATTATATTAATGTATAATTATCCTTTAACAAAATAGAGAAACTGAGGCAAAATATGATTTTTTTACGTAAAACAAGATATAAAAATGAATAACTTATAATAGAGGAAATTAATAAATATAATCAAATGAGTATAATTGATAAAATGTTGAAAAATTTAAAATAATTCAATTTTTAACCAATGTTTTACTAAATCTATGTTTGTTATTCTGGGGGTGCAAAAATAATGAAATAAAGCGGGAATTATGGTAAGGGGATTCTCAAACCCAAATCCTTTTCTTTGGTTTATCCCTATTTCCCTACACCATTGGTATGAATAGTACTATAATATTCCTTAAATATCATTTAGTTATTTTTTTTCTTTTTCCTTTCTGAGATATAAATGTTTCCCACTTGATTTTGTGATAAATACAATGATTTTTCAAAATAAATATTCTTTCCAAAATGTAACATCTAGAATTTTTCCAAAAGAATAGACCATTAATTTTTTGTTTAAATTACTTTAAATGTCCCTATTACATATTCCTAAGGGTTTTACGTAGGTATTGGGTGAGTCTAGCACTCTTTTGAATACCAAATTCCTGAGATGGTAAGAGGAAGACTGGGCCATATGGTTAGAGAAAACTATACCAGCCAACCCGCACGGTTTTCCTAAACCATGCGGTTGTTGAAAGTGAGAACCTAGGGGGAAAAAGATTATTTTGTAACTATAATAACTATGGTTCATTAATGGGTGACCACCAAATTTTTTTGGATAGAGCTGTTTCACACGATTTGCACACGGTTAGTCAAACTGTGCACCTAACCATGCGAGGAGTGACCTTATAGTAGTAAATAATGCATGGTTGGAACAATGATTGTCCAAACCATTTCAGAAAACCTTACACTATTTATTTTGGGATGAAATTACCATTCTATAGTTAATTAACTATTTTAACATTCTTTTATTTCATCCCTCTTTATTTTAGAGGGATTTTCCTTCGCCCTCTAGTGCATAACTTCCACCTTCCTCATACATTGGGTTTTGAGCTATCTCACTCCTCCAGTGTCTGATTCCTTCACTATAATAAGAAAAAAAATCCCTCTATAAGATCTTCCTTCCCCAATCATCAATTTAATGGTTCATCTTCCAACCATTTCACTATTTTTTTGTAAAATAATTTTCCCTATTTTTAGGGCGTTTGAAAAATGGTTCAAATTTTTCCATTTTGAGATGAATCAAACCTTAATAAAGGATAAGTAGGGAATTAAAATATCAAGGTAGGTGTTCTAGGCCTTTCCCAATCATTTAATTTCATTTTGAAAGATGATCCATTATTCTTCTCCTTGAATATTTTCGGTGAGGCTTCAAATATGTTAAATAAATTAATTAAAAGGGTTTCTGATGTCCTATGTGACCTCTCCTTATGAAAAAATGCATACATGGGTCTTTGTTTTGGTCATTAGCCACCCATTTGAGTGTTCCCACCTTAATATAAATTCAAAAATTCCATAAATGGTTAATTTCCATGTGTGAGTGCATTTTTATTAAATACCTTAAATTATAAGTTGTAATTGAGATAAATGGTTGGACATGAAATTGGACCTTGATCATTATGCCTCTCACATTACATTTAAATGATAATGATTAATTATATATATTTAAATCAATATTTCTTACATTTAAATGCTTATACTTGTTGTTGTATTCTTATGATTCTTCAATATGCCTTTATTTACACATTTTATTTGACAATTCCTTGGTCTTATGCTTGGATATCATTGCTTGTTGTTATTTCATGTTACCTAGAAAACATGCTTAGAGCCTTGAGATTAAATTTTTTCTTAATTCATTATACCATGTTTTATGCTTTGATTGTTTCATTTTTCTATCTTGTTAGAATGAGTTCATTCTACGCCTTTAATGACAAGTGAATATATATGTTATCCCTTGTGATATGTCTTGTTAGATATGGATCGCTATCCATGGTCTAAGAGAGAACATGGGTCCCAACTTTAGGATTCCATGGATGAACTCCCAATGCTTGGTTGCAACTACTCAACATGCCAAGAGTGATACTTTGGCATTCCATGTATGGGTTCTTCAGGTGGTTTACTTATACTCATGAGTGACATCGGTTCCCTAGGGGAGAAAATGAGGTTGAAATCATGGGATAGATAGATACCCCATGCCTCGAGTGATACCCATCCCCCTATGTTAGATACTTGGTATAGACTTAGAGTAACCATGAATTGAGTGATACAAGGTAGAACATATTGGTTTCCTTGGATGGAATTGATGACATAGGTTATATCATATGTTCTTGTAGTGACCATTGAAATTGTTTTAGATCTCCTTTTATAGGCTCAGAAATCCACTGTTGGATTTTACAGATTGATTGATTTTTTGTTTCATATGATGCATTATTAATTATTATTATTATGTCACTTATATGATGACAAGGAAATGTGACCTCCAAGCTAAATCACAATCTTGGGGTATTCTTCTACTTTGGTTGATTCTTTTTAATTGGATTTTGTATACATATTATGACTTTCATAAGTACTCTTATGATACATTTGTCTTAGGCATAAGCTGGTGGTATCATTCGAGTGTCCATTTTGGAACCTAGATAGAGGTTGTTATTATTTATTTCATTTATTTCATTGTATTCAATTATTATGTAACAATATAGTTTATTTATTTCACAAAATTTATTGGATAGGACACCGTTGGTTCCATCGCACTGAGATTATATCTCACACCCTACTCAAGAACCATTTGGTACCTGAGTATATTTCATGATCAAAGGTATAGATAATGGGAATCATGAAGCTCTTAATTCATGAATTATTATAGCTTTAGGATGAAACATGGGGTAGAGGGCTGAGCCTATGCTTGATATGATTATAGTACCAATTTATTTTCTTTTTGTATATTTTTCTAGAGTATAATATATGATTGTTTCCCCAGATTCCTATACACACATTTTGTATAGACACATGAAATCATGATAATCATTTTTTATATATTATTTATATTCAGAATCAAATAGTTGTCTACTTCTCTTGCATGATTTATTACTATTACTATTATGTTGTTTCTACTACTGTATATTTATATTTATTATTATGATATTTATTATCTATTTTTTAACACTATTCTTACTCTAATCTATGAGGGAATAGTGTCCCCATGAACACTATCAAGTACCTCACTACTAATCAGAAGCCCTTGGCATTTGGGTAGTTGTGCTTGAGGTCTTATATCCCACTATCTTGTAGAACTTTTCAATGGAACTCAGGGTAAGATGATACAAATTGGTATTAGAGAACTTTTCCTTTTGTCATATTGATTGGTTTTAGACAAGATACTAAGATATTGGGATTTGGAATCGACCCTACGATTGTACATAACTAACCCATGTTTTTGGGAAACCCAAATTACTTTGGATGAGAAATTGTAGTTATTTATTTTTCCATTTATAATTCATACAACTTAACCATTAGGTGATGCATTCATTTAACAATATTATTATATTGGTATTATGGAAATGTTGACTTTTATTACTTTATCCTGATGAAATGAGGGAGCATGTAAAGAATGAATCATACTAGACCCTATAGGGTTAAATCCTAGGCATTATACCACTCCATATATACTTTTAGCATGTATTTCTTGTTTCTCATTTGATCACTGGTTGTACCATGATTATTGTGCCTTGTGGTTCCTGATGTTTTATAATTAATGAAATGTTCTGATTTTCCTTGAAATTGCGTGTTATAAATTGGATTAAGTGGGAACCCAATTTAAATTTATAAGGTTTATGGGCCCTTATATATTTGAATACTGACTCACCCAATTCAATCACTAAAATAGTTTGAAACATGAATGAACCAAAATGAATACCACCTATTTGAATGAAGTTTTTTCCATATAAATATAAAAAAAATGTGAGACCTGACCCTGACTCAACCCTATATATGGTAAGTAGGCCATGTATTCGTAATAATTTTGTGACCCTTTACTTCTTATCTAAGTCTAGATATCTGAATAGGATAAGGGTTTTTTTGTGTTTCAGGGAGGCTTTGTACCTAACCTTATTTTTCACTTTACTTAATTGCTTTACTTATTTGTTTTAAATCCTTCATAAGGCAAGCACTCGGTAATTGTAGAGATATTCCACCTTGACATTATTTTACTGTACACTAAGAATGTGGTGAAAAACATAATATGGAGGTGGGGGACCCAGATCCACCCATGGTACCTCCTATAGTGCCACATGAGGAACCTCCTACCAATCTTTCATTGGGAGATAATGCTCTGTTCCATGAGATATTTCTTTGGTTCATGTAGTATGTTTAGTATACCCCTTGGTCCTCCCTTACTATGGAAGATCTAACATGAGTCTTCCAATAATAGCATCCTACCCTCTTCTTAGTGGATGTTGGACCTCATGTTGTAGAATAATGGTTAGTGGTAATGGTTTCTATCTTTTACCAACTTACGATGCCTCCAGGGTAGAGGGTCAATCTCGCTACCTACATGTTATGGGACTCTACCAAGTGACGGTGGGATGTCATATCTCAATATGAGAATAACTGTGGTATGGTCTGAGAAGTCATCTATATTCATTTATTTGATTACATTATTCCTCTAACCATGGGAGAGGATAATGACCGAGAGTTCATGCATCTTTAATAGACCACTATGAATGTTCTTGAGTATTTCGCTCCCTTCACTGAGCATTAGTGTTTTTCTCCATCTCTAACAAGTGATGAGTTGATGACTGTGATGAATTTTGAGGATGGGCTTGGTATTGATTCATAGGTGTATACCATCCATTTTATGATCATTACAAAGATAATGAAATATCAGAGAAGATGTCAATGTGATGTAGAGTGATTCAGTTCTGAGATAGGGTGATGGTTCTTAAGGTAGTCAAAAGCATCATTTTGAGGGTTCACATGAGGGAAGTCCCAGCCAAGTGACATCAACTGAGAACTCTATAGTGTGACACCAGCATGGAAGGCCAGGTCATAAGAATCCCCAGTGCATGAGGACCCCGATCGAATGTCGAGCTTGCAGAAGGATGGGTCACCTTCAGCGCTTCTGCTGTTATTTTCCTCAAATGAATAGTGAGAGGGGATCCATATAGAAAACTCTATTTGGTAAATGATCTATGTATCCATGTTAGTTTGATATGTGGTACTCTGCCATCCAATTAGGCCGAGGTGGTAGTGTCCATGACCGAGGTAGTCAGGCCCCTGATCTTCAACATCAACAAAGTGGATCCACTCTGGTTAGTCCAGTATCATCTTGGGGATACTATTCAGGCCATATTTATGTAGTGCAACATATTCGCAAGGAGTATAGTTTAGGGACATCTATAGTTAGTGGTACTATTATAGAGACCTCTAATTTAGTTTATTCCCTTTTCGATATAGGTGCATAGAACACTTTCGTATTCTCTATTGTTATGGAATGACATGGTATTGAAATAGAGTAATTCTATGGTGTTATTTCTATCAACATGCCATTAGGGGTTAGAAAATATGGTATATGCCAGTGTTAGAATTTCCCCATTAAAATAAGTGGGTGTAGTTTCTTCTATAGTTTCTTCATTCTCAAGATGACCGGCTTCGAATTCATTCTTGATATGGAATGACTTGTGCCTTATAATGACAAGGGGATTGATATCACCATTGAGTGTCCTTTACATCACATAGGGTGAAAGATATATAAATAAGAGGAAATGGGATATCCAGGAAGATCGAGACGGACCCAAGAAAATTGGTCTTGGCATAGTGACAACTCAGTTGGCAAGCCTCTTTATAAGTTATCAAGGAATGCGGTTTGTAGAGTTCCCTCACATAGTGGATCATTTTAGGGACATTTTCACTTATGATTTCTCTAGTTTACCTTCTGAGAGAGAAGTTGATTTCACCATAGAACTAGTTATAGGTGCGACACATGTGTCTACTCCTCCGTATAGGATGAAACCTTTAGAGATCCATGAAATCAATAAGGATCATAAAGATCCTAAGGTTTAGGGTTTTATTAGACTCAGCACATCAGCATGGGGTTCACCAGACAATTTTCCACAAAAGTGGGTGGTACACTTCAATTATGTCTGGATTACTAATTATTGAACCTAATTATGGTGAATAATTGGTATCTACTACCTTTGTATTAATTATCTATTTGACCAGACATGATGGGAAACTAATTTATATAATATCAATTTGAGGTCGAGCTACTATTAGGTTCGTGTGAGGCCATCAGATATACCACATAAAATGTTCTGGAGTAGGTACATCTTGTATTAGTATTTGGTTTTGACATTTAGTATGATCAATTCAATGAAAATATTTATGGCTTTGATGAATCTGGTTTTTCACTCATATCGTGACTTCTTTTAGGTCGTCTTAGTAGATAAAACATAGTGTACTCACATACCAGACAAGATCATTCCAACCATATTGAGATCTTTCTGAGTACACTAAGAGAGCACCGACTATATGTGATACTCATAAAATTCCAATTTTGGATAATTAAGGTTCATTTCTTAGGTCATGTCATATCTAAGGTAAAATTATCAGTCATCCCAGAGAAGGTGAGTACTGTGGTTCCCTAGGAGCAACCAAAGAATGAGTTCAATATAAAAAATATAATAGGGATAGCTGGATATTACTTGTGATTAATTTAGGACTTCTCCCACATAAAAAAAACCTCTTAAGATCACGAATAAGATGTTTGGGATGTTCCAATGGTTGGATGCTTATGATATAAATTTTTTGGAGTTAAATGGAAGACTCGCCTCAGTACTAATCCCGATTATTCCAGATCTAATAAGGATCTATACAACATATTTTGATGCATCAGGATTCAGGCTTGGTGATGTTCTAATGTAGGTTGATTGAGTCATGGAATATGGGCCCCACTAGGTGAGGCTACATGAGAGGAATTACCCGATACATGACCTTGAGCTAGAATTAATGGATCATTCTCTATTCCGTTGGATGAATTTCCACTTAGAAGAATGACTACATTTTTACACAAATCATAAAAGTCTCTAATATATTTCCACATGGAAAGATATGAAAATTAGGTAGTGAAGGTGGATTAAATACCTACAATCATTAGATTTTGGGCATTATTATATCCCTAGTAAGGGTAATTCAATTTTTGTTGACTTGAGTTGGAAGACCCAGACACAAGTCATCAAGGATGCTAGTAGGGAGTGGAATATGATGGCTCTATTTTCAATGATGCACTTGGAGGTTCAAGAAAAACATGGGAAAAATGTTTTATTAGCTCTGGAAGTGACCTCCCCCCTTATATAATGGGTTCAAATGATGCATTTTTAGGATTTTGAAGGCCTTTGTTTTGAGGGAGAGCATCACAGGAGATAACCTACCTCCTAGTTGGGTTGTTGATGGTAGTAAAACTCTAATATTCTATGGATGTGTATGTGTAACTTCCAATATGTGGGAATAGATGACAAGGGAATCACATGCTTCTGAATGGGAAGTTCATCTTGGGCTTACCATGATGTACATAGATATATGAAATCAATATTAGTGGAGATGTATGAAGATGTAGATTTCATGTTTCATTACTCAATGCGCTACCTGTTAGTAGGTGAATGTAAAGAACTAGTAACCTATTATACTTTTATAGACTCTACCCGTTACTTAGTGGAAATGGAATGCAATTACCATGGATTTCATGACAGGATTTATGAGACCTCCATAAGGTAGTGATACAGTATGGGTGAAAATTAACAGGCTGCTAAAGGTCACAAACTTTTTACTGATCCAAGAGACCTCCTATATAGATGAATTAGGAAGGTTATAAATTCAATATATAGTGATAATTAATTGTGTTCATCATTCTATCATTTCAGAACGAGATTCTTTTTTCAAATTATGGTTCTAGAAAGGGTTACAAAATGAACTAATTTCACTGGTGATCTTGAGTATTTCATATCACCCTCAGAATGATGGGAAGTATGGACGGACCATACGGGAGTTAGAGGATATTTTGTGGGCATGAAACCTTGGTTTTTCAAGTTCTTGGAAAAATAATATTCTTGTTGTTGTTTTTTCCTACAAAAATAGTTTTAAAGAAACAATTCATATGGCTCCATATGAGGCCCTCTATGACATACCAAGGAATTCACCTTTATTCTTGCATGAGGTAGGTGAGGTAGCTTTACCCAAAGGTATAAACAATTAATTTTTTGTTTATATTCCTTTAAAAATATACATTAATGATTATTAATGGGTTAAAGGAGATATCATGTAAATCTAGGGCTCGTTCATAGCCCAGATCCCTAAAATGGAATGAGGAATACTGGGCCACACAGTTAGAGAAAACCATGCCATCTAGCCCACACGGTTTTCCTAAACTATGTGGTAGCTGACAGTGGGCTCTTGGGGGCCGCATAGTTAGTCTGAAACCATCTAAACCAAGGTACATGACTCTGTGACCACCTACAATTTTTGGATAGAGTAGTTTCTCATGGTTTGCACACAATTAGTCAAATCGTGCGCTTAACCATGAAAGGTTCCCCCTTATAGTAGTGAATGATACACGATTGGTGCATATTTTGTCAAAACCATGCACAATGTATTTGTGGGTAAAATTACCTTTTTAACCTTAATGAATTGTTTTAACCTTACTTTATTTCCTCCTCTCTCCATTCTAGTGGGATTTTCATCCTACCCTTGGGGCATGGATTCCTCCTCCCTCATCCATGGGGTTCTGAACTACCTCACTCCTCCAATGTCTGATTCCATCACCATCAAAAGCAATAAATATCCCTCAATAAGATCTTACTTCTACAATCATATATTTCATGGTTCATCTTCCTCCTTATGTTTTATTTTTTCGTGATGAGTTTTTCACTATTTTCATTGAGTTCGACAAGTAATTCAATTTTTTCTATTTTAGGTCGAATCATGCCGTGATAATGGATGATTGGAGTATTACTACATTGAGTATGTTGGTATTAGTATTTACCACTCTTTTTGTCGTATATTAAATGACACTCCATTGTGCCACTCACCAGACCCTTTCCAAGAGGCATGAAATTAGTTAAATAAATTAATTAAAAGGGTTTCTCATTTCCTATATGACTGGTCCTGACCAAGAAACCCTTCTATGGGTTGTTCTCTTTGTCATTGTCTACCCCTTTGGATGTTCCCACTTTAATGGACATTCTCCCATTCCATAAATGGTTAATTCCCATGTGTGAGTGAATTTTGATTAAATTTCTTAAATTATATGTTTTAATTGAGATAAAAGGTTGGCCATGAAATTGGCCCTTCAAATTCCTTCATCACACCTTTCATTTAAATTATACTGTTTAATTAACCATGTTAAAATTCATATTTTTTACATTTAAATTCTTTTGTATGTTTTTGGATTCCTATTCTTCTTACATATTCCTTTCATTACACATTTTCTATGTCAATTAATTGGGATTATTATTTTATTCAATTTCTTGTGCTTATGGCATGTTGCCCAGTGAACATGCAGGGAATATTAAGATTCATTTTGTGCTTAATGAATTGTGCCATGTTTCATGGATGAATTGTATCATTTGGATATCTTGTTATCCTGAGTTATTAAAATTCCTTTAATGAAATATGAATATATATTTTGTTCCTTGTGATGTGTTTGGTTCGATATATCCCACTCGATGTGGGCCAGGAGAGAACATGGGTCCCAGATTAAAGATGCCATGGATGGACTCACAATGCTCAGTTAGAACTAATCAACGTGCCCTAAGAAATAAATTGTAATTAAAAGTACGAGATCTCTAATTGGTTTAATTATACTCATGAATTTCACTGATTTCCTAGGGGAGAAACCAAGGATGGACTCATGGGAAAGATGGATACGCCATGCCACTAGTAATACCTGATCCCTTATGTGAGATACCTAATATGAACTCAGAGTCACAATGTCTTGAGTAATACAAGTGACACCATATGAGTTTCCTTAGATAGACTTGATGACATTGGTTATATAGGATGTTCATGTAACCACCCCTGAGATTCATTTAGATCACCTTAAATGGGATCGAGACTCCATTGTTGGATTTGAAAGATTTATTTATTGATATTCTCATATGATAAATTCTTAATTATTATTATGATATTACTTATATGATGACATAAAAATGAAACCTCTAAGCTGAAGAACAATCTTAGAGTTTTCTTCTACTTTGGTTGATTCTTTTGCATTGGCCCTTATATATATATTATGACTTTAAAAGGTACTCTTATAATACATCTATCTTAGGGTAAAGTAGGTTGTATCATTCGGGTGTCCATTTTGGAAACTAGGCTAAGGTGGTTATTATGTTGTTTGTTTTTCCCCTTAATTCACCTATTATGGCATGATGTTGTTTATTTATTGCATGACATAGATTGGCCTGGCCACTGTTGGTGCTGACCTACTAAGAACATATATCACACCCAATCGGGGTGTCATTTGGTGCCTGAGTGTATTTCATGATCTTATGTATGGATAAAGGGAAACATAAAGATTTTGATGCCTGAATGAATTACATGTAACCTCCCGGATCTGAGTGCCACTCAACAGGTTCTCCGAACATGGTTGGTAACATGACCTCAAGAGAATTTCCACAAACTCCAAAGGCTATCGACTAGCAGTGAGGGCCTAGGTCTCATAGTATGGAATCTATTCCCTAATTTGTCAAAGTGTAATGCAGCAGAACAAAATACAAGCATACAAAAGTGGGAAGAGTAAACAATACCAATGCTGAAATGAACACAGTACTGAAATAAATAATAGACCAGTAGTCTTATATAATGATGCAACATGTCCCTAAGTATAAGAAAGAAGCCAAAATAGGATACAATGCAATATAAAACAATACAATATAAGGTACAGATATGAAAAAACAGAATAAAATAGCTCAGTCAGAACTCAACAACATTAGAAGCCTAAGCTCGGTCCTATGCTCTCATACTACTCTGTAACAATCAAGTACCTGTATAGGGAATCATTACCTTATCTAAACCATCAACAAGATAATATTTTTGGGCCCAAGACATGACCCAAACAGGGTGTGATAAATGAATCCCAATAGGCAACCACCAAAGGTCTGTTCCCAACTGTCAGTGAGTTTGTGCAACAACAGTGTGCAGTAATGAAATGCAGTAAACCAGGAAGTACTAAAAAGTAAACATTCCTAACAGTTTCATTTCCATTTAATTATTATTTAAAAATTTAATATAAATGAATTATAAGTTTCTCAAGACTGAGCCTCATCCGACAATCTCTTATACAGTGCCACAAAAAAACCACAACAAGCTATCTAACAAGTACAATGTAAAACAATACCAAGAATGTGCTTTATCATGGTGGGTATAACATGTGAAATCACTACAGAGAATTTACGAGTAAAACAGAGTCCTCAAACATGCAAAAAATTACCCTCAGGTAAACATAATTGGAACCCTCAGGTGATTTCCCACAAGCATAATGAATATTTCCCTCAGCCGTATGAGGTAATTCCCTCAAGCACAGAAGAAACTACCCACAGGCATAAGAAAAGTTTCCCTCATGCTAAACAAAACACTTTCCCTCCGGCATGAGAAACACTGACCTAAGAATAAATAATCAACATGGTTGAGCCTAACACATAAGCAAGCAATTATATACATTTTCTCTCAAGAAAACTCAAGCATACTAAATCACGACATACCCTTGGGTATCATTGCTGAACGGCTAAACAAGGGAACTCACCCACGGGGTGGCCCTATATCCAAGAAATAATCTCAAAAATAAGTTTATAATTATCATCATATTATCTATGAAATTCTAGATATATTAATTAATCAAGGCCTCAGCCATATGACACCCCAAACATGGGCGCGTAACACAAAAGTACACAAATACCACACGACAGTTGGAATTAAAAATCAGACCACGTACCTTGATCTCCTCTGATTAATATACATGAACGACGCCTCCCAAAACACCTGAGAACGGTGTAGATATATGATAAATGAAAATGTATTCAAAACCAAATAACTGCCCATCAGGAAATAATTGGAAGGAATGGTTCAAGAAGAGTGAAGAACTCACCCACACGGAACAATCGAGACCGTCGGTGAAGGAATCCGAGTTCTGGTGGACGACAGGGAGTTCCTCCAAGCTCCGAACCTCTATCCCATGCTCTTCTAACATCCTAAGCTTCCTCTATCTAAAGAGGAGGCTACTTCCCATTTTAAGAAAAAAAAACTACACGACATGTACTTTTCATTTTTTAACTGTTCCTATGGCGGCTACTTTTCATTGCCGAACTATTCATCTGTCGACATGAGTACACAATGTGTATTCTTGAGTACACGACATGTACTGTCACTCCGTTGGAAGCTACTTCCATAGCCTTACTATTCACATGCCGACTAATTACACAGTGTGTAAATACTAAGTACACGACGTGTAGTCAGTTTTTACACACTTCATCACCGACAGGCCTACATGCCTTGTGTACCCTTCCCACACGGCCAAAGTACATAGTGTGTGGAAGAGTACATAGTGTGTACCCACAAAATTTGGGATTTTCCCCATTTTCCTTAGTTTCTAAAAAACCATAAAAGAAAAAGGAAAATAAGAATCCCGTACCTCAAGAATTAGAACTGGGTTCTAACAAACTTCCCCCATTAAAGTAATTCATCCCCAAATTTCCCCTTTCATTGGTGGTGAAGATAAAGCTCATAAAAAATCTGGCCACTGAGCACGTACTTCAGTCTCCCGCTCCCAAGTTTCATCTTGCACTCGTCCATGTTGCCATAACTCCCATACGAGAAGAACTGACCGGCCTCATAGAACCTTCATGCTCTAATGAACAATACAAATCGGATGCTCCTCAAAGGAGGCATTGAACTAAAGGTCAAACTCAACGGGATGAAAAACATGAGATGAGTCTGAGTGATAATGGTGTAGCTGAGATACATGGAAGGCTTCATGCATGGCTAGGTACCTCTATGGTAACTGCAACTGATAGGCAATCAGCCTAACTCTCTCTAGAATCTTAAATAGTCGCACGTACCTCGGTGAAACTTTACTCTGTCTCCTGATCTACCTGTGTTCAAACCTCGGTGAAACACGCAAGAAAACCTAATCTCTGACAATGAACTCCAAGGGTCATCTACATCAATCAGCATAATATTTTTGACAAGACTTTGCGGTATCCATCTACTTCTATCTCACCTGGACCTGCTCTGAAGTCTCTTGCATGAGATGTGGTCCCAGTAAAGCTACCTCCCATACCTCCAACTAGCACAAAGGTGATCAGCATAACCTACCATATAAAGCCTCATAAGGTTCCATCTCAATAGTTTCTTGAAAACTATTATTGTAGGAAAACTTGACCAGGGGTATGTGCTTCTCCAAAGATCCCCCAAAGTCCAGGATTCATGCATGCAGTATGTCCTCAAGCACCTGTATTGTACACTCTTACTAGCCATCGGTCTGAGGGTGGTAAACTTTGCTCATAAGCAACTGTGTACCTAGTGCCCTCTGGAAAACTCTTCCAGAAATGAGATGTAAAGCGGGAGTCCCTATCCGAAATGATAGAACAAGGGACACCATGAATATGTTCCACCTCTCGGATATACAAATTTCTGAGCTCATCAACACTGAAAGTCTCCTTGATTGGAAAAAAGTGAGCTACCTTAGTATGTCTATCCACAATAACCCAAACGACATCACTTCCTCGAGGGGACCTCGGGAACCCGGTCACAAAATCCATCGCGACATCATCCCATTTCCACTCAAGAATGGGTAACTACTGTAATAGTCCTGCTGGCCTCTGATGCACCCCCTTCACCTACTGACAGGTGGAATATCTCGTAACAAAACTATCTGCCTCTCCTTTCATATTGACCACCAATGCTGACATCTCAAGTCATGGTAAATTTCGGTAACTCCAGGATGTACTTCCTAATATGAGCATGACACTCCTGCATCAGGTCCTCACATATATCCCCAAGAACCCAAACTCGTCCATGAAAATGTATTACCTCATTATTGCCTATCGTCCAACCGGGAGGAGGGTCCTCAATTTTCACTGACTCCCATAGAACTAGGACTTCCGAATCAGATAGTTGTCTCAACCTCACTCTATCCAAGAGGGTAAAAGTCACAGCTAAAGAAGAAAGATAGGCTCACCCTTTACTATCGTGCACATCCAAATGAATCTCAGAGAACAAAGCCATGAGCTTCCACTCACCGCTGGCCTCCTGAACTGCTTGTAACTGAGTCCTCCTACTCAGTGCATCACCAACTGTGTCACCCTTACCAGGTTTATAGGAAAGCTCAAAGTCGAAGGACTAAAGGTATTCAAGCTACCTTCATTGTCTCAAATTCAGGTCATGCTGGGTGAACATGTATTTGATACTTTTGTGGTCCGTTAAAACCACAAAATGTTCTCCCAAGAGATAATGTCTCCAACAGCGTAACACATGAACAACTATAGCCAACTTGAGATCATGCATTGGGGTATTCCTCTCATGTGGCCTCAACTGCCGAGACACGTACGCCACTACTCGATCTCCCTACATCACTTCTCCTAGACCAATACCTGATGCATCATAGTAAACTGTATAGATCTTCCCTTGCGTTGGAAGTATCAGGACTGGTGCTAATGTCAACCTTCCCTTCAGCTCCAGAAAGGCTGTCTCGCAAGCTTCTGTCCAAATGAACTTCACACCCTTCTTCGCCAAACCCGTCAACGATGCTATTAAGCAAGATAAGTCCTATATAAAGTTTCTATAGTAAACAGGAATCCCCAAGAAACTCTGTATCTCAAACACATTCTTATGATTCTCCCAAGAAACTACAGCTCTCACTTTATCTGGTTCTACAACAACTCTTACCTCTGAGATAGTATGACCCTGGAAGTATATCTGGTCCATCCAAAAGTGGAACTTTGAGAGCTTAGCATATAGATGATGCTCTCTCAGTGTACTCAGAACGATCTTAATAAGGGTATCATGGTCGTGTTGAGTGTGAGAGTACACCAAGATACCATCCATGAAAACTACCAAAAAAGAATCCAAATAAGGGTGGAACATAAGATTCATCAGACCCATGAAAACAGCTGGCACGCTCATGAGTCTGAAAAGCATAACCAAGAACTCATATAGACCATATTTTCTATGAAAAGATGTAAGTGATATGTCTAATGGTCTAACCTGTAACTGATGATATTAGGATATCATGTAAATCTTCTAGAACACTTGTGATCCTCTATGTTGATCTAAAAGATCATAAATCCTTGGGAAGGGATATCGGTTCTTGACCTTCAACTGGTTTATCTTCCAATAATCTACACAAAGTCTGAGGGTACTGTCCGCCTTCTTCATAAACAGGACTGGAAAACCCCAAGGAGAAGTACTGGGTGGAATGAATCCCTTTGCTTGCAACTCCTCCAACTGCCTCTTGAGCTCCTGGAAATCTGGTGTAGCAATCCTATAAGGAGGAATGGACATCGTTGCTGCTCCTGGAAATATCTCAATAGAGAAATCCACCTCTCCTCCGGAGGAAGACCTAAAAAGTAATCTGGGAAGACATCACTGAAATGATCAACCACTAGAGGGAAATCCTTCTAAAAAGTTCCCTGGTCATCCAGATACAAACTCGCAATCTGGGCTGTCACACCACTATGACCACGATGCTCAGGTCCAGCTTGGCTCGCCTGGACATCCCATTCACCCTTGTATAGAAACTATCCACCCTCTGGTGACATGAAACTCAGCCTACAACGATAGCAATCTACAAAGGCTCGAAAGGGTACTAACTATTCTATCCTGAGAATAACATCATAGCTCATCATCTCTAAGACATAGAGGTCCCATAGAAAGTGACACCCACTGACCTCTAGGGGGAACTCCCAGCACTGGCACACAACTACCATTCTAATTCCCAATGGAGTGTCTAGCATCATAACATCAGAAGAAGAAGAAACACAGATCCCATGTCTCTACACAACATGCATAGATATAAAGCTATGGGTAGCACCAGTATCAAAAAGCACTAAAGAGAATGCAAAAGAAAATAGAATAGTACCTCTGATAGTGGAAGGTCCGGGATCCTGCTCCTATTGGGTCTGTTGCACTGCATTTTCCTGCCCAGTGCCGCGACCCTGCGACATAGCCTGGCTACCCTGAGCTGACCTGCCCTACTGTCTCTGAGATCCTGGTGTCTGGCTACCACAACCATGACCACCACCTCGGCCTGAACGCCTGGATGTATCCCAATTCCCTAACTGGTAAGAAGCTACTGGCCCTTATCCCGAACGTGGAGTCTTCACAAAACCCCTCTCACTAGCCATTGGTGGAAATTCCCTCCAAAAGTGTTGTAGATGACCCATCTTTCCACAAGCTCGACACTCTACTGGGTCACGTGGACACTGAGGTCTCTTGTGACCCTCTTTACTGTACTAGTATCACATAACCTGGCCACCTGAATAATTCCTCTAGCTATTAATACCACCGTGAGATAAATCCATCTACCCCTTCCTCTTACTGGTAGAAATAGTACCAGAATCTGGCACCGAACCGCCCTAGCCTGCACCACCAGCTTCCCGTAGGTTCCGATCAGTAATCAGTTCTTGGTTCATAATAACATGCACTGTAGGCAACTTGAAAACATTCACCAGTGCTCGGAGGTCATATAGAATACCATCCTCAAATCATCGACCCCTCAACGCCTCATCTCCCACAAGAACAGGTGCGAAGCACTGTAGCTTAGTGAAGCGGGAAGAATATTCCATCACTGATAAGGCGCCCTACAGTAGATTCATGAACTCTTGAGTCTGATCTAACCTCTACATCTCCTGAAAGAAAAAGTCATAGAAGACTGCTTGAAAATCCTTCCATGACATTTCTCTGTGATGCTCAGTCTAGGTGGTAACATCCCACCATCTCTTGGTGGAATCACGCAGCATATAAGTCATGAGCTTGACCCTCCACCCTAGAGGCATCATCAGATGCTCAAAAACAGTCTGCATAGAACCCATCCAAGACTTCTCCACCTGTGGTCCACCATCCACTGAAAACATTGGCGGATGCAATTGCTAGAATATTTGTGTTAGCTCTGCCGTAGATGTGGCAGCCGGTGATGCTCCTTGGAAGGCCTGCATGAACCGCATGATTCCTTCACAGAACTACGCATCAGAACCCTTGTCTGGTATAATGGCTGGTGCTACATCTGGTTCTACTGGAGGATCCATTGGTAGCCCATGGCCTACCATCTCTGGAGTATAATCGTTGCATCTCTCTTGATGAAAAACTCTTGGTCGGCTCGACGACATAACTCTACAAGGTCAAACAAATGCCTTAGATTAAGATTATCAAGGACCAAGAACGGAAAATGTAAGAAGGGAACAAGGAATGCAAAACATTCATGTTTTACAAACAAGACTACACTACGTGTATAATAACTACATGGTGTGTGCCCCCAAGTCTTTCACATAGGCTTGTACATCTTCCAATATTAGTCATGTAACACCCCAAACATAGGGCATGTTGTCCACACACACGATGTGTACTTTAATTTTATTCCCCTTCCTGAGTCATTCTACATAGATTAGCCACACGACTCTCCTTTAAACATGACTACACAACGTGTATAAGATCTACACGGCGTGTACTGGACGAGCTTCCCTGACCCGTGTTGTCCGTTAAATGGCCAGGTACACAACTCAGACTACAAAGCGTGTTCCAAATAGAAACGAAATGTACGACATAAATTCCAACTTCCCGTGTTGTTAGTGACATGGATGACTACTCGGCTAACACTACACGACATGTTACACCCGTACACAGCATGTACACCACCCCGTTTTCCTAGCCCCGTGGCCAAGTCCACACGACCTCTCATCGGTCAAGACTTCACAACGTGACCCTCATGTGCACGATGTTTTTAAGAATAGGTAACATCAAACCATGTTTGTTAGATACATGGCCGGATCCCCAGGTCAAACTACACGGCTTGTTCGTCATTGACACGGCGTGTATAAGCTCATATTTCTCTACCTGTGTTGTTAGTTACACAGTGGACATAGGTCCAACAGAACACGACATGTATATTAACTAGATGACGTGTGCCTTCAATGTTTCAATATCCCATGTTTCTGCATACACGGCCTATGACATGTGTAGAAACTACACGGCGTATACATACAGTACACATCATGTACTGAAAAAATTTGCATTTCTTTCCGAATAGAAGGGTACATGGCATGTATTCGTAGAACCACATACCGTGTTGTTTGCTTTTCCGGACATAAGACCTCAGAAACTACTCCGAAGACCCTTTTTCTTAATTTCTAAGCATCAGTATTCCAAATTATGATCTGTGGGGGGCCATACTCCCCGAAAACCAAAGTTTAGAACCCGACCATCACAACAATAGGTTGGATCATGATCCACTAAATTCTGGTCCAAGAGATCCCATACTTATCAGGAACCAAATTTTAGCCTCCAATAACCCAACCATAACTTGTACTGATCCCCTATTAATTGTAGGTGTATCTAACAAGGTACTTATCACAACAACATGCATTTTATAGCACATCATCTATCACAACAACATTCACTTTCTAATGCACCTACATGGCATGGAAACTATGCAAGGCATGTGATTCTAACACGTGCCTAAATGATGCATGAGATGGCATACCCTGATCTCATCGGGTTGCAACTAAATTGAACCCAAGTATAAAAACATATAAACATCACCCAATAAGTGCATCACCCAACGGTGAAAATCAAATCAAATGTAATAATCATAATTAGAAAATCAAAATTTACTTCATGGAAATCCGGTATTTAACTGTACTTGGGGAAGCTAATCCCGAGCACAGTTATTACCGAATCCCTTGACAATCTATCTCTTTCTATCGTCGCCAAATAATAAAATAAATCAGAGAAAAGAAAAGCCTGTAATACCGCTTTGTAACATCCTGGATCCAGGTGCCACTTAATGGGTGCCCCGAACCGGGTTGGTCACATGACCTCAAGCGCATTTCCCCAAATGCCAGAGGCTGCCTACTAGCAGCTAGGGACTAGGTATGATAGTGGGGAAACTATGCCCTCATTTGTCAAAGTGTACCGCAGTTAAACAAAATACAAGCATACTAAAGAGGGAACAATAAACAATACAAAATCTAAAATGAACACAGTACTGAAAAAAAGAATAGACCAATAGTCATATATAATGATGCAATATGTCCCTAAGTCTAAGAAAGCAGCCAAAACAGGATACACTGAAATATGAAACAATACAATACAAGGGACATATACAACAAAGTAGAATAAAACTGCGCAGTAGGTAGTCAACAACATCACAATCCTAAGCTCGGTCCCACGCTATCCTACTCCTCTACAATAATCAGTTACTTGCATAGGGACTCTTGCCCTCATCTACACATGTAGTAAGATAATTTATTTGGCCCCGGGACATTACCCAAATAGGGTGTGAGACATAAATCGTAGTAGGCAACCACTAAGGGCCCGTTCCCAACTATTAGTGAGTTTGTGCAACAACAGTGTGTAGTAATGAAATGCAGTAAACTAGGAAGTTCTAAAAAGTAAACATTCCTACCAGTTCCATTTCCATTTAATTATTATTTAACAATTCAATATAACTGAATTATAAGTTCCCGAGACTCATCATCAGATGAAAATATCTTATACAGTGCCGCATCAAAAACCACAATAAGATATCTAACAAGTACAAGTTAAAATAATATCAGGCCTCTGCATTAGTTTGGCAGCTATAACATGTGAAATCACCACAATGAATATATGAGAAAAACAGAGTCCTCAAACATGCAAAACCTTAACCTCAGGTAATCATAATCGAAACCCTCATGTGATTACCCACATGCATAACGAATATTTACCTCAGGCGTATGAGATAATGCCCTCAGGCACAAAAGCAACTGCCCACAGGCATAATAAAAGTTTCCCCCAGGCTAAACAAAACACTTTCCCTCAGGCTTGAGAAACACTGCCCTCATGATAAACAAGCAACCAGTCCGATCCCAACACATAATACAACAATTATATAAATTTCTCTCAAGAAAAATCAAGCATGCCAAATCATGGCGTACCCTCGGGTATCTTGGACCAACGAATAAACAATGGAACGCACCCACAGGGTGGAACTGGATCTAAGAAATGATCCCAAACAGCAGTTTATAATTATTATCAGATTATCTATGGAAATATAGATATCTTATTTAATTAAGGCCTCATTCATAATACACCCCAAACATGGGAGCATAACATAATGGTAGACAAAAACCACACGATAATTGGAATTAAACATCAGACCACCTACCTTGATCTCTTCTGATTAATATACGTGAAAGACACCTCCCGAAACACCTAAAAATGGCATAAATATTGGATAAATGAAAGTTCATTCAAACCCAAATAACTTCCCCTCAGGAAAGAATTGGAAGGAAGGGTTCAAGAAGATTGAGGAACTCACCCATGCGGTTCAATCGAGACCATCAGCAAAGGAATCCGAGTTTCTGTGGATGATTGGGAGTTCCTTTAAGATTCGAACCTCTCTCCCATGCTCTTCCAACGTCCTAAGCTTCCTCTATAGGAGGAGGAGGCTAATCCCTGTTTAAAGAGAAAAAAACTACACGGTGTGTACTCTCAAGTACACGACATGTACTTTTCATTTTTTAACTATTCCTCTGGAGGTTAATTTTCATCGCCGAATTGTTCATCTGTCTCCATGAGTACACGACGTGTACTGTCGCTCCACTGGAGGATACTTCCACCGCCTTACTATTCACCTGCCGACTGATTACACGGCGTGTAAATACTACTTACAAGGCATGTAGTCAGTTTTTACACCCTTCATCGCCGACAGGCCTACATGACCTGTGTACCCATCGCACATGGCCAAAGTACATGGCGTGTGGAAGAGTACATGGTGTGTACCCAAAAAAAATTGGAAATTTTCCCCATTTTCCTTATTTTCTCAAAAAACTTAAAGGAAAAAGGAAAATAAGAAACCCGTACCTCAAGAATAAGAACCAGGTTATTACATTACAACTTTAGGATAGATCATGGGGAAGAGGACCAAGACTATGCTCTAGATTCTTGTATAAATAGTTTTTTTATTTTTGTATATTTTTTTGAGGATGTAGGATATGCTTGTACCCCATCTCCCCATACTCAAACTTTTTATAGACACATGAAATTATTCCCATCATTTTTATCTATTATTGACATTCAACTTCTTCATGTTCTTTTCTTTTGTTGCATGGTTTATTACTATTATTGTTGTGATGTTTCCACTACTATTTTTTTATGTTTATGATTAAAATATTTATTATCTATTGATTACTGATATGATTAATTTTATTTATGAGGTCATAGAGTCCCCAAAAACACACCCAAGGCCCTCGCTACTTGTCAAAAGCCTCTGACATTCCAGGAGATGTGCTTGAGGTCCTATATCCCACCGTCTCATGGAACTTTTCAGTGGAACTCAAAGTGGGACACTACAAAAAACACATCTTTGAATCCTCTTGAGTTATTTATTCTTCTCTAAATAATGATTACTCTTATAAGAAATATATTTTACCTTTTTCACTTGGTAACCCGATATTTACTCCTGAAATATTAATTGATAAAATCCTTGTGAAAGCCTTTCCTTTCCATGGGTTATTTTATTACTATGATTGTAATAGGTTCTACGTGGCATGCGTGATTATGTAATTATTATTATGTGATAGGTGGGATCATAATTATATATCCCTCTAATTCATTGGGTAATGTGATGAATCTCATGATATAATTTGTATTATGGGTTAACATGATGCTATATTTTATCAAAACTATTTGTGGTTTTAGAAAAATATGAATTAATGTTTCATTTTTATGCATTTCTGAATTCCATGTTTTTATCACATGATTCAGTCATGATTTTGCTGATGATTCCATGATTATGATAAGATGATGATGATTATGATCACCCATGATATATTGATTCATGTCCCTTATTCATCATCTTATTGGGATTTTATCTCACTGATTCATTAAGGGGATTACATGTACTAAGGATAATGAAATCTTTTAGAACGATAAAGAAGAAGTATTTATATAAATTTATACATTTTTTATGTTCAAGTTTTGTATGATCCTAATTTTTCCAAGGCACTAAACCTTTTGATCCTGAATTTGTATGTCTATTATGTTTTTATATTGAAAATTATGTAACAGTTATGTAAGAAAAATTAGGGTCTCTATAGTTGGTATTATATCATGGTTTATTTAATTTTGGAATTAGGATTATAAAACATTAGAGAAAATAAATGAAAAAGACAAAGAATGTAAAAATATCTTAGAAATGTAGTTTTAGAAAAAAGATTAACGTTGGGATCCCATAAGAAACACCTTTAATGTTAATTTCAAAAAATAAAAAATTATTTATCATTTGTCGGCATATGTTTTTTTCAAACCATTTCTATTTCAGAAAATGGAGGGAACTCGGAGAAACCAGGCGAACAACCCATGTGAGGGACAATACAATGATTCTCTGAATTCCATCCCCAATGCCATGAGTGGTGGAGATCAAAACTTCATGTAAATTATTATCCAGTTGTCTCAGGATGTGAATAATTATCTGAACTAAATGGAATGTATGACCTCACCCAAGAAGAAGAAATGATCTGTTGATTCCTTTATATTGAAATTACCTTTGATGTTTAGTGTAACTTCTTATCTACTTATCTTGGAAAATAAGGTTAACTCAATAGAGAAGATCTTTTCTATGATCCACTGTTATTAGAAGGAGAACATGACCCAGGAAATCTATCATTTATATGGAGAGGCCGATAAATGGTGGACATTAATTAAGAACACTAATTCAAAGGACGAAATAGATGAGATGGAATGGGAATAATTTATGAAAATATTTCATAATAAGTATTTACCTTAAACTCATCAAATAGAGATGAAGAGAGAATCTGTAAATCTGATGAAAAAGTAATTTGATTCTATCAATACTTATGAGGAAAATATAAAAAGGATTTCAAGATACACCATGGGTTTTGTTATTAACAATGATAAAAAATAGATATATTATTTATTGGTTTAAAAGAACACCTTCAAAATTCTTTGGAAATATTATACATTGTGAGTTATGTAGAAGTGGGTTGATGTGATCTCAAAGTAGAGATGGAGTTCAAAGACTAGTTATAAGAAGAGAATAATTGAGTTTCAGGATTATGAGTCAAATGAAATGTTTTAAAGATGATCCAACTACCCACATGTCAAAAATAAGGGAAGAAATATCATGGGAATTGTCTCAAAAAGATAATAGAAATACATAAATTATGGGAGAGAAGGCCACCAAGATTAGAAATGTTGAAGAGACATGAAGGAGCTATCCAACATGATGTAGGAAATAAAAAAACCTTCTAATGCACTATCCATGGTTCAATGCTTCAATAGTAAGGAGAAATGGAACTATGAAAGGTAGTTCACTATACCACAGGTCCATGAGGGTAATTAGAATTGACAACCACCTAAGTTAATGGATCAAGTGAAAGATTATTCAATCACTACTACTGAAGTGGAGTATGAAAATGAAGCCATATAAAGTACACTTACTATTCACTTAAAAAATGGAAAAAGTTTTATTTTATTTTATTTCTTCATATTCCTTTATTTCCTGAATGTTTTTTTATAATTGTTGAATAGAATCCCGAATACCATTAAGAATAGATATCCATAAAAACACCATGTAGTGAAATAATTTCAACCTAATATTTGGAATATTCTCCTATAAGAATCTATGGAAAAATTCTTCTCATAATACTTCCCTTGGTGGAATTCAATGCTACACTGGGCATGGATTGACACTCATTATATAGATTACACATTAACTCTCAGGAAAATTAGACCTCTTTTCATATTTTGAACCATCCAGTGATCCTCTACAAATGGAAGAAAGATCAAGAATATCCTTTGGAAAATACGTCAATGGTGTGGGTGTTGATACCCTTTGAAGAATAATACCTTTCCCAGATGGTTGATTCAAAGGAAGGTGTCAACCTAGAAAAAATCCACATTGTTAGGGAATACAATTTTTTATTTCCTATAGAGTTATGTAAACTTCCTCCACACCATGAGGCAGTGTTCTCAATAGAGATCATACTCAGAGCTACTCCAATATCAAAATTACCCTATTGTAAGGACTCAGTTGAACTGGAGGATTTAAAGAATCTGTTGCAAGATTATTTGGAAAAAGGGTTCATATATCCTAGCGTATCACCTTGGGGTGCAAAAATTCCATTTTTAAATAAAAACAATGGATCAATGTGGTTGTGTATCTATTACTAGGAGCTCAAAATGATCACCATAATAAAATGTATCCTCTTACAAGGATTGATGACTTGTTCCATCAATGAATAGGAGATTAATACTTCTCAAAGGTGGGTCTACTTTCTAAATACCATCAACTGAAGGCGAAGAAGGAAGATATTTAGAAGAATGCTTTCAGAAAAAAGGGATGGGCACTATTATTTCATAGTGATGCCCTTCTGACTTACTAATTCCCCTCAAATCTTCATGGATGTGATGAATTGATCCTTTAAAGAGTATCACGAAATTTTCGGGTATTATTTACTGATGATATTATCATATAAACTAAAAGTAAGGAGCAATATTAAGAGCATTGAAGGATTGTGCCGAAAACACTATAGAAGGAGAAAATGTATTCTATGTTTAGAAAGTGTGACTTTTGGATGCTCTGTGTTTAATTATTGGGGAATATAAACATAATTGGGGGAATTTATGTAGACCCTTTAAAGACAAAGACAACTGAGGAATAGACCCGACCCACTAGTTTCATGGAAATATACAATTTTCATGGATTAGTTGGGTACTACCAACATTTTTTGAGGATTTTCTCATATTTGTCTAGCATTATAACTAAATTAACATATAAAGGGATATTGTATTTATGGAAAAAATCATGTGAGGAAATATTTAAGGAGCTCAAGAAGAAGATAATCACTACGCCTTTACTCACACTAACAACAAATAGAGACAAATTTATGATATAAAAACATTCTTTGAAGAAAGACTTGGGTTTCATACTCATTAATAATGATAAAGTGATACCCTATGCCTCAAAATAGTTGGGGATCCATAAGAAGAGGTACTCAACACATGATATATAGTTAATATCTATGATCTTTGCTCAAAATATTTTTATTCCCTACCTCTATGATGAAAAGTGAGATGTATAACATGATCACAAGTGTCTAAAGTATATATTCACACAGAAGGAGCTCAAAAAGTGCAAAAGGATCTCAACATGTGGCAAAGAAGATGGTAAGAGCTAATCAAGAACAATGATTTCCCTATTCACTACCATATAGGAAAGGAGAATAAGATAGATGATGCTCTTAGTAGAAAAAACCTACCACTCTATCCATGACGTAGATCTTGAAAGAACCTATCTTGATGGATATTTAATGAATGTATATTGAAATTATAATTGAAGTAAAGAAATCCAAGATTGAACAAATTATTTCCCAACCATCTATACAAGAGAAGATCTAGGAGGCACAAAAGGATGATCTGGAGCAATAAAAGAAGGTGAAAGTTGCAAAGGAAGGGAAGATACAAGAGTTAAACAATAATGGTGATAATTTCATTCAATTTTTAAATAGAATTTGTGTTCCTAAATAACCAAATATAAAGAGGAAGCTATTTGATAATTCAGATAGAGCACCTTTCTATATCCATCATGAAATTACCAAGATATATTGTGATATTCGAGAGATCCTCTGATAGGAAAACATGAAAAATGAGATTGCAGAGTATAACTCAAGGTGTTTGGTATGTTAGAAACTAGAGAGATAAAATTCTAAAGTTAAGATGAAAACGTTACCTATACCCATACAGAAATGGGATAATTTCACTATTGACATTATCACTTGTCTCTCAAACACATCTAATGGAAACAATGTGAAATGGGTTGTGGTGGATCAGCCCACCAAGACTACCCCTTCATTACTATTTAAGAATATTTCTCACATGAAAACAATTCCATTATACATGTGAAGGAAGTTTTGAGGCTTCATGGGGTTCCAAATTCAGTCACCTCTGATCACAATCCAAGGTTCACCTATAAATTATGGAGAAGTAATCAACATGTTTTGAGTACTGAATTCAATTTAAGAACGACCTATCACCCCCAATCTGATGGCCAATATAAATGAATATTTATATTCATTAAGACATTTTATGTTCTCTCTTAATGGAATTCCAATGCGGATAGGATAAACAAATCCATTTGGTTGATTTATCATATAATTAATTCTTCTACTAGATTAGTCAAATGGATCCGTATGAAGATATGTATGGGAAGCAATGTATCACTCAAAATTGTTGGGAATAATTTGGAAAAAAATACTTGGACCTAGACTGGTGAAAGAGAAGACATAAATGGTTCAATCCATCCAAAAACATATAAAAACTACTCAGAGTTTGAAAAATATCTATGCTGACAACAATTTATGGGGCTTGGAGTTTGATGTTAGAGACAATGTTTTACTTTGAATATCACTAGGGAAATGATTCATGTAGTTTTGTAAGAGTGGGAAGCTTATCCCATGGAAAATTATCCCATTTTAGATCCTTGATTGTATATGTGCACTGACTTATCAGCTTGCACTTACACAAAGTATGGCTCATGTTCCTGATATATTCCCTATATCGCACCCAAGTAATTACATATCGAACCCCTCACATGTACTAAATCTAGAGGTTATACAACTAGAAAATGAACTCTCATATGAAGATAATCAAATGAAGATCTTGGATCATAGAGACAATGTTCTATGCAACAAAATAACTCACCTTCTCAAAGTGTTGTGAATGAACGATAAATATAAAAAGGTGACATGGGAAAAAGAGGAAACAATGAAACAAAAGTACCCTCATCTATTCTCAACCAAGAATATAAATTGAAACTTCCGGGATTAAATTTCAAATTGGGGGAATAATGTAACAACCCAATATTTTTTAGTAATATTTGTTTCCTAAATAAATGTATATTATATTATATTATATAATATTATAAAAATAAAAAATATAGAGACATAAAAAAAATATATTTCATTAATAAACACTATTAAATTAATAAAAAATGAAACCAACTAAAATTATGAACATTAAAAATGACAAAATATAAAATAAAAAAAATAAAATGAGAAAATACGGAACACCCAAATCTACTAGAAATATCTCCCCACTTCCAACACTATAAAGAAGAAGAAAAATATTAGGAAACCAAGAAACATTATAGAGAATTGAAATATAGAACCTTGAGAGGAATTGATTTGAATAATTAATTATGTAAAGTAGAGGTATTTATAGGAGGTAATGTGACCACTGAAATATTAATGTGATGTTTGAATAGTAACATGGAAATTGGGAATAGTAACCTGATGTTTGAATAGTAACATAACAATTGGGAATAGTAACCTGACGTTTGGTAATAGTAGCCTTACCGTTGGAATAGAAATTTTACCTCAAAATAATAAAATTTGATTTAAATAATATCATTCATGATCAATTTATGTAAATATAAATATTGTAATTCAAAAAAATTAATATCATGAATAAGAAACTCAATAGAAATATAGAAATATTTTTAATAAACTAAATTTTAAAGTATTTCGTAAAAATAATTATTTTTATATTAAAAAATTAAAGAAAATATGTTTAAATTTTATTTTTTAAAATGAATATAATTTTTGAAATTAGAACATCAAAATTTTACAAGGGTGATTTTGTGGTATTCTTCAAAAATACTGCAATTTTAGGGTGAATAGTAAAAATACATTTTTTTAACCTAACGAATGTAAATTATAATAAATAATTAATGACATAATAATTAAATAATAATATCTAGAATTTGTGGTTCATCCATGAGATAATTTATTTCATAAATCATGCATTAAAATAAAATAAACTTAAATTCCAAACCTAAAAATCACATTCCTAAATCTATAGTTAAAAGTGATCCCTTAAAATAACAAATTTTATTTCTTTCCACTTTCCTTTTTAATAAACTAAGGAATTCTAATTATAAAGGGGATTTAAATTCTCAAAATAGTTATATTATTTTTATATATGATTTATATTGTTAGAAATTTACTATTACATTTTTTACCTTTGATATAATATTTTATTCAATATTTTATTCCAACAATACCCCTATCCTCATGTAAAAATAACCCCACTCTCGATAAGGAAGTTGGGAGATTTTTATGTTTTGTAGATAGTATATCTAAATGGGGTACCACATACTATAGTTTCAAATAGTGACTCAGGATTTACTTTGTGTTTTTGAAAGGTCTTACAAAAGGCTCTTGGTATAAACGTTTTATGGAGTATGACATTCCAATCACAAATAGATGGTAGTTGAAGAATACTAAATTGGTACATGATGATATTATATAAGCATGGATCTTAGACTTTGGAGGATCTTGGTACAAGAACCTATCTTTCGTGGAGTTTTCCTATTACAACATTTATCAGCCAACGATACTTATGGAACCATATATAGATCTTTATGTTTGGTCTTGAATATCTTATATATTCTGGGTAGAGGTTGGTGATTCAGAATTATTGGGATTGAGTCTCATATAAGATACTTCACAATACGGTTAGCTGATTTGGAAACGTATGTCTAAAAGTTAGAGTATATTGAAGTCATATGATGACAGATGTCGATGAACCATAGTGTTTACAGAGGGTGATCATGTATTCCTTCATATGACACCTAGATTGGGTCACCAGAGGATATAGAGATATAGAAAGTTGGTGCGCAGGTTCATTATACCATTTTAGGTTGTAGAGAGAATTGGGCTGGTTACATATCAATTGGATCTTCTATAGAGATTTAGTGTTATGCCTGTTGTTTCCATGTGTCACAACTTCGAAAGTAACACCCCGACCTTTCTCATGTGATCGAGGTGGATGATGTTGAGATTGAGATATATTCATCCTTTTAGGATCATCTTATATCTGTGTTAGATCATAGTGATAATGTATTTTTGGGAAAGAATGTACTGATAGTTCGTGTATTGTGGAAACATGGGTTTGTGCAAGAGGAAATAAGGGAAACGAAAGCAGATATGTGAGCTCAGTGGCCCGATATTTTTTGATTCAGAATCATAGAGATTCTTGGGAGACACAATCAAGGATGAGCTATTATAAGGTGGGGAGATTTTAAGATCCTGAGATTTTCTATAGTTATCTCAGTCTCCATTATATGTACTTTATTGCCTTTGTTTTAGTACGCTATATTTGGGTTTTACCTTGGGATATGTTTGTGTGGAAATTTTGAGAAAAATATAAGAAGTAGGGAAGTTCATATTTTTCCCTAACCATGCTCCCTAGGCAAACCTAGATAGAGGGGAATTTCAATATTGGTGCATGGTTTATAATCCATGAACCCTATTAGGGCTAACCGTGAACCCTTGTTAAAAAGGAACATAGTTAGGGTAAACTATGCGCCCCTTCCTAGTAAAAATTTCATGATAATTAAATTATCACGAAAGTTAGTTTTAAAAATTCTTGAAATACCATTTCAATCCCAAATCAACACCCATTATATTCCTAATATTCATTCATGATTTCATAGCCTGTTGGATGAATTCAAAGCCCTCCTGACCTCCATTTGTAAGGATTCAAATCCCGAATCGAACATCTGAATGGCTCCTGGTAAGAGGATATCATCCCAGTTTCACTCCCATCCCTCCTCCTTTTCTTTATCTTTGTGTAAGGAATGTTATTCTCTATTTTTTTAGATATATACCATGTCCTGTGAATCTAGAAATAGGATTGTAGATCTAGATCTTGATTTAAGATATCTTTAATTCTTCAATCTGGATTTAGGTTGTAGATCCAGATATTGTTCTATGCTGTTACTCCACTGAATTTTGAGGATTTCCATTGGGAAATTGATCATAAATATATCAAGCTAGGTGGACTATTATTAAAATCTCCTCAACTTGATATCAATTACATGTATTTGATTATTGAATTTCTATATTTTTTTATAAATTATAATTATTAGTTAAATTAATTAATTTAGAAAATTAATTAATTGAGGAAATGAGGATTTTATTGAATAATTGAATTGTAGGATTGGGGATAATTAATTATTAATTAATTATTGGTTGTTGATACAGTGTAATGATTAATTCACTGTTGAATTAATTAACGAACTTTATATGGTTAGTTTTTTGTTATGTTAACTAATGGAAGAGATGTGATTAATTGATTGATGAATTAATCATGAGATATATATCTTCAATTACTTATTGAATTAATTATAGGAAATTGATGTGACTAATTAATTTTTGAATTAATTAAAAGAATTGAATAATTAATTTATGAATTAATTAATGGAAGATTATGATTGTTAATTGTGATAAGGGGATTAATATTAATTAATCTTGGTTGATGTGAAAATGTGAAAACATGGGATATTGAGATGTATGTGATGATGTGATATATTATGATACATGTATATATTGTGTGAAAAATGTGTACAGGACATGGTCTATAGCTTCTGAATCCCATAGTGTAAAATTATGCGATAAACGCGTGTAGGGCATGGTTTTCTACTTCTGAATCCCGTAGTGAAAAATTGCGTGATAAACATGTGTGAGGCATCATATGATAGTTTTGAAGCCTTTAGTGATAAATTGTATGATAAACATGTGCAAGACATTGACTACATATTTCGAATCCTATAGTGATAAATTTCTTGATAAACATGTGTGGGACATGGTTTATTACTTCCAAAGCCCACAGGGTCCTAAGCATGACAACTTGGAGCCAAATTTTTGGTATTCGAATATGGTTCCAATTAGCCATATTAGAAGTTGAAATGAAATGGATAATGAAATACCATTTTTTTAATGAATTAAGAATTAATAATGTGAAAATTTTCAGCCTCCATCACGGGCCAAAGTAGGTATTGAGGTTTGAGTATCCTCAAGAACCCGAAGGTTTATGTGGTGCAATAAATAATAATTGATAATGTGATAATTATTTACTTATACGTTGTTCATATTTATTTATACATATTCATACATTTTTATTGACTGGATATTTTATACATCATTGGTGGTGTCCTACTGAGTTGTACTCACACCCTACCCGGGCTGCCTAATCGGTACCTGAATATATTTCATGGGTGCATGAATGGTTATGGGAAAACTCCCTGTGTTAGATTGTTGGTTTGGGATGGATCTTGGATGAGGGAACCAGATTTGGTTCAGGACCGTCTTGGGAGTTTTCATTTTCTTTATTTTGGGATTTAATTTTCACAATGGATTCATAATTTATCGTGGCATATCTACTATTTAGTTTGATATTATATTAATAGTTTTGTCCATATTATGATACTTGTACTATTCTATTTATTGTTATAGGTTATTCAATTATTGTTTTCTTATTTTTTTCTGGTTTATTAATCTAATAAAAGAGGGTATAATATCCCCTTTATCGATATTAGACCCTCGCTTCTTATTGGTTTCCTCTAGAATATGAGAGGCACACTTGAGGTTATGTGGTGGTCTGGCTCAGGGAACCAGTGCAAGGAACCCAAGTCCAAATGTTACAATATCTAAGGTAATGTACTCATGTTGGTCCCTAAACATAATTTTTTACTTGGTCCCACTTCCTAACATTCATTTTTATACATGATTTTGTGAAATATACCTTATTTTTTACTTCCAAGTATACAATATTCAAATACGACACTTTTCCTCAAATTTAGATCTGGCAGCATTCATGTTTCTTCAAGAAATTTCATCCCATTCTCAGTCATTTGAAAAAACCTATAATTATAAATTTTTCAATACCTACTTTTTTATGTTTTGATTATATCCATAAAATTTTATATCATATTATATAGGGTTCGACTCTTTAATCTATGATCAATGTACATAGTTCCCTTGGAAATTTTCCATGAAAATATACATTATCAAGCTTCTTGATGGAGATTATATTCCTTATTAATGAATGAATATATCAAACATTCACTAAAATATCCAAAATTAAATGGTTTTTTTGATCAATGCATCATCCTTTCTAAAAAATTTGTAAGGGTTTATCATATACATGATAAAACTTTTAAAAATTATGTACTGAAAAATTATTCATGGAGACTGTCTCAAATATGGAAAGGAAGGATGATCATGATTCTAAAATATATGACTATATAGGGATAAAAAAAATTTGTAGAAAAATATCATTAGTTCATTAAACTAGTGTGCTTTTAGTATTGTTTTTCAGTGCACTTATTTTTATCATCACTCATTGTTATTGTTTCCTTTATTATCACAACAAAAAATGGTAGGACTAACCCCCTTTTACTTGTCTGGATTCTTTCCTCTTGATTTGGATCATCCTTGATGATTATATCATTTCCTGTATATACCTCTTCCTTCCATGTGTATAGTAGAACCATAGAATCTACCTAAATCTTTTTTCTGATTATCCTCTTTTGGGATTATATCTCACACATCATTCAACTTAAAATTTTTATTCCCCAAAGAACCACTCAAAAATGTTATACTAGATTCCCAAATATTAGGTAATGAAGATAGAAAAACCAATTCACATAACTTATTATATAATATAAACCCCACCAATGTCATCTAACTTGTGATGGTATTGAATTTTTTTATGTGATCAGAAACAAGATTACATTTCTTCATATTTAGATTGAATAACTATTTCATAAAATACACTTTGTTTATCATTTATGGATTATCATATATATTCACAAGTGATTTCATAAACCCGACCATCATATTCTCCTCTATGATGCTTAATAGAAAATTATTTTACAACATAAGGAACATGACTCCTAGAACATTATGATGTAGTGAATCCTACCCATACTTCTATATCTATATTTGTTTAACACCCAAAAGTGTAACATGCATCATTTTCATATAAAAAAAATCTTGGAACTTCACCCTCTAGTAAATGAAGTCAGATTTATAAAAATGATAGATATTTAACTTTTATTCTACCATATCTATTATTTAATTCAATTAATCTAATATTGGTCTTTTGAACTCAATCAATTGAGTAAGTCATAAGAAAAAATTTAGGAGTTTTAATAAAATACAATTAGAGAAATATGAGTAAAATGGGGAAAAGGAAAGAAGATGAAGAGGAACAAAAATGTGAATATTTATATTTACATGGATTGAAAATAATACCAATGTTTATGGAGAAGAAAAAAAATATATCCTGGGAAAAATTTCAGGGCACACTCATTGAGGACAAAAACCCTAGCTCAAAATGAACTCATAAAGTAATGCAGTGCTACATTACCCACATTTCTATAGTTCAACGTCTGAATAATTTGTAAACTATTCCATTCTAACGATGTTAGTAAATTCCATTTAGATATTATAGCCATGTTAGTAAATTCTATGTTTTTATAGTGCCATATATAATTTCACACTTATAAAATACTCATTGTTGATGTTTTTGGTCTGATCCACTATATTACCTCTAGAATTTGTTATGATGGAATTCAATACATAGACCCTAGGATAGAGGGGTGTTTCCCTATAGATTCCCCAAATACCTCATTAATATGGTAAAACCAAGTCAGTTGTGGTCCGATGTATTGTAGGGGCCACTATAATTTGTCCCAAATTCATCAAATGTATTGGTCTCCATCGTTCCAAAATCCCACTTATCAGGACCCTACTCCATCAATATCCATCTTGGAATGGAAGTGAATATGAGGCTGATCCTTAGATATGACCTCCAATAGGGCATGATTTGTTGACTACCACTAAGGGTTTAAAATATACAAATATGGGAGGAATTTCCTACAATATGTTAAGAATAGATAAAAAATCACCAAGAAATTCTATAACAATAAATAACAAATCCCAATGCATGAAATGACATAAAGTGTTACACCAACTATTAGATATCAAATAAAAAAACATATGATAACGACCAAAAACTCCAAAATCCATGAACAACATCCATTACCTATAAATTACCAACTGAATAACCAGTTTTCTCCTACAAACCACGAAAATTAACACACTCACACACAAATATACATCTCCCTATTTATGTGTGTGTAACTCCCAAACCCAAATAAATCGGTGTGGGATGAAGAATGCCACATGACCTCATAAAATCCTCTCTGAATGTAATAGGTTAATAACTAGAGGTGAAGGCCAATGAAACACCATGGGGAGACTATTCCAGCTATGTTATATGTCTATTACAGTATCATAAATAATTAAAGTAGCAAAAAAGAGAAAGGAAAAATAATTTAAGTAGTGGAACCCCAAGAAGAAGAAATATCATAATCATCCAACACAATAACATAATGGAATAAAATATATGAATTCATATAGTAGAAAAAAGGAATCCCCATAAGTGGTGGATCAATGTAGAAAAGTAACAAAAGAAAAAAATATAAAAGAGGCACAACTACAAAAGATCCCAAAATATTACCTAGTATCACCTCTATCCTAGTCCACCAGCACATATACAACAATATATCATAGGGAACAAAACCTAGGATTGATCCTTGATCAGGAATTATTTATACACAATGATATTTCCATTTAGGATTTGAGAATAAACTGCAGACACCACCAATGGACCCCTATCACAAGTGCAAAAGGTGTATAAAATTGGACAAATCGGTATAAAATAAATATACAAATAAACACACAAAACATTGAGCCATTATGAAATATCTATGTAAAAAAATATAATTTTATCAATGGAAACTCGCTTTATATAATTATTCCATATAGTATAAACCACATCAAATCGCTTTTAGAATAAAATAAAAACTTTATAAATGAATAATGAATGATATAAGATGTATTTCAATAAATCAAGGAACCTGTCCTAATGGAATATAAACATGGCCTTTGGAATAGTATTGTGACTATTAGGAAAAATAAATTTTCCTATAAAATAGTAACTTCACCCATGAAATTATAAATAAAATTTATTCATTATATAAAGAACAAATGATATAATTACATCATTGTGTAAGTAAATAAATGTTTTTAAAATTATTATGTATTTTTTTTGTAAGTCATAATTATTTAAATCCAATTTTATGATTAATTTAATAATTAAAAATAAAATTTATTTTCATTAAATGTATTCATAAACTAATATTATTCTATCTTATTATTTTAAAATAATTTCATGAGAACTTAATTAATTTTTCAAAGTGTTATAAAATACATTATAATTTTAAAATATGCATTTTTGGAGTAAATAATGATTTTAATAAAAAACTAAATTTATCATATTTTTAAAATTATTTTCATAAAATGGATTTCAATTTTAAATTATAAACATAATAAAATGGTAAGGGTGAGTTTTTTTGAGTTTTCTAAAATACTTGAATTTTTGGTGAATTGTAAAATATGATTATTTATGATAAAATATGAATACATGAATAATACCATCTTGTATGATGTATGGATAATGTAATACTAAAATCTAGAACTCCCCTTTATTATTTTATTATATTTAGTGATAATTAAAAATCTATTCATAGTCTTAAACCAAATTAATACACTAATGAATAAAATAAAGAGAAAACACCCCTCTCCTCACCTATAAGTATTACCCCTCAAAAACACTCCCCCTAACACATATCATGCTTTTAGACTTGTCCAAATTATTTGAAATTATCTTCTAAAGCCCATACCCCACTTCTAAGAGCTCTTGGTCTCATAAAAATAGAAAACCATTTTTCGTTAAGGAGGTTTTCAAGGAGAAGGATTCAAGAGGTAAAATCCTATTTCTTTTCCTTTCTTATTCCCTCCTTAAATCCCCTCATTCAAATGGTATGAACACTAATGTTCCTTAAATATAATGGAATATTTTTATGATAATCTAATAATCCATAATCAAACACCATCTCCCTAGTCTTTTATTCTAAAAGTGAAATCGTCATCCATGAGGTGTTAATTTACTGCCTTCGAGGACGAAAAATTTTCATTTTACTTTACCACCATTAAGGATGATCATAAAACCATTATAATGGTTGATTTTTTAAAATTTATGTTATAACTCTTTTTATTTTTTTAACTAAAATATTTAAATAATACTAAATGATAAAACAAACAGAGTTCATTTTGATCTAAAGCCACAAAAAATTAACCCAAATGATTATCATTAACTATTTATCTAATTATGAATCATAATTACATATAAAAATGATATATAAGAACATTTGAACCACTATAATATCATTAATAAAACATAAATTTCAAATATGGATAATTACCCCCACCTTACATGATCTTCCATACATGTATACAAGTGAACTAATCTTGAAAACCACGAAATTAAACACTCCCAAATGATGAAATTAATATCTATAAATCATTGAAAAGCCCATAAATGAACTTAATGAAACTATAATGAATCAAATTAATGTATAAAAGTGTATAGATTTATTAATTAATTAATTTAATTTTATTATCTAGGATATTAAAGTGAATAAATCATTTGGACATATGGGTTGGGGATTCTCCAACCCAACTCTCTTTCTTTGGATTTTCTCTTATTCACTCAATTTTCAGTATGTCTGTTCCTTTATTTTTTTATAAATATAATTTCTTTTTACTTCCCTTTTTTATGGGATATACATGTTTTCAATATGGTTTTATGAAAAATGAAAAAAATTCCAAAATAACTTTAGTTTCTAAAAACACATATTTTACTTCTCATGGGATTGTTTCTGCTTCAATAATGATTGATACCAAGAATCTTATTCGTTTTTTTGGAATATAAAATGTTTATGAATGTATTATTTATGAAATAAAACCCATTCCTTTACTAGGGTTACATTATATCCATGATTGATATACATTCTAAATGGCATGCATGAAAGTTCTTGGTATGTCAACAAGTGAAGACTAAAAGAAAAAAGTATAAGGGGATGATGCAACCATTACCCATACCAAAATGTAAATGGGAAAAAATAAATATATAATTTTCCACCAGACATCCAAATACATCCATCCGAAAAAATATATATGGGTTGTTATGTATCATATAACAATGACTACTCACTTTGTCACAATTAGAGTGGACTCCTCACTGGATCAACTTGAATAGATATACACCAAAGAAGTGGTAAGGTTGTATGGAGTTCTACTATCGATTGTATCTGATCAAGATACTAGATTCACTTTCAAGTTCTAGAAAATTTTACAGCATGCTCTAAACACTAAGATGAACTTCAGTTTGGCTTATCATCCTCAAACCGATGGCCAATCATATCGGACTATTCATACACCAAAAGATATGCTGAGAGCCTGCTCTATAGACTTTAAAGTAGGATAAAACCAACATTTGCCTCTCACTGACTTCTCTTAAAATAATATTTTCCACTAGAGCATCCAAATGGATCCATATAAAGGACTTTATGGGAAAAGAATTAAAAGACTCATGTGATTGGATTAAGTCAGTGAACATAGACTACAAGGACCTAAAATGGTCCAAGAAATGATGTAAAAGGTGAAAACCATTCAGTAGAACATCAAGGAAGATGAAATTAGTTATAAGAGCTATGTAGACAACTTTAGACATGGCATATAGTTTATGGTTAGAGACATGACATTCCACCACATATCTCCATGGAAGAGGATCATGAGATTTGGGGAGAAAGGAAAGTTGAGTCCCAGGTACATCATCACCCCCAAGTTCCTTTATCATGTTAGATATGTAGAATATCGACTGGAACATCCACCTACTATTTCACAAGTACATAATGTCTTCCATGTATCCCTCTTGAGTAAGTACATAATATATCCCTCACATGTATTGAATCCAAAGGTGGTACAATTTGAAAATGATATCTCTTACGAGGAGTGGCAAAAGAAGATCTTAGAGCATAGAGATAAAGTTATACACAACAGGACTACCCACCTGGTCAATGTACTATGGATGATCCATAAGTATGAAGATGCAATATGGGAATGAGAGAAAGTGATGAAGGATAAGTATACTCACTTGTGTTCACTATATTATGTAAAACAAAATTTTGAGGGTGAAATTTCATAAGTGGGGAAGAATGTAACAACCCATAATTTTATCAATCAAACCTCCCTTAATATAATTATGAAATATAGTATCACCACATAAAATCTCTTTGATAACACAATACAAACTTCATAAATGAATAATGAATGAAATAATAGGTATTTCTAGAAATTAAGGAACCTATCCCTATGGAATAGCAACATGACATTTGGAATAGTATTCTGACCATTTGGAATAGTAAATTGGAAAATAGAACAGAAAACTCACCTAAAAATTTATGAATAAAATTTAGGCATCTTATAAAAGGGAAAAATCATATAATTATATAATAGTTTAAGTAAATAAATTTTTTAAAAATTATTAATTAAGCGTTGGTATTTTTATATGTCAGAAACATTTAATTAAAATTTTATGATTAATTTAATAATTTAAAATAAAATGAATTTTGATTAAATTTATTTAACTTAATATTTTTAATTTTATTATCTTAATATAATTTTATTAGACCATAATTAATTTTTCAAATTGTTATAAATTTAGTAATAATTTTATAATCTATATTTTTTGAGTAAATAATGATTTTAATTAAAAATTTAACTACTAATATTTAGAATTTTTTTTTTCATAAAATGGAGTTCATTTTTAAATTCTACATGTCAAGAAATTGTAAGGGTGAATTTTTGGTATTTTTTTAAAATAATTGAATTTCGGTGAATAGTAAAATACGATAATTTAGGATAAAGAGTAAACATGTAATTTACAGAGTCATAGATGATGTATGGATGATTTAATCCCCAAATTTCGAACTATCCTTCATTATTTTAATAAATATAGTGATTATTTTCAAAATATTCATAGTCTTGAGTAAAAATAATAAACTAATGAATAAAATAATGAGAAAACACCCCTCTCATCCCCTATAAATACCACCATCACCATCTATTCTCCTCACACCTCAAAAGATTTTAGACTTGTACATATTCTTCCCAATACTCTTCTCAAGCACCTACCCCACGTTTAGGATCTCCTGGTATCCTAAAAAGACCAAACCCTTTTTCCCTAAGTAGGTTCTCAAGGAGAAGGAATCAATATGTTAAATCCTCTTTCTTTTCTTTTAATTTCTTTTCATGGTCTATTATTCTCGTATTCTCCCCTCAAATACCCTCAACCAAATGGTATGATAAATAAATTACCATAAATATAATATGATTTTTTTATTCTAATGGAATAATCCAAAAATCAAACCCCTTATCCTCCCCCATTTATTCAAAAAATGAAACCGTTATTCATGAGGTGTTAATTTTTTTCCTTTGAGGACGAAAAGTTTTCATTTTACATTACCACCTTCAAGGCCAGGCTTATAAACATTATAGTGGTTGAAACAAAATTTAAAATTATTTTTATAACCCTTTTTATGTTCTATATCTAACATATTTACATAATATTACATGATAAAACAAATCGAGTTTGTTGTGATAAAAAACCGCCAAAATAAACCCAAACAATTATCCTTAACTATTTATATAATGATTAATCCTCATTTCATATAACCAAATGATAAATAATAAGAATTTAACAACTTTAATATCACTAATAAGACATAATTTTTATTCTATATAATTAACCCCTCTTTACATGGTCTTCCATACATGTATACAAGTGAACAGATAATGAAAAAAGAGAAAATGAACACCCCCAAACGATAAAATTATACTTTATAACTCATAAAAAATTCTATAAATTAACTTAATAAAACTATAATGAATAAAATTTATGTATAAAAGTATTTTTAATTAACTAATTTAATTTTATTGTCCAATATATTAACATGAATAAATCACTTGTAGATAAGGTAAGGTGATCCCCAAACCCAACTCACTTTCTTTATGTTTTCTCTCTATCACTCCATTTTCTATATGGATGTTGCTTTTATTTTTCTATAAATACCATTTAATTTTTCATTCCCTTTTCAACTCTAGGATATACATGTTTCCAATCTGGTTTTATGAAAAATGTAATTATCTTTCCGAAAGAACCATTCTTAAAAAAAAACAAATCCTTTACTTCTCACGAGATTGTATCTTCTTCAATAAATATCGATACCAAGCATCATATTCATTTTTTTGAAGCAACAATGTTTATTAATATATAATTTATGAAATAAAACCCATTAATTTACAGGGTTTACTTTATCTCCATGATTTATATACGTTCTAGGTGGCGTGCATGATAATGTAATTATTACTATGTGATGGGTGCAGCCATAATTATATAACATATGTAACTGTTATGATGTGACATGTGTGACATGAATTGCATATAACTATAATTAATTGGGTAATGTGATGAATCTCATATAATGAAGTTAAAAATCAATTAACATGATACAAGATTTTTTCACAACTATGAGTGGTATTTGACAAATAATACATGATGTTTCATATTTATGCATTTCCACATTCCATGAAATTATTAAATATCTTTTTACCATGATTATGTTTATGATCCTTTTATTATAATAAGATTAAGATTTTGATCACCCATGTTTTATGTCTCTTATTCATCCTCTAACATGGGTTTTATCTCACTCATTCTTTTGATGTATATCCTCATGTGAATACTTATACTAAGGAGAATATGGGGGAAAATATGAATCTAGAGAAGAAGAAATCAAATAAATTTTTATATTTAATTATGTAAAAGTTATGTATGGTACTACTTTACCAAGACACTAAAACATTGGATCCTGGTTGTTTAACACTTTTATGTTCTTTATCTTTAAAATGAGGTAATAGATATGTTAGAAAAATAAGGGTCGCTTTAATCTATGCCACAAGAAACACCACAAAATACCTTCTTTGGATCTATGTTAGAACAATAGACTATCATAACCACAATAGTAAGGGACAACCCATAGCCTACACATATCCCATAGGTCAGGACATCGTCAACATCCTAACTAATATAAAGGAATATTGGGAGAAAATATTATATATTAGAACCATTTTGAGGGTTCTTAGAAGGCTAAATAATCCTATCAACTCATCCCAAGGATTAATGGAAGGACATATCATCCTACTGATCTATATCAATGACTTTTGGGAGGTCTAAACATATGAACTAACCTATCCTTATGATTCTGGGGTGGTAACACAAAGAAACACTCATAAATAAATGATATTGTTTAATAAAATGTATCATAAACAATGGAAAATTTCACCACAGAGCATACATCAACTATATTTCCCATACTAGACCAAATCAATCCCAAAATACTCCCACAATTACACTTTACCTAGGTAGATAAACCCTAGTTCATCCTAAAAACCATGTTTAATCACCACTTTAATTGAGCCATAACTCATCGCTCTCCTCCAAGGGGTCTATTACATCTATAAATTCCTAACTATTTACTTTAACTTAATTTAAAGAAGTCTCACAGAGTTTCACATGAGCCTTCATGAAAAATGTAACATAAAAATTTATGAAAATATTGTAAAATAGTAAGATAATTCCCACTGTATCTGCGATGAAACCAAAACACCAAGGACAAACTCCAAAAACCAGACCAATACCTCAAAACCCTAAAATCATCCCAAAAATTATACACTAGGGTTTTAAAAAAATAGAAACAATGAAAAGCCAATATAAATAGTAAATTAAGGGTATAATGATGTTATATTTAATGAATGAAGATAATTGTGACAAATTTCATTGAAAATTATGAAGGGAGGAGAAAGAGGTAGCCAAGACCTTCTAAGGGAATCTTCACATAGGTAAAATCCTAAACTAGAGATAGTGGAAGGGTTAGGGAAGGGTTTAAGGGTGTTCCATGGTGAAAAGATAAGGCTACCCATTAGAAAAATACCTTTGATGGTTTTATAGTGTGAACACATGGTTCACACCATGAACCACTATAGATAGAATCCCCAAGGGCTCTGCCATGAACTTTAATGGCATAGAAAACACCATCATGCCATGAATGTTTTCCTTCAATATGTTCTCTTCTACAGGTCCATCATGTTTCTATTGAAACCATTCCCATGACATCTCAACACCTTAAACAGACCAAAAAATTAAAATACATTTGTTTATCCAGAAATTAAATATAAATTCTCCCAAAATCCAAGTGGTGTTACAAACTCCCCCTATGAGGGATTCTTATCCCCTAGAAGAATATTTAGGGTTCTTATCTATGAAAATTAAACTATTATTATTGGATATATTAATCATATTCCCATGTATATATTTTAATCTATACTTTTTGACACAAATCCCAAACAAGGGGAAATTTGTTGCCATTAAACATCATCTCACATTGGTCCAAGATCTGTGATGATCATTCCTCTAACAAAGAATCTACTTTCAATTTTACATCATCTCTATCAATCACATGTGTGGGGTATGACTCAGACTTATAGAGCTATGAAACATGAAGTATATCATGTATACCTAAATTTCATAGAGGAAGATCCAAATGGTAATCCACCATCCCGACCTGTTCTACATTCATAGTTGGACTAACAAACCATAATGATAGACTCCTCTATTTCCTCAAATGTTTATGCCCTAACCAAGGCGAGACCCAAAAGAATACCCATTAAACCTTGGATAACACCAAGGGTTATTTAATCTAGTCAGTATATGAATGATTATTACTATGAGCAGAAAACAACCGCTTCCATATAAACTACAAGATAAAACCTTTTAAAAAGTATGTAAAGGTTCATCATCTACAAGATAAAACATTGAAAAATTATGTAAAGAAAAATTATTCAAGAAGGCAGTCTAAAACATGGAATGGAAGGATGATCACGAGTCTAAAATCTAAGACTATATAGGGATACAAAAAATTTATAGAAAAATATCATTATTTTATTCCACTGGTGGGTTTTCAGTGTTGGTTTTTAGTACACTTATATTTATCATCACTCATTCTTATTGTTTCCTTTATTATCACAACAAAAATTGGTTGGACCATCCCCCTTTTACTTGTATTGACTACTTCCTATTGATATGGATCATCCTCGATGATTATCTCATTTCTTGTATATGCCTCTTCTTTCCACGTGAATAGTAGAACCATAGAATATACCTAAATCTATTTCTTGATTATCCTCTTTGGGGATTATATCTCACACATCATTCAACTTAAACTTTTTATTCCCAAAAGAGACACTCAAAAATGTTATACTAGATTCCAATATATTAGGTTATGAAGAGAGAAAAACTAGTTCACATACCTTATTATATAATATAAATCCCTTATGGCAGGGCAAGGGGGAGCTTCATGCGATCAAGGAGTCCATGCACATTCTGGATCTGAAGATTTTACAATGGATTCTAGGGTAGGGAAGGATTCTACCCAGTTTGATATTGCGGGGCACAAGGAAATTTTCCATCTTTGTGCTTTAGGTAAAGGTTTGGTGTGTACGGGTGGGATTCCCCCGAAATACATTGGACCGAATCAAAATTTTGTGGAGGTTGTGAAATTGGAAATGAATACCTCCCTAGACTTTGTTATTCCCTGTCTTGGAAGGATCATAAGGAAGGGTAGGATTTCTCATGTCTCTTCCAACCAAGATGTAGTTGAGGAAAGAATCAATATGTGTAAATTCTCTATCATTGCGAGAGTCTTGTCTCCGAAGGGTGAGAATTCATAGAGGTTTAATGATCTTTTTGAGAGAATAGCTGCAGTCTGGGTCTTTTGGGACTGGCGAATGACTACTATGGGAAGAGGATACATCCATATTAACTTCCCATGTTATGAGATAAAAAGGCGTGCCTGATGCTTTGGTGCTATCAACATAAAACCTGGAGTACGTAGGATACAAGAGTGGGATCGAAATGTTGAGCCGCTGAATGTGAGAAACACTCATACACAGATTTGAATCTAGACTTTCAGGCATAATTGACTATATTGGCACCCTATAATTCTGTGGGACATCACTTCATCCATTAGAAATCCCCTTAGAATTGATAACCAAATATACAATCCTAGGTTTGGACATTATGCTCGTGTACTGGTGGAATTCAACATGGCCTACACATTAGTGGAGAAGGTTGTTCTCACCACCAGGGATGATAGTTTCAAACTGGAAATTATGTATGAAAATAAACTCATGTTTTTAAGGAGTGCAATGTTTTTGGTCATGTGGACCTTGAATGTAATAAATCCAAAGTTTTCACAATATGCAATATCAAAGGGCATGACAGTTAATAATGCTGGAGGGCTAGTACTAAAGGCAAGGGGAAAACCAAAAATAATGCGACTATAGGCCTCTCCACTAGGGAGGACCCTCAGTCCATGGGAGCTACTAACCCATCTCTTGATGCTGATGAAGCACTTACGATGGAACCAGATGTGGCAACAATTGTTGGCATGGTTGAAATTGAGGAGGATACAATGGATTTCAATGTTCCTCAAGTTGATACACATATGAAGATGATGCATATGGATGCCTTTTTCTAGAGAGAGTGTGCAGAAAGGGATACCAGTGGTGTCACTAATCCCTCTATACTGGACATGGTTGTGTGTTCTGGTAATGCTAGTGTTGACTTGGATATGTCTATGGATGTGCAAGTTGGCTAGTGCAATGTTCAGGATTCAAATAATGGTTGTGCAGGCGACCAAACTGTTTAGTGCTCCACTCAAGACTCACCCAATGTTTTCCCACAACAAGCAAATTCCGGGGGAGGTGGAGGAAGGGGTATTTCTTGGAGATGGCCCTGCTCACAGTATGAGTGTACATATGTCTCATCAGACCACTCCAAATTTCCCACAGGAGAAGGGGCCCTTCCATTCTGTTCCTAGGAAGGTGGAGAAGTAGGTACCTAAATATTAACATATTGGTGGAATGGATCCAGCCTCTCCAACTCCATAGGAGAATTATCCTACCTCACGGGTTATCTCATGGGAATTGACACTTGTGATGGTGGAGGAGATAGTGAATGGAGACACCCAGACTGATGGCATGAAGCATGTTATGGCTTAAATAGAGGATGGTCCTACTGATGTGATGGAGTATGGGATTAATGATCCATTCCAGCAGGTCCCTTTTGAAAAAACTGCAAGGAGGAGAACACATCAGGGCTCTCCCATGGGCATTGATCAATCTTCTAATAAATTTACTCCAATTAGAAGATGATAATGGACTAATTTTAGTGAAGACTGTGAAATCTCTAAGACTCCCTATGAGGCTGAGAAATCAGGAAAGTGGAAAGGAAAGGGATAGGGTAAAAAGAGAAAAGTAGAAACAGTACAGAAAGAGGGGCCTCAAAGGAGGGGAAAATCGTCCATCAAATTAAGATCCTTATTTTGAATTATCAGGGGCTTATGAACACTCCCACGGTCAAGGCCCTGAGATATTTTATTATGACCAATAAAACATTTATGGTTGCAATTTCCAAACCCAAAAATGAAGTTTTAAAATTGGAAAGCCTTTAGATGGGACTCCCTTGGTTACTCTTTTGTTTCCCAAAATTCAAGTGATAGTGGGGCTGAGTCACTTTGGGTTCTCAAACACAATATTATTCGAATTCAATCAATGACCAAGATGAACCATGTTGTTTTATTGGATATTGGATTTCAGGGAGCTATCATCTCTCTCTCATTTTTTATGCCTCAGACTTCTATATTAAAATAAGGGTTCTCTAGAAGGATCTTGAGTCTATTTCTGACCGGTTGGCTAAGAGTTGGGGGGTATTACGTGACATCAACACTGTCTTCAAGCATGATGAGAAGACTGGTACTCACTTCAACAAACTGGATGCAAATGAATTTGTAGTGTGTATTGACAAATGTAATCTTTCTGAAGTCCAAATTGTTGGAAAAGACCAGACATGGTGTAGGTACACTTTTAATGGGTGCCAAGCCAGTAAATTGGATAGGTGCTTTGTTCAAATAAATGACAGGAATGATGCTATCACCACTTCTAGTCTCACCTTTCCCAAATTCCACTCTGATCATAATCTGATCCTTGTGGATATTGTTGTTGGTTGAACGTGGTTATTTCCTCTTCCTTTCAGGTTCAACAATGTATGGCTTGTAGTTCCTGGATGTAGGGAGGTCATCCTTAAGGCTTGGGAGACTGAAGCAATCAACATCCCTCTTACAATAACGATCAACAAGATGAAAAACACTAAAAATGCTCAAAGACTAGAAGAAATCAAATTTCTCCAACCTGGAGCATGAAATCTAGTCTACTAAACAATGACTTCTTCCATGCCAGAATACATGTCAGAATCAGTATATTCCCTCAAGGGATGAAATCCAGGACCTTCCTCATCGTAATAACCTTCTCCTACTTCAGAAACATATTTTTAGGAGCCAATAAAATGTCAAATGGATGCACGATGGAGATAGGAACTCATGGTTTTTTCACTGCTTACATAGAGAAAAGAAGTCCATGAGAGGGGTCTCTGCAATTGATGTAAATGGGTCTCTTTATACATCAGAGATAAAAATTTTAAATGCTGTGGTGAAATACTTTGAAGAGCTGTACTCAAAGAAAGTATTTTATGGCACTTATCTCTTGATGAAAAATATTCAACCAACAATCAGTACACATCAGAACAAGCTTCTTGTGGAAACTCCAACAAAGAGGGAAATAAAATATGCTCTTTTCTGATTAAACATTAATAGTGTGGCTGGACAGGATGGGTTTACCAATAAATTCTTCCTGTTTTACTGGGATATTGTGCAACATGAGGTTATTAATATTGTATGGGATTTTTCATCCCTACATCCATGCCTTATGGTGCCCATGATTGCATCATTGCTCTACTTCCAAAGAAAGAAAATTCATTGGACATAAAAGTCTTTAGGCCAGTGGCTAATTGAAACCCCATCCTAAAATCATTAGAAATTTATTTGCCTTAAGGCTAGGACACATTATCATCACAAAGATTACATCAAATCAGTTTGGATTTTTCTTAGATTACATATTCAGAATTGCCTTCTCACTTCCTCTAAATGTGTCAATGACATGAGGAAAAATTCGAGGAATGGAAGATTTTCCCTCAAGATGGACATTTCTAAGGCCTTTGACACCTTGAAATAGAGCTTTATTTTTGTAGTTCTCATAAAACATGGATTCTCTAAATTCTTCATCAGACTTGTCAAAACTATTCTACATAATGTGAGACTTTCTATTATTATCAATGGATCACCTAGGGGTTATTTCCAATGCTCTAGGGGAGTCAAACAAAGGGACCTCTTATCTAGACTTGTCTTTGCCCTGGTTGAATATTATTTGAGTGTTTTCTTGAATGATATGGTGAAGGCTAGTCTTTAAAAGAAAATCAAGGTTAGAAGGGATCTCTTCACCCCCTCTCTCCTCCTGTATGCTGATGATATTCTTCTTTTTTGGACAGGCCAACATTGGTACAATATCATTCATTCATAAAATCATTCCTCATTATGGGGATGTTTCTGGAAAGGTGGTAAGCTAGATTAAATCTTTTGTTGTGTTTGGGTATGGAATGATTGTCTCCAAGTAGAATAGAATTCCCAAGAAGATTGGAGTTATGAGAAGTGGCCTTCCTTTTATGTACCTTGGAGTACCGCTTCTTTGGGAAAGGGTGAAAAGATGATATATTAAATCCATATACTCCAAAATTATCAATCAACTGTCTACTTGGAAGTGGAAATCGATCTCTCAAGCAGGATGAATTTTTATTGTGAACTCGGTTATCACATCAATGTTTGTCTATGCTTTCTCGGTTTATTAGTGGCCTCATGACCTTATCAAGGAACTTGAATGTTTTATCAGGATGTTTATATGGACCGGGTGCATACATGAAAATAAACACATCACTGTTTCCTGGAAAGATTTCATCAAACCAACTAAAATGGGGGGCATGGGTGTTAAGGACCTGAAAGGCTTCAATGATGCTCTCATAAGTAAATTCACCTGGAACCTTTTGCCTTCTAATGATGATTCCTTGGATTTTCTTGCACATAGATTCATATAGAAGCTGAATAATGGGTACTCAGCATATGTTTCCCCCTCTATATGGTCTTCCATTAAACATGCTTATATTAGAATCATGTACTTATCCTCTTGGGTAGTTTCCAGCTCATCCAACTTTAATTTATGGACAATGAAGTGGCTGGACAGGCCCATCATAAAATTCTTGGAGATCCCTCTGTAGCTGAAGGATATCTCAATCGCTGACATGCACCGAGGCAGAGCTCTTTGGAATTGTCTGCTAGATCATACTAAGCTGGATATGCAGTGCTATAACTTCATGGATGTTGACACTTTGATCTGGACACCCAACACCTATGGCAGGTTCACATCAACGGAGTATTACAAACACTTATGTGGAAACAATGCGACTTCTCCCTTGTGGTTGCAGAATTTTAAAAAACCTTTCATTCTCTCTTCCAATTACCTGATGCTATAGAGGATTTGGAAAGGCAAGATACCAGTGCAGCAACTCCTGCAGCGAATGTGAATACATTTGGCCTCTTGCTGCTATTTGTGGAGCTAGGTTGAAGAAACAATTCACTATATTTACTTTGCCTGCAATTTCTCTTGTAGATTTTAGGAAAATTTTCAAGAGGTCATTGGGACTCCGTTATAATTGAATAGTATTGATGATTTCATGAACCCAGTCACTATAGCTGGTCAAAGTGAGTAGGTTTTAGAACTTCTTATCACTTATTTTGTGGCGGCCTTTGCTCAGATTTGGAGGGCATGAAATCAGGTTTCTTTTGACAACTACAAGCCCTATTTGAAGGCTGGTCTGACTATTGTTTATAGGGAAGTGTAAGCTGCATCCAAGATACAAACAGGTACAATGAATAATAATATTTCTGATCTTATAACGCTGAAAATGCTTGTGGTGTGTGGCAGGGTCAAGAAACCTTTGATGTTGAAATCTATTATATGGATTCCTCCCATATCATCACATATGAAAGTGAATGTTTATAGTGCGTAATCTAGTACACCAATCCCTAATGGGTTTATTGGGGTGTTTCGTAACCATCAGGGCTTCGTTAAGGGTGGCTTCTATCATTATATCGGAATAGGTTTCTGCGCTTGATGCTGAATTATGGGCTATGATTAAAGCTGTCAACTATGATGTCCACCATGGTTGGAGGCACATATGGGTAGAATCTGGATCAATAACAGTGGTACACATTTTGCGGGCAAGGTCTAGGGATGTTCCTTGGAGGATTATCCCATTGTGGATTGCATGCCCGCGTCTCCTTGAGCGTCTTCAACTGGAAGTCAGTCATGTTTTTAGAGAAGCAAACCAGGTTGTTGATGCTCTATCCAAGATGGAAGTTATGGAGGTTTCCTCATAATGGTCATTTTTCATCCTATAATTTTTCTCACATATTTTTGGCTTGGATGTACATGGTATTATCTATTCCTTCCTTTGTAAACCCCCTTGCGCTAACGCTTTTTTAGTTTTTTTAATTTTTTTGTAAGGTGCGGGAATTTTTCAGATCCTGGACTTGATTTTGTATAATATAAATCCCACCAATGTCAAATAACATGTCCTAGTATTGAATTTGTTGATGTGATCAGAAACGTGATTCTATTTTTTCATATTTAGATTGAATAACTATTTCATAAACTGCACTTTTTTATCATTGATGGATTATCATACATATTCAAAAGTGCTTTCATTAACTCGACCATCATATTCTCCTATATGATGCTGAATAGAAAATTAATTTACAACATAAGGCACACAACTCCTAGAACATTATGATGTAGTGAATCCTACCTAGACTTCTCTATCTCTTTTTATTTAACACACAAATGTGTAATGTGCATCATTTTCATATAATGAAAATCTTGGAACTACACCCTCTAGAAAATTAAGTTAGATTTAAAAAATGATAGATATTCACCTTTCCTTCTTCAATATCTATTGTTTAATTCAATTAACTTAATATTGATCTTTTGAACTCGATCTATGATGTAAGTCATAAGAATAATTTTAGGAGTTCTAATGAAAAATAATTATAGAAATATGAGTAAAATGGTGAAAAGGAAAGAATATGAAGAAGAACAAGAATGTGAGTATTGATATTTATATGGTTTGATAATAATCCCTATATTCATGGAGAAAAAATTGGTAAAATATTCCACTATAATGATGTTCATAAATAAAATATAGATATTATAGTCATGTTCGTAAATTATATATTGTTATAGTTCCATATAGAATTCCACACTTCTACAATACTCATTGTCATTTTTTTCAGTCTGATCTGCTATAATACCTCTAGAATTTGGTATGATGGACTTCAATACATAGACCATAGGATAGAAGGGTGTTTCCCTATATATTCCCCAAATACCTCACTAAGATGGTAAAACCATGTTAGTTATGGTACGATGTATAGTAATGGACACTATAATTTGGCCCAACATCATCAAATGGATTGGTCTCCACCATTACGACATCTAACTTATCATGAACCTACCCCATCAATATCCTTCTGGGAATAGATTTGAATATGAGATTGATCCTTAAATATGACATCCAATAGGGAATGATTTGGTGACTACCACTAAGGGTTTAAAATATACACATATGAGAGGCATTACCTACATCATCCTGAGAATATATAAAAAATCACCAAGAAATTATTTAATAATAAATAACCATTCCCAATGCATGAAATGACATATAGTGTTACAAAAAATATAAAATACCACAAAAAGCTATGATAATGACCAAAAACTCAAAAAATACCATGAAAAACATCAATGGCCTATAAATTACCAACTAAATCACCAATTTTCTCCTACGGACCATGAAAACACACACACACACACATCTCCCTATTTATGTGTGCTTGTAACGCCCTGACCCAAATTAATCAATGTCGGACGAGGAATGAAACTTGACCTCATACACACCTCTACTAATGTAATAAATTTATAACTAGAGGTGAGGGCCAATGGAACACTATGAGGAGTCTATTCCATCTATTTTATATGTCCATTATAGTAGCATAAATAATTAATGTAGTGAAAAAGAGAAAGAAAAAAGAATTTAAGTAGTGGAACCCTAAGAAGAAGCAATATCATCATCATCCAATATAATAACATAATGGAATAAAATATAAAAAGTCATATATTAGAAAAAAGGAATCCCCACAAGTGGTGGGTCAATGTAGAAAATTAATAAAAGAAAAAAAGATAAAAGAGGCACAACTACAAATGATCCCAAAATATAACCTATTATCACCTCTATCCCAGTCCACCAGCACATATACTACAATCTATCATAGGGACCATTAAATTGGATAGATCCTTGATCCGGAATTATTTATACAAACTAATATTTCCATTTAGGATGTGAGAATAAACTCCAGACACCACCAATGGACCCCTATAACAAGCTAAAAAGGTGTATAAAATTGGACAAATCGATATAAAATAAATATAAAAATAAACACTAAAAACATTAAGACATTATGAAATATCTATGTAAAAACCTAGAATTTTATCAAAGGAAACCCCATTTATATAATTATTCCATATTTTATAAACCACTTAAAATCACTTTTATAATGCAATACAAACTTTATAAATGAATAATGAATGAAGTAAAAGGTATTTCTAGAAATCAAGGAACCTATCCTGATGGAATTGAAACACAAATTTGGAATTGTATTTTTCCCATTAGGAAAAATAAATTTTCTAATAGAATAGTAACCTCCCCATGAAATTATAAATAACATTTATGCATTATATAATAAAAAAATGATATAATTATATCATTGTGTAAGTAAATAAATGTTTTAAAAATTACTAAGTGTTTTTATTTTTGTAAGTCATAAATATTTAAATTCAATTTTATGATTAACTTAATAATTCAAAAGAAAATTTAGTTTCATAAAAAGGTATTCATAAATTAACATTATTATGTCTTATTATTTTAAAATTGTTTCATGAGAACTTAATTTATTTTTCAAAGTCTTATAAAATATATTATAATTTTAAAATATCTATATTTTGAGTAAATAATGATTTTAATTAAATACTAAATTTATCATATTTGTTAAATTATTTTCATAAAATGGATTTCATTTTTGAATTATAAAAATCATAAAATTATAAGGGTGAGTTTTTTTGGAGTTTTCTAAAATACATGAATTTTTTGTGAATAGTAAAATATGATAATTTATGATAAAAACTTAATACATGAATAATGGAGTCATATATGATGTATGGATAATGTAATACCAAAATCTATAACTCCCCTTCATTATTTTATTATATTTAGTGATAATTCCCAAACTATTCATAGTCTTAAGGAAAAATAAAAAACTAATGAATAAAATAATGTGAAATCAGCCCTCTCCTACCCTATAAGTACAACCCCTCACAACCACTCCCCCTAGAACCTATCATAATTTGGGACATGTCCCAATTATTTGAAATTATCTTTTCAATCCACATACCCCACTTTCTAGAGCTCTTGGTCTCCTAAAAATACCAAACCCTTTTTCCATAAGGAGGTTCTCAAGGAGAAGGATTCAAGAGGTAAAATCCTATTTCTTTTCCTTTATTATTCTCTCCTCAAATCCCATAATACAAATGGTATGATAACTAATGTACCATAAATATAATGGAATTATTTTTGGATAATGTAATAATCAATAATCAAACACCATCTCCCCTCACTTTTATTCTTGAAATGAAACCATCATCCATGAGGTGTTAATTTATCACCTTCGAGGATGAAAAATTTTTATTTTACTTTACCATCATTAAGTCTGATCATAAAACCATTATAATGGTTGATTTTTTTAAATTTATGTTATAAATATTTTTATTTTTTGTAACTAACATATTTAAATAATACTAAATGATAAAACAAACTGAGTTCGTTGTGATCGAAATCCGCCACAAATTAACCCAAATGATTATCATTAATTATTTATCTAATGGTTCATCCTAATTACATATAAAAAATTATATTTAGGAACATTTGAACTATAATAATATCATTGATAATACATAAATTTAAAATATGGATAATTACCCCCACATTACATGATCTTCCAAACATGTATACTAGTGAACCGATCATGAAAACCAAGAAAATGAACACTCCTGAATGATGAAATTAAACTCTCTAACACATCAAAAATCCCATAAATGAACTCCAAAAAATGATAATGAATAAAATTAACTTATAAAAGGATCTGTATTAATTAATTAATGAATTTAATTTTATTATCCAGGATATTAAAGTGAATAAATCATTTGGACATAAGGTATGGGGATTCTCAAACCCAACTCCCTTTCTTTGAATTTTCTCTTATTCACTCAATTTTGTAGTATGTATGTCCTTTTATTTTTAAATAAATATAATTTCATTCTCCTTCCATTTTCTTTTATAGTATATACATGTTATCAATATGGTTTTATGAATAATGCAAAAAAATTTCCAAAATAACTCAAGTTTCAAATAAAAACATATCTTACTTCTCATGGGATTGTTTCTTCTTCAATAAAGATTGATACCAATAATCTTATTCGTGTTTTGGGGAAATAAAAAGTTTATGAATGTGTTATTTATGAACTGAAACCCATTCATTTACTAGGGTTACTTTATATCACCGATTGATATACGTTCTATATGGAATACATGAAAGTTCTTGGTATGTCAACAAGTGAAGGCTAAAAGAAAAATGTATAATGGTATGATGCAACCATTACCCATACAAACATGTAAATGGGAAAAAATAACTAGGTAATTTTTCACCAGACATCCAAAGGCATCCATTGGAAAAAATTCTATATGGGTTGTTGTGTATCATCTAACAATGAAAACTCCCTTTATCCCAATTCGAGTGCACTTCTCACTAGATCAACTTGAACTGATTTATAGCAAAGAATTTGTAAGGAAGCATGGAGTTATACTATTGATTGTATGTGATTTAGATCCTAGATTCACTTCTATGTTCTAAAATAGTATCCAACATGCGTTAACCACTAAGATGAACTTCATTTTGGCTTATCATCCTCAAATTGATGGCCAATCAGATTGGAATATTCATACACCTAAAGATATTCTAAGAGCATGTTCTATAGACTTAAAAGAAGGATAAGACCAACATATGCCTCTCATTGACTTCTCTTAAAATAATATTTTCTTCTCGGGCATCCAAGTGGATCCATATGAATTAATTTATGGGAAAATATTCAGAACACCAGTGTGCTAGGATAAAGTCGGTGAACATAGGACGAAAAGACCTAAAATGGTCTAAGAGATGATTTAAAATGTGAAACCCATTTAGTAGAACATAAAGGAAGCTGAAATTAGTCATAAGATCTATGCATACAACTTTATACGTGACCTAGAGTTTAATGTTGGAGACATGTCATTCCTCTACATATCTCCATGGAACTGGATTATGATATTTGTGAAGAAAGGAATGTCGAATCCCTGGTACATCGTCTCCCCCAATATCCTTTATCATGTTAGAGTTGTGGACTATCAAATTTAACTTCCACATACCATGTCTCAAGTATATAATGTATTCCATGTATCCTTATTGAGTAAGTATATACTATATCCCACACATGTACTGAATCCTAAGGTGGTACAATTGGAAAGTGATATCTCTTACAAGGAGTGGCTAAAGAAGATCTTGGACCATAGAGATAAAGTTCTACAAAATAAGACTATCCACCTAGTCAAAGTACTATAGTGAAACCATAAGTATGAAGATGCAACATGGGAATGATGTATGTGATGAAGGATAAGTACAGTCACTTTTTTTCACTATATTATGTAAAACAAAATTTTGAGAGTGAAATTTCATAAGGGGGGAAGAATGTAACAACCCATAATTTTATCAATGGAAACTCCCTTAATATAATTATGACATATAGTATAAACTGCATAAAATCACTTTGATAATAGAATATAAACTTCATAAATGAATAATGAATGAAATAATAGGTATTTCTTAGAATTAAGGAACCTATCCCAATGGAATAGCAACATGGAATTTGGAATAGTATTATGACCATTTGGAATAGTAAATTGGAAAATAAAATAGTAATCTCTCCCATGAAATTATAAATAAAATTTAAGCATCTTATAAAAGGGTAGAATCATATAATTATAACATAGTTTAAGTAAATAAATGTTTCTAAAATTATTAATTAAGTGTTGGTATTTTTATAAGTCATAAATATTTAATTATAATTTTATGATTAATTTAATAATTAAAAATAAAATTAATTTCGATAAAATTTATTCATATTTTAATAATTTTTAATGTTATTATCTTAATACAATTTTATGAGATCTTAATTAATTTTTCAAAGTGTTATAAAATCTGTTATAATTTTAAAATCTATATTTTTTGAGTAAATAATGATTTTAATTAAAAATTAAATTTCTAATATTTAGAAACTTATTTTCATAAAATTTAGTTCATTTTTAAGTTCTAAATTTCATGAAATGGTAAGGGTGAATTTTTGGTATTTTTTAAATACATGAATTTTTGGTGAATAGTAAAATACGATAATTTAGGATAAAAATTAAATACGTAATTTATGGAGTCATAAATGATGTATGGATGGTTTAATACCAAAATATCAAACTATCCTTCATTATTTTCATATATTTAGTGATTATTTCAAACTATTCATAGTTTTGTGTGAAAATAATAAACGAATGAATAAAATAATGAGAAAACACCCCTCTCATCCCCTATAAGTACCACACCTCACCACCTATTTTCCTCACACCTCTCAAGATTTTAGACTTGTAAATATTATTCCCAATACTCTTCTCAAGTACCAACCCCACGATTAGGATCTCTTGGTCTCCTAAAAATAACAAACCCTTTTTCCCAAAGGAGGTTCTCAAGGGGAAGGAATCAATATGTTAAATCCTCTTTCTTTTCTTTTAATTTCTTTTCATGTTCTGTTATTTTATTATTCTATCCTAACCTCCCATCATATAAATGGTATGATAAATCCATTACCTTATATATACTTTAATTTTATTTTTCTAATGGAAAAATCCAAAAATCAAACCCCTTCTCCTCCCAATTTTATTCTAATAATGAAACCGTCATTCACGAGGTGTTAATTTTTTTCCTTTGAGGATGAAAAGTTTTTATTTTACATTACCACCTTCATGGATAGGCTTAGAAACATTATAGTGGTTGAAAAAAATTTAAAATTTATTTTATAACCCTTTTATGTTCTACAACTAACATTTTTACATAACACTAAATGGTAAAACATATTGAGTTTGTTGTGATCAAAAACTGCCAAAATTAACCAAAACGATTATCATTAACTATTTATATAATGATTGATCTTTATGACATATAACCAAGTGATAAATAATAAAAATTTATCATCCATAATATCATTAATAATACATAATTTTTATTCTATATAATTACTCCCACTTTAAATGTTCTTCCATACATGTATATAAGTGAACCGATCATGAAAACAATGAAAACGAACACTCCAAAAGGATAAAATTAAACTCTATAACTCACTAAAAACTCCATAAATGAACTTAATAAAACTATAATGAATAAAATTCATGTATAAAAGTTTTTTTAATTAAATAATTTTATTTTATTATCCAATATATTAATGTGAAGAAATCATTTGTAGATAAGATAATGTGATCCCCGAACCCAACTCACTTTCTTTATGTTTTCTCTCTATCACTCCATTTTTTGTATGGATGTTCCTTTTATTTTTCTATGAATACCATTAATTTTTTCCTTCCCTTTTTAATTATAGGATATAAATGTTTCCAATCTGGTTTTATGAAATATGTAATTAGTTTTTTGAAAGAACTATTCTTTCTAAAAAACACATCTTTTACTTCACACGAGATTGTTTCTTCTTCAATCAATATTGATACCAAGCATCAGATTCATTTTTTGGGAGCACCATTGTTTATTAATGTATGATTTATGAAATGAAAAACAATCATTTACATGTGTTACATTATGTCCAAGATTTATATACGTTCTATGTGGCTTGCATTATAATGTAAATGTTATGATACAATGGGTGCACCCAAAATTATATAACATATGTAAATGTTATGATGTAACAGATATTCAAAGAATTACATAGAACTATAATTCATTGGGTAATGTGATGAATATCAGAGGATAAAGTGAAACATCAATTAAAATGAAATTATATTTTTTCAGAATATGTGTGGTATTTGACCAATAAAACATGATGTTTCATATTTATGCATTTCCACATTCCATGAAGTTATCAAATGTTTCTTCTCATGATTATGGTCATGATCCTTTTCTTATAGTATGATTATGATTATGATCACCCATAATTTATGTCTCTTATTCATCATCTTACTTGGGTTTTAGCTAACCCCTTATTTTTATGTATATCCTCAGGTGAATACTATTACTAAGGAGAACACAAGGGAAAATAAGAAGCCATGGAAGGAAAAATTAAATAAATGTTTATATTTTATTATGTAAAATTTATGTATGGTACTAATTTACCTAGACATTAAAACTCTGGATCATGGTTGTGTAGCTGTTTTATGTTCTTTATCTATAAAATGAGGTAATAAATATGTAAGAAAAATAAGGGTCACTATAATCTATGCCACCAAAACACCGAACATACCTTCTTTGGATCTATGTTAGAAGAATATACTATCATAACCACAATATTAATGTACCACCCATTTCCTACACGAATCCCATTGGTCATGAACTCTTTAGCCACCTAACTAATCTAAAGGAATCTATGGAGAAAATATCACATATTAAAATGATTTATAGTGTTATTAGGAGGCCAAAAATTCCAATCAACCGATCCCAAGGATTCTTGGTAGGACATCTCATCCCACTAAACCATATAAAGAATTCTTTGGAGGTCTAAACATATGAACTAACCCATATTGATGATTCTTGGGTGGTAAAAAAAATAAAAACTCATAATGAAATGATATTCTTTAATAAAATATATCATAAACAATGGAAAATTTCACACTAGTGCATACATCAACTATATTTCCCATACTAGACCAAATCAATCTCAAACTTCTCCCACAAAGACACTTTACCTAGGTAGATAAACCCTAGGTCATCCTAAAAACCATGTATAATCACAACATTAATTGAGCCATAACTCATCGCTGCCCTCCAAGGGGTCTATTATAACTATAAAAACACAACTATTTACTTTAACATAATTTAAACAAGTCTCATAGGGTTTCACATGAACCTTTATGAAAAATGTCTACTAAAACATTATGAAAATTTTGTAAAATATTAAGATACTTCTTAGTGAATCAGTGATGATGTCAAGACACCAAGGAAAAACTCGGAAAACTAGACCAATACAACAAAACTCTAAAATCATTGTATATTTTAGTCAATCCTGATTGTTCCACCCATTTTGAAGTCATCGACACTAGGGTTTCATATCATGGTATATTTTGGTCCATCCTAATTATACCACCCACAACAAGGCATGTTATTCTCACATAAAATCCTCCCTCATATATGTTATATCTATAGTTCATCCATTTACATGGAGTGAAAAATTATCATCTATAGACTATCCTATAATAGGATCATATCCCATTGAAAAATATCGCATCACCTGATAATCTAAATCATATTCCTGGATGGCATTTAGTAGACCCGCTAATGAAAAATTAACAATCATGGGAGAACATGTCACTATCCTCTAATCCTTGGATACACATAAATTTCAATCCACTTATATGATCAGAATCTTTGACTTTTCCTCTTATTTCCATATTCCTAGTTCTTATGATTTTATACTAAGGGAATTTACGACAATGTCCCCCTTCTATGGAGAATATTACATCTAAAATTCAATCATATAGAAGTACTTGACCCACTATCTCTATCATAGGTTCATGTATAGATATGAAAAGATATATCATAATAATTTATTGCCATTTTAGATGAAAAACATACTAGAAAATAGATAATAAATCTTACCACTTTAGTTCATGAACCACAATATCTAACTACAAATTATGAGTGGGTTAGTTCTACTCATGGGGTCATAGCTACTGATAACTATAAGAAACTAACCAGTTTAACTACATTAAAATATCCCCCAAACAAACTTTTTAAGTGTTACAATTGTCTATAAAACCAATCCTGGGGTCTGGATGGATCAAAACCATAACAAATTTCTACCTCCTTTTTAACTCCTGGAAGGCCACATCACAGTAATCCAACTCTATGAACTTTACATGCTTCTTAGAAATCTCATTGATAGTATCTTAAGAGTGATAAAATTATTGTATTAATCACTCATAATACCTAGAAAACCTTTGTAAATTTTTTATTTCAAACACATTCCTAGTTTTTGACAAAGAGATAACCACCTCTACCTTCTCCAGGTCAACTGATATTCCCAAATCGCATCACACCTAATGAAATGTATCTATTTAATCCAAAAATGAAGCATCGAGAACTTGGAAAATATAAGACACACTCAAAGTGTTCTTATAATGATCTCAATATGTCTAGTATGTAACTCTAGGGTCTTTTAGTATACCAGGATATCATCAATAATGAAAAAGATAAATAAGTGTATGTAAAGTTGGAAACCTTGACTCTTGAGATACATAAATTCTATCAAATCATTACTTATACTGAATATAATCCGGAGATACTCATACAAAAAAATCTTCTTTTCTAAATTCCATCATTGTTGTATCTTTAACCATGACCTACAACTGATGGTATCTTGATTTTCAATCAATCTTGGAGAACCAATAGGCTCTCCTTAATTGGTCAAATAAATCATCGATACTTGGCATTGGATACCTATTTTTAACCATGAACTTATTTGTTTTCAAGTAATCTACACATAATCTAAGGTTTACTTATTTCTTTTTAGTGAATAGGATTGAATCACCCCAAGGATAAGTGATTGAGTGAATAAATACCTTTGCCTCTAGGGCAACAATTTGCATAGTATCTTTTCTCAACATAGATGGTTATATATGATATAGTTGAATCAATATAGTCTATGTAAGCAATTCAAGTTTTATCTCAAATGTAATTTCAATATCAAGAGGGATTCTTGAAAGAACTTTTTGGAAGAAGTCCTACTAATGGTCCACTAAAGGAGGAAAAATGGTCTGAACCATCACATAGTCTACCATATAAACCATACTCACCACCTATGTTATAATATCCCAAATATGGATAAGTTTTGGTCCTACCTTGCATACCGCCATATTCCACTCCCTAGTAAGAAAGTACTCTTTTACCATAGGATTGGTAAAAGAAAAATATATTTGATAGGAAACTATGTGAGCTAGGAAACATGTCAACCAATCCATGAAAGACATGTCATCAATGTTAGTCATCTCTAAAATCAGAAAACCCCACTGATGTATATAACTTCAACAACAATGATACATTCATAGAAACTCTAAATATAGTTTAACCTCTTCATGAAAGGCGTATAAATCCAAAAAAAAACTGGGGGGGGGGGGACATCCCTAAAAACTCTAATCCAAAAAAAGTTTGTGCATAAATAAATGACTGAAATGATCATATATCAAACAGAGTAGTAGATAATGTCATCCTTACCAAAACCATTCATCTAATAATTGAAGATCTGTCTTCACCATCAACTGGAACCTTATTCAATGCATAAAAAATTTGAGTTGTGGATCCATGGACATGATCCTGGGATCCCTAGATCACTGGAAAAACTATACTCTATGGAGACTATAACTGATGTTCTGCAAGGACTAACCTATTCCATGAACAAACTTCCTGTATATATCCTTGCTACCCAATTGGGGTCTCCATTACAATTATCTCAAATACTATGAATTATGAAAATCTTTTCCCACATATGACATAGATAATATTGAAAAAATCACTACATATGTTCCATTATTTCATAAAAATATCCCTCCTTTGGTTGGATAATACACAAACTACAGTAATTACCATGTATCTCACACTAAAATCATCGGGGTAGAGTCACTCTTGAAGATAGAAAATAAAAACCACTTCCATTTACTAGTATTTTATCACTCCCATAGTTTGACTCCTTAGAAATACTACTACTAACACTAGAATAATCCCCCATAACTCTATATATAAATCCACAACTAAAAGAGGGTGGAAAACCCACTTCACTATCCTTTTTTAATACATTTTAAATAGTATGATCCTTGTGAACACCATTATAATATTAAGTTAGGTGAAAAGTCTAGAATTGATTCCTTACCTCTATAAAAATACTAATTTCAAAACTTCTCAGCCATATAAGACTCAGTACTAGCCGAAAATAGAGATAAATTAATCAACTCCCCAAAACAAATTTCATAGATTTTCACTGAAACAATCCTATACTAGAGTTCCATTAATTCCATATCTATTTATAACCTCATCTCTTTAGGAAGTAATTCCTCAAATAATTGGTCCATAAAAGTATCCCAAATTAGAACCTCATGTATTAGATCCTGGACTACCATTCCCCACCACCTCTTATTAGGTACCTATAACGTAAATGCTTCCAAATTCACCCAATGTTTTTTAGGTTCTACAAAAGATCTAAGATCCCTTCGATGACCTCAATCTTTTCATAGGAATCTTGAGGACCACCCATTTACTAAAAATATAGTGGGTTATACAGATGGAAATCCTAAGGGATATCCACTATTATTGTCTCTCATCGATGGGCACCTCCCCCTACCACCAACATGATATAGAAGATGCCCAGCTGAAGAGGCTTCACTACTTAAACCACAAGTGCAGTATTCAGGGCATGGTCAACCTGATCCTCCTAAATGTTTGGGGGTATAACAAGATCATTCCCTACATTGGTAATGTTATCAGCCAAGTCCATTGTTGGAACCAAAGTACTTCAACGAGGTGAAATTTTCTAAAATCCAAAAAAATTAAAAACCCCCTTAATAACTCATATATTCAAAATAATTAAGAAATTAACAGGTGCATGAATACATAAAAAACCCTAGGTATAATACCCTTGGTCTCCCAAAAACACTTGTAAAAACCCCTTTATAACCAAACCAAGTCCTAAGTCCAAATCACGATACCAATACATTAGTCACAGTCATATATACATAATGAAAAAATAGGCATTCTCAGGTTAAATTAATTAAATGTCACCAATGATATATTTTGGTAAAAAACTAAGTATATTGTTTTTGGAATTTATTTAATTTAATACATTAAATCCAAAGAAATTAGGGATATTACATGAGAACCAATAAGTCTATCCATGATGTATGAACTAACATGCTCTCTCCAATCAAGACAATTGAAAATCCAATAAATCATAACCATACAATGACACCCAATAACATAATGAAACTGAAATATCAAATCCCATAAAATCAATCCCACTACACTAGAAATTTGGAGGTCTGATACAAAATTACTATCTGGACCCATGTTTAGATCCCTTACATTAGTCTCATCCATTATATCTATATTCTATGAAGCACCAAATAATAGGTCAAAAGAAAATGGGCCCTGATATAATTTCTTAATTCCCTGACCCGAATCACCTGGTCGAGGTTGAGGAGTCACACAAGGATTTATGTGTTCCTCCCCAAACACAAGAGTCTCTTTACTAGAAGTGATGGACCAGGTGGAACTATAAGGAGACTATTCCCTCTATACCAGATGTCTATTACAGTAGCACATATGATTAATTTTGTAACAAAGATTAAAAAAAAGAATGTAAATAACAAAACCAAATCAGAAGCAATATTTTTATAATCCATATATAATAACATAATGGAATAAAATATCCAATGTTAAAAAAAATTATTCAAGTTCCCCCACATTAAGTGAACCAATGTAAAATGGAATAAATTATAAAAATTTAAAAGAGCCTCAATAACAAAAGATCCCAATGCATATCTCAGAATTACCAGTTTCCTAGTCCCCCAATACCTACATAGAAATATTCTATAGGGCCCTTTGCGTTGGATAGATCCCTAACCAGGAGTTATGTATGTGGATTTCGATAGTCATGATGAGTGTTAGGATAAACTCATTAGGATACCACCAATGATCCCTTAACATAAGTGAAGTGAGTATAAAAATTTGGACACATCTATAGAAAATAATTACATAACTATAAACAAATAATGGTTTATCTTGTGCTTACCAGGCCTCCATTAACAACGAACCTAACTTATTTAGTTCCATGTGTAAAGGATAGTCTATTGGAACCATAATAGAATGGAACCACCCATGGCCCATTCCTATCCCACATGTCATGACCTGAACAACTCACTGAACCATCTTGAGGAATATGGGGAGGATATCACATACATGCTGACACAAAATGAGGGTTATTCAGAGGTCATATTATCCCACCAACCAATCCTAATGATAATTTGTAGGTTATATCATCCCACTAACCCATCATAAGGATTCTTGGTAGGACGAAACATACACACTAACCCATCCATAGGATTCTTATGAGTCCCATACAGAACTAAGGGTAATGAAACATTTTTCATTAGAAAATATATAAAAAATGAGAGAAAATATCACCCCATTCCATACATCATCTATATTGGAAATACTACCCAAAGTGATACTGAACAGATCCCATAAGGTAAGTTTTCTTGGATGGAAAACCCCTCCATCACCCAGAAAACCAAGTAGAATCTCCACCTTAATTGAGACATAACTCATTGCTCCCCCTCTAAGGGGTTGATTACATCAATATAGACTTAACCTATCCCTTTAATACCACATGAAAATTTAACATAGGGAATCACATGCACCCACATGAAAAATGGTAGATAATAATTTATAAAAATGTCATACAATTATAACAGACTTCCTACCATAGGTGCTATGAAGCCAAAACACCAACAATCACCCCCAAAAAATCTCAAAAAAAACAAAACCCTAAAACTAGCATGAAAATTGAAAATTATGGTTATAGAATAATGGAAATTAGGAAAACCCAAGAGAAACCTATATTTGAGGGTAAAACTATGTTAGATTTAGTGAAAGAAGATCATCAGGATGAATAGTGTTGAAAATGATTAAGGGAGGAGGAAAAGGTATCCAAAACATTCTAAAGGAAGATACCTATAGCCAAATCCCTTGAAAAGGTTATGGGACGGGGGATGGAATGGTTTAAGGGTTTCCCAATGTGAAGATTCAAGGAAAACCATTATAGTAATTCCCATGAGGTTATCATGACATGAACATAAGGTTAATTTATTAAAAACCATAGAAAGAATCCATGATGGTTCTAATATTATTTTTTACAGCATAAGGGAACACATCATGCGATTAATTTATACCTATAACAAGTTTTCAATTTCAGGTCTCTCTCATTACTCTTGAACCAATTCCAATGCCATATTGACACCCTAAATAGTTCAAAAATAGTAATATACACATGTTTTAGATGAAATTAAATAGTAATTAACCTAAAATAAAAGGTAAATTACTATATATTTATGTGGGTGTAAATATAAGTATATATAGTAAGAACATCCCCAAAACCTCTCCTGAAAATATAGACGTGTCATACTAAATCCCAAGTGAATAAATAGAGAAACCAACTCCTTACCAAAACAAAATGAACATTATTCCAAACATCACCAAGGCTTGCTCACCAAGTAAAGAACAAAAATTGGTAACATAATATTCAGGGTATATATATAATAAATGTATCATTCTACCATTTTACCATTGAACTAGTCTCTCTAAACCCTAAAGTCTTGCACCCTGGTTCTCATCCCCTTTATCAGTCATAATGTACATCAATGAATTAAAACCATGACCAAATCATCAAAACCACATCACCATCACGTCCCTATAATCACATAATAAGTCTGAGATCCAATGCAACCCATGTATGTATACATTATACATTATGATGTTATATCACATGAATAAATACCCTTGAAATAACCATAATCCATTTTAGAATAGATACAAGTATATGTTATTAAAATAATCCACCATAGTTGAAATATACATGTATATTTTAACAATGAGCCACTATAGCATGTACGCGAACATAACTAATAACCCCATGACACCATAGTTTGGATATTTCTACAAACATTACTATGTCTAGAGGAGAGAGAGAGGCTGATGGAGTAGTCAGTTATCTAAATCCTAAAAAATCTACAAATTAGGAGAATAGATGGACCCAAGGCCAAATATTGGAATCAATATATCCAACTTAATTGGGTTTTAGAGAATATGAATGGAAATAACATAATTAATAATAAAAATAACAACAATTTTAAGGGAAATTAACCTTTCTAATACTCAAAATACAACTTACGTGCTTCTTGAAAACTTATCAACCATCACTAAGACTAGTAACCCAGTAATTTACAAGCATAGAAGTAATAAGTTTTAACACTATCATTAATAGTTTATTATAAATCAATTTCCAATAATTTTATAACACCCCATCATCAATTTTGGTTTAATATATTAACCATATAAAGAAAATTTACTTTTATTAAACTTTATAATTCCTATTTTCATAACCAATCCCTTTTAAAAATTTACCCAAAATAATCCTTGGTATCCATTTATTATCATATTATAATCATTTATAATGTTCAATAATCATCATTATATTAATTAATTCATCAATTATTACCATCCATGAACTTTTTAATTATGAATCTACTATACCTACTTAAGGAAGGATACATATAATGGTATTAAAGAATTGGTAGTAAGAAGTATATAGTAATAGACACAAAAAATTATTCACAGATCCCAACCTGAGCCAAACTTCCCAAGATCAATCCCAACACATTTACACACCATCCATACTATCCCACAATCAACCACATTAATCCACCACCACAAACAATATTATCATAAACCATCCCTTTCCATATCAACCAACTAACAAATGGGATTCAATTTAAATGCAATAAGGGTTTTAATATTCCAAAATAAATATGGAAAAAATAATTAATATAGAAACAATGTTTTCTAACAAAAAATTATACTTTAATCAATGTATGTAGTATTATTAAAAACATGGTAAAAATGTTATCATCCATTAATAATAATCCCAACAATTATCATCATTATTTACCAACATAATTAATTAATTCATTACAATTATGGTTCTATAATCAAGGAAACCTAATATACCCATAAATAAGAGTAGAAATATTTATCTAAACATTAATTTTAAAGAAAAACATTTTCATGATAATCAGTTCAAAGAATGAATGAAAAACACAATGAATGCCTCAATAATTAAATTCTACAACTTACTATATTTATGTTATTTAATTCATTTTAGGAATGTCATAAATGGTAATAATTATAAATAATCTTATAAATATGTTATCAACCATTCTAGGAAGTATCATGTGTTTATGATAATAAGAATAAAATGATATCATAAGAAGTTTCACAATCATCCCTTTAATTATTTAATTGTATATTACTATATTCTTTAGGTAAATATCAACTATTTAGTCATTAAAACCCAATGATTAATAATTTTACATTTATATTGACATATGTAAGAGAAGTCTAGAATCAACTACCTAAATAACTCCCTATACAAGAATAGAGAGGGGGACATGTTTTCATGTCCTCGAATAAGTGAGGAAAATATTGACAACCTAGGGAACAACAATCACTTTTAAAACCATGACCTAGGGATAAAAAAATTTAAAACAATGAATGAAAAAAAATCTCTATGAAAAAATATGGGAAGAAACTAAAATAAGATAATAGAAATAAACTTATATCATAAATGAATTATCTCTTAAAGTTGATGAATGAAATTAATTAGAGGGTACTCGCAGATCTCTAAAGATGTATCTATATTCATCTTGAGTTTGAGAGAAATGAGAAAGATGGAAATATATGGAGGGCCACCCATAATTTAAAAAATAAAATTCATTAATAATATTACAATTTTCTCAATAATTTTTTAATAACTCCACTAAATTTCTTAATTTTAGTATGGTAAAGGAAGGCCATAGTGAATTGACTATCATCACATCATGAAATTTGAATTCCAAGAAATCATGGAATAGATCCTATATTGGAGAAGGGTATTTTTACTACATTTTAAGGTATTCCATTTTATGAGGATTTATGATTTATAATTCCCTAATCAATAATACAATATAATTAAAGAGTAAATGAATATCCTCACTTCTATGGTAAAGGGTTTTACTCTTATACTTGGAAGAAGTTATTATTATGTTTATGTATATGACTCTTACATATCAAATAATAAGCCTTATGTATCACCTAGAAGACTCTTACACATCAACAATTTAATTTTACATATTGATTAAATGACTCTTATGTATTGGTAAAGGACCAATACATATAAATATTATACTCTTATGTACCACAATGAAAAATCATACATATTGAGTATTAGGATAAGTGAGGGGCTAAACTATGATACATAGGTGTCATTTTGTAACCAATGGATATGTATAAGGGTAATCCCTATGAAAAATTCCATATCAAAGGATAAAAAGGGAGATATGTAATGGTTATATATGAAATAAAGGTGATATGTTAGGGTATCAAGGGTGACACATAAGGGCCATTTCCATGAACAAGGGATATATGTATGGCTCATTTTACACTTAACGAAATATAAAACGAACAAACCAAAATAAATAACTACCCCCTTCTAGCTGAAATATAATATCTATTTAGAAACTACCTTACCTAAACCTCTAATACTATAAAAAAACTTACTTTGTTACCCTCCACACCCAAAAATTAATAAAGGAAGGGTTAGGTAAAATATGTTCCCTTACATCAGATACCACCCAAATGATTATCATCCCCAAGAATCAAAATTAAACATATAAAATAAATAGAATGGGGGTAATAAATAGAACACCCTTTGAGATACCTATAAAGGTTATCAATATAATATGAACACAACTAATCATAAGAGAAAGGCATAAACTCACACAACATCATAAATAATTTCATCAATCAAACCATGGAAATATATATCATATGAAATACATAATCAAACAATTAGTGATTTTGGGAATGAATCTATGATTCATGTTCCCATGTATACTCTTCCAAACCACCATGCCATCACAAGACATAATCCAAAGGAATTACACACTCAAAAAAATCATTCTCCTAACATTCTTGAATCTCTACAAGACATTACTCAAACATCAAATCATCTTCAACATCTAAATCATTCCAATAAATTACATGAGAGTCATCATTAAGATACCAAAGAAGTTGTGATACATGAAACATTTCCTGGATCTTATCCATATATAGTTTAATCACTAATTAATATAAAACTTAATAGATGCATTCTAATATCTTGAAAGGCCCAAAAAATTGGGAAAACATCTTACACCCATGAACGAACCTTCATTGACCATGATGAGGGGATAATTTAAAAAAATACATGATCTATAATGGAAAACAATAGAGACATTCTCCTATGATCAATAAGGACTTCTGATGATCCTAATTTTCCTTCATTTTATCTCAAATTACTTTCAATTTTTCTCTTGTGCTTTCACCAATTATAGTATAAGAATTTATGACTCTCCAACCATAATATAATATAAGGGGGATCTATAAGTCTAACCATAAAACAATCAAAATGGATCCCTAATATTATTAGAGTGGAAAATATTACTATTATAAAACTAATCCAATGGTAGGTGATTCACCCATGAATCTCTAAAAAATAGAATTCAAGCATGGAACATATCTTCTAAAGCACGAATAGCCTTCCCTTTCTAACCATCTGTTTGAATATGAAATCATATGTTGAAAAATAACTTAAATCAAAAATAATGTTTGAATACTCTTCACACATAATAGTTATAACAAGGATTAAAATCATATATAATTATTATTGGAATCCCATGGAGCATCACAATATACTCCAAATATAGCCTTGATAGGGAATCCACAATGCTAGACTCATTAGTCAATGTGATTTGATTCAACTTAATAAAATGGTCCAAAAACACCTTGATAGAATCATTTATAATTTTTGGTCAAGTAAAACATGTCATGAAATCCATCAAAATTTCCCCTCACTCACACTGAGGGACAACTAATGGTTGAAGCAACCCACTATGAACACAATGCTCAACTTTCACCTTTTAGAATACGAAACAATAGGAAACAAACACTATAACTAGTTTATTCATCCAAGAACTCAAAAAACAACCCCTCATGGATTGAAAAATATCAGAAACCCTATGATACACTAACAATGGTGAGTTTTTAAACTCAAATATAAGCACCTCACACATCACTTAGGGGTCAAAGAGCCTCTCTAGATCAAAACCTGATACTGATCATCCTCAAATATACCCTTAGTAAAATATACCAAAACAATATAATCCCATAAAAATTCAATATAATAATCTCCCAAAAAATATTCTTAAACATTATAAAACAAGAATGGACACACATTCACCTAGTGGCGATACCCTCTACCATCAACTTATCCCATATCAAGGTTTATTATTGTGATATCCTCCATCACTCTCCATGAATTTCCAAACTCCAAAACATAATTTCCATACAACTTATTTCTAAACATATCAGTTGAAAAATTCCCTTTCCGTGATATATAAGAAATATTTATGTAAAAATACTACATTAATTCCATTTATCACTATTGTTTCATGTTTAAAACACATTGGAAGAATATATATCTTAAACTCTCATGATATGTGAAGACCAAAAAGTGATCACTAATGATAAAGTGTGTTAAAAAATTCAAATAAAATACAAATGTAACAAAATCAATATCATGGGTAGAATAGTAATATTCTATAGGATATAACTATCAAGACCCATAAAAGATGTTTACTCTCTATTTAATCAAAATAAAACCCAAGATATTATGTGGATCATTACAGGAAACCTCAAACATAAGACATTCTTCAAGAAAAGGAAGAACATGTGAAACAAATATATTATTCTATATATACTCAAATGAATACTAACAGTAGATATTCTATAAAAAATTGAAATCCTTCCTAGTCAATATTATTAAAGGAGTCATGATCTTTGAAAAACCACATACAAATCCCTTGTAATAGCCTATGAGACCAAGGAAACTCCAAAAATCCACAAAATTCTTAGGGTATACAAGATCAAAAAGCGTTTCTAGTATTTTAAGGACCTAGAGTTACTAACTTTTTATATGTTACATGTATTAATAAATTCACCTCACAATCATATAATTTACACTTCAATAACTTCCCAAACAATTGATGTCACTAGAGGACATCCAAAGTGGATTGAATATTATCTACATAATATTCTCTAGACCCAGAATGCAGGAGAATTCCATTAATGAACACCACTAGGAACTAATTGAGAGACTCACAGAACATATAGTTGATTAGTCTAATTAGTGAAACTACGGTATTTATGACACTGAAGAGCATTACAACAAATTCATAGTTACTATAATGGAATATGAAGGATGTAATCAAAATATCACCATCCTTTACCCATATTTGATGATACAATAAAAACAAATCAATATTTATGATCTTGTTTTATTCTTTTAGATGATTGAATATATCATCAATCCATGGAAGGGGATAGTGGTTATTCTTTATCACCTCATTCAAGTGATGATAATTGATAAATAGTTGTAGATTTCTATATGCCTTCTTAGGGAACCAAACCAGAAAACCCTAAGGTAATAAAATAAATCAAATAAAACATATTTTTAGAATATAATAAATATAAATATATAGCTTCTGTGACTTAGAAGGTGTTATCCAATATGGATATATTGATATTTAATAGAAACCTGAATACAAATCTATCCCAAAATTGTTATCATACTGAAGTAATTTCATCATAAAATTTGCAAGAAATGCACTAGGTGTATCTTCTACGAATCATGGAAACACCACTGGATGAACCTATACTAAAATCAACATCCACTAGGTCATTATAGAAGATAAGGAATCATCATTATCATATCCATATAATGATATCACTCCCTAGTGAACATAATGTGCACTCCATAAGTAACAAATAATATAAATATTCTCATGAAGTAATCAATGATATCCTGAACCAAATAAAACTAGTCTTTGTATATGATTAAATCATATGAATGTATCACCAATAATAGGAAATATTCTAAAAATAAGTGTTTCCTTAACATCATCTCAGAATACATACATATATCATATAAGATAACCTAGCCTTCAAATGGAATAGTCAACCCCAATGGAACCACAAACCTCTCCACCATATGTCACAGATACTAAACTAGGGTTGGTGAAAAATAAGAGTTCATAGATTCTAAATCAAACAATGTATACACCCAAGATGAGTATAGGTATATGACACCTCACCCAAATTCCTGATCACTTATCACTAGAAACTCTAATACATATATCTTACTAAACCATTCTCTACAAACTATACAATATTTATTTCAACCAATTACATGTAAATGTACTAATTTATGTCCCTAAGGATGAGGGGAATAAATAATATATCATTTTTTCACTCTATCTCCTCTCTTCTGAACAATACTTGGGGACTTATTGGTTTCTACCACTATCTAAGGGGAAATTACTATAATGGATGAACCAGTAGCATGTTGTTATGTCCACAGTGACTATGAATAAAGGATAGACACTCGATATTTAGATGTAAATATTATTTAAATGATAGAAAACAATGTTTTATATGTAATTAGGGCTCCAGGACTATAAAATCTAGTGAAATTAGATGAAGGAAGATGAAACTGACACCTTAGTGTCTAAAAATTTAACCAAATAGGAAAATAATAACCTCTTCTCAAATATCTTGTTCACAAGGAGTTTTAAGACCGACCTCCTATAATGATATAGTGAAATTTATAATCATATTGATAACATATACCATCACATATAGCTCAAGGAATATAAAAAACGTGAATGGGGTAACCTAGTACAAGGTGTATATATGAAAAACCTCATCATAGTACCTCACTATAGCCTCTTCATCTGGAAGATGATTTATAGAATAACATTTTTGGTTCTTGAAATAAATACCAAAATAATGTATTGTATAAATCCCCTAACATAGAGAGATAATATTATATTGTCATGATTCCATCATATTCAAATAAAAGAACTTCTCTTAGAACTGACCAAAAAACTTTTCTCATAAAATTTTCTAAGCCTCATAATAAACATGAAAAAAAACTCATAACTGACATGAATCTCCCCAAAGAATACTGAAGGTTAATTGAATATAGTTATCCGTCCTAGCATAGATCAAAATGAAAGTAACCTCTAACTCCTCTAACCTTGAATTTGTGGCCTAATATAAAATAAATCCCTCATAAATATATAGGAATTGACATATAATCTCATGATGTGTCTTTACTAAATCATTATATTCAATTAATTTATATTTTGGATGATCTGCTGGTGCATGCTTCTAAACTTCACAACATGCACCTGGTGGGTATATTGACCTGGAACCAAACCATTACAATAAAATAGTTTAGGTAATTTATAAATGTATAATATTGAATATTTATGATTTATCCAAATTACCATCCTCTACCCAATTTAATCATTGGAAAAGACAATCATGATGCATGATACTTTTTTAAGTCTCCACTCTACAATAAAGATCTATTTTCATAGTATATTTAGTAAATTTATGGTCCTTATGTCTGATCAATTCCTATCCCTAGAGTGTACCCTATCTCTCAAATAGAAGTTTTGATGCCACTTTTTCATGACTGAACCCCACGAGTTTCTCTCCTAGGATGGTAGTTAAGATAAGAGTAACACTTGAATATTTCCTTCAAAAGGAAATAGGTTGCTGACTAGCACTGAAGGTATAAAAAACTGACATACGGAAAGAATTACCCAAAATACCCTAGTAATACATAAAGAAACTTCAATGAAACTCCATAATAATATATAACCAATACCAATATGAGAAATATCATACAATACATGGCCGAAATTGATAATATGATCGAGTCACCTACAAAAATAACTACAAACTCTTGTACCCCATAAATAACCTCCATAGGCTAGTAACACCTAGCTTGATCACTGATTGTTTCTTATAGACCCATAAAACACACACCCACACACACCCATATATATATATAGGGGTGAGAATAAAAATATAATTAGTAGGATCCTCTTGAAAACCTCTCTTACAAAAACGATGGAATCCTAATAATGCATGAGTGTAAAAATAGAGAAACCAAATTATTACCTAAATTAGGTGTACTATATTCCAAAATCACTAAGGATTACTCAGAAATTAATTCATATAATGATGTAATATAATATCAAAGGCATATATATAATATAGGTACCACTCTACCACTTTCCCACTTAACCAATCACCACAAACCCTAACCTTTTACCTCCAGGTGCTTCCATCCCATCCATAAGTTACCATGAAAATCCATCATAACACATCATAACCATAAACACATAATCATAATCATATCACCATAAAATCCAAAAAATCACATAGAACATCAACGATCCATTATATCTTGTGTTAGTATGTAGATTACCTTTTACCATTAAATACCATGTATAAATACACAACTAATAACCATAATCTATTAAAACCTAGATACAAGTATACCTTATAACCTTAACCATCCAAAACGCACATATACATGCCTTTCATAACCATGATCCACTACATTACATATGATTATATACCCATCAACAATAAGATACCATAGCTCAGATATTCCTATATATCATACTATATCCAGAGGAGAGAGCAAGGTAGGGGGAGTAGTCGTCTATTCAAATCCTCAAAAACCTAGATGTTAGTAGAACAATGAGAACCCAAGTATAAATATGGGAGTAGGCCTCCTCAAATGATAAAGGTTGTGATAATTTGAAATAATATAAAATAATGAATAACATATCACACAACCAATCTTGTAGAAACTATAATTCCCCAAAGCATCACTCTTGAATCCAGTTCCATAAACATACATGCTTTGATACCAACTCAAAAATCCTGGATGTAACCATCCATAATTACAAAATTAATAATGTTTTTTTGATATCTTACATATAGAGTATTTATTTGGATTAAAGTCCAAGGGAATTAGGAAAAAATATAAATGGATATGTCCTATTTTTTTGTATCAATGGGAATTTTTTCAATTATATAAAAAACTACTTAATTCATGATATTATTCAATAAATCCCACAAACTATTTCAATTATTTTATCCTTCAAAACATTCCAGATTTACTAATTTTCTCTATAACCTGGGAAAATGGAAACATAATAATGTTTTAAATCAAACACACAGAAAGAGAATCATAAAATGCATGCAATCATGGAATAAACATGGAGTATATATTATAGAAAGAATATTTAAAGAATAGGAACCTAGAATCAACTTGAAACTTGAAAAATTCTTATCACAAACCAGCCTAGGTAGACCATGAACTAGTCACCCAAGTTGACACACAACATAGACTCAAGGGAATTCCTGATCCCCATGGGCTGACAACTAGCATTGGGAATCAAAATTAAATAGGTGGGAATGATTTTTCCAATAATGGAAAGAAAAATAAATAAACCAACAACTGAACAATGAAAATCAAAACTAGAATCAACAAGAAAATAAAACTATACATACCTCTATCTAACCCTATCGTCCACCACTAACCTCAAACAAAAATTTCACTATGAAAACTGAATCTAAGCAATAAGCATCACCCAAAGATAAAAAAATAAACTAAAGGTGTGATTACTAAATGGTAGTAGGATACCCTAATAAAATATTCCCAATTCACTTCCTTTAAAATAAATGAAACAAATATTTTCATGTTCGAACTATAATATGTCAAATTATTCTTTTCTACTCATTTTACTCCATCAAAATAAAACTCATTTCCCTTATTCATTTCCAAAACCAAGTTCATTCTATTAGTGTTCCATTAACATTTAAAAAAAAGTGAAGTGACGCTTTAATTTTTTATGGAAAGAAAGAGCATAAAACACTTTGTCTTTAAAACAATTTTCACAATCTTTTAGAGACCAAAACATCACTTCCAAGTAAACACTATACAAGGAAGGACCACAATATTCATATAAAAAGGGAAATTATAATATACATACAAGTACCACATTCATTACTACAAGAAACTAAGATCTAATACACATAGGTGAACCCAAGAGATAAAGAATAATCTTGAAAAATAATAATAAATGACACCCTATCCATGGTATCATGCCACACATGATGAAATAGAAACCCCCAAATCCCCAACCAACCTAACTTAGGACAAACTGAGGGCCCTAACCCCATAACAATAAACCCAGATATAACCACCTTCTATGGGCCAATGGTCAGTATGTCAACTACCAGTGCATCAAACATTATCATATAATTTTCTCAAAATTCATGGTTCCCATGTCTCATGTATTTAATGGGGGTTATCAAAACGATGCCAACCAAGCATCCAATAAAAAATATATTTTAATAATAATAATCCACAATAGGCCTCACCCCGAGTCTCACTAAGGAATAATCTCACGCCTTAAAAAAATATAACACAAATGGTTCCTACTGAGAAACCCAAATAATGGATCCTGAGGATTCCATAGTGAGGACATATCATCCATTAGTTGAGACAATGCATGAGAACTTCCAATAGAGGTTTTCATAATAAATATTTTTCATCATTTTCACAAGGTGTCCAAATGGGTCCTTAAACAATTCAAACAAAAAAACATTACCAAAAATGCAATCTATATTTCAAGAAGTCGCATCAAACACAACATATATAAAGAAATTCATATAACTCCTTCAAAATATTTTCATATCACTTTCTAACCAAAACCATTTTCTATGAAAGTTCCAACTAGGCCATAATTCATTATCACATATCAAACTGATTACAAAAGCTAAACAAACACATCTTTTAACATAAAACCATTTGAGAAAATCATTCATGGAACCCCAAATCATCACTTCACATGATATATAGTTACTAACAAATCCATACCATACTTTACATACCATAATGTACTCAAAAAATCCAACCATGAATTTTCTCAAACCGTTTCTGTGAAATAATTTAGAAACACAAGTCTAGCTATCCCTAAACATGGATTAAAACTAACATTTTCATACCAAACATTTAGACCAAGAATCACATATCGATATTTATTAGTCATAGAAGGTGTGAAAATCATGAAACTAATTATTCTTAAATTAAAAAGTCAAGTGCATGGGAAAACCTATCTCAAAGGATGGCCAAGCCAAAGATTTCTGACTCAAGAAACAACCCTCTCTCATGAAAACACTTTCACACACACACAAAAATATATATATATATATATATATATATATACTTAAACCAAAGAATGTGTTCCCAGTTCCATGTGAGAACATGCACACATAATATATATATATATTTATACATATCCATACCTTGGGATATGCGTGCATTCCTTCGAAACTAACTACAACTCGCTATAACAAATCTTCAGGACTCAAAAACACCATAAATCCCAAAAAAACCATAAAAAACCAATGAATCAAGAAATGATTCAAAACCCAATGAAACACTTAAAAAAACATGGCCATGTATTTGATATAAAACACACACTCATTTTATATAAATTCACATAAACGTAAACAAGGAATTGATTAAAAACCCATTTTTAACAAATTCTATCAATATGGAAACACCACAAAGAACTAACCATATTCATCCCCATGGTGAAAATATCATTATAAAAATTATTAAAAAATAATCTTACATTAAATTAAACACATTTGACACATGCATTAATATGTATAATTAATGATTCAAATAAAAATATATTTCTAACTAGTTATAGAATTTGTAAACACCATAATAGGATAATTAGGTATATTATGAATCTGTGAATCAGGTAAAAATAATAATTTTAAGTACAAAAATATCAACGAGATGCTTTGGGAGGCTAAAACATGGAGACACATACCTCAAACATGTTCAAATAAAATGATGTTATTATGAAAGGAATAGCTGAGCCTCACAAACCCTTTGCACAACCTAAAATACAAAGAAAATGAGTCACACATAAACCCTAGATTTAGGGTTCATCCATGACAAAGAAAACTACCAAAATAGGAAGAAAAATGCACTTAAGAGAGGAGACAGAACTGCTAAAAAGAGGCATAGCTAGAATAGGGGGTCGTAAGATGGTGTGGCCGGCCAAAAGAGAGGGAAGCACCGGGGAGGTCCGGCCCGAGAGTGGATTGAGCTAGGGAGGCTAGCTGGGGGGAGGCACTACATGCCGTGAGGATGGCTGTTGGACGAGGGAACACCAATTGGTCGGCTAAAGGGAGGTTCCGTATTCCCGGAAGGGAGGCTAGAGGCGGTGCACTTCAAGTCGAGAGAAGGAAGGGGGAGGAAGGAGATGTGCTACACATGAGGGAGAGAGCAAGGGTGTGGGGAGAAAACCTCCTTAGGGTATCCCAAAAAACTATATAAAAAATAAAAATATATATCAATAATAACAATAATAATACTAATATTAATAGTATTCTAATAATAATAATATTAATAAAAATTTAATAATAATAATAATATTATCTACAATAATAATAATAATAATATGAAGGTTTAAAAATTTATCAAATTTATTTATTTATGTATTGGGCTACTGTATGGTCACCTGGGCTGACCGAAAAGTTATCGCTAACTGTGCGGTTCCCATGCACTGGCCCGAAACCCACCAAAATTAACAAACATCCAAAAAGGTTTAATACAACACTCAAACCGAACCTCAAAAGAGTAACCAAATACAATAAATAATAAAATAAATTAATTGTAAAGGTCGTGGTGTGATTATTCTCCCCACCAAAAAGCATTTCTACCCCCAAAAATTCACCAACATAAAAGTTAATCAAAAATTGAGTCCATGACTGTACACAACCAGAAGAAACAAGGAATTTTTGGGTTACTATTTATTCTCCAAGTCACACCTGACCGATATAGGTGAAACCACAACCCTAAACAAGGGGAGAACATGAGGGGTTATACCCACCACAAGGACTCTACCAGCACTGAAATTATAACCCAAATGGACCACCTCAGGGAGGGTGGTCCAGCATAAGAATTCCAAATCAATCCAAACCGACATCCCTAACATGAGAAACACAACCTACCTTTAGTACAAGGATCTTTTCTCACACCAACCAAACCTCTAGTGTTAGGGAAAAACTGATGAAAGGTAACTCAGACTAAACCCCAAAAAAAAACTGTATCCAGTTTCCAACTATTTCACAAAACCCAAACATCTTCAAGAGAGTACAACTAAATCCAAAACCAGAACCAACCCACAAGAGGGTAAAGTAGAAATTATAAAAAACAAATGATTTAGAAAACCATATTTAGAAAAATATGACTGTTTGGATTAGAAAGAAACAAGTTCATCCTAATCTCCCAATGAAATTATAGACTTATAATGGAGGAAAAACCTCATCAGTAGAAAACACAAATGAAACAACTTTAAATGTTTTAATCGCAACATAGAACTAAAAAGCTGGACTAAGGTATCATACCCCCTATAACTACTGACTGTGAGAGAGCATCACTCTAAGACTTGTGGATAGAGCTCTTATGGATAAAGAAACTCCTACCTCACAATAGGCACTAGAGTCCTCTGGTCACATCTCCTTCTTGAAGCGATGCTTCCTGCAGAACATTTCTCTTTTACCCAGACAGACGTAATAATGGAATATATTCTAAGGGATGCGACTAGACGCCTTTGAAGTCCCAGACTGGAAAAACTGATGGCACGCCATAAAGAGGCCTGATGAACTATGTTCAAGAACCAATGAAGATAGATTCTTAGAGATAGGTTCATCTAGAATGAGCTCCTCACCAGATGGGGAATCGTTACAAACAACTAGAGGTAACAAATTTACAATTTCATACTCCCTAGGAACTGACTCGGCTATAAATTCTTTCTACAATAGCTTCTCGAAATGAGGGTCCATGTAAGAGAGGACCCACTCATTGGCCTCTGTCCAAAGACCACCAAGGCAAAGAGGAACCAACTCTTTAAGGTGGTCCACATAAACTTACTGACCGCTAGCCCTGAAGAACAACCTGCAATGCCGTGTCCTCCCTCAAATTCACCATTTTAGGTATGATCATTTGGATGAAGGGGGCCCTGGAACATTCCCATATCTCCCAAACTTCTATGATAAAGTGACAACCAATCTCCACTAGTCCAATGTTAGACTCTAAACCACTCCAAAATAGCATGAAACCTGATATGCTCGGGAGTTCCCAACACACTGAAGACAAGATATACCTCTTAAATCCATGTACCATTCTCTAAAAACCTATAAAAATGTAAAAAATAGGCAACATCCATGAAAAACCAAAAAAAGTCATGACTCATCATAAAAATTTGGGGACCTTTCTGGGCGGCATAATCTAAACTGCATGATAAAAATAACACTCAATCCAACATTTGTTCGAAACATAATTGGGAAGAATATATCATGCCAAAAAAATAGGTTGACAAGCCTAGAACATATAATCGTTACAAAATATCCCCTTTTAAAATCTACTTTTAATTTAAAAATTCAAAACCACTTTCTTTCAAGGCCACTTTCCAAATACCAAAACCCACTTCTTTAAACCAAATATCAATTTACAAAAACATTTCCCCTTTCCAAAATCACCCTTATAAAAACAAGGCCAATCCTTTGGTTTCAAATAAACACCCATGGAATATAATGAACCGTCACATGTGTGTCCCTCTATTTCCATCCATGCATTCCAACAAACACTTCCCACACAAACTCACACACATGAAAATTATCATAAGGAGCACCCAATGTTGCACCGAAACCATTTTTAACTAACTTTAAATTGGTACCAAATTTTCAAACCAGAATATTTTATTTTAAAACCCATTTTACAAATTTAAATCCATTTTATAGAAAACATTTTTTTTCAAAGTCCCTTTTCATTTTGAAAAACACACTTACACCATCCAAAACTACAACAAAGCACAACATACACTAAAATACAGGAATAAGGGAATAACATCTATGCCAAACTTAGTGAAATGGTAATGGGACATTCCCCAAGTAGGTATAATTATAAAAGGAACTTGGACTATGCAATTTTACTCCACTTCGGACACTACTCCATGTGGGATCACAACGTGACACAAGATCTCCTCCGTATTCATCCCTTAATCCAAAATAAAAAACAAAAGACTCAAATACCAAACATTGATTGGAAATTTGAGGTTCGGAATGAGTAAGGGTTCATGATTCCCTTCTCGTCCGTACCACCCATGTCCTGATAGTTCTAATATCAACCTATCAGAAAACAAAAATTACAACAACCTTGATTTGATACCATTTTTTCATGAACCGGTGCATGTTGACCCTGAACCCATCACCTGAGTCGGCCCGCGACATAACCTGAACGGAATTCCTAGTCCCCACGGGTTGGGAACTAGTACCAGGTATCAAAATTAAATTGGTGTGACTGATTTATCCCATAAATTAAAGAAAAGTAAACAAATAAAAAATTCAATAAAGAAAACGAAAAGTAGCAGCATAGAGAAAAAAAACTATACATACCTCCATGTGACCCTATGGGTCACCACCAACATCAAACCAACATCGCACTCTCACAACCAAATCTGAGAAAGAAGTAGCACCTAAAGCTAAAGAAAAATAAACTATAGGCTTGAATATTTAAAATCAGTAGGATAGAACGGTAAACTATTCTCAATGAACTTCCTTTAAAACAAATGAAACAACAATTTTATTATTTGAACTACAATATTTCAAAGTATAATTTTCTAGTCATTTTATTCAAAATAAAATACAACTCATTTCCCTTATTCATTTCCAAAACCAAGTTCATTATATTAGATCACCATTGATATTTAAAAAAAGGGATGTGATGCTTTCATTTTTTGAGGACAAGAAACATTATAAAACCCTTTGAATTTAAATCCTTTTTTGACAAGATTTTAGAGTCAAACACATCACTTCCAAGTAAACAAAACACTATTAAGACCAAAATTTTCATATAGAAAGGGAAATTAAAATATACGTACAAGTACAACATTCATTAGTACAAAAAACTAAGAGAAAATAGACATAGGTGAACCTAGGAGATGAAGAATAATCCATAACATACTAATAAATGATTCCACATACCTGATAGTGTTCCAAACATGATTAAATCAAAACACCCAATCCCCCATCCACACTAACTTAGGATAGATAGAGGGGACCAATACCATAGCAATAAACACACATATAACCACCTACTAGGTTCCATTTTTTAGTACGTCAACTACCGATGAAACAAATTTTCTCAGATAAATATATTAATAAGCCAGGTTCCCATGTATCATGTATATAATTGGGTGAGCCAACTAATTCAAACGGAGCATCTAATCCAAAATATATATTGATAATAGTAATTCTCAAAATTCCTTACCAAGAGTCTCCCCAAAGAATAATCTCATTCATTAAAAAAGAACACAAAAGGTTCCAAAAGTGGAACCCTAATAATGGATCTGAAGGATTTCGTAGTGAGGATATCCAATCTTTTATTTGAGACAAGGAATGAGAACATCCAGCATGGGTTTTAAAAATAAACATTTTTCATAATTTTCAAAATGTGGCCAAAAGGCCCGTAAACATTTTACAAAACCAACCTTTACCAAAAATGTAATCCATATTTCAAGAAGAGGCATCAAACACACCATTTCTATAAAAATAAATTTATATAAATCCTTTAAAATATTTCCATCTAACTTTCAAACCAAATCCGTTTTCTATGAAGGTTCAAACCGATCCATAATTCATTATCACATATCAAAATGACTTCAAAAGCCAAACACACACTTCTTTTAACTTAAAACCATTTGAAAACATCTTTCTCAAAACCCCAAACCATAATTTCACAAGATGAATAGTTATTAAAAATGTCCAACCACACTTTAAATAGCACAATATTATTAGAAAATAAAATTGTTCATTTCTTTGAATATTTATTGTGCACTAATTTAGAAAACCAAGTGTAGATATAACAAAAATGCTTAAAACTACCATTTTATTACAAATAAAATTAGAGAAAGAATCACATATCAATATTTACTAGTCATAAAAGTTAAAAAAGAATGAAACTAATGGTTCGTAAATTAAAAAGGAAAGTGCATGGGAAAACCCACCTCAAAGGATGTCCAAGCCAAAGCTTTCTTACTCAAGCAGTTGCCTGCTAAGATGCACACTCATCCACATATACATATATATATATATATATATATATATATATATCCTTAAACTGATTAATGTGTTCCCCATTCCATGATCGAACATGTACATAGAATATATGTATATATTTATATTTATACATATACATACATGGGGATATGTATGCACTCCTTGGAAACTGATCGTAACTCCCTACAAAAAATCCCTTGGAGTCAAAAACACCATAAATCCCAAAATTAAAATTAAACCAAAAAAGGGAATAAAGATACAATTCAAAAAACAATGAAAAATTTAATAAAAAAAAGGCCAAGTCTTTGATCTGAAACACACACCCATTTCATATAAATTCACAAAATTCTAAATAAAGAATTGGTTAAAAACCCATGTTTAACAAATTATATCAACATGGAAACTCAACAATGAACTGACCATATGCGTCCCCAAGGTGTGAATCACATTAGAAAAATTATTAAAATAGAATTTTTCATTAAATTAAACACATTCGACACATGCATTCATAGTAATAATTAAATATTTACACAAAAAACTATTTTTAACAAGTTCTAAAAATATATAAACACCATAATTGGATAATTAGGTATATTATGATGTTTTAAATGAAGTAAAAATAATAATTTGAAGGATAAAAATATCTAAAAGTCTTTTTGGGAGGGTAAAACATGGAGACACCTACCTCAAACATGTGTAGATGCGAAATCACATCAATGTAAGTAGGAAACGAGCCTCAAATAACCTTCACAAACCCTAAAATCCCAAGAAAATGATTCTCACATCATCCCTAGATTTAGGGTTTGATCAAGATGAATAAACCCCCAAAAATAGGAAGAAATAACCACCAAAGGGAGGAGATGCAATCTCTGGAAGGAGTCAAGGCCATAACAGAGTGGGGGGGGGGGGGGGTCGTGTGCCGGGTTGGATGGACGGAAGAGACACACACATCGGGGAGGTCCATTCGGAGAGGGGATCACACCAGGGAGGATGGCTGTAGAGAGGTGTTGCATGCTGGGAGGCATGCTAGAAGAGGATGGTGCACCTGGCAGTTGGATGGAAGGAGGTTCCATGCATAGAGAATGGAGGATGGAGGAGGTGCGCTGTAAGTTGAGGGAAGGAGGGGGGAAGGCAATGTGCACCTCATGAAAGAGTGAGAAAGGGGGTGGGGTGTGACCCCCCTTAGGGTCTCTCTAAAAAAATTAGAATAAAAATTAAAAATAATATCAATAATAATAAAATTAATATTAATAACATTAATACCAACATAATAATTTTAATATTAATTGAAATTTAGAATCAAATTATTATTATAAAAAAAATAATAAAAAATTATTAAGGTTTAAACATTTATAATTTTCTTTATTGAAGTATTAGGTAGGAACACAGTCACTTGGACTGGCCCAAAAGTTACTGCAAATGGTGTAGTGTTCGTGCACTGGCCCAAAACCCCGCAAAATTTAAAAATATCTAAAAAATTTTAAACCAGCACTCGACCCAAACCTCGATGATAGTAACCAAAGGCATGCCATAATAAAATAAAATAATTTCAAATTTCGGGGTATGAAAATTCTATACCCATGACAACAAATGAAAACATGGATATAAATAATACTGATCTCATACTAATGGAATGTACAATGTAATATATTAAAAACTACTATTAAGTCCTTGTGTGAAGATACTTCACTTGTCTTCAAGATTGCAGTAAATACATCTTTCTGAATTGGGGGTACATTCACTAAATACCCAAACATGATTTATCTCATTAGACTTGTTGATGAATCTAGGAGATATATAATTACAGGACCCACCAATCACCTGATTAAGTTTAATGCATTCACCATAAGAGTCATCGAAACCTTTCATACCATTCCCTGGGGAAACTCAGACTGAATAAAACTTTTTTATACATATAATGAGAAATATGAAATATCAATACATGGTCAATATATTTCAGTAGTAAATATTAATAATGTATGAAAATAATCGTCTCCATGTAAATAAAATGGGTAACATGAACTTAACCCTTCTAGATAAATATGGTGGATGATAAAATAAGACATAGTTAGCTTGTTAACAATCATCCAAATTAGAATAAAAACATACAAAGAACTAATAATGTTACCCTTTCCAATAGAATAAATTTATTTTTAGTTGAACATAATCCAATATAAATTATGTAAAATTTTATTTTCACACCATATAGAGAAACAATTATATGGATAAGTCAATACTAGGATATCATGATCATAAACCATTAGGGGAAAGAAGGTAGATGGATGTCAAAAGACATTACCCAAGAAGTGACGAATATTCATCAAAGGGTTTATGTGTTAAAAATATAAAAAATGAAAAAATGTCACATAATACAACAAAGGATATAATTTATCCAACATAAATTAAATAATTTCAAATAACGATCATAACTCAGTAAACGAAAATTGAGTTACAATAAATACTCACTAATAGGGGAAAATGAATCAATATACACTTGAATAAGGGAAGATTATTTGTCTAGTAAATCCATATAAATAAAAATTATTTGATTAAAATATATCCATGGGTAGTGAATAAACCATATAAAAAATAACAGTGCCCAAAAGGTATTTTTTCTCAAAGAATCAAAATTGGAGCCATGAAAACCCTTACGACTTTAGAAACATTAGAATCAAAACCATTTGAAATAAATGTATTTTAATTGAACTAGAAATATAATTATTAAAATATAATTCATGATATTATATCTGAAATAGTTATTACATACATCGTATAAATAAAATTAGGTGTATAAGTCCAAACATGTCTCAAAGAGAGGAAATTGGGATAATACCCTTACCTTATCCTGATATTTTCCGAGCTTTCACAGATCATAATGAATAATTAAATTTTATAATAATACAATGAACTTATTCATAACTATAACCATCTATACTCATCATTTATAATCATTCAATACATATAAATATTAGTTAATATTTACCTATTTTTAACACTGGGTGTATGTAATCTTTACCCCTTTGAAATATTTTTTTAAAAGAGATTTTAGTATATGTTATTTTTCCAAGTTATTATACCATTAGATATTATAAGATACTAGAGTAGATGTTACAAGATACATTATAATTCTATAATTTCATTCCACTTCATTTTTTGTTAAAACCCATGAAGATAAAATCGATGATGATCGGTATTTTTTATTCTTAACTGACAATTTTTTTTTAATTAATGAGTTAAATATTGATATAACCTTAATTGAATTTTTTTTACATTTTTGTATCATATTACTGTAGTAAAAAATTCTCATAGTAATTCATGAAATAATTTTTTAGTACTATTCAGGTAGGTGGTTAAACTGACCCAAACATGAATCTACCATGATTAATGGATAATTATGACCTGGTTATTTTTATTATCAATATAAAAGAATCATAATGATATTATTTAGTATATATTAGTTCATTATATCATAATTTTAAATAATTATAAATTAAAGATAATTTATATAAATTCATTACTTATACAAAGATTTCATTCTCCTTTTAGATTTCCAATTTTAAATAATTTAATTAATGATACTATTTTATTGATCGTATAATTAATTTGATACCTAATTTTCCCTAAAAAATTAAATTACATCATAAAAATCATATTTATTCTTTAATACAGTATTTATATCCATACTTGCATGGGAGTGATGGAAAATGAACGATGTAATGTTATGGAGGTGATAATTCAGACAACACATAGAAGACAATTTTGTTTTTTATAGATTAGGTATCTGAATAAAAAATTATAATACCACTAATATAGTAACATTAAATTTTATAAATGATACTAAAAACATTATATTAATTTATCTATAATAAATTTAAAAAAATATAATGAGGAATAGAATCTAAGTAGTTGATAACACTCACATAGGGGACTTGAATTTTCCTTGGAAGTCACCTTGAAATTGAAGGGATTGGGATAACTATGAGTTACCAGTGTATTATATTAATTCTATATAGTTATTAGGAGTGTAAAATTTCCTATTTTAGAGGAGTAATTTTTAGGTTAACTATATCATGAATTGTGTAAGTGTAATGTTTTTATAAGTGAATGTTATGTATCTTTTGTAAACACCAATATATCTTTTAATAATATAATGTCCTTTTAAAGACCCCAAAGCTCCAAAATAGACCTATGTGTTGGGGAAACAAGTCTTGGTCGATAAAAGGATCAAATACTAAATTAATGGAGTTTTTTCAAATATTTTGGACTTTTACACTAGGTTAAACTCAATACACCCCAATAACTTTAACCGTGGTAATTATGTTGTATTCTTAGTAATTAATTTTAATCAAAAATATTAAAATTTAACATATTAACTAATTTGACCCCTATAATTTAACTTTTTAATATAATTTTATCAAATTAAATTTATATAGATATCAAATTTTACTTTTAATGTAAAAACAATTAAACAAGTAAGACTTTTTTTTGGAAAAGCAACTTCATTAAAATTTTAAATTTATATATATGATAAAATTATCATGGTTACTGATTTTAAAGCCATAAATTGATTTATTATGAATTTAATGAATGTTATGAGTCTTATAAAGTAAACAACAACCAAACCTCAACTTGAAAATACTTGATTTAATGATAATCCCAAAAACATTTTTTATATTAAAGTAAAATCTTACTTTAGTACAGAAAAGTTTCATATAGGTTTTATATATAAAAAAATTTCAAAAAAAAAATAATGTTTTTAATAAATTTCATATATGAATAATTTAATGGTTTTTAAATATTCTAGGTTATTCTTTCGTAGTGGTAAAACCATGGAAATTATAATTTTCATAAATCCCTCATTTTTTGGATTAAAATAAACCTTTTTTGAAAATTAAGAAAAATTCATACTATGTATATTTTTATATGAGGAAATAAAATTTTAATTTATTTTTATTAATTTAAAATTATAAAATTTATAAATTAATAATTTGATTAAAATCAAAAAATATATTGAAAAACAACTTTTATTAGAATATGTCATTTTTAAATATTAACTATTATTATTCATATTTCATATCTTTTACCAAGTAAATTAGTGTAAAAAATTATTAATATTAAACATAATTTGTCATCATTAATTATATGTATCTTGAAATAGAAATGCATGTCACATACAAATGTAATTTTTCAAAAAGTATTTTCCCAAACAATAAATTACATTATTTCTCATTTTAAGCAAGCTATTTGAATTTAATTCATAATAAAAGTTGTGTTTATTTATTTATACATATATTTCATAAATTGGTTACTCATATTCATTCACACTAATTTAATAACTAGGCTTTTAGATTCATACTTAAACATTTATATTTTATCAAAATATATCATAGTTTCATTTTAGTTCAGTGTCACATGAGGAGAAATCCATTGAATACATTGAATTTCTTAATGGTAATCATATATTAATATCTTTTAGTGTTATATTAGACTCCTCTTAAATAAAATTTATCCTCTTAATTTGAATCATAGTAATTTCTATAGGGAAATCATAATTAGCAATACACTTCTGGATGATCATGTGTTTCAATTGGATGCGAAATGAGATTTATCTATCAAAAAACTATTATTATAACTTTATAATGACTTTTAAACCATTAAAATTTTTTCATTAAATTATACTATGGTATGTAGATATATATCTATTAGGATTATTCTTCTACAAAACTGTAAAAATGATTTATATGATAATCATAACACTAGGGGTTTTTATTTAGAACTCAACATCCAATATTTGGTGAAAACATACATGACATAAGGCAATAAAAACTTTTTCACTGAAAACTGTCTTTGTTATTCATTAGTAGTAGTTTCATAGGATTTTAATTGTTCACATGGTATTTAGATGATATCTCCCCCATTGCGCCTTAGATTGGTATATTTTTTCCCATAATTTCAAAATTTACAAAAATTGAGGTAATGAATTTTTGTAGATTTTCCCTTTTTATTAGATTTTTTTTGTTTTATGATATTAAACTCCAAATTTATAGGATTTAATCATCCCATTATGGAAATTTTCCTAATGTTTCTTCCCACATTATATATATATATAATTGATTATATTTTTTCTTTCATAATCTTGGTCTGTTTATCATTCATTAAAATACATATTTCTCTCTCTTTGTGTGTTGGGACTTAGACTATGTTAATGTTTCTAATTAGAATTATTTATAGCCAGTTTTTTATAATAACATGATTCCTCACACTAACACTTATCCCATTAGGTTGTTTTTTTGATAATGTTTTTAAATTTTACATGGCATCCATTGTTAACATGGTTCCTTTAATCATTATCCATTACTAAAACCAAGGGAGTTAACATGTGTGGTGGTCATTATAAGATAATTATCATTAATTACCACAATAATATTTATCCTCTTGATGAACCACTTTTTAACATTGTTTTGTTAGACTATAATTCTAACAAGTCAACTTGTATCAGTATTAGGTCAACCTATATCACTCCCTGTTTAACATATATCATTCTTAGTTCAACCTAGGTTAATTTTAGTTGGGTTCTCTCATAACAATTAATATAATACTTAAAATAGAGATCCCAAATTATAGTGAACATTATTAAAATATTCTAAAAATAATATTAATTGAATCATATGCTCTCAAAATTCAAATTATCCTTCCTTAAACAATATTAGTCATTACTAAGATCATATACTCTCAATAACACACCTTTACCAAAACATAATTGAATCCAAAGTCATTAAGACACAATGAGATTATATATTCCCCTAAATATTAACTCTATTTAACCCCAAAATGATATTAACCACTAGATAATGGGGTCACAAACTTTTTCACTGTATATAATTATCCCAAAAATGATTTGAAGTTATCTAAAAAATATAGTTAATTAGTTATCTATTCCAAGGCTAACAATTACTATATAACTTTCTTCTTCAAAATAAAACCACCCTTAATTATCTCATTATCACTATATATTGAACATAAGAGTTATCCACACCTCAATCATGTGTTCTATAATAGTTATCCTAAAAAATAACATTTTCATAAAAGAAATTTTCAAGGTTATTAGTATTAATATTTTTCGTTTCCATACATTGGAATTAAAACCATGGAATTATAATCCAAATATTATTCATATAATTCTCATAATATTTAGAATATAAAAAAATTTCATTGATAAATATCCGTTCACCAATTAAAATATCTAAGAGTTTCATGATTTAATTTTCATTAAAATATCAATATCTCTACCTTAGGTAAGACTATGAAACTCACCTTTTCTATCATAATAGGCATATACTAAAATTCATTATAATTTACATATGCTAACTTATTTGGTTATAAGTCATAGTGGTTTATAGACATATAACTTTCTCATCTTCATCTTCATGACCTCATTTCAACAAAATACTATAACAAAAAAGGGTATAATAATATAAAAAATAGGAATATAAAAACATCAATCCAATTATTTATTCTCTTATGAAACGATTTTTTAACATAAGATAATTTTGGATCAACCTATGACTCTCCTTATTCAATACTTGGATATCTGTGATAATTTTTATATTAGGTTCTCTAACATAATAATTTAACATCATTCTTAAATCCTTTATGATGGATCATAAGTAGAATGCAAATTAACTAATGCATATCCCCTAGGAGTGTCAAACTGGGTGTGCAATTTTGCCTCTTTGTCTTGCACCAGGTAATGATCAAGTAAATAAAAAATCTTCCATTTTTAGTGTTATTACCCCTAGGTACATATGTTCAAGAGCTTTCATCCACAAATGGTATCCAAGTAGGGATGTTATTAACAATAAAAACACATACTCAATACTTTACCAAAACTTCCAGATGTCAACCACTACTTAGACTTATTCTTAGGTTTTTTTGATACTTCATTATCCTAATCCTCCAAAAAATTAAATTAATTACTTAAAATTAAATCATATACTTATATTAAAGTGTTATCTATATCTTTTATCTTATGATAAACCTTAATGTATCAATCCTTAAATTATCCACAACAAAAATCCTAGTGTCCAAAGTTATCTAAAACTTTCCTTTGATACCAATTGTGATGACCAAGACCCATACTCCTAGATTCAATTACATAAACACATAATTTACATACTTTATTTCATAAAAACTGTAAAATATTAGATACAACCATCTATAATTAAAGAATCAATCATGATTATTGTATCTCTTACGTCCAAAAAATATTTTTATGTTTAGACATGGGGAGGATTATGACACAACATAAACTGAAAAATCCCATATTCTTCGCATCAATAGACAATTTTACCATTATATAAAAAAGTAATTAAGACATGATATGTCTTCAACATCTCCCAAAAACTATTTCATAGATGTTATCCTTCTAAACATGTCTTGTGTACTAATTTTACTCAAAAACATTGGAAATGGTAACATGAGAAGGGCTAAGGTCAAAAAATTTATAAGGGAAACATATAATTGAATCAATAATTGAATTAACACGGCATAAATATTATTGAAGGAATAGGTAAACAATATGAATCCATAATCAACATAAAATGGGAGAATTATATATCCATGATAGTAACTGAAAACATAGATATCAATAATGCTGATCTCATAATGATGGAATGCGTAATGATAGTGATAAAAAACTATTATCAAGACCTTTATCCAAGACACATTACTTTTTATCAAGACTGTAGTCAATACATATTAATGAATTTGGTAGGATTAAATCAAATACCCAAACTTGATTTGTATCATGAAACCCATCGATTAATTTAGGAGATTTATAATTCTAAGCCCCTCTTGTCACATGATTAATTCTACTGAATTCAACATAAGAGTCTTTAAGACCATTCATACCATTACCTGAGGAACCTCTTATTGAATAAATTTTTTTAATCTATATAATGAGAAATATAGAATATAATATACATGATAAAGATAAGTTGGTAGTCAATAATAATCAAGTATGATAATAATTTTCCCCATGTTAGGTGTAACATGATCATGTCTCAGCTAGAGAAAGAAGATGTATAGTAAAAAAATAAATAATCAACTTGAATATAATCGTCCATATTGGAATAACAACACATGGAGTGCCAAAAGGTTTACCTATATAAATATAATATCATTATTTATTGGTTAATATCATCCAATATGAATTATGTAAAATGTGATGTTCAAACCATATAGATAAATAGTTATATGGATAATTAAATATTGGTATAACATGATCAAAATTTATCTAGAGAAAAAACATGGATGGATGTAAAAGGACATAGCCTAATAAGTGAGGTTTTTTTTCAAATGGTTTATGTGGTAAAAATTTAAAAAAATGAGAGAGCACCACATAATATAATCAAAGGGTATAATATAGCCAACCTATATTAAATAATTTCAATGAATGTGTTGAATGAGCACTAAAATGTATATACATGGGATGCATGTACACATGAATATGATGCGTGATATATATATATATATATATAATATAATACTATATATAGTGTACATTTAATATATATATAGGATGCATGTCATTTTCATGAATTTGATGGATTAATATAGTGTATATATATAATGTAAATATATATATATTGCTTATTTATCATAAATGTTTTATTTATCAGTATTAATCCTTTATGAATGGATTAAAATATTTTCATTAATTATTTAAAAATGGTCACTGAATTATATCCCAATAGAAAAAACCACATACGATGCATTATGAATATAGGGATCCTCATGCTTCACTTATATAAGAGGTTGAAATCATATTCTACTAGGTGTGCATGGTATGATGTGTATGAACCTATTCAGAAATATCTCTTCCACCTAAAACCCCATTTATATCATCTAAGAAGGCACTATCACCCATTTGAATTTTAGGTATCCTAATAAAGAATTTAGGGATCCTTGGTCAGTTTGCTCCCTCAGAGGTAGGGTGATTTTGTTTACTGCTCCCCGTGATCATGCTCAAACACTCTACATGGAAGGATGATCAAAACTACTGCTACTCATCAATTCCAGGTATTATATTTTACCATATTATTACCACATTCATATATTGATGGTTGATATACTATGTTTTCAGTTGTCGTCCTCTAAAATGGTCATTATATGATCATAATAAACCCAGTAGTGGTATCATATAATGGTTCTTCAAGTTTTTAATGTGATTTGGATTTCTGGTTTTCCAAAAAAAATGAAACATAGTATTTTATGTAAACTAGAGGATGATTTATGACATTTACATGAGCTATGTAAAGGTAAATATGATTTACCCTTACACAAGTCGGCTACAAAAAGGTGATACTGATATGAAATTTGGCTACATAAAGGATATACCATTAAACATGTCAGTTAAGTATGGCTAACCTCTTTATTACCTTTATGAAAATGAGTTGTGTAAAGTTATTTTCCATATAAAGAAGTGTTACTTAAAGTTACATAAACATTTAACCTTATATGAAACCCTTATATAGAAGGTCTACATAAGGGTAACCGAATTGATAGCTTTATGAAAATGGGTTATGTTAAGGTTGTACCCTATCTTAAGGGATATTGCGTAAAGGTAATACCCATACACAAAGAGGTTTACATAAGGTTCATTAACAATTTAACCTTATGTATAAATTTATTAGAGCCATTGTGTTATAGTCCCTCATGTTTAGCTTTATGCAACATATGAAATATTGATAGTACGCTTATGTAAATTGTTTTCATAGTGGTATTACCTTTAGGCGAGGGAGCTAAATAAAGGTAATATGTGGATTACCTTTACAAAGACTTCAAAAAACACTAGTTACCCTTACACAGAGCATCCATGAAAGGGTAAAAGGGAGGATACCCTTAATCAAAATTGGGGGTTTTCATTATGGTAAATATAATATTGTAAAAAAATTAACATATTAAATATTTTAGTTGTTTATAAATCATGTATAAAAACTGTTAAAATTTATTTTTGTGATATTTCATTTATAGGGATGTTATAAATAAATAAATTAATTTTTTTATAATTAATAAACTAATTATTTATGAAACATTTTTTTTCCAAATGTTAAATGTTAATATTTTAAATTATTTATATATAATTAAATTAAATTCCTAATGATCTAAAAATAAAAGGTTTATCTAGAAATCATATGCGGTGATTTAGTGTTTTTATAGATTTAAAAAATATTATATATTTCACTACTATTTTTTTATTTTTTTTAAAAAAACCACTTTTTGGGTAAGTGATAACCATACAAAGGAGCCACCAGTACATGCATATCCCACCACCTCAAAAGCCACTACGCACCACATTCAATGTTTAAAAATTCAAGCATTCAAATTTCAAAAGGCCAAATACGAAGAAACTGCCACATCCATCTCGAACCACGAGTAAACCCATCCTGATCCACAAACGATCAGATATCATGAGGAGACCTCAATCCAAGAGAGAGGTCATGTCACTGCCTTTTCCAACATCAGATTCATGGTCATTGCCGTCCTTACCACCAGAGAAGAAAATCACCACCATATCCAACCAGACTGCTGTCGTAGAAACCCAACATCACACCGGTCACCAGAAAGATCTTCGTAACCACTATAAAACTACAAAATTCCATCTCAAACTAGGAACATCTGAAACACCAGTACATTTAAAACTCACTTCATCAAAACAAGAAGATAAAGGAATACTAACCAGAAACATCACCACCATGAACCACTAACGACGTTCTCCATAACTAAATCCGATCAAAACTAATCCAGAAAATGCCATTGAGAACTTCGTTGAGTTGGTCTTGATCATATCGACCTGCAAATAAAAGGAATCAAACAATCCTTCAAAAAAAACTGAATCATTCCACATGGGGGGGCACCTTCAGGAAAAGACCCAAAAAGGGGTTTGGGATGGAAACCCTCAGAAGGACCAACTCCATAGCACCTAGAAATACGTCATCCGTCATACAGCATTCCCAAAACCTCAGCAAAACCCGTTCACCAAAACTGATGAGGAGAGAGCAGAGGAACACAAGATCAAAGTATAGGGAAGAGAACAGGAAAAAACTGGAGTGCGTCACAAAGAAGGGAAAGGCAAGCAAGAGATAAGGAAAACTGAGAGGAAGCGCTACCCCGATAAAGTGAAATTCATCACCAGGAGAAAGATGAAAGCGGGATAAACCCAATGAAGGAATGGGACTAAAACCCAAGGTTGAAGGCCCAACTCTGGTAGCGCATGGAAATCTACCATCCACCAAACCTCTTTCCCAAAACCTCAGTGAATCCCATCCCCCAAATCCAACCAAGAGAGAAGATGAGGATCGCAGGGTCACATAGTAGAGAGGCTGACATGGAGAAAATCGGAGCACTAGCCCAAATAGGGGAAAGACGAGCGATAGAGAAAGAAAAAATTGAAAAAGAGCGCATCATAGAGCAAATGAGAGCTACTGCTAGGAGGAGCCAAACCCCTAGTAGAGGGAAGCCAGTCCGAGAGCTCTGGAGTAACCTAGTGAGTGAGGCGCCATCCTTTCTAGATATTCTGATTATATAAAATGTTTATATAATTTATATTTAATTATAAAATGTTTATAATTCATGAAATATCATGTAAATTACATTTCAAATAAAATATATAGGGTTTTATATTGAAATCAAAATAAAAATTTTATATTATTGATAAAATATAAAATTAATATAATTACAATTTATTTATGAATAGTTCATAAATATCTCATGTTTTTGAAAATAAATAATTTTTAATTATTTATTAAATTTACTTGATATACATATTTAGAAATTTTTTATGAAATATTAATATTGGGTATGTCCATTTATATAAAAAATATCTTCTAGGGTAGATTCATTCATATCATTCCTTGTTTGATATTATAAAATTTAGTTTTCTTCTACCTTGACCTCAATTTTTATTTTAATTTATGTGTTTGAGAATTGTTATTAGGTATTGTTTTTGAAAAATTATGTGTTAGAGTTTTTTATGAATTTAATTATATTTTGAGTAATGTCTCCCTGGTGGAGGGACTTAGGTCATACCACATACTTTTCTGGAGGGTTTCCTTTCCTAGGAAAGTGAACGAGTTTGGATATTTTTCATTACATGCTTACTCATATGGGATTTTTCAATCACATATAGAATTTTCCAAGTTCATATGACCCTATGAATTTACACGATTTGTTGATGTGACTTATTTATATGATGTATTTAAATATGAAGGAATATACGTGACCTATTGTTTTGAGTAGTTAATATAGAAATGTTGGTTTTGCAAAGATTTATATATTTATGTGTTTGAACACATTAATTTAGTGGTTGGAATTGGGATTCAAAACTAAACAACTAGTAAAATGCATACAAAAAATGGGAATGAAACATGGGAAGGTAATTATTACATAGGATGTAATAGTTATTGATTTAATATGCTTATGATGTATATTAAATGGGTGATCCCTTAAAATAAAACCCCAAAAATACTATGTGTCAAATTTATTCCAAAGAAACACTTAAAAATTTATCAATCATTTAATATCATATTTTTGAGATCAGAATTAGTACCACTATATTTTCATGTGTAAGGTAAAAAATCTATAAGTATCTCGAGATTTTCTTGTTTGGTATTGTCATGCTCAACATGAGTATCCCTCAACTGTCTGTAGTTGGGTTGTTCTTGGTATTGTCATTGGGTTACACTAGTTGGGAAGAAATAATGGTAATAATACTAGAGTAATAGAGTTTAGGGAATCAGTATGATAGATTTGGAGAAAGGGTTAACCACTCAACTATCCAAGAGTAACAATAATTTTGATTGGGATGATTTATTACCTAAATAATCATGGAATTCTTACTTGATAACTGGTGTATATTATAATGAAATATGGATATAATAATAATAAATCTATATGATGTGAATGGTTATAATTTTTAGTAGGAGAACTATCATTAAATTTACATAATGAATAATATTAGACATGATATTCATCTGATAAAAATTTACATTGTAGATAAATGCATCATAATTTTTAAAATAAAATTTATATTAATCATTTAAAAGATATGATTAATGGAAAATACCCCTAATAATGGTAGATTACTAAAATTTCTTGAGAAAGATAAATATTATATGTGATATTACATTTACTTCATGAGTCACCAACTATTGAAATAGTTCAAAAACCGATCCTTGATGCTTGTAGAATAAAGAAAGATTTATTTAAGGATTCAAAGGAATTAGATGAAAAAGGATTATTCTGGTAAATGAATTTATCCTACTATCATATATGGAAATATTATTATAATATAATTGAATTCAAGAAAAGTTTACACTATATTCTCAATTTTTTGATAATTGATGAACTAGGCATATGAAGTGTATGTTCTGGTATCATATAGAAATTACATGTAGGTAAAAATTTAAATCTAGGAGATATAATGTTTTAAAGTCCAATAACATTTCTTAAAGAATATAGTTAAGGTTATTTGAAGCTCGAGGGTACTATAAGGAAGGAGTAAAGATTCCATATAATGGGACTATCTGGAATAAGTAATGCGGTTTAGAAACTCTATTGAATTTTCAAGAATGATATTAATGTTACATAAATTGAATCTTTTATTTTTAAGTGTATAAAATACCAATTGTATGTTTTACAAGTTTAGTAAATATAAATGATTTAAAAATCAATGGAATAATTGAAAGAGATTTTAGTTTGTATCCATGTGATGAAGTAAACAGTTTCTAAAATAAAAATTTTAATGTGAATATATTTATCATGAATTTATGAATATAAATAAAAGATGTGTATCTTCATATCATTTATCTTATGTGATAAGATAAGGTGTTCAGTTATAAATATTTTTTATAAACAAAAATGAGATGATGATTTTTTCACACATGGTTTATGATTGAATAATTTATATAAAATGTTTATAGAAGAAGTAATTTATCTAGGATAAAAGTGTTTATCCTAATATTTTTTAAAACATGTGGGAATGTTTTCCCACCACCCATTAGGGAGATATTTTAATAAAATATTATTTTCCAAAATGAATGTTTCAAAACACATAGAATAATATAAATTATTTGGAAATAATATATTATTTTTTAGATATTCCTATAAAAAATAAATAAATGTTATTTCATAAAAGACAAAGTAGTTTGTGATGTGTCTTTGAAAGATATTCTGATGACAATATAGTGTCTAAGAGGCTACTGGGAGTATGTTTAAACTTATAAAATTTCAAATTGTACAAATTAAATATTATGACATGTGATTCTTCAATTTATATCCTAAAGAGTTATGATATGTAATTGTAAGGAGAAATATAAATAATTACATTTAGTTAATATGAGAAAATGAATACCACTTTTTAATAAAGGATTATACTAGTATAATATTATATTAATTATTTACTTTATATCGTAATGAATTTTATGATATGTTGTTGTAAAATAAAATTCAAATATTTACATTTAGTTACCATAACCAGTGAACATCACTATTCTCTAAAGTTTTAAATCAGATAATACCCAAAGTGCATAATATGGTGTTCTAAAAGTGTTTAGGGCATGGATGTAAAGAGAAATATAAATATTTACATTATTTACCAAAAATAAGTGGATTCCACATTATCTTAAAAGAGTTTTGGATATGATGGTAGTGTGATAATGTAAATAGTTACAGTATTTACAAATTATTTCATGGATTTTTTATGGAAAGAGTTAAAAGGATGATGTTGATGAACTTTGAATGAGTTACAATTATACAATAAAAGATAAAATTTTATCATTTAAATTTATTAAGATTAGGATTCAGAATATTTGTTTGTAGAGTTAAACATGAGGAATATGATACTTAAGTCTCACCAATATTCAAATAAGATTACTTTGTAAATGTTATCCAGAGAGGTTTGTGGGAGTATTTTATAATATGGTTACATAGTGATGTTATAGGAATAACATATGAATGTAATGTTAAAAAACCATTTATAAAACAAAAACATGAAAGTCATATAGAATATATTAAGTGATTGGATGTTGTAGTGCCCAGATCAGTGTGAATCACTGAGAGGGGGAGGGGGTGAATCAGTGATCCTTTAAAACTTTTTACTAATTGATTCTTAATCAATTAAACCTCTATGGCTGGTTAAAGCCTCGATCCACTCTTCTTGTATCTCTCAGCCTTTCCTCGAGTGATGTAGTAAATGTAAAGGCACAGGACACACGGATTTACAAGGTTCGGCACCAAAGGCCTACGTCCTTGCCATGTTGGTTATACCCCCCAACATGGTTTCTCCCATTATAATCTGTCAGTATTACAATGGTCGATACAGAGTCCCACTGTATCTCTCCTGAGTCCCACAGGAGGGTATTTATACTGCGTCTCACAGTGTTACCAGAGTCCCACTGGCCTGCTCCAAAATCCCACTGAAGACTTCTTCCACCCTGAGTCTCACAGGGGGCTTCTCCTGGCTCCTCGAGTCACACAAGTAGCTCTTCTTCTTGTTCAGCTCTTCAAGTATCTTCAGCAGCCTAGGATAAAGACTGTTGGCCTTTCTCTGTACCTCTGATCACTTGATTTGATCAGGTCTTCTTGTCTTGCTCAGGATTTATCTCCTTCTTCTCAGGATGACCTGGCCTCTCTCCAATTACTGAATACTCAGAAAATTGATGTCTTTAACATCAGTCTGGTCCAGTCTCAGTTCACATCAACTTCATGCACTGAGTGCATGGCATCTCTGCATCCTCATGCACTGATTGCATGGCTTCTCAAAACTCTTCAAGAACTCCTGGTCTTGGACTCCTCAAATGCACACAACCAGATTTGGCTTTGTTCACGTGTGTATGTGCATGCATGCATGCACTCCCCTTCTTCTTTCTCTTGGTGAAATAAACCCACAAAGGGTGTAATCACTTCAAGCACACACCTTCTCACTTCCTTCACACACTTAATTCCTTTTTATTACACACATAAATGTGTGTTATACTTTAGTGTGAGGGTCCTCCACTTCTTCTAAGTGTATACACTTCACTTAGTGCACACACTAGGTTCGGCCTTTTTATTCCTTTGCACACACACAACTAATGTAAGTCTTTAGCCTTCCTCCTTCACTTTTTAAACACACAAAATATGTTCTTTTATTTGTTCTTCAAAGTGTGCACCCACAAGGCTACGACCTTCCTCCTTTTCTTACACACCCCAAAGGCTACGACCTCTTCATCAAATGCACACACAAAGTGTGTTCTTCAATTTGGAACAACCAAGGGCAACGACCTCCTCCTTTTTTACCTACTTCCCACGGCCTTTCTCCTTTGTAAAGCACACAAGGCCTTGGGTCTCCTTCTCCATTTCGCACACAAAACACGATGTGTGTAATGCACTTCACCCGAACCCAATCTTCAAAGGAGGCACACAAGTTGCTTGGGTGCAGCGGCCTCCTCCTCTTCTCAACCGCACAAGGCACAAGAGTGTGGCCAGCGCGCAGGGGTGCAAGAGCACAAGGTCGCGCAGGGTGTGGCAACACTTTCCTACCGCGCAGGGGGCGCGGTGGCTTCCTCCTGCCGTGTAAGTTCACGGGTAGAGAGGGTAATGGCCTTGAGTGCGCAAGTGTGCGGCTTGGATCCTTCCTGTCGCACAAGGGAGGCACGCAGGGACCTCCTCTTCTCTTCTTTCGCGCAAGGGGTGTGCAAAAGGAACCTCATCCGCGCAAGTAGAATGCGCGGGGCTTCTTTATTCGCGAGGCAGAGAGCACTCACGGGACTTCGGATTTTCAAAAAAGGATCAGCAACAGCTTCAAGCGCCTCGGGTGCTCCTTTTATAGGCAGAGGAATTCCTCGGCCCATCCGCATGATACAATCTTTGAATCCCCGAAGTTTTCGGGTATTTCAAGATTTTGAAAATCTTGATATCTTCCTCTGTTTCACACGCGGGTACTTTTCTTTTTGTTTTTCTCCTCCACGTGCATGCGACTTAGAACGCATGCATGGAATTCTGTTTAGGATAATCCAGACAAAACATAAAACATCATGGCCTCGCACCTCCGGTTGCTTCGGCCAACCTCGAATTCTCTCCTTTGTTGCATGCAGAGTCATTTTAATGCATGGACATGTTCGGTGTGGCCAGACGAGCTCATTGGTGTCTTCGGCTTCTTCAGAGGTGGACGGAATCTCAAAATCCATGCTCGGGGAGCCACTGGTTCAGCGGGGGACGTCGGGTGGCACGGGGTGTCCTCGGCCCAAGCTCGAGGAAGGAGATGCTTTGGAGCCGTCGGATCTGGCGTTGATTGAACTTGGACGGCCGGGATAAGATCTCGAGCGGCGAGATGCGATGAGCGGAAGAGATCGGCCGAGCGATCGAACGAGCATCTCAGATTCAATCCGCGGCAAAAATCTTTGTCCCACATCGAAACGGGCCGCGGAATTCTTGCGGTTTATCAAAGTTCCGCTCCCATGAACGGCCAGTTGAATCTCCTCCCCTCTCGGTTCCGCCCCGCACCGAGTTCTTCTGCGGGCGCGCTCTGCGCCCACCCCTGCCACTCGGCGGGCGTGCTCTAGCACCCACCATGCACTCCGGGGCGTGCTCCATTCGCCCCTACCGCGCGGGCGTGACACCCCTGCGTGGCCCTACTGCCCTGGGCTTGCCCCACGGGTTCCCCCTTGGGCGTGGCGCCTTAGGCCCACATGTGCCTTGGGGTTTAACCCTCAAGGTGCCCATGGCTGGCCAATTTTTTTGGCAAAGTATGGAAATAAGACTTTGTTAAAAACAAAGTTCCCCATAAGTTCAAGCCATATCAAATGCCAAATTCCATGTCAACCTCTAAGCAATTCTTTCCATTTCTTCTTCATTATTCTTCCACAAACTTCCTCAACTCCTTTGAATCATGTATTCTAGACTTATGAGACATTTTTAGAAGGTTCTTCATCAACCGAAGCTCCTGAATCAAATAATTCATCAACATTCTTCAATGATCCAATCAGAGATCAAGTTGGATCATCTTCAATTCATCATGCACTAAGAGATAGTGCATGGTCTTCATTAATGAACATCATCCACTCAGTGATTGTTGATGGATCATCTTTATCTCCTCATGCATTGTTATGACAATGCATGGTCTTCAAACATTGTTGTGACATTGTATCCAGTTGATACAAGTTCTTGGAACTTTAAGAACAGCTCAACAATCGTCTGATTTAATGATGATTCTCCATCATCATCCATTCTTCAAGTGGTGTAACTTAGTATCATCTTGATACAAGTATTGAAACATTAAGATCAGTTCTACAATCGTCTGATATCCATAGATAATGTTTCAACCACAACATCCTATGTCACTTAGTGAATCTCCTAAGTGACATGCATCTTAGTACCATGGACATTCTCCTTTCTTCACCAACACCATAACATCCTTTGTCATTCACATCTTGACATTCCTTGACATCTATCCATTCATTCCTTGACAACAACATACCTCATTGACAACAAATGCAACACAGTGCACTTCAATCTCCCCCTTTGTATTTGTTGTCAATACACTTCTTCAGCACATATGATTGGGTCAATATGTGTGCCAATATTTTTCCCCCTTATTGGCAATCAAATGCAAAGGTGTGGTGTGGTTCTCTTTCAAAAATCTCTTCCTCCCTTTGAAAAGTATTTTCTTGAAAAAAACTGAGAGAGGGATGATGTCACATGTTCTCTTTAGCAAAGAACCTTTAGTAAATCAACTCTAAGTCTACTTGGGCTAACCCGGTGTAGAAAACAAGAGTGATGTAACCAAGGTACTCAATGCTGTCCAACATTCACTGTACATGTGAGATTATGCTCCAAGGGGCTTGAAATTTTTCATATATAACAATGAATTTTCTAAATCCTGCACCACTTCACAAAACTCATTAGAAAGTTCAGGTGCAAAGATAAAGCTCCCCCTTTCATCCATTTACCTTTAATCAATACTCCCCCTTAATTGTAATGTTGAATACAATTAAGAAACTAGGGATGAAAGTATGATTGGAATACCTTCATCTTTTCTCAAGATGGTATTAAATCATAGAATATCATCTTCTCCAGATTGGCTCCCCCTCAAGGGGTGCACTCCATTCTTTCCAAACCATCCTCCAGTTGAGAATGATCATCATCTTCAATTCCCTGCAATGTCAGCACATGTAAATACAAGTGATTAGGGAATAATATGGAACCTCCTTGGTTCATCAATGTGAACAACAAGGTTGAGAAGATTATCTCAACCGAGATGTCCCATTTTCACCATTCTTCACACTTGCACATTTGATCTTCAATGATGTTTGTGCTGTTGTGGATCTCAACACCTATTTAACTTCTTTGTGTGTGACTCCTGTATTTTTAGGTGCCTCCTGAGCACTAGAGTCTCCTAGTGCAATCTTCATTCTTTTAAAGAATCCCTTCTGAGCTGGAATGAATATCATGCATTTATCACTAGTATGTCCAGCTTGATTGCACCTCACACACAGAACTTGATCTTCATGTGAAATATTTTTCTTTCCTTTTGCCTCAGCAATTGCCAGAACTTCATCTTCATCTCTTTTTAGTTCTCTGGAAAGTTGCAACTGATTAGGACATATGACTAGTAAGTCACTTGGATGTGTGGCCTCAGTTCTGGAAGTTCCACATGGTTCTTTTGATGCTGTCAAGCTACCTTTCTTAGGCAACTTGTTTTCAATCAATCCCTTCTGCTTCTTTTGGATTGATCGTCTGTTTGAGTCCAGTCTGCCTCTATTGAATTTCATGGCTTCTTTACGAAGATCCATGATATGTCCTTTCTTTCCACAGTAGAAGCATTTCTTCTTGGTGGTCCTTCTAGATGCATCACCCTTCTTGGATTTAGACTCCAAGGTCTTCTCTTCCTTTTTCATAGTCTTCTTGGGAGCATCTTCATCTTTCTTCTGCTTGCTTCCCAGGGATTCTTTCTGAGCCAGGTTCTGTGATCTTTTCTTCTTTTGAGCTCTGGATACAGTTGGAGATTGACATGCATCTTTTTGAACACTTTTGCAATCATCCCAGATGTTGTCAAGTAATCCAAATCTATTTGCAGTAAACAGATGTCTCTGGACCTGTGGATGCTGTTTCTTTTCTTCTGGCTCGCTCCCCCTAGGCATGGGCTTCCTCTGTGCTTTGGCATTCAGTGGATTGTACCAACAATCCTTTGCACAATGCCCATACTTGTTACAACACCAACATTGACCCACAAATCTTGACTTTTTGATTCCTTCTGATTGTAGGGTACTTGTCTTGAATTGTTGTGCTGCTTCAGGAGAGCTTTCATTCTTCATTGTCTTCATCCATACTTGTTTGGAATTATTCTTCCATCCTGCACTTTTTGTGGAAACACAATTAGAAGCATTAGTACAAGATGGGATGGATGGTACCTTCCTTTTAGAAGATGTTTCCCTTTTATTAGAGGATGTCCTTCTTTTAGAATCATCCTGGTCAATGCATACTTGAGTAGCAACATTTCTCCTTTCAGCTTACTTGGAGTCTTTGGCTTTGGGTGATTGCTGATTTTCCAATATCACCTCCAGTTCTAAGCATTTCATATTGAGGGATTTCTTCTCATCCTCAATAGTTCTTAGCCTTCCTTCCCTTTTCTCTTCCAGCTGCTTTATCTGGTCTTCATGCACCTTATTCATTTCAAGCAATGAGTTGTCAAGCTCCTTCACCCTTTTTACTTTGTCTTCAAGTTGAGCATCTTTAACAACCATTGAAACTCTGTGAAACTTTTCCAGTGCATGGAAAACTTCTTTGACCACAGTCTTAAAGAATTATTTCTCAGAAAGGATTCTTTGCAATTATTTAGTAGTGTCTTCATATCTTTCATTGCAAAGAGATACTGTTTCATCTTTAGCCTTCACCAGCTTTCTGAGAGTGTTGGTTATGCCAACCCTTTTAGCCAACTGATCTTCCATTGTATTGGCTTCTTCTTCTAGCTGTAATATTTATTCTTGAAGATCAAGGATGCCTGTAGCTATACACATTTCCACTTCCTTGGGGACTATCTTTTGATGATATTCGATTCCACTTTGAAGATCTTTCATTATTGAAACTTCATCACACCTAGGACAGGCTTTCTTTATCTTCTTGGCCTGTTTCTTCTTTCTATTTTTCTGAGTCTTGGCAGATATCTCCATTTGAGGATGGTTGCTCATTTCCTCAAATCTGCACTTCATAAAGACTCTCTTGGATCTTTTAGAGGTAAACTTCCATCTGATACCAATTGTAGTGCCCAGATCAGTGTGAATCACTGAGAGGGGGAGGGGGTGAATCAGTGATCCTTTAAAACTTTTTACTAATTGATTCTTAATCAATTAATCCTCTATGGCTGGTTAAAGCCTCGATCCACTCTTCTTGTATCTCTTAGCCTTTCCTCGAGTGATGCAGTAAATGTAAAGGCACAGGACACAAGGATTTACAAGGTTCAGCACCAAAGGCCTACATCCTTGCCATGTTGGTTATACCCCCCAACATGGTTTCTCCCATTATAATCTGTTAGTATTACAATGGTCGATACAGAGTCCCACTGTATCTCTCATGAGTCCCACAGGAGGGTCTTTATACTGCGTCTCACAGTGTTACCAGAGTCCCACTGGCCTGCTCCAGAATCCCACTGAAGACTTCTTCCACCCTGAGTCTCACAGGGGGCTTCTCCTGGCTCCTCGAGTCACACGAGTATCTCTTCTTCTTGTTCAGCTCTTCAAGTATCTTCAGCAGCCTGGGATAAAGACTGCTGGCCTTGCTCTGTACCTCTGATCACTTGAGTTGATCAGGTCTTCTTGTCTTGCTCAGGATTTATCTCCTTCTTCTCAGGATGAGCTGGCCTCTCTCCAATTACTGAATACTCAGACAATTGATGTCTTTAACTTCAGTCTGGTCCAGTCTTAGTTCACATCAACTTCATGCACTGAGTTCATGGCATCCTTGCATCCTCATGCACTGATTGCATGGCTTCTCAAAACTCTTCAAGAACTCCTGGTCTTGGACTCCTCAAATGCACACAACCAGATTTGGCTTTGTTCACGTGTGCATGTGCATGCATGCATGCATGAACTCCCCTTCTTCTTTCTCTTGGTGCAATAAACCCACAAAGGGTGTAATCACTTCAAGCACACACCTTCTCACTTCCTTCACACAATTAATTCCTTTTGATTACACACATAAATGTGTGTTATACTTTAGTGTGAGAGTCTTCCACTTCTTCTAAGTGTATACACTTCACTTAGTGAACACACTAGGTTTGACCTTTTTATTCCTTTGCACACACACCACTAAGGTAAGTCTTTAGCCTTCCTCCTTCACTTTTCACACACACAAAATATGTTCTTTTATTTGTTCTTCAAAGTGTGCACCCACAAGGCTATGGCCTTCCTCCTTTTCTTACACACCCCAAAGGCTACGGCCTCTTCTTCAAATGCACACACAAAGTGTGTTCTTCAATTTGGCACAACCAAGGGCAACAACCTCCTCCTTTTTTACCTACTGCCCACGACCTTTCTACTTTGTAAAGCACACAAGGCCTTGGGTCTCCTTCTCCATTTCTCACACAAAACACCAAGTGTGTAATGCACTTCACCCGAACCTAATCTTCAAAGGAGGCACACAAGTTTCTTGGGTGCAGCGGCCTCCTCCTCTTCTCAACCGCACAAGGCACAAGAGTGTGGCCAGTGCGCAGGGGTGCAAGAGCACAAGATCGCGCAGGGTGTGGCAACACCTTCCTACCGCGCAGGGGGCGCGGTGGCTTCCTCCTGCCGTGTAAGTTCGCGGGCAGAGAGGGTAATGGCCTTGAGCGCGCAAGTGTGTGGCTCGGCTCCTTCCTGTCGTGCAAGGGAGGCGCGCAGGGACCTCCTCTTCTCTTCTTTCGCGCAAGGGGTGCGCAAAAGGAACCTCAGCCGCGCAAGTAGAATGTGCGGGGATTCTTTGTTCACGAGGCAGAGAGCACTCACGGGACTTCGGATTTTCAACAAAGGATCAGCAACAGCTTCAAGCGCCTCAGGTGATCCTTTTATAGGTAGAGGAATTCCTCGGCCCATCCGCGTGATACAATCTTTGAATCCCCGAAGTTTTCGGGTATTTCAAGATTTTGCAAATCTTTATATCTTCCTCTGTTTCACACGCAGGTACTTTTCTTTTTGTTTTTCTCCTCCACGTGCATGCGACTTAGAACGCATGCATGGACTTCTGTTTAGGATAATCCATAAAAAACATAAACCATCATGGCCTCGCACCTCCGGTTGCTTCGGCCAACCTCGAATTCTCTCCTTTGTTGCATGCAGAGTCATTTTAATGCATGGACATGTTCGGTGTGGCCAGACGAGCTCATTGGTGTCTTCGGATTCTTCAGAGGTGGCCGGAATCTCAAAATCCATGCTCGGGGAGCCACTGGTTCAGCGGGGGACGTCGGGTGGCACGGGGTGTCCTCGGCTCAAGCTCGAGGAAGGAGATGCCTCGGAGCCATCGGATCTGGCGTTGATTGAACTTGGACGGCCGGGATAAGATCTCGAGCGGCGAGATGCGATGAGTGTCGGAGATCGGCCGAGCGATCTAACGAGCGGCTCAGATTCAATCCGCGGCAAAAATATTTGTCCCACATCGAAACGGGCCACAGAATTCTCGCGGTTTATCAAAGTTCCGCTCCCATGAACGGCCAGTTGAATCTCCTCCCCTCTCGGTGCCGCCCTGCACCGAGTTCTTCTATGGGCGTGCTCTGCGCCCACCCCTGCCACTCGGCGGGCGTGCTCTAGCGCCCACCATGCACTCCGGGGCGCGCTCCATTCGCCCCTGCCGCGCGGGCGTGACACCCCTGCGTGGCCCTGTCGCCCTGGGCTTGCCCCACGGGTTCCCCCTTGGGCGTGGCGCCTTAGTCCCACATGTGCCTTGGGGTTGAACCCTCATGGTGCCCATGGCTGGCCAATTTTTTGGAAAAGTATGGAAATAAGACTTTGTTAAAAACAAAGTTCCCCATAAGTTCAAGCCATATCAAATGCCAAATGCCACGTCAACCTCTAAGCCATTCTTTACATTTCTTCTTCATTCTTCTTCCACAAACTTCCTCAACTCCTTTCAATCATGTATTCTAGACTTATGAGACATTTTTAGAAGGTTCTTCATCAAATGAAGCTCCTGAATCAAATAATTCATCAACATTCTTCAATGATCCAATCAGAGATCAAGTTGGATCATCTTCAATTCATCATGCACTAAGAGATAGTGCATGGTATTCATTAATGCACATCATCCACTCAGTTATTGTGGATGTATCATCTTCATCTCCTCGTGAATTGTTATGAAAATGCATGGTCTTCAAACATTGTTGTGACATTGTATCCAGTTGATACAAGTTCTTAGAACTTTAAGAACAGCTCAACAATCGTCTGATTTAATGATGATGCTCCATCATCATCCATTCTTCAAGTGGTGTAACTTGGTATCATCTTGATACAAGTATTGAAACATTAAGATCAGTTCTACAATCGTCTGATATCCATAGAGAATGTTTCAACCACAACATCCTATGTCCCTTAGTGAATCTCCTAAGTGACATGCATCTTAGTACCATGGCCATTCTCCTTTCCTCACCAACAACATCACATCCTTTTTCATTCACATCTTGACATTCCTTGACATCCATCCATTAATTCCTTGACAAAAACATACCTCATTGACAACAAATGCAACACAGTGCACTTCAGATGCAATAGTTATAAAAATATCATGTATTTATAATAAATGAAATATCTATTTATCCTTCATTCATAGGTGATGAAACTTTACTTTACATGAATGGTTGAATGATAAAAATTCCCTAAAATTATACTCTTTGAGTTGTCCCTAACTGTTGATCATCATGTGTTGTAATGATATATAATGTTTAGATTGAATAAATTATTATATTCATTAAAAAGGGTTGAATATGATATATCAAGAATGTATTATTGAGTTAATATGTAGAGACTTATTAATTGGAATAATACATGAATGTATATGTCATTTAATGAAATATGATCATAAATATACTTTGGGGTGTTTGATTATTATCAATTTTTTATTACCTTAGTTTTGAGAGATAACTCGTATGAAAACTTTTATACTTTGGTACCGTACTTAAAAAATTAAATATATAAGATTAGATAATATGTGGGTGATTGGGTATTCTTCTGATAATGTCATTGGTTTGATTGCAACCAAGATGGGATTTTTCATCTTTTATAATAATAAAATACATGTGGACCTTGTTATAATTATTCTGATGAAATTCATATCCATGGAATATATGTGATGAATTCATTATCTTGGTTTGTCTATTTTTTAGAATCAAGAAAAGAATATATTACTATACTATATTGACATGTTCCATATCTAGTGGTCACTCGATTTCATGTGAAAGAAGATTATATAGGCACACATAAGATGCATATGATACAACTTGTGTTGGACATTTACATTCAGATATATGTGTAACATTGATAGAGATCACACCAGAACCCTTAATATCTTGAGTAGCACCGATTCTTTACTAGAGGATTCTCTTTTATTACATCTATCAATTTAAGATTTCACTGGTATTGTAAATTTTTATAAGGCACACAGGGTTACATTATTACATCCTTGGATAAATAAAAAATATTTGGTAAAAATTATCGGAGTTTGATGAAACTATATCCAAAATATTTTGGATGGATTCCTAAATAGTTATGATGTTTTTCATAATGTAATTATGTTATTTTAGTGAAAGTGGGAGATCGATTAATGTGAACTAAAATGTATATGAATGAGATGCATGTACACATGCATGAGATGTATCTACACATGCATATGATGTAGGATACACACACACATATATAATTTGATAATATATATAGGATAAATTTAATATATGTATATGATTCATGTATTTTTATTGCACGATATGAATCAATTATATATATATATGATACATATATTGTTAATTTATCTCAATTTTTTTATTCATCAGTTATAATATATTTTGAAAGGATTAAAGGATTTTAAATACTTCATTGAAAATGTTTAATGAATTATATCCCAATAGATTGGAATTCATATGATGCACTATGAACTAGAGGAGACTTGGGCTTCACCTATATAAGAGGTTGAGATCCTCTCATATTGGGTGTGCTTGGTATGATGTGTATGAACCTCTTTCATAACATTATTGCTCCCACAATTCCATTTATCTCATACGAGAAGGTGTTATAACCCCTTTATATTATGAGTATATTCAAAATGTTTTCATGGATCCTTTTTCTAGTGTACTCCCTCAGAGGTAGGGTTCTTTTGTTCACATCTACTGATCTTCCTCAAATTCTCTCCATGAAAGGATGATTGAAACTAGTGATTCTCAAAATATTTTGGTAATCCTTTTTATATAATTATTTAAATTTTGATTTCTTAATGATAGATTTCATTTATTTATGGTTATATTCTACTGTAAATGGGAATTATATGATCATAGTAAACCCACTATAATGATAATAATTTAATGAATGTAAACTTCCAAAAAATATCACCACCAGGGAACCAACTAAATCAATAGCCACTTGAATAAGGGAAAATTATTTGCTGAATAATTCCCATGAAACAAAAATATTATGATAAGAACATATCCATGGGTAGTGAATACACTATATGAAGAAAACATGGTGCACAAATGTTTTTGTCTAAAGGATTCACAATTGAGACCAATAAAACAATTACGACTTTATACGCATTCAAATCAAATCCTATTGATAGAGAGGTATTTAAATTGGACTTTAAATAATATTAAAAATTTATAATTCATGATATTAAATATATAATATGTAGTATATACACCACATAAATGAAATTAGGTGTGTAATATTAAACATTTTTAAAAGAGAAGATTTTGATATGAAAACCCCTACCTTGTATTAGTCTATTATTCAATTTCACTAAAGATAAAAAAATTAAATTAAGTTCCTTAAATAAATGCACAAAAAATTTATTTATAAATATTAAAATATAAAATCCACATTTACAATAAGTCTATAAATATAAATATTATTTTTTATTTACCTATTTTTAACATAGGGTGTAAGTAATCTTTATCGCTTTAAATTAGTTTCATAAAAGAGGTGTTGGTATTTATTATTTTTCAAAATTAAATTACTATTATAACATCTAATATAGTGTAATACATGTTCCAATATATTTTATAAATCTATAATTTCATTTCATGTTAGTTTTGGTTTCGAACTATGAAGATAAAATCGATAATGATCATTTCATTGTGATTCTGAAAATAAGAAATGAGTTTTATTAATTAATTAGTTAAATGTAGATATAAACATAAAAATAATAATTTAAATATTTATATCATATTAATCCATTAAATAAATTCTCATAGTTATCAAGGAAATAAATGTATAATATTGTTCTAGCTGTTGGTAAAACCGACCAAAACACGAAGCTATAATGACTAATGGATGATTGTGAGATGGTTTAGTTGTAATATCAATACAATAGAAGTATAATGATATTATTTATTGTTTATTAGGGTGATATATCACAATTTTAATTAATTATAAATTTATGAAAATTTATATAATGTCATTACTTAAAAAATATATATCATTTTTCTCTTAGTTTTATCAATTTTTAAATGATTGAATTCAAAATAATATTTTGTTACTCATATCATTAATTGGTTCCCTAATTTTTCATAATAGAAACTTTATTATATAATAAAAATAATATTTATATTTTAATACCATCCTTAAAACCATCCTTGTAAGGCGGTGAAGGAAAAAGAAACATGTTATGTCATGGAGGCGGTAGTCTAAACAACACATAAACGAAATATTAGTTTTTCTTAATGGATAGGGTATATAAATAAACATTTATAATACCCTTAATATAGTAAAATTAAATTAAATTAATGATAATAATATAATTATTTTATTTTAGAGAGAATAAATTTGACTAAATATAATCCTGAATAAATTCTATGTAGTTGATAATACTTTCTTTAGGGACATGAATTTTCCTTGTAAGTCATAATGAAATTGAAAGGAATAGGCTAAATATAAGTGATTAGGTTTGAGGACCTGACCCCAGTTGCCCAGAGCTGGTGCCTTATTTGATTGAATTGTTATATAAACATGTAAATGTATCCCGAAGGACTGATCAGTTTTGTAGTCTAGAATAAACAAGATACATACATGGAATCCATCTTACATTTTGAAATGAAACAAAATATGATACATAACAATAACTAATAAACTACATCCTTGAAAACTCTATAAAAGATCTCTTCTTCTTAACCCGGGGAAGGAAAAACAAATAAAAGGGGTGAGCTCAAACACTCAGTAAGGGTAATAAATATAGTGGAAGATATCATAACATAAACAATAGGCATGTTGAACACATAAAAATATGTGCCTTTAACAGTAACATGAACACATTATGGAAGGAATAAGATATGATTATGTAATGCCATAATAAAACAAAATCATGGGTATTATAATAGTTGAATAACCAAAGGAACCATAAATTCTATTTTCATAATGAGGGAAGTGCATATGCTGGACATTCTGAATCATTTTTTCAGGGCCTCAACCAATACGTCTAAAAATTATTAAGGCCTCTGCCAAAATTCTTATATCACATTGGGAGAAGGCCTCAGAATATTCCACGTCTATTTGTCTCATGAGACATAACGATGCATCGAGGGGAAATAGTGGGCCCCAATCGTCACATAATAAGTCCAATTCATTACTCATATGTATATAATTCCTTTATTCAATGTGTTTTATACCACTTTGAATAATTAAATTTTGGCTTTTTTTCAAAGTGTCTCATACCACTTTGAATAATTAAATTGTCACTTGTTCAATGTGTCGCACAACATGTTGAATAATGAAATTCTTAATTCACATGTTTTAAAACTAATCATAAAACATTCAATAAAACATGATGGATGATATCATAAGAGATAAACCTAAATGCTGTTCATGATTCAACAAAGGATTTTGACATAGACATATATACTTTTAAATGAGGCCATTGACAAATTCTTGAGGAAATAATCCCTAATCATTCCGAAGTTTTCCATACCACCTGGAAACCTTCCAATAATAATCCCTTATAATATCATGGGAATAAGTAGACTCTTGATATGATATACCAAAGGGAAGTTAATATACCAAAAGGAAGAAATAAGTGGTGAACAAGTCATATATCTCATTAAAGTTAATGATAGATGAGAAAAATACTTTTTACTTTTGAAAGAAGAGTACTTTTCGGAAATCATTTATATTTTAAATGAAATCATATTTTAAACATGAAAATACCATAAAACAAAATAATAGGGCATTTAAATTATATTTTAGTCATAAATTATGTCTCACTTTAGTTAAATCATGCAAAATAGCTCTTAAGATTCTTTATAAATAAAACATTTTAGAGCAATTTAAATAAAGTATTAATGAGAATTTTTAATTGGAAATGCACATTTTTTCTATAAAATATAGAAATTATCCAAGAGAATTTTTCATGATAAAATTAGGGTTTTTATAAAAATAATGGTGGATTAAAAAATATTTGGGTGTACACTTGAAAACTGGTAAGAATTTGAAAATATCCCCTAAATCATGTTTGTATTTCGGAAACAATTTTGAATGATCATTTTAAAACATGTGACTATCCATAAAATAAAGAATGATACTGGTTGGAGAACATATATAGAACAATCAAAAATAATGTATATATAGTACATAATAATACACAATAGTTTCATTGAGGTAATTAGATAATAAAATAACCTGAATGAAAATGGAGGTCCGGGGGGGGGGGACCCTTACCACTTTGTAATCAATCGATTCAAATGCCCCAAAATTAATAATATTAAAATTTTATAGAGAATAAAATGAAAATAAATATATTCATGATATGTTATAAAAATTTTAAATATACATACAACATATAGAAGTATTAGTATTGAATACGGAAAATCTCACAAAAATGGAAGTGAGATGAAGAACCCCAAAACTTAAGTCTGAATGTGTTAAACTATTGAAATTAAGGTCCTAGAATATGAAATTAGAATTATTAATAACTTATTTAATAACCTATTAGAATATTATTTAGTTAATCATAATTCTATTTGGTTCATTTATTCCCTTCTTGATAGTTTATTATATCTAATTTCGTCATTTCGCAGTGTTCGTTTTATTTATTTTCATAATCTGTTCACCTGTTCTTATGTAATGGAGTTATTTTGGAATGGATTTCAATCTCACGAATTGAATTTTCATATTATTTATGATCATCTATCGGTGATAGTGGTAATTTATATAATTTGGTTACATGGAATGAGGATGAATTAATATATTTAACATTATTGATAACTGTTTCAGTTAATTTGTGGGTTTTGATTATAAGAAAATTATTTTTATTTATTACATAATACCATTTGTAAAAAGGGATTACAGAACCTTAAATAGGGTATATTACATATATAATAATCTGGTTCAGTATGAACAAGAATGGTTTCATGACCATAATTGAGAATGATAATAGAAATCGAAAGCCCATCATCCTTGAATGTGGTAAATTGACACATCTCGTATGGTGTTCTTGATACCAGTATAATAGAAGGTAAAATGAAGAGATGATGATAATTTGTTCCACTATCATGACACCATTCCAGTACATGTAAGGTACTGGAGTCATGACAACATTTGGATAAGGAGAGGTAATAATAGAAAAACAAAACATATGAACTTGAATGGGATGACAATAAATTTAAAAGAGGAATTTACCTCTTGAACCAAATTTCCATGAGAGCCTCTTTAAGGGAGATGTTTTGGTCTTTTTACGAGACCAAGGCTTGATGGACATGTGATAAGAGATTGGGAGGATATTTGGACAAAATTTGGCGAAGTCACAAGTCTTGAGAGGAGTGAAGAGAAGAGGGAGTGATTGGGGTTTTTATAGTGGAGGGGAGAGGGGATTTCTAAATTTTATATCATTAATTTATTATTTCTCCAGAAGAAAAGGAATAGTGAGACTTCCATGACCAATAATGGTAATTTTATCATGTGAATATGAATCAATTTGGCTTACATCAGCAGAACATCATACATGAATCTATAATTATTTTATTTAGTTTATTCTGTAAATTATGGTATTTCATATTCATAATAATTCAAGTATTTAAAAAAATCCAAAAATTCACCCCAACCATTTATCGATTTGTAGAATAAAAAATTGAAGTCCATTTTTCAAAAATAATTTTCTAAATATGATTAGTGTAATATTTAGTTAAAATTATAATTTATTCTAAAAAAATAGTTTTAAAACATTTATTTACTTATTCCAAAACATAGGTACATTGTACTCCAACTTAAATATTATTTATATACTTTCATAGGTAAGGTTACTATTCATTATTGTATATCACTATTCATAAGTGTATGTTACTATTCATAAGGGTCGGTTTCTGTTCACCAAAAATTATGTTTTAATTATTGGACTCCAAATAACTTACTCATCGCAACAGTGTGTGTCAGTTTTTCAAAATTCACATAACAGAATTGACAAACAAATGTTTACATGGAGAGGTTATAAAAAAGTGTGGTTTCTAGAGACTTAGTGATCCATTCATTCTGTAATAAATCTCTTGGTAAATTTTTGGGGTGTTACATTATCCCCGCTTTACCAAAATTTTTCTCTTGAAATTTGAAATTTTTCTTTGAAAGTTAATGGTTGATACTTGAATGTTAACTTATGGAAACCCAGATCAGATAGAGGGTTAATAAAATATCTTTCTAAAAAGGGTTAATATAGATGATGTGGTAACCTTAAAAATTATTCTTTTGAATGAGGTGACAGTAGTTGGATGAAAAAAACTAGACATGGAAGAAAAGTATATCTTTGAAGTTCTGATGGAACATGATAGAGGAAATGTTCAAATGAATGTTGATTACTACAAAACTATAAACATAAAAAATAAAAACCCATAGATATTATCAATTATTATGATAATAGGAAAACATTTTATTTAAAAATATTTTCCTTGAGTCGTGGAATTATTCCACTCTATAAAAGTATAAATATACATTTCAACTTATAAACTCTTACTTTTAGTGTAGTTTACCTATTTATTCCTCATCACATAGCAAGGGTTACCCCATTCGGTGAAGCAATACATTAACCTCTAAAATCTCATACAATGATCAACTTAAACCATTTCATCAATGGTTAAAAAAATTTCAAAATATAATGACTCAACACATTATAATGAAGTCCTCTAAATTTCCATGACGAAATTATCATTAACCCTTAATCAACAAGAATTATCTCTAAAATTCACATTCCAATCATGTGAATAACTTTATCATTTATCCTATTGAAATATCGTAATAACATGAATTACTATAAAAACCATATTGGAAACATGCATTATGTGATATTCCTTAATTAAGATACATGTTATTGGACATATTCCTTAAATCCAAAAGTGTTGTAAACTTCATTGATGATTTCATAGACTACCTCTCATCAAGTCAATAATCAGGTCCAAGGTAGTCAATACTTATCCAAATCAATAATTTCTTCATCATTATCTCAACATCATATATATATATATATATATATATTAAGGGTTGTATTTCCCTCAATCATGTTTTTTTTCTAAAAAGTTTAACTTTCCACTGAATCAATTTTCCTTTGTATCATTCATCATATGACCTCAAATCCTAAATGAAAGAGTACTACCGTACAATAATTCTATATCCCATAATTCATACAACCAGTACATTACTGACAAAATATACAAAAGACATGATTCATGACCAGTCATATTAATCATTGTACTTCATCTGTCATAGCATCATAACATACTCATTATCCAAAATCATTATTTTGGGTATATTCCAATGAATATTGGGACATTGATTTGCATAGTTTCCCATATCCATGAAATTAAAGCATTGAACATTAGAAACCATTTTCTTACACTTGAAATCATGAACTTGGTGTCCTTTTTATCCACACTTTTAGCAAACACCCATTCCCTCCATGCATTTACCAGGGTGATTCTTTCCATAGTTATCACATATGGGAAAACACTTCTTTCCATTCTTCCCTTTATCCCCATATCTTTATGTCATCCACTTATTCTTTTTCTTCCCTTCAAATCCATATTACTTAGAGAAGTCTTTTCAAACCATGTTAACACATGATAGAATTTGATCATATGATGAGGATTCATGGGAGACAATCTACCTTTGAAAAGATGGATTAAGACCATTAGAGATATGATCCATCTTACTCTTCAAATCATGATCATTGGAGATGTTATCATTCTTTATGCTAGGCACCATATCTTATCAATTCCATATTAAATATTAGCTCTTAAAATTATGAACTCCCTATAACTCTAATCATGTTATATCACATAACATAAATTTATGCATCGTAAATCCTAAAACCATATACTTTGGTTACATTAAGGACATAAATCCCCCATAATGGTGGGTAAATAAAATGTGAATTATCCTAACCATATCCCCCAAGAGTGTCAAACCAAGAGTATAGAAAGGCCCATTTTCGTTTTCCAGGATACCCTGGGTCAAGCCCGAAACTCCTTTTTGGAGTTTTCACTCCTAGGTATATATGGGCCAGAGCCACCTCTATTTGTTTGTATCCAGACAGAGATGTATTTTCAAGAAAGATCCACATAATATATTACTCACTAAAATTCTAGGATGTTCTTATTCCTTTATCCTCAAAGACCATCATAGGGCTTTTTTACCTAACCTACTTTTTCTAAATCTTGTTCCCAAGGCTTCTACTAAACTTCCTTTGATACCAACTGTAAGGACCCAACCCTAGTTACTTAGAGCCGATGACTTATTTTATTACATTGGTATATAAACAACGAATAAGAATCACAAAGGACATATCAATTTATTAGTCTTGAAGAAACTAGATACATACATGGAACCCATCTTACATTTTTAAATGAAACAAAATATGATACATAATAAAAACTAATAAATTGCATCCTTGAAAACTAAATAAATGATATCTTCTTCTTAACCTGGGGAAGGAAAAACAATTGAAAGGGGTGAGCTCAAATGCTCAGTAAGGGTAAGAAATATAGCGGAAGATATCAAAACATTAATATTTGGCATGTTGAATACATAAAAACATGCGCCTTTAACAAAAACCTAAAAACATTATGGTAGGAATAATAGCTGAGTAAGTAATGCCATAATAAAACATAATCATGGATATTCCACTTGTTGAATAACCACATGAACCTTAAATTCTATTTTCCTAATGAGGGAAGTGAATATGCCGGACATTCTAAAACATTTTTTCAAGGCCTCGTCCATGTAGTCTAAAAATGATTAAGGCCTTAGCCAAAATCCATATATCACATTGGGAAAGGCCTCATCCAATTCCACGTCTATTCTCCTCATGAGACCTACCAATACATCAAGGGACTATAACGGGACCCACCCATCAAATAATAAACCCAATTCGTTCCTCATATGTTTAGTAATTCCTTTATTTAAAGTTTCCCATACCACTTTCAATAATTAAATTGTGTCTTTTATTCAAAGTTTCCTATACCACTTTGAATAATTAAATTTTCACTTGTTCAATGTGTCCAATACCACGTTGAATAATTAAATTCTTAATTCAAAAGTTATCAAAATAATAAAAAAATTCAATAAAACATGGTGGATGATATAATATGAGATAAAACGCAATCAATTACATGATTAAACAATGGATGTTGACGTAGAAAAATATATTTTTAAATGATACCATTGACAAATTCTTATGAAAAAAATCCTTAACCATTCCAACATGTCCCATAGAACCATGAAAAATTACAATAATAATCCCTTATAATATCACGAGAATAAGGAAAATCTTGATATGATATACCAAAGGTAAGTCCTTACACCACAAGAAATAAATAAGTGGTGAACAAGGTATATGTCTCATAAAAGTAAATGAGAGATGAGAAAAATACATTTTTACTTCGGAAAGAAGGGTCCTTTTAAAAAATAATTTATATTTGACATGAAATCATATTTTAAACATGAATATCCCATAAACTAATATACCAGGACATTGAAATTATATTTTTGGCACAAATTATGTCCCACTAGAGTGAAATCACGTAAAAAGAGTTATTAAGATTCTTTATAAATAAAACATTTTAGAGAAATTTAATGAAAGTATTAAAGATAATTTTTAATTGGAAAAGCACATTGGTTCTCTTAAATACAGAAATGATCCGATATTGTTTTTAATGATAAAATGAGTGTTTTTATAAAACTAATTGTGGCTTAAAAAAAATTCTGGTGTACACATGATAATGGGTAAGAATTTGAAAATATCCCTTGAATCAAGTTTGTATTTCGAAAACAATTTTGAATGTTCCTTTTAAAACATGTAACTATCCATAAAATAAGGAAGTAATATGGTTGGTGCACATATATATAATAGTCAAAAATAATTTATGAGGAGTAAATAATAATACACAAGTGTTTAATTGAGGTAATTATATAATAAAAGTAACCTGAATGAAAATGGAGGTTCGGAGGGAAAACTTGTACCACTTTGAAATCAATCGATTCAAATGCCCCAAAATTAATAATATTGAAATGATATATCGAAAAATATGAAAATAAATATATTAATTATATGTTATATCAATGGTCAATATACATACACCATACACAACAATTAGTTTTGAATATGGAAAATCTCACAAAAAAGGAAGTGAGATGAAGAAAACCGTACCTTAAGTCCGAATGTGTTATGCTCTTGAACTTATGGTCCTGGAATATGAAATTATACTTAAAAATAACGCATTTCATAACCTATTATACATTTATTTAGTTTATCATAATTACGATTAGTTCATTTATGACCTTCTTGATAAGTTATTATATTGAATTTCATCATTCCTTAGTGTTCGTTTTCTTTATTTTCATAATCAATTCACTTGTTCTTATGTAATGGAGTTCATGTGGAATGGATTTAAATCTCCATAATTGAATTCTCATATTATTTATGATCATATTTAGGTGTTAGTGGTCATTTATATAATTTAGTTACATGGAATGAGGATTAATTATTATATAGAACTTTAATGACAACTATTTCAGTTAATTTGTGGGTTTTGATTACAACGAATTAATTTTTCTTTAAAATGTATTACCATTTGTACAAAGGGATTAAAAAACCTTAAATGGGGTATATTACATATATAATAATCTTTTTCAACCATAACAAGAATATTTTCAAGAACAAAATTGGGAATGATAATTGAAATCAAAATCCCATTGTCCTTGAATGTGGTAAATTGGCATATCTCAGATGGTGTTCTTGCAACTAGTATAAAAGAAGGTAAAATGATGAGATGATGATAACTTATTCCACTATCATGAAAATATTCTAGTACATGTAAGGTAATGGATTCATCACAAAATTTGTATTAGAAAAGGTAATAATAGAAAAATAAAACAATGAACTTGAAAGAAAATACCAAGAATTTAAAAGTGGAATTTACCTATTGAACCAAACTTCCTTGTGTGCCACTTTAAGGGAGAGGTTTTGGTCTTTTTGTGAGACCAATACTTTCTTGAAATGGGAGAGGTGTTTTGGAGGATATTTGGACAGAATTTGGAGAAGGTATATGGCTTGAGATGAATGAAGAGAAGAGGGAGTGATGGGAGTGGGGGTTTATAGTGGAGGGGAGAGGGGATTTCTCATTTTTATATTCATTAATTTATTATTTCTCCACAAGACAAGGAATAGTGAGTATTCAATGACCAAAAATAGCAATATTGTCATGTTAATCCGAATCAACTGGTCTTATATCTATAGAACATCATACATGAAAATATAATTAGTGTATTAAGCTTATTTTGTAAATTATTGTATTTCACTATTCATAAAAAATCTAGTATTTAAAAAAAATCCCAAATATCCACCCCAACCATTTTTCGACATGTAGAATCCAAAAATGAATTTATTTTTTCAAAAATAATTTTCTAAATATGATTAAATTAATATTTAATTAAAATCATAATTTATTCTAAGGAAAGAGTTTTATAACATTTATTTACTTATTCCAAAACATTGGAATATCATAATCCAACTTGAATATTATTTATATACTATCATGTGTAAGTTTACTATTCATTAGGGTATATCACTATTCAAAATGGTATGTTACTATTGATAAGGGTAGGTTACTATTAACCAAAAATTAGGTTTTTCTTATCAAACTCCAAATAAATTACTCATCGCAACTGTGTGTGTCAGATTTTTGAAATTCACATCACAGAAGTGACAAACATACGTTTACTTGTCCAAGTTATAAAAAAGTGATGTTTTAGAGACCTAATGATCCATTAATTCTGTAATAAATATATTTTTAAATTATTGGGGTTTTAAGTGAGGGGATTATGTTTTTGGGATATATTTATAGGGAGAGTATAATTGGATATTTTAAAATATTAATTATATTGTGAAGTGTATCTTTTAAATCTTAATGTGGTATGTTTTTATTAGCCAATGTAAGGACACATTTAAAAGCATGTTCAATTTTTTTGAAAATGAAATGTCCTTTTCAAGGTACCAAGGCTAAATAATATAAACAAGTGTAGGTTAAACAAGTCTTAGTAGAGAACAATCTCAACCATTCAATTACTGGAATGTTTTTAAATGGTTTAAAACTTTTATTATTTGTTAATATCAATTTACCCCTTTTACTTCTATCATAATAAGAAAATTTTAACCTTAGTAATTAATTTTGAATAAAAATTTAAAATTGAAATTATTACCTAATTTTAATTTTATAAATGTAAATTTTAAAATAATTTTAGAAAATAAAATATCTAAAGGTATGAAAATTTTATTTCAATATGAAAACAGTTACATGCATAATTTTTATTGAAAAATAACATTATCATGATTTTAGATTTATATATATGATAAAATTTTCATGGTTATTAATTTTAAATCCATAAATTAATTTATTATGAATTGAATAAATTTTATGAGGCTAAAAATTAAATCCAAAATTGAACCTAAACTATAAAATAATTGATTTGAAGGGGAGACCCAAAACAGTTTTTTATATTGATGTAATATTTTACTTTAGTTATAAAAATTTTTGTCATAGGTTTTCTATGTTTGAGAAATATTTAAAAATAGAAAATTTTATTCATTGAATTTAAAAATTTATTACTTTAATGGTTTTTAAATCTTATCGGTTATTATTACATAATGTTAAAATCATGGTAATTAAAATTGGAATAAATTCTAGATTTTTCGACTGAAAATAAAATTTTTAAATGAATATTAACAATTAAAACTAATTCAAATTTTCAATAAGGAATAAAAATATTAAGTTCATTTTATTAATTTAAAACTAGAAAATTTATAAAATTATTATTTTTAATAAAATTATAAAATATATTGAAAAACTCTTTTATTTGAAAATGAAATCTTCAAATGTTTTCTATTATTATTATTATTTGATATCACTTACCAACTAAATTGGTGTTAACCCATTATTACTGTTTAACATAATTTATCATCATTAATAATATGTTTCTTAAAATTGAAATTCATATTTCATAAAAGGAAATTATTAAGATAATAATTTCTTAAAAAATAAATCCCCATTTTAGTCGTTTTATACAGGATAATTGAATATCATTCATATTAAATGTAATATATATTTTAATTTTTCATATATTTCAAAAAGTGATTAATACTATTATTTCGTAAAATTATTACAGCTAGGTCTTAAGGGTCATACATAAACATTTATATTTTATCTAAATATATCCCAATTTTGTTAATGTTTGGTGTTGGATGTGGAGAAATATATGAAACACATTAAATTAGTTAGTGGTAATAGTATATTAAGATCTCAGGGTGTTTTAAAATAAAAAATAATGAAATATTGAACTATAACTAATGTCCCAAACACTAACCTAACTACCATCACTAAGGACTAGGAAGTTAGTACTGTTGAAGTACATGATAATCATGGTTACAAATTGCCATTAATCATTTAGTATAAATAAATTAAAAATGATTTTATAACACTAGATAATGAATCATAAATTTTTATAATAATCTTCTAATGAAATAGTTATTTTATTCAAAACTAAATGGTTTGTGTTTCTAGCTACGATATTTTAACCATTTACCCAAACCAATTCATGGTTCACATTTATTAACATATCATAATCCTTGATAACGTTCAAGAATAATGCTTCCCATAATAAATTAATCAGTTTTCACCATCCTTGTCTTGGTCACTAAGACTCAGCTATACCTACTGAGTGAAGGATACACCTAGAGGGATTAAGAAATTAGTAGCACACAATATGAAAAAACAACTAGAATTTCATACAAATTAATTAATCAATCATATAAACTTTATACCAAACATCCCAAAATCAATTCTTAAACTATTATTCACCATAAAAAATACTTCACCATCAAATGTATCAATCCACCATAGTAAACAATACCATCACAGCTCAACCCTTACCATATCAACAAACTGAGAATTTATTTTCAATTTAAATTCAGAAATGGTTTTAGTATTCAAAATATATATTTCATCTAATCATAATTAATACACAAAAAATGTTAATGAGTAATCCATGATACATCAATAAAAGAATACAAGATTATAGAAAACAATGTATAAATGGTATCTTCTCTTAATAATAATTACAATAATCATTATCTTTATTTAAAATCTTAGTTATAAATTAATTATTAACATTTTTCTTCATTTAAGGAAAACTAATATAAAAATAAAAATAGTAGAAATATTCATCCATATAATATGATAAAATAAGTTCTTTATCAAGATGAAAAATTCTAAGAATGAATGATAAAATCAATAAATCCATCATATATTAACTACCTTACCTTACCATAATTTAGTTGAAAAATCCATTTTAGTCACATTATATATCAAAATAATTATAAATAATCACAATAATATTCCATCACACTATATAGAATGTATAGTGAGGCAATAATAATAATAAAAACATGATTTCATATGAATCCACACAACCACACCTTCAATTATTTAATTATTTATAATTATCTTATTTACAAAAATCTTAATTATTTACCCATTAGAAACCAAAACATGATAATTATACATTTATAATAAATTAAATATGGGAATTATTTAATTAACCAACTCAAAAACTTTTCCAGTGAGAACAGAGAGGGAGAGATGTTCAAAAGGGAAAAAAATGTAAGGAAAACCTCAGTAAACTAGGTCACAATAACCACCCTCAAAACCCTAACCCAAGGAAAAAAAACTGAATATAATGATATGCATGAACTCTCTTGGAATAAAATTGGGGAAGAACTCAAAATAAGGGAGGATAAATTTATTTATATCAAAAATAGGTGATCTCCTGAATATGAGGGTTGAAACTAATTGTTTGAAACTCACATGACACTAAAATAGGAATCTCTAGTCATCTATGTCCTAAGAGAAACAAGAACGATTAAAACAAAGGGAGGGGAACATCGAATTTAAAAATTAATATTCTCGAATCATGTTACAATTCCCCCAGTTTTGTCTATATTTTTTATTACATGGTAAACTCTCTTTATTTTTATTTAATTAAGTAAGTCCATTATGCATTGACTATCACTACATCATGGAATTTTAGTTCCAATAAATCACAGTTTATATTTTGTAGCGGTGAAGCTTATTTTTATTATGTTTTAAGGTTTTCCATTTTCTAAGAGTTTATAATTAAATAATTCTTCTACCAATAGTAAAATTGGATTTAAGAAGAAAGTAATATCCTTAATTTTGTGGAAAAGGGTTTTTTCTCTTATGCGTAGAGGAAATTACATTTTTGTACGGGTAAATGAATTTTATGTATCAAATAATTTCTTTATGTATCACCTCAAATACACTTATGTATTAGGATTTTAATTTTTTGGATTGATGAATTGAATCTAAAATATGATCCAATGACTCTTTAATATCAAAATTTTATTCTCATTTACCATTGTAAAGAGTCATAAATATTGTAAAATTTGAAAAGTATGTGGGTTTCATTATGATATGTGAGTGCTATTTTGTGACCAAGGGTGACATGTAAGGTTTATTCTCAAATATATATATATATATATAATGGTAAAAGGGAGATAAATAAACGTCATATATTCAACAAATGGGATACTAAAGGGCCTTAAGGGTGATATGCGAGGGACATTTACACAACCAAGGGTGATAAGTAATTTCAATTACAAACTTAGCGAAAAATTGGACAATAATGTCTAATAGTAGATATACACCCTTCTAGATAAAACCAGTACTAAATAAAAAACCTTCCTTCACTCAACCTCTAAGACTACCAAAAAACAACTTTGGACTCCCTCAACATCTGAGAAATTAAAACAAAAGGGTTTAAAAAAATCTAGTTCCATACACCCCTCTCATCAAAACCAACCGCATCTAGGTTAACTGCTTAGACACTTCCATAGTCAATTGAGAATCAAATATTCAACCAAAGGAATTATCTATCAATTTAACACTACACTAAAAATACCACCTAAACTTTCATGGCCTCAAACTTTATAAAAGTCCACTGCCACTCTATCCTTCCAAAGGACAGACCATATAAGAGTGGATCCCTTGAATCTTTAACGCACACATTTAGATTAGAATATATAGCTAGTTATATCCATGAAATTTAATAAAAACCCTAAAATAATATATATTCCATTCCTCTAACTCAAATTAAATGGGGTTTATATCAATAAAAATTACTAAAAACCAGTTTATAGGTCCCATTACCATAACCAAGACATTCATCATTCCAAATGACACTACAAGGAGAAAATATCATCAATAACAATTAATGAGTTCTAAATTTTAAATAATATCTTCATGAACCAAAATATAATTATATCCATAACTAGGATCAATTTTAAGAACCATATTCATCCTTTACATTCGTTAAAGGGTGTTACATTGGGTCCAAAAAACCTTTTCCAAAATGGTTTTCTCAACCGTAACAATATATTTTTGAGCTCAACTGGTATACCAATTTTTTTTGAAGATATCAGTATGATCTTAGATTGAAAGATGATATATAAGACAACCTCTCAAAAAATATATACTTATAATTTAATCCAAAAAATATATGCATATTCTTTCATCAATATAGGAAACCACTCCTTCATAATATCTATAACACACAAAGATAAACTCGCCAACAAGTGGGTAATCAAATACAACCATCTAAGGCTCGAACCTACTCACCCTTCTAAAGGATACTTCTCAGTATTGAAGATGATTCATGAGCTACATTCTCTACCTCATAACACTTTATAACATAATAAATATGCCCAACAATTTATTTTTAATAACCAATACATACTATGGATGATGCCAAATGAACTTATCTCTGTCATGATAAAGTCCCATGTAAGACTGATATCTCTATGAAGGATAATCTTACACCCTTAGTATATGTGAGAAAGAGGGAGATAACCTCAAGAAAAAAGTTTTAGCTAAAAATATCAATCTAGTAGCCTTACTAGAATCTACAAATCATAATCTAATGATATAGTAAGAGAAGAAAAACTCATGATAATTTTGTTGATCATATTTACCAATGTAGGAAGGACGTGGATCATACCTCATACCATTCTTGGTATAAAAAATATATTTCCCCCATCACAATTTTGTTTTGAAAACCCCAACAGGAGTGAGAATGAATCGGATAAAAACCCAAACCTACTCTATCTAGAGGCCTTTAACATAGTTTTGAGCTCACAAGATTCCATGGGGAATCATGTACAAATAGCGACTCTTGATATTTAAGATATTCAAAACATATTAAAAAAATTTCATAGTACTTTATTGAATATCTATAATATAATTAACTCAAACCATACTCTAAATTTCTAGATAAAATTCCACCTGAATAATATCTCAACTCCAACCATAGTAAAATGACATTATTAGGAGCTTTAGTGAACATTATCCACTGAAATATCATTATTCAATTAGCTAATCCATTCAAGAGTCCCTATCTAGTTGATGGGTTAACAAACTAGAAAGAATATTAGGTCACATTATCCAACAAATACTTTATCACCCTAGAATTATGCATTCCTTGAATCCTATGAGGCCCTTATCAATAGAAAACATAATAAATATTCGACTTATAGGAAGACCCATTTAGTTCAGTGAAAACTACCATCCACTCTAAAAGTGGGTCTTTTTTAGGGTAAATGGGTTAAGAGTACAACCTCAACCCATGTGAAAAAATACATGCCAATTAAGTACTAAACCATGAAAACATTACTCAAATGGTTAGTGGTGAGATGCTCAAGAATCGAAATGCGGACATCATGAACCTACATCTACATACGAGTAAACTTTCTATTAATAGAGTCCTACAATTTTTATTATATACCCATTATCATCAAGTAATAACTGGATGAGATACCAAATGAAGGGAATGAATGACCAAAACTATATTTCCCATGATATATGTAACATCATAAATATACACCATAATAAAATCCTCAATATTATAAGTAGAACAATAAATTTATTGAGTTCTAGTGAGTGGAAAGATTATCCACCACAATAATCCAAGGTTCTATAGTTTTAAAACCAAACTCATGATTAATTGAGATTTTAAACTAAAATTTCTAATCCAATCCTTGAAAGACTAATAGTTCCAAAAACTAATATCAAAATTTTTCCATTGGAACCAACTACTTTGATACCACTATGACATGAACTGACCCACTTAGACCCTACCTGAGTAATTAGTAAACTGAGTGTGCCACCCCAAGCCCATCTCTAATAGGATAGGGGTTTGATATTATCACCATGAAGGAATATCTTACATGATATTTCTTAACATATATGTAACCTATAATATATATACACCTCCATAAAACATGATGAACAATAAAAACATCATATATATAAAAAAACTCTAAAAAAATACATTTATGCAATTATAACTATCTAGTATAATTAGATATAGTAAAACCCTAAATAAAACCGCATATAATATAAAATGTCACTAAGAAAAATATATGAATTACATTGGAAAATGTATCCTCTCCCTAATAACTCATGATAAAAACTCCCTGACAATAACCACCACATACTAGAACCACTAATCACCCCTACGAATTAGCTCCATACAAGTTACTCTAACTCTATGTCCACCACGATCATTTTGATTGTTTTTATTTCGAAACACAAAACATGTATGAGAAAAAAGCTCATATTTGGATCTTAAAGAGGTTATGGGGATGTCATTATATGTTGGGAATTGAGTATTGGGAATTTTCTTGTGTTAAAGTCTGTGTTTACTTCAATTTTTTTGTTGAGGGCATATTGGAAGAGGAGTTCTGGTGTTAAGAATCATATGGTGGTGTTTTGGAATGGATTTGGGTGTATTTTGGATATGTAGTGAATTTATGTAAAATTTTATATCTTTCCAATATAAGGTTCATCATACATAAGAGTAACTATATGTAAATGCTCCATACATAAAGTAACTATTAGAAAATTGGTTAAGTCCCCATATATTAATGTTATTCTCTAATATGAAATTTTTATAGTTGAAAGATCTACTAAACATTATATGGAAGGGTGACTATGTATAGGAGTTTAATTTTACACAGGTATAAAAAAAATTAACTAAAAGGGTATATCATATTTAATGATATACCCTATATCATGTAAAAGGATTTTCATCAGATGAAAATAACTACCTATGATATGGTTGTGTCACAAAGTGGTATAGGATGCCATATATTTTAATTATAATATGATACGATTTATATATAGAATAAATTTAATGGGATTAACATGCTTTCATCTAGCCACCACTACCCTCATGGTTTCATTGATTTAGAATCAATGAAGCTTGATTCATTTATGTCATTCACATTCATTAAAGGAGCTCAATGAATATTCTAGTGAGATGTAAAGTATTATTTCTATGAGATTGAACATTATATGATTGATATAAATGAATCTATTCATTTAATTAATAATATATAGTATGCATATATAAAGGTATATGATCCCTTCTATTGGGACACTTATTTCATGTGAGGAAGAGTTGAATATTTTTCAATATATTCTACATAATAAACCAATCATCACTTGATGAAGACCCTAACACCCCTTTAATGTTTGAGATCCTCATAATATGATTTAGTATATAAAAGAAAATATAATTATATTGGATACATGAATCATTTTTTGAAGCATTGGTGATTTTTATCATACACACTCCATCCTAGAATGAAGATAGAGCTCATAAAAAAGCATACACACTTTCATTTTCTTGGATTCTCCATGAATTTTAAGAGAATTATTGGTCATTTTGTTATTTTTTTCTACATAATATCATTTTATGATCACATAAATACCATTAGTGTAATCAAAATATTTACCTTTAACAATTAAATATGGTTATTGACTAGTTTTATGACGAACTTAATGTTATAGTACATATGTTTCCATATCACAAAATAAGTTATAACATCGCTGATTTTCAGTTGTCATTTTTTAGTTTTTCATAGTCATAAAATACGATAGAGATATATCATAAATTAGGATATAAAAAACACAAGGATTTATTTTTTATCATAGCTTATGATATATGATATCTTATTGTGTGATAGAACCACGATGTGTATGAAAATAGTGTATCATAACTCATTTAGGATATCAAATCTATTTTAAATTATGATAGAAGATTTATGATAGAGACATTTATATTGGGATATTCTAATCACATTTTATTATTAGGAATTATGTCATAGATTATGATTGATTCATGGATTTCACTCTTCATTATTAATTTTATTTTATGGCTAATAGTAGGACTATAAGTCATAGAATAAAATATACATAAAAATGTTAAAATTTTTGATTTTGAAAAATTTACTTATGATATATAAAATATATATAAACTATATGTGTTGGGCCATGTAAAATGTTATTTTCTTTATAAATAAAATTGAAAAAGTTAATATTTTCTTCTAATGTTTTGAAAATAAATTTTTTTGTTTATTATTTTATTACATTATAATATCAATTTTTATAAATTTTATAGGAATTATAAATATTTGGTATGATTTATTTATGAGTTAATTTTTTTATAGTAGATAGAACCATGAATTATATGTTAAGTGAGATTTCAAAATATATAGTTTTAATATACCTTGATCTCATTATTTTATTGATGTTATGAACTTGAATATAGTTTTTTAATATAGTTTGTGTATTCTAGTGATTAGAGTTATTATGAATTGGATCCTCTCTGGACTAAGGAATCCTTGAGGAGAGGGAATTCGGTTCAGAATACCCATTGGACTAGAGAATTATGTATTATTTTATAAAGGATAGGTGAGGACTATCTATCCCTTTGATATTACTCATTTGGATATTATATATATCATATAACTCTAATCCTTTGCATAAAGCGTTCATTTTCCTTATGCATGAGATGCATTTGAAAATATACAAAAGTGTTTTGGATTCTATTTTTTGGTGAGGAACATAAAATAGTGGGTTATATAAAGATTTAAACATTATTTCTATGTGAACACATTAATTAAATGGATGTAATAGGGATTATAGAAATAGATATTTAGAAGATTGAATAAATAAATGGATAAAACCATGAGATAAAAATGATTTACAATGATGAAATAGGTCAAATATTCATGTTATGTTTGTTAAATTAGAGACAATTTTTAAATAAAACACCATAAATAAATTTTGTGATATTCCTTCCAAAGAAACACATGTAAAGACCTATATTGAAACATATACTTCTATCTTTTAGGTATGTAATGTTAAAGTTTATAAATTATCCATTCCACTAATGATTTTTCGAGCATTTAATTGGTTAATTTTTAGTAGATCGGATTCCATAATCTTAAGGTGGATTCTATATAAAGTGGTAGGGATGGAAGGTGGCTGAAAAATAGCAACTGACCTGGAGGTGGACTCCACTGGACAGTTGGTGGAGTTTCTTTAAGTTTACTAGCTATAGAAGAACCCACCATACAGTTGACACAACCATATAGGGGGTGGAATTAATGCACCCATGGGTTTAAATTTCATGTGTTATGCCACATTATTTATCACCAAATTCTAACCCACATGAGACTAGTTAGAATTTGAGATCTCTAATTTTTTCTATAAATATCCTCCCTTCATCTCCCCTTGGTATCTCAACCCATAAAGAGTCCATTAGTGTTTGGAAGGTGAGTTTTTTATATCCTTTTCATTTACCTCTTCTTCTTTGTGAAATGAGCATTGATCTATTTTGGACATGTTCTTTCTTTAATGATCCAATGGTGAATTCCCCATTTATTCATTGATAAATTGTGAATCTTGTAAATTGATGTCACTCCTTATTCAAACCAATATATAACTCCATCATCATGAATTCAACAGTTAAGTGTTGTTGAATCATCTTCCTAAACCTCTTCTCGATGGTGTATTGATGGTGTAATCTTAATTTATTGACCAATTCATGGTATATTGGGGGTAAAATTTATGTGTTAATAATGTCTCATTGATTAGTACTAGAATTATGAATAACTTTTACCTTTTTGAGTAAGATATTATATAATGACCAACTTGAGATATTCTCCTTCTTGATTCTCATCTTGAATCTATTTTCAGAAAATAGATTATTCGTGGACCAATGATCATTGGATAAAACTGAGGGATCTTCTAGAATCAACAATAAATTAATAATATGTACTTTAATTGATGAAGAATTTGTTTAATTTTTATTACCTCCATTAACATACCTCATATTTATCTCTTTTGATAGGAACATAATGGTATGTTATTATATAATAGAATTGTTTAGAAGTTTTATTCTTATGTCTCTATTCTCGCACTTCTTCTTGATAACCATAAATTGAGTTAAGAACCATTGAAATGTGATATTATTATTCATGTTGTGAGACATGGTAAAATCATTATTTTATAGAAAAAATTAGAGTTCTTCACAAAAAACATTGAGGTAAAAAGTTCTTACCTTTTAGGGATCTCATTTACTCATATTTCTTTGGTATAATTATTATTTTTGCATACATTGTTTACTATTATTGATAACGATCCCATGTGGGTGGGTGTGTAACTCATGAGACGCATTTATGATGCATGATTCCATGAGTATGATTATGTAGCTTGTTTAACATATTTTAATTTGATCACATGTATTGGGTATATTGCTAATAATTTTTTCATGAGGATATTCTATGATTTTTAATATACACTACCATGTTATAAGTCTTAAAATTCCCTTGGAGGTTATTCTTGGTACTCGAGATAGGTGGAATATCATTTCATGTTTATCCCATAGAGGGGGAGTGTGCCTGAATTATGACTGTGGAGATGATGGTATTGAGAATAGGGTAAGGGTAATGATGACTTGGAGGCCTAAGCTGAGGTAACACATTAGGGGCACGAAAACCTAGAGGCCCAACTAGAGGTACATGTGGGGTTTGATGGTCTAGAGGTCTAACCCATGATGGAGACGATATAAGATAGTCTAGGGGATTGATCTACCTCTACACCTTGATGCCACTAAGATACATGATTATAATCCTTGTAACCTTTTATTTCTCACTTATGAAATCCTATTAGTATCCTTCCATCATAGAGCTAAAATAGGTATGGTTTGGGGTCTTTGTCCACTAGGTTAGCACATGACCACTTGATACATGATGTATATTTGTTATTATAGTTTAAAAATTTGTTATTATCATGGAATTATCATTCTATACCTAATAACGCTAGATAAGGTCACATTATCTATGTCATACTGAGTTTTATCACTCACATCCTGCATAGACATCTTGATGCATGTGCAAAATGCATGTTTAGGGGTCCAATAAAGGTCAATGGGTCTAAGGATGTTGGTTAGTTGAGGACAATGAAGCGGGTGGAGGACCATGGAAGACTATAAATAACACCACAACTTTTATTTTTTTATGTTCTTTCATTTATACTTTGGGTTTGGCTTTCCACATTAGAAGCCCTATTTATTTATTTGAATGTATAGTATTCCATCTCGTTATTTTTTCACATGTTTAATATGACTATTATAAATTATTATATTCTAAATTATTTTTATTTTTTCAAGTAAATGATACTAAGTAAATTGTCTCCCACTAACAGACTTAGACCCTCACTTCTTGTCGGAAGCCTATTGCACATAGAGAGGCTCACATAATGCTATGAGGCACTTCAGTTTGGAATCGATGGTTCAAGACAACGCATTAGAAAATGGTATAAAAGTAAAATTTTCTTCTAGTTATTTTATTATAACATGGGATATGGTAGAAAGGAGATAGATTTGTTGGGATCAGGTTAGAGAGTTTTCATGTGCCTGGTCATCTCATGGGTAATAAAACTCTAAGTTACCACTGATTGGATTTATGTTATAGTTTTTATGAGATTTTCGGTGTGTTCATGCAACAAGACTAGGAACATAGGATCACATTCCAAATATATAAATACTTTTCTCCTATATAGTAGTTATTTAATTTAATACATTGATTTCTGGTATCTATCCGGGATGTAATTGTACCATATTCTATGATATATCTATTGTTCCATGCTATTGTAATATATCTATGCAACATCCCAGATAATTAAAGAATACAAAATTTTCATATTTATTAATATTTTTGACTTAAATATTAATTTTAATTTAACGTGGATGCTTTGTTCGATGGCGTACCCCACACGCAACAATGGGTTTCTCTAAAATCTCATGTTGCACACAAGACCGAGTCATACTAAAAAATAATAATATAATATTATTAATTTAAATAGTAGTTAATGCCTAATCATTATATTGGAAGGAATGAACATAAATAACCATATTATTATTAAACATTTTTGTTAAATTTTTTACATTTATTAAATAAAATTTAGTGTCTTAAAATGAGAATTAATCCAATTTTAAGCATAAATACTCTAATATGTTTTAAAAGGGAGTTTTACTGCCCTTTGTTGGCGAACCCCTTTTAAATACAGTTTTTGTCACTTTTATATACTAAATTTGAAAAAATAAACTTCTTTTTTAGAATAGGTACATCAAAATTTACTTTGGGTATTTGTTTGGTATTTTTCTAATAAAGTTCATTTTTAATGAATAGTAAAATGTACTTCATTTTAAGTCAAAATATCTTCTTCATTAAATATATATGTTTATAATGTCATTTTAATTGATTTTAAAGAGTATGTAGATTATTATTTTCAAAATTAATCTAATTTTGGTCATTTTAAGTACTTTCACTTTTAAATTGGACATAAACAATAGTCAATCTTATGATAGTTTTTACTACTTAAAACCCACTTTCTCATTTTGACAACGGGAATTAATTTTAAACTAATTACTGCAACCTATGTGTTTTGAATTTGTTTAAATTGATTCCATATTTTGAATCATAGGGTCCAAATGATTTAAATAATACTCTTTTATTTTTAGACATTAAAAATAGTAACTTTAGTAATTATTTTTTTTACCATGGTTAAATGGTAGATCTGGTAAATAATGTTAAAATATAACATTATAATAATATTAAACCATACTAACACATGTCTTAATCCTATTGGATGAGATATTTACGACCATGGGAACCCTTGAATCGATTTTGGGTCCTCATGGAGCCACACGGAAATGGAAATGACATTTTATAAGAATTAATCTAAATTAAAGAGAAATATAACATAAAGATAAATCATTCTACAAAGACAATTATATGGTGAGGTTATATAATCACTATATTCAACTATAAATAGTAATTATAAATATAACATTTTTCATACATCATGGTATTCTATTTTTATTTTTTATATATCAGATAAATAAATTTATTTATGGCACAATGGTGATGTAGTGATTACCTTATTAATGAAAGATTTAAATAAATGAGAATAAAAATATTAAAATAAATTTATTTTGGAACTTTTTATTCCATACAAGAATTTAATGGATGGTTATGACTTGTTATATTTGAATTAATTATGTTTTTTCCAAGTAATAAAGTTGATATGTATTTTTAAAAAATTCTTGATATGAATTGTATAAAAATTGACATAAATGAGTTTTTAAAACAAATATTATTTTGTTAAATGATATAATAGTCTTAAAAATAAATGAATTTTCCAAATGACTTAGATGGTGTTTAAAATTTCATTAATTAACCACTTGAGGTTCGATTGTCTTTTTATAGTAAATGTATTAACCATATAGTATGCATATACAAGAAGACATTATAAGAGTCAAATTAGTTAACTAAGGATTAAATCTAAAAGATAAGGTTACATTTGAGACCATAACATGTCTAAAACCTATTAGCTGAGAGGATTTAGAAAAATACTCATCTTATCTTCAAATTAAATAAGTTTTGGACCATTTTAAATTTAAATTCAGTATATAATAAAATAATCTTTCAAGACATTCTTAAATCACCCTTCCTCCCTCTTATAAAAGGCCACCACCTCTAACCCTTACTCACACCTCTCAATCCCTCTTTTATAATCATAAATAGGCCAAAATAAGCTCCCATGATGCCTCTATTCCTCCTAGAAGCCTTAATTTAGTAAAAAGGAAATTCAAGAAAGCCTTTTGGTTCAAACCAAAGGGGGTTACCAAATTTAAAGGTAACATTTTCTCTCAAGTTGTTTTCCTTTATTTTACTTCTTCAACCTCAAATATATTCTTATTATTTGATAAAATAACAAAAACAATATCATAAATATACTAGTATGTTGTTATGATAGGTATTTAACTACACTAACACACACCTTCATCTAATGGATATAAACATACTATTTCTGTGTACGGCGAACTGCTGCCTCACGAAATGATGATTTTTCGATTTTCCCCTAACACCTCTCATGGTGGCCATTATGATGGAACTATATTTATATATAATATATATTATGTTTTTATTGTCTTTATGCTTCTGTAATTTTTATTTTCAACATAACTTTATACTTTCCATAATGTGTAAATATGATAATTTCATTTGAGGAAGTACGGACTACCTCTCCTCAACGTGATATGACTCTTTCATCCCATAGGTGGAACATATAAAGAATGGGGTTAATAAAATCATGTAACATAAAAAATAATATATTATACTTGAATTATAATATACCTATGTATCATTATGTTTTCATTCCTTTAAATATGAAATAGAAATGAATGTAGCGTTCATGAGTATGTACAACTTACCTTCTCTGTGAACAATGTATTTCTTTTTTATCTACAATAGTTATGGAATATTATAAATAGTTATATAATGGATATATATGATGTATATGATATCTAAAACATGAATATAATTTTGGAGATAATGGATTTTAACCATAAGGTCAATTTGTAATTATAACAAGTTCATTTTCGACTCAAGTACCGAATATTGAAAAAATGATTTATATTAACTTAAATAATTATGTAATTTTTATAAAGTGATAATAAGTGATATAAAAGGAATAATAATCATGAAAAAGGGTTTAAATCAAGTAGAAATTAACTTAAGTTTATTATTCAGGAAGAATAAAGAACATTCGTGAAGAATCAGACGTAAGGTAAGGGACTTCGTCTCAATATCCATTCATTGAGGAATATTTTGATAATATATACCTTTTTATTTTATATGGGTTATAGTAAATACCTTTGAATATTATGTTCATTGAAATGGAATCTCCTTTCTATGAAGAGTTTTACTAAAAAACAAAAGGAATGCTTTTAATGTATGCGGCGAAAATGACCTCTCCACCACCGTAATCGTTATTTGATATCTGGATTCCTTGATAATGATTAATGTTTTTAAAAGGAAAAGAAATCCATTATTTGGGTGTATTGTTATTGAGAATGGTTTTTAATATAGATTTTTTATTTCTATATATTGAAATGATTTCTTGTGATTTTAAATGAAATGTTATTAGTGAAATGTTTATATTTGAAATATTTTATGTGTTATGATTATATAATAGTACATATCATTTAAAGGGTAGTTATGTGATAAAACAATGATGAGTGGTTACATGATAAACCAAATTATGGTTGGTTCTATGATAAACCAAGGATGAGTGGTTACATTATAACCTCCAATGTATTGGGTATCGAAGTCAGCCGTATGGCTATTCCATTTTGTGATATGCATGGAATTCAACCATATGGTTATTCCAATTCAGTATGTTTATGTACCAAGTTGCCTTTATATGAAATATTTTTATTTCTATGGGATTTATGGTAATATTTCGGTTACAAAAAGTGTAATAAAGGAGATTATATTTAGTGAAGTGTTTTTTATACTTATTAAAGGTTAAAGGTATTACATTATGATAAAGTATCCATGGTTTACTTGTTGTTTTGAAAAAATAATAGTTTTCCTTCTTTATATATCCATTACTGATCTTTTTATGCTCTTCCCATGTTTTGAAATGTTTTCAATAGGAGTTAAAGATGAATATGGTCAAGGATGGGATCAAGGAAAAGTCATGTCGTTTAAATAATGGAACAAAAAATGTCTCCTTTTTAATGATTTTTTGTTTTATGAAAAAATTGACAGTGAGTATAAGTGTCTACTTGTAATATTCAAGTTGTTATGTATAATTGATGATATAATACTCTAAATATCTAAACCATAAAATATCCCCAATATGAATTATTAAGATAATTCATGATTATGTAATCTTTAAGTATGGATCCTTATAGTTGGCATCATAGGCCGGTTTAGATAACCTTAAGAGTTAGAATATTCTTAATGGAATATCCCTAAATGATTTTTTAAAAAATTGTCAAATTGAAATGATATAGTTTTTGAAGATTACCAAGTTTCTTTATCTAAGATATGTTTGTTCATAATGGTTTTCCATAGAGGAAATTGGAAAGCAGTGCTAGGAAGGTATACAAAGGAGAATAACCTTCCAAATCAGCATCCCAAGATGGTTGGAATCATAACTGAATAGTTTATTGTAGTAATAGTGTAGTTGAATCAGGATATAAATGGTAGTGGTATACATAAACGAGATCAATAAGATCAATCCCAGAGAAACATGTCTATAGTGAAGGATTTCATGAGGAAAAATTCCCCATCATTAAAAGGATCATCTGACCCTTTTCTAGTTGAAGGTTTGATCAAAGAACTGGAAAAGATTTTCGATGTCATGGGTTGTACAGAAAATTCAAAGGTTAGTTTTGGTGTTTATCATTTTGAAGGAGAAGCAGACCATGGGTGGTCTATGGTTAAAAATATCAGGGAGTGTGAGGATATTGAAACTCTTTGATGGGAATAATTCAAAGGTATGTTTCTTGAGAAATATTTTCCTAAGGCGGTTCATCTTTGGGTAGAACAAAAATAATATAATTGTAGTGGGATGATGACTTAGTGGTTGATTGTGAAGAAATGTTTACTCGACTAGCAAGGTAAGCTCCAAATTTCATCCCAGACGTTGATAGTAAGATAAATATATTTTAATTAGGAATGAAGCTACAATATTAAAGAGAATTAGCCTCTTGTGAATTCAAAATCTATGAGAAACTTTTTGGATGTGATGAGAGTGTTGAAATTGAGTTTTTTAATTATCAGGTTTTCCATGAGAGAAAGCAAAAGAAGAGGTCCAATTGGTAATAAAAGGGAAAGTATTCATCAAAGACGCATGTAGGTAATAAAAAAAATTTCCATCGTGTGATAATTGTTGCAAAAAGAATCATGGATAATTTTTATCAAAGTTTGGTAAGTGATTCTATTGTGGTAAGACTAGTCATATTGCTCGTAATTGTAGGTAAGATGACTTGGTAGGAAATGAAAGGCCCACAGTTAGATGTTTTAGTTGCAATGAGTTTGGTCATTATGCCAATGTGTGTCAAAATTGATTACCTAGGGCGGAAACCAGTCAGATCAAAAGATGAAGGGTGTGGTGAAATATTTTGCAACTACTATGGTTGATGTGGGACCATCAAATGATGTGGTATCAGGTACTTTGTTTTTTTTCAGATTATGCCAATGAGTTGTTTGATTCAGGGTCTACACATTCTTTCATTTCTGAGAAATTTTCAGGTAAATTTTGAATTCCACCTCAAGAAATGAATCCATAACTAATGGTAAAAACACCTAGGGGAAATTTTGAGGGAAAGATAAATTATAAGAATATTCTAATCCTTATTCATGGAAAGAATTTTCCACCAAACATTTTTATTTTTCCTCTAGTAGAGTTTGATGTTATTTTTGGAATGGATTGGCTTTCTATTTACCAACTAAGATTGCTTATAGAGATAAATATGTGTTTTTCATAAAGACTTTCAGTTTGTGTAAAATAATGAACCCTTATCTCTAATAAAATATCAGGAAGATGAGAAACTAGTGAAATATTAAAATTAATTTTACCTTTCACATATTTTTGAAGACAAAGGAATTGTTCATATTAATGATGTGCTAGTCGTAAATGGGTATCTTGATGTTTTTCTTAATGAGTTGTCTGGTATAATACCTGATCATGAATTCGAATTTACTACTGACTTAGTCCCTTATGCAAAGAAAATTTCAAAACCCCCTTATTTAATGGCCCAAATTGAACTTTTAGAGTAAATGGAAGAATAGTAGGAGTTTCTAGATAAAGGTTTTATATGACCTAGAAAAACATCGTGGGGTTCTCCAGTATTGTTTTTTAGAAATAATGGTATTTAAATGGGAATTTTCATTGATTATAGAGCCTTGAATAATATCACTGTTAAGAACAAGTATCATTTCACTCATATCATTGATTTTTTTATCAACCTTAGTGAGCTCATAATTTTTCGAAGATTGATTTGAGGTTGGGGTATCATAAGTTGAATGTAAAGGGAACAGAAATTTCAAAGACTACATTTCATACTAGATATGGCCATTATGAATTTTTAGTTATGTATTTTGGGTTACCAAATGCACCTGCGGTATTCATGGATCTTATGAATAGAATTTTCTGTGAGTTCATGGATAATTTTATGGTTGTGTTTATTGATGACATTATGGTATATTCCAAAAGTAAAGAGGAACATGAAAGTCATTTAAGGGTATTATTTTAAGGAATAAAAGAAAATAAATTGTTTAGGAAATTGTGAAAATGTGTGTTTTTGTTGCCGAAAATTTCATTCCATGGTTATATTGTTTCTAAAGAATGCATAAGTATTAACGCTTCTAAAACAAAAGTTATTGAAGAGTGGCAAAGAACTTCCAATATCATAGAGATCTGTAGTTTTTTTGGGTTGGTAGGATATTACCAAAGGTTTTTTGAATATTATGCATGGTTATATATCCCACTAACTAAGTTCACTAGAAAAGGTGTTAAATTTATATGGACAAAATAATGTGAAGTTTGTTTTTAGGAATTTAAAAGAAGATTGGTGAATGCTCTAGTAATGGCATTATCTTCCAGAAATAGTGAGTTTGTTAACTATAGTGATACTTCGTTGAAAGGACCTGGTTGTGTCCTTATGAAGAATAATCAGGTAATTTCTTATGCATCACATCATTTGAAAAATCATGAGTTAAATTACCCTATACATTATTTGGAAAAAGCTGCTATAGATTTTTCTTTAAAAAATTGGAGGCATCATATGTATGGAGTAAAATATGTAATATATACTGACTAAAAAAGTATTAAGTATATATTCACTCAGAAGGAATTGAACATGAGATAGGGGAGATTAATATAATTAATCAAGGATTATGATTTCACAATTCATTACCATCTAGGAAAAGGAAATAAAGTGTTCGATTATTTGAGTAGAAAAATTATAATACAACATTAACCATGTGACATTTGAAACATGATTCATTGAATAATGATTTGATGAACTTTGGCATTTAATTTGTTGGTTCAAGAGATCCTACAGGTTTGTTTCAGGTGCCAATGAAATCATCTTTATGAGAAAAAATTAAGAATGCACAGAAGGAAGAAGGTTAGTTTTAGAAAAAGGTAGAATTGGTTCAGAAGGGTAAGTTTCCTAGATTTAACATTGAGAAAGATTGTGTTTTGAGATTTGGGAAGAGATTATGTGTGCCTTTTGATTAACATTTTAAGAAAGAGTCGTTATTTGAAGCTTATAGTTCCCCATTTTTAGTTCATCCTGGAAGCACTATAATGTATAGAGATCTTCAGGAGTATTAATAGTGTGATGGAATGAAAAGAGATATTTCTAACTTTACTGGGAAGTTTTTGACTTGTCAATAGGTTAAAACATAGCAACATTTGCTGAATGGGATACTTCATCCATTACTAGTGCTAGAGTGTAAATGGGAAAATATATCCATGGATTACCTTTTGCGATTACCAAGTAAATCATAATGTAATAATGTATTCTGGGTTATTGTTGATCGATTAACTAAATCTGGTCATTTTTCAAATTCCAGATAATGTGTCTCTAGATAAACATTCTTAGTTGTATGTTAAAGAGATAGTAAGGTTCAATGAAGTTCCCCTCTCCATTATATCTAATCATGATCCCAGGTTCACTTCTAACTTTTGGAAAAGCCTTCAGAAGTCATTAGGTACTGAATTAAAATTCAGTATAGATTTTCATCCTAAATTAGATGGGTAGTTAGAACAAAAAATTCAGACATTGGATGGTATGATACATTCTTGTTCAGTGGATTACCAGGGAAGTTGGGACCATCATATTTCTTTGGTTGAATTTTATTATAATAATAGTTTTCATTCTAGTATATAGATGGCTCCATTTAAGGCATTATATGGGAAAGAGTGTTGAACTCTAGCATTTTGGGATGAAGTAGGTTAAAGGAAACTAATGGTACCAGATTTGGTAGAAGAGATGGAAGAGAAAGTTCAGTTGATACAGAAACAAATGAATACAGCACAAAGTAGGGAAAAAAGTTATGCGGATAACCGGAAGAAGTGTCTTTCTTTTGAGGCAGGTGACCATGTCTTTCTCAAAGATTCACCATGGAAATGTGTGATGCATTATGGTAAGAAGGGGAATTTGATCCCACAGTTCATTGGAACAAATGAAATTCTAGACAAAGATGGAGTATTTTCTTACTGAGTGGATATACCTATGAATTTATCCCAGGTACACAATGTTTTTCATGTTTCTATGTTAAGAAAGTATATGAGAGATACATCTCATGTTTTGAACCTAGAAGTAGTTCAGTTGGAAAAAGAATATTTCTTCCAAGGAACAGCTAGTCCAGATTCTTGACCACAGAGAGAAAGTGTTGACAAATTAAGGTGATTTATCAGGTTAAGGTTTTTTGGGAAAAACCATATAGTTGAATAGGCGACATGGGAAACTAAAAATTCTATAAGGGAAAAATACCCCCACTTATTTGATAAGTAAATAAAATCTTTAGGACAAAATTTCCAAAAGGGGGGAAGGATGTAACATCCTAGGTAATTAAAGAATACAACATTTTAATATTTATTTATATTTGTGAATTAATTATTAATTTTACTTTAAAGGGTATTCTCTGTTTGATGGTGTACCCGACACACAACAATGATTTTCTTTGAAATCTCATGTCGCACACCAGATTGAGTCATACTGAAAAATAATAATATATGATTATTATTTTAAATGTTAGTTAATGCCTAGCCATTTCATTAGATGGAATGAACAGAACTAACCAAATTATGGTTAAACATGTTTGTTAATTTTTTTTACATTTATCCAATAAAATTTAGAGGCTTAAAATGTGAATGAATCCAATTTTAAGCATAAAAACTCTAATATTTTTTAAAAGGTAGTTTTACCTCCTTTTGATGGTGATCCCTTTTTAAATATGAGTTTTTTTTACTTTTATATGTTACATTTTACAAAATAAACTTTTTCTTTAGAAAATGGACATCAAAATTTACTTTGGGTAAATTTTTGGTATTTTTCTGATAAAGTTCATTATTTAATGAATAGTGAAAAATACTTCATTTTAAGTCAAAACTGTCTTTTCATATAATTTATTTAGATGATTATATTTTCCTTTTAATTGGTTTTAAAGAGTAATTAGATTATGTTTTTATAATTTAATCCAATGTTGGTAATTGGACGTAATTTCACATTTTAATTAGACATAATCAAAAGACAATCTTTTGATAGTTTAAACTTCTCAAAAACCTACTTTCTAATTTTGACAATTGGAATTAATTTTAAAATAATTCACTCAACCTCTGTGTTTTGAATTTGGTAAAGTAAAATCCATATTTGGAATCATAGGGTTCAAATTATTTAAATATGACTCTTTTATTTTTGGACATTATGAATATTAACTTCAACATTATTTTATATACCTTGGTTAAAGGTTAAATCTGGTAAATAATGTTACAAAAATATTATAATAATATTAAACTACCCTAACACATGTACTAATCCTTTTGGATGAGATATGTCCGATCACATAAATAATTCTGTCCATTTTAGGACCCCATGGAGACACTTGGATGTGAAAATGACATTTTATAAGAATTAATCTAATGTAATGAGAAATATAACCTAAACATAAATCATTCTACTAAAACAATTATATAGTGTGGTTATATAATGAATATATTAGACTATAAAAATTAATTACAAATATAAAAATATTTCAAACATCATGGTATTTTATTTAGAATTTTTATAAATAAAATAAATTAATTAATTTATGACACAATGGTGAGGTAGTGATTACTTTATTAATGAAATAATTAAATAATTGAGATTATAAATATTAAAATAAATTTACTTTGAAACATTTTATGACATAAACGAATTTTATGGCTGTTTGTGACTTGTTATATTTGAATTAATGATTTTTTTTTCAAAAGAATCAAGTTTTTATAGATTTATAAAAAATTTAGGATAGGAGTAATATAAAAATTGACATAAATAAGTTTTTTTTAAAATATATTATTTTATTAAATGTTATAATAGTCATAAAAATATAATATTCGGCCAAATGACTTATATAATGTTTATCATGTCATTAATGAACTACTTGAGGTTCTATTGGAATTTTATAGTAAATATATTAACAATGTTGTATGTATATACTAGAAGACATGGTAAGAGTCAAATTAGTTAACTAAGGGTTAAAGCTAAAAGATAAGGTTAAATTTGAGACCAAAACCAGTGTAAAACCTATTGGTTGAAAGGATTTATAATAATACTTATCTTATATTTTAATTAAAATAGTTTTTGACCATTTTAAAACTAAATTCATTTTTAAATTAAATAATCATTCAAGATATTCTTAATGTACCCCTCCCCCCTCTTATAAAAGGCAACCACCTCTAACCCTTACTCACACCCCTAAATACCCCCTTTATCATTAAAACTCTTCACAAATAATCATCCAAGATCCCTATATTCCTCATATATGACTTACCTTAGGTATAAGGAAATTCAAGAAATATTATTTGGTTCAAACCAAAGGGAGTTACTTGATTTAGAGGTAACGTCTTCTCTCAAGATCTTTTATTTTATTTTAATTCTTCACTATATATTCTATTATTATAATTTTATTACATAAAAACACCCTTATAATCAATATATTAGGATTTTTTTATGAGAATGATTTGAACTACACTTACACACACCTCCATCTAATGGACATGAACATACTGTTTCTGTGTACGACGAACTGCTTCCTCACAAAAGGATGATTATATGAGTTTCCCATAACACCTCTCATGGTGGACATTATTATAGAACTATATTTATATAAGATATATATTATGTTTATATTGTCTCTATACTTCTGTAATTTTTATTTACAACATACCTTTATTCTTTCCATAATGTGTAAATATGATAATTTCGTTTGAGGAAGTGCGGACTACCGCCCCATCAATGTGATATGACTCGTTCATGCTATATGTGGAAGGTATAAAGGATGAAATTAATAAACATATGTAAAATATATAATATGATATTATACTGGAATTATGATATACCTATGTGTCATTAGGATTTCATTCCATTAAATATGAAATAGAAATGAAAGTAGTATTCTTGTATACATACGGCTTACCGTCTCCATGAATGGTGCATTTCATTTCATATCTCCAAATGTTATGGAATATTATAAATAAATATATACTAGATATATATGATGTATATTAAATCTAAATCATTAATATAATTCTTTAGATAATGGCCTTCTGACCACGTGGACAATTTGTAATTATAACAAGTTCATTTTCGACTAAAGTACCAAATATTGACAAAATGAAAAATATTAACTTAAACAATAATGTAATTTTTATAACATGGTAATATGTGATATAAAAGGAATAATAAACTAGAAAAATGTTCCGAATACATTGTAAATTAACTTAAGTTTATTATTCAGGAATAAAGAGGAACAAACGTGACGTCTCAGACGCAAGGTAATAGAATTCATCTCAATATCCTTTCATTGAGGCATATTTTGATATTATGAACCTACTTATATTATATGGTGTATAATAAATCCCATTGACTTTAATTTTAATTCAAAGGGAATCCCTTTTCTATGAAGCATTTTACTAAATGACAAAACGAATGTTTTTAACATATGCGGTGACAACGACCACTCCACCTCCATAATCGTTATTCGATAATTAGATTCCTATGAAAGAATTAATATTTTTTAAAAGTAAAATAAATCCATTATTTGGGTGTTTTTTTATTGAAAACGGGTTTTAAATATATTTTATATTTATATATCTTGAAATGATTTATTGTGATTTGAAATTAAATTTTATTAGTGAAATGTTGATATTTGTAATAATTTATGGATTGTGATTATATAATGGTACTTGGAAATTTGATGGGTGGTTACATGATAAACCAATAAAGGGTGGTTATGTGATAAACCAAATTATGGGTGGTTACATGATAAACCAATAAAGGGTTGTTATGTGATAAACCAAATAATGGGTGGTTCCATGAAAAACCAATGACGAGGGCTTACATTATAACCACCAATACATTGAGTATGGAAGTCAGCTATATGAGTATTCCATTTAGTGATATGTGTGGAATTTGACCATATGGTTATTCCATTTGAGTATTTATATGTACCATGTTACCATTATATGATATATGTGGCATTCTATGGGATTTATGGTAATCATTCATTTACAAAAAGGGTAAGAAATGAGCTTATATTCAGTGAAGTTTTTTTCTACTTCTTAAAGGTGAAAGGTATTACTTTATGATAAATTATTTGTGGTTTGATTTTTATTTTGGAAAACTAATATTTTTCCTTCTTTTTGTATCCCTTACATATTTTTTTATGATCATCCCAAGTGTTGGGATGTTTTTTCATCAGACTTAAAGATGAATTGGGTCAAGGATGGGATCAAGGAAAAGTTATGCTGTTTAAATCATGGAACTAAACATGTCTCTTTTTTGAAGAGTTTTTGTTTTATGAAAAAATGGATAGTGAGTAGAAGTATCTACTTTTAATATTCAAGTAGTTATGTATAGGTTATGACCTTATTCTATAAATCTCTAAAACCAAAAATATCCTCAACGTGAATTATTAACTTAACTCAAGATTTAGTAAATTTTAAGGACCAATTCTTATAATCTATGCGGGATTTAATTTGTAGAACTTGAGCATGGTATTTTTTTATATATATGATTATAATTAACATACATGGAATATAAAATGGCTAGTTATAGGAGGTATATTCCTTGGTATTGGGTTAACCTCCTAGGGAAACCTTTTTTGATCACTTAGACTGATTAAGAAATGTGTAAAATTCTTGAAATGATTCGATTCATGTTGGAAAATATGACACCAAGTAGAATCCCAATTTGGTTTCCAGCTGATGTGTGTCTGTGTTCTCCAAATTCCCCTATTCCCCCATATTCTATGTAGGTTTGATCTATAAATAATTCTCCAACACCTGATATGGTAGCACATGCTGTAGGCTGACTCTAGTTGAGATTCCGTCCACTAGTTCCTGCCCAAGGTAGAGGGGCGCTGAGGTCTAAAGTCGACTCTGTCATGGACATGCATCACCAATATTCACCAGTCCTTTATAGTATTAGGGGATATAAAGATGTATAGGGCTCGTTACTCATCATCAAGGGTTTATTAAACCTCTTTGTTACACCTAAGGACCATAAGGTGAATCTACTGATATTTATGATACAAGGATTTACTAAACATTGGAGGGGAGTGATGTGTTAGGCTATAAAACATGAGAGTCTCACTTGGTAGGCCTTCAAGGACCTATTATTTTGGTATTTCTTTCCTGATACAATGATGATACATAGAGAATATTATTTCAAGGAGCTGAAGAAGTGTTCCATGATAGCATCAGCATACTCTGATAATTTCATAGATATTCTCCTCTTACATCTACTCTTGGTAGGAAATGAGGTATTGAATTACCTGATGTTTAAGATCAGACATCGTTCCATCATAAAATGGTAGGCATGGAGTTTTGACATAGTGATATTCCTAATGTTTCTATGAAAGTCCTTGACCATCAAGAAGGTCATGGAGGATGATCAAGTAGTTGGGCTTCATCTACCCTTCGGTGATCAGTTAGGTAGACCACCTACTACTATAATAATTACCTTTTCCAGTAAAAGGAAGAGGAAGACCAAGGATATATAATAGAGAAGTGGTTTTTAGGTGGAGTAGAGTTCATCTTCTTCAGTTCCATCAGGAGGTAATCTATATTTATTCAACTACGTAATGATCAAATACTACCACTGGGTGTTATCAGCACCACATTGAAAGTGTAGTAAATGTGGAATGATGGTCCATCTCTAGTAGTTTTTCCATATATACGTGAGGTAAATATTGTATAATGGATCAAGGAAATATTTTTCATTGAAGTAGGGATATGTAATGGGTCCTCCATAGTACAATTAAATAAAAATGACTCAGATAGGTCATGCATCACATAGACAGGGTCATGGAGCTAAGGAATGCCCTGTTATTTTAGTGTACTAGAATCCAACAGATGGTAGTGCGGGAACATGTATGGTTTTGATCACTTATACTACATTTACAACATTTTTTGATAATGGTTATTAATATTCCTTCATACTTTCACAAGTCATTTTGGGATTTGAGTTACTGGTCAAGTAAACCTTCAAGATAGTTTTCCTTGATACACTATTGGGAATAAAAGAATACAATATCCATCATTTCCTAGAGTGTCCTATAGTCTTCCCCAATTATGGACATATATGTAACATTATGATCCTTGAGATAATGATTTTAGATTTGACTCTGAGTATAGTTTGGCTGACCATCTTTTGGGCACACATCCATTATTATTAGAGGAAAATATCATTTACTTCGTAGAAGTGAGAGAGGTACGTGATGACTTGAGAAATGGAACTGGGAGTATGTTGTGTTGGTTCATACATGAGTCAGCCCAAGATGATCATATTTTAGAATATAGGATTTTCTCTTTTAGTGGGATCATGGGAATCCCCAACATATTTTACATCCTTTCCAGATCTCTCTCTTGAAATCATTGTAGATGACTTCAATGGAATTCCCCTTGAGAGAGGACTTGTCTATGAGATAGAGATCATTCAGTGTGCACAAACCATTTGAATACCCCATTATCATATGGATCCATCTGAGTTGAAGGTTTTCAATGTGTGGATCAAGGAAATGGATTAAAAGGGATTTATAAGGATGAGTCCTTCACTATGGGGTGCACGTGTCTTGTTCACTAAGAAGGCATATAGTTGTATTTGACTCTTTGTTGATTATCAAAATCTAAACCAGGTGATGGTGAAGAACAAGTATCCTTTTCCTAGGACCTATGATCCTTTTTGATTTGTTTTGGGGAAACAGTTGGTTCTATAAGATTGTTATTTGATCAAGTTATCACCAACTACATGTTAGAGAGTAGGTCATCCCCAAGATGGAATTTCCAGGTATTTATGTGCTATAATATTATTTGGTGATGCTGTTTAGACTAAAAAAAGTATTGATAATGTTCATGGATATCTTGAAAAATATCTTCCACCCATATAGATACTTTTTCATCACATGGTTCATTTTAGATATCCTATTCTACTCACTGACCCAAAATATGCAATCCAAACATCTTAAGATAGTCTTGAGTGCACATAAAGGACATCAGATTTACACTAATATGTTGAAGTGTAACTTTTTGATATAGGAGTTGAAAGTATTGGAAAATGTGGTGTTTGAAACTTTTATATCCATGGACATGGTGAATGGAGAGGTAGTGAAGTCCTCAACATAACCAGAAAACATGTTCTAGATGAGTATCTTTATAGGTTTACCTAGATACTATATATGTTTTATCCAGGATTTTTTCTATCTATTAGAACCCATGAATGAATTGATGAATAGGGGTGTGATGTTTTTTTGTTGGACTGGTGTGAATAATAATTTCTTGAGATAATGAGAATGTTGACTACAACTCTAGTGTTTATACTTCCAATGCCTAGGATCAATTATATTGTATACTATAATGTATCATACATTAATCTGGGAGTGGTACTGAAGAAGATATAGAAAATAATACCTTATAGGTCAGGTGAGTTATGACTCCATGGGAAGAACTATCATACTAATGACTTGGAGATGGCTGTTGTGGTATATACTTTATTTTCAACACTATCACTTTAGTGAGAGTTTTATTTTCTCTACTAACCATAAGAGCCTTTTATTATATATTCATATAGTGAGGCATGAATCTGAGGAATAGGAATTATATAGTGTTTCTATATATGTTTGAATATGAGATGAATTAAACACCATTTAAGGGTAAAATAATTTTATATTCTCATAGCCATATGAGGTAAGTAGCTCAAAATCACAGTGAATGGAATTTTGGGGAATAGTGTCATAGGATGAGTTTATTGATCAACAAGAAGATGTATGTTTCTTAGGATGTTGGTTTGATGATGTGTGATCCATTAGTGGTCACATATTATCTAGTATATAGTGTAAAGGCTAGATAAAATATTGATAAAGTGTATACTTAGATGTAGGAACAACTAGGTTGAGGTGACCCGATACCCTAGTGGTTATTAGACAATGATGATGCGATACATGTTTGTGGGAGTCATATACCTTATTTCAATTTTTGAGGATTGGGTAAGGGAACTCCATAAATCTATATGGGTGGTACATCCTGGTGTGGAACGATATACCATGACTTTAGGAAATAGATATGGTGGTTGGGGATGAAGAGGGAAATTTCTTGATTTGTTTCCCAATGCCTTACCTACCATATGATAAAGATCGGAAACCAGTGTCTAGGTGGACTACACTGTCATTGTCTAGTTCCCATGTGTAAATAAAAGGAAAAAATGATGGAATTTTTGATACAGTTACCCATGATCATGAGAATCTTTGACGATTTTTTTCTGATTGAAGATCCACTAAAAAAGTTAGTTCACTTTTTACCAATCTATGGGACTCACATAGTAGACATCTCATGTAGGCTATATATCCATGTGATAGTATAATTACATAGAGTTCCTTTTATAATTGTATCTAAAAGTGACACATGTTTCAAATCATGGTTTGGAATGTTTTTCAGAATGTCTTAGGGTCTCAATTAAGATTGAGATCAACTTCCTATACTCAGACTGATGGATAGTCCAAGAAGATGATCCAAAAACTAAAAGATATGCTTCTGTCTTGTGCCCAGAATTTATCAGATCATGTAATGATCACCTATAATTTCATTGGATTATATAAAAAAATAATTATCAGGATTATATTCAGATGAACCTAATGAGGATCTTTATAGGATTCGAGGTTGTTCATCACTCAGATCACATGATTTGAGTGATGTAGTAGTTGTGGGAACCAGTTTGGTAGTGGAGACCTTATATAGGGTGCATCTAATCCAAAAGAGGTTTTTAGGTACAGAGACCTGATAAAAGATGTATTCAAATCATATGATGATAAAATTTGATGTTTTATTGTAAATAAGGTCTTTTTGACACTTACTACTCAATTAGGACATCAATGTTTAATAAAGAAGGGGAAGATAACACTATGTAATGTTAGATCCTTTGAGATCATTTATTGTGTTGGGAAATTAGCGTACCGTTGTATTATTCCTTATGACTATAGAGTTATTCATGATGTGTTTCATGTAGCTCAAATCTAGAGGTACATGACCGATCCTACACTTGTCATTGATTGTGATGGTATTTATTTATATCCTAATGCATTGTATGTAGAGAATATGAAGCATATTTTTGACCATAGGGAGAAATAACTTCAAGGGAATACAATATGTCTAGTCCACATTATATACCTCTAGGGATAGATTGAGGAGGATACGTGTGAGAGAGAGGGTGATGTTTAGGCTCAGTGACCTCAGTTATTTGAGAAGAACATTTTAAGGTACTTTTCGAAGATGATAATTCAGTAGAGGGGGTGAATTTTAACAATCATTATTTCCTTTGTGCATGAAATGTTTATGTTTTTTATTCTCATTTCCTCATATATTTTATCTCAATTTCGGGTGTTTAAGAGGTTATTTTTTATTATAGGAGGACCCTAGATCATAAGTTGGAAGCCTTGTATAGAGGAAAGTCTGAAAATATGATAAAAAATTACATATATCTAGTTAATGGAGTTTCTGAGTGTTTTCTTTCTATAAAATACTCCATAGGCTAGATAGTGAGGCCCATCAGCTTGCCTGGGCGCCTAGTGTAGTGGTGCAATTAATGTACCCAACATGTTTTAATTTCACTTGGTATGAAACCTACAATAAAACAAATATATAATACCCTTGCACCAAGTTTAAATTTTATAATCCCCCATTGATCTCTAATTCTATCCAATTTTTCTCCCTTTGGTCTCTCAACTATTGAACAATCTGGGGGCGTTTGACAGGTTAATTTTTCATAGATATATGTTATTCACATATTTTTTTTTGTCAAATGTTCATAGATTGATATTTGATTAATTTTATTCTTAATGGTATGATGGTGAATTTACCCTTTCTTCATTGATCATTGGAGAATCTTGAATGTTGATGTTGTTCCATTATTACGCCAATATATAAATTCATCAACATTCATTCAACAAGTAAATGTTATTGAACCATTTTACAACATCTCTTCTTGTTAGTGGATATATGGTGTAACCTTAATCTTCTGTTTAATTATTTGTAGATTAGTGGTGACATTGATGTGTCATTAATGTCTCATTTATTGGATATATAATTCTCAAAAATAGTAACATCTTTTACATACATTTCTAGAATGATCAACATGATATTATCTCCTTCTCGATTCTCATATTAAATCTATTTTACATTGAAGGATTATTGATGGAACAATGATCATTGGTTAGACCTAAGGTATCTGGTAGAATCAATAATTAATTCAAAATTTTTCCTTCAATCGATGATGAATTTAGTGAAAGGGCATTCCTTCTTTTGACATACCTCTGATTTAACTCTATTGTTAGGAACATAAAGGAATGTGATTCTATAATGATTTTCTAGACATGGAATTCTTTTAATTATCTATTAAATACCTTATTATTGATAAATATAACCTATTTTCGGAACCCATGCCATGAAATCTACTTATTATGGAATGTGACATGGTATGATCATTGATTCCATGATGAAATTGGATTTATTCCAAAAAAACTATGAGTTAGGAAGTTTGTTACATTTTATGGATCTTATTTACACATGTTTCCCTGGTATATTTAATGTATTGATAAATTTTTTTTACACTTCTGAATTTTGATTGAATGTTTGTATGTAACCCATGAGAATCGTTTATGATGAATGATTCCTTGAGTATAATTATGTATCTTCTTGGACCTATTTTGTTTTGATAAAAATTATTCGGTATGTTCTTACGAATTTATCATGCTGATATTCTACGCATTCCTTTTATTATCCACCCTATTATGTGCATTATGATGACCTTGGAAGTTTCTCTTGGTACCTAGAATAGGTGAACCATCATATGATTTTCATCACATATAGGGGGAGTGCACATGACTTGAATCTATGATGACGATGGAATAAAGAATTCGTTAAGGGACATAATGGTATGGAGTCCAAACCTAGATAGCATGTTATGGGAATGAGGAATTGAAGGCCTTAGCCAAGGAACATATGTGATATGATGGGCAGGAGACCTGAGCTATGATGGAGCATGGATATGATGGTCAAGGGGATTAATCTGAATTGATTCTTTGAGACTATTTTGAGATTTGATCACTGGCCTTTTGATTTTTTATTTCTCACTTAGAATAATCTATGATTATCCATCAGGAATGAAGTTGATGATGGTACGATTGTGGTTCTGTGGGGGCTAGGTCAGCGCATGACCACTCAATATGGGTTTCATGTTTTTTATGCCAATTTATGAATTTATTATTATCATGACATATAGCTATTAATCTTTAGAACACTTTTTATGGACATATTAGTGGTTTTTATATTGTGTTTTATCACTCACACCCTACATAGGAATCATTATGTTCATGTAGACTTCGTATTTTGGGATTTGAGTAAGGTAAAGGGGCCTGTGAATGATGGATAGAAATGGAGAATGGATCTAGTGGTAGACTGGGATATACTATATAGGACTCCAGACCTTCTTTTTATTTTTATCTTCTTACATTTATACTTTTTGTGTTTCTTGAAACATTAGGTTCCCTATTTATTTATTTTTATGCTAGGTATGACATCTACATAGTTTATGCATATTTACTATGACTCTTATATTTTATTATATTATCTTATATTATTATTTGTGGAAGGACAAGATATTAAGGGAATAGTCTCCCCAATGATAGACTTAGACCCTCGCTACTAGTCTGCATATTCTTGTATATAGGGAGGCACATATAAAGTCATGTGGCATTATGTTTTGGACCCAGTGGTTTATGATGGTAAATTACACAAATCATCTAATTGGGTAGGTTTCCATTGTATGGTTCCCATTGATTATATTTTGTAAGGCATGGTGGAAATGGATAACCCTAATAACTAGGTAACAAATTCCTATTGTGAAAATTTCATGATACATAGCTAGAAGTCACTATTAGTTAAGATAATAAACAAATAGGGTTGATCATATGAATATGATAGATCCAAGTACATATTTTCCTACACAACTATCCAAGAATCACAACAGTAATGATTGGGATGATTCCCTACCTAAATAAATATGTGGTAATAGGAAAACTATAATAAAATATTATGATGTTAAATATATATCTTCCTCACTAAATAAATATGATATGTGGGGTCATAATTATTATTGGGAGTACATATAATTTATGATCTGGTATAAAACATGATACTCACTTATAGATATGTATTAGTTGTTGATCATGGAATAAATTATTATAATCACATTGAGATCTCTTATAATTATGACCTCTAAAATAGTACTATATTGGTATCATATATTGAAAAATGTTATCAAAAAATAAATCAAGTTTCTAAATTTGAATGTTATAGGTTCAATTTCACACACTCTAACACATGTTTATTAAATAATGGGCGTGCAACACACATTCATGCTGATAAACAAAAAATCGAAGATATGTGGGAATTTAATAGGGTTGAAGTAGATATTTTGGCCAGTAACATAGAATTAGTTTCTATAATACTAGTTCTCACTTATGATATAAATTTTCCATGTGGATTTGTTCTTGAATTAGAGAATTATTATTAGGTTCCCACCATTAAAAGAAATGTGATTTCTATGTCTTATTTGGAAAAAAGGATTCATATTATTTATTAAGAAAAAGATTAATTATATATATATGAATGAGAAGTTTTATATCCTTAGGTATTTGAAAAATATTTTATACACTGTAGATATGGATTTTCATATATATATATATATCATCTAAAATACAAATTATAGGGTTGATTATAATTCCATATAACTTGGAATTATTTCCTTGGACATATAAGTTGGAAAAACATCCTAATACTCAATAAATATGGATTTTTGGAAACAATAAATTATGAATCTTTCAATAATTTGGAATCTTATTTAGTATGAAAAATAACCAAGGAACCATTCAGTAGAAAACATGATAGGTAAAATGTTACATTAGACCTCATACATAGTAATGTATATGGAATAATGAGTGCTCAAGAAAGTGGTTATTTTAAGAAATTCATTACTTTTTCCAATAACTTTATCTATTATGGATTTTCATTTATGATGAGACACAATTATGAAGCTTTCTAAAATCTAAAAGCGTTTTATAATTATGTATATAATCAACTAGACAATAGTTTTAATATTCTCTAATCAGATTAGGTTGGGGAATATTTTAGCATGGAATACACTAATCATCGAAGAGATTATAGAATTTTGATTCAAATCAATCTTCCTAGAACACCACATTAAAATGGTGTGACTAATATGAGTAATGGTATATTTATAGAAATGGTTCATTAAATAATGAGTTAGTGTTACCTTAAAATTAAATTCTTGGGTTATGAACTGGATACTGTTGTATTCCCATGGGACCACATTTTATCCAAATTAGTCACAAAGACAATATATGAGATATGGTATAAGAAATATCATAGTATTTCATATGTAAATATTTAGGGTTATATAGAATTCGTAAAATATTTATATTTTGATACACATGACCTAAATCAGGTGAAATTATTATTTTTTTACAATTCTAATGAAATAAAGTGATATTAGTTCTCTAATACTACTAAGAACAAAGTGTTTGTTGCAAAATTTTTAACATTAATTTAGATGGAATATATCAATCATGGATTCAATGAGAGGAATATTAAACTTGAGGAATTTCAAAACTTGAAAATAGAAACTCTTACTGATATAGAACTTTAGTAAATTACCCAAAGATTTGTGAAATTAAAATTGACTCACGTAACACAATAACCTCAAAGGCCTTGTTGATTTTTTTTAAGATCTCATGAGATATGGATTTTACAAGTAAAATGATTATGAGAAAGTATTCATAGTAGATGATACAAAAGACAACCAAGTGTTTGTGGATATTTCTAATTCTATTAAAAGTTTAGAATCCAGGAATATAACCTGGAATCCATGTACACTAAAAAAATTAGAACGTTGTTGATGGACCTGAAGGGGTTTGGACCATAGGGTGAAACTATGTTTTCCATAAGAAAGATAAAATGGATGGTAGAGTATCTGACAATAAATCAAACCTATTTAGAAAAGGTTATAAGAAAATTCTTGTAATTTACTATGTATAAATCATATTACCTATTTTGATGATAAATTCCATTATAATATTTCCAAATATAACAAATCATTTTGATTTTGAGATATATTAAATTAATTTCAAAACCAATTTACTTAATTGGAATCTTGTAAAGGATGTGTATATTATAGAAACCAAAGGTTTTGAATTTATAAATGAGTCTATTAAGGTATGAATGTTATATTGCTCCATTTATAAATCAATTAAATCACCTCAATGTTAGAATATCTAGTTTGATGATGCAATTAAAGAGTTTATTTTCATATAAAATGTGGATGATTCGTATATATATGTGTGTATTTAAGGGATTATAGTGGTGTTTTTGATACTATATTTGGATGACATTATTATTATCATAAATAACATCCTGAATTTATATTTTATATAAATTTTTTAGGAGAATGATTCTTTTTGAAATACACGAGTGAAGAATCCTATAAACTTGGTATTAATATTTATAAAAACTATTATAAGAGGTTACCTAGACTCATTAAATATACACACACACTAATAAATTGATAAAATTATTTAGCATGAAGGCCTTAAAAAGGTATCTTTACAAATGTTTCATGGAAAAGATCTATGGAATATTTAGGATCCTTATGAGAAGCTAAAAAGAATGGATAGAATTCCCTATGCATCTGCCATATGCTCTATCATGTATTCCATATTTTGTACTGGACCTGATGTATCATATGATCTTAGTATAATAAATTTATACCAATATAATCCAATTAATAGTCCCTATATTTCTTTACATCATATCCTTAAGTACATGGAATGATATAATGATATGAACCTGGTATACATAGGTTAAGATGAGCACTATGTAAACAGTTACGAAGATACATGTTTTAAAATTGATAAAGATGATAAAAAGTATAAATTTGTTTCTTGTTTTCCACAAATGGTTTATATATAATATTTAAGTGATACAAACAATAAAAAATTATGGACATTATAAAACTGGAGAGGGGGGGGGGGCGCTTGTCACATGGTCGAATCCCTAGGCCGTTTTCCTTTTACCATGAGTATTAATGGAACAAAAATTTGGTATGATATAGAAGAGTATGTTTATAATAGAAAGTTTATTTATTAACTAGTGGTATTTTCTAGAAAAAAAGGAGAAATAAAAATTTAATTTGATAATATTGGAGGCATTTCATAGGACAAGACTCTCTGGTTTCACTAAAGCACAAAACACATCCAGTGAAAATACCATTTTTATGAGTGATCATTTAGATGGGTGATGTTAAGACATTTTGGGTGTCTACATATAACAATGTAGAATATGTATTTATGAAATTGTTACCACAGTAGAATCATGAGGGTCATGTAGAGTATCTTTGTATAAGATACAAAATATATTTATATAATGGAAGAATAATGTGTTGTTTATTTATAATAAATGTAATATCCATTTATAATTAATTCATATGTTCTTTAATTTACATTACATGAATGATGGGATGATATCGCCTCAAATTATGATTTTGATTTTTCTATAATAAAATATCATCATAATGTATTATGGGTAGGGATGATATTTTAGTATTATCATTAGTAGTGTACTCATTAGATAATAATTGGAGATATGTTATTTGTATTCACCTTCCAAGTATGTAATTCCATAAGACCTGAGCTCCCAGATCCAATTTCCAAATAAAAATCCTTACATACAGAAATTTACACCAATCTCATTTGACCCAAACATAACCATAAAATTTTCAAAATCATTAATTATCATTCATTCACAAAACTAAAATAATTTTTAGTTTCATATATATATTAAAAAATAATCATTGATAGAAATCAAGCACATAATTTTCCCTTTTAAAGCAATTTTTATCATAAAATAAATACTTTCAGATTCTGTATCTTCATCACGTAGATCCTAACATTTAAACCAACATATTTAATCTTTCCCATTACTATCCCTTTTAATTTTTTTAAACATGGGATGCGAAAAAATATATCATTAAGGTTTTTTAAAATGTCTATTATTAATCATTGAAACAACAATAAAAATATTTTAAGTAATGTTTCACATTAAATATTAAAAACATTAAATTTTTATAAAATATTTTTTGAAAACATGAAATCACACTGTTAATATAAAATGGTTAATAAAAATATTTCATAAAATATATAAAAATATGAAAGTATTATTGACTATTTTGGGAAGATACTTGAAATGTCTTGAAGTAAAACATTCTTATCATGAAAAATTACCCTTTTAATTAACTCCATTATGTTATTATTTCAATGTATAAAACCTTTATCCATGGAAAGACTAAAATTGAAAATTTTCTCAAATCTAAATTATTTTTATAAAATATGACTATTTATTAAAAAACATTTTGCAAACATTAAAAAAAATATTATCTTAGAGAAATAAATTAATAACCATTAATAATGGAATCACCTAACCAGATTATTTAAAAATTATCTTAAGATTAACTTATAAGAGTTAACTCCATTAGTTCATAGAAGAAAATTAATAGTTAACCCATTCAAATTTATAAGAGAAATTTAATAGTTAAATCTATTAACTTAATATGATAAAAATTATAGTTAACTCTTTCCACTTCATTGGAGAAACATAATAGCTGACCTCAATTATATTTCCCAATGAATTGGAGGGATTTACAGGGATCCCACAACACATAATTGAAAAATTCCATTAAGGGTCTGGGTTACCTCCACATTCCCACTTTCATAAATAATTCCTAAGTATAAAGTCTTATAATCAAAACATTTTTTATATTTGATTTTTCATAATGAATTAAAAGTTTAAAAAATTATAACATTAGCTTTTATTCAAATGTCTTATTAAGTAATACATAAACATTGATGTTTTAAAATCAAACCATAGAAGAAAATTATCTCAACAAAATCATAATTCTTTTATGGAAATACATTTATAAATTATTTTAATTTCTATAGACAACATCATTTAAAATTATTCAATAAGAGAAAAACCATTTTAGATGTAGCACTCATCTTTGATAAAAAAAATTTAAGGACTCGACCCCAGTTGCCTAGAGCCGGGGCCTTATTTGATTATGTTGGCCTACATACAAGGAATATGAATCCCAAAAGACTGAGTAGTTTAGTATTGTTGGAAACAAGTTACATACATAAGTTTAACATTAAAAAATAAAGGGAAACAAAATACTATTTTAATCCACTTGAAACATCATGTCTCCTGGATTTTTCTTGGAAGTCATTCATAAATTACTTCTTCATGTCTTGAGAAAATGAAACATAAGAAAGGGGTGAGCTCAAATTCTCAGTAAGAGTAACAATATAGCGGAAGATAATATAAACATTAGACATGGTGAATAATTTTAAACACATGCCTTTAATAATAAAATTGAATCATATTATGGCATGAATATGAGCTAAATAAATAATTCCATTATTAAACTTAATCATGGATATTATACTAGTTGAATAACCACATGAACTTCAAATACTAACATCATAATGAGGGAAGTTCATATGCTGGGCATCATAACCATACCGTCCAAGCCTCGTTCTAGGACCATAATCATTTTGTCAAGGCCTTGTGCCAACACCATAGTTTGTCTCGTGAGACCTACCGTTGCATCGAGGGGATATAGAGGGCCCCAACCATCACATAATAAGTCTAATTAATTCCTCATATGAGTGGGGATAAACATAATAAACATATATAATCATATTTAAACTATCATTTGAAATGTAACTATCTTTCCCCAATCATTAAACATAAAACACTAACCATTCAGAATAATATGGTGAATGGTTTTAGGATAGATTATCCATAATAGAGTTAGTAATAAACCATTAAATCAAATATGGTAGATGAATTAATAAATTATTAAACCCAATAATACCATGGAATCAACAAGAGTGTTGAATTAGATGAAAACACTCTTATAAAATCATTAAGCAATTCTGGAGATAATTACTCATTTATTTTGAAAAAAAGAGTTCTTTGGAAAATATATTTTTATAAAACCAGAGGTTAAGTAAGAGAGTATTTTAAAAATAAAATGTGTTATTTTCTAAAGATATTGGTTTCCAAAAACAGATTATATAATTACCTTGATAATAGTTTAGAATTTGAGAAATTCCCTTGAACTGGGCTAGTATTTTGGAAACAATTTTGAATGTTCCTTTTAAAACGTGTAACTATCCATAAAATAAGGAAGGATTCTGGTTTGTAAACATATATATGATACTCAAAAAGAATATATGAGTAGTAAAAAACAATACATAAGAGTTTCATTGAGGTATTTAGACAATGAATGTAACCCGAAGGAAAATGGAAGTTCGGGTGAAAACCCCGTACCTTAACTCCAAACGTGTTCTTCTCTCGAACTTATGCTCCTGGAATATGAAATTATACTTATTAATAACTTATTTAAAAACCTATTATACATTTATTTAGTTTATCATAATTCTTTTTAGTTCATTTATAACCTTATTTCTAAGTTATTAGATTGGATTTTATTGTTCTGGGGTGTTCATTTTCTTTATTTTCATAATCAGCTCGCTTGTTTTTAAGTAATGGAGTTATTGTGGAATGGTTATAAATATACAGGATTAGAATTATATATTATTTATGAACATAAATAATTTGTAATGGTAATTTCTATCATTTGGTTATATGGAATGAGGATGAATCATTAGATGAGAACCACTTCAATTATTTGGCGGTATTTGGATAATTATGAACTAGTTTTGTCATATAACTTATTTATATGTACATATTCCGGTTCCTGAATATTTATTAGGTTATAATACATATATTATAGTCTGGTTCAATCATAAATATGGTTTCATGACCAGTAATTAATAATAAATTGAAGAACGAAACTTCGTCGTCCACGAAGGCTATAAATTGGAACCTCAAGGACGTTGATTTCGTTTATAAAAATAAAATGGAGGGAGTAAAAATATTTATGATGGTTCTTCCATTCACATGATATAATTAAAGTATATATATTTTACTGGAGTCATCATGGTCATTTGGAAATAGGAGGTGAGGAGAGAAAATGAATAGATATGATCTTGAAAATAAGAGAAAAGGTGAGAGATCCCTTATGAAAATTCGGCTGCATAACGACGTCGCTTAATATTTCATAAAATGAAATTATGAGATAAGAAGGGTGCCCCATAATATTTAAATCAAAAGGACAGTAAGAAGAATACAAAAAATCAAACCCCAAAAAATTATAATGTAAATTCAAAGAGATAACATAAAAGAAGTGTCGAGTTAAAGAAGAGAATGAAAGATTCCCTTACCTTGTAGAATAACTCCTAGATCTTGAAGGATGGGACATTGGGGGTTTAAGGACACCTTGGGAGGACTCATAGAGAGGTAAATCCACCAGAACGTTGAGGATGAGGAAGTTTTAATGAAATAAAACGAATGGATGAGTGGGTATTTATAGAAAAAGAGAGATAATGTTTTAATAATTTCAAAGGGACACCTCATTAGTGGTTTTTGCAAAACCATGGGCATTCCCTTGGTATTTTCCCATGGTTTAAGCCACTTGGGACACCTTATGTGATGATGTATAACAAAAAAGTCGACCAGCCTTTTATTTTAATTATTATTTCATTATGATGTCATTAAACTACTAAATACTAAAAACTGTATTTTTCACTATTAATGAAAACTTCATGTATTTTAGAAAAATCCCAAAAATTCACCCCTAGTATTATTCGACGTGTAGAATTCAAAAGTGATATCCATTTTTATAAAATAATTTTCTAAATATTATTAATTTAATTTTCAAATAAGGTCATAGTAAATTTGAAAAATAACAATCTTGAAGTGCAATTAGTTTTATGTGACGTTGAAAAATTAATTAAGATTCCATTATCATATTGCCTTACGAAAATAAAATAATATTATTATTTAATATTCCTAAGGGTCATATTACTATTCATATTTCTATTCATAATGGTATGGTACTATTCACCAAAAATCAAGTTTGTTCTATCAGACTCCAAATGACTTACTGAACACAGCTCTAGATGACTGTTTCTTGAAATTCAAAACATAGAAGAGGAAAAGTTGTGTTTAATGGATATATTATTAAATTTGATTCTATATTTATTTTCAAAACCTTGGGTTGTTACAAAAATAATGAATAGTTAGAGAGAAGAAATAATTTTGAACACAAAATAATGGCATCAAAGATAAACTAATGGGGGTTCATTTTGATAAAATATTTTGAAAAAAACATTAAAACGAACCCATATAGAGGGTTCTTCCAAATAAAATATTATTTTTAGTAAAGAAGACATTATAAAAGTGAATCTATAAATAAAACAATTTTTTTAAATCAATACTATTCTCCCATTCCTTCAATTTTTTTAAAAAAATCATTAAACACAAAAAACACCTTAGTAACAAGATTTATTTTAAAAAAAATATAAAATGGACTAAAAACAGTTTTTCTTCTTTAAATTATTTTAAAAGAAGTAGAGAAATAATGGATACTTATTAAATGTAAATTTTTAAAAGAAAATTTTAAAATGACTCCAACCTTATGAGAAAAAATTTAATTAGATATTATTATCTTAACATATCCCTATTCCCATAAAATACCAATAGATTTATTTTATGTTATTGATTTATAATGATATACCCTAAACCCCCATTATTACTTCCTCACCGCATCACTTGCAATAACAACTATTGATGTATGTGCTCTACTATTTAAGGAAGTGAGATGTAGCCCATGTAGAGTGATCACCCTTTTTATATTCAAACTAAAATTGTTTATTCATATTTAAAATTTTACTAAACAGTATATGTATAATTGGTTGATCAAGAAATTAAATTTAAAAATATATTTTCTCGTCCCTTATTCATTATGTTAGATGTTCAGTTAATATTTCAATTAGAACAATATTTATAAAATATAGCTCTCACTGCTCTACATATCATATCTACACCACTTAAAACTTATCTTAAAATTCTCAGATATAAAACAATAATCACTAATTAATACCCATGATCACACTATTATTTTTCCTAACTCGATCTATTTTCACATATATTTCATAGATATTGTGTCTTCAATTTGATCACAATTTAAATTTCGAATGATGGTACAACATACATTTTGATAAACATAGATCTATAAATATTCTTTAATAATTTTGCTTCAAAATACTTTTAATTTAATATATCAATGAAAATATATTTATATATATATAATTTTATGCAACCATATGCTATTTTATGTTAAATACGACAACCATATTAAAAACACAAGACCATATACAATGACAAAAATTATTACTCTAGATCATGGTGAGATTGTAAGCTCTATCCATTTAATAATACATAAAACCACAAACATGAATCCCTCTTGGAAGATAAGAACTCACAGGATTAAAAATAAAGTTGAAAACTATTCTAGTGCTTGTATGCTGGTACACACATCTTAGTAAATGTTATTTTACTTACCCATGTCAAGTTTTAAACATTTAATATTATTCGTAAAAAACTGATGTTTGTACATTGTGTGTTATTTTATCAACATGATGTATATAATATATATACTACATTTATCTCATATATGGGAAGGAGATGACAAAATATGACATAATTTTGAATGAATAATGTATGTTTTTCTTGAACTATAAAAAAAACCTTTACAAATATTCTACCATTGACCTTTATGTAGAAAATAAAACACACACTAGTGCAGAAAACATTTTTTACGTCGGTTATTTTTTATTATTTACGTCGGTTTTTAGGCGACGTTAATACGGATGACGTTATAAATAACGTTTTTTACGTCGGTTATTTAAAACCCGACGTAATATCCCTAACATCACGGTGGTTATCACGTCGGTTCATATAATAACCGATGTGATAAATATGCGCGGGGGGGCTTTATCACGTCGGTTATTCCCTAAACCAACGTGATAAAACGCCTGGGATATCGTTTATCACGTCGGTTATGTCATAACCGACGTGATAAACCCTTCCCCTGGACTATTATCACGTCGGTTTCTTAAATAACCGACGTGATAAAAAGGCCTGGGAAACGTTTTAGCAAGTCGGTTATCCAATAACCGACGTGGTAAATCGATTCCCAGGCCTTTTAGCACGTCGGTTATATTAAGAACCGACGTGATAAAAGCCCCGGGAACGGTTTAGCACGTCGGTTCTAGAAAAACCCGACGTGATAAACCCCTACCGATTTATTTACCACGTCGGTTATAAAATAACCGACGTGAAAGAAATTTTTTTTTTAAATAATTGCACTGCTCTCACCAAAAAGCAACCAGAAACCAAACAAAAATAACCATGCCAGCCCTCCCCCAAGCCCCAACTGAACCCCACCCTCATCTATACCCACCTAACAACCTGGCCAGCCCTCCCCCACCACATTGGAGCCCCACCACAACCCTTGGACACCCCCCCCTTGGACAGCCCCCCCCCACCCTCATTTACACCCCCACGACCCCTAGTACAGCCTCAAACACCCATTGGACACCCCTCCCATATCCCTTGGACACCCTCCACCCCTTGGACACCCCCCCACCCCTTGGACAGCCCCCACCCTCATTTACACCCCCAAGACCCCTAGTACAGCCTCAAACACCCATTGGACACCCCCCCACACCTTGACAGCCCTCCCAGACCCCTTGGACACCCCCCCGACCCCTGGACACCCCCCCGAGCCCTTGGACAGCCCCAAACACCCCTTGGACACCCCTCCCATATCCCTTGGACACCCCCCACCCCTTGGACACCCCCACCCCTTGGACAGCACCCCCACCCTCATTTACACCCAACTGGCCCCTTGGACAGAACTCCCAGACACCTTGGACACCACTCCCATATCCCTTGGACACCCCCCACCCCTTGGACACCCCCCCACCCCTTGGACAGCCCCCCACCCTCATTTACACCCAACCGGCCCCTTGGACAGAACTCCCACCTCATTTACACCCCCCCGACCCGTAGGACAGCCCCAAACACACCTTGGACACCCCTCCCATATCCCTTGGACACCCCCCAAACACCCACCCACCCCCTTGGAACCTCTCCCCCCATACCAAAATCCAGACCAGAAAAACCATCAACAGTAGACCAAAACAAGAAGTAGAGAAAAATTACAAATTCACTTATATAACATTCAAAACTTACACTGTCAACTTAAAAAAAAAACTAAATCCAACCTAAACGACTACGAAATACACAATTACATTGACAATATTCAAAATTACATTTTACATTACAAACAACTAAAAGTCAATCAAACCTGTAAAATAATTTGACCACTCCACTTGTAAGTGTTTGATATCTTCAGAAGTAAAGGGTTGAGGGTCATCAAAAAGCTACAAAGGAAAAGGATAGTAGTCAACGTGTATAATGAATAAATCAAATTGAAATATTATGAGAAAGAGGAAATCTTACCAGGTCAAAACTCAGAACTGTCCCAGTTGTTATTATTTCATACATAAATCTTAACATGTAATATCCGCAGTCGATGATGCCTTGTTGCTCATGACATTTCTGTTTGAATGAGTGTAAATTCAATATATTATTTTTATGTAATAAATCAAAATGTACAAATTATAAATGGATATTTACCTTCGCATGTACATATTTGATCTTGAAATTCCTTTTCTTTGCGCTTTTTCGAAAGTGGACCCATGCCCTGTTAGAAAATAATACGAATGGGGTAAATTTAAAATTCATTATAATATATAAAACTATTGTGAAATTGAAACTTACGTTTCCAATATATTCTTAAAACTTTCTCGCACATCATCATGGAGAGAGCATATCCAATAAAGTGTTTTCTCCCTAGGGCAAAAAACCCCTAACATCCAATGATCCCTGATAAAAGGAAATTTAACGTTAGTGGTTTTTTATGTTAAAAGATAATTAACTCTTTGAGAGGGATGTGTTTCATACCTCTCACAAAAAGGCATCATCCAACACTGTGTGATTACATTCTTTTCAAATCTATCAGCAATATAAAGCATTCTTTGCTCCTCATCCAATGCACATGCTTCAGGGGAAATCAATTGTGGGTCCACGAATCCATATACATCTGTCAGCTCATTCCTCTCACAAATTTTATACAGATACCTAATACAAAGCAGACATAAGTTTACATTTTTAATAAATATAACGCAAGGAAAAGGTGTTAAGACTTACATGATAAAAATTTGCACCACGTTGATGCCCAACTTATCTCCAGTGGCAAACTCCATGATATCAGTTTTCATAATCCCCACACATAGTTCACGTCCACAGACATGAGCTTCCATTGTAAAGTCATAATAATCCGCCAACAAATTTGAATATCTTGACAATTTGTCAAGACTGCTACTATCTGCATCTGATGTCATATCTATCTGTCTTTGTTGTTGTCTATACAGTATTTCTTTACCTTTGAAGTATTCCTGTAAAAATAAATTGAAAAATATATTAGTTTTCAAATGATAAAACATTAATAAAAATATAAAATAAAAGATATAACATCCATACCTCTATGGTAATGAGTCGAAGAAGTCTGGATGGCCAAAGTAAAAAATGGCTGATACTATGTCCAACTGTCGTCACCTCATCTGTAGGTAATGGTATCCGAGCTGATCTATCTATAATATCCTGTATAGTGACCCTCTGATTCTCTACCTCCAACTGTTGATGATGAACTGTATCTCCTATACAATATACCATCCCATATGCAACTATATGATGTTGAGGATCATCAACATACAACTCACAATAAGTAGGTAGCTGCGGCGGAGGAGGAGGATCAAAAATGGGGTCTGTAGGCTGAGGTGGGGGAGTGGGAGCTACTGGGAGAGGTGGAGTGGGAGCTGCACCCTGAAATTGTCTTTGCAAGTCTGCAAACATTAACTGCACCGATGCTCTAATCTTGTCCTCCATTGTCGCATTAATATTATGGACTTCAGCCTCCAAGGATTCTATTTTTTTTTTATAAACTCCCTCAACGTTAGAAGTTGAGGAACGTGGCAACACTTTTCTTACCGATACACCTGCCGGATATCCTCTTACACGGCCAGGATGTTCGGGCTTTCCCAATGCCACAGATAAAATATCTTCCCTCCCAGATGGTGTAAATGTCCCCTGTGAACTCTGCTCCTCAAGAGAGTCCTGTAATAATTAATTGAACATTTCTATAATGATTGGAAATATATGACGAAAATAGTAAACTTAAATAAATAAAATAGATATCTTACAATCCTCTCAACTACGAGTCTCGATTCTTCCGAAAGATATTGTCCTTTTTTGCCCTTCCGAGCTCTTTTCCATTTCTCATGTCTAGATGGAGGGGATGGAGGGGCCACCTCTCCAGATCTTGAAGAATCAGCTCTCAGTTGTTGAAATTTTTCTGCCATCATTTGTTCTTCCAATAATGCATACCCTCCCCGAGATAAACTATGAGGGTATACATTTTTAGATTGGATCTCTTGATGAGCTTTCCTTGTTTGCTGTAAATTAAGAATAAGTAATCATTAACAAAACAATAATAAGATTATTTATATAAGAAAGCTTATAAAAGTTTACATTGCCCTTACCAAAAATGATTCCTTTCTTCTATTTTCAAAAAAATGTCTCCATGTGTCTTCATCTATAAAAGGATATATACAACATGGATTCTCACGACTCCTATGACCATAAATGAAATCAGATGAGAGGGTTGATTTGAAATCCCTCCATCTCCTAGCAGCCAATGATAATCATTTCTTCCTGACTCCTCCAGTGTTAGGAATATCAAATGTCATCTGATAAAAAAGAGGTTAAAAATATTATATATACTAGAAACATTTAAAGAACAGTCAAACAATAGCAAAAGATCTTACCAAAATGGTCTCCCACAGCTGAGAAATTATCACCTTATCCACACTTCTCCAATCATCATAGAGAATGCTTACTTTGCTCTTAGCCTGAGTTGCTACAAAACCCTTAAAATATTTAGCATTTGGACCTCTAGGAAGATCATCATCATCAAACTCCACGACTATCCTCTCCTCCTTCGTACGGGCAAGTGATAATTTTGGTAAAAGTGTGCACCCACGCTTACCAACCTTTGAACTCTTTTTCGTAATAGGAGCATGTGAATGTTCCTCCCCAGATGTATGACCAATATGCTCATCTCCAGAATCATGTGGCTGATCAACTGATTGATCTGTCATTTTCCTTCAAATCAAAAAAAAAAAACATTAGTTCACAAATAGAAAAGTGTACTAAATTACATAATAGTAAACATTGGTAATATGGTAAGCATGTTAAACAATGATAAACATGGTAAACACAGGCAAAAGGTTGCCAAGGAGTTGGCCCAAGAAAGCTGAAAAGTGGACTCACTGAGTCCACCGGTCAGCCGGTGTGAGCTCACCGGCCAGCCGGAGGACCCAGGCAGTAGACTTGCCCACTGCCTGGTGCCACCGGCCGGCCGCTGGCTCCCCACCGGCCGGCCGCTGGCTCAGCACCGGCTGGCCGCTGGTGATCCAGACAGAGAGGAAGGCTCTCTGTCTGGTCCACCGGCCGGCCGGTGGTGATCCAGCGGCCGGCCGGTGGTCCAGACAGAGAGGAAGGCTCTCTCTCTGGACCACCGGCCGGCCGCTGGCTCAGCACCGGCCGGCCGGTGGACCAGACAGAGCTTTGTTTTGGACCACCGGCCAACCGGTGATCCACCACCGGCCAGCCGGTGCGCCCAGGACTTCTCCTCTTTACGGTTTTTATTGTTTTATCGTTTTGGTTTGATACATGTTTTAATAAGTAAAAAATTTACAGTATCTAACATTATATGAAAAAACTAAATGTAAACAAGAAATAAACTTGTGTTACCTGTAATTTTAGGAATGTACAGTTGGATTGTTTTCCCAAATTCCTTCGTCGTGATCGTTCCTTATGGCACAAACCATGTCTTCAACATACTCATCATTATGTTCTGTTAATCTTTCCATGGAATTAGGGATCTCACATAAATCAGCAGCTTCATCAAATTCATCCTCACCAACATATTGGTTTTTCCCTTGTAAAACAACAGCCCACTGCATATCGGATTGATCTACTACATAGAAAATTTGTTTGGCATGTGTTTCCATTATAAAAGAATCAGCTGTGTCTTCCAATCTATTCAGATTAACAAGTGCCATTCCAAATTCATCGTGTCTGACACTGTTGTTACCGATAAACCATTTACAGTTAAAAACGTGAACTTTAATTTTAAATTAATCAGCCTCCCATATGTCTTCAATCACTCCATAATATGCACTTGATGCCGAAATTGGGTTTCTGTCCTTAGCACTCGAAAAATGCATTGCTTCTGCAAACACCAATACACCACTATTCTGAACTGCACTTCTGTTGTCCTGAGCTTTCGTATGAAATGTATAGCCATTAATGTCATAAGCGGACCATGTTATCACATTTAAAGATGGACCACCCACTATCCATTTTAATGTCTCTGATACATCTGATCTACCAAGCAAGGTCTTTTTAAACCATGGCAAAAAAGTTTTGTTGTGCTCATTCAAAATCCACATTTCTTTCTTCTTTGGATGACATTGTTTCAACTCATTAATATGCAATGTGATATACGGTTGAACATCAGCTATGTTATTCAAGATGTATGATTCTAACTTCTTCATATGTTCAGCTGACAGTGATTTGACTTTCAAGCCACGAATCCCCTTTCCCTCATTATTAACCCATTCATGGCGAGATGGAGGCAAACCTATGTGTTGCGCCGTAGCCAAGTAGCTCGTACAAAACTCTGCTACCTCCTTAGAAATATACTTTTCAATAATGGAGGCTTCAGGTCGATATGGATTTTTAACATATCCCTTTAATATTTTCATATACCTTTCAAAAGGATACATCCAACGAAGATATAATGGTCCACAAATCCTTATTTCTCGAACCAGATGAATCATTAAATGCACCATCATATCAGAAAAAGTTGGAGGAAAATACATTTCCAAATGACAAAGTATAAAAATTGCATCCTTTTCCAAAATGTTCAAAGCATTCACATCAATCGCCTTGTTGCAAATTGAATTGAAAAAATAACACAACCTCATTATAGTCTTTCTGAAACGGATGGGCAATATTCCACGCAGTGAAACTGGTAGAATTTGTTGCATCATGACGTGAAAATCATGTGATTTCATACCTATCAACTTCAAGTCTTTCAATGAGACAAAATTTTTTACATTTGAAGAATAACCTTGAGGCACTTTGATATCATGAAGACACTGACAGAAGCTACTTTTCTCCCTCTTCGATAATGTATGACAAGCCGGGGGAAGAAATGTTCGTCTTCCTTTAGGAGTGGGAGCTAACTCCAAACGTATTCCCATTGACAGTAGGTCTAACCTTGCATTCAACCCATCTTTTGTCTTTCCATTAATATCTAGCAATGTTCCGATCAAAGAATCACAGATATTCTTCTCCACGTGCATGACATCAATATTATGTTTGACTTCATGATACCTCCAATATGGTAGCTCAAAAAATATTGACCTTTTCTTCCAAATATGTCTATCATTACCAGATTTCTGTGTCTTTCCCAATGTCACATCAAGGTTTTTCACCCTCTCAAAATACAATTCTGGGGATAAAGGTTGAGGAGCAGTATCAAATTCTTGTAAGCCATTGAATTCCTTTTTTAGTCTTCTATAAGGGTGATCCATAGGCAAAAACTTTCGATGACCCATGTACACTGTTTTCCTCCCATGATGCAATTGACAATATGACATCTGTTGTTCGCAAATTGGACATGCTTTATGACCTTTAACACTGTATCCAGACAAATTTCCATATGCTGGGAAGTCATTTATAGTGAATAGAAGCACTGCATGCTGTTGAAAATATTCCATTTTATAAGAATCATACACCCTAATACCATCAGCCCATAACAGTTTCAAATCATCAATCAGCGGTGACAAGTATACATAAATATCATTGCCGGGTTGCTTTGGACCAGAGATCATGATACTCAACATGACATATTTGCGCTTCATACAAACTTCAGGAGAGAGGTTGTAAATTACCAATAAAACAGGCCATGAACTATGTGTGCTACTGAGGGTTCGGTATGGATTCATTCCATCTGTGCACAAGCCTAGTCTCAGATTTCTAATTTCATTTCCAAATGTAGGGTACTGGGCATCAATTTTCTTCCATTGTGGACAATCAGCTGGATGACGTATTTTTCCATCACATACCCGCTCATCAGCATGCCATCTTAACCTTTTTGCATCATGTGAATTAGCAAATAAACGTTTGAAACGAGGAATTATAGAAAGATACCAAAATACCTTTGAAGGGAGCTTTGTAATCTCTAAATCAGCTTGTCATTTTTCTTTCACCTTATACCGTAATGTCCCACATTTAGGACACTCTTTCAGAAATTCATATTCCTTCCTATATATAATGCAGTCATTCGGACAGGCATATATTTTCCTGTATCCCAATCCCATCGGGCATAATATTTTTTTGGCCTTATAATGTGAATCTGGAAGATCGTTATATTTTGGAAGAATGTCTTTCATCAATTGTAGCAGCTCTGTAAAACTTCTGTCACTCCATCCATGTTTCACCTTCAGGTTAATCAATCTTAACACCGCCGACAAAACCGTAAAATCTGTACAACCAGGATATAATGGTTTTTCGGCATCACCATATAGACGTGCAACTGTCGGTTCTATCTCAATTTGTTCTGCTACAATATCGCGAATCATTTCTTCATTTCCATCGGAGTTACCATCTTGCGATTCATTATCATCAGTGACATTCTGTCCAGTTTCGCCATGCCAAATCCAAGGGTTGTAACTCGGATTGAAACCATGACAAATCAGATGATCTTTTATCTCTCTACTTTTCAACTTCTTCATATTCAGACATTTCAGGCATGGACAGAAAAAAATTTCACTACTTGGAACATTTCGTTTAACAAATTCCAAAAAGGCATCAACACCTTCCTCATATTCATTGCTCATTCGATGTGCCGTAATCCAACATCGACTCATTATTACCTATAACAAATAGAAAAAATATATATATATTTTAGATAAGACAAATATATGTTTATATGAAAAAAATCATAATTTGAATGTAAACAATTTTGAAATATAAAACAAATCGATGTGTAAACCCCCCTGGACACCCCCCGACCCCTCTGGACAGCCCCGCACCCCTCCTGGACACAACCCCCACCCCCGACCTGCTTGGACACCCCCCAGGACACCCCCCAACCCTCTGGACAGCCCCCCACCCCTCATAAACACCACCCCCACCCCCTACCCCCTTGGACACCCCCCTGGACACCCCCAACGCCCACCCACACCCTTGGACAGCCCCCCACACCCACCCACCCCCTTTTAAACCCCCCTGGACAGCCCCCGACCCCTCTGGACATCCCCCCACCCCTCCTGGACACCACCCCCCCACCCCCTACCCCCTTGGACACCCCCTGGACATCCCCCAACCCTCTGGGCAGCCCCCCACCCACCCGGACAACCCCAAATACCCTCTGGAGAGGCCGCCACCCACTTGGACAGCCCCCCACACCCATCCACCCCCTTGGACAGCCCCCCACACCCATCCACCCCCTTGGACACCCCCCTGGACACCCCACCGACCCCTCTGGACATGCCGCCACCCCCTTGGACAGCCCCCACACCCACCCATCCCCTTGGACACCACCCTGGACACCCCCCGACCCCTCTGGACAGCCCCCGACCCCTCTAGAAAGCACCCCGACCCCTCCTGGACAGAACCCCCCACCCCTGACCTGCTTGGACACCCCCATGGACACCCCCCAACCCTCTGGACACCCCCCGACCCCTCTGGACAACCCCCCACCCCTCCTGGACACCACCCCCCACCCCCTACCCCCTTGGACACCCCCCTGGACATCCCCTAACCCTCTGGGCAGCCCCCCCACCCACCCGGACAACCCCAAATACCCTCTGGAGAGGCCGCCACCCACTTGGACAGCCCCCCACACCCATCCACCCCCTTGGACAGCCCCCCACACCCATCCACCCCCTTGGACACCCCCTGGACACCCCACCGACCCCTCTGGACAGGCCGCCACCCCCTTGGACAGCCCCCCACACCCACCCATCCCCTTGGACACCACCCTGGACACCCCCCGACCCCTCTGGACAGCCACCGACCCCTCTAGAAAGCACCCCCACCCCTCCTGGACACAACCCCCCACCCCTGACCTGCTTGGACACCCCCTGGACACCCCCCAACCCTCTGGACAGCCCCCGACCCCTCTGGACAGCCCCCACCCCTCCTGGACACCACCCCCCACCCCCTACCCCCTTGGACACCCCCCTGGACACCCCCCAACCCTCTGGGCAGCCCCCCCACCCACCCGGACAACCCCAAATACCCTCTGGAGAGGCCGCCACCCACTTGGACAGCCCCCCACACCCATCCACCCCCTTGGACAGCCCCCCACACCCATCCACCCCCTTGGACACCCCCCTGGACACCCCACCGACCCCTCTGGACAGGCCGCCACTCCCTTGGACAGCCCCCCACACCCACCCATCCCCTTGGACACCACCCTGGACACCCCCCGACCCCTCTGGACAGCCCCCGACCCCTCTAGAAAGCACCCCCACCCCTCCTGGACACAACCCCCCACCCCCGACCTGCTTGGACACCCCCCAACCCTCTGGACAGCCCCCGACCCCTCTGGACAGCCCCCCACCCCTCCTGGACACCACCCCCCACCCCCTACCCCCTTGGACACCCCCTGGACATCCCCCAACCCTCTGGGCAGCCCCCCCCCCACCCGGACAACCCCAAATACCCTCTGGAGAGGCCGCCACCCACTTGGAAAGCCCCCCACACCCATCCACCCCCTTGGACAGCCCCCACACCCATCCACCCCCTTGGACACCCCCTGGACACCCCACCGACCCCTCTGGATAGGCCGCCACTCCCTTGGACAGCCCCCCACACCCACCCATCCCCTTGGACACCACCCTGGACACCCCCGACCCCTCTGGACAGCCCCCGACCCCTCTAGAAAGCACCCCCACCCCTCCTGGACACAACCCCCCACCCCCGACCTGCTTGGACACCCCCCTGGACACCCCCAACCCTCTGGACAGCCCCCCCACCCCTCCTAAACACCACCCCCACCCCCTACCCCCTTGTACACCCCCCTGGACACCCCCCAACACCCACCCACACCCTTGGACAGCCCCCCACACCCACCCACCCCCTTGTAAACCCCCCTGGACACCCCCCGACCCCAAATCCATGCACCTATGCCATGGTTGTGTGTGAAGAAAGTAGTAACAACTGTAAAAGGGCAACCCATCCAAATGGACACGCCCCAACCCTCTCAGGGATTTATAGAAAACGATGAAAAATTAGTGAAATCATAAAATTACTCAATATTGCAAGTCGAACAAATAGATCTAGGGATGATAAATAAGATTATGGTGCCAAAACGAGTTAAAAGGGTTCGCAATCGAAGAATCTTAGCTAGTTTCAACAAAAAAATCACAACACACATATATATACTATCCGCGAAAAAAAACGAACGAGTGGGAGGATTACCTGAGTGCTGCGAGTTTAGATAATTGATCTGAGGCGATTAAATATGAGAAACGATGATCGCAAAACGAATCTAAACCAATGAAATGGACGAGCCGATTCGGGTTTACGCGCGAGAGAGACGAGTCGCGACTGTCGAAGGTAAACTCGCGAATGACAATCCACGGGTCTGGGTAAATTTTTAAATGAGTTATCACGTCGGTTATTCAATAACCGACGTTATAATTTTTTTTAAAACATTTATAACGTCGGTTATTCAATAACCGACGTAAAAACCTTCCTCCAATTCTTTTTTTACGTCGGTTATTCTATAACCGTCGTTATAAAGGGCTCAAAATCCGCGTTTTATTACGTCGGTTATTCCATAACCGACGTCAAAAACATCTGCGGATTCTTTTTTTACGTCGGTTATAAAATAACCGACGTAAAAAAGCCTTCAAAAACCGCATTTGTTACGTCGGTTATTGAATAACCGACGTAACAAACGCCCCCCGCTTCTGTTTTTTACGGCGGTTAATGTATAACAGACGTAAAAAACGAAGCCGCGCGATTAATAATGTCGGTTATCAAAATAACCGACGTTAAAGGTGTACTAAACACAGGGTTTTACGTCGGTTATTAAATAACCGACGTAAAAAACCTCATTTTACATATTATGACGTCGGTTTTATATAACCGACGTAAAAAATGGTGACGTAAAAAACGTTTTCTGCACTAGTGACATTAATGTGAACTAGGTTCTAGGTTCTTCCTTTACATGAAACAGACACTACTTTTATGTGATTCTCAAATCACCTTTACCTGAATTAGAGGCTGGGTACCTACCCTTCTGTGAGACTAGTATCTACCCTTAAGTGAGAAAACAAATCCTTTATATGAAGTTAAAATGATGTAATATGGATCTACCATGAAATATAAAATTGTTTAGCCTTACACAAGGTTCAAATTACTCTTCTGAAATGTATGTTTGTCCTCTATACAATTTATTAAACTAAATAATATACTATAATTCCAAAAAAACCTATATTTTATTAAGATTAATATATTATATTTTCTTATTATTAATTAATTTATTATATTTATTAAAAATAATTTTTAATTTATCTATATTAATATTTCACATTACATAATTGTTATTAAATAATTAGAATTTTTTCAATCATAGTTAATATAATTACCTTGTGTAAATTCATCTTAAATACCCCAATAATGAGTATTAAAATTTATATTTTTAAATTAATATATTCATTTCCAAAATAATTTTCTTATAACTATTTTCTCCCATTAATTTATTTCAAAATTAATTCTTTATATATCTTAATATTTATATTTCTCAAATTATATTATTTATTAGAATTTATATTTTTCATTTCCAATAATTTTGCATCAAATAATTTTTTAAATTGATATTAATTAATATCATTAACATATAACTAATATGTTCAAAAATTACATTGTATGTATAATTGTTTTACAACAAATATATAATTACATATTATATCTAGGATGATAAATACAATTATAGTTAAAGTTGTAGTTTTATTATATAAATATTTTAAATCAAATTATAAGGTTTTTAATATAATAGAATTTCTTCACAATGTAAGATTCCAAAAATAAAAAATTCATAACAAAATAAAAGTCCCATTATGTGATTAAAACTCAATTATACATTAATTAAAATTTTATTAAATTTTTTGAAATAACTTTGAGAAATATCATTATTTACCTTTATAAAAATATATGAAAAATTATCACAAATATCCAACCATATTTAATGAAATATTTAAATATTTAATAAATATAAAATATTTAACAAAGTATTCCCAGATTTATTTATAAATATCAATATATATCCTTGGATTCAACTTAAATATCAAAAAAAAATCTAATAACATAAATCATGATAAGAAAATATATTTATCCTTTAATTTTTGTTCATAAGCTAAAAATAATAATTTCTTTTTATTTGAATATAAAATAAACATATATGTTGACAAATAATATTTCTTGATGAAACCTAAATTAAAAATATGAATATTAATAAAACATAAAAATGATATATTATTGAAATTACCTAGGATGTCACATTCTCATAATAAAATATTTCTTGATATAATTTAATTCAGTAAAAAATTGTAACAGAAAATTATTTAAAGGAATATATATTTGCTAAATACCCAGGTGTTATATTCTCCATAATTAAATAAATTTAACCCCCACAGTTTTTAATTTTTTCTTACCAAAATGAATATATCATTGTATATGAACAATCATAGATTATGATATGTAATTTATAAATTATTACAATAAAACCCAGTACTTATTAATTAAATATTTCTAAAACCATGTAGGTACATTTTGAAGAATCGCACATGTGAAAAGATTTAAAAAAATGACCTTGGTAGTTGTGTAATATTTTTTCCATACAATACTTGATATATTTATCTTTTTATCACTTGAGGTGAGAAATTATTTTATAATCAAGGTGTAGAATACAAGAAAATATAGTTGAATTTTCATAATCATTTATGTGTGTTTTATTTTGTTTTTAATCTATGCTTCATTTCATATTCTAAATGATGATTAACTATGATGAATTTTTATTCCAAAAGCATGAAAATAAATATTTTAGGGATCATAAGATCCATAAAATAATAAAAAGTTATTTCTCTTATATATATATTCATTTTATAATAATATAATAGTTAGTGATCATATCAAATAAAATTTTTACAAACAATTTTATTAATGAAATAAATATTAGTATGTTCATCACTATGTCATTTTCTGTTAAACTCTTTCAGGTCAACCGCTAATCTCAAAAAATATCTATAATTATCCTTAATAAACAAACCTTTAAGGTGAAGAATACTTTTATCATATGTTCACAATAAAAATATTAACCCCTGAAGGAATCTATTTTTTTTAAATTATGCTATATAATAACATCATAAACTCTAATGTTATCCAAACAATTGCTCTGATACCATCTATAATGCCTTAAAACCCACAAACTCGGATCCAGTGTTAAAATAAAAGTATTTTAAAATTAGATATGACACTAAATTCAAGTAACCAAAAATAAAAAATTTCATTTTAAAAATCAATAATAAAATTTGATTCAAAACACTCCCAATACTTTTTTCTCTTTAGAGTTTTATAGAATTAGGATTAATAATAGAAATAAAAACCATATTTTTTCATTCCAAATGTATTTGATTACTAAACAATACTCTTGAAATGATAAAAATAAACCACATAGATATAAATCCTATAACTAAAATGTTCATTATTAATCATTCATTTCCATTTAAAAAATATCTAAAAATGTTGTATGGATACAAACTACTCAATAATGGGGGTTTTAAAAATAGATCTTTTACTATTTTAAAACCCTTAGAAAATCCATTGAAAATAATTTTTAATTTTAATAATAAAAATTTGGTTTTTAAATAAAATACTTATTTAAAACATGAAATCACATTGTCAATCAAAAATGGTTTATAGAAACTTTTCATAATCTATCTTAAAATAATAAAATATTTTTCCATCATTCTATAATGATACATGAAAAATATTGATGTAAAATCTTACTTTCTTGAATACCGAACTCTCTGCATTAATAACATCATTTATTTATATTAAATCATAAAGTCATTATTCACGAATGAATCCAAATTACCAATTTTCTCAAATACAACTTATTTTTTTAAAATTCAAATATTACCAGTAAAACATAAAAAATGAAAAGGAAAAATCATAATAGAATCTCAGGGGACAAAATTCAACATCATTCACAATGTAATCACCTAACCAAATAAATAAAAAACTCTCTTAGGAGTAAATTTTATTTTTCAACTCCATAATTTCATAGTATCGACATAACAGTTAACATTTCTACAACATTAGAATAAATTAATAGTTGACAATAGCCACTTCATATGAGAAACATAATAGTTAGTTCCATATACTTCATAGGAGAAATTTAGTAGTTAACTCCACCCTTATTACCAATTTAATTGGAGGAATTTCATGGATCCACCTATCATATAGTGGAAAAATTACATTAATGTTTTAGGATCACTTACTATATAAACATTCATCAACAATTACCAATTATAGTTTCTTACAATCCAAACAATTTCTACCTTGCATTTTTTCTCATATATTAAAATAAAAACAGTTGATAGCTTGAAATTTTTATAGCAAATATTAAAAAATCATCTATAAACATGAAAATTTTAAAATAAATCTTTGAAACGAAATTATATAAAAAAATATTAACACTTTTAGGTAAATTGATCTAAAAATTATTTTAAAATACATATAAAAAATTAATTAGAATCATTACACAAGAAAAAAAACCATTAGAGTAGAAGCATGAAACATTGATATAAAATAAAAAATATTTTGTGAGAAGAAATAATATATAACATAAAATAATGGTTTCAAAGTTAAACCACTGATTGTTGTTTTTAAATTTCATCGAAAAAAATCCATTAAAATTGACCTGAAAAGTGGTTTCTTCCAAATAAAATATTACTTTCAAAAAATAAAACATCAGTGAAGAGAATTAATTTTTAGAGAATCATTTTTAAATAAATATTATCTCCACTTGCTTTTAAATTATGTGTTAAATATCACTAACCACTAAAAACACTTTAATAAGAATAAATTTATTTTCAAATTTATGACGGAAAAGAAACTGTTTTTAAAATGGATTTTTTTAAACAATAATATTAATAATTAGATAAATTAAATAAATTAAATAAATAACTAAAAATGAATAATTTAAAATTATAACATTGCCTCATGACTAAAAAATGAATAGAATCCTCTTCTCCTAGGGAATCACTTTACTTATAGAATTCATACATATTTATCCTTTGAAATTATTTCCAAATGATAGACCCTAAAACCTCATTCTTTATTTCTCACTATATCTCTCATAATATTAACTAAAGAAGAGTGTATAATAATACTAATGTAAATGGGTCAGAAACCAACGAGAGAGTTCACCCATTTTATAGGTGACCATAAATTATATATTCATATTTAAAACATTATTAAATAATCGATGTATAATAGATCAATTGTGAAGCGGTATATAAATATAGATTTTCATATTTCTTATTATTTAAGATATATTTTCTAATAAAATCTCATTTACAATGAGTTTTATAAAATATATATTCTTTTGATATTCAAATTTTGATTGCACCACTTAAAACTTATCATAAAATTTTCAAATAAAAAACTATCCACACTAATTAAAACCCAAGATCAAGTCATAATCATTCCCAAATTCATCTCTAGGGATGTATATTTTATGAATAATGTTTATCCTATGTGATAAATATTTATATTTGGAACAAAAATATTAAATATCCATCAATAAATATATCTCAATAAATATAATTCAGGAAATGTGATTGAAAACCCATGGAATGCGATATATTGATGTGAAATATATATATATACACACATATATTATTTTATGCATCTACTGTATGCTGGTTATAGAATTTAAAAACTGTATTAAATATTAATGACCATATACTGCCACAAAAAACACTTAAGATTGTCTTAAGACCTTAACGTCCTAACTCTAACTATTTAATAATCCCAAAAAAACTGTAAAAATCAAGGTTTTATGGATAATGACCCATATTTAAATTACTAATCATATTGGAAACCATTCCAGTTCATGAAGATTGATAAAAAAAATGTTAGTAAATGTTATTGACCTTAACCATGCTGGGTTTTACACCTTTGATATTCTTCAATAACAAAATCTGTTTGTTAATCCATTGAGTGTGATTTTCTAAACATGAGTTATATAATATACATTCTGTAACTATCACATGTAAGGAACAAATACAATGGAGTTCAACATTATTTCAAACAAATAGAATTTTCCTTACCCGTTAAATACATAGAAAACTTTTATTCAACCACTACCCCTGACCATTATATAGTTAAAGGAATCACCCTTACGTGAACATGGATCTAGGCTTTCCCCTGATATGAATTAGACACTACATTTACTTAATTATCAAATCATCTTCACATATATCAAAAGCCCAGTATTAACCCTTATGTGAGACTGATATATACCCTTACATGAGACAAAAATACCTTCAAATGAATTTCAAATGACATAATATGAGTTTAACTTGACATAGAAAAGGAATTTACCATTACATAAGGATTAGATTACCCTTATGAAATATCAATCTGACCATGACATAGTTTATTACTCATTAATATATTATAATTTTAAAACACTTATAATCTATTTATAATAATATATTTCACTTACTCATTATTAATATATGTATTATATATCTTAAAAATAATTTTTTATTTATCTACATTAATATTTGACATACCAAAATTATTATTTAACAATTATAATTTGTTTATTCATTATTAATATAATTATCTTACATAAATTCATTTCAAATACCGAAATAACAATTTTTATAATTCATATTTATCTTTAGAAAAATTAATTTATAAAATAATTTTTTTTAATTATTATACTACACACATTTATTTTCAACATAATTCTTCATATATCTTAATATTTCCAATTATAAAATTTTATTATTTGTTAGAATTTATATTTATCACCGCCTATCATTTATCATAAAATAATGTCTCAAATCATTAATAATTATTTTCTTCAACATATTACTCATATGTTCATAAACTATATAATAAATATATTTTTATGTATAATGAAAATCCAATTATATAATTCTTCTAGGATGACAAAAAAATACAGTTAACGAAGTACTTTTATGAAAAAATGAATTTAGATCCCAACATCTTTTTTGTACTAAAATAGAATTTTTTTAATTTGTAAGAGATAAAAACTAATAATTACATACTAAAATAAAAGTCCTTTTGAATGATTAAAAATCACTAATATTATGATTAGAATTTTATTAAAATTTATGAAATGGCTTCAAGAAAGATCATTATTTACCTTTATAATCATCCATGTAGAATTATAACAAATATCCAACCATATCTAATAAAAACTTTAAAACATAATAAATATAAAATATTCAATAAAATATTCATAAAATTATTTATAAATGTAAATATAGACCAATATATTAATTTTAATGTCCAAAAATATCTAAAAAATCATGTTAATGAAATATATTTAACGTTTAAGTAAATAACTTTATAACATAAAACAAAAAATATATTTTATTTGTGGTATAAAATAACCATAAAAACATTTTAAAATAAATATTTCTTGAATAAACATAAATTGAAAATATGAATATTAATGAAACATGAAACTGCTATATTATTTAAATTTACATGGTTGTCACATTCTCATAATAAAATGTTTCTTGAGAAATTTTAATTTGATAAAATTTTTATTATCCCAAACATGTTAAATATCCTAAAAGTGGTGGGCCAGGGGATCAATGAGGGTATAAGATATTAAAAAATATATACCTTTGGATATTTTTCATCATAAAAAAACTATATTATCCCTCCATCCCTTAAAATAAAATAAATGGAAATTAAAACATACAGAGGGAACAAAAATTTTACTTGGTTAACCCACACTTGGATATGTCTAAGGATTATAGAAAGGAAATGTGCTGAGGTTCCAAATACACTGAAGTACACTACTATTACAAGTATTTGAGTAGACTCATAGTCCCACCTAGTTTACAACTATTAATAATTAGAGGGATCACTCCTCTCTCTACTAAAGTGAGAACACTACTTCTCCATTATACAATTCTAAAAATCAGGTATGAGTTGATTCAAACTTGTGTGTGTTTTTATTATCATATTTAATCAATGATATGATATCCACCTTTTCGAAATAATTTTCCTCTCCAATACCTATTCACCTATCCCATTTGTGAGACCCCTTCATGAGAATCCTCTACATGATCCCTCCATGACACTGCTTTGCAAGACCTTCTCCTATTCTTGTGAATCATGTAACTCTACAATGAGACTCAATCTTGAGACTCTTTTTTAGACACCTCGATAGGACTCCTTCACAATATCCCTTCATAAAACTACTTCATAAGACCTTATTCTATTAATTATAATCGGGTGACTCTAGTGGAAGACCTTGTATATGTTACACACATCGTGTGATGTAAAAGAGTATGCATATATAATCAAACACCCAGTTCATAAATCACATTGAGAGAACCCATCATGATTCACCTTCACATAATCATTTAACAATACATTATACTAATTATGTGTATCAAAAGACTTTGAACAAGGATTTTTTATACTAATTTGAAGTACTATTTATTTTTATCAAACCACTTTAAAAAAATCTCTCAAAACTCAAGGATGGGTTAGGGGTATTTATAGGCATAAATACACCAACATAACTCTCCCTATCATAGTATGATTTAAAATCCACCACCTAATCAATCTGAATAATGTGCTTCGTGTGATCCTATTACAAGATCCAATGAAAATCATGTGGTTGTTGGGTTCATTTTCTTCCAGCACTTTTTTTGATAACATCATGTGATCAAAAGACAATCATTAATGATTCATGCGATCCCATCGTTAGATCTGAATACAATCACGGGCACTTCATGTGAACCCATCATGAGATCTAATGAAAACCATATGGTCAACAACATTCTCTTCCAGTTCTACACATGAAATAATTTCAATATTAATTGACAATCATGTGGTCATATGATTTAATGAATCCATGAGATATCTCCACAATTTTAAGACAATTTTTCTTCATGCACATAGTATGATGTCTTTGAAATATCCCTTTAAAATCACAGGGTTTTATCAAGGTCTTTTCATAATCTCATTGTGAGGTCCTTTGATAACCATGTGACACTTTGGGTGCTTCACATGATCCTATCATGAGAATATCTCACAATCATATGGTGATTTTTTTGACTCCTTAATGTTATCCATTGTTACTTCATAAAAATGTGTGATCCTTCATTGGGATATGTTTGGAAATATTTTACTACATGATCCCTTCTCATGATTAGTTTATACATATGTGATTGTATGATCCTTTTGTGGGATCAATTCATAAATTCACACATATCATGATTCATTAGGGAAATCACACGAACTAATTGCACCTCCTTTGATAGCCATCCATTTTCAACACCATAAAACCTTGTAAAAAACACAATCAAAAAAAATATCCATCTATTGGGATTCTTTCCAACAATATCTCCCTATGGGTATGTTCACAACTCTTTGAAACATCAAAAACCAACTAGTTGACAAGTCATGAACATGGGAAACCATTTACCATCTTCATCCCCGGAGAGTGATCAAGGATTTATACAATATATACTCTAAGCCCACATGAGTAAAGAAGAACATGAGAAATAGAAGTATCATGAAAATTTCATCAATGAATCACTTCTTAATAAAACATTCCCCATGAATTCTTCTCGTCAAAAAAATATAATGCATGTTTATCCCTTGAGAACACATATTAAACCGTACTTGTAAAATTATAGCATCAGGATACCAAAGACCACTACTCTTCATGAATTTTTTTCATTGATAGATTAGTTTTAGAATCATAATATTTATTACTCTCCATATTTCACATCTCCCCATCATTTTATCACCATATCCTAATCATGTCATCCACCCCTTTGTTAATAAACCCAATGGTCACTCTTTTCTGCTATGAAAGATGGTAAATAAAAAAATCACACCAAAGAGAAAAAACGAGACATTGATCATGGATACGGGGAACAAATCCACATTGTTAAAGTTTGGGGAGTTGATTGAAATCAAAAATCCAATCTATTCCATTCAAATGATTATTTGGGTGAGGCCATCACCAGGATTGCATTATCCTATATTTCAGTGTTCACATACTATAGCTTCACAAGGACATATTCTGATTTCTACTTAGTAAAGTGATATTTGATTTAAATGTTCCTCATAAATGGGTGATTTAATGTATTTTTTCTACGATTTATAGAACATGAATTATTAAAATGTATTCTAATCAAATACTTCACTTTGACTCCCATATCTTCAAGATGATACTCCATATATCATAACTATGTGAAAAATGGAGTAACTGAAATGTATCTAGATTCTAATCTTCTAAAATAAATAAATATTTTTTATTTAATATCCCAGAAATACACAGTCCTCCATGATATAATGTATATCTAGATGTTTCTTTCAAATTATTTTCTAAACTGGCCCAATCTACATATGTAAAAACCAATTAATCTTGCAATGATTTTTTATTGTATAATCTACTGAAATATACCGTTCAATTAATATACCAAAGTATCTTTTCACTATATTTAAGTGGATTTATTTGGTATTAATTTTATAATATTACACCTATCATGTGGAAAAACAATATAAAGTCGTGTCTCTATTACATATAATAGTCTACCAATGATCTGTCTGTATTATGTTATGTTGACTACTTTTCCTTCATTATCCCTTGAAAAATTCATTTGTGTTGAAAACATAGTTGAATCTCTTTGGAATTTTCCATTCTAAATCCTCTCATAACCTCTATAAAAGATTTTTACTGAGAAATAAATGTTCCACGTGTTCTATGTATTACTTTTAAACCAAGGAAATCTGTTATCTCACCAATCATTGAAATTTAAAACTCACATTTCATGAAATATATAGATTCTTATCACTATGATTCATTAAATACACCAATGATTATTCCATCAACATATTTCTACAAATTAATGCTTTTATTAATCTCATTATTGACATAGATATTATAATCAACTGCACTATTCAAGAAACTGATATTTTTAAAATACTAATCATGTCTTGAAAAACATGTTTTTGGTTCAAACTTCAAAACGCATGCAGCCTTATTTAAATGAAAATATTTTTCCCAACTTTTTCAATGGGAAAACGATCTGGGTTTCGAATATAAATTTATACTTCTAGAATCCTATTCAGAAATGTAGACATGACATTCATCTCGTAATATTTGAATTTCCATTACACTATTGTTGCCCAGAATAATAAAATTATTTCCATCCTTGTATCTAGTTAGAATGTTTCATTAAAATCGATACCCTCTATTTTGGAGTAACCCTTGCACATAAGTCATTATTTTTATCAAAGAAATTTATATCTTCCTTCATCCTTTTACATAAAATTATTTTGGTCCTAATAGAATTTATATACATTTGACACAAAAAAATCTCGAATGTTTGATTATTTTTTATTTGGTCAAGCTATTCATTCAACTCCTGAACCCTATTATAATCTCTTCAATATTATTAAAATGACTTTGTATCAACCTATGAAAAGAAATATGTTTTTTGTAGAGTCTTTATCCTTATTTTCTGTAGGGCTGTTATTTGATGCCGGATGGCATTATGGCTATCAATTTGGGATTGACACTTTTGGTTTCTATGTAAGATTATTTTTCTCATCATCTAAATCTTCTTTTGAATCTACCTCCAGTACATACACTCCCCATTATCTATTCACCACTTAATAAATATCATCTTGATATTTTTTATGAATTTATTGAAGATTTTTATCATTTTCCACTAAAAAAACTACATTTATCTCAATTAATTTTCCAAACAACTTATTAAATCACTTATATGATTTTTTTGAGTAACTGGAAAATATCCCTTTATCTCCATGATATTAATAAAATTTGTTCTTTATTTTTATTAAGAATGAAGCACTTACTTCCAAAGACTTTAAATAAGTTCAATGTCAGATTATTTCTAAACCATAACTCATATTGAGTATTATCTTCCTTTAGAATCAATAAATGTCTATTAGAAATGTAGACCGATGTCAATACTACATATTTCAAAAACATATCTATAATAAATTACTCATTATGAATCATTCTATCTATATTTTGGATTATTTGGTTTCTTCCCACAAACCATCCATTTTTTTGTGATTTTCTTACTACTAAAACGTGTTTTCTTATCCCATGTTTCATGAAATAACCCTTTACATGGCTATTGGTGAACTATATTCCATTATAGTTTGAAAACTCAGGATTTTTTTTTGATTTGGAATATTTTAATCTTCCCTTTTATAATGTGTTATGGAGATAAACACCTCATACATATGGGTGATAATTGATACCCATGATACTCTACTAAAAGCATAAATTAAAAGGAAATAATATATCTTCCCATCAATAGATATTGGTGAAATAGGTCTACATACATCATTGTGAACTAGTTCAAATACTCTTGTTGACCTTTGATCTTTTTCTATATATGTATTCTGATTAATAATTATTGTTTGGGCGGAATCACACATGTGATTATAATAATGTGATAACATAGGGAGATCATAAGAATCATAACATATCACTGAATTTTCCTATGATTTTTGGATTAGAGAAAGTATATTTTTTTACACAACCTTTTAAATTCTTCCATGAATAGAAATCACATATATTATTCTCCACTAACAATATAACGATTCTTGTTTTTTCAATTTTATTACAAAAAATTTCAACATCTTTTCCTTTGATGATGTAAAAATATTTAGTGAATCATAAATCATGTAATGAGTCACATAGCTGATTGAAACATAAAAAGTTTTGAGTAAGACCCTCAAAAACTAATTCATATGCTTTTATCATGTCTTTTTCCCTAAAACCTGAATTTTTTGATGACTGTAATATTTAACCTATCATTGTTACCAAATATTACAACACCTTCCTTTTTATACCTAATTTTTTTCACTGGATTATTATTTTCTTTCATATAATAAGTTCATCGACTATTAATGATCCATGATTCACCCTGATAGGATTCATTAATGGAAATATCTATAACCAATTCATATTCATATATTTTATTTTGGATCCATTTCTCTGACTTTATAATTAATATTGATTGAAATTCATGATTTTACACAATGTATGATGGTCCATCATCATGTTGAAATGTTATTTATTTATTTTTCTATCTCATATCATTTAATGATCCCATGATCTGCTACATGCAACCACTTTGGTTCTGCTTTAGTACATTCCTCTATAATATTTATGAGGAATATCTGGCCTTGTGTTTGAATCCTACACACCAAAAACAATTAACATCAATCAAATTTTTGGAATACTGAAATATATTTAGCTATAATTGTTTCCCCTTATTCCATAGATACCTCTTGTATATGAAACATATATTTTCAAAATTCACTATCTCTTTATAGAAAAAATACCATAAATGAGGTGTATTCTAGTGAATCATTTCTACACCATTTATTTACTTTGGGGTATTTGAATATTTTGATTCAAATTCATTCCCAAATCAATATCCAACCTTATAGAGGTATCTATTGGTCTGACATCAACCATTAATTCTTTCTATTTTTGATCAATTACCATTCAAATTTTTTAATTCTAATTTTTCGTTTTATTCTCTATGCATTCATTTGAATATTTTTCTAGATCTCCAAATTGCAATTTCACTTTCTTACCACCTCTGCATCCTACGTTCATGATTTCATTTTATGATTCATGAGTTTATCTTGATCTTTTAACTTTATTCATAGGATTATAATTTCATCATCATGTTCTTAGATATATTTGGGTTGATATTTCATTGATTTAGTAAAACTATTGGTAACATTAATCTATTCTTCAACCTTGATCTTGAAATTATCTACATTATTTATGTTTTCTAGGGTTTTTGATCAAATATTTTCAATTTGTTAGCCATCATATCATAATTCTATTCTTCTTTATAATTTATAAATATTTCTTCATCATGAAATACTATATTATATTTCCTTGACTGGGATATCCAAATGTCTATCTCCTCAAGTGCACCTCCTAATTTAACATTGAGATCAACTCTTCCATTAAATTATTATTTATCATTATCTATTTATTATATTTTTTGTTAATTTACAACAAATACCATAATGGCATTTTCTCTATGATCCTTGTAGACTTCCATTTCTTCTACATAAAATTCTTCTAAACTATCATTTTCTTATGATATAAAGCACTTTTTTTTGAATATGGTTTTCTTAGTATTCTTATTACCTTTCACACTAGCTAAATATTTCCTCTTGTATGTTACATCATCATCATCCTCATTATCCTAAAATTTATTAGCATACTTTTATTCAATATTTCCACCATTTTCATAGTGAAAACATACATTAGTAAGGTTCCATTTAAACATTCCTTTTCCCCTTTGAATATTTGAGGAATGTAATGAAATAATATCCTCCATAACATCTTATTTCAACAATATTCTAAAGTGAGCTTATTTATGGCCTTTAAATCCGCATCACTTGATTTCCGTCTTTTTTCTATAGACTTATTATTATAATTTTTCATCTTGTATTTGAAATGAATACTATAAAAGATATCCAATTTCATCTCCATGGGATCATTATCTTCCCGTAAAAAATATTTGGATTGAATTGAGGTGGAAGTATTCTTAAGATTGTCTTAATGATATTTAAATCTTAGAAAATCTATCTGAGATCATGGATATCTTCTAAGTAAATATTTACCCAGTAAAATAATACACTGAAAGACTCAATTGGGTGTACTTTTGTGTCCTCATATTTGTTTTATATAACCTATAATTTAGCCTCTTAGAATCCCGAATCTCCTTCATAGATATTTATTATCTTTTCCCACATAGTATGTGATGAATTACATGAAATCACTTTTGTGTAGATTGTGTTGGATAAATATACTCTTAAAGAATGATTCCTCTATCATTGATATCTAATACAATTTTAAATACTTCTCATAATTATTCACTATTCATTCGATCTAAAATATTATGAATTACTACTATAAACACATCCATACTTAATCATCATAAGTATTATTTCATCCTATTCATGAATTTGAAAAAAATTATTTCCATCAAAGAATATAATTCTATTGTTATTAACCACTTCCATTACTTTTGTGAGTGTGAATCTATAAATTTAACCCTTATCTAAAATACTAATTTTTAGATGAAATATATTAAATAAACTAGGGTTGAATTATGGTATGATTGATTAAAATAAAAATACCTTTGGATCATTTTTTATCATTAGAGAAATAAATTCTTTCTCATTACAATAACATAGAATAAATGGAAGTTAAAACATGTACATGAAACAAAAATTTATTGGTTTAACCAAACTATGATCTATCCAAGGATCATATAAAGGTAATGTGTTGATGTACCAGATACCTTAAATCAGAATGGTATTATAAGGTTTGGAGAGGAATCAATTTCTATACTAGTTTACAAAAATTCCCAATTTGAATGCTCACTACTCTCTATACATAAGTGAAAGCACTACTCCCACAATCGACTCTTCTGAAAAAAATTTCTAAGTTGATTCACAATTTTGCGTGTCTTTGTGGCCTTGTTTCATCAAAGAGACCAAAAAAACATTTTCATGAGACTTTACCTCTTGGATAGTAAGACCACTTCATGAGACCCCTCAAAAATACCCCCATGAGGTCCCTCTATGAGACTCCTCTATGAAAATCCTCCATGATATCACTCCTTGAGAATCCTCTATTGGACCTTCTTCTCTTCACATGAATAATGTGACTCTAGGGAGTGACCTGGTTCTGGTTTTAGGGATCATATAATATAAATCGGTATTCCTATGTGCTAAAACAACCAACACATACTTCACATCCCAATACTTATTTGTGAGGCCTCTTTATGAGATCCATTCAAAATAGCTTCTACTGATTACACAGATTGAAAGAATCTGGTGCAAGAGTTTTTTTCTCAAGAAAAATATATTTTTAGATAACCATTTACGAAAAATTCTCTCAAAACATAAGTATATTTTAGGGGTATATATAGGAAAAAATACACCACCTTAACTCCATAAATAATAGTTATCCATTCATCCCACATCCTCAATATTTAATATTACACACTTCCTGTGATCCCGTCATGAGATCTATAGATAATAATCTAGTAGATAGATTTATTTTATTCCAAAACTTCTTATGATCCCATATAAATATCCAAATACAATCATGGTTACTCCCTGTGATCCCATATTGACATCAAGATACAATCACAGGTGATTCTTGGGTCCCCATCACAAGATCTAATTAAAATCATGTAGTCAATGACATTATCTTCCAGTGCCTCCCATGAACTCATTGTGAGATCAATTAAAAATCCTGTGGTCATGTGATTTCAAGAAACCATGAGTTTTCTCTATCATTTACAACCCCTTTTTCTTTATGCACTTCACATTGTCTCTTCTTGAGATGCCTTGAAAATCATATGGTGTATTCAGTTGCTTTACATGATCTCATCATGAGATCGTTTTAAAAACATATGGTGCTTTGGGTACTTCAAATGAACTCATCGCAAGATCCTAAAATAATCATACGATGCTTCACATGACTCATTTGTGTGATATGTTGGTACTTAATGTGAACATGTGATCCCTCGTCATGATCTGTTTGGACATATGCAATCGAATGATACCTTCACATGATAATTTCAGATATATGTGAACACATTATACCTTCATGTGATTAGTTTTAACATGCACATTATGTGTAATCCTTTAGGACACTCACGCCAAATCTTCACACCTCATTTTTCAAAAGACCATCGTAAAAAATATCAAGCCTTTTCAACAAACACAATAAAACCAAAAAACCAACATGAGGTATTTTTTCCAACATGTTTTTAACATATTATTATTATAAGTGAAATATATTTACTAACCCTCATGGTATTACAATGTATATCCCATATAATTAAATACTTTCATGGATATAATTAACGGTTCATTATTATTATCAATAATTTTTTACTTGAGGTTGGTGAGATACCTCTCATGAGAAACTTAACACTTAAAGACCTTTATTATGTAATCCATTGAGTCTTACATGGTCAAGCTATGATTGTGTATGTTTCTGATCATGAAATCAATTAGAGATGAACCAATATGGGATTTTTCAACTCATATAAAGAAAAAAAACATTTCCCTAAATTGAATTAGATTTAGTGAATGTATTTCCATGTTTAGTTGAGTCACATATGATGCATTAAACTAACTTTATGAAGTAAATGTGATGTTATCAACTACTAGATGAATAAAATTTGATGTATTCATAGATTAGGCATGTCAATGATCATGAAATTTTGAGATGGTGTATACTAGATTTTCATTGTTTCATGTCTAGTGGACACATGATGTTTTGAAAAAATATATTATATTGAAATAAGTACTTTTTATATAATACATATTATAGAATACATTTTTATATGAGATATGAGTATGTTTCATTGAGATTACACCATTACCCATAGTATATTCAGTAGAACTAATGCTTTTACAAATTCCTCTCTCTGCATAAATATATGAAATATGGATTTAATATTTATTTTCAATACTACTAAGGAACTCAAGTTCACAAAGGTAGGCCTTTGAATAATGATTATTTTTTGGAAAAAATGTTCATTATAAAAATAAAGAGTGTTTGATAAACTATATCCAAAAGAGTTTTGGATGGTCTCACATAGAGTTTTGATATTTTTTATAAGGTCTTAATTATTTTTTAGTGCAAGTGGGAGATTTTTAAATATTTACTAAAAGGGTATAACATATATAATTATATAGGATATATCATAAAAAATTATTCTAATTAGATGAAAATCCTTACAAATAATATGGTTCCAACATAATGTGGAATAAGATACCGTATATTCAGTGCATCATATGATATTATTGAAATACAACACATATTTCATGGGATTCACATGAATTCATCTTGAAACCATCACACACACATTCTACATAGTATTAAATCAATGAATAATTATTAATTTAAAACATTAAAATTAATTTATGGAGTTCAATGAATACTCCAATGTTCGAGTTCCATGAGATGACAACCAATAAAATAAATAAGAATGACATTAATCATTGAATAAAGCATGTGGAGGATGGATATATAATTTTATATAATAGATTTTTTTTCGGTAAATAATCAAATTAAAAACATATATGAATCTATATCAATATATTTTTACTAATATAGTACTCATCCCTTAGTGATGTTTTTAGGAACCCTTTAGTGTTTGGGATCCTCACAATACGATTAGGGATCCAAAGCCTGGTGTAATTCTAATAGATAGATGATGAATTTTTTTCTACTTTGGGGATCCTAATAATAGATATTATTTGAAATAGTAATGTTGGAGATCATAGAATGAAGGTACGCACTTTAATAATCACAATTTGTTATTTCATGTTGATTCAATGGAGTTAGATTAACTATTACAAGGGTTTTTCTCCTACCTAATGTCATTAGATAATCCCTTCAATCACATCGCAAGTACCCTCACATGTAAGAGTACATCTCTAGGACATAAAATTATAATGTTTTTGAAATCCAAATGATATGTAAGAGTGAAACTAATTATATGAAAATGTAATCCTTGGTTACCTGATTATATATAAAAGTAAATCTAATGATACATAAGGGTTTCCTGAGTTGGGTTGTAAATTTTTTTAATAGGTAAGGGTATAGTATATAAGGATGGATGTTTACCCTATGATGAATAAGGATAAAGAAATATTTAACTATTATATATATAAGAGTCATTCCATGGACATGTAAGAGTCACTGGGCAGCAAAATTCTAAATAGTAATTGGGCTTTCCCTATGATACGTAAGGGTAATTCCCGCACACATAAGGGACTTTTTAATACATAACATTCCAGAAAATGGTAATGTATAGATGTTACAGCTATAATTTTTATGAATAATTATTTATTGAATAAAGTTTTATTTATTTAATGGATTAAATTTCATGATACACCAAGTCAGCTTACGTTATACACAAAACCAAGTTAAGTGCTACATGCAACATTGAGTATTAAAAAAGCCAAGATATATTATTAATATAGTTATTAAAATGTTTCTTTTATAACCTAGTAAATAAACATATTTATATCAATAGTAGAAAATAAATTTAAAATATTCTATATAATGGTTTTTTAAGAAAAAATATTGATAATAAAATACATAATTCTCAGTAAAGTATTTATATGTTTCAAAAATAGTATTTTATCAAAAAGGTATTTTGTATATTTTTTTAAACAATAATAAAATTAAATTATCACACATTTAGAAGTTAAATTTTATAAAATAAACTTTATATTTTAATTTATAATGTACATATTATCTTAGGGTTAATTTTTGGGATTTTTTTGAAAAGTTTAATTTTTTTTGATGAATAGTGAAAAATACTGAATTTTAATTGGAAAAAACCTTTTCACCAAAATAATTTAAAAAGTTAAATGGTATTTTAAATTTGTATTATAGTATAATTAGTTCAATTAAAATATATAAATTCAATTTATGTAATTTTAATCAATTTCATCACGAAATTGGATAAAACAATTGTAATATTTTGTTCATTTTCACTTGAAAAACCCTCTTTCTCATCATGTTTGTAAGAATAATTTTAAATTAATTGTTTCCACATATGTGAATGAAATATGGAAAAATAATTTAGATATTTGAAAAAATAATGATAATTTATTTTTTCTATTAATTTCAACATAATTTTTGACCAAAATAAATAGTGAATAAAGAAAATATTAATTACCACAACTATGGTAAAAATGAGATCACCGGGGGGTGGGGGAACTAAAAAGATAAGGCTAAAAAATACCAATAAAAATTTCTAAAAAAATTTTATTGATAATTTTAGACCATTAATATTATAACGATCTATAATTTTCCATTTTTACCCTCATGAAATATTAAAAACATGGGAGCATTGGATTTTTAAGAAAATACCATGTGTGTCCCATCCTCTTCTTATAAAAGGGGACCCCATATCCTCCCTTCTTCACACATTAAATCCTATATTTTTCCAAAAATACATATGAAAATAACATCCCAAATTCATTAACCATATCATATATTAATTATTTTTTAATAAATTTTTCTTAAGAAGTATTTCAGTGAAAAACTAAGAAGGATACTCGAAGAGGAGGTAACACTCATCAACAAGCACTTTTATGTTATTTCTTACTTCACACTATTTAATTATTTTTATATCATGATAACATAATAACCTAAGTATATTAAATATAATGAGATGAAATTATGTTTTTGGAATATCCTAAATCAATTTTCTCTTCTATAAATGGGTTTTGAAATCATATTTTGTTTGTACGATAGGCTACCGCCTCAGGAAAAAATGTCATTATTTTTTTCTACTACAACCTATCAAAGTTTAAAATAATGATTATTTTATTGTTTATATATGTTATTTATAAAATTAATGATTTTATTATAATTCTGAAATTATTATATCACTCATTACTTCATACTATCAATTTTGTGGGAATATGATAACATCATTCATGGGTACAAGTCATGTGATATATTCAAGATTTAGATAGAATTTATTAAGGATGGGTTTTATTAAAATTGGTGATATATATTAAATTAAAATTAATTTATAATGATAATATATATAATTTACTTTCCATTACTTAAACCTAACAAGAAAATGAAAAACAACCTTAAGGCGTACGTACGACCTACCATGTCCATGAACGGTGTATTTGATTTCCTATCACTAAATTTTATGGATTACTATAAATAAATATATACTGAATATATAGGATATTTATGTATTTTTTTATAATTCTGCAAATTATTTTACCATGATCAAAGTAAGAGGACCATGAATATAACAAATCAAAACATATATGAAAAACGAAGTGGTAATAACTAGAAACATAACGTTAACATGGAATTGTTAAAAAATCGATAATAAAAGGTCATAAGAAGATGATATATGGTATTATATGTATTAATATGGTTATATAATATATTTTAATAAACCTATATTTATTATACATGAGGTTTTAAGGTGTGCGATGGAAGTCATCACTTAAGGGAAGGGATTTTGGTCTCAATTTTCTTTCTTGGAGATGTTCATTATGGTATGAACCAATATTATTTCACGAAGTGTATATATAGACACATTGACATTTAATATCACGAATTTATTAATCATTACTATATTTTATGTTTCATATTATGTTATTACTTCATGGGGATTATGATTCAATGTTACCAAAGTGGTAAATATTTTATGTTACAATCTCAACATTTATCAGGATTGTATATGATTAAGTCTCCAATTTTGAAATATCAGGATATACCTATCAATAGTTCTAATGAATTTTTATATCCCCTAGTTATTAATGAAATATTCAATTAATGGTACCATTTTCCACTCTTTCTTACTTAATATAATAAAAAATGTTTTATGAAAATTTATCTTCATTTCCCTCTTCAGGTGGAAATCCATCTTCTTCCAAAACCATTTTTTATAAAAGTGTTTTCAAAAATGTTTTATTATTATAATATTTTTTAAAAAATTACCCATGTTTTAATATTTATTATTTTTTTAAAGGAATATTCATGTTTTTTCCAAATAATTATCATTTGTCTTTTACTAAAAATGCGAAAATAATATATTTTTTAAAATACATGAAAAGAATATTATTTCCCACTATGATGACCAATAAATGATTTCATAGTTACTTTAAATATTTTATAATATACTTTCAAAGAAAATTGGTTCCTTAAAATTTAGTGAATTTTTTTATTTTATCTAAATTATTTCAAAGTGAAAATAATCTTGAAATTGTTTTATATTTTAATTTTTTTTTGAAATGATGAAAGGATATTTTAATTAATAAATTTATAAATGTTTTTGTAAATATTTAATTATATTTTTTTCATGTTTTTGTTTTCAATTAAAAAGTCATTTATAACGTATTATGTTTTAAAAATTGATTTTTAGTGAAAATTTATTTCCCTCAAGAGATGAACCAAGTAGTGGTTCAAAATTATTTTCCATATAAGATGAAATTATTTGAGGTTAATTTTAATTTATTTTTGGTATGATAAAAAGATACCTTTCTTATTATTTCTATAAATGGTTTATGCTTATTATGAAAATATGTTTCTGAAACCCATTTCACTTCCATGAGTTATACCATGATAAAATTTGTATGAACACACTTCTTTTTCCATGAGTTATGATTTGATGAAATGATGAAATGATTACGATTTATATTTATTTTCCAAAGGTTATGTTATGATTAAATGATTATGAAAACCATTTAATTTTATAGGTTCTCATATGATGAATATTTTATGATCTTATGGCACACATATATATGATTTTCATTATGTGTTCGTAGTTATGTTATAACCAAGGACAATGGTTAAGTTATATCTAAGGTTGGTGGTTATATTATAAAAAAAATACGGATGGGGCCTATATAACCAGCCAATACATTAGGTTAATATTTATATATCATTAGATAGATAGGAATGGAATGGGGATTGAACCCAGTTCAGTATGACATGGATGGAACGGGGGTGAATTCAGTTCAGTAAGACAAGGATGAAATAAGGAGTGAAATCAGTTTACTAATTTAGTGATAAAATGGGGAGTGAACCCCATTATATAATGGATGTTTTCTAATATAAATGACTTTTATGTGATTCTTGACTAATTTGGAAATTATTTATAATGATTTTGTGTATTCCAATGATTCCACATATTATTCCATTGTTATTCTCTCATGGATTATGTTATTTGATTCTCTTATGATTCATGTTTTACAAACTGCCAATATTTATTCCATGACTCAAGATTATTATATATGATATGTATGTTATGGTTTTGAAAATTTATGATCATGTTCTCAGACCCTTATGTTCTTGTTATTATTACATATCTCCCTTTTTACCCTTATTGAGATTATGATCTCACCCTTTCTTATAGTTCCATTCCCATGTTTATAAATAAATATATTATGTATGATATGTCTAAGAAGGGTTATAGTTATTAAGAACATAATGGGAGATGCCATATCTCAGTTATAGACCAATGTTTATATTTCCATATTTTCAAAGGCACTAAACTATTATGGTCCTCAGGTGTATTTTTATGCAATGCAATGATTATTCATAAAAAATCTGTAATATATATCTATGGAAAGAACGTGTTTCTATATTTAGAATCGGATGATATGTTTGGTTAATATTTATAATCTTAGATGAGAAATCCTTAGTTAGATCCATAAGTACTTTTATAAGGAGATTTATAAGGATGAGTAAATGTATAGGAAAATTTCTTGTAATTTTGGAAAACGATAGAGCAAGTGGTTTCCTAGAAATGAATCCCTATCTGGATACTATAAGTATATGTGGATCTATCATAGATATACCTAGTGGTGGTAACCCTGAAAATACATTGTTGGTATATAATTGATCGAGAATTGGTGCATTATAATAGACCTTGATACATACCTAGTTTTACACTCTTTGGGATATGATTTGGAAAATAAAAAACTCTTTATGATCCATAATGAAGGATTTAAATAGAGGATGAATATGATTGAACTATTTTAAACCTATGGTGTCATAGACTAAAAATAAGGATTAATTATTTATACAACCTATATTTTATTTTTTTCAGATTATGTGGTTCTAAAACAAAATTATTGTTTCTTACTGAATGATTTTTGGTTTTAGTTAATGCCTGGAACCCAAAGGAACCACTATAATGATGAGTATAATGCACAATTAAATTATTGTACTCCTAGCAATCCAAAATTATTATGAACTAGAATGAGACATATCATTAATATTATCATAAAACCTTTTTAATCTATGAATTATTCTAGAATTACAAAGGATCCAAGGAGGGAACAACATTATGTTGAGTCCTTCATAGGAGAATTTCGACCTTCTTTTAGAGGGTCTTCTTATCCAATAGTTTATTAATAATGGATCAATACCACTAAAATAATATTTTCCATTATCTAGTGTCCAGAACATCAAAAAATAATTTTTTTCTCTATACCATTTTGAAGGTGAAATAGATAAATGATTGAATCTTATCAAAAATACAAGAAAACAAGATGAAATTGACACCAAATATTGCGATGAGTTTGAGAGATTATTTTTAAATAATTACATTCCATAAATTCTTCATTTGATGATCGAGAATGAGTTTCATGATCTAATTTAAAAGGAAGATGAATCCATTGGTACCTATAAGAAAATTTTTAGAAGATATTCAAGGTGTAGTTATTGTATTATCATACCACATAAGAGTAAGGTTGATTGATTCTTCAGAATATTTAAACAGATTCTTCAAAAGGCATTAAACATAAGATACATCTATAACTATATAGTTATTTTTTGATGTGTTATCTAGGTGGGAATGGAGGTTTTAGTTATGTATCAATATCAACTTTTTGACAAGAAAAGGAAGAGGGATTTCATAGTAAAATCTAGAAACCCGGAGAGAAGAAGATGAACTTTCCTATATGCTCAAATTGTGGGAAGAATCATGGATGAAATTATAATAAGGGTAATTGTAAATTTTTTATGTCTCTAAAGTAAGGTAATCTGTTAATTGGTTTCCAAATTTGTTTGAATAATTTATCTAATGATGTGAATTTAGATAAAGATACAAAGAATGAAAAATCTATACATAAGTGCTTCAAGTGTAATGAGATCGGGCAATATGCTAACCAGTTTCCAAACCTGGGTGTTAATGATGATGACTGACAACATCCACCTATTAAGCCAAGGAATAATGGGAAATATCATAAGATCACTATTTCTGGTGAGGGGTACAACTACCTTATACTTTTACTTATATCATTACTTGATTTGAATCATAATAAAACATAATATTACAATCCAAGGATTGTGATGTCTAGTGTCTTGGGAAACTAGGTAAATAAAATTAAAAACGTGGGACACAATATAACATTTCAATCTTAATCAACATAAAGAGATCCTAACATTCATTTTGATCATACGTATTCAAAGGAAAACCTGAGGATAACCTGAATAAAGGGATGACCTAAAAATCCTAGCATGGGAATAAACATAAGAACAAAGATTTAGAACATTGGTTAGAAGGCATGACATAATGATATAAAAAGGCATGAAACATATGGGATCATTACATATAACCATGGGATCATATAAATGAGGATTAATTGTAATGTGGAATCAACATAAAACATGACTTTAGCATGATTCAAGTCTCGTTGTACACAGAGGATCCCAAGTCAAGGTTAACCACCAAGACTGTTGCACATGGTAGCACGAGTCAGGGATAACCAGCAAGACCATTGCATATAATGTTTCATGAGACTAAAATTTACCCAATACATTGGATCACTGACTAGGTGCACCCATAGTAATATGTTCATGAATATGACTTCCACATACATAATCATAAATAAACACAACGGTTACCCATGGAATGAATTGGGTATCATATTCATGTTATAAAGCATAAAAATGGGCATATGATAAAGGTATCCATGATGTAAAGGTATTAATACATATATTAAAATTACAAAGGTAAAATAGGTAGATATCATTTTATGTTATGATAAATTGAATTTATAACATTTAGGAATAATATTTAAGAAATTTTATCATTAAAACATTTTGGTGTAGATTTAAGGAAAATACTAAAGAGACTTTAAAATAGAAAAGGTAATAATCTTTTATATAAAATTAGGAGTGAACCAAGAAGGTATTAATAATAAAAAGATTGATATTATAACAACAATGGTGTCTTAAAATAGATGATATAGTGCACTTGAAATTGGGTAAGATTTCGGGAAGTTCCCTTAAAATGGGTCTTCTTATCTGGAATAATTGAGAAGGGAACCACTTAAAAATATGTATATAAATGAATGGGAATGATTATGGGACCTTATTACATGAGTTTTTATAATTTAAATAGAATTCAGAATATGTACATAAAAATAACAGATAGCTTTATTTGGGTAAAAAGAATGATAGACCAACCTAAAAGAATAATAGAGGTTCGGGTAGAATCTGTAACCTCCCCGACCTAGAAACCAATAAACTGGTGCTATAAGATAGGTGGTTACATGAAATTATTCAGGCCTCCCAATATAACAAAGGTTTCCAACTAGATTTGGGGGGGGTCCAAATAGTCAATTGAGGAAACTATACCCCCTTTTTATCAGAGTAATCCACTGCAGAAGATAAACAAAATAGAGGAATAATAACCAATTATACAAGATCATGAATAAACAACCATTCCCAAAATGGGGTACAACCATCTCCATTAGTAAATATTATATTCCATGCTATAAGTGAAAAAGTGAAAAAAAATTCCAAAATGAAGACAAAAAGAAAAATCTATAAAATTGTCCAGACACCAAGTTTGGGTCCTCCTCCAAGAACACTGATGCCAACCTAACTCCCTAGAAAGAGCCTTTTCCCTTGTCCTGACCTGAAAACATGAAGTCTTCTCGGGTATCCCACGGTAGCCCAAACAGGGTGTGAGTACAACTTAGTAGGCCACCACCAATGGTGTCAAAAAAATATCCGGTATAAACAATTGTTCATGAAAAAAAGGGAAATGAATAATAAATGACAAGAAAATATTATCTGCCCTTAACCAGTTTAGATCCATTACCATCATTTATTAAAATTTACTTATCTTACCATTTTAATGCATTTACCATGGGTTCATCAAACACAACAAGTTACATGGGCTTAAAGTACACAAACACATGCATGAGGAAAATAACAATGTTACCATATCTCAATAGGACAAGCTTCCTCATGTCAACCATATCCTCACATTGAAGACTCAGTCGGGGTGGATGCAACCATTAGGGGAACAAATCCTCATTCCTCTTCCCTAACCTATGCATTAGTGGTAGAGTTTAGAGCCTCAGTCCAACTCGACCCCTGGGTGTATAACGTCAATTCAATACCCACCACTACCAAGACATGAACACATGATATATATATATGTATATCAATAAACCATTCACACAACATCAAAACCATTTCTTAAGTCAAACATAAATCATAAAAATTACATGATATTTGATTCCAAGCCTTATCTCATTAACACAATTACCACATTTCACATCATTTATCCATTTAGCCCAATACTCTTTTGTTATGCTTATCTCACTAGGCATTCATTCATTATGCTTATCTCACTAGGCTTCGTTCATTATGCCTAACTCACTAGCCTTCATTACCAGGCTCATAGTCCATTCTATTATGGTTCTTAATCATTTCCACATATAAACCCAATATCCCTTAGGATAATATTATGCCTAGGTGCATCAACAATCTCTTAACCCAACACAACAATGACATAAACATGTTTATCATGGGATCTACATAAATACAAAACAATTTCACTTATTATTCAGAAATTCCTAGGTATGAGAAAGTCGGAACACCCCATGGGTGACCCTAAATTAGCCTCACCCCCTTAACGCATCGCATGGGAATTGTGAGGATTTCCATTTACCTTCTTAATAACCATTTTACCTAAACATGTGAAGAGTGATCAAAACATACCAAGAGACACCCAAGAACATAACCAAACATGCAAAAATCCACCAATAAACAGTGGGATATAACTTTTAGAACACCTACCTTGATTCCATGGGTGAACATACTCTTAATAGGTCCCTTAGATTCCAATTCAACAAAACCTTGAAGCTTAAACCTAGGTTTCACCCAAAGAGTAAGGTTTTAGAGCTTCAGAAAGAGAGGTTAAGAAGATACAAACCCTAAACTCAAAATAGAATCCCAGATGGGATTAGCATTACCCAGAGATTCAATCTGCAACCAATGGAACCAAAAAATGCCTTAGAAACGGAGGATATTGATCTATTGGAGATCTTGGAAGATTTGGTTCATCCCTACGGTGAAGAGGGGTGAATGGGGTTGAAATACCGAGTTGGGTATTAAAATCTATAGTGTAAAATTTTAATTTTTTAAAAGTATCTGGGCCACACATTTTTCCAAACCTTGTGAAAACTGTGTAGGGGACATTGTCCAAAGTCCCACCCCTTACACAATTTCTTGGGCTATATGCACAGTCAGCAATAAGCATGCGCAGACCATGAGACCTACCCAGAAAACCACTTTTTCTCCATTTTCCTATCCCAAACCCTAAAAAAACCCCCAAGATAACTTAAGGACTAGGGTAATCACATAAATATCCAAAATAAAAGTGATAGAAATGAAATTTATATAGAACACACCTTATGGTGAAATCTGAGATCTTATAGAATCCCTTACCTTAAGTTTGAAGGTGTTCTTCACATGATCTTAATGTCCTGGATAATTAAATTAAATTCATTAATTAGAATTTTGAAAACCTATTATTCAATTAATTTATATGGTATAACCTTGTTAAGTTCATTAGTTACCTTTTTGATGAGTTAAGAGGTAAAATTTCATTGTTTGAGAGCGTTTGTTTCCTTGGGTTTCATGATTAGTTTACTTATATATATGTAAGGATAAACATGTAATGTGAGAATTATTGTATAGAATTGAAGTATTATTTTATTAGTGAATATAAAAATTATTACATGGTTATAAAATTCATTTGGTTATTTTTAGTGAAGTTGAATCATTATATAAAACTTTAATGATAACTTTTTTGGTTAATTGGTGGGTTTCAATCACAACGAACGAATTTTGATTTATAAATTAATGTCATATGAAATTTTTTTCCATAATGTCACATTATACATAATATATTTATTTTATAGAATGGTTCAACCATCAAAATGGTTTGAGGACAATAATTGAATATGTTAATAGAAATTAAAAAAAATCCTCCTTGAATGTGATAAATTAACACACGTCAGATGGTGTATTTATTTCTAGTATAAAAGGATGGGAAAAGAGATATGAGGATGAAATATTCCATTATCATTATAAAATTCCATTATATTTATGGCTCTGGAGTTATAATAACATTTGTATGAAATCAGGTGAGGAAAGAAAAATAAAGAAAGGAACTTGAAAGAAAGTAAAAGAAATGAAAAGAGGAATTTACCCCTTGAATATAACTTCCGGGATAACCTCTTTAGGGAAGAGGATTTGATATTTTGAAGAGAAAAAGGGTTTATGGACATTGTAGAGGGAATTAAGGAGATATTTTATCTGAATTTGGACTTTTAGACCTGAGAGGTGTAGTAGAGGAAGTAAAGAGGGGTGGTATTTATAGTGGAGGAGAGGAGGGGTTTCCCATTATTTTAATCATTAGTGTAATATTTTTCTCAAGAATATGAATAGTCTTTATTCTTGTGACTAAAAATAGTAAACAGATCATGTGAGTTCTATCCAATGGCCATTTACATCATCCATGACTTAATCATGATGAAAAAATTTGTTTATTTATCATTTATCGTAAATTATTTTATTTTACTATTCACAAGAAATCTAGTATTTTTGAAAAATCTCAAAAATTCACCCCAGCCATTTTTCAATGTGAATAATTCAAAAATGAACTCTATTTTATGAAATAAAATTTCTAAATATGAGAAATTTAATTTTCAATTAAAATATTAATTTACTTGAAAAATACAAATTTTAAAATTAAAACTGATTTTCTAACACATTGAAAAATTAACTAAGGACTCTTAAAATTATCTTATAATGATAATTCATAAATTAATTATTTTTGAATACATTTTATGATAAGAAAATTTCTGTTAAATTACTAAATTAATCATAAAATTGTAATTAAATATACATGACATACAAAAATAACAACACTTAATTAATATTTTTTATAATATTAACTTACTTATACTATATTATATTCATATCACATTGTCACTTATAAGGTGGATAAATTTTATTTATACTTTGATTAGTTTGGTTACTATTAAATAGGATGGTTTACTAATCATAAAGGTCACTTTACTATTCCAAAGGTCTGGTTACAATTTATTCCTTATACATTCCTTAGCTTCTAGAGATACCTTTTATTTTACTTATTCTTCATTTATAAGGGTTGTATTTTGTTCTATATGTAATCATATATGATTATACTATAATACATAATTATAATAAGGGAATTTAATTGACATAACATTGGGTCATTACATTATTCCCCCTTATGAATTTTTCCCTCGAAATTTCATTTTACATTCTAAGCTGTAAATGGGTGTGGTTACTTCTCCTTCATTACCTCCTCCAGTTCCCATGTTGTCTCTTCGTACTTATTGTTCCACCATAGTACTTTTACCAGGTGATTAGTATTGTTACGTATAACATTATCTCTATGATCCAAGATCTTCAATAGATTCTCCTCGTAAGAAAGGTCATTCTCTATCAGTACCACATCTAAACAGAGTACAAGTGAAGGGTCTGGTATGTACTTCCTTAAAAGGGATACATGGAATACATCTTGAACTTTAGACATTGTAGGTGGATGTTCTAGTCAATAGACCATAGCACAAACATGATCAGGAATCTCAAAGCAGCCAATGTACCTGGGGCTTATCTTTCCTTTTATCCCAAACCTTATGAACTTCATACATGGAGATATGCGGAGGAATACCATGTCTCTAACAATAAAATCAAGTTCCCATTGACGATGGTCTTCATAATTAGTTTGTCTACTTTTGGGCTTCCATGATGTTTTTTTGAATGGTTTTCACCTTCTCCGCCATTTCTTCCACCATTTCTGGTCCTAGAAGCTTATTCTCACTGACTTAGTCATAACATTCCAGTGTTCTTTACCTTTTCCCATAAAGGGCTTTATATAGTGCCATTCAGATGTTAGTGTAGAAACTATTATTTTAGGATATTTTAAACATTGCAATATTTTGGTCCATCCAACTTTAAAGTCCATAGAAAATAATCCCAACATGTCTTCGAGTGGTTAAATAGTTTTCTCAGATTGGCCATCTGTTTGAGGATAATAGGACATATTGAAGTTTAATTCAGTTCATAGAGCATGCTGGAGACTTTTCCCGAACGTCAAGGTGAATCATGTATCTATATTTTATATAATAGACAGTGGTACTCCAAGAAACCTTACAACCTCTTTGACATCTATACATGGAAGTTTATCTAATGAGATTTCCTATTTAATTGCGATAAAGTGAGATGTCTTTGTATGTCAATCCGCAATGATCCATATAGCATTATTTCTTCAAGATGTCCGTGGAAGTTTTGTGACAAAGTCTATAGTGATGTTCTCCCACTTACATGTTGATATGGATAGTGGTTTCATAAACCCCTTATAATTCTATATTTATTCCTTCACTTTTTGACATACTAGGTAGTTTTATGTGTATTTGGCAATATACTTATTTATATTGTCCCACCAAAAGTTTTATAGGATATCCCAATACAACTTTGTGCTCCCCAAGTGAATAGAGAATGTTGAGCTATGTGAATCATTAAAAAGCTCATTATTTTTCTTTGGATCAGATCATACACATAATCATGAGCCAAATCATACAACTCCTTTCTCATCAATCATGAACTTATAGGATTTCCCATTTCTGATAGCTTCCACCCTTTTATAAATTTCCACATATTTGTTTAGCATCTATTATTTTCTCCATTAATGATGGTTGAGAAATCATTTATGAAAGGATTTATGATTTTACTCCATTAGTTATTCCCATTTCCATCATATGAAAATATTAAAATATTGGATCATTTTCAATTATCATCATTGATAAAGATGCATGATCCTTTCTACCTAGAGCATCCACGACTATATTTGCCTTACTGGGATGGTAGTGGATTGAGGACTCATAATCCTTAATGAGATCAAACCATATTATTTAGTGCATATTAATATCTTTATATGTGAATATATATTTTAGACTCTTTTGATCATTATATATCTCACACTTCTCCCAATAGAAATAATTCCTCCAATTTTTCAAGGCAATGATCATAGCCTTGAACTCCATATCATGTGTGGGATTATTTTACTCATGTATTTTCAGTTTCCTCGAGGCATTGGCTAGTACTTTATTATTTGGAGTTAGCATACAACCTAAGACCTTCTTTGAGGCATCACTATACACCACAATGTGTTCTATAATTATATAGAGTGTGAGTTCTATTATAGGGATAATCCACCTTTGAGTTCCTTAATGCTTTCCTCACAATCATGAGACCAGAAAAAATTCACACCCTTCTGTGTCATCTTGTTCATTGTGTTTTACAATTGTGTGATTCTCCTTAAAAATCATCAATAATACCTATATAGAACAAGGAAGCTATAGATCTCCATTACAGATGTTGGCCTGGGCAACCCTTCGATTGCCTTTATTTTGGAAGGGTCCACATACATTCCTTTTCCAGTGATACCATTCCACAAAAATGATACTTCCTCCATCCAGAACTCTCATTTTCTATACATTTATAAATGTTTTCCCCTTTTCAAAGTTATCAACATAGTATTCAAATTCTCCTCATGTTCCTCCCTTCTCTTAGAGTAAATTAGAATATCATCGATAAGGACTACCAAAAATTAGTCAAGGTGATATCTAAAGACTATATTCGTTAAATCCATGAATATTTATAGAGGATTAGTGAGTCACAAGGGAATCAATATGAACTCATATTGTCTATAACTCATTCGATTGGATGTTTTGGGAATATCATGATTCCTTAGGTTTAATTGGTGATATACCCATCGAAGATCCACGTTAAAGAAATAACTAGTCCCATAAAGCGGGTGAAACAAGTCATCTATTCGAGGTAGGGGATAATTTTTATTTATTGTGATTTTATCGAGCTCGAAATAATCAATGCATAGGAACATTGAACCATCCTAAATTTTAACAAAGAGGACTTGGGCACCCTATGGTGAAGCACTCGGGCATATAAAACCCTTTTCTAGATTATCCTGTACCATATTATTTAGCTCTTATAGCTCAATGATGGCCATTCTCTATGGTTTCTATGATATAGGTAGGGATCCTGGAATATGTTCAATTGATAACACATCCTCTCAATCATGAGGAATGCCATGAAATTATTTTGGGAATATATTTCTGTAATCCTTCAAGATGGGAATGTCTTCGAGCAATATCATATCATTTGTCTCAATCATTTGAGCTAGGCATGATTTCTCCTAAGGCCATAATATCCACACTTTAGAAAATGATTCTAAATGATATTGTTCTTCCTCTTTACACTTGTAATGAATTATAGGATTATTTAGGATGTCATGAGTGATCTCCATTTCCTGACGGTTGATGTTTGCTTTGTATAAAGATATATTATCCATATACTAGAAAAAATAAAACTCCACTAAAGGAATTATGAAAATATTTAATAGGAGGTTCTATCCATACATGTTTACTAGGGAGGAGTTATATAATTTGGATGTAATGATTTCCCCATTCACTACTTTAACAGATAATTGAACCACCAAATTCTGAGGTGGTGTTTGAATAGTTATACTGAACTTGTAAAATATAAAATAATTTGTAGAACCATAATAAATAGTAAATTATCTATTCTTGAATGAATAACTAACATACCTTTCATATCATATTTTTCTGGCTCTACCTCAGTAGTAGTGATAACATAAGACTATATGTGTTGTATTGGTGGTTTTTGTTGATTTCCCCTGAGAACCCTTTGTATTAGGGAAATTGATCACCAAATGACCATGTTCCTTGTAGTTTTAACACTTCACTATAGGCTGAGTATTGATCTGAACGTTCTTTTATTCTTTTATGTTAGTGGTATTTTTCATATCCCTTTAGCAGTTTTTAGCCAGATGTTCCATTCTTATATATTTTAACCAATTCCTTGTTCCCTTTAGATAGTTCAAAAGATGCTTCTTCCCTCAATTTTGACATGTGGGTTGTCCTATCTTCTTTCCATCATGGGATTTATTTTCCAAACCACCCATATTAGCCTCCATTTTACACTTTTTTTCATCGGGCCCACAAGGCCATTGAGAGTCTATGATCTCTTTTTCAACCTTAAGATAAAAAAATATCCTCATAAATCTCGATGTATTGAATCACCAACACTTTTCATAGAATCAACGTTATTCCACTAAATAAGCAATCATCTTTTCTTTTGGTGTTCATGTAAAAGCCAAAGGCGTATCTTTATAGGATTGTGAAGTTTTCTTCATACACCCCTATAGACTCATCTTTATTCTACTTAAGTCTGAGGAACTCTCTTTCTATCATGAGATAGAGGGTTCGTGGAAATATTTATTGAAAAACACTTTTATGAATTCCTCCCAATCCATGGAATCAATTTCCAATTTGGACTTCATATTCTTTATCAGTATCCACCCTTGATCAGCTTCCCCATCAAAACGATAGACTTCTAGTATGACTTTATCTTATTATGAGCACTAGAGGAAAGAAAATACCTTTTCAATGGAGCTAATTCACTATTCCATGAGGAGGGTATTCGAAGATACACTAAATATGGGAGGCCTTTTCCACAAGAAGGATTCAATGTTGACCAGCTCTTTTGTTGGAGTAGGAGGGAATTCCACATGATTCATGTTATTATTCAAAACATGAGCCAACTGAGCAAGTACTGTCATAATGTTTTGATTACCGATTCCCATAATATTAGGCATATAATTAGGGAAATCATCACATTTCCTACAACATTGATTATAGAAACATGTTCTTTTATTTCCCACCATTTACAATGAAAAGGAACGTATAATTAGGGGGCTCAAATACTTAGATAATAAGCAAAAAAAGGTAAACATTAACTATAAAAGATTAAAATCTTAAATGAAAATTATATCCTAAATTTTGATTCCCAAGGATTCCATATAGGTTACCATGATATGTTTCTTAACATATATGCACATTGGTTTTTTGTTCCCTTAATAATGTTTTATACCTATTTTATGAATTTACCAAAGCATACCCCCCCTAGATTGTTAGAATGGGATTGAAGCAAGGCCCATTATCATACAGTAGTTCCCATTCGAGTCTATCTCAATGTGGTGTTTTTGGGGTTTAACCCTAAATACATCTATTCTAGAGCCACATCCACTTATTCACATCCAGACTTGGAAGAATTTGTTTGATAAACCACTTAATCTATACTTACCAAAATTTACGGATGTTTTCTTATACTTATTCTCATCCCTAAGGCTCTTACTAAAGTTCTCTATTCCAATTCTCCAATAAAATTAGACCATCCTCTGATACCATCTATAGAGACCCTATCCTTTTACACAGGTCATTACATTATTTTAAGAATAACAAAACATAATATTACAAGCTAAGGATTGTGAAGTTTAATATCTTGGAAGACTACATACATAAAATAGAAAACATGATAATAAATAAAACATTTCATTTTTTAATCTTCATAAAGATCTCCTAACTTCCACTATGCTCATAAAAATTCATATGATAACTTGGGGATCACTTGAACAAAGGGATGAGCTAAAAATCCCAATAAGGGAATAAACATAAGAACAATGATTTAGTATATTGGCATGAAGTCATGAAATATTGATATAAAAAGGAATGAAACATATAAAATCATTACATATAATAATGTGATAATATAAAAATTGATTAAAAGTAACTTAGAATAAACAAAAAACGTGAATTTATCATGAGTAAAAGCTCTTTTAACATATAGGATCATAAGTCAAGGTTAACGACCCATTCCGTTGAACATGGTTGCACAAGTCAAGGCTAACCACCAAGATCTTTACATATAACATCTCATGAGACTAAAGCTTACCCAATGCATTTGAGATATATATGGGTGCACCCATAATAACATGTTCATGAATATTATTTCCACATATAGAGTTATACATAATCAATCACACATAAACATAATGGTTACATGTGGAAAGAATTGGGTATTATATTCATGTGAGAAAGAATAACAAATGGGCATATCATAAAATTATTGATGGAGTAAATGAATTAAATCATACCTAGAAATTAACAAGGAAAAATTGGAATATATCATGGTAAGTTATGTCAAACATAAGTGATAACACATAGGAAGAGTGTTTAAGAAATTTTAGCATTAAAACATTTTGGTGTGGTTTTGAGGAAAAATAATAAAGAGCCTTTAAAATAGAAAAGGGAATAATATTTTATATAGAACTAGGACTGAAAATAAGGTATTAATAATAATAATAACATGTTTATAAAAACAATGGTTTCTTAAAACAGATGATAGAGTGCACTTGAAATTGGGTAAGATTTCGGGAAGTTCTGCTAAAACAGGCTTTCTTATCGGGAAGAATTGAGAAGGGAACCACATAAAGATAAGTATATCAATGAAAGATAATGATTAATTGACCTCAATAAATGGTTTTGGAGAATTTTAATATAATTTATAGTATGTATATAATGATAACACAAAATTTTATTTGGGTAAATAGAAAGATAGAGAAACACGAAGGAATAATGGAGGTTTGGGTAGAATCCCTTACCTTAACTCAGAATGTATTCTTCACTTGATCTTAATGTCCTATATGATCAAATTAAATTCATTAATTAGAATTCCAAGAACCTACTTTACAATTAATTGATTTATTATAACCTTATTAAGTTCATTCATGCCTTTTTTGTTGGGTTAATAAGTTCAATTTCATTGTTTGACTGTGTTTGTTTCCTTGGGTTTCATGATTGGTTTACGTATATATATGTAAGGATAAACATGTAACATGAGAATTGTTTTCTAAAATTGAAGCTTTATGTTATTAGTGAAAATAAAAAATTTTACATGGTTATAAAATTTTTTGGATTATTTTGAGTGAAGATGAATCATTATATAAAACATTAATGATAACAGTTTTGGTTAATTGGAGGGTTTTAATCACAACAAACACATTTTTATTTATAAATTAATATCACTGGGAAAAAAGATTACATAATAATATATTAGACATAATAAATATATTACATTATTGTTCAGTCATAAAAAATCTTTCGTGACTAGAATTGAATTCGGTAAAATAATTGCAAACTCGTCATCCTTGAATCTGATAAATAAACACATCTCAGATGGTGTTTTCATTTTTAGCATAAAAGAAGGGGAAGGAGAGATGGTGAAGAATTATTAAATTATCATAAAAACATTCTATTACATGTAATTTAATGGAGTTATCATAAAATTTGATGAATAGAGGTGAGGAAAGAAAAAGAAAGAAAGGAACTTGAAAGAAAATAAAATAAATGAAAAGAGGAATTTACCTCTTGAATATAAATTCCATGAGATCCTATTTAGGGAATGGGATTTGGTCATTTGAAGAGACCAATGATAATGTAAGTGGAAGAGGGTATTTGGGAGATATTTGACCAGAATTTGGACACATAATAAGTCTTGAGAGGAGTGAAGAGAAGAGGTAAAGAGGGGTGGTGTTTATAATGAATGAGAGGAGGGGTTCCCATTATTTTAATCATTAGTGTAATATTTTTTCTCAAGACTATGAATAGTCATGATTATATTTACCAAAATAGTAAATAGATCATGTGAGTTCGAACCAATGGCCATTTACATCATCCATGACTCAGGCATGATGTAGAAATTAATTTATTTTTAATTTATCAAAAACATTTGTATTTTACCATTCACAAAAAATTCATTTATTTTAGAAAAATACCGAAAATTCACGCCAACGATTTTTTGATGTTTATAATTAAAAAATGAACTCCATTTCATGAAAATAATTTTCTAAATTAGAGAGATTTAATTTATAAATAAAATCATAATTTAGTTGAAAAATACAAATTTATAAATTAAAACAGATTACAAAACACTTTGAAAAATTAATAAGGTATATTAAAATTATATTATAATAATAAGTCATAAAAATAATTATTTATGAATACATTTTATATAAATTAATTTCCTTTTAAATTATTAAATTAATCATAAAATTGTAATTGTATATACCTGACTTACAAAAATACCGACACTTAATTAATAATGTATAAAATATTTACATACTGATACTATGTTATATTTATATCATATTTTCACTTATAAGATGGATATATTTTATTTTTACTTTCATTAGTGATGTTACTATTCAATTGGCTAGTTTTCAATTCGTAATTGTCATGTTACTATTTCATCGGTATACATTTCTTAACTTCTAGAGCTACCTTTTATTTTACTCATTATTCATTTATAAGGATTGTATTATGTTTTACTTGAAATATTATTAGATTATACTATAAGATATAATTATAAGAAGAGAATTTCATTGATAAAACATTGGGTCATTACAAGGGGTGTGATAATAACATGGTAAATGTTACACTTACCATATACTCAAGAACAACTAATGCCATATTTGAATCTAGATCCACCAATTATTTTATATTCAAATAATTTTCTTAGGATATCATGATTCTATCCAAATGAAAAGATTTATAATTATCATTCAAAATGCCTAATGGTATTATGATCACATCTCATTTATATGATTCCTCTATAGTTGAAATTGGTAGGAATATTATTCCTATAAATCTTTCTATTCTTCCTCTAATTGAATTTGATTTCATCTTTTCCATGGATTAGCTTTATATTTATAAATCACACATAAATTATCATGGAGCCATACCAATTTCAAAAACTCCTTATAGAATGACACTAATTCAGTTTCAGTAATTAAAGAAGAAACTACAATATGACATTGATGCAAGTGTGTCACCTTGGGGTGCACATATTCTTTTTGTTAAAAACATAGATTAATAAATGATAATCTACATTAACTATCAGGATATGAACCAGATAAAAATTAAGAGAAATTATACAATTACCCATATTGATAACATTCTTGATCAACTTCTTGTAGCTAAAAAGTTTTCCATGATTGACCTTCATTACCAATATCATCAATTGAAGGTTATGAAAGAGGATATACCCAAGAAAATATTCTGTAAAAGGTATGTACACAATTAATATATAGTGGTGGATTTCATTCTTTACAATTCCCCCTCTATGATTATAGATTTAATTAATAGTGTCTTTAGAGATTACATTTATCAATTTGTGGTAGTATTTATAGAATATATTGTTTTCCACTCAAATAGAAAGGAATAGAATTAATATCAATTGATAATTTTACAAAAAATCTTAAGGATGGAGTAAATATATTAAAAATTAGCACGGTGTAAATTTTGGATAAAAAATGTTTAATTTTTGGTTCACATAATCTCAAGATAGGGCATATCAATAGATCCATCAAAGATATAGGCTATTGAATGTTTTCTAAGAACAATCACAGTTACTGATATCTATAGTTTTCTTGGTTTATCAGGATATTATTGATGGTTGTATTATAATTTCTCAAGAATATCAAATCCTAGTACCATGTTAAGTCTGGAGGGAGCCATGTTCAACTAGACTAATGAATGTGAGGGAAATTTCAAGGAATTGAAGAGAAGATTATTTAGAACATCTATTCTCACATTCAACTACAACAGATAAGAGGTTATAATCTATAATGATGCATCCAAGAATGTATTAGAAAGTGTATTATTCATAATGACATGGTTATAAATTATGTGTCATGACAATTGAAAATTTATAAGAAAAATTACCCAAATCATGATTTGGAGTTAGCTATAGTATGTTTTGATTTAAAAATATAGAGTTATTATATTTATAAAAAAGCGTTAGATATATATAATGATCTAAATTTTTTTAAATATATGTTCACATACAAGTAGATGAGCATTCAATAGAGAATATGGTTAGATCTTATTAAACATTATGAATACTCAAAAGATTACCACCCTAGAAAACCAATCAAGGTGGAAAATTCTTAAAATCAGAAATATAATGATATCATATCCATGATTAGGATAAAAAAAGATCCAATATTTCTATATTTTCCAAGAATGTAAATGTAAATCATGATGGAAGAGAAAAAATATTATCATTCACAATTTAATGTTCAACCTTCAATCTATGTGAAGATTAAAGATGCACAAAAGGAGGATATAGAGCTATAAATGTAGGTTAGAAATATTCCTATGTTTAACCTCGATAATGATTTATTTATAAGGTTCAAGAACCTTTTATGTGTTCCATATATACGAGACTTTAATAAGGTTTAATTAGAGGAAGCTCATAGTTCTTGATTATATATTCATCATGGATGTATGAAGATGTGTATTTATTTTAAAGAATACTTCTGGTGAGTGTAGTGAAGAGAGATATCACAGAATATGAATCTTGGTGCCCAGTATGTTAACAAGTTTAGGATGAAATTAAAATTTTATGTGGATGTTTCATCCATTACCCATACATGAATAGAAATGGGAAAACAACACTATGATTTTTCTCATTACATTCCCCAAAAAATATAAAGTGGGTTGTAGCAGATCACATTACTAATTCCTCACACTCTATTTTTATCAGTGAAGAATTATCTTTGGATCACCTTTCCGATATATACATAATGGAAGTGGTAACATTTATTTGAGTACCACATTTTATTGTGTCTTATCTGGATATGAGGTTTACATATTTTTTAAATGTTTTAATCAATATCTTAATAAAAGTTGAGTTTCATCACTTCGTATTATCCCCAAATAGATAGTTAGTCTTAAAGTATATTACAGACCCTAGAGGATATGTTTTTATCATGTTCATTGGATTTTAAAGGTGGTTGTGATCAACACATTACTATAGTTTACATTTCTTACATCAATATTGTCACGAACTAGGTCGGGTAGTCATTCCACTTGGCACCTGACCTGGTATGCAACATGGCCCGAAGGGAATTTCCAATCCCCACAGGGTGGAAACTAGTTTCGGGCAACGTAATGAGGCAGTTGGGAATGATTTATCCCAGAGAATACATATAACAAGTTGACATAAACTAAGCAAGGTAGTTAAATACTTTCAATTTTAAATTGAACAAGGTTGGATCATTGAACATACCTCTTAGTGACCTCATGGGTTGACACCAAGAACAGAAACAAGATTACTACAAGAGAGATCCAAATCTCGAACCTAAAACTGAAAAGATAAAGTAGGCGGGAGCACCAAGATTCTCAATAGGAAACCCAAAATATAATAACCCCCTATGCCACTCCCTTTAATAAAAAATCCAAATCATGCTAGTTTTAAAATAAAGCATAATAAAATAATGTTTTCACTCTTTTCAAATCCAAATAACAAGCTTTCATTTCCATGAAAACATTCCTCTTCCCTTTTCAAAACAGGTTTTGAGTATGCATTAACATTTCAAAATTAGAGACCAATTTTGATTAAAATATGGTTTTCCCAAAAAAGGGAACAAGCATGAAGCAACTAAATTGAAAATCATATCACATGCACCATGGGAAGTCCCCAAGAAGCTAGTATTAGTAGGGGACCTTGGATCTTCGTGTCTCGGTGAAACATGGCTTAGAAGGCCAGGGCCCTTAGAAAACATGGCTTAGAATTCCATGACCCTCCGAAAACGCGGATTAGATGATCACGACCATCAATCATTCATATGTTTAGTTACTATTGTAAGTGTCAAACCTGCAGTGATAACATGTCAATTCACCTCCAGACCACTATCCCATGAGTACTAGTTCACCCACCTAGATACCAAGGTTTCCCATTGTTCTCTGGTTCAAGTGGAGGTGAGTTTTTATCAAGCAAGCATATTTGTACACAACACTTTCTTTATCCAAAACTCATTCAACATCTCTCCACTGTTCTCCCTCCTTAAGCACATCCCCCCTCTTTCACACCACACAAAGCATAAGCATCAACATTAGGCCCATATCACAAATCACATTTTAACACATTCATTACATTCTCAAACTAGGGGTAATGCCTCAAGAGGGTTTTTTTTAAAATTTGAAACAATTTTCAATGTGCCAAACATTCCCATTAATTTACAAAGAACATTACCAATCAGAAAATGATGTTTCTCAACATCTTCCAGTTCCAAAAATCATCATAAAAATCCATTTTCAAAAACCAAGGAAGAATACTTTTAAAAACATGCTTAAAATAAATCAAACCATTGAAGAATGGAAAATTATTAATTTACCCCAGATTTATTCCAAAACTCATGCATTCTTAAAAACTAACCAAAACATGAACTTCCATTTTTTTAAAGTCCTGCAATAATTTATCTTTATTCAAAAATCAACCTTCACACACACACACTTGCCACTTTAGAAAAACCACTTTAAGGATTTAGTATTTCAAAACAAATTTAGAATGAAAATGGTATTACATTTTCCAAGCATGGTCGGGATCATATATCAACATAAAAAACACACATTGGATACTTTATAAAAAATTCATAAATAATAAAGAACCATTTTTCCAAAACACTTCAAAGCATTCAATGTGTCAAACTAGAAAGCATATCTAAATGAAGACTACACATTTTAAATCGTAAAATTGAACCATTAAATATAAAGGGATGTCCAACGCTGAGTATCTTTAACAGTTTTCATAGCACATATATACTATTAAATCTTGAAAACACTTTTAAAGAACTAATGAATTTATGGAATTCAAAATGATGTCATAGTCATAGGTGACCTACCTCAAACACACAACATTTGAAAAGGGTGACCCGAGACTACTTCACCTACATGCATATACATTTTCATGTATATGTATATACATAGGTCCTTAATGCGGATGACTTAAACCCCCAAGGAAGGGACCACTCACTATACATATAATTTAATAAAGTAATTAAACACTTAAACAATTTATAAAGCATTTGAAATATCACATCAAAGGTTTATACCAACAAAACACTCAAAACATCCTTTCTAAAACCAAGCACACCATGAAATAACACCAAAAACAAGATAAAACAGAATTAGCTGTCCTTTTATGACATAATAAACCAACAACAAAGTTTATAAAACAATATGAAAAGCTCAGCACATGTTTTCAGAAAATAAGATCATTCATATTAAATAAACAACATACTAAACACATCAAAATCATATTAAACCCTAAGTGTAACTATATTCACACCAAGAAAACTAACCAATGAGTATTCTAAATTAATTAAATAAGAAAAATAATTTTTTGAACAACACATATATGCAGAAACACATACCTTTTGTATCGAAACTTTACAAACATAGTGCACAAACTCCACCGTCGGACAACCGCACCATAACCAAAATAATTATTCTTTAAAATAAAACAATCAGACCAATTACATCCTTATCTAAACAATTACCACACCAAAACATAATCTGAAATCCTCCCTAGTGGAAGAAACAACTAATCGAGATGAAACACACCTACTATGATGATGTAGAAGGCTGGCCAAGTGAGGCGAGGGGTTCCCAGAGTTGAGTTTCACTGGTTGGATATTTTTCTGACAGAAGCATGGTAATAGGGGGGTTGTGGGTGCGGTTTGGTGTGCCAAAGGAGGCCAGTCGGGTAGTAGCAGAGGGCTGTCATGACAGAGAGATCTGTCGGGTGGTCCGATAGAGAGGGAGGCTGTACCCGGGTGGTAGATGGTCCGGTGAGGAGGAGGGGTGAAGGGGAGGGAGAAGTCTGCGCCAAAGGAGGTCGTTCTGGAGTAGGCAGCGCCAGAGGAGGTAGCGCTGAAGGAGGTCATGTCGAAGGAGGCCGTGCCGGAGGAGGAAGGAAAGGGGAAGGGGGGGCTTGCGGCTCGGGTAGGGTGAGGTGGGGGGAAGGCCAATCAAACCAAGGGGATGGGGGTCTTGTAAGATGGACCAAGGGGAAGGAAGGGAAAAAGAGGGGAAAAAAGAATCGGAGAAAAAAATAATAGAAAATAAAACCAATGTAAATAAAAGAAAAAGATGAAAATAAAATGAATGAGACAAAGAATAAAATGGGAATTAAGAAAAATTCTAAACTTCTTTGAAATAATAAATAAATAAATAAATAAAACTGGCAGTATAAATAAAAACAAGGATGTCAATAATAATAAGTTTATAATTTTCCAATTATAACCACAACTCAATATTAACAAATTAATTAAAATATTAACTGGAACAATTATAATAATAATAACCTGATTAAAATACTAACTTTAATTTTAGTAATACTTATAATAAAAATAGAATAATTAAACCAACCAAAATAATAATATCAATTTTAACTGAGGTTCGACACCATGTAGGGTCACGTGCGTGGTCGTGTGCATAGTCACACCTCTGGTTGCATGACCGTATAAGAATAAATTTAATAATAAAACCTTCTCTTATTAATGTTGGTCACTACACATGGTCGCGCGTATGCTCGCGCACCCATATAAGGTCCTTATTTTTTTAAAAAAATAAAAAAACATGGTTCGAACAATAGCTCATAAGTGAAGCCCAAAATAATTAAATAAAATGGATGTGATGGTTAGGGTGTGACAATTCTCCTCACCATGACACATTCTGCCTCCAGAAAGTCCCAAAAGACTGGGTCAACCATGGGTTCTAAGTGAGACCACAAAGACACTTAGAAAAAAACCTCAATTGCCTGAAGACCCAATATTCAGAACTCCCATGACCTGAAAATTAAAAGATCTAAAAACTAGAATCATCAAGAAAAACAACAAACAGCAAGGAATTCACCTCCAAACACAACTACAACATGGAACACCCCGAACTCTAACATAGGAATCACCAGGGTCCCTCGAGATCTCCAGGAACGCTCGTCAAGCAACCCACTACCCATGATAACTAGTTACCATGGTCAAGATTGGGTTGAGGAGAAGTAAGGGGTTTCTCCGCCAAGCGAACTTTGAAAATAGAGTCTACCACAAGCTCACAATATGGTGGTCTCCCCACCATATTAGTGTTCTCATCAAACATTTGATCTTCAGACCAAGGCAACTTAACAACTTGGAAGAACATCTAACACTAGCTTGACTTTCCAAACTCCCTAAATTTAACCAACCAACACAAGAGGGGATGCCGTCGAGACCCACAACGGGTCTCCCCACAACTTTAAAATTTCCTAACACCATGGAAACCACACGAGTACTCCCAGTTTATATTGAGAGATACAGACCGAACTTTTCATCACAAATCCACCAACATAGAAAAAACTTTATTGATTATTCCTATAGTGGAATTAAGTCAGACCAGACTCACACCACATCCGACGATTTTTGATTGTCCGCAATCTTCACCCCATGACCTATGGTTGGGGCCTTGATATATGAAGCATCTACTGCCTCGTAGTCATAAGCTGACCACCTCTGATTGGAACTTCCTCCACTGGAAAGGTAACCTGCATACTTCTTCTCATGTCCTGAGTGGCCAGTCTGTCAATATATCCAATGATAATTGCAGCGAATGACTTAGTGTGTCTGACAGACCACACTAGAGATAAGAGATTCAGCAGTCTGTCTGACACGCGACACGAACTGATGGAAGGAGCACTATATGAATATGCCCCTTAGGTTCACACTACTCATCAGATGAGGAACCTTTACTTCCTTAGGTTCAATTGGGGGATGAGGTTAGTCTTAAGGATTGATCAAGACATCGTTATTCAAAAAATAAAAATGGAGAGATCATCATTTACTGGTGTAGTGTCACTCCACCTAGTGTACTTGATACAACTTACACCACACAACTTTCAGAGTTCCTCAAAAAACGGAGACAATTCAAACTTTCTCAAAGCACTTAACGATATGAAACTGACCTCGACGTCTATGAATAGTCGACACCACCAAGCCGAACCCAACTCCACCACTCCTCTAGGAGTTTGGGATGAGCCAATAACTGAGAGACTTGCTGGAAACCCATGGGACATTTCTAGGGGGTATATCAAATACAATAAACACAATACAATCTTATAAAAATCCAAACCCAAACCAAAACAACATTCACAACCCACATACAATTCCAGTAATTCCAATTTAAAACATAAATTCATTCTTGAAGAAAAACACTCGCTTGAAAAAACAAGCACTACACAACAAGCCAAAAATCTCTTTTAAAAACTCCATCTTCACTCTAAACTCAATGCCATTTTTCAATTTCTAAAACTATTTGAGCACAAAAACCCATTTTAGAAAAAAACCCCACTTTTTAGGAAATAAGAAGTGACCTTAAATATCAATCCATCACCACTGATATTCCACGATACCTCAAAAATATGAATCTTGGTTCCACTCAGGCACCCATCCACATGATCCACCAACTATCCATTAATCACTTCCACATGAACATGCTAACACCCATAGAAACACCACTGGAAAAGAAACAGGGCCCTTATGCTTTCAAAACAAATCGTTCACAATATCCCAAAAATATATTTATGAAAAACTATTTCAAAAACTCAAGAAAAATTTTCAAAATGATTTCCATTTTTAAAAAAACCCACTCCAATTTCAAATAACCCAAGACATCCTTTTAGAAATTCATCTTCGACAAATCAACACCAAATTCCAAAAACACGGTCCAAGAGAAATGCACACCAAAAATCATGGAAAACACACACAAAAATAAAATAAGAACAAAACCAAATTATGATTCCATTTTTGAAGGGAAAAAATTTCTTTCGAATCCTAAAATTGAAGGAAAACATCGAAAACATTAAAGCACCTAGACGGAGGACTGGTGGTCGTGTCTAATCCAGTTACAAGGTTTAGCAGACCATTCCCTAGGCAAGAACCAACCAGTAGATGTGTCAAACTATACTCTCGGGCATCACATGGGTCTCTACTCCATGTGAGACCACACACAGTACGAGTTAACTCCTATTGACGTCCCCCATCCACACAGAGAAAATCCAAAAACATAAATCCTAGACTACCCCTGGTTACTCAAGGATTGAAACAAGTAAGAGTTCGTAATGCAATTCTCGCACCTACCACTCAAGTAATGACAGTCCTATCTCCAATATAAATAACACACTGAACAACAAGAACAATCCTCCTATGATACCATTTTGTCACGAACTAGGCCGGGTCATCATCCAACCCGGGGCCCGACCCGGTCCGTGACATGGCGTGAAGGGCATTCCAGATCCCCACGGGCTGGAAACTAGTGTCGGGCACCTCGATGAGGTAGTTGGGAATGATTTAGCCCAGAAAATACATACAAATAGTCAACATAAACTCAAAAAGGTAGCTAAATACTTTCAATTGAAAATAGAATAATGATGGACCATTGAACATTCCTCCACGTGACCTCATGGGTCACCACAAAGCACAGAAACAAGATTACTGCAAGAGAGATCCAAAACTAGAACTACAAACTAAAAAGATAATGTAGGCATGAGCACCGAGATGCTCAGTAGGAAAACCAAAATACAACAATGCCCTATTCCACTACCTTTAATAAGAAATCCAAATCATGCTAGTTTGAAAATAAGGCATAATAAAATAATGTTTTTTGCTATTTTCAAATTCAAATAACAAGATTACATTTCCAAGAGAATATTTCTCTTCCCTTTTCAAAATGGGTTTTGAGCGTGAATTAGAATTTCAAAATTAGAGACCAATTAAATAAAAATATGGTTTTCACAAAAAAGGGAAAAAACATGAAGCAACTAAATTGAAAATTTTATCACAAGCACCATGGGAAGTCCCTAAGAATCTAGTGTTATATGGGGACCTAGGATCTTTGGGTCTTAGTGAAACATGGCTTAGAAGGCCATGAACCTCAGAAAACGTGACTTAGAAGGCCATGACCCTTAGAAAACGTGGCTTAGAATACCACAACCCTTAGTCATTCATATGTTTAGTTAGTGTTTCAATCGTCAAACCTATAGTGATACTGGGTCAAGTCACCTCTGGACCACTAGCCCACGAGTCCTAGTTCACCCACCGAGATACCCATTTTTCCCATTATGCTCCATTTAAAGTGGTGGTGAGTTTCTATCATGCAAGCATATAAGTACACAACAATGTTTTTATCCAAAACTCATTCAACCTCTGACCATCATTTTTCCTCTTTAAGTGTATCCCCCCTCTTTTACGCCACACAATGCATAAGCATAAACACTTGGAACATATCATAAATCACATTTTAACACTTGCATTACTTTCTCAAACTAGGGGGAATGACTCAAGAGATTTTTTTTCAATTTTTTAAACCATTTTCAAATGCCAAACGAGCCCATTAATTTACAAAGAACATTAAAAATTAGAAAACGATGTTTCTTAACATCTTTCAGTTCCAAAAATCATTTTGAAAATCCATTTGTGCAGCCAAGGCACCTTACTTTTAAAAACATGCTTAAAATAAATCAAACCATTGAAGAAAGGAAAATTACCAATTTACCCCATATTTATTCCAAAAATCATTCATTCTTACTAACTAACAAAAACATCAACTTCCCTCTTTTTAAAGCAGCGCACTAATTTATCTTTATTCAACAATCAACATTCAGACACACATGTTACCCACTTAGGAAAACCCACTTTACGGATTTCTCATTTCAAAACCAATTTAGCATAAAAAAGGTATTACATTTTCCAAGCATGGTCAGGATCATATATCAACATTAAAAACACATATTGGATACTTTATAAAATATGCATATAGAATGAAGAACTATTTTTCAAAAACACTTCAAAGAATTAAGTGTGTCAAGCTAGAAAAAATATCTAAAAGAAGACCACAAATTTTAAATTGTAAAAGTGAGCCATTAAATATAAAGGGATGTCCAATTATAAGAATCTTTAACACTTTTCATAACATGTATATACTATTAAATCTTGAAAACACTTTTAAAGCACAGAAGCATTTATGGAATTCAAATTGATGGAATACACATAGGGGACCAACTTCAAACATGCAACTATTGACAAGGGTTACCTGAGACTGCTTCACCTACATGCATATAAATTTTCATGTATATGTTTATACATAGGTCCTTACTGCGAATGACTTGAACCCCGAAGGATGGGACCAATAACTATACATATAATTTAATAAAGTAATTAGACACTTAAACAATTTATAAAGCATTTGAAATATCACATCAAAGGATTATACCAATAACACACTCAAAACATCCTTTCGAAAACAAAGTGCACCATGGCGCAACACCAAAAACATGATAAAACAGAATTCGCAGCCCTTGCGTGGCATAATAAACCAACATCAAAGTTTATAAAACACTACAAAAAGATAAACACATGTTTTATCAAAATCATAACATTCATATTAAATAAACATGATACTAAACACATCGAAATAATATTAAACCCTAAGTGAAACTATATTCTCACCATGAAAACTAATCAATGAGTATACTATATTAATTATATAAGATAATTAATTTGTCAAACAACACATATATGCAGAAACAAATACCTTCAGTATCCAAACTTCGCAAAAATAGTGCACGAACTCCGCCACATGATAACCACACCACAACCAACACAATTAATCCTTAAAATAAAACACTCAGACCAATTACATCATGATAGAACCAATTGACACACCAAAACATAATTCAAAATCCTCCCTAATGAATGAAACAACTAATCATGATGAAACACACCTGCTACGATGATGTGGATGGCCGGTCGATTTAGGAAAACGGTTACCGGAGGTGGGTTACACTGGTTGGATATTTTTCAGATAGAAGTGTGGAAATAGGGGGTTTGCAGCTACGGTTTGGTGCGCCATAGGAGGCCGATCAGGCAGCAGTGGAGGGCTATCATGACGGAGTGATCCACTGGGTGGTTCGTTTGATAGGGAGGCTACAGCTCAGGTGGTAGCCGGTCTAGCGAGGAGGAGGGGCGAAGGGGAGGGAGAAGTCTGTGCCAAAGGAATTCATGCTAGAGTAGGCTACGCCAGAGGAGGTCGTGCTGGAGGAGGTCGCACCGATAGAGGCCACACCGGAGGAGAAAGGAAAGGGGAAGGGGGCTTGTGGCTTGGGTAATGTTTGGATGGGGGAAAACTTCTTAAACTAGGGGGATGGGGGGACTTGCGTGACAGACCAAGGGGAAGGAAGGGGAAAAGAGGGAAAATAAGAAATGGTGAAAACAAAAATAAAAGAAAATAAAAGCAAAGGAAATTAAAGAAAAAGATGAAAATAAAATGAATGGGAAAATGAATAAAATGGGAATTAAGAAAAATTCTAAACTACTTTGAAATAATAAATAAATAAATAAAACTAGCATTATAATTAAAAATAAGAATTTTAATAATAATAAGTTGATAATTTTACAATTATAACTACAATTCAATATTAACAAATTAATTAGAATTTTAATTAAAAAAATTATAATAATAATAACTTGATTAAAATATTAACTTAAATATTAATAATAATAATAAAACTAGAATAAGTAAACCAACCAAAATAATAATATCATTATTAACTAAGGTTTTCCACCACACACGGTCGGGTGCGTGGTCGTGTGCGCAGTCGCACGTCAGGTCATGCGGCCGTGTAATAATAAATTTAATAATAAAACATTCTCTTATTAAATTTTGTCCCTACACACAGTCACGTGTATGCTCGTGCACCCATATAAGGTCCTGATTTTATAAAAAGAAAACAAAAACCTGGTTCGAATAGCAGCTCATAAGTGAAGCCCAAAATAATTAAATAAAAAGGATGTGTCGGTCGGGGTTTGACAAATATATTTCACTCATGCATTTATATTGATCCTTATGAACCCATCTATGGAAATAAATATAGAGATACTACATAATGGAATGAAGTTAGAGAATGAAATCTATTCGGACCTAAGGTAGTTGAATAAATGTTATAGAAAGTTAGAGCCATTTAGCAACATATCAAGTCATTTCATAGTCAACATAAAATTTATGCTGAAAATCACCAAAGTGAACTAGAGTTTGAATTTGGTGATTAGGTGTTTTTAAAAATTTCTCCATGAAAGAAGGTTATACTATTTGAAAATAAAGAGAAAATAATCCCTAGGTATATCATTCCATTTGAAATTATTGATCATATTAGGATGGTATCCTATTTCTTATAACTTCCACCAAACCTCTCTCAAGTCAAGGATATATTCTATATATCTCTCCTAAAGAAGTATATACCTTACCCTTCATATGTAATGGACCCAAAGGTCATACCAATGGAGTAAGATATTTCTTATATGGAGAAACTGATCCATATTCTAGATCTCATAGTAGAATTTCTACAAAACAAGACCTGTCACTTGGTCAATGTTTTGTGGTGAAACCACCAGTTTGATTATGCAATATGTGAACTTGAGGACATGTTAAGTAAGAATCCTCCTTTCTTTTTGTATCAGAGTGAAGATTTTTTCATATTAAATTCACATTACGGAGGTATAATATAATATCCTATGTTTTTAAGAATTTTTTTTAGATAACTTATATTTCATTGATGTCATTTATTTCATGCTATACCATGTTAATCTTTCATTATATGCAACACCATATTAACCACGTGCTACACATATAATGAATTTTAACAAAACCACGATATATTATTATCATAGATATTTAATCATGACCTTTATAACCTAATTACAGTGATATAAATAGTAAAAAATTTAAATATTAATGATAATGGTTTTATATGAATAAAACATAATTATAATAAAATAAATAATTATTTGTAAAGTTATTATTAGTTTCAAAAATAATACTTTCTAAAAAATGATTTTTTTTTATTTTTATGAACAATGATAAAATTCAATATTTTAGAAATTTAATTTGGAAAAATAAATTTCATTTTTTAATTTATACAGTCAAAATTAGCATCGGGCAAATTTATTGTATTTTAATTACGTGTCTCATTTTTTGATGAATAATGAGAAATATTGAATTTTAATCAAAAACATTTTTCTCAACTAAATTATTTAAAAATTAAATTATATGTTTAATTATTTTTAAAGTTTTATTAGTAAAATTATACATCAATTAATCAAATTTTGGACAATATAATCAATTTCATATTGAAATTGGTTAAAAAACATTACAATATTTTGATCATTTTCTCTTTAAAACCCTGATTTCTCGTTACATCTGCATGATTAATTTTAAATTTTTATTTCACACTTTTATTAATGTATGTTTTCAAAATGAATTCCATATTTGAAATCATAATAATTTATATTATCTAATAATGTCATCAATATATTTTTACCAATATTCATTGTGGGTGAACACAAATTAATTACCTTGAGTAATGTAAAAAAGAGTTCGGAGCGAGGTTAATATAAAAATATAGGTGTAAAAATATATTATTTTAGATAATGGTCCATATTGGAACATTTTGGGAAATTAAAAATGTGGGATCACCCAATTATTTGTAAAAATAAAAACTGTGTCCTTTCCTCCACTTATAAAAGGACACCCCTATCCTATATTTTTTCTACCTTAAAACGTCTTTGGTTTATCCAATACCTATCCAAATCACCTCCACATTCTATAGACTCATCCTTCAAGACATTTTATTGTAATAAATACATCACATTAAGGAATTTATTGAAAACCTCTAGAGGATACCCAAAGAAGAGTTAATGTTAATCAGTGTGAGCTTTGTTTTACTTATTCCTCCACCGCAATAAATTATTTTTATATCATTATTACATAATATCATAATAATATTATTTATAATTTGTTGTTTTTATTTTAACCTAATTACCAAAAAAACATATCCCCTTCTATCAAATGGGTTATGAAATCCTTTTTTGTCTGTACGGCGGACTACCGCCTCATGATTTGATGTCGTTCTTTTTCCATTACCACCTATCACAATTGGATATAAAGATGGATTTATAGATTATATGATATATATGATATATATTATGTTATTATTATTATTATGAAATTTTTATATCATATATACCTTTATACTCTAATTTATTTGTAATATGATAACGTCGTTAGTGTGCACGATGGACTACAACCACGTGAAGTATTGTTACTTGTTCAAACATTTCATGGAATGTATTAAAGATAGTTTTTAAAAAATATTTATTATATATGTCATAAAAAAATATTTCTTTATGATATTATGTATCGGTTACTTTTATTTCTTTAAACTGAACAAGAAAAAGAAAAATAATGTTATTGCGTACGTACAGTCTACTATCTCCATGAACGATGTTTTTCTTTTCCTATCACTAAAGTGTATGGATTAGTATTAATAAATATATAATGAATAAATATTATATTTATATCATTTTTATCATTCCAGGTATGATTTAATCAATAACAAAAAATATTACCAAGAATTTAAAAAAAATAAAAATCCATACGAAAACAAAGTAGTTATTATTAGAAATGTAACTTGAAAAGTAATTTTTAATAAAAGGGTAATAAAATGTCAAAAGAAAATCAAATAGGGTATGTTATATATTAATATATTTATATAATATAGTTATAATAAAATTATATTTATTATACATTAGGTTTAACTATGTGTGATTAGAGTCAAGACTTAAGTTAAGGTATTTTTGTCTCAATTTCCCTTCCACAAGACGTACATTTTGTTATTCACCTATATTATTTCAGGAGGTGTATATAAATCCCCTTTGACATGTAATATCATGAATTTCTTCACACTAAATATATTTCAATTTTAATTTTATTTCATTCATTCATTGATATTATGATCCAATGTTACCAATGTTGTAACAAATTTAGGTTACAATGATATGATTTATCAGTATTATTTAATATTATGTTTCCAATTTTGAGTTCTCATGTAATAGATCACAAGATTTATAATAGATTTTATTATCCTATAGTAATTCAAAACACATTTAGTTAATGGAATAATTTTTGTACTCCTTTTTATTTAAGATAATTAATATTTTTTAAGAGAATCCAACTTTATTTCTCTCATGAATAGGAATTAATTTTTTCCAAAACAATGTTATCTGAAAATGTTCTAATTTTTTTATTATTAGATTTTAATTTTTTAAATAATTTTTTGTGAATTTTTTTCTTTTCTTTGAAAAATATAATTTAATATTATTTTCATTTTGAAAATAATTTTCGTTTGGTTTTCTCGAAAAATGTGAAAGAAGTATTTGTTTTTAATATGAATGAAACAAACAGTATTTTCCACTATCAAACAACTCAATGATTTCAAGATTCCTTTAAACTTGTTATAATTTCCATCCAAATAAAATTATTTCCTTAATATTTGTGATATTTTAATATTTTAAATAAAATAATTCCATGTGAAGATGATTTTGAATGAGTTTTATGAATCAAAAATTAATATTCAAATTAGAAAAGATATTTTCCTCATGAAATGAATTGATTGTTTTTTAAAAGACTATTTTGTAAATTTTAATGATCATTTTAAAATAAAAAGATTTTTATAATGTTTTTATGGTTTAAAAATTTATTTTCAAGAAAAATATATTTTCTTGGAGAAATGCACAAAGTAGTATTTTGAAATTATTTTCTATATAAAATGACAATTTTTACTAATACTTATGAATTATTAGGGATATGATCCAAGGATATCATTATTATTCTTTCATAGAATGGTTTTTGTTTTTGATGAAAATATGTTTATGTATCCTTTTTTATTCCATTAAATATACCATATAAATATACTTATGAAACCCATGTCTTTTTCCATGACTTATTTTGTAATGAAATGTTGAAATGATTACGATACCTGTTTATTTTACATAGGTTATGTTAAGATGAAATATTTGTGGAATCAATTTAATTTCATGGTTTTTTATATTTGAATGATTTATGATCTTATAGAACACATATTTACAATTTTCATTATGTGAATGTGGTTACATTATAACCAAGGATAATGGTTACATTATATCCAATGATTGTGTGTTTGTTATAACCAAATATGGGTGGAACCTATATCTACCTCAAATGTATTGGGTAAATATTTATATCTCCTGATATAAACAGCGAGAGAGTGTGTAGTGAACATTGATCAGTAAGACAAGACTGAACCACAGACTGTACTCAGTTTAGTAATATAGGGATAGAACAAGGAGTGAACATAGTTCAGTATGAAAATGATTGAATGGGGAGTGAATTCGATTCAGCAAAGGACTTTGTGATCTATAATGGTCATGGTAGTGAGGCTAAACTAATATGGAAATGATTACCTATAATAAAGTGTATACCACAAATTCCTTGTATTATGCCTATATTATACTCTCTGGGAACATGTTCTTTGATTCCATTATGATTCATGTCTTTTCAAATGGAATTATTTTTTCCATGACACAAGGTTATGATATTTGATATGCAAGTTATGGTTTTCAAATGTTGTGATCGTGTTCTTATACCCTTATGTTCTTTATATGCATACATATCTCCCTTATTTACCCTTAATGAGCATTAAAGAACACCATTTCTTATGTTTCCTTTCCCCAAGTTATGAATAAATTTATTATGTATGATATGTCTGAGAAGAGTGGATGTTATGAATAATTTTTTGGGAGATGATGTTTCTCAATTATGGACCAGTGTTTATGTTTCCATGTTTCAAAAGGCACTGAACTATTATGGCCATCAGGTTTGTGTTTGTGTATTGTAATTAATATTCATTAAAATGATGTAATATCATTGTGTGGAATTATTTGGTCACTACAATTGAAATGATAAGGGTTGTTCTATTAATACATTAGGGTATTTAGCGGTGATACATATGTGTCTTTAGGGGTAATATGTAAGGATGAGGGAAAATCCAGAGCTTTTCAAATTTTCAATATGATAAATTTTTTCCATTTTTTTATAAATTAAAAAAATAATTGTTTAATATATATATAAAATTGGCATTATTCCCTATAAAATTGAAACAAAGTGAGTATTCCCTAATTCTACTTATTCTTTTTCACCCTCTCTGTCTCTCCCATTTTTCCTGAAGTGATATTTTCACCAAATCATTGTGATTTATCATGTTATTTATTATGGTAACAAACCACATGTAAGGATAGATATCCCAATGAATCCATTACTCATTCACTCTTACGGTTTATTAGATTTATTATAATAATAAATATTTACACCAGTTTTTGGGTTTTCTATTTTTGTAGGACTTTGGAAATATGGGACTATATCAAGCAATAATTTTCAATTAGTATCTTCTAGAAAATATATGTTATGTGGACCTAAATTTATCTCTAAACAATAAAATTTTGTCTCTATTTCGTATGATGTGGGGTCATGATAATCTAGTCTGAACTTGTCCTAAAGCTTAATTAAATATTATTTTCATAAGTTTCATGTTTAATTAAAAATTTTGGAGCCACGAGGAGTCCATTCATACCTATAGAGCCTAAACCTTTAACGTCTATGTGAGTTGTACCATGAAATAATGAAATGGTAATATTTGGGAGGAAACTAAAGGGGTTCCCATAGTGAAATAATGACCATGTAAGTTCAAAACTAATACCCTAGGATGATCCCTTGGACGAGGATGAGTGGAAAAGGTAGAATTTGAAATAATATAAAACATGGTTGTATTAATTTCTGTAACAAGTTTTATATATCATATTAATTTTTTTTAACTTGGTAATTTAATATAAAGTAATTATGGGTTGGGTTCTTATCCTCCTAGAAATTTATGAAAAATGGTTTTGGGGTAGAGTTCTCTACCCCTCGTCGATAAGCTATGTACAATTGTTCTAGGGTGAGACACTATTATATCATATGTAATTTGGTATTATAAATCATTCTAGGGTTGGAAGATCTTCCCATTGGGTGATAATATATTGGAAATGGTTTTGGGGTAGGAAAATTTTCCCATTCGATAAAGTGATATAAGAAATGGCTCTAGGGTTCGGAAATCATCAACCTTTGGTGATGTGATATTGGAAATTGTTATAGGGAAGTCCAAACTCCCCATAGGTACTGATATCTGAGATGTTTATGGGTTAGGGTGTTATTCCCCACATGGTTTTTTTATGTTTAGTGATATCTGATATTGGTTAAAGAATGTATGATTGAATGTGGGTGTCACTGAGGAACTTGAGGTCCACTGATAGTTTATTTATTTATTATTTTACTTATTTATTATAGAATATCAATATTCATGTGTTTAGAATAGATATATGTGGGGACACCATAGGTGGTGGCCTACTTCATTATACTCACACACATCTTGGGATTTCATGGGTACCCACCTTTTGATAATAGAGTTAAACTGATTTTAAGTTATAAACCATATTAAAAATTGGGATGTGTAAATGTTTTAAAGGAAAGGGTGGGTTTTAATATTAAGTATCATTTCTCACTAAATGTTGAAAAATTAATCTCTTCATGAAATTATAAACAAATACACGCTAAGATTAATTTTACAAGTTGATTTTATTTTTTTATTATGTAATTTTTTTTTCTAATAGTGTATCAAATTAATTTAATTATTTGTCCCCAAAAGTCAATAAATTTTTTGTTGATTAAAATTATTTCCGAAGCATATAAATGATTTACTAAAAATTATGTACTTTTTATTGATAGGTTTTCATTATATAAAATAATTATTCTAATTTTTGAAATGTGGTTATTCCTATTCATATCCCCAAATTTAATAGAAATGTTATGAAATTAATTTTAAATATTTATAGTATATTGAAGTTCATTTTAGCTTGTTTTTATGTGTAATGCAAGCTATTGATGAAATTAAATTTATTAGAAAATAAAATATTTCATAAAATATTAGGGTGTTAAAAATAATTCACAAAATATTATTCTTCTTGACTGATTTATGACCCATGGGATTTTACTCTTAACTCGAGCTTGAAAGGGGGGCATGCTATTTATGCATTATATCATGCCTATCAGATTCACATGACATTCAGGTGCTTGCCTATTTATGGTTTCTCTTGATATAACATAGTGGTTAGTTATTTAATTTCCAAAATTAACATATATAGTGTTTTTATATAAAACATGATGGTATAATATTATTTAAATTATTCCATAGATGGGTTTTTATTCATTTCAATGATTAATTTTTCTATTTACTAATTATATCGTTTAAATAAAATAACAATTTCAAACTATAATGTTCCATTCTCTATATGTTTTTATTGTATTTTCATTTAAATGGACCGAAAATGTGATATTATTAAAAAAATGAAATGATATCTACCAAATATATAATTGATAATGGTACTGGGAATTGGTAGGGGAGACTGGGAGGGTGGCCAAGTTGTGAGATTTTTTTTCAGGGGTGAGTAGATAGAGTGGAGAGGATGTAATGAATGTATCTTCTTACTATAATTATCATATTAAAAGATAGAATTGAAATGTGTTATGAGGTGTGTGTTTATAATTATAGAGATATTCCTCCATTACGAACTCCGGTGATATATTTGGAGGGAGGGGGTGAAAATTATCCATTGATGGTTCAGTCAACTACCCACATATTTCTGATACCAATGATGGATATTCATCTTAGAGTGATCTTATTATAGATTATGTAGTCCATATATATGGAGACTCCGTAAGATTCTCCTATTACATATGACATGAATCAAGAGTTTTATATATACTACCCATCTTTGTTTGCGACTGGGGATGGCCCCTTGGATGTTAAGCTCAGGGTGGAATCCATTCTGAATATTTTTAGCTATTTGGAGATACCCTTAGTGAGGAGGGTGATTTTATTATTGTTTTTTCATTGATGTATAATGAATTGATAGTTTGATAGTTTGGCGATGGTGGGAATGTGATTTTTTCCTCAAATGATTTTCATAATTGATTTTATGATCATTTTTTTGAAGACCTGAAGTGAAGGTAAGTCCTAAGATATTATGGACGTTACCTAGATAAGGATGTTATTTATAGAATATAAAAAAAAAATTTAAATAGATTCCTTGTTTTTCTCTAATTTTGTCTTAGGATGAGGTAGCCTAAGCATGGTTCATTGAGGATGGGTTGAGATATTTCATTCGAGTAAAAGAGAATTTCTTTTACCTTTGAATCCTTTTATGATGCAGGTAATTAAGACCACATATATAGATCGAAACTGAACTGGGGAGGAGGTACTGGTCAGTTTTATTTGTCCAAGGGGACTGGAGACATATCCTTGGGTAGTATGAAGTTTCAGTTAGGAGTTTCACACATGAGTAGTGGTGGAAGTGTATTAAGGGTGGTGGTTTATACACCTATCAATTTTCAGTTATATGGGAGGACGGGAAACCAATATTCGAATTGAAAATGTGATCTGTAGCTAGTTACTAGCATATGAGATACATAAGTGTAGATCTAATGAGTTATATCAAGTATTCCATGAAACATTAGTAGTTGTATTTCCATATGATGTTTATGCTATGGTGGTGGATTCAGTGTCTATGGTTCGATTCAAAAACATCAGTAAGAAGGAGATTCTCAAAAAATTATGCTGGGAGTTCATGGATAAAGTTCCGTCCAGTGGCTTATGGTCAAGAATAATCATACTTGTCATGATTTCAGACTATCTATAGTTCATGTTATCATTTTTTAGCTTTTAATTTGGTGTATTATTTATTCAATATTGTTGTATCACATTCTATCATATTTTCTAAATTTTGTTATGTTTTAGGGATGTCTATTGTGTACATGTATGGAGTGATGTTGATTGATACATCTTTAGTGGAACAATATATTCGTATATAACGGCATTATGAGTGTTCCATAGTGTTTGGAGATTATATAATCCTTTGTGGTTTCTTTATAATAGAGATTTGTAAATTTGTTATGATATTTGGAATGGATTGGATGGATAGATATCGATCACATATCAACTGAAATAACTTGAGAGTATCATTTATGTCTACAATGGATAACATTTAAATATATATTGGAGAGTTGGATATATATGTACGATACTTTGGATGTGACCATTATTAACTGGGAGAAATCACCACCATGTTTTCTAGTGTCATTATTGATGATGTAGATACATTTCATGAGGTCCTTCCATTTATAATCAACATATTTTAGGATGATATTTCTGAATATTTCATAGGGTTTTCAACCAAGAGTGATATTGAATTTATGATATTTTATTAGTAATATATACCATATCTATTGTTCAGTGTGGGGTATATTCTAGAGTAAATAGATTATCTAGAGGAATTTGAGTTCAAGGGGTTTAAACAATAGTGTACGCCCCTTGGGGTGATCTAGTATTATCCTCTATGAATGAATATGGTTATTTGAGATTGAATGTGGATTATACAAAGTTGAACATGGTGATAATCAAGAATCATTATCCAATTAAATGTATCAATTTTCTATTTGACTAGATAGATAAGGATAATCTATTCTCTTAGATAAATTTGAGATTATACTATCATTAGTTGGTGGTGAGGCCTTACGATATAACTTTTACAACATTTATAAGTAGGTATGATCTATATAAGTACCTTGTGATGAAAATCTATTTGATGAATTTACCACTAGTGTTTATGGTTACCAGGAATTGGGTATTCAATTCTTATCTGGATTCTTTTTTGTTCATATTTATCAGTAATATTATCATGTATCATGGTCGATAGAGGTTATCACAAAGCCCTTGGAGGTTGTGTTGAGTAAATTTACAGAGCATTAGCTATATGAAAATATATCAAAGTCTATATTTTGGATTGATTAAGGGAACTTATTTGGGAACATGATATTAGAGGTTATAAAATTTATATACCTTGAGAAGTTCAAGGTTTTGGTTTCTTAGGGGTGGAATATATTTTTTAGATCCATAGATTTTTGGGATTGTTAAGTTACTACTGGAGGTTGTACATGACTTCTCCTGATTAGAGGTGATAACGATGGCCCTATCTAAGAAAATGGTAATGTTCCATTGATTATATGACTATGAAGGAACATTATAGGAGCTATAATGGTGGTTCATTACGACTCCTATCCTTACATTACTTCATATAAGTAATTATAACACACTATATTGGGATGAAATTAGAGTTGTTCTTGCAGATGTTCTAATACAGGATGGTCATGTGGTCTCTCATAGATCCATGTAGTTCATGTAAAATGATAGGAGAAAACTGATACATGATAATGAACTGAAAATGTTTGTACATGCCTAGAGATATTTGAAATGCTATCTAATGGGAAAGAGCATTGTGTTATATACTTATGATAAGAATGTAAAATATATTTTCCTTTTGAATTAATTTATCCTTGGATAATGATGGTTGATGGAGTGATTATAGTATTTTTATCTTGAGGTGGTATATACCCTTGTAATGGTTAACATAATTTCTTATTCCCTGAGTTGAAAAAAGTAGGCTCTAGTTGTACAAGAGTTGAGTAGGAAGTAATAGACGATTAATATTTTTTCTGAAATATTTCTTGATGTTCTGGTGTCTCAGGGGCCAAAAACCATTAAAAATTATATTTTAAATCCTCACTCCTCATGAGGATTAAGAGGGCCTAGTTGTATGATTTAGAATATCTATAAATGACTGAAATTATATGTGGTGGAGAGCTATAAACAGATCGATCTATTTACACTAGAAAGATCCTTTATATTTGAGGTTGTGTTGTAATACCTATGAGAATCCATGAAGAGATTGTGATGGAATAATATACCATGAAATGGGATGTTCAAATGGGGATAATCATGATGTACTATGATGTCTGTCCAGAATACTAGTAGTCTAGGATGAAGAATGATATAAAAATTTTTATCATATAGTACTCCACTTGTCAACTTATGAAGGCCAAAAAATACAAGTATATTGGTATTCTATAGTTATTTACCATTATTGCGTAGATGTGGGATAATGTTACAATGGATTTTGTAATGAAGTTTCTATGGATTCCCTAAGTAAATGATGTGATTTGGGTTTGTGTAGACTGATTGACTATGTTTTTTGATTATCTACCAATATGATAGACATTCTCTATCGATGAGTTGGGTAATATCTATTAATGGGATATAGTACATCTTCATGGGGTACCTAGGAGTATTTTATTATATTGATATTCTAATTTTATATAATTTTTCTTTTAAGGATTGAAGAATGAAATAGATACACTAGTGCATTTGAGCAATTCATATCATTCTCAAACTAAAAGGCACTAGGAATGTACCATCTAGATATTAGAGGATATTATTTGAGCATTATTTAAAGATTTAAAGGGTTTATGGGATGAATATTTATCACTTAAATAGTTTTATAATAATAATTTTATCAATGTTCAATTTAGATGGATCATTTCCATAATTTATTCTATAGACTATGTTGAAAACCTATTTATTATATAAAGACCACCGACTCAAAAATTATCATGATTTGTCTCATATAGGGGATATCAAAGCATAAATAATGAATTACGAAGCAGTTATTGAACAATGAGATTGTTCATAGATCATACACCAATCATGAATTTTATCTTCTATGGTTTAAGGTAAGCCACATAGTATTCTTATTAGTATCACCTAGATTGGGACATCCTCATATTCATAGGTAGGTGAAATTGAATTCCAGTTTCATTGGGACATTATAGATTATATAAATAATTACTATATTAAAATATATATTAGATCTACCCTAGTGTTTTGGTTGTATTCCTGATTTATTTTATGTATTTAGAATTTTGTGATATCATACATACCCTTCCATGTTAAAAATATAGATAAATCTGAGCTCTAGGAAGATATGTATTTGGATAAGCATATGGTTCATATCCTGGTTCAGAGTGAGAAAAATCTACATGGAAATGTGGTCCCTTGGATATGTGTATAGTTTCATCACAGAAAAATCCAAATGGAGACATGGGAGTGGGAGTATGATATATAAAAGAAGTAGTTGTAGTTGTATTCTAATGTGGCCTAGTGGTGATTAAGAACAGAGCTTGAGGACAAGAGCTGTATAGAGGGGAGGTTGTAATACCATGAACCATATCATGGTATGAAACTATTTTTATTTTTTTAAACACGATTATTTGAAAATATTTTGAGATGATTTGAAATGACAACATATTTGGGAATTGAGGTTTATGTTATATTTTGGATTGACCATGTGTTTGGGGAAACCATAGGTGTTAGGGGTGTCGGTATAGGTTAGGATTAACTCCTTAGAAGTTATATTGGGTTTGGGTTTAAGTTTTCTATAAATTCTCAAGCTATAAGAATGTTTTAGTTGGTCTACAAGTGTTGATTTAATTGAAAAAAATATTTATGTGGGGGTCATTATACATAAGAGTCTCCATACATAGAGGTTCTTTAGGTAATGGTTAGTAACTCCTAAAAACGAGTTATGTAACCATATAAAAAAAGTAAATATTTAATACTTGTGGTACCTCTTTATATAATTATCTATATATCACACATAAGTGTCACCATACAGAAGAGTTTAGTCTTATATTTGGGTACCCTAATACATAAATCTCTTTCTCTAGGTCAGAAAAAGATATTTTTTTTAAAAAATCATGTGATAAATAAATGTAAACATAGTTATATAAAAATGTATCTCTAGGTTACCATATGATATGTAAAATTAAATTTTATTATACATAAGTGTCACTATAGTTGGGAATTTTTTTTGGTTAAGTGTTGAACTACCCTACGATACATAAATGTTGATATTTACCTTCTGATTCATAATAGTCAAGAAATCCTTAATAGTTGGATAAATAAGATTCATTCCCTAGATATATAAGATTCATTAGGGATAGAAATTTAAAAAAGTACCAGGGATCTACCTTTAATACATAAGGTTAATTCCCTAGTACATAAGGGTCTATTTAATTTGAAAAGGTCAGAAAAATTTTAATGTATAGAAAAATAAGGTTTGGGATACTGATACATTTGGGTCTTTATGGGTGATATATAATGTCTTCAAGGGAAATGTGTAAGGGTCATTGAAAATATAGGGTTTTTTAAAATCAGATTAAGATGAAATTTTTTACAGTTTTTTCTAAAATAAATAATTAAATATTTTAAACCAATATAAAATGGGAAATATGATTTTTCTCCATAAACACATTTAGTACACCCTAATTATTTTATCTCTCTCCATCTATCTTATTTTTTTCCAAAGCAATATCTTGATAAATTCCTACTGGTTTATTTAGTTGTTTATTGTGAGGAGAAACCATAGAAAATGACAACAGTCCTTCATCAATTATTCCTTGATTTATCTCAGTTTTTCTTAGATTTAGCATAGTTATGGATATTTTTGTTGGTTTTTATATTTTTATCAATTTTTTTGATTTTATCCATTTAGGATTGAATGAGTCAATGATATTCAATTTTAATATTTCTACAGGAAAAATTTAGGTGGTCCCTATCATATCCCTATGTTATAATGTTTTTTTACATGTGTATGTTTGGGGTCCATTCCAACCAAATGTGCACTTTTACTAAAGTTTTATTAAATGGTATAATCATTTGGTTCATGTGGAATTAATATTATTAAGATTTTGAGTGATCCAAGCGTTACTATTGATCCTAAAAGATTGAGTAGAAGGTGTGGTGTTCTTTGAAATAATTAAATTGGAATCTTTAGAAGGAAACATGAGAGGTTCTCTAAGTGAAATAATTACCTAATAAGTTTAACATAAATCCCCATGGATGGTCCCTAAGATGAGAACAGATGGTAAAGGTGGAATGTGAAAACATTTCAAAATTTATTATATTTAATTGTGGAACTTTTTTGATATCTCATATTAAATATTGGTAACTAGATAATTATATATATGGTGATTATGGGTTGTGTGTTTATCCACTTAGGGATATAAGAGAAATGGTTATGGGGTAGGCCACTCTTCATCCATGGGTAATGAGATATATGAAATGGTTTGGGGGAGGGGTGATCTTCCCCAATGGAGATATGCTATGAGAAATAGTTCTGAGGTAGGTTTCCCTTCCTCCACTGGTTATGAGATCTGGGAAAAGGTTACGGGGGTGTACACACTACCCATTAGAGTGAAGTGATATGAGAAATGATTCTAGGATGGTATTAAATTTACGTGGGTGATGTTATTAATGAGATAGTAATGAGGGGTGGCTCTCTTCCTCCTGGATGTTGTCATAAGGTAAATGGATCCAGGATGAGGAGCTCTATTCACTAGGGGGTGATATTTTAAATGATTATAGTGTCGAGAGATATTAATCTATAGTGGTGATGTTTTATGCTCAATGGCATAAAATAGTAACTAAGGTAGTTATATATTTACCTATGGTCTTCTAAGGAACCTGAGGCCTAATATTGGTATAATTATTTATTCACGAGATTATTTTTTATGGAATATAATCTAGAACTTTCTTAAAATAGATATATTTTAGGACACTTCTAGAGGTGGCCTACAAATTTGTACTCAAACTCTGGTTAAGAAATCATTGGTAGCTAATCCTATATCATGGATTTATGTTAAGACATGGGAATGGGCCCTATGAATTATGGTTGATATGGATGTCTAGAATGAACTAATGGGGATGGAATGGGGATATGAATAAAGTATATTTTTGGGATTTTCCTATTTTTTGATTATTTTTAGTTATTTTGGATCTTGATTAATATGATCCATCATGATGTTTCTTGATGGTGTCCATGTGCTTGTATGACATGAAAAATTATTTATATTAATTTAACATGGGTTGGTAGATTTCTTATTAGTTTTCATCTATGAGGATTTTTCATTTTTGTTTATGTAGATGGATGTTATTGTTGATAATTTTTCTATTATTTATGGTTACTTAATTTGGGATAATATTCTACCTATGATATTATCAGAAACATAGCTATTATTTGATAAATTCTGGAATACACAGACGCATGTTTGAGGTATCTTGAGACCTGATCTAATCATACTAAGGTGAAATGGTTTGCGTATATTGCACTCACTTTATTTAGTAATTATATATTAAATGTGGTAAATACCGACCCCTATTGAGTAATTCACCCAATAACATGAGAGAGTATTAAATATATGGATAGAGGACCCCACCTTGATATACATGGGATTACCTGAACTCTATACATCATCTTTCATAATTTTACATTTATCTGTCAAATATAGTGGGGGCTTTTGACTCATTGTGGAAACATGTATAGATTTAGGGAGTACATGACCCCATAGATGGTGGACCGTACCATGAAACATGAGGTATCACAACCTCTATCATTCATATGGGGGATCACACATGTTTTGTTTATACCTCTAGGGGATTACTTTAACCCCATTCATAGAGTACTTCACCCATATACGTCTGGAGGGGGGATTAACTCTTTGTTTACTTCAAATACCCCACTTGAAACCTATCAATATAACTATGGTGAAAATCTCATCAAACAACCTAAAATACTCTCAAAAGATCTATATGGTAAATATCAATCACAAAAATTCTAATACAATGGTGAGATGATACCAAATGAACCATAGGACAATTATTATACTACATGTAGTATTCTAGAAATGGTATGTAAGCCTTAGGAAGTGGTTGAGAATATTATACCTATAATAAATTATATGGGATCAATATATATAGAATGTTATATTGAGATACAAGGCATATATGAAATTGAGTTTATTAGGAATGTACCATATAGGACAGATGTAAAGTCATCCCTCTATACATGGTATATCAAATATTTCTACACAATGTGTAAATATTGACGGTTAGTCAACATTTAAAGTTGAGACCCAACTCAAATTGTCTATATAATAAATGATATGTCCTCTCTACAAAATGATTCATGTATTGAGGTGATCAACCAATAATGTAATCCTATATAGATCATGTCATCTATCCCGAACAGACATGATTCAAATTTAAGAACTACAAACCATGTTCCATTTAATGAGAAATAATAGCTTCCATTTGAATATGAAACATGTAGTCTAATATCTAAAGTCTAATAATTAACCCATTACAAAACCCCAAAATACTAGATAAAACTAAACATGAAGTCTAATATCTGAATAAAATTCATTATTGTGAGATTTTCTTCACCAGATCTAATGAAATTTTAGGATTTACCTATTGATCTACCAAAAATAGCGTTGTCACTATCAACCAAGCCTCAGTATATCTAGCTTACCTCCAAGGCTTTTCCAAACCACCACTAATTTCCTCCATAATTTTTAGGTTGAAAAGATTCACTTGATTCCACATCTCTTCAAACATGTAGCAAAATTATTTTCAAAGGATACTTTATTATGATTTAAACACTACCAAACCACATGAAATACACCTCCTTTCATAGAAACCATACCAAAACCGGATCCAGCATCAGTAGTCGCCAACCAATTTACCAACCTAGTATATTTTTCCAAACCACAATCCATTTCAATGGTCAGTTGAGAATGTTATTAATGAATGGGGTATATGAGGGGGAGAAGAAAAGGGATTCTTAGTTGATTATTTCTCTAAAATATATTGGTAAATTAAATAAAAATGGATAAAATGAATATATAATATTAATATTTCACGAAAAAACAACCCAAAAAGATAAGTGTTCTTAATTCATTATAGAATGAATATATTATGAATATTTATTAGAAAGAAACCTTCAAAGTTTTAAAAACAAGAGTAATCCAATGAAGGAGACTCAATAATCCATATAATATCAAATATTTTTAATCAGTAATTCCATCATATAATGCATGAAAGATGAGGCATAAATAATTAAAATGATTCCCACCATGTGGTGAAAATCACTGAAGGTTTAAATTTATGTTTCCATTGCTCTATGAATTCATGGACTCTATTCCTCTTTAAGGACTGATAATCCTCTAAGATCCATTGTTGATTCCGTGGGGTTTCCTCTTACCTAATGCCTATACCTAGGGTTTATAGTGAATGTGAGAAACCATATTTGAGATTCCTAAATAGATATTTATAATGGAGGAATTATGGTTTCTATCTAAGAATATAAATTTATCCTAGTTACAAAATAGCCGATTCAGTGTCCTGAAACACAGACTCATGAATTTCAACTTTTTTTAGAGAAACCCACTATTCGGGAAAAACTGCAATTTCAAATTTTCCATATAGAGTTCCTTCTATGAAATATTTTTTTTTCACATTCATGTGATAATGATTTTTTTATTAAAATAATATTCAATATACATTAAAACTAAATATCTCAAAAAATCATCAAAATTTAACCTAATGGTAAACACAATGTTCCATGAACAATGAAATAACAAATATTTTTCATCATCATCCACTAAAATAAAGTATAATTTTATCCCTTTTAAGGGGTTGAGGCTTATTAACTCGATAATGATCCATGTAATTCTAAAAACCCAAGTTACTACATTTTCTAAGAATAATTATGGATTTAGATTCTTATGATTTTAATTAATTACTTGAAAGTGGTTTTATATATCATTTTCTTGTAATTCGCTTGAATATGTTTTGTATATTTTAATTAAAATTTTATTAATGATATATAGTAAAAATTATTGGTTGTATAAAATTTATTCAGTCGTATTATTGAAACAAGTTAATTTGGTTATGATAATTATATGCATAAATTTAATCATTAAAAGAATATATATAGGCATGTAGTACAAAAGATTTATTATACATCATATGCATATTTGAAATTATAATCGATTTTTAAAACCCCATTATAATAACATGTATTAGATTATATCTAAAGAAAACACCCACCAAAACCTCAATTACATAGTATGAGAAACCATAATGGTAATATTACCATGAATTATATTCTATATGGAGATAAAAATAGAGGTGACTAAAATGGATAAGTTATTATACAAAACATGAACTTTTAGATATTCATGTCATGGAAAATCTAATAGTTAAGTAACTAGAGTAATTATTTTAGGAGAATTTAATATATGGATTGGGGTAAGGTCTTTTCCAATCAGTTATAAAAGATTAATATCTGAAATAATTGATTCGATATTGGGTGTAGGAAACCATCTAATAAGCGGAATTTATCCTTAGGAACATACACAATTGAAATAAAGAATATAATCTATTGAATTGGGAAAAACATATAAGCCTAATGTACCAGAACACAGATGAAAAATTGCAACTAATTTCCCACATCTCAAGTCACATGAATTTCTAGGAAAACCATCTAAATGAAAAACTAAAAGGAAAAAATAAAAATAATGAAACATGTTTTATATTTTTTATAATTTTTCCTAGTCAATGGTAGGAAAACTTAAATAATTTTACTAAATAATAATAAGATGATTATAATCACAAAATTATCTTATGGAACAAATTCAACCAATATACTATTTAATGTAGATCCCAAATAGTGAAACCATTTTCACCATATCTCAATCTTCATAGATAGTATTACAACTTTGATAGAGTCCTCACGGGAACCCCTTCACATAGTAAGAGACCTCCACTATATTAAATACTCTTTTTGATAAGTATCTCATGCTTCTAAATACACATAAAGTTTACTCTTACATATCATTATGAATATCCTTATACATTTGAATATTAGAAAAATTGTTAAAAAATATTATATAATATCAGAAGAAACCCTTACATATAATTAAAATAAACACTTATAAAAGTATATTGAACATCTACACATCACCTTTAAGAATATTTAGGTTATCATTCAATTTCCTTCTTCTAACATCCATCTTATGGTATTCTAACATTTGGACTTATTGATGTTAGTCACCAACACTCCACTATTTGCATCTATGATTCCAAAATTAGTCTTTATAAATCACTCCTATGATTTGTTCATATAACTAATATGTAAAATGGTTCTTACCTTAATAAACCTAAAAACTGCCACATAAGAATTATTTTCATGCTTAATAACCAAGTCCTTCAACAAAATATAAAAAACCTCTCCCACTATTAATCTTCCATTGCACGTGCATGATTAACTTACCATGCATATGGTTATCCGAATCCAACTGAGGTTAAAAAACACCTTAATAAATCTTTTAGTTTAACCTTTTCCAGTAAATCTTCTAAATACTCAATTTCATCTACCTTCCATAAATCTAACACTTTATCCTTTAATAACTTTTGGAATATGTGATACTTTAGTAGAATATAATTTTTCCCAAAATTAAATATCATATTTTAGGATAGGTGGATTACACTTGGAGAATCACATAACTGTATTCTAACCTTCGACCTTCTTTTTAGATATTCTATTATCCCCCTTTTCAAGTCCATCTCCATCCTATATTTTCATAACATAACAAAATAATGTTATATTTTTAAAATTACTACTATATATTAAATATTTTATAACCAACTATAGTTTTTATTATGAAAGTGAACAAGGAGTCTATGATTATCTTTTGAGTATCCACATATCCACCAAAGACAGAGTCTAAACATATCTATAGTAGTTCACCCATTTTATGAAATTTAAAAACCGATTAAAAATTTGAGATACCGGAGAATATACTTTACCCCTTCCTAATGTCCTCTTCAAGGATTATCTATGAAGTTTCTAATTACACCAACAATATGTGTAATGATTGGACTTATAAAAACCATGTAACACATCAAAATTCAAAAAAAGGATGAACATGGATACTTTGTAATCTAATAAACCTCATCATAAATTCATTACACATTCAAATTATTCAAACTTAAATGCCCCACCTGAGGAATGATAACCATTTTTTCCTCAATAATTTCAAAATGCTCCACCACCATTTTAATGTATCCAGACTAGGTTAGAAACAATGTTTTATAATTTAATTCCATTAAAATACATATTACTAATATCAATTTTTCTAGATTTATATTCTTTATATTAATGATTTAAGAAAATTAATCTATCAACTCATCAATATGATTCCATTATTGGTTTGGAAATAAGCATTTCATCCACATAGGGAAGTAAGATGATGAAACTAAAATCATCAAAAATATTACAGTAATAATAATAATAAATGTCACATAAAATAAACCTTCATTAAAAAAAGGAATTAAAATTATAGTTACACTTCCATGGGTCTTGATTCATCCCATAAATACTCATCTTCATGTTGAATTCAAGATCACAGTTTTGTTTCTCCATGAAACCATTCAACTACTCATTGAAAATAATTTCCTCTAAGTCTCCATGATGAAATGTGATATTAATATCTAATTTATTTAGATATAAAATTTCCATGGAAACTAGGATAATTACCATCCAAATATGTTGGAACCAGGTTCTTCAAAGCATGATTTGGTGTATGGTTTGTGTTTGTTGTCAATCTTCAGAGGAAGTTCAGGGTGTGTACCAACAAAGCGATCATACCGTTCAAGCAGAAAACAGTACTGAAGGTGGCGCTGTTTCCTAGTGTTTACCAATTTTTTGGGCCTAAAAATCGGCCAATAAAGTAAAGTGTTTTTGGAAAAGGTACTTTCACGCCGTGCTCTTGGAGGATAAAAGACTTGCGCGCCATATGTTTTTGAGGATCATAACATCAAAATTTGGCTAAGGAAAGAAGGTCGCGCAAGTGTTGGTTGGGTCGCGCAAGTGAGTTGCGCGACAGAGTTTATTGAAGACAAGACTTGTGCGCCGTCGAGGGACTTGCGCACCGCCGCGTAGGGGGTCCAGTTTGCCTATAAATACTGGACCACCCCTCCTCATTTCTTAAGGAGTTCAAGGCCGAGAGATTGTTCGAGCTCTCGTCACGCAGGTGGTTGAGTCGCGTAGGTGGTTGTTTTGTCGCGCAAGTAGAGCTTGCGCGCCGGTTTTTGGCTGTGCGCCCAAGGCGGTTTGGAAGAGAAAGGAAGTGGACCGCGCAAGTTTGTAGTTGGGGAAGGAAGAGTCGCGCATGTGTGTTGATGACACTTGCACGCCAGTTTGGACTTGCGCGCCATAGTGGGACTTGCGCGACTGTCTTGGAGAAGCGCGCCTGGTTTTGATGAAGCCCACCGGCCTGTTTGGAGCTGCACGAAAGCCGAGAGACTACTCGGTACATTCGAGGAAAAGTGATATTCTTCTTCTGGTGAGAATCGGACTTCAATGGAGCATTTACGTACAACAAAGGATGAACTCTTATGCACTTGAAGAAGAGACCTTCACGTCTATAAACTGAGTGGGACTTCACCAACGGCAGTGAGCCAGGGGGAGTCAACGGGAGTGACCCGAGGGAAGCAGTGAGCTATCCCTGAACCTTTATAAAGGCAGTGAGCCTGGGACAGAGCCACTGTACCCGAACTTTTGTAATCTATAGCTAGTGAAGCATAGTGGATTTTGGTACGAACGACAACCTGTCGGCGTATGCACCTTGGACGTAGCCCTTAGTGGTGAACCAAGTAAAAATGGCTGTGTCTTCTCTGTGCTTGTAAATGTTTTCTTTCTGATCATAATCATCATACAGGTTGAACAAGTTCCTACCAACGTGGGAACAAGATCCATCACATTAAAAGAAAAAGTGGTCACCTTGATTCACCCCTCCCCTCTCAGGGTGTCCCGGGGTCCTTCAAAATATTTATGTTTTTAAAAAATAGATAAAATATATTGAAAAAATATATACCTGTTGTTTGTCTAAATCACTTTATAACAAGCCTTTCATTATACCCCAGTATATAGCTTGCTTCCTATTTTAACAAAAAAACACATTTATTATAAATTAATTTCTTCCCATCAGTTCATTCAATTATCTCCCATGTCCTAAACACATGTAAGGAATCCATTTCATCCCTCATAACTAACTCATGAAAATTAGATTAATCCAATATTCTGACCTCTACTAGGTTTTGGGGTTCAAATTTTTCCCTAAGAAGTGAATAGTTTAAGTTTCTTCTATATATCTTCACATGGAATTGAATACAAGTTGAATTATATGACTCAATAGGAAAATAACCCCCCTTATTAATAAACTACTTCTAGAACATTTCCTTCTGGTAGTCTTCCTTGATATGATATAGTCCCTAACAATTTTGATAATTTGGGCCTTATAAACTCCAATAGAACATGTGGATCATCCATAATTCCTTTCTGATAGCCTACTCATTCTATAATTGATGTAGTCCCAAAACATTCTACAACACCTGTAACTTTTTTTTACTTCTATTAAATAGAATCTAATCCTATGATGATACATTGATCTCATTAGACACCTCCTCTTGGTTTATATCCTTCCAAAAATATATATTTATTAATGATAACATTCCAATTTTCATAACAATATGGGAGTTAATATCCTAGAGTTTAAATCAGAAGTCTTTTTTTTCTATACATTATAAAGTAACATTATTAATAGTAGGCCTCTAGATTATTCCTTTCCTTTCCATCAAAGTGGATGATGTTGAGTGAACCAATAACATTGCAATGATAAATGTTATTCATTATTTCTGATCAAAGTGCATCTAGATGTTCCTACCCTAATGAAGATTATGGTCTTTTTCACCAAACTGGACTCACAATTTAATACTTCCACCAACAAATCTTATAAAAAAGATTAATCATAAATTTTCATTATTTCTATCAATTAATGTTTGATTCACCCTCAATGTGACATTATTGATTCCATATTACCTAATACAATCTCCTCATATTGTATGCCATTTTAGCTAAATAACTATTGAAACTCCATTATTCCATATCCTCCAAAACTTTTCGACCTAAAATGCTTAATTTTTATTCAAATATGATTTTCACCATGGATGTAAATCAAACAATGGTTTTTAATACTTGGTACATGTGATTGATAATAAAAATCCACACCTCTTGTGTCACATAATCAATAATGATAACATAGTATAGTGAATCTCAGTGAGAATAGATGAGAGTTGGCCCTCATATATCCATATGAACTAGATCTTGCTTTAAGTACTTTTTTACATATATTATGTTTATAATTAAATATTTTATGATTAAAACTAATTAATTATTTATATATTTCGTACATCGTACTTTTAATCACCATCATTCCATTAGTAGCTCAGCATTCATCCCTTTCACAAATATGTTACTAATATTTTCATTCCACAACACTATGGAAGTTATTTAATTTTCATTTATTGAACCTTTAAAAACTCTTATTATGCAAAACACTCCATTAATCATCCCTTTGGCCACCAACGTGGAACCATATGTTATTTTCCACATTCCATCTATAATAGTTATACAAAAACCTATATGGTGTTTCTATACTACCAGAATAATGTTTTTCCTTAACCTTGGTATGTGCCATAGTACTAAAATTTATAGAATGGTTCCATTCATTATCTTGATAAAAATATCACCCTAGCCCACAATGTCAAGAGCTCATCAGCCATAATATTCACCTTACAAAACATTCCAAAATAATAATTCATCATACCCCCTTTATTTTAAATAGAGTAAAAATAAGATCTAGAGTCTATAATCCACGACCCAAGTGATATGAAAAAACACAATAAAACGCCTACCATTTCATTGTGTATGGTATTTTCTGATTCATTTATGGAATAATATATTTAGAATTATCACTTCACACACTATAATATTTCTTTAGAGGATCTTTCTTCCCACAATTCCAATACCTAGGACCACCTTTGACCATGATACTATGAATCATGCTCCTTCTTTATTTTCCTTTATTGGGTATTTTCTATGTTGTGGAGTTTAACCAATCTTCCACTCTATAGGAATTTTGAGTATATTATTAGATAATGTTTATCAAAGTGTTCTCATAAATAATTAGATCCTTAATGTCTATTAACACAAAGTCTATATCAATAGGTGAGTTACTCACCATGGTAACCATCACATTCCATAATTCCAATAGTGATTAATGTGTAAATATTTCCAATATAATATCCCAAAATTTATCCTTTATAGAATCTAACCAAATCCCAATCATGGTGAATTCATTGAAAAAATCAGTCTCTGGATTTCCTTATGAAATTTTCATGCCAACCAATTTCTCCAAAATGAAATATTTATTCATTGTAGTTGGATTCATAATCATAGTAGAAATATTTTCCATAAGTTTCATAGTTTTCATGAAATAAAGAGTTTCATAATCCAGGTTTCAGTATAGATACATTGGCATTAATACCAATTCATTCTTATCTAGAATGTAGGATTCTTTGTTATTACTTCTTGTTTGGTAGTTGTCAATAAATTATCAAGATTCATCTCCAGTTGACAATCCTCTTAGTTTTTTCCAGAATCCATAATATGTCTCATAAATCATCTCTAATAGGACCTTACCTTAATACAATTGCATTATATTAAGAATAAATGACCTACATATAAATTTTGAAACACATAAGATATATTAGAAACTACTTATTGTATTTCTTCTATAAGGATGAGGGTAGAAAGATGCTTCAAAATAGATCTCTAAAACTCCTTATCTAGGGTCTATTTATTCAAAACTATATATCCAAATCATTAAATCAAATTGTTGGGTTAAAAAAATCTCATGGTTACCAAAAGTTATCTCAGAGAAAATATACAATTAAAATAGAGAACTAAGATAATAAAATGAGAAACAATCTTTCTGTACATGATTTACTGGAACATTGAAGACAAACCATACATAAGTAATCACATAAAAAACACATGAAAATCTAGAAAAGAACTTATTAAAATAATAAAAAGAATACAATGATAAAGAGTAACACAGGTTTTACATGGTTCATAATTAGTCTTAATCCATCGGGGGAACACTACAATATTTTTATTATGGAAGAGAATGATGATTAAAATTTGTAAAAGGATCCTATAAAAAAAATCTCCTCATCCAAATACTTAATGTGTGGCCCAAAAAGTGAAGAACATTTCAAAAAATATCAAAATTCACAAATATAATACCCACATAAGTCTAATTCTCAAGTTAATCTTGTAAATAGGTTATAGACATCCACTACATTAACTCTTCCATCAAGTGAATTGTAAATTTTTTAAAAATCTCTATGAGTTTACTCTTAAATATCAATTTATAGAGATTTTAACATTTGTTTTACTTAAAGAAAACATGGAGGAGAACATACCTAAAATTATAATAATTACTTACATATCAATAGATTCAACCGTTATTCAAGTACACTATGCCTTTACACCCCCCCATTGAGACTCATCATGGTAGCTTCAGATTACATACTTCTGATTGTTTACTTATATTATACCTACATTGAAACATCTTGATAATGGTTGTTTCAAATTCAATATCTCTATCAATGTTTTGGAAATTATAATTCTATAATTTATCCTTATATTAATTCTAATCACTAATCAAGGAAATTTTTTTCACATGACCAAACATAACATATGGTAGTCTAGCTAGACAAAGATGAAATTAGAGAAATTCTAAAAATAGTACCACTATAATAAAATCATCCATCATGGATATAATTTTATCATGTTGTATAACTAAATATCTATCCCAAAAGTATTTTTGGGAAATAAATGGATCACTGAAAATATTTCCTAGAGAATGGTATTTAAAATATTATTATTTGGGATGGGTTTGTTTCTATCCTTGAAAATGACATATCTGGGACTGATATAATCAGTCCCTGAAAAATGTTTAGAGAATAATTTCATTATCTAGGATGGATAAATTTGTTCTAGAGATTTTTTTAAATACTAAAGAGTAGTTTTAAACCATTATTTGGGTCAGATTAATCAATCTATAATTGTTTTTATCGCAAATGGATAAATTTTTCAAATATCAATTACTAATCAAGATATCCAACCAAAATAGTACATAATCCTATCCTGAAATTACCCAATGTGAATTCCTGATCCTATTTTCTAGGGAAAATGACCATGATATCTATTTTACTAAGATGGAGAAATTTCTCTTCAGTATTTCTTAGGAAATCAATGTAGAATATATGAGTAAATAAAATAGTCTCTATAAAAAACACACCATTGGAGAAAAGGTTCCACAAACACCTCAAAATAATTCTAAAAAATGATAATCTGAAGGTTTTACAACTGTTGGACCACATAATCCCTTAGTTATTCCATATTTTGAAACCTGATATGTGAGGTAGACCCACCATCTCTAAGTAGTGATTTCCCATTCCCAATACAATTTATAAAAAAACTACATATTCCCTAATGAAAAAGGTAGGGTGTGAGTAAAAAATGCCAATATTATTTCACCAATCAATTCATAAGTAATCCCAAACAAATAAACCTTTTATGTGTAATTTAAAATAAATTATGAAAAGGAGACATTTTTACAATTAAAAAAGAGACAAAACTTTCAAATATTTCAATGGAAAGTGAAATGTATGTAAAAAAATGAATTTTCATCAATGAAATCCTGAATATAACATATCATCTAGAGAGGCATGAATACAAATTTCAAAATACGGAAATAGCAATGAGTAAAAAATTTCATAACATTGGCATGTAAAATAATTTTCAAAAAATGTACCATGGTTTTATGATTCAGGGATTTATTAGTAAATTTAAGGTATTCTTTTCTTACAACCACTGACACTTATGACTGTATGTGTGCACAAAAATTCCTAGACTCAAGCCTAGGAGAATAATAATTAATACCAAAATAATAACTACCTCTCCCAATAAAGTTAAATGTTGATGTCAACATAAATATATTTGTAGTTTTCATAACCCCTTCACAACAAATCAGGCTCTCATGTACATTAGAATAATCATAAAATCTATAGGTATATCTTTTCAATTACATCATTCAATGACCATAGAAATAGTCATTTAAAATTATCCCATTGTACTAGTTTTAATAAATTACATTCATTTCAAAGAATAATTTGAATTTATTTTTAGAAAAAAATCATACCTTTCACCCCATTTAAAATAAAACAAATACCTCACGCCATTTATTTTAGAGAAAATATTCTCCAGATCATCATTTCGATCAATGAAAAATTCATTCAAAATTTAAAATTATTTTTCAACAGCCACCACCATCAATGGTTTTTAGCACAAAAACCATTCTAGAAAACTATTATTCAGAATTTCAAATCATGATTTAGAAACTGATTGAAAATAAAATTTAAATTTTATAAGAAATTAAGGTTTTAATTAATATAGATTTCATTATAAAATCACCTAGAAAAATTATGATATAGAAAATCCCTAATGAGGGATCAACAAGATAAAAAGGTGTAATTACACACCTCATGATCAAAGGAAAACAAAAAACAAACTCCTCTAATTATCACATACCAATTAGTATCCTTACACACCACCCTAATGGATAATCAATATCAATTAAATATATGTTCGATCAATTTAAAATAACTTTAGGAGTTCTAGTTCACAAGAGAAAACCACCAAATTAAATCATTATTTAATTTTCCATTTTCCACTATATCTTGATTAAAGAGGTTTTAAAGTCATTTATAATAGAAGTAACAACCTTTAATGAGTCAAATTAATTTAAATCCCCTGTTTTATAGCTTTTGAATGAACACAAATGGAGTTATAAGAGTTCTATAATTAGAAGAAAAGAAATTGGGTTTTGCAAAAGTATTTTTTATTAAAAGGAAACATCGTAAGGGTAAAATGGTTTACCCAAATGTAGGCCATGAATATTGTGCAAGTGTAAGGGGATTTACCCTTAAATTTGTCACCTCCAAATAGTGTCCTTATGATTCTCCTGGATTACCCTAACACATCCTTTATGAATCAAGGGTTACCATTAGACAACTCTAATACAGAAACACTACACTCTTTTGTATCATAGCTTTACCATTATGTAAGACCCTTACAAAACCACTATACCGTTAAATAACATATATTCAACCTTTTTAAATACCCTTATTTAGCCGATATACCCTTATATTGAATATATACACTTACCCTTAGCCCTTTTATCTGATGTTTTTCCCTTATACAACCTTTAATATTTCAAGGATACCAAAAAACCTTACCTATTACTTATGAATGGAGGGTCCTTACCCTTACATGAACTCCATTCCTTATATAATGGTAAATATTAACATAAAAAATTATTTCCTTTTAAAAAAATTATAAGTAAATCAAGAAATGGTTCTAAAGAGCTTGGAAATTCTCCAACACATCCGAAACAAAAATAAACATCATGAAATAATGAATGCAACAAAAAGAAATGATTAGAATGTTACAGTTATCCCCACCAAAAATTCTAACCACATAAAAATGTAAAAAAGACTCCATATCTAAGTGATATAGCCAATATTCTCTTATCAGTGTCTCACACTTCCAAGCCTCATGTGACTTAGTACCATGTTTCCACAACACCCAAACCAGTGGTATGGAATGACCATGAAGAAACATTATATGAGAATCACAATTCTATATTAGAAACTCGATCAGGGATAAATCATGTTCTACAACACGATCTTCCCAGCTGAAGACAACATATTGATTAGAGGGATACATTTTGAGCTACGAGACAGGTATTATGTTGTGGATAGATTCTATATATAGAAAAATATCTAAAGAGTAATCCACCTTATAAATCTACTTAACATTCTCTAATGATCCCACATTTCATGGTACCAAATTTCCTTATTTTCCAAGTTATAAGTGACCTATCCACAGGGAAAATCTCGGAAAAAACCCGGCCTCCATCATGAAACTATAAATAGTGTAGATGAATATAAACATAGGATTGGTAACAACTCAATCATTTTATGAGTCAATAAAGTAATAAGTTTAAAGATAGATATATATTTATAAAAGAATAAATAAAAATTTTAATAGATGGATGCTTACAATACATCCATAAAAATAATGTAAACAAAAAATAAATATAAAAGTGAGAAACCAAAAATATTATAAACTTGTATAAAAAGTAATAGAAAATCCTGAAATTAAAACAAATAAAATAATTTATATATTTTAATTATATTAATCTCCATCTAAATTGACATGTTAAATATCATTTCATCCCCCTCCCTTTCCAATTTAATATTATCTATTTAATTCTTGAGATACATTCTAAAATATTATTCTTTAATAGGTGTATGGTCACAAATATCCCCATAATCATCACCCATTTCATATAAATTAATATGATTAAGATACATAACCACACTATATTCTAGGGAAGAAAAAATATAATAAGATATTCAGGCCTTAGATACATAGATGAGAGGATCATAATTCACAATTTCTTCTATGTGAATCAATTATAAAAATTACAATCATTAAAACTATAATCAAACATTATAAATCCTCTTTTAGTTGGTAGTACAATATATATATATTTTAATAAGTTTTAAAATTACAGTTTATAATTTATCTAGAATATAAGATTTAACTTATTATAATATAAAATATTAGCATAAATTTCATTTTAATCTAGTATACTTGAAGCACAATTATTTTTTGAAGTAATGAAAACTCAATTTTTTGTGTATTTAATAAAGTTTTATGCTCTATTATGAGAAACATATATCTTTTGATACTAAATGTAGAAAAAAAATTATCATTCAGTAAGTAATGTTGGGTTTGATGTTTCAAATAAAATTATAGATTAAAAAATCATCATCCAAAAATACCTAAAAATAATAATATTCAAGGAAATAATTATCAATACACAATTTAATTAAAAATTTTCCATTTTACATACTTATCTAGAAAAATGATCAAAATTTATTTATTTATATTATTTTATAATAGAGGAACATATCTAAAAAGTCGTTTTCCTCCTAATATGTAATGTTTATTCTTAAAAAATGATTTTTTACAGAATAAATTATATAATTAATATATTGAATATTAATACATGCATCAATACGTACTTTGTGAATAGATCAACCTCTTTGTAACTAAATATCTTCTTTTGATGTTCTAATTTCATCTCAATGGATGAATTTGAAAAATTAATACCACTCCCAACAACCCTTATAATATTATGAATGATGTTAGAGAATTCATCATTATCAATATCTTTTAATTCATCATTAACATTCATTGAACCATTTATTATTATATCATTTGATTATAAATATCATTAAAACAATTTCAAATATTATTTTGATATCTCTCTCTTAATAATGGAACATTATATTTGATATTTATTAGGATCATAAGTATTTAAATTACCAAAATAGAAAAAAGATAAAAATGATAGTATATTAAACAAAAACAATTTTTCTGAATTAGTAAATATTCGACATTTTTTATCACATTTCAATATGATTTATTCATTGATATTTCACATTCCCACAAAATATTAATTTATCATCTAGATTTATGAAAAAATGAATCATAATTGTAAATAATGATTTTATAAATACTTCCCCTAAATAATGTTTTTTAGAAAAATTCAAGGATAGAAACTTTATAGACTATGCGGGTTGATAAATTTACCACATATATATAAAAATAATACACTTAGATAAAACAATAATATAGAATCATTTTTCGGTAAAATATTCTATATTATAATGTGAATTAACTTCCCAACAACGACATGAAAATAATGAATTATAAAGAAAAAATTTATATCAAATTTCATATTGATAAATATAGAAATTATTATTTAGTTGTCATTACTAACATCATATTAAGTAATTTTCAAAAAATATATACTTTATTGTATTTTTCATCATAAAATACATGATTGATATTTTTTTATCATTAATCCACAAGTCCATTCTTATTCCCATTTTATAGTTTTACTTTTTATTATTAATATAGAATATTTTCCTTTAAGTTTCATTACAAAATGTATAAATAATATTATCACATACATTTCTTCAATATGAATGATATCAAGATTATAGAATAAAAATTTCATCTCATAGTACAAAAACACAAACAATATATATAATTTTTCATTTTTGGGAGACATTGCATAAATTATACCCTTGAAAACACTTACCATTAATATTCTATATCACATTCTTTACAAATGAATCATTTATGTTATCTACCAATTTCAGACTCTTTATGTCATACAATGATTTTATTTTGGTTTTTTAAAATCATGTTTTCTACTAAAATATAATCTCTCAAATCAAAAAATTTAACTATCACCACGAAATTGCAAGAAACCAAATCATATTATTAGGCTAACCAAATGGACTAGTTTCTATGCTACAAGTTGTAGAAGCTAATATTGTATATGTGTCTCATATAGATAAGGTGAAATGTTTTAGTACATCATGAATTTTCTACATTAATGTTTCTCACATTCAAAATATTTTATATATGGATTTTATTTAGTAAAAAAACCTCAATATGGTTGTGAATTAGACATTTTAAAACTTTTAATGAAAATCCATTAAAAATAAAGTTAGTATTATAAACAATGTTTTAATATAAAAATATTGTGAATTATATCAATAACTAACCTAGATATCCAACATTTTTTATATTAAAACATTGTTTTTACCTCAAATGGATAAATTTTTCAAATATCAACAACTAACCTAGTTATCCAACCAATATAGTACAGAAACCAATCCTGAAATTACCCAATGTGAATTCCTAATTCCCATATTCTAGGGTCAGTGACCATGAAATCAGTTATACTAATATGGAGAAATTTTTCTATAGTATTTTCTTATGAAATAAATGAAGAATATATGAATAAATAAAATAGCCTCTATAAAAAACACACCATTGGAGAAAAGGTTCCGCAAACACCTCTATATAAGTCTCAAAAATGATAATCTGAAGGTTTTACAACTGTTGGACTAGATACCTCCTTAGTTATTCCATATTTTGAAACACGATATGTGAGGTACACCATCCATATCTAAGTAGTGATTTCCCTTTCCCAATACTATTTAAAAAAACCACATATTCCCTAATGAAAAAGGTAGAGTGTGAGTAAAATATCCCAATAGGATTTCACCAATAAATTCATAAGTAATCCCAAACTATTAAACCATTTATGTTTAATTTTAAATAAATTATGCAAAGGAGACATTTTTACAACTCAAAAAGAGACAAAACATTCAAATATTTCAATGGAATGTAAAATGTATGTAAAAAAATGAATTTTCATCAAAGAAAACATGAATATAACATATCATCTAAAGAGGCATGAATACACATTTCAAAATACAGAAATAGACACGTGTAAAAAATTTCATAACATTGGCATGTAAAATAATTTTCAAAAAATGTACCATGGTTTTAGGACACAGGGATTTGTTAGTAAATCCAAGGTATGATTTTCTTACAACCACTGAAACTTATGATTGTATGTGTGAAAACAAATCCCTAGACTCAAGCCTAGGAGAACAAGAATTAATACCCAAATAATAACTCCATATCCCAATAAATTTTAATGTTTATGTCAACATAATTTTTTTTATTTTTCATAACCCCTTAAAACTAATCAGGCTCTCATGTACAAAAGAGTAATCATAAAATACATAGGTATATCTTTTCAATGAAATCATTCAAAGACCATATAAATAGTCATTTAAAATTATACCATTGTACTAGTATTATTAAATTCCATTCATTTAGAAGAATAATTTGAATTTTTTTAGAAAAAAAATCATACATTTCACCCCATTTAAAATCAAAAAAATACCTCATGCCATTTATTTTAGAGAAAATATTCTCCAGATCATCATTTCCATCAAAGAAAAATTATTTGAAAATTTAATATTATTTTTCAATAGCCACCATCATCAATGGTTTTGAGCACAAAAACCATTCCAGAAAACTAGTCATCATAATGTCAAATCACGATTTAGAAACTGATTGAAAATGAAATTTAAAATTTTTAAGAAATTAGGTTTTTAATTAATATAGATTTCATTATAAAATCACCTATAAAAATTATAATATAGAAAACCCCTAATTAGGGATCAACAAGAAAAAAAGGTGGAATTACACACCTTATGGTCAAAGGAAAACAAAAAACTAATTCCTCTAATTATCACATACCAATTGGTATCCTTACGCACCACTCCAATGGATAATCAAAATCAATTCAATATAGGTTTGATCATTTTAAAATAACTTTAGTAGTTATAGTTCACAAGATTAAACCACAATATTAAAACATTATTTAATTTTCCATTTTCCTCTATATCTTGATTAAATAGTTTTTAAAATCATTTCTAATAGGAGTTACAACAATTAATGAGTCAAATTAATTTAATTTCCTTGTTTTATAGCTTTTGAATTAACCAAAATGGAGCTATAAGAGTTCTATAATTAGAAGAAGAGAAATAGGGTTTTGCAAAAATAGTTTTTATTAAAAGGAAACTATGTTAGTGTAACATGGTTTACCATAATGTAGGCCATGTATATTGTGTAAGTGTAAGTGGATTTACCTTTAAATTTCACTCCTGCAAATAGTGTCCTTATGATGCTCTTGGATTACCCAAACACATTTTTTAAGAATCAGGGGTTACCTTTAGACATATATAATACAGAAACACTCAACTCTTTTTTATCATATCATTACTATTATTTAAGACCCTTAAAAAACCACTCTACCATTAAATAGAATATATTCAACCTTTTTAAATACCCTTATGTAGCCGATCTACCCTTATATTGAATATATACTCTCACCCTTAGCCCTTTTATCTGATGCTTTTCCCTTACAAAACCTTTAATATTTCAAGGATACCCCTAAAATTTACCTCATACATATTAATGGAGGGTCCTTACCCTTACATGAACTCCATTACTTATATAACGGTAAATATTAACATAACAAATTATTTCTTTTTAAAAAATTACAACTAAATCAAAAAATGGTTCTAAAGAGGTTGGAAATTCTCCAACAGATCCAAAACAAAGATAAACATCATAAAATAAATAATGCAGAAATAAGAAATGATTAGAATGTTACAGTTATCCCCACCATAAATTCTGACCACATAAAAAATGTAAAGGAGACTTTATATCTATGTGATATAGCCAATGTTCTCTTATCGGTGTCTCACACTCCCCAGCCTCATGTGAATTAGTACCATGTTTCCACAACACCCAGACCAATGGTATGGATTGAACAGGAAAAACCATTATCTGAGAATCATAATTCTATATTAGATATCTAATCATGGATAAATCATGTTCTACAACAAGATCCTCCCAGCTGAAGACAACATATTCATTAGAGGGATACATTTTTAGCTACGAGAAAGGTATTATGTTGTGGATAGATTCTATATATAGAAAAATATCTAAAAAGTAAGCCAGCTTATAAATCTATTTAACATACTCTTATGATCCCACATTTCTTGGTACCAAATTTCCTTGTTTTCCAGTTATAAGTGACCTATCCACAGGGAAAATCTCCAAAAAAACCAGGCATCCAACATGAAACTCCAAATAGTGTAGATGAAAATAAACATAGCATTGGTAAAAAATCAATCATTTAATGAGTCAATAAATTAATAAGTTTAAAGATAAATATATATTTATAAAATAATAACTAAATTTTTTAATATATGGATGTTTACAATATATCCATAAAAAAAATGTAAACAAAAAATAAATATAAAATTGATAAACCAAAAATTTTATAAACTTGTATAAAAAGTAATAACAAATCCTGAAATTAAAACAAATAAAATAATTTATTTATTTTAATTCTTTTAATATCCATCTGAATTGACTTGTTAAATATCATTTCATCCCCCTACCTTTAAAATTTAATATTATTTATTTAATTATTGAGATACATTCTCAAATATTATTCTTTAATAGGTGTATGGTCACAAATATCCTCATAATCATCACCCATTTCATATAAATTTATATGATTAAGATATATAACCACACTATATTCTAGGGACAAAAAATATAATAAGATATTTGGGCCTTTGATACATAGATGATAGGATCATAATTCACTATTTATTCTGTGTGAATCAATTTTGAAAAATTACAATCATTAAAACTATAATCAAACATTATAAATCCTCTATAACATGGTATTCAATTATATATATATTTTAAAAATTTTGAAAATTATACTTAATAATTTATCTAGAATATAAGTTTTAACTTATTATAATATAAAATATTATCATAAATTTCATTTTCATCTAGTATAATTGAAGCACAATAATTTTTTGAAGTAATGAAAATTCAATTCTTTGTGTATTTAATAAATTTTGATTCACTATTATGAGAAACATATATATTTTGATACTAAATATAGAAAGAAATTATCATTTAATAAATAATGTTGGGTTTGATGTTTCAAATAAAATTATAGAGTAAAACGTCATCACACAAAAATACCTAAAAATAATAATATTCAAAGAAATAATTATCAATACATAATTGAATTAAAAATTATCCATTTTACATACTTATCTAGAAAAATGATCAAAATTTATTTATTTATATAGTATTATAGTAGAAAAAAATATCTAAAAACTAGTTTTCCTCCTAACATGTAATGTTTATTCTTTAAAAAAAATGATTTTTTATAGAATAAATTATATAATTAATATTATTCAATATTAATACATGCATCAATATGTAATCTATGAATAGATCAAACTCTTTGTAACTAAATATATTCTTTTTCTGTTCTTATTTCATCTTAGTGGATGAATTTTAAAAAATACTACCACTCCCAAAAACCCTTATAATATTATGAATGATGTTAGAGAATTCATCATTATCAATATCCTTTAATTCATCATTAACATTCATTGAACCATTTATTATTATATAATTTGATTAGAAATACCATTAAAATAATTTGTAATATTATTTTGATATCTCTATCTCAATAATGGAACATTATATTTTATATTTATTAGGATTGTAGGAATTTAAATTACCAAAATAGAAAAAAGATAAAAAAGATAATATATTAAATAAAAACAATTTTTATGAATTATTAAATATAAAACATTTTGTATCACATTTCAATATGATTTATCCATAGATATTTCACATTCCCATAAAATTTTAATTTTTCAACAAGATTTATGAACAAATGAATCATAATTGTAAATAATGAATTTATAAATAATTCCCCTAAATAATTTTTTTACAAAAATTCAATGATATAAATTTTATATACTATGAGGGTTGATAAATTTACCACATATATATAAACATAATACACTTAGCTCAAACAATACTATAAACACATTTTTCAATAACATATTCTATATTATAATGTGAATTAACTTCCCAACAACAACATGGAAATCATGAATTATAAAGAAAAAAGTTATATCATCTTTCATATTGATAAATATAGAAATTATTATTTAATTGTCATTACTATCATCATATTAAGTAATTTTCAAAAAAATATATTTTATTCTATTTTTCATTATAAAATACATTATTGATATTTTTTATCATTAAGACACAATCTATTATTATTCCAATTTTATAGTGGTACTTTTTATTATTAATATAGAATTTTGTCCTTTCAGTTTCATTCCAAAATGTATAAATAAAAATATCATATAAATTTCTTCAATATGCATGATATCAAGATTATAGAGTAAAAATTTTATCTCACAGTACAAAAACACAAAAAATTATATATAAATTTTCATTTTTGAGAGTCATTGAATATATTATACACTTGAAAACACTTACCATTAATATCCTATATCACATTCTTTCCAAATGAATCATTTATGTTATCTACCAATTTCAGAATCTTTATGTAATACAATGATTTTTTTTGGTTTTATAAAATCACTTTTTCTACAAAAATACAATCTCTCAAATCAAAATTTGTAACTATCACTATGACATTGTGAGAAACGAAATCCTATTATGATGCTAACCCAATGGACTAGTTTCTAGGATAAAATTTGTACAATCTAATCTTGTATATGTGTCTCATATAGATAAGGTGAAATGTTTTTGAACATCATTAATTTTACACTTTAATGTTTCTCACATTCTCAATATTTTATAGATGGATTATTTTTTAGTAAAAAAACCTCAATATGGTGGTGAATTAAAATTTTTATAACTTTTAATGAAAATTCATTAAAAATAAAATTCATATTATAAACAATGTTTTAATATAAAAATATTTGTAATTATATAGAGTATTGGAATGAATAAATACAACCCAAAACATAAGATAAAATTATTTTTTATCAAAAATGTAAAGTAAAATTTAATATAGGATGATTCTTATAATGTAAGGAAATAAAATTAAAATATAATGTAAGGAAATCTATTAAATTGGTTCCGGATATGAAATCCATAATCCAATATTGTTGGCTAGTTTGACACATAAGTCTTTAATCCCAAGATAATATTATCTTTTGACTAAAGACATAAGAGGATCTAACCACAAATAAAAATTTCCCAAAAATGGAAACTTATAGTTATCAATATTACACAAAAGTCCCAAAAATGGATCATTTAATCACAAGATCGAAAAATTAAAATTTAATAATAATAAATAAAAATTTTAATCCTTATAAATGAAAATAAAAGGAATAAAGTCCAAGGAAAAAATGGAGTATATAGAAACCATATTTAAAAAGGAGATCAAAAAAACCGAAATATTTTATATGTACAGTCATTCTTTATATAGATCTTCCTCTTCGATTTATAGATAGTTTAAGGTAACCATAATAAAATCAACTTAAAAAATCACATGCATAAAATATATCATAATAAACCCCTAATTTTCTTTGTCAATATATTCATTATATAATTAATAATCAATTAAAAATCCAAATTATCTAAGACATATATATTTTGAATGTGAGAAACATTAATTCACAATATTTTTATATTAAAACATTATTTTCCAATACACTAAAAATTATTTCACTGATGAATTTTTATAAACTTCTATAACTTTTTGATTTCCTTTTCCAGTAGAATAAGTGTAAATAATCTTCATTATATTTATTAAAAAAATAAATTCTTTAAGGGAACATTCAATAATCAACAATAAATAAGAAATTAAACTTGATTTGTTATTATTTAGTAATTTATCTATTGATATCTTTCTATATTTACCCTTCACCATTCTTCTATTATTCTATAAACTCCTTGATAGAATTTTATTATTTTATTTATTATGTTATAGGGACACCTTCACCTTCCTTATTGTTTTTATACCTATTTTTTTGAGTTTCTTATGAGAAATTATTTTCTCTAGGTAATTCCTTTTCTGGATTACTTCCTTGAGATGATGTTTAACCACTACCATCCTAATATTCATAAGTTAATCATAAATCATCCGTTCTACGTGTTTTTAATGGTGTAACCTCTATTTCTTCATAATACATTTCTAAGAGACTAACCATTAATTTATTTATTAAATATAGATGTTTAATAGTGGATTCCTCAATATATTCTCTTTGTTAAAAATGAGATAGATTTTATTTTTTTAAATTGAAAAGAATCTTCTATAGAATATCCTTAAATTTGTTCATCGTGATGATTGAATCCTATTTGATCAAATTATATTTGATCCTTGTTGTTTTTATTAGAGAAATATATGTTTCCTTATCTAATATATTAAAATTACTTAATAGGTAATTTTTCCAATCAAATGAATCATTATATTCATGACCAAAGAACAAAAAAAAATTGTATTAGGGGGTTATTTCTAGATTTATTCATGTCATCCTTACACAAGGGAATTACTAATATTTTTCATATAATTATTATTTTATTATATGTATCTAAAGAGAAAATTTTACAATCTTAAACAAAAACATATTTACCAAAAAATCAAGGGTATATATATATATATCAAGAACATTCACTGTGTCTATATTCACCTATATTTAACTTAAAAGTGAATTTATAAACATAAAATCTATTAATTTTTGAGAACCATGATACTCTATCTTTTATGTTTTATCAAAATTTATAAAACATATCATTATAGAATCCTATTTCATAAAATATGCTTCATTTTATTAACTCTTTTTTTCTACAATAATACTACATCATTTCAGTGGAATACATGTAGTAGTATCTAACATATCCATATTAATAAAAAACTAATGTCTCTATACTATTAAATTATTCCTTTATACAACACCCACTATATCATAATATAAATTTGAATAAAAATGAAAATTATATAGAATAAATGATAAATCGTCTAAAATGGTATGAAAATTTAATTCCACTTCTAAAACATGATACATTTATTTCGTAAATATTTATAATTTTAAATAACTATAGACATATGAACCTGCCAAAATTTATTTTTATTTTCATAACTTCAATTCAATTATTTTCATTATCTAGAAGAAAAAAACATATTTATTTTAGTCTAAAGGTAAATTAAATCTTTAGTGAACTCAAATTGGGAAAAAATTCAATGGAGGAAGATCTTATGGAGATAATTTAATAGATATTTGTGTATTTAGAATCATTATAAATAAGTGGGGTCAACCATGGATTATATATTCATGATTTTGTTTTTCAAATCCACTAATTCAAGAAGATACATGGAAAGTTATATATCATTAGTGAGTAATAATGAAGGAATTCCAATTAGTAGATCTATGATTTTTTCTAAAATGATAAATTTAATATTCAATAAAAAATAAACTAACATTAAATATGAATTTTGATACCTTCTAAAATTTAGATTTAAAATTTTGAAATAGAATAGTTACCTATATATTGTTTTTTTGGAATGATAGGTAGATGAATATCCTTACATTGTTTTACTTACCACTTCTAATTGATCATTAAAAGTAGGGATTCTTGTTTATAAAATGTAGAGTATAATTTTTAAAAGAGTGTACTCACCCTTGTTTATAGGTATCTTTAAATATTTTGATATAAATTAAAATATGAAAAGTTATTATTTGAATTTGATCATTCCCATATTTTATTTAGAAAAAAACGTTTTTTTAATTCAAGGGATTCCTGAAAATATGAAGAAATTTTCTTTCAACTATGATAAATTAATGAGAAATGAATCCATTATATGTATGTTTACAAATAATTTATGTTTAACATGACTCTTCTTTATACATGAGTGAAGTGATGGATCTTATAAAAGGAAAATGGAATATGTATTATCAGACATAATTCTAGTATGAGTGAAATTAAAATAATATCCTTTGAGAGTGTGCCTCATCCAGATTATATGTGAATAATAACTACCAACTATCACATATACCACTTTAGTAGTGGGGAATTCTATTGCGTATTATTTCTCAGTATACCACAAAACAAGTGATTCTCTTAAAAATTTAAACATCCCAGACATAAATTTTCTGTCCATTCTACATCCACTGAAGTTATTATATTAATAATTTTTTAAAGTAATGTCTAATTTATATGGATAAAATAAACTAATTTCTAAAGTTTCATTTAAGTTCAATGAAATTTCTATAATGGATTTTAAATTGAATATTTTTAGATTTTTTAGAAACAAAACCTAAATGAATTTCCCAAACCTGATGTAATATACCCAACCTAGTCCATAGAAACTGTAATAGAGCTTTGTCACCACATGACCTTAGGTACACCTCTCCAAATTCTAGAATGTGTTGATCACACGGTTCCCATGTTCCACAGTCAAATAAAATTTATATTTTATTAAATTATGGAATGTAGCATAGGTTTGGCCAAGGTCATTTCCCAAAGAGAATGTGTGGGTCAGATTCTCATTATTATAATCACTTATTAATAATTTTTTTAACATAATTTTTTGATCAATGAGAAATAATGTTTGATTGGTTTTGATTTAATTAATTTATAGATATAATTAATTGACACCCAAAATAGTGTGCAGTGGTGTTGGATCTTGGGTTGATTACACAAATTCACCATTAGTATCCAAAATATTTATCAAAAAATGGAGCCAATATATCTCTTAAATTCCTATAGTTTATTGAATTTTTTTGAACATATACCAAACAATGGTCCCCTGGTGCATCCAATTCCACCTCCTCCACATTGAATATCTAATGAACACACTCAATCAAGTCATTAATTGTCTCAAATCCCAGCTCCATCATATTTGGTTCATCCCTTAATCTAATGTGCTCCACTTTTATGCCCCATGAAATGATATAAAGAGGGACAAATTATTTTATAAAGTGAATATTTTAGAATCTCTTTTGAAGGAGAATATTAAAATCATCAATCTAATACTATCTAATGTAATACTTAATAAGGTATCGAATTAATAAAACATTAAATAATAAGGTCATATGTGATCTACCCTAGGGAACTAGCCCTTGGGTTAGTCCCCCATGGTTATGGATATCAGAATATCATTTTATGATATAATAGTTAAAGTATTTCCAATGAAATCAATGGTATAAGATATTCTCACTATCCTAATTGAATAAAAATATGGTGGAAAAGTTATTATAATTGAAATTTTTGAAATTAAATTATAGAAGATCTGGGATATGGTCAGCTGATGATGAATATTTTCAAATGGAGGACTTGGTAAAATCATTATAGTAGTAACCTTACTCTTCTCTCCTTTCAATATCTAGGAGAGATATTACAACAACTATAGGGATTTCATGTGGAATACACTAAAATATCATCATTAACCCAGTTGATATCATCTCCTTCCCACAATTATTCAGGCCTAGGTATAAGAATAATTATGAAAAAATGTAGTAAGTGTTCATGGGTGTAGTGGAAGAGGAGTGTTTAATCTGCATGTCCTAATTCTGGAAGATGTTCGGGGCATTTCTCTTGGGCTTCATGATTTTTCATGGATGTTTTATTAATTGGATTGATTGGATCATGGTGCTTTCTTTTTTTCGACTTAGCTAGGACTGGTTTGCATGATTTTTGTGGGAATGCATGCTCTCTTTGGAAATATTAGCATCAACGATGTGGTTGAGTGAGGTCTCTATGGATTTTAAAATACCTTCATAGTGAAAAATAAATAAAAAAGTATATATATATATATATATTATCATTCATCGAAATTTAATATGATGTTAATTGATTCATTATTTCAAGGTAGGAACTCGGTGTTCTCCCTCATTCTAGAAATATTAGGTGTAGGTTTTAGAGATATCCTTCAGTTCCAACAAGTAAATGACTCAATCTCCTCTTTGAAGGCTTCATAGACATGCTTCAATTATTAGTTATGCAAGGAGGAGTGGAAATTATAATTACAAAAGATGTGGTATTGGTATTGATTCATCGACACTGTATACACAGGAAACACACACCGGGTCTTCTACATCGCTGGATCAAGATAGGCTCCTGAAAATCAAGGTACATTATGTTTTAAACATAATAGGCATGGTCATATTTGACTATGAAAAAATTCATGAAATTGAAACTATTATTACTTTGTGGTGTCCTGGCCTAGATCTCAAGATATTTTGTCGAGGCATCATTAAAAAGTATGCATTCATGCATGTTTTCATTGATGGAGCTCGGTTCGACCAATGGTATAGATTCTATCTTCGATCGAAAGGGTATCCCACTAGATCTAGCTAGTGGTGGAGACAAATATTCTCTAATGGATTTGTTTTTGGTAAGGTATTTCCTCAGGTGGAGGCTTCTTGCAGCTTAATGGTTTGGTGTCTTTGATGGACAAGTGTGTGAAATCTATAGATATTGGTTGATGGAAAGGTAGAAAAATATTCCAATAGTATTGTATTTTATTAAATAGAGGTAATGAACATGAAGAGTTGGTTTCATAGGTTCACTATTGGTTATTAACTTACTGTGAACATGTAGTCGGTTCAGGGATGAAAACTATGGTATGTTGTAGAACTCACCATGAGAAAGTGGAAATGTGTTTTCATGGTAGGTTGTCCAATGCTAATATACTAATCATAGAGGGGGTGGAGTTATTCTAGTCGTTACCTTGAGATAGAAGTGTTTTAGGTTTCAAACAGAGAGATCTCATGGTAGAATGAATGTATTTCTTCTCATTGTCAGTATACTAACTGTGAGGGGATATTTGGTCATGCAGAATATACACTGAACATGAGTAGCATGGTATTTTGTAATTTTTTTCATCACACATGTTCAATTTAAATATTGAACTTGTAGTCTTTTAGAACATCGGACAAGGTCACCTCCATACTTTACTGTGTTTCCCATTTTCAAATCATAACAATTTTAATGAATAATTCTCTCAAATAAATTCTAAAAATGATAAAAACATTTAAAAATTATAATTTCAATCATTAAAAAATTAATTTAAATTCATTTCAATATCATAAAAAATAAACATTTATATTCAAATTTTTTGAATGGAATCATTTTCATCAGGATAATGATTCAAATTTTAATCCAATTTGCAAATTGAATTTCACAAATTATTTCCATTACATTCAAAAATTGAATAAACAATTTTCACTCAAAATAAAATGAATAAATAATTGTAATTCTAGATTGAATCATCTAATTTCAATTTTAATTTCAAATAAAATCTATGTATTTTAATTCAAAAAAATTCTATAAAGAATTTCTAATCAAGAATTTATCGATTCAATAATTTAATTCTAGATCGAATTGATCAAAACACCAATTCAAAATCAAAAATTTTCTTCAAAATTTATATAAAAATGTGAATAAATCAATAAAATCTACACCTTAATAAAATTTTCAATAAATTCTGAAATTTCACAAAGTACCAAAAATTAATGAATTACTCAATGTTTGAATTTATAGAGGTTATTATAAATGAAAATCTATTAAAAAATTCTAGAATTTAGGCACATATAAATCCCCCACACATAAACCATTAAACTCCTTGTAAATTTTTTCCATGAATACATTTATTCAAGTATCTACATATTTTCACTATTCAAAATATATTTTGCAATAAAATTTCAATTTAAAAGAAATAAATCCATAAAATGAAAATCTATTCTCATATAAAATTCCAAACTATTATGATTAAATTGGGGGATAATTTTTTGTTTCTTTACAAAATATTTACATCATGCTTCGTATATGTGTTTATTTTCAAAGGCATTAAATTCTCTTATTTCTAAAGAATATAACCTTTAAAATCAATTAAAACCCCTTTTGGTCTTACCTCACATGCAGTACACCACCACTCTTCAGTCAAGAGAATTTTTTTATGTTAAATTATTATCATACATGGGAATTAATTATTTACCATTGGGATGTGAGAATTATTATTTCTATACACTATGATTCACGAAAAATATATTCAATCATAAGGTATTTGAAAAGGTTATTATGTGGATTTATGGTTGGCAAGAAAGTGTTAAAAAAATGCATCATCTTAATGAGGAAGGTTTTACTCTTTAAATACAGTGATTTATTTATCATGTAAAGCATGGATGAATCCCCCACTCAATCCCAACTAAAAAATATACGACAAACTCCCCTCAATGAATTCTTCTATAAACCGGGAATGATTCATGAAATGAATCCAAAAATATGTTTCATCATAATTTCCTCTTTTTTATTAATTATTTTTTTATATTTTTCGTTTCTGACTCAATTTTTATTGGAATGAGTTGTTATTATTATCATATTGAATAGTGATCAGACCAATTTAATTTATTAGGGTCACAGACCACTCAAATAAGGATAATGAATTTTATAAATTCATCCTTTATTTCATTTTTATACATATTGCTTTTATATTTTTTTACAAGAGAAGAGGTTGATAAAAATTGAATATATAAAAGGTGTCTAATTCCCATTTTTCTACCTCAGGTACCCATAATATTGATACACACCACTCAAATACCCCTCAGTAAGAAGTACTTCCCATAAAAAAACACATATAATCCCTTTTATCCAACACATAAATTAGAATTAATCATGAAATTTTTTATAGTGAGGGTAGGTAAGTGATAATTCATTTCATAATGTAGTTTAAACCAAGAATACCATTCAGTGTTATCTAAGGATTTAACTAGGATTAATGTTTCCGGATGGTTTCCTTGAATAATGAGGGGATTACCAATTGAATATCTCAATCATATTGATATTACCTCATGAATTCCAATAATTTTAGAGAGAGTAAAAAAATTTGTTTATAAAAAAATCCAATGAATTTTTAAGATGTTAGGGTAACAAAAAGATGACATCAAAATTGATCATATACGTCTTAGGATAGAAATCCAAATTTTGGATAGTCACTTGTGGTTCCATATTTCCATTTTTAGTAGAACATGATGATTTTTTTGAAAACCATAACCCAAGAAATCAAATACATGTATAAAATAAAAAATATTAAAAAATACATGTACGTAATTTAATAAAATGGATTTTTTTATTAAATATTTATTTATTTATGTCATTAAAATCTAGGAAAATAAACATATAGAAACTATGTACAAATTTCTAATTATTTGAGATCTTTTTTTTTGGTTTTTTAGAAAGAGTCTAAAACATGAAACAAAGCAAGAGGAAAAGGATAAAATCATAGAGATAGTAAAACCCCTCCCCCCACACTTAATTTTCTCTATATAATCAATAATATTTAAGAATAATCATCACATTGTTTGATAATAAATAAATAGGATAACATGAAAAATGAGAATGGATGAAGTTTACCTACCTATGGTTATTCCTTGGCTTTGGACTGATTATGTGGGATATGATTCCCACTTTTATATTGACGTCAAATTATTTTCAATAAGGAAAACAGAGATACTATCCAAATTATTTACTACAAAGGAAACAGGGTTTAAATAAAATATTAATAAAAATAAAAAATCAACATAAAAAATAAATGAAAATAGAGAACAGGGAGGAAAATTCTTTAAAAAAACCCTAAGAGGATTTACAACATATACAATCTACAAATAGAAATCCTCGGGATTATCCCTAGTCTTTTGGTGGATTTGGATTATGTGGTAAATATCATCAAATCCTTTTTCTTCCATATGTATTCATATTTAATTTAACTTGGGGGAATCATTTGATTTAATTATGCATGTCCATCCCATTTGCAGTGTAAAACAACTCCAAATTTTGGGTTAGAGGAATGATGAATGGGGTCTCATCGGATCTTGCTTCTAATTATGTGGCCTCTAATTCATCTAATGGATCCTCATTTATTTATTCTTGGTAATCAATTAACGGAGATTTTAAAGAAATATCCAATTGAATAAAATCAAAAGAAGTCTATTTAATATCAAAATTACTCCCTTCATGTGGTGCATCTTGTTCCTGTGCATCTTCACGAGGTACCACTAGTAATTATTCTTTTTTTAATCACTCTATATTTGTTATGACCCATCCTCGGGGCCCATGCCGTGACTACCCTAAGGCCGTCGTCCAAAGGCCAGGGGTTGGCGACTAGCACCAAAGTCGAAAATCCTGATAAACAGGGAAGGAATTGCCTTTATAAAAGTAAAAAAACACAACAGAGTAAGCAACAGGAGAAGTCACTAAGTAATACTGAATAAAATAGTATGTTCTGAAAGAAAAGGGGCCGGAAATACAATCCCAATAGTGAGTATAGTACAACTGAAAATCTAGTACAACTACAATAAATTAAAACAACAACCACTGAGTCGTCCTCCGGGAATCCCACATGAAGGGTGGGTATAGATGGCCTCCTCATCACCTCATGTCCGGCCATAAGCTCCATGTACGTCTCGTTAAGTGGTCCACCTCTGGGTACCGTCTGACTCCACAAGCCTCCAACTCGATCAGTGTTGTCCGTCATCTGTATCCAATACAATGTAGTGCAGGCATAGCCCGTGCAGGGGTGAGTATATGATACTCAGTAGGGAACCCGAGACCCCCGAATGTCTCCCAGAATCTATGAATGATAAACCACAAAAGAAGTTACAATCACGAAGTATTAACCTACTCTACTTAGGTATATTACCATACAAATACCCAAGTTATCAATTACAATTCGGCCCCAACTCTCAACCCCAAACACAACCGAGTACACATAGGAAAATAATTTAATCACATCGATGATAATGATTGAAAGTAGAGAATCATCTCACACATGTTCAAATATTTTGTATAAAGATAGAGAGGATCAGATGTAGTCACTGATTCATCTAAGCTGTCAGACCCACGTAGGATACTAGACCAACTAAGCTGTCAGACCCATGTAGGATACTAGACCAGCTACTCTGTCGGATCCACTCAGGACACAAGTACAGAAGTCAAACTATTAGATCCACTCAGGATACAAGTACAGAAGTAAAATATCGGACACACTTAGGATACATGTATAGTATTCATCACTTTTGAACCGATGGAGGATTCCAGTATGGTAGTTGTCGCAGTCACAGCCAGCTCTAGGGTTTCTGCACACAGCAGGCTCGATTCTGGGAGGGTCCGCCTCTCAAGCCATGAGGTCGATACATAAACTATCATGAAGTCTAGAATTGATGTATCTCGATGTTCCGTCTCTTCAAAAGAAACCCAACACGATAGACGGCGTGTCAATCGGACGCCTGATTTGAGAGTTATTAGCATTTTCGTTTCAGGGGCCCGGTGGGAAATACGCTCGTTCCAAATATGGAAATTTTACAAAGTCAACCAAAACTCACTTAGAATATCACAAAAAGGACCGCTTCTTTGCGAGGGTCCCAGTGTCACAGACGACGCACCGATCAGACGCGCAGCCTTAAAGTTATTTTCATTTATGTGATTCAGGCCCGGCCCGTCAAGCCCAAGGGGCTGGCAGGTTGGCCCGAACCGATTTGGCAGGTCCGACCCAACAGGTGGGTTGGCCCAGCCCGGTGTGGCGCGGCCCAGCCCACGGCTGGCCGAGTAATGCGAGGTGGGGGGGGGGGGGGGCGCTTTCCTGAACCGGTGGTGCCGCCCTCCTATCTGGCCGGCTGAAGCCCGCCTGTCTTCTTGGCACAAGAGGCCCGCACAGGTTGGCCGTTGTCCTCTCACGCGGCACCTGCGGGTATCGTGACCTCCTCCAACTCAACCAACTGGTGAGTCGGCTGATTCACCCGCCAAAGTGGCACGCGGAGCGCCAGCCAAGGTCCTCTTCAGCACGACTCTATGGGGCGCCGCGGTTCCAACAGCCCAGCCGGCTACGGCCGGCCAGTTCTTCTTCTGTCGAGCGGTCCACGGTTGCAGGATGAGGTTCTTCCGCACGCGGCTGGCATGCGGCCACAACCTTCACTCGCCACCGCCTCCCGTTTCTGCCACCAAAATATTCAAGAATTATCGAAGGGTCATCGGGCTGGGTTCTTTCAGCCCATGCCCTCTGTGTTAGGGGATATCAATTGGACAAAGACAATACAACCATTCACCAAGGAAGGAATATAATTTCATTCACTTAAAATAATATCAAACCCCCTACCAAGATTTCAAGAGTGGAGCACATCAACGAGTCACAGAAGACAAGCGTCATGGAGGTCGGGCATCACGGAATACGGACGCCGATTCCATTGACGTCGAGGTGCGTCTGAAGGGAAGTGTTGATGTAAAATTCCTTTGCGTTCTTCGTCAGAGTTGTTCTTTATTGAAGAACGGTGTTCTTCGTTGAATAAAGGTGTTCTTCTTTGAGAGGAACACTTCCTTCTAAATCCTCTCAAGTCCCAAAAAAACAAGTCTATGCCAACCAAAAGAAATGAAGTATATTCCTTCTTTTCATGTTGAAAAAACAATTAAAATTCATTTAAAAAGTTAATCCAATTAGTTAATAAATTAATTTGGAATAATTTAAGGAACGGAGGTGGAAATGCTCCACCTTAATGAGGGGAGGTTTCAAATTAATTATGGGGGTGTTAATGGAGAGTTTAAAGGAGTTTAGGGGAGGTGAAAGGGATAGGGTTCGTGTGGGCCCCACCAAACTAAATCCTCTCATGGGAGGTTATGTGGGTACCGGCCCGACCTCTAACTTCCCCTTGTAGGAATTAACCACATCTTGAAATAAAATTGTGTATTACCACAATTTTATTTAATTTAAGATAAATCCCGAAATTATAAATTTCAACATGCATAAAAAGAAACTGTGATAAAGGTCCCCTCAAGTGAATACCGGCACTGCGAGTTCATCAGTGTCCTCAGATTTCAATTCCCAGCACCAGTTAAAAAGATAGAAAAACCCGCTCATACGTTCACTAAATGTACTCTAACAAAACATCAAAAATTGATTCTAGGCACACTGGGCCTCAGAATCAGGTTCCGTCAGAAACTGAAGACTCATAAAATTCCAAAGGATTTAAGAAAAAAAATTTCCTTGAAATTTATGGGTCATTACATTACCCCCACCTCAGGGATTTACGTCCCTGTAAAGCAACAACACACTCTAGTGGAACAAATGGGGGTATTGAGCTTGCATCTGATCCTGCCACTCCCAAGTGCTCTCCTGGAGGTTCCCGTGCTTCTAGAAAATGCGCACTAGAGGAATAGAACATCCACATAAGACCTGATCTTGTCGATCCTTGATCTCCACCGAAACCTCCGTGAATGTCTCCCCTTCATCGATGTCCAACTCCCCATGATCGATGATGTGGGACGGGTCGTGCACATATCTCCTTAGCTGAGATACGTGTAAGATGTTAAGCACCCGATCCAACTGAGGTGGAAGGGCCAGGCGGTAATCCACCTCTCCTACTCTGTTGAGGACCTAGAATGTCCCGATGAAACACGGATATAACTTTCCACCCTAGACAAATCTCTATAGACCTTGTCGAGGTGAGACCCGTAGGGAAACAAGGTCGCCATCCTCAAACTCTAGTGGTCTCCGTCTCCTATCAGCATAGGACTTTTGTCTTCTTTGTGTAGTATTCATCCACTCATGGATGATCTACACCTTCTCTGTCATAGCCTGAACCATCTCTGGTCCTACAAGTGCTGACTACCCTGGGTCAGTCCAGCATAGAGGTGGCCTGCAAGGTCAGCCATAAAATGACTCGTAAGGGGCCATCCCAATGGTGGAGTGGTAGCTGTTGTTGTACGAAAACTCCACCAAGGGTAGGTGATCCTCCCAGTTGCAACCAAATTCAAGGACACATGCACCAAAAATGTCCTCGAGAGTTTGAATGGTCCTCTCTATCTAGCCGTCCATCTGAGGATGGAAGGTGGTGCTCAGACGTAGATGCATCCCAAAAGCCTCCTGTAACCCCTTCCAAAGCCAGGAAGTGAAACAAGCATCTTGATCAGAGACTATAGTTGATGGAACACCATGAAGCCGTGCGATCTCCTAAATGTAGAGGTGTCCCAAGATCTCTACCGAGCCCAGCTCTCTTATCGGTAGGAAGTGGGCCGACTTGGTGAGTCGGTCTATGATCACCCAAATAGAGTCCTGCCATCAGGATGTACGTGGATACCCCATCCTGAAATACATGGATATCCCATCCCAAATCCACTTTAGGACCTCGAAGTACTGCACCAAGACTGGTGGTACCTGGTGCTCCGCCATCACTTGGTGACAAGTGAGGCATCATGGAACGAACTCTTCTACTGCCTTCCTCATACCCAACCACCAGGGCTTTCGTCTGAGGTCCTGATACATCTTCACCACTCATGGATGTACCGCTAAAGGGGAAGTGTGGAACTCCCTCAACACCTCCTTATGTAGTGAAACTGGTACCATGGTATGTCCCCTGAAGAGGATGACGTGCTCTCCTCTTTCAGAAAATCTATCTGTCGCCTGAGCTATGGATATCTGAGCATGTCGCGTCTCCCAGTCAACGTCCCCATGCTGTGCCTCCCTAACTTGATGAAGAAGTGGAAGAGTGAATATGAGAGAATGAAGAAAGGCTGCTCCATCTATATCTACAAAGGTTATCTACAATGCAGTTGGATGCTATGTTGCCTCTCCTAGCAGCTGAATGCCCAATCTACTGGTGAGAGCATCAGCTACAACGTTCCCCTTTTCAGGAGTATATACTTTCTTAAATACATTTTCCTGGAGGAACATAAGACATCACCGCTATCTCAGGTTCATTTCCTTCAATGAGAAGATGTACATGAGACTCTGGTGGTTAGAGTAGACTGTGAAGTGCCCGCCCATCAGATAGTGCAGCCACATTTTCAAGGCGAAGACCACTGATGCTAACTCTAGGTCATGGGTAGCATAGTTCTGCTCATGCTATCTCAACTACCATGAACCATATGCAATCACCGCTCGCTCATGCATCAAGACACACCTGAGTCCAGTTCCTGATGCGTCGCAGTAAGCAAATTACCCAACACCCTCCTCTGGTATCCTCAAGATGGGCGCACTGGTCAATCTCTGTGTCAGCTCCTAAAAGCTCAGCTGGTATCCATCTGACCACACGAAGGGATTCCCCTTCTTCATCAAAGATGAAACTGGTGATAAAACTTTGGAGAAGTCTACCAGAAATCTATGATAGTATCCAGCTAGGCCCAGGAAACTCCGAATCCCTGTCACACTCCTGGGTGGCACCTGAGAAAGCACTGCCTCGATCTTCGTTGGATCCATTGCTACTCCAGCCTCTAAGATGACATGTCCCAAGAAGTGAACCTCTCTAATCAAGAACTGTAACTTCAAGAGATTACCATAAATCCGGTGCTCTCGGAGTGTGTCTAGTACTACCCGAAGATGGTAGCCATGATCCTCCTCAGTAGTCGATTAAATCAATATTTCGTCAACGAAGACTATGACAAATCGATTGAGTTAAGGCTCGAAGATACTGTTAATGAGACTCATAAACACTACTAGAGCATTCGTTATGCCGATGGGCATAACCAAGAACTCATTGTGGCCATACCGACACCTGAAGGCCGTCTTTTACACATCATTGTCTCAAATACTGAGCTGGTGATAAATGACCTTAGGTCTAACTTCGAGAACCATCGTTCTATCTTGATCTAATCAATGAGGTTGTCAATCCATGGAAGTGCGTACTTGTTCTTCACGGTCACTTGATTCAAATGACGGTTGTGAACACACAGTCGCAAGCTCCCATCCGCCTTCTTATGGAACGAAATTGGGGATGCCCAGGGTGAAACACTGGGTCGGATAAATCACTTTCCCTACAAGTCCTCCAGCTATACCCGCAGCTCACGAAGCTCAGCAGGAGCCATCCGATATGCTGGAGTAGATATCAGTTTTGTCCCAGGGTATAGGTCAATGTAGAAGTCTACCTCTCTACGAGGATGTTGTTATGGAACGTCGTCAGGAAAAATGTCTGCATATTGATCCACCACAATAGGAAAACATGGACTCTACACATCACCTACTCCGATGATGAGACTAGCCAACTGATTTTTGATTGGATGACCCCTCCTCTGTGTAAGTCCATCCTATGCTGCAAAGTCTCCCTTATGGCCGGTGAAGGTGAACCTGGTACCATCCATGCGAACACACCGCACTTTGTGCCTAATACAGTCGATATGATCATGAACTGTAGATAACCAGTCCATAACCAATATGACGTCGTAAAGCCTCGATGCCACTATAAGAAGATCCCAGCCGAAGCTCTCGCCTCCTAGAGTAATCTGACACTTCCGTTACCAGTGTGTAATCATCATGTCTGCTCTCGTAAGAGTCTCTAGCCAGAAGGATCGAGCCAACGGATCTGTCGGAATATCCCCGCTTCAAAAAAGGGTAGTGGAAATAAAATAATGACGTACACTCGTGTCTATAATCACTTCAATAAGGGTAGAGTAGACACATATAGTACCTTGAATCATCTCAGGTGCGGCGTGGTCATAGGCCTCGACTGCTTGGAGCTGAGCCGCCCCCTGTCTTCCAGCTCCCTATTGTCGGGGTGGTCTTCCTGGTGGTGGTGGCGGTAGAGCCTTGAAACGCCGTCCACCACCCACTGCTTGTCCAGCTCCTCTGCCACGTCCGCCTGCTCCATGTGGACTGCCATGGTTGAACCTCTACCTCTACCTGGGAGTTCCCTCTGCTGTCTTCTTCTCATCTTCATGGTGGGATGGATTGTCTCGATCCATGTGGCCCTTCCCGCCGCATGCATATCACTGCCTACTCCTCATATAGCTGGCTCTATTCCATGTGCCCCGCACAAATGAACATGTATCCTGAGGTCACCCACCTGATGGTCTGGTCCTCTTGGACCTCTGCGACATCTTTCTAGTGCCAGCTGCAGATGAATCCACTATGTGTCGCCCTGTGGTGGGTCTCGCTACTGGACACTGCTCAGTGAGGAAGCTCTCCACTAGAAGGACTCGCTCCAGCACCCCTTCCTGTGTCGTGATGATTATGGGAATTGTCAAAGCCCTGATCTCATGCCTCAGTACCTGCTAGAAGGTTCGGGCCCTGAAGAATGTGTCTCGTACCATATTCGTGGAATTGTGTGAGAGGTTAGTGAACCTTACTGAGTACAGAGATACAATCATACTGCCCTGCTGCAGATGAAGAAACTCCTGAATCTGCACCGCACGAAGGGTGGCTGGAACAAACTCTGAGGGGAAGAGACTCTTGAAGTTTGTCCAAAGTAAATATGCCTCGTCATGCACTTAGAGCATCAGGCTCCACCATCTTCCTGCCGCTGCATGCAGGAGACTCGTGACAAGGATCACTATGAGTTCGGCTGGTGTCCCTACCAATCTGAAAACCCAGACGACAGCCTCCATCCAATCCTCAGCTACCTATGGGTCCGTCTCTCTGCGAAACCTGGGCGGCCTCTGTCGCTGGAACTCATGCAATGAACTCAGGTGGCATGAACTCTCTACTACTGGGGCTGGTGGTATCGGTGGCACATCGGGTAGTGGTACTGCTGGTGCCTCCACTGTGATGGGGCCCTACACTGAGGCCTCATCGATCAGTGGGCTACCATCTCGTATGTAACTTGAAACCCTAGCTGGCTGCCTTTGTGGGGTCATCCTGAAAAGAAATAGGTGCGCCAGGGTCAAAAAAGTATACCTGGTGAGTTGACACAAATTAATCACAAAGAATGCTTTTGAAACACACATGCAATCAGTGTTTTCGTGCATTGAGTCGGAAATCAGTGGTCAGGTTCCTGGTGTACAGATACGTCGGCCGCCACCCCAACACTGGACTCCCTGGACTGAAAACCACACTCAATACACTTAACACGATTGATTTACAAAAAATAATGATCAGATTCATGAGTTGTGCGATATAACTGACTCCTTTGATACCAATTTGTCATGACCCATCCTCGGGGCCCGTGCCGTGACTACCCCAAGAATGCCTTCCAAAGGCCAGGGGCTGGCGACTAGAACCCAAGGCGTAAATCCTGATAAAAAGGGAAGGAACTTCCTTTATAAAGGTAAAAAACCACAACATAGTACACAATAGGAGAAAGCACTATGTAATACTGAATACAAAAGTATGTGCTGAAAGGAAAGGTGCCGGAAATACAAGCCCAATAGTAAGTACCATACAACTGAAAAGCTAGTACAACTGCAGTAAAGTAAAACAGAAACCACAAAGTTGTCCTCCAAGACTCCCACCGGAATGTTGTGTATAGATTGCATCATCAACACCTCGGGTCCAGCCGTCGGCTCCATGTACATCTCGCCAAGTGGTCCACCTCCGGGTACCATCCAACTCCACAAGCCTCCACCTCGATCAGTGCTGTCTGTTGTCTGCATCCAACACAACGTAGTGTGATAGCCCATGCAGGGGTGAGTATAAGATACTCATTAATTACCTAGAGACCCCCGAAGGTCTCCCAGAATCCACGAATGATAAACCATAGAAGAAGATAAAATCACTAAGTATCAACCACCTCTACATAGGTATATGCCCATACATATACCTAAGTTATCAATTACAGTTCGACTCCAACTCTCGAGCCCATGAACAACCCAGTCCACACAGGAAAGCAACTCAATCACATCTATGTTAATGATTGAAAGTCAAGACTCAGCTCACACAGGTATACATCTTTCTTATAGAAATAGAGATGATCAGATGTAGTCACTGATTCATCTAAACTATTAGACCCACGTAGGATACTAGACCAGCTAAGCTGTCAGACCCTCATTGGATACTAGACCAGCTTCTCTGTCAGACCCACTCAGGATACAAGTACAAAAGTCAAAATGTTGGACCCACATAGGATACAAGTATAGTAGTCATCACTGTCGAACTCATGGAGGATTCCAGAATAGTTGTCATCATCATTAAACCCACGAAAGATTCCAGTACGGTAGTCATCACAGTCGTAGCCAGCTCTAGGGTTTCTGCACACAGCAGACTCAATTCTGGGATGGTCCGCTCCTCGAGCCAAGGGGTCGATACATCAACTATCACGAAGTCAAAAGTTGTTGTATCCCGAAGTTCTGTCTTGTCAAAAAAATCCAATGCGATAGACGACACGTCTATCGGACACCCGGTCTGAGAGTTATTAGCATTTTCATTCCAGGGGCCCTGTTGGAAATACACTCGTTCCAAACCCTACCATTGTACAAATTCATCCAAAACACACTTAGAGTATCGCAAAAGGACCACTTCATCATGAGGGTCCCAGTGTCACAGATGGCGAGTGGATCAGACACACGGTCTTATGGTTATTCTCGTTTAAGTGATTCTGGCTCGGTCCGTCAAGCCTAGTTGGCTGGGAGGTCGGCCCGACCCAATTTGGAGGGTCCGACCCGGTAGGGGGGTCGGCTCTGCCCGGTGTGGCGTGGCACGTCCTGGCCTACGGCCGGGCGCCGCTCAGCCCGACAGGCTGAGCGATGCGAGGGGGGGGGGGGGGCTTTCCTGAACCAGCGGCACAACCCACATATCTGGCCAACCGAAGCCATATAGTCTTCCCGGCGTGAGCGGCCCACATGAGCGGGCCCTGTCCTCAAATGAGAAACACGCGGGTGTTGTGGCCTCCTCCAAACTGGCCGGTTCGCTCGCCGAAGAGACCGGCGGAGCGCGGGTCGTGGTCCTCGGCAGCGCGGCGCCATGGGGCACCGCAGTTCCACCAGCCCGGCCGACTAGGGGTGGCCGGTTCTTCTTCGGCCGAGCGGCCTATAGTTGCAGGCCGCGGTTCTTCCCTACACAGCCGCCACCTCCATTCGCCACAGCCTTCTGTTTCCGCTGATAAAATATTCAAGAATCATCAGAGGGTAGTCGGGTCATGTGTGTTCAGCCCACACCCTCCGCATTAGGCGATATCAATTGGCCAAGGACAATACAAGCATTCACCAAGGACGGAATATAATTTCATTCACATAAAATTATATCAAACCCCCTACCTCGATTTCAAGAGCGGAGCACGTCAATGAGTCACAGAAGAAAAGCGTTGTGGAGGTCGGGCTTCACGGAATACAGATGTCGATTCTGTTGACATCGGGGTGCATTCGAAGGGAAGTATCGATGGAAAAGTCTTTTGAATTCATCATCAGAGTTGTTCTTCATTGAAGAACGGTGTTCTTAATTGGAGAGGAACACTTCCTTCTAAATCCTCTGAAGTCCCACCAAAACAGTTCTATGACAACAAAAATAAATGAAGGATATTCATTTTTTTAATGTTGAAAAAACAATTTAAATTCATATAAAAATTTAAGCCAATTAATTAATAAATTATGTTGGCATATGTTAAGGAAAGGAGGTGTAAAGGCTCCACCTTAATGAGGGGAGCTGTCAAATTAATTAAGGGGGTGTTAATGGGGATTTTAAGGGATTTGAGGGGAGGTGAAAGGGTTTGGGATCGTGTGGGCCCCACCACACTAAATCCTCTCATGGGAGGTTATGTGGGTGCATTCCCCACCTCTAACTTCCCTTTATTGGAATTAACCACCTCTTGAAATAAAATTGTGTATTACCACAATTTTATTTAATTTAAGATAAATCCCCAAATTATAATTTTCAACTCGCATAAAACACAACAGCGATAAAGGTCCCCTTTAGAGAATACCGGTGATGTGAGTTCATTGGTGTCATTAGATTTCAATTCCGAGCACCAGTTCAAAGGATAGAAAAACCTGCTCGTACGTTTACTGAACGTACCCGAACAAAACTTCAATAATTGATTCAAGGCACACCGGGACTCAGAATCAGGTGCCGTCAGAAACTATAGAATCGGAAAATTACAAAGTATTTATGAAAAAAAAATTCATTGAAATTTATGGGTCTTTACAATAATATTTTAATGGTTAATTTTACGGGGTTCTCCTTATTATACAACCAGAGCCTACTATAATTATGTTAAATATGTAATATTTACACAAATTAGTCTATAAGAACAATAATCTTCCAAGATATTAAGAGAGAATGACTTATCATAAAATTCATCTCCATCCAAGGAATAATCTAATAATTTTTATTATGTATCAGAAAATAAAGGGAGTTAGATTCAAATTTAGTTTAAAATGAATTGAATGTAAGAGATTTAAGAGATTATTTATCACCCTCAAATTGTTTTGTTGATATCTCTTGTCACTCCTAGAGTGCCTTGAGTGTCACCATAAAATTTCATGGGATAGTTGGAGACTTCATCAATTATACCTCTAGTATGTACTATATTAATTTTTTATGTTTTGGACAATGATCAGTTACTCTCCCTTCAGTATTATTTATAGAAAAATTCAACATGTTTTGTTTATATATGTCGATCATTTCATCAACATATTTAATTTTAACACTTATATATATTCTTGGATATAATTTAGGAGTTCTCACAACTTTTGGACATTTAATTAGGAGACATTTTTTAGTTTTATTAGTTATAATTTTTTTAACGAAGAACATATTTACAAAGTGAAAAAGAATAATGAATCTACAAAAAACATGCGGTGAGGCTGGTTCTCCTTGGTGAAGCATAGTTCAGCCTATGGAATAAGTTCTATCTTTGATCAAGAGGGATGTTCGATATAACTTGATAGTGGTATTAGTTCCATTTATTTAGTATATTTAGTTTCATTAAGGTATTTACTCAGGTGGTTGTCCCACACGAATCAGGGGTTCAGTTTCTTCGACTTATAGGCACACAACATATGTAAATATGGACTAGTGGAGAGGTGGTGAATCTATCCCAAAGGGGGTGAATTTGACTCAATATTGGTGATATAATCATTGATTTGGTTTCATAGTTTCATAGTAGGTTCCCATCATACTTTCAAAATATGTTATGTTTAAGGGAGAATTTTTTTTGTAAGTTGTAAAAATGATCATCAGAATGGGGTGCTACTGGAGGGATTTAACTAGATCTTACCATGAGATGGGAATTAGGTAGTGTGAAGACATAGGGATTTCATGGTAAATTAGAGTTTTTTCCCCATGGTTAGTATACTGATCTCTATAGGCAGTGTGGTTATAAAGTTGATATACATATCATGAAAAGCAATGTCAGTGGTAAAAAAATTCCAATTTGTACGGTCTCTTGAAAAATTGAACTTGTGTTCAAAAGGAATTTCAGGCATGGCCACTTTCAGACTTTTCCACATTTCCCACTTATAATTCACAAACATTTATTAGAACATAATTTTATCCAATAAATTCTGAAAATGATAAAAACAATTTAAATTTAGAATTTCATTCTCTGAAAATTTAATTTCAATTAATTTCAATCTCATAAATAGTTAACCACTTCAATACAGAATATCCAAATGGAAGAATTATCATTATTATATGAATTCACAATTTAATTTGATTTTAGAATTCAATTTCACATGTGAATTCAATTATTTTAATAATTGGATAAAAAATTTTAACTCAAAATAAATACATTTAATAATTTAAATCAATATTGATTAACATTATTACCATTTTATTGTAAAATCCAATGTATTAATTTTAATTTAAAAAAATATTTGAATGAATTAACACACAATATTTTATCTGTTCATGAATTTAATTCCATATTTAATTAATCAAAATATCAACTAAAAATAAAAAAAATTACCTTATTAATTTACTTATAAAATTGAATAAATCAATAAAATCTTCTTCTTAAGACAATATTCAATAAATTCATAAATTTCAAAAAGAACCTTATATTAATTAATTGCCTACTATTTTAATTAAAAATGAAGATATTATTCGATGAAAAATAGATAAAAGTTCCCAAAATTTGTGCTCACATCAGTTGTCTACTATTAGTGTCGATCTAATAAATCATGGTGACAGACTATATCCTATAGTTTAATAGTAACTATAATAGAAAATATCATCAATATCCATTAAAATAAAACACCATAGTCTATAAAATGGGTTTATAGTGGGAATTATACCATATAAATAAATAACATCCACCATACTATAATAAATGAAACACATGATGGAAATCCATTCATACATTGATACAAGATCACCTAATGGGTTGATAATAAAAAATACAAGACAAAGTAAAAATAAAATACATATAGACTCACCCATTATACTTAACCTAGCCTTGGCCCTATATTCAAATCCCTATTGAAATCCTATGACTCAATTACCTATATTATAACTATCATGTAGTCCTACATGTCAACAATAAGATTTTCATGGACAATGTAGTTTCCTTATAGATTGTGAGCATAAAACTCGATAGGCCACCACTAACAGTGTCCCTAATAATAATATGTTATATATCTGGAGAATGTAATGAATGAAAATTAATCTATAAGCATCACATGAATACATATATTCCACCATTGGTTACTCATGGAGAAACCTTAATGGAGAACTCATACCTACCTCAGATAAAGTCCGAATGGGAAAATTCTCCTAGGGTTTGATGACTACATGAGTGTGGAAATGTTATCACCAATTATAAAAATAATTAATATGGTGAATGAGTTGTCAATTCCCTAAAAAACTAGAAAAGTAGGCATCACTATGAAGACAATATATAACATGAAAAAATTACAAGGTAGATGAATTATTTCTAGGTTAATTGTGTATCACCATAACAATTACAAGGTAAATGATGTATTAACATGTTAATAATATATCAAAACAATAACTACGAGATAGAATTATGTGTCTATTAATGATGGATATATCAACATGATACTTTCAAGGGTGAATGAAGTAGTACTAGGTTAATATTATATCAACGAAAAATAACCACATGGGTGAATTAATTATCACCATTATCATTATCCAAGGATAATTGTATATCATTGAATAATCTCAACGCTTAATTATACATCACCATAATCATTATCTAGGGTGAATTATATATCCCTAACTCATCTCTAAGGTAGACCATAAATATCTATTATCATTATCTAAGTTGAATGATAAATCCAAAACTCGTCTCAAAGGTGATTATATCACCACTATATCTATCCAAGTTGAATGATGCATTCACATTCTCATGAACAAAGGTGGGTGATGTACCACTGAATGGTTAATAAGGGAGGATCATATAAAAAAAAGGATCAATGATATACCACCAAAACCAATATCTAGTAAGAAAATATACCACCTAAACCATAGTTAAGGTAAATGATAAATGTATACAATAGCTACTGAAGGGGGATGATTCATCACTAATAATCATCAATAAGTGATGGAATAGATTCCATAAAAACACTATCATGTTGAATGATGTATCACTATCAACATAATAAAAGTGACTGAATTTTTACTATAAACAATAAAATTAAAAATGTAAATGAATTAATCCCATAAATAGAAGCAGAATTATGACATCAAAATAAACATATTAAATGACTTATTACACTATAAATAGATTCTTATGAACCCCAAGGAACTCAATAAGCTACCCATGTCCATGATGTTTTCCAACTATGACACATGCATCAAGATAAAACTACCTCAACATGATATTGAATCCCATAAAGCACACCCATATGACATGGTTCATTATATATTGTGAACTCGTTATACCAAAGTACTATCATAGACGCTATCCCACCACTCAAACTAACCAATACATGAGTTTCAATTATGAGGTAACACTGAAGAAATCTATACAAGGTTCAAAACTCAATTAAAGGATAAGGAAACCCATTCATGGTTCTATTTACATCATTTCTCACAAATTTACAAAGGTGAAATGACCATTAAAATTTACATGTTCAACATATAAAGTTTATAAGACCTATCATAATATAGATAGTTCATAATCATCATTCAAGAATCAAGGAACCCAATTATTTTTCTTTTTTGGGTTGTCCTCACATTCCCTCTCATGCCCATATATTATATAGTTATCCTAATAATAATCCATAGGCACACCCCTATCCATTAATATCATTGAGAATCATATACCAAAAATGATAACTATCTATGTCAATCAATACATAAACCTATGATGTACACCCTCCATGGATTCTAAATCCTTCCTATAATAGAATTTTTAGTAGGTAACATAACCATTCATGACTATCAAATAAATACTTAACATGTGAGGACATGATAAGAGTTTAACCAACTCACTAGCCCAATATCACATGAGAAATTAACCCATGGATCCATCTCAATCCACATGAATCCACTTACCCATACTTAGAAAGCATAAAATAAATAAAAGGTTAAATAATGATGTAATATCAAGGACCACCCATCTCAATTATCATGTTATCCACTCATTAATAGTAAAGAACTCAACCCCATTATCCCACATCTAGTGACTTAAATTATTACATTGGTACTATGAACATGCACTCACATCCTAACTGACTAAATAGTTTATAAGCATTGGTAAACTAGATAAAAACATAATTATTACAATACAAATTTAAATTAAATAGAACATAATAACTCCTTTGGAAACATCCATATTCTCCGAGATTATCCCTTCATGTCAATTATAAAATAAATCTACGAAAATTGGGGGAAAATAAATCCGAATAAATGATTGAGTTCAGATTTTTAGAAAGAGTAAGAAATACAGTAGAATATATTTTAAATAATCATAAAAAATAAGGAAAGGTGAATAACTTAAAACAAATTCCATTAAAATATAAAAGTAAGAATAATATGGAAGGAATAAGATATTATCTAATAACCCACTAAATAAAATCACATTATAATAATACTTATCCATGGATATTCTACAAGTCGAATAGTCATATGGATTACCAATACATATTATAATAATAAGGGAATGAATAATATGTTACATAATAAAAATATTGTCAAGGACTTTACAAAGAAGTCTATATAAATGGGTATGTCCTTGGTTAAAACCCATACTACTTTGTCTCATGGGAAATACCGATGCATTGATGGGCTATTGTGGACCCCGTCTGACACTTAATAAGTCCAATGCATTAATCATATGAAAGGGGTTAAATATAACCAGAAATCTTAGTCAGAGACAAAGTCTCTAACCATTTATTAAAATAAAGGAAAAGTAAAGTGAGAAAGAAACATAGAACATAAAAAACAACTACATATCATGAGATCCATACCTGTCACCATATCCATAACTGTTTACTTCATCCGCAGTGGCCAACTCGCATTCCGAGATTTCATACTACTTCAACATCTAAACTTATTTCCTTTTGAGATTTAATTTTTCCAAATATAAAAACTTCTTAGAGGGCTGTGAACCTTTCCCATTACTGAAAGAGGACCTGGTGGGCATCGACTTCGGCATATTATAATAGACATTCCTTTTACTTCTTTTTGGTGGAGCAGTCATATCTTCTTTCTTCCCTGACACAATCTTCTTTTCTCCCTAAACAATGTTATTATAAGAGGTCCTCACCCAACCTCCAGCATTCTCTTTTCCACTATCAGAGATATGCCACCAATTTCCAGGGATATGCACCTCCTGGTAACAATCTTGAATCCCCTATTCTTGCGCAGAGTGACTATTAGCATCTACCATTACTAAATAGTGTGAATGCTTCATATGATCCTTATCACTATGCCTCCCATGCTTTAATTCTGGAAAATAGTTTCCAGCAACCTTCTCTTGAAACTGGCCATTCCTACTATCACATTGAGTAAAATTATTTCCCAAAATTGGAATCCTACTATCATCTAGGTCATCAATAGCTTCAATCAAGACCCGGCTAGGAAATGCAACAGCTTGAGAAGTCAGCAACGTAGCCCGATCTGGGACCGATTCGACTTCATCATTCAACAGACCCGAAAAACAGTTCCCAAGTTCAATGTAGTCTGTCTGCTTCTCATGATGTGCCTACAACCTAGTTGAAACCTTCACCCACCCACCATTTTCATCCACTGAATCAACTCCTTTCATAAAATTAATAGTGTTGTCCCTCAATATATCATTATTCTCAGCAAATTCAACTGCTTGGGTCACCATATCAACCATTTCCCCTGTGTCTAGAACTGCAGTGGTAGCCTCATTGGTTCCATGAACACCTGTGACACTAAAGGAATCTAAGACCTGCTTTCCTTGCAAAGCTTCCCCAACCCATCCATTCGAAACTACCTGAATATCCCAATTTTCATCTTTCTTTTAATGGCCTGCCACAATAAGAGAGCCCTCAAGCACCATAGGAGTATCATGAACTTCCCCCACAGCCTCAAGATAAACCTCATAACCATTGTAAGTTCTGTTATCAGCTCCCCACAATCCTTGCTTCACTCCTGGAGGAGTGATAGCCCTCAGATCCCGCTTCATCCTGCAAAAAAAAATCACTAACCTTCAGCCCATGCGGTAACCCCAAAGTCATTTTATGCATACCAACCCCACTTAAACTCACCGGAAAAGATCCCTCTTCAGTGCCACCATGAGTCAAGATAGTCACCGTTTGGGACTGGGGAATCACTCCTTGATCCTTCTGCATTGGTCCCTCAAGGGAGTCCTTCCCATGTAGCTTCAGAAGATTCACAACATAACCATCACTAAGGCTATATTTATCATATTGCATCTCCATCACTTTCCTATTCAGAGACCCACTATGGAAGATTGATGCTAAATGTCCATGTCAATTACAATATGTACAAAAATCCATCCACGATTCAAACTTAACAACCTACCTCCACCGAAATTCATATCCATCCGTAATCCACACCAAATCCACCGGTGGCTTGGATACTTCCACTTCCACCAAGATACGAGGGAAAACAGGATGGAACAATGCTTCAGTTTTGGATTCAGAACACCAATATCGACCAACCATATTCCCGAGCAGGCATAAAATTGATGGGGTTTGGAAGGGGAGCAGGAGTGTGGGAAAACATACCCAAACCGGCATAGTCAGATTATCCCTCTGCATATGTAAATTGAAGTTCCATCTAAGAAGAAAGAAGAAGAAGCTAGTGCATCATCGAGGAGCTGTAGACCAAGTTGTGATGAGGTCTTCCATCGATCCAAACCGTATCGTAATACGCATTCGATCAATTACCTAATTTAATCAATCGAATCGTTTTCCCCATAAAATTAACAATAATCAGTTTAAACATTAAATTCTATGAGAATAGATGTATTAGTGATATGATATGTCAAAGGTCAACATACCTACACCAAAAACATGAAATTAGTTGTCAATAAGTCATATCTCACAGAAATAAAAGTGAGATGAGAAAACACTTACCTTATGTCTTAGTGTGCTCTACACCTTCACATAATTTCCTCGATAATGAAATTATATACAGTAATAATTAACTAAGAACATTTTAATTATTTATTTTAATTAGAATAAAATTATTAAGTTCATTTACAGAACTTTGGATGAGTTATAATATTCAATTTCATCATTAATGAGTGTCCATCTCCAATGTTTTAATTATTGGTTAACTTAAATACAACTATGAAAGATCATGTAAAATGGGAAAAATTTTGTAGAATTGAAAATATATGTTATTAATGAACCTATGTATGATTAAATGGAAATATATATCATTATTTTTTAGATATAAGGATGATTCATTATATAAAATATTAATCATAACCATTTAGATTATTTGGGCATTTTTTTGATCATCACATGCTAGTTTTGTTTTATTAATTAATATTATGTATACATACTAGTTTAAGAAAACTAAATAAGTTATAATATTTGTATTAAAAACTATTTTTATGATTTTAATGGTTTTTTACCAGCTATTAATGTGTTATATGAAAATTAAAAATCATTATCCATAAAGGCGGTGAATCCACACCTCACAGATGATGTTTCCAGTTTTAGTACCAATGTGGAAGAGGGAAGAGAGTTGATGATGTATAATCCCATTAACACAATAAAATTAAAAAATATAAAATATAATTGAGTTATAATATTACGTTATGATAGCTAGCTGAGTACATGATATGAAAATAAATGAAATTGAAAATGAATTAAAAGAAAATGAAAGAGGATTTTACCTCTTAAACTTCTTCTCCGTGGGAACCTCCTTTAGGAAAATTGGGATTGGTATTTTGTAAATACCATGTCCTTCTCGATTTTGGGGAGAGACATTCCATGATTATTCATTAGAATTATAAAAATATTCAAGGCTTTTGAGGTGTGAGGAGAAGAGGTGCTGCTGGGCGGTATTTATAGTGGGAGGAGAGGGGTGTTTTTGATTAATTTATTCATTTGTTTATTATTTTGTCTCAAGACTATATATATTGATAATTACAATGAAAAAAAATACATAAAATAGGAATTTAAAGTTTGATATAATTTTCTTACATCATCCACACATCAACCATTATTCAATAATTCATGTATCGGTTAAATACCATAAATTACCGTATTTCACTATTCCAAAAAAATTCAACTATTTTAGAAAAACACCAAAAATTTATCATAACAATTTTTTAATGTTCAGAATTAAAAAATTGAATCTATTTTATGAAAATAATTTTCTAAATATGATAAATTTAATTTTTAATGAAAATCATCATTTACTCGGAAAATATAGATTTTAAAATTGTAATTGATTTTATGATAAATTCAAAACATAATTAAGGTGTCATAAAATTATCTTATAATCATAATACAAAAAAATATTAAGCTATGAATATATTTCATGAAATTAATTTTATTTTAAATAATTATTCTAATTATAAATAGTTAATAAACATTCATATTTCATAAAAATAATGATACGCAATTTATTATTTTTACAATATTTATTTACATATTACATGATATAAATATATTATATTTCAATTCATAAGATATCTAAATATTAGTTAAACATTCGTAGGTGAGGTTACTATTCTACATGCCAATTTAATATTCCTAATGCTCACATTACTATTCAAACAGTCAAGTAACTATTCCATCAATATAGGTTCCTTAATTTATAGAATTACCTCTTATTTCCTTAATTATTCATTTATAAAGTAATTATTGTGTTTTCTATTTGATGTTTTGTATTTTATACCATATGAAATAATTATAATAAGGGAAAATTTATTGATACTATTTTGTGTGGTTACATTATGCCCTCCATCAATAAATTACATCTTTACAATTTGTAATTTTAGATCAATTGTTAGAGGTTCATACTTGAAAATTTCCTTGTGGGAAACCCACATTAAAAATAGGGTTAATAAAACATACTCTTAAAAAAAGGGAAAGGGAAATTAGAATTACACCACAAAATTAAGCTTTCAAATATGATAACATTAGTGGGAATTTAAATATTGGACATGGAAGAGTCATCTAACGATCATGTTCTAATGGAGAGTGATAATGAACACAGTACTTATCAATTTAACCATATCAAGACCATAAATATGTCATAATCTCGTACAGGAGTTGTTCTTTGATATATCTACATTTCATTACGTAAATCTCGAGATGAATATTAAAGAAACAATTTTACACCTGATCTACTTGTATGAATCATAAGATTCAAAAGTCATTCCATATGCTTTTAATTTTTTTACATAAACCATAATGGTTAGAAAAGGATACTCAATAAGATAAATCATAATTTATTTTTAATCAATAATATACTTAATACATTCCATGATTATTTAACCTTAAGACGCATTGAAAATATGTCTTTCCCAATTAAATGACTAAAAATTTAAAAGGACATCAACTAAATATTGAAACACAACTTCATATAAGATTTACACAAATAATGTAAATCTTGTTGTCTCATAAAAAATATATAAATACCTTAATATCCATTAAAAAATTATGATACTGAATTCTTACAATTTTTAAATATCCAGTTATTGAATATATTCCTTAATTCCAAACAGCTAATAATTCCAACATTACATAAATCATGAAATCACTAACCCCCTTCTTGGCCACCAATAAAATACAATAAAATCTATTTATTATTATCTAAATATGATGACCATATTTATTATTTTCATTCCCTATTCATTTTTTTTCACCAAGATTTAATTACAAAAGATCGCTTCTCTAGATTACTGGTGGTAATCATCACAATCTTCTAATGTCTTGATGAAGAAAGTGCGAAATACACTCCTTATATAAGATTTGATTATTATCAATATAATATAATTTATAAAATACTCTTATAACATAATTATTGAATCCAGAAACAATAATACTTTAATTATTCCAACTCAATTGTAATAACATCACAATCTTGTTCTTGATCCTTTTTTTTTCTTCTTAGTTGTATTCCCATGACTCTTTAGAAATTCATTTTTGTAGTGACCTAAATCCTTACTATTGAAGAATTGGACATAGCTATCTTCTTTAATTCCATTGATATCATGGTCCTGGTGTCCTATTTCTCTATACTTATAATTTACTCACATTCCCATAAAGAAAGTACTGAGGTGTTTCACTCCACAATTATCACATGTGAAAAAGTCATCTTCCCTTTCTTCTCCTTATCGATTTTTTCTCTTTCATCCTATTCTTCTCTTGTTTACCTTTAGAAAAATATGTCTTGGGGAATTATTTCACTATCTTAATATTAAAAGATATTATATCCTCATATGATTATAAATTTAAGGAGACTACTTCCATTAGTATAATTGGATTAAGACCATCGATGAAACAATCAATCTTACTCTTTGGATTATGTCCATATCCTATAGAATTCTTAGATGACATTGAAAATTTATCTTCATAGTTAGAAAAATTCTCCTCTTCCTTCTATCCAAAACATAAAGATTTTCACTCCATATGTTATTGTTGTTATCTAGAAAAAAATTCAATGAAATGTTCCTTAAATTATGTCCATTCCATATTTTCAATTCTCTCAATCTCATTAGTGTTTTGAATCAATGAACACCATTAATTTTAATCTCATGAGAGATGATAAAATTCAATGATAATCTTCTCCTATTCATTACATACCAAATCATGAAATATCATCTCTAAGGAACATATCCGTTGTTCATATACAAATAGATTTGTAGTCCAATAAAATAATGAGTATTTTTGTCACATGAAGTGGACAAGAATTGTTATACTATATTATAGATCAGGATTGTCTATGCGAGTAATGTTATTACTCATAACCTGAGTCAGTTGTCTCAGTACAGTTATAATTCTTCTACCTCCAGATTCAGTTTTAACTCAAGCATCATTATCCTGAGTATGAGGTAAATCCATATGTGGATTACATGCATGGATATAGTTTTTATTCCATCCACTGGGAACCATTTCTAAACAATGGAAAATAGTATATTAGATAATAAAATTATGAAACATATTGTATAATCTAAAACTAGTGAAACACTTATTGTAAGTCAAAAATTTAGCTATCACTAATCTCTAAATCATAATATGGGTTATCTTTGGAATATTATCAATGTTACTTATAGGGTTGTATTTCGCAATTATGTTTTTTTAAAATCCAGCTTCTAAATGTTCTACTAAACTGTCTCTGAAACCAAAAGTAAAGACCCCGACCCCAGTAGCCCTGAGATAGGGCCTTACATTATTACAATAGTACTATGAAAAAGTGATACATCCCATAATGAACAAATAGTTTACAAGATTTGTAAAACTATATAAAAAAATAATTGTCACATTGCCACATGAAATGATATAAAACATGGTAAATCCTTTGGAAAAATCTATATTCACCAAGATTATCGCCACATGCGAATCATAATATACATCATGGAATCTAGAATAAAAATAAAACATAATCAAGTGGTGAATTAATATTCTTATTATGGGAAATAAATAAAATTAAATATATCACAAATAAACATAAAAAATAAGGAAAGATGAATAACTAAAAATACATTCCACTAAAATATAAACAAAAGTATAATATGGTAGGAATAAAATATGATCAAATAAATCTATATAATAAATCACATGAAAATTATCATTAATAATGGATATTATAATAGTTTAAGAATTAAAAGAAGTATCAATAAATATTCTAATAATGAGATAATGAATAATGCAGGACTTCATAAATATACCATCAAGTCCTAAACCAAGAAGTCTATTCAAATGTCTAAGGTCATAGGCAAAACCTAGTATATATTGTCTCATGAGACCTACTAATTCATCAAGGGGATATAATAAACCCCACCAGAAACATACAATGTCTAATAAATTCCCAATATATAATAAATATATGAAAATATATTGAAACTATCATATGACATGTAAATAATTTTTCCAATGAATAAACATAATCATAAACTATCTAGAGTAATATGGTGAATGGTATCAATATAGTATATCCCCATACCAAATAATCATAAACTATTCAATAAAAAATGGTAGATAAGAAGATAGGAGATCAACCTCAATTTAAAATAGTATTCAGAAGAGAGTGTGGAATTAGGAGAAAATAATCTAATATAATCATGGTGAAAATCTTAAGTGAAATGACCTTTTTTTACTTTGTAAAGAAGAGTTATTTTATAAAAGTAGTTATATTTTCCATAAAATCATATTGAAAACATGTATATCCCACAAAATAATAGGGGAGGAAAATGAAATTATATTTTTGAAATACTAAATGAATATTCACAATTAAAATTTTCATAGATCATGATATATACTGTTCAAATGAAGAGAAAACACGTAAAAAAGTGTCTAATAAATTTTAGAAATGAGTCATTATGGTGCAGATTAAGGGAAAATATAAAAGTATTTAAAGAGGAAAAGGAGTAATTGTTTGAATAAAACCATAAATGAAATATGCTGTATTTTCATCATTAATAGGGCAATTTTAGAAAAACATTGTTGGCTTATAACATAATATTTTGTATACTTGAAAATGGGTTAGAAATTGGTATGTTTCCTTTAATATGGATTGCTTATCCAAAGTAATTGAAAATGGAACCCTCTAAAACATGTATTTTTCCCCAAAATAGTAATGAATTTATCTTGATACATACCATTGGAACACAAAAATATAATTTATAGGATAAAATAATAATAATTAATGACTACATTGGGGTAATGATTGAGAAAGCGTAACCTGAAGGAAAATTGGAGGTTCTGTGAGAATCCCTTACCCCTTGTAATCGATAAAATAGTATGCCTAATAAAACTAATAACAGTAAAATGAAACCTTAAATACCAAGAATATAGAGATATTCATGATTTTATATATAAATTTTAATTACAAATACACCACAAAAAAAATATGTTACGAATAAAGAATATCACACAAAAATAAATGTCAGATGAGAAAACCCTAACCTTATGTTCGAAAGTGTTATGAAAATGCAGTTAATGTAATGGATAATGAAATTAGATTAATTGATAATGTAATCAAGAACATATTATAAATGTATTTTATTTATTATAATTTTATTATTCTCATTAACAGCCTTGTTGATGAGTTATAATATTCAATTTCATCACTCGAGAGTGTTCATTTCCTAAGTTTGCATAATTAGTTCACTTGTATACAAGTATGTAAGATCATAAAAAATGGTAATATATATGAAAAATTTAAATTATTTTTTATTATTGAACATACAGTATATTAAATGGTCTTATATTTCATTTTTCCATATATTAGGATGATTAATTTGATAAAAGTTTACTAATAATCATTTATATTATTTTGGCATTTTTTTTTCGATCATTATGTGCTAGTTTTGTTTAATTAATTAATATTATATCAATATATTGGTTCTAGAACACTGAAAAAGTTAAAATATAAATTTTAGAATATTTTTTAACCATTATAATTTTTTATGACCATCCATTAATGTGGTATTAGAAAATGGTAAATCATCATCCACGAAGATTTTTTATGATGTATTATTCCATTTAAACAATAAAATTAAAGTATATAATGTATATTTTAGTTATCATGCAACATTGGGATATGTAGGTGAAAATAGGATATGTAAATAAAAGAAAATGAAAATTAATTAAATGAAATCTGAATTGGATTTTACCTCTTGAAATTTTTCTCCTTGAGAACCTCCTAAGGGATATTGGGTTTGTTATTTTGTAGAGAAAAAAATATACTTGAAAATTTAGGAGATATGTGGGATGTGTATTGGGTATAATTTTTATATGATTAAAGGCTTTGGAGGTGTGAATATATTATGTGGTGAGGAGTGGTATTTATAGGGGGGAGATGTGTGATTTTGATAAATTAATTCATTAGTTTATTATTCTGGATCAGGAATATTTATAGTGATGATTAGAATGAATAAATATATTAATAATTTATATAGATTTCATTATTATGGTCTTACATCGTCCATACATCAGCCCTGAATCAATGATTCACATATTTGTCAAATACTATAAATTATTATATTTCAATATTCAGTAAGAATTAAACTATTTTAGAAAAATACTAAAAATTCACCCTAACCATTTTCCAAAATTTATAATTAAATAAGGTACTCTAGTTTATGATAATAATTTTTAAAATATGAAAATTTAATTTTTTAAATAAAATCATTATTTACTCCTAAAGTACTAATTTTAATACTATAACATTATTTATGACACTATAAAAACTTAGTTAAGGTCTTAAATAATTATATTTTAATTATAATATGACAAAATATTAATTTAGGAATATATTTCCTAAAAATATTTTTTTTAAATCATTATTTTAATTTTAAAATTGTGATTAAACATTTAAATTTCACAAAAACACCAATAACTAATTTATCATTTTTAGAATACTTATTTACTTATTACATGATATAAATATATTATATATTATTTAATAATATACCTAAATTTTATTTTTACTTTACTAGGTGATGTTACTAGTATATTGTCTTGTTTACTATTTCTAATGTTCAAATTACTATTCCAATGGTCAATTTACTATTCCATCGTATATGTTCCTTAATTTACAAAAATAACTCTTATTTCATTAATTATTCATTTATAACGATTTCATTGCATTAAATGTTTAATTTTATGTTATTTATACTATATTAAATAATTATACGAGGATAAATTCTATTGATAAATTTTTGGGTGTCTACAATAATCATGATCTACCACCCATCCAGTTTAGAACTAACCATAACAACATCCATAAGACCCTATCTCCATCAAGAATCAATATTAATCAATTATAAAAAATATATATAATTATCACAATTAATCTATAATTAATACCTTTATTCATAATCAAGGGATATTTTACTTGATAAAATATGCTCACAAAAAAATACAGGCAATGATGGAAGACAAATCCCAATGCAAAACTAAACTTACTGTCAACAAAACACAAATAAATCAACATTGATTATTTGACCAATTTCATATAAATGTTTTGAAATCCATAAATAAGTAAATTAATCATCTTATATCTAAAAAAACATGAAACTACATTTGATCAACCTCTCATGTCCTCCTTTTACTTTTACACATGAAATCGGTATCCCAACAAAAAGATCCCACTATGATCCTATGGAATCAATATGAAATCAGAAAATTCAACTCATGTAAATTAGAGGAGACAAGGAAATAAGATGTTGTTATAAGAAAGGTATGGGAAAAAGATCAATTTTTGTGAATAATGAGCCCAAAACATCCAAGAAAAAAGTAACAAAGAGAGAGGAATGAGGGAAAAGGCGAGTCATATCCCCCTTTTTCTCAATTAACTATACCCAAAAATTATCAAGAAGAATACATAAAATTATTATAGAATGAACATTTTACCATTAATTTAATAAATATATCTAAGAAATAATATGTAAAATGTTCTATTTTATAATCCAATAAATGCTTCAATGGGTGCCTAATATAGGTAACATGTTATTCGGTGGCCCTAACCAGGGGACTCTCCCCCTAGTGCCTCCACCAAGTATATAGTGTCACTAGTTTGGGTACCTATTAGCCCACTAGATCCACCAATATCCTCATTACATCTCATTGAATGGATCATATTCATTCAGGGTCCTTACCACCCAAACATGCTCCTCAAAAATAAATTGATAATATTTAAATATATATCAACAATACTAATTCCCAATTGGAATTGAAGAATCTAAAATGGACTTTATTTCACTTTTATTAGAAGCTAATTTTCACGAACTCCACTAATAAACACTAGTGATGGTTATTAAAACCTCCCCAATATAACACTTATCATAACATAGAAGTATCCTTTGGAATCTCTCATGATTCAAATTTGTTACTGAGACCCGATGCACACTCTATCTTTTTTATCTTTTACTACCCATGGTTTTTCCTACAACACACCCTGGATTTGAGAATAAAAAAACTGGACACCTCATTCAAATATAAAAAACACATAAATATTCCCCAAATTTACAATATTTCATATATATTTTATTCATCATACTTGATCACATATTATGCATTCTAGTTGATACTGCACAACACTGACTACCTCCGAGATGTTGAAAACCCATGCATTAAAGCTCCAACACCAACTGGTGAATCCATAAAAATATCCCAATTATGATGCTGTTACAAAATTTATAAAGTATCGACTATGTACATCAATAATAAATGTTTCTAGTATAAACTATACCATATCCTTCAGGGAAATACATATATTATTACCAAAAACACATGGTCCTCAAACCCCCAATCTCATGTGCAAGATTTAACCAAATTCATGAAGACTCACATCGTTATTCCTATCATCATAATGTCATTTATGTACCAAAATTTCATATACTCAATCCCTAAAATGATTAAAATTATGAAACTCATACTCATTCATCATATTTTAGAAATATATATCTTCTCATAGCCAAAAATTACGATGCATATATATAGTGATACCACTATTTAATTATTTCCCATTAACCAAACATCAAAAAATCATTTGCATCCAAATATTAAAATGAATAAAAAAACCCCCAAATTGATTTGGATACACATCACATGTTACTACTAATAATCATCATAATTTACCTATAATAGGGGTCATACCCATAATCATTTATCTTTGTGCACCACACCATAGGACTTACCTTATCATCAAACTATGAAAATTGACCAACTCCTATTATATTATCAATCGAATTATGATGCCCACAAAGTCCAATATCATGATATTTAATGTAGTTCCAATGAAATCATGGTGATCTTCACAAGCACTATTCAAAATCATCAGTGATCCACCATTGCAAACTAAAGATGATGGTCATACCCTAAAATTAGTGATCTCAATCATTATCCCCCAACTCTCACTATCATCCCACTATGAACCCCACCCAGTTATAGAAGAACATATAGACTTCACCTATCACTACTCTCTACATCTAATAGGCCCTTTAATTTGTAATAAACATGATAAGCCACAAATCTACTCCGTATATCCCTAATAATTAATGGACAATATATCAAATTTCACACTCTTCAAAAGATTATAACTCATAAAAAGGATAAAAATAATCACTCGCCTGCGATGAATAAATAAATTTATAAAAATTATCCTGAACCCATAGAAAAATGCATGTAGATACCTCATATCCTACACTGGTCAAATATCAATCCATTATCTCTGGTCAATCGATACCCAACAATCTCTCGATTAACACTTTAATAAATTCACATATAGTATATTGTATTAATAACTAACACCATTAGAGAAATATATATCATTCTTGTTGTATTACACTTGTTCACATCTCACATCATGCTTGATTAGACTCAATGTAGGATCATTCATCAGAATCAATCAGGGTCCCATTATCTCAGTCAATGTAATTGGGGAACTAAATTGGTATATACCCTTATTAGGACATATATTCACCTATCGAGGAAATACCCCCAAACCATTTTTAAAGGGGATGAATAATACCAAAGAATTATCTAATATTACAGACTAGGAAGCTTCTCATGAAAACATTATACATTAATAAACATCATCCTGACATATACTTCAATTTCACGGGACTCTCATATCCAGTATCATATTCAGGGATATTTTCCAAAAATTTCCAATCATTATATCTCCAATGATATCAAAGGATAATATTTCATACATCACTTTAATTCCCAATATCCAAGGATGGTTTTAGATCATATAAAATCACTTAAAATGTAGATAGTATCAAATTAACCCCCTTGTTATCGTATATTGAGTAGTATCAAAGAATAAATCATACAATGGTATATAATTGTCATTGTTGTCTATTGAAATATAATAATCGAGTCAGATTACCCCTAGTGTTTCCCAGTTACACCAATGAAATAAATTCATCATGATTCTGGTACCATCGATCCCTATATCATATGTTAAATATATAATTAACAATTCCTCTCATGCATTCCATATACAACAACTCAAGTATTACCTATGCTCTCCCATTCAATATCATGATGCATCCCCACACCTAACTAATAACAAGATAACCCATCACCCATATATAATCCTTTTCAAATTAAGGATCCAAACATGATTCCCATTTATAAATACTACCTCATTCCCTATTTAACCCCTTCTCTCTCGAGCAACCCTGAAAACATCAAAACCTATCCCAGGTAATATTAGGCAAAGTTCAACACTATTCTACTCAAAAATTCCACTCACCAATATCATAAGTCATATTTTACCATCACTAAAATATTAAACCTAGTATATATACAATATTCTCTCACATACATTCCTGTATTTAACAAATCATGAACCAATTACCATTCTTCTATCATAAATTCTATAAGCCATCCATATGCCAATACACCCACTATAGGGATTTAATATACATCAGGTATCCTCATACCCATCCTATCCACTCCTTGATCATAATGTTTATCAAATTTAAATTAAAAGTAATTATATAACCAAAAATATATATGAAACCCCAATAAGTTAAAAGAAATAATTTTTAATAGTGTATACAACATATAAGACTATATTCAAATGAACTCTGATATACTATAAAAATATTATTTATTAAACATTACCAATATAACATAACCATTAAATTAGAGGATATGATTATGTTTAAATAATTTATTGAATATATATAACCTTCATAATAAATATAAATTTATTAATAAATTTTCAATAAATGAGGACCCAATTTTTTATTAATGAAATTTAAAAAATTCAATTAACACAAAAGTGATTTTTATTTATTATTGAAAAAAACATATTACTAATTTATGAAAAATATAGAAATTCTATATTCTGAAATGGAATTAATTTCGGACATAAGAATATAATATTTAATTAAGGATGATATTTTGGGTTTTTTCTGAAATGCATGTTTTTTCACTGAATTGTGAAAATTATGAGTTTTCAAATAATACCATTCCTTTTCAACATAAAAAGTAATAAAAAAGACCCATTTTATTTAAGTTTTTTTCTTATATTTAGATATGAAATATTCAAATTATAATAATCTAATTAATTTATTTTTAATCATGAATTTTCATGATTTGGCTTAATTTTATTACTTTTTAAAAATTTTCTTTTGTGAAAACTGTTTTTTAAGTGAATAATGTTTAACCAATTTAATTAATTCATATAAACCTTATTAAAGAAATATTTATAACAATTTAATTTAATTTACATATATTTATTTGAATTCAAATTTATATAATTATTATTTATACACATAGAGTTAATATAAGATCATCATTTCTTGAATATTGAATTTCATGAAAATCCATTTTTCTACGAGATTTAAGGGATTAATATTAAAATGAATTATAAAAATAATATAATTTGAATTATATAAAATGGATTAAATATTTTCAATAATCATAATTAATAATAGTTAATGAATTCAATTTAATTTTGGTCACATTAAATAGTAAAAACAATAAAAAACTAGTTACTGTGGTTAAAAACTAAAATGGTAAAAGTGAGTAACCTTAGACATAAACAAAATAACATGTTTTTGAAAAGTTATTTTTTAAATTTTGGATTGGTTGAACAATTCTGGAAGAAATTGTATTGAGGGTGACTTCACAATATTTAATAGTTTTTGGTATTTACAAAAATACCACTCCATCTCACATAAAAATGTGTACCTCCTCTCCTCTTATTTCCACACATAAGAAGCCTTGTGTGTAACAGCCCAAGATTTTATGAAAAATATTCTTTTTAATATCACTAATGTCTTGTGTTGTACGCAACACAAAAAGGAGCTTGCACAACACGCATCCTTGACTTGCCTTGTATTACACGCAATCGCGACCTTCCTCGATAGAGTGTGTTGTACGCAATATCGGGTTTTAATAAAAAATGTTATATTATTATAATATTGTCATGAACTAGCCGTTATGAATAGTAATAACCACTTTTTAAATTTTAGAAATTTTAGCTCTCAAAATGGCCTTCATTTTTGGATTCGGAGTATCGAATTTAGCCTAAGGTGAAATTTTGGTACTTTTCGGATAACTTTCATATTCTGATGAATAGTGAAAATTACTAAATTATAATTAAAAACAACTTTTTTAATCGAAATAATTAATAGTGATAAATTATTAATTTGAGTCGTTTTAAAGTATATTTTGAATATATTTTTTCAATTTAATACAATGTTGGTCATTGAATGTAATTTCACATTTAAACCAGACATAATCAAGTGTTAATCTTTTGATAGATATTGTTTCTTAAAAACACGCTATTTGTTTTAACAGCGGGATTTAATTATAAAATTAATTAATGCAACTTCTATTTTATGAATTTGGTAAAATAGACTTCATTTTTGAATTCGGAATATGAAATATAGCTTAGGATGAAATTTTGGCATTGTTCTGAAAAACATCAATTTTTTATGAATAGTGAAACTACTAAGTGGTAGTTAAAAAACTGAATTTTTCATAAAACTTAATTTTACCGCTTCTGTGAATGGAATTTCAAAAATATGAGAGACACGGTTGATGTCAGTAAGTAAAATGTGGTTCAATGAGATGAAAATAATTTTTGGTGAATAGTAACTTTTTACTTTTATTTACCACGGTTAAAAGTAAATAGGGTAATTAAGGGTAAGAATGATATTAATATTACCCTAACACATGTCCTAATTCTATTGGACAAGTGTATCTCGACCAAAAACAACCTTAAGTGTAAAATATTATCATTTAGGCCCACTTGGATTAGATTAGGACATTTATTATTATTTAATTCAAAGAAGAGTTAAAAGAGTTAAAATCAAAGTATATTTACTAAAACATTTTTAATATAGGGTTTTACATAAGATAAATTCGATTGTAAATATTAATTAGAAATCTAAAATGATTTCCTACATGATGGTAATTTATTTGTAATTTTTAGACATCATATAATTTAATTTATTTATGACAAAAATATGATGCAGTAATTATCTTATTAATGAAATATTGACATAATTGATATTATAAATACCAAAATAAATGTAATTTAAGACTTTTTATGAACTACACTAATTTTATAGGTTACTATGATATATTAGTGTTGATTTAATCAACTTGGTTCGAACATATAATTCTGTTATGACTTTCACAAAAATCATATATCAAATAGTGTCAAAATTGACACAAAATAGTTTTTAAATAAAATATTATATTACTAATTGTTATTTTATTCCTAAAAATCTAAGGTTCGGAAAAATGACTTAGATAAGGATATATATATTAATAATAAACAATTTGGGGTTCTTTTGGCATGTTATAGTAAGTGTATTAACCATATAGTGAAAGAAAACAAAAAGACACGGTAAAAGTTAAATTATTTAACTTAGAGCTAAATCTAATTGATAAGGTTAAAATAATACCCTAAACTTGTCTAAATCCTATTGGTTGATAGGATTTCGACCCATCCCCACTTTATCTTCGAAATAATACCCTTTGGAACCATTATAAACCGATTTTTACTTTAATATAAAATAATATTTTGAGATATTCCTAAGGTGCCCCTCTCCTCCCTTATAAAAGGGCACCTCCTCCCCCTCCTCCTCACACCAATTTGAGCACTCAAGCTCGGCCAAACCCTGACATTTTCTCCTCTCCACTTTCCTAGAATAATCCTAGAGGTCCTGGTCTTCGTCAAAGACCAATCTTAGTTCCCTAAGTGGAGGATTCAAAGAGGCGTTCCAAAGAAGAGGTAATATCCATTACCGGTCTTTTCAATTTCTTTCTTCTTCAACTTCTTCTTCTTTAGTTGTTTCATTATAAATTAATAACATCAGTATTACTTACATACTGATATGTTATTATAAATATGAAATAACCATAATTCACCTTCTATCCATCCTACGGAAAAATGAAATCACCACGCGTGTGTACGTACGGAATACCGTCTCCACGCCGTGGTGTAGTCTATTTTCCACCACCACCTTACATGGATGGGTATAATGGTGTAAAGAATAACTATACATAGTTATTAAAACATCATATTGATTCTGATATATTGTATAATCCACTCCAATTCAATTCAATAATTATGGAAATGATATCATCGCTCGTGCGTACGTACGGACTACCGTCTCCACGACGCGATGAGATTCATTCTTAATGATTAACCATTCATGAATGATTATAAAGTATATATAATAAGTACTAATGAAATATATGACATAATAATGATACTGGATTTATGTATATATATATATATATGTATGTCATCTACTTACTTCCATTCAAGACAATAAGGAAAGAAAAACAGCGTTCATGCGTACGTACGGACTACCGTCTCCATGAACGGTGTTTTTCATTTCATTTATCTATCTATTATATATATATATATACTGAATATATATGATATATAAATCATATTTTATATTCTGGAAGTAATTAAATCATGATATAAGTAATAATAATGTCAAGAACAACAAGTCAAAACACCTACGATAAATGAAACGATTTTACCCAAAACGCTTCTTTAACATGGAATTTACAAAAGAACGGGTAATATAATGTCATAAGTGAACCATATATGATATCATAACAAAGAATATGATTCTGTAATAAGTCAATGACATTATATAAATCATTATACAGGAGGTTTGGACACATACGAAGCAAATCGGACCTAAGGTAAGTGAAATATCACAATCTCATTATTATCCGAGATTGTTTATTCTTTGGTATTTACTGGGGTGTATTTTATCATCCATATCCATGTTTATTCAATATGTAATATTATTTCCATCCTTATATAATAGTTTATATCCAATTTTACCCTTTGGTAAGTTTTTTGTAAAAGATATGGAAGGAATCTTTTGTCGTTTTTCGTACGAGGTACTTTTTGACTTTTCCGACAAAAGTACGAAGAATGTTTTTTAACTTATACGGCACGAACGGATTTTTACTGTTTTATAAAGCCTTATATTCATGAAGCTTCCTCCAAAAGATTTCATGACTATTTTCAATAAAATCTCTTTCTTTTAAAATTGCATGATGTTTTGTGAAAAGAAATTGATTTTGAAGAAGAAAGGATATTTTCCTCAAGAATTAATTTCAAGTGTTTTATCAAAATTATTTACCATCTAAGATAATAAAGGGTTCTGTTTCTTTTCATATTTTTACATTGATTTGACTATGTTGTGATGGAATTATTTTTATGAATTCCTTTATCTTATATGAATGTTTTTATGATGTCATGTTGTTTAAGAATCCCATTTTTATTACGTGGGTTATGCTATGATGTATGGTTTATGATTTTGTGGCACACATAAAAATGGTATCATTATGAGATGGGTGGGACCTATATCTCCCTCCAATGCATTGGGTAAAGATTTTATATCTCATGAGATAGACATGGATGAAATGGTAGGTTATACCAGTTCAGTGAAACAGGACTGAAACGAGGGTTACTCGATTCAGAAAGGGACTTTGTCCACTAAGATAGTCTTGGCAATGAGTCTTGACTAACAAGAAATGATTCTATATGATTATGTGTGGATGCCACAAAGTTTCATGTTTTAATTTATGATTATTGTGATTACATTTCACTGCCATGATTTATCCCATGTTATGAAATTATGCTCTCTTTTGCAGGTTAAGATTTCCAAAATGTTATGTGATTGATATTTCTTTTGTTTACCCTTACTGAGAATTTGAGCTCACCCTTTTATGTTTTCTTTTCCCCAGGATATAAAGAATGGTTTTAGGTAAAAAAAGGAGGATCTTTATAGGAGATGTTGAAGATCTTTCACCACGATTAGAAGATTACGTTCCGAGTTTTCAAAGACACTAAACTATTACGATCCTTGTGTGTGTGTTTTTGTTATGTACTAGGTATTCCGAAAATGTAATGTAATGTCCATGTACGTCAAGCTTCGGGCCGCTACAGTTGGTATCAGAGGAAAGGTTTAGTCAACCTTTGGAAACTAGGATGCGAGAACTTTAGTGAGATCCCTAGAGATATTTATAAGGTATGTCTAGGGATGTCCCTAAGGATAAGTATACGTATAGGATACAGTCCTAGAACTACGGTAACGATCATAGAATTTAACCTAAGATGTTAGATATTGAGGATACTCCACCTTTATTATGTTTTTTTCCCTAGCATGATTTTTGCCTCTCACTATTTTTTTTGGGTTTTAGAAAATGGCTGGAAACAATATGATTCACGATAATGGAGGATATGATAGACAATGGAATGATATTCTTCATAATGAAATGGGATTTGGAAGTCCAAACATCATTATTATGCCGAATCAACAATCTCATAATATGATCAATAATGTAAAATTTGGTAAGTTTCCTGACTCGGCTAATAAGAGAAAGATGGAGTTTCATAATGATCATAGAGGAAAGAATGTTCAATTTCCCCTATGTAAATCAAGTGGGAAGAGGCACCAAGGAGAATGTTTCAAAGGAACTGGAAGATGTTTTGGGTGTGGAAAAGAAGGACACAAGGCAAGTAAGTGCAAAGGAAAAGGTTCAGTTAACACCATGGATGAAGATAATGGTATTGCTACGACATCAACAATGGTTAAATGTTTTAAATGTGGAATGTACGGGCATTATGCAAACCAATGCCCTAAGGGAAAGTCTCATGAAGAAAATCAGTATGGTCGTATGGGAAGTATTTATGTTGATGATGATGAAGAGACTACAAATGATATGTGAGATGAAAGAATTGTTGAATCTCGGTCAATGGTTTAAGAATGTAGTGGAATGATTACATGTTTATCATGTGTAATGTTGTATAAGAAATCTCATGGTACTATGGAATAAAGAGACATCTAAGGATTGTTACACTATTGTCTTTCCCTGAGTTATGAAAGTGTATGATTAATGGTACCACTATCCATGAAAGGTTATTCAGATATTTTTAAAATTTAGATGATATGCGCATAATGAAGGAATAATAAGATAACGAGGTGTTTGATTTTATTCATGAGCTCATGATTGATATAAGGAGAAGGTTATATCATGGTTTGAGTATAGAGAATTTTTGGATTTTGGTATGTGGAAAGTGTTAACTTTTAACAGCATTCATGTTTTCACTAAGGTTCAATGGGTATTCAAGAGAATACATTATTAAGGCCTTTGAATGTTTGGAATGTGACCAACAAAACATATCTTATGATATATGGGGATCGACGATGGTGTTAAATCTCTGGTAATCGTTTTCACTATGTTATGAGAGTGGACTGCAGTATTATGGATAAGCCTAAAGATTGAAATGGATTATGTTGGACATAAGTTAGTATTGTTTAAGGATAGAAGTTTTCTCGATATTATTGATGGGATGTTATAGTAATTTAGTTTTATAAAAAGGACAACCTGCAGGACGGGCGACAGCCCATCGCTTCGGACAAGGCTGTAGGAATCGAACCCACAACCGAAGTGAGGCTGGCCTTTATCGCATACCACTGGCCTACAGGAAGTCCCTATTTAGTAGAAACTAGTTTTATTATATTAAGAAGTATGATATATGAAGTATAAGTCCATTTTAGGAACCATATGTGATTAATCTCACTATAGATCGACTTATGTATATAATTTTTACTAAAATTTTGTTTGAGACAGATGGAATGACCCGTCATTCTATCACATGATCTGCTAACACTACACGAATAACAAATTCAACTTCATTTATTTAAGAGATGAAGTGGAAAACCAAAAATGTTGTCCTAGTGATCTTATACCTGATGAATCGGATGGTACCTTAGATCGTCACAAATTTATGGATTTGTGATTGTTGGCTTTTCCATATCCATGTTCTCTACCACTCTCCATCAGAACATGATGGTTATATTTTTCTTCCATATCCATATTTTCACCTATGTGGAAACCCAGTGATTAGTTTATTTGGGTAACCATTAAGTTTCATACTTTTGTTTTAAAATATTGGTTTTGGTATTCCTTTTTACGATGTGGGTTTCTATTAAAGAAACTTTCGAATAGTAAACCATTTATAACCCCGACGAATTTCGAGGGCGAAATTCATTTTAAGGGGGGTAGAATGTAACAGCCCAAGATTTTATGAAAAATATTCTTTTTCATTTCACTAATGTCTTTTGTTGTACGCAACACAAAAAGGAGCTTGCACAACACGCATCCTTGACTTGCCTTGCATTACACGCAATCACGACCTTCCTCGATAGCGTGTGTTGTACGCAATACCAGGTTTTAATAAACAATGTTATATTATTATAATATTGTCATGAACTAGCCGTTATGAATAGTAATAACCACTTTTTAAATTTTAGAAATTTTAGCTCTCAAAATGGACTTCATTTTTGGATTCGGAGTATCGAATTTAGCCTAAGGTGAAATTTTGGTACTTTTCGGATAACTTTCATATTCTGATGAATAGTGAAAATTACTAAATTATAATTAAAAACAACTTTTTTAATCGAAATAATTAATAGTGATAAATTATTAATTTGAGTGGTTTTAAAGTATATTTAGAATATATTTTTACAATTTAATATAATGTTGGTCATTGAATGTAATTTCACATTTAAACCAGACATAATCAAGTGTCAATCTTTTGATAGATATTGTTTCTTAAAAACACGCTATTTGTTTTAACAGCGGGATTTAATTATAAAATTAATTAATGAAACTTCTATGATATGAATTTGGTAAAATAGACTTCATTTTTGAATTCGGAATATGAAATATAGCTTAGGATGAAATTTTGGCATTGTTCTGAAAAACATCAATTTTTGATGAATAGTGAAACTACTAAGTGGTAGTTAAAAAACTGAATTTTTCATAAAACTTAATTTTACCGCTTCTGTGAATGGAATTTCAAAAATCCGAGAGACACGGTTGATGTCAGTAAGTAAAATGTGGTTCAATGAGATGAAAATAATTTTTGGTGAATAGTAACTTTTTACTTTTATTTACCACGGTTAAAAGCAAATAGGGTAATTAAGGGTAAGAATGATATTAATATTACCCTAACACATGTCCTAATTCTATTGTACAAGTGTATCTCGACCAGAAACAACCTTAAGTGTAAAATATTATCATTTAGGCCCACTTGGATTAGATTAGGACATTTATTATTATTTAATTCAAAAAAGAGTTAAAAGAGTTAAAATCAAAGAATATTTACTAAAAAATTTTTAATATAGGATTTTACATAAGATAAATTCGATTGTAAAATTAATTAGAAAGCTAAAAATATTTCCTACATGATGGTAATTTACTTGTAATTTTTAGACATCATATAATTTAATTTATTTATGACACAAAGATGATGCAGTAATTATCTTATTAATGAAATATTGACATAATTGATATTATAAATACCAAAATAAATGTAATTTAAGACTTTTTATGAACTCCACTAATTTTCTAGGTTACTATGATATATTAGTGTTGATTTAATCAACTTGGTTTGAATATATAATTCTGTTATGACTTTCACAAAAATCATATATCAAATACTGTCAAAATTGACACAAAATAGTTTTTAAATCAAATATTATATTACAAATTGTTATTTTATTCCTAACAATCTAAGGTTCGGAAAAATGACTTAGATAAGGATATATATATATTAATACTAAACAGTTTGGGGTTCTTTTGGCATGTTATAGTAAGTGTATTAACCATATAGGGAAAGAAAACAAAAATACACGGTAAAAGTTAAATTATTTAACTTAGAGTTAAATCTAATTGATAAGGTTAAAATAATACCCTAAAATTGTCTAAATCCTATTGGTTGATAGGATTTCGACCAATACCCACTTTATCTTCGAAATAATACCCTTTGGAACCATTATAAACCGATTTTGACTTTAATATAAAATAATATTTTGAGATATTCCTAAGGTGCCCCTCTCCTCCCTTATAAAAGGGCACCTCCTCCCCCTCCTCCTCACACCAATTTGAGCACTCAAGCTCGGCCAACCCCTGCCATTTTCTCCTCTCCACTTCCCTAGAATAATCCTAGAGGTCCTGGTCTTCTTCAAAGACCAATCTTAGTTCCCTAAGTGGAGGATTCAAAGAGGCGTTCCAAAGAAGAGGTAATATCCATTACCGGTCTTTTCAATTTCTTTCTTCTTCAACTTCTTCTTCTTTAGTTGTTTCATTATAAAGTTATAACATCAGTATTACTTAAATACTGATATGTTATTATAAATATGAAATAACCCTAATTCACCTTCTATCCATCCTACGGAAAAATGAAATCACCACGCGTGCGTACGTACGGAATACCGTCTCCACGCCGTGGTGTAATCTATTTTCCACCACCACCTTACATGGATGGGTATAATGGTGTAAATAATAACTATACATAGTTATTACAACATCATATTGATTTTTATATATTGTATAATCCACTCCAATTCAATTCAATAATTATGGAAATGATATCATCGCTCGTGCGTACGTACGGACTACCGTCTCCACGACGCGATGAGATTCATTCTTAATGATTAACCATTCATGAATGATTATAAAGTATATATAATAAGTACTAATAAAATATATGACAAAACAATGATACTGGATTTATGTATATATATATGTATGTATGTCATCTACTTACTTCCATTCAAGACAATAAGGAAAGAAAAACAGCGTTCATGCGTACGTACGGACTACCGTCTCCATGAACGGTGTTTTTCATTTCATTTATCTATCTATTATATATATATATATATACTGAATATATATGATATATAAATCATATTTTATATTCTGGAAGTAAGTAAATAATGATATAAGTAATAATAATGTCAAGAACAACAAGTCAAAACACCTACGATAAATGAAACGATTTTACCCAAAACGCTTCTTTAACATGGAATTTACAAAAGAACGGGTAATATAATGTCATAAGTGAACCATATATGATATAATAACAATGAATATGATTCTGTAATAAGCCAATGAAATTATTTAAATCATTATACAGGAGGTTCGGACACATACGAAGCAAATCAGACCTAAGGTAAGGGAAATATCACAATCTCATTTTTATCCGAGATTGTTTATTCTTTGGTATTTACTGGGGTGTATTTTATCATCCATATCCATGTTTCTTCATTATGTAATATTATTTCCATCCATCTATAATAGTTTATATCAAATTTTACCCTTCGGTAAGTTTTTTGTAAACGATATGAAAGGAATCTTTTGTCGTTTTTCGTACGAGGTACTTTTTGACTTTTCCGACAAAAGTACGAAGAATGTTTTTTTTAACTTATACGGCACGAACGGATTTTTACGGTTTTATAAAGCCTTATTTTCATGAAGCATCCTCCAAAATATTTCATGACTATTTTCAATAAAATATCTTTTTTTTAAAATTGCATGATGTTTTGTGAAAAGAAATTGATTTTGAAGAAGAAAGGATATTTTCCTCAAGAATTCATTTCAAGTGTTTTATCATAATTATTTACCATCTAAGATAATAAAGGGTTATTTTTCTATTCATATTTTTACATTTATTTGACTATGTTGTGATGGAATTATGTTTATGAATTCCTTTATCTTATATGAATGTTTTTATGATGTCATGTTGTTTAAGAATCCCATTTTTATTACATGGGTTATGCTATGATGTATGGTTTATGATTTTGTGGCACACATAAGAATGGTATCATTATGAGATGGGTGAGACCTATATCTCCCTCCAATGCATTGGGTAAAGATTTTATATCTCATGAGATAGACATGGATGAAATGGTAGGTTATACCGGTTCAGTGAAACAGGACTGAAACGAGGGTTACTCGATTCAGAAAGGGACTTTGTCCACTAAGATAGTCTTGGAAATGAGTTTTCACTAATAAGAAATGATTCTCTATGATTATGTGTGGATGCCACAATGTTTCATGTTTTATGTTATTATTATTGTGATTACATTTCACTGCCATGATTTATCCCATGTTATGAAATTATGCTCTCTTTTGCAGGTTAAGATTTCCAAAATGTTATGTGATTGATATTTCTTTTGTTTACCCTTACTGAGCATTTGAGCTCACCCTTTTATGTTTTCTTTTCCCCAGGATATAAATAAAGGTTTTAGGTAAAAAAAAAGGAGGATCTTTATAGGAGATGTTGAAGATCTTTCACCACGATTAGAAGATTACGTTCTGAGTTTCCAAAGACACTAAACTATTACGATCATTGTGTGTGTGTTTTTGTTATGTACTAAGTATTCCGCAAATGTAATGTAATGTCCATGTACGTCAAGCTTCAGGCCGCTAAATTGTGTTTCAGAAAATAACAAAATAAATAAATTAATTACTTCCTTGTAAAATTAATATATGCTATATTTTGATAATAAAAACAATATGTGGAGGCTTTAGGTATAATCATAATGAGGTTGTCCGAAAAAGGTGTGTCATTTTTAACCATACATCGTTGTTATAATTCATCTTCCACATACTTCAAATCTCACTCAATCATGCTGATATAATATTATTATTATATTCAGTATAAAAAATGTTATTATGTTAATAAAATTACTTATATCCTTATCCACTTCCACAAAATGGGAAATAAAACCACCGTTCTTATGTAGGACAAACTACCTCCTCGTTAATTGATATAATTCATGTTCTATCATCTCCACCCATAATTTTTTATGATGATGGATTTAAAATAAATATATATATATTATTCATGAAATCATTATAATTATGTCAATGAAATGTATCATATATTTTCTTACATTTCTATTCATAGAAAAATGAGAACATCATTCGTCCGCATGTGTGGATTACGAACTCCATTAACTGATGTGATTTGTTTTAATTACCACATCACATGAATGATATATATATATATATTGTATTTAAAAAAACAATATTATATTTATGATATAATAATAATTACATAATGATAAAATAACACTTAACTTATTTTTATCTTGATCTTTGAAAAATGGAAATATTACTCATGCATACAAATGACCCACCATCTTCATGATTGTAATTTTGTCCATATTTCATAAACATACTTCATGATTGATTTTAAAATAATAATTGGTGTATAAAAATGAAAATGATTTAATTTTTTTATTTAATATATGATTAAACATTAATATCTTGGATCTTTGTAAACTTCCCAATGTGATTTTGGACATATGAGTTGAACATCATCAAAACATTAGACTTGAACCTAAATGACTATGTAATTGAATATAAATGATAATAAATAAAGATAAATTAATAATAAAATTTTTAATGGTTTTTATGAAATTAAATAATTAACATAAATTATTAATTAAGAAGATAAAGAAAACACATGATGAATTAGTATTGAGGGAAGTGATCTCAAAAAACAACCTTTTCCATTGGATTATGAATATTATCTATCTAAATCACTTTATATATCAATATAATGTTATGAAATTCATATAAATTTTATACATATGTCTCTCACTTATGTACTAAGATTATTCTACCTTCCTTTTATATGGAAATACATTCCTTATACTTATTACTCATAAGCCTTTATTATGAAATTTCCTTTGATTATGGTATGGGGTTTGATTATGGAACCCATTTTCATTCCACAGGTAATTATTATGTTTTTTTTATGATTTATTTTCTTTATATGAAAATCATAAATCATAAACATGTTATTATGGGTGTTCCCATATAGTTCTCTAATGCAGTGGGTAAATGTTTAGTCTCATAAGTTTTCATGGAAGTGATTAGGAGTAAACTTAATCTATTATACGACTTTGTCTAATATGTGATATTATATAGGTTGTTATCCTTGACTAATTTTTATGTCATGTTATATATAACTTCAATATTTCCTATGATAACATTATCTTATAAAGTCATATTAATTATATTATGATTCCACATGATTATTCAAAATACTTTTCTTTTATGACATCTTGTTATACCTTTGACTCATATGATGTGTTTCCTTATCATCACTACCACAAAATACGGCAAGGTAAGGGCCTCATTTTATCAGTGAAAATAATAAAGCACTAATAATATGGGATCATTTATCAGTGCTAGATAAAATTGCTGATACATTTATCCTTTATCTGCACTAAGAAAAGCACTGATAAATGGCACACCTTTTTCATTGCTTTTCATAGTATTCATAAAGTATTCATTTATTAGTGCTATATTTAGAACTGATAATTTTTTTTAATAATTTATATTCAAAAATAATTTTTATTTGGATATATTAACTAAAATACGCATGTTTATAATTAATTTTTTTTTCAATAATAGTGTATATATATGTGATGTTTTAAAAAATAATTTCTCTGATTATAATTATATATATATATATATATATTTATATAATTATAAGACTATAATAAATTTCATTAAATAAAAAATATATTTTTTAAATTTATTAGATTTTTTATATTTATTAGATTTAATAGATTTATAAAATTTATTAGATTTATTGGCTTTATTATAGATTTTTAGATTTATATTTATCAAATTTTTTATATTAATTAATTAGATTTTTTAAATTTTTTAAATTTATAAGATTATAAGATTTATTAGATTCATTATATTCAGTATATTTATTATATTTATTATATATAATATATTAACTTTATTTATAATTATTATACATATATATACCTTTATAAATATATATATTTATATTAATTATTAAATATATATGTGTTTCCAATTAATTTGGTCAATAAATATATTGATCATGCATACATATGATATATATCATAATGTTCATTTAAACATTACACGCTTTATTATTATTATTCAATTTTTCCATTGATGGATTATTTTTTATTATGTATATTAAATAGATATAAGACTAATTCAAGTTACCGATATTCTGTTATAAAAAATACTTATAAAATTACATTAAATATATTTTAATAACAAATTTACTCAAAATGATCAGTCATGGGTTGGAGGCCCCTGACTAAAAAATTATTAAATAAATAGAAAGTACAAAAAATAGTAGAGGCAAGCATAGGACCAGAAGCACCAAAATAAAATCATAATATCACTTTTGATAACTTCCCATGTTTCCCATATTTCTATGATGTCTACCCCTCACCTTCTTGAACTTTTGGGAGAGTTACATTAATGTTCTCCTAATGTTCATGAAAACAATTCTCATATGCTGCTTTCCCAAAAGATGAATAGTAATTTTTCATGAGATCAGAGAAAAATCGATGGCATGTCCATTGAGAAAGTTGAGATGTTCCCCCATACATAGTTGGTAGTGCCTCTTACATTTTATCAGAAAACATGTACTTCTGAGGACCAAGATCCCTTTCATCCACCTGAACATACATATTGGGATTTATCTTCTCCATTTCAATATTAGTGAAACCATGCACATTATTAAGATCCATCCTAGAGATATGGGCCAATGGATCATGCTCAGAAAATATGATGATCCCAACCCTAGTAGCATAGAAACAATGGTTACATCATTACATATGCATTAGATACAAGAAATTTAATCTCAAATGACTGAATATTTTAGTATACTTGGTAAACTAGATATATACTTGAATCTCACATACATTTTAAAACATAAAATACAATAATCTGTTTTATTAGAGAATATCATTATCATATCTATATTATATCCTTATATATCATTCATAGTACACTTCCAAGCTTCCCAGGGAGAGGAAAATAAAATAATGGAGAGTTAAAATGCTCAATAAATGTTATATATATTGTAAGATATGATGAGTAAATAATAAAAAATCAATATCATAAGGTAAATAACTAAAAATATATTCCATTTAATCAATAACATGAGCATGAAGAATAATATGGAGGGAATAAATGAGGATCAAATAATTATATATGAATAATCATATTCTCATGAAACATATCTATATTTATCAAAAATATTAAAAATCATCACATAGATATTAATACATGATTTCATAATTATGGAATGCATAACACAATACCTATTAAACATACCATTGAGACCTCATGAAAATACCTCAACATAAAAAAGTTAAGGAATTAACCAAATTAAAAAACTAGTTTGTATAATGAGACATACCAATTCATCATGGGGCTTTGAAATTCTAATCCATTGATATTACATAATATAAAAAATTCATTGTTTATATGAATAAAAAATACGATTTAATCCAGAAAATAGAAAAATAAATAATTGTTCATATTAAAAGAATAAGAATATGAAATTTAATTACTTTCCCCAGTAAAACTAATAATAAACCATTTGGATAAATATGGTGTATAATATAATTATATTATTTCCTCAGTAAATTGTAAGATTAATTAAAGGATGTTGACATAGTTGAAAATAATTTAAAAATATCTATGGAATTTTTTTAAGAAAAATTCCATTTTCACATTCAAAAAATATTCTTTGAAAAAAAGAATTCAAACATATAAATGAAGCATAAAATAATTATCTATTCATGATGAGAGGAAATTTAGTTCATGCAGTGTACTTTAAAACAAATATTTGTTTCATGTTTTGGTAATAAGTCAAAAGTAGGTCACATAGAAAATGACATAAAGATTCATTTTTAGTTTTTATAAAAAAAATTAAAAATGTGTAAAATTTTGTTTAATTAATCTATAGATAATTTTAAGATCATTCTGTAAAAAATTTATGGGAAATATTTTCATGGAATAAAAGGATTCCCAAACAAATAAAAATAATAATTTCTGTTTTCCTTAAAATATTATTGCGGTATCTTGAGTACTGAAAGAGATGAAAATGAAATGAAAATTTTTATTTATTGAAATTACTAAATTGGAAGAAAATATATTTTTTAATATAGTAATTTCAAATAATTCCTCCATTATATACATAAATATAAACAATCCTGGATAGTGACGAGATTATGAAAGAAACCCTTTCCATAGGCCTAAATTCATTCAGATGTGTTCAAACATTCAATATAATAAATATATAACTATTATATATCTATTAAATAACTATTATAATATATATCATACCACATATGATTTAATTACCAACAATTATCACTTTTTTATTAATTTTGTTTATTAAAATTAATTTTTTTGGGTGATAACAGATTCAATTTTATGTATGTTTTGGTTCGGTAGATTTGGTCCTTATGATTTGATCATGGTTCCATAATATCTAAAAATCAATTTCTGATATAAATATAACATATATAGTAATTATATATATATATTTATTTATTTATAATCATAAATAAAATTTAGAGATAGAAAAATGAATGACATATTTCATGGAGACAATAGGCCATACACACACAGGGACACTGCTTTCACTTTTTGAAGGATGGAAAAAAAGCTAAATAATTATTAAACATTTTATAATAACAATTATATCATATATATCATATATATTTATTAAATCTATGTATATTAGCATCAATAGAAATGTGGAATGAAAAATGAATCACAACGCATCATGGAGTTGGTAGTCTATATGTACACACACACACACACACCACATTATCATTTTTAAAAAGATAGTAAGGTAATAAGTAATATGTGATATTATATTTATAAAATAATAATAATTTTATAAAAATCATATACAAACTCAAAAAACATCAAAATAACCATCCGTGAAAATTGTTAATGAAAGAAGAATTATAATGCAATGTGGATTTGGTAGCCTACACGTGCACACAAGAGATACATTAACTTCACATTTAATGAAGTAGATGATGGATAATGTTGGTTATATAATCATAATAAAAATATATTATATTTAATATACATAAGTTATGATTTTATTATTAATACCATTGATTTAGAGGTGTTATAAGAATTTATAAATTGAAAGAGGTCATGCAAGATGATTACCGCTTTTTCAATAGGACTCCTATAGATCCTTTATTCAGGACACTTGGAATTGTATTTTATGGTGAAAACTTCCAATAATTAATGTATAGGTATGTTATGAATATAATTGGGTAAGTATTTTTGGATATAGATGGTTCAAAATATGTGAATAAGAGAGAAGAAGATGTTCCCTTTTATAAGTGTGGCGTGAGAACTCATAGAATTATATAATGCATTAAATTAATAAAAATTAATTTTCATGAAAAATGGATTAAAATAGGTATAATTATAATATAATATTAATATTATTTGAATAAATATCAAAAAATATTTTTTACAAGTTTTGTTATGTACTCACCCTTAAATCTTAGTTGTAATCATGCATTGATCCTTTTGACAATTACCAAAATATCAATGTTTTGTAATTTTTAAGGGTTATAAATGTTACCATAAAAGGAAACCTGACTCATAAATGGAACCTTTTTAATATTTTAAATCATATTAAATTATCTTGGATGAATATAGGATTTTGATGAATTAGAGATCAATTAATTAAATATTAAATATTATAAAATAACGTTAATGTCATTATTGGATATACAATAAATATTATATTATAATGTGCATCTATCAAATGTAAAATCGTTCCAAATTGACATGAAACAAAAATCAATGTATACATGGTATTAATATATCTATATAATATTTTTTTTCAATTTTATATGTTATTTTAAACCTTATAGTTTGTTTAGCCCCTTGGTTAACAAATTTTAACCTTGTCCATGGTAATGAATTTTCCAATATTAATGCACTATAATTTTAATTATAAATTCAATATTTCATAATAAATGAAAAAATATTTATTTTTTTCGTCCATTTAAATTACTAATTATATTCTTTTATGGATTTTATGTTTTGAAATAATCTAATAAAATATATTTAACATTAAATACTATTAATTCCATCTTATGAAGTATTCATATAATTAAACATTGAAAAAATTACATAAATGGATTTTCAATATAAACCATTAATACATCTATAATATGTTGTATTTTACATAATAATTCATGGAAGACAATTAAGGACCCAAAAAAATATTAATTTAAGAATATTTAGAACCATTTACTTGTTTTTTTGTCTGCTTGTAAAAGCATTGTGTTGGCGTTGCATAACTATTTAACATAATAATTTAATCAATAAAAATAAATAAAAATTATAATGATAAAAATTATTTATACTTGAAATAATCATTTATATCCAAACATAAGTTGTTTTTATCCTCATCACAAAATATTTTAAATATTAAAAGAAGATAGTGACATTTTATGAATTTATATTTAAATAAAATAATATGAAAGTTATAGTCAATGTAAATTGGAAATAAATTGACCAATTTTGTAAATTTGGATGATTATGAAAAACATATACTTATAAAATTAAATATATGTGTGTTTGGGGTTGATTATGAGACCTTATGAAATTATTTTTATCCTTAATTATATGATTTACCTTTACCTTGACAATTAAAATTTACTATGGTTACTTTTCCTAATGACAAAAAATATAATGGGATTATATAAAAAATATGAACATTATATTTATAAATAGGGAATCTATTTTTTAATATTAAATTTTTATAAGTGATTGAATCAAATTTTAGATAAAATCCTAATCAAAATGAAAACTAGTTTTTTTAGAAAAATCCCCTTTTAAGTATAAAAATATTTTTATACCAAATTCAAACTTAAAATTGATATCAATGAAATTTAATGTATTATTAAAAAACATATAAATCTCATTTTACATTTAATTCATTTTAAAATAAAATTTTAATTTTTAAATTCTTGAAACAATAAAATTATTTTCAATAAAAATCAATATTTTTCAGTATTCTTTGTAAAATCAAAATTTTCAAGAAATTGTCAAAAATGAACACTAAAATAATTATTAAATGTTAACATACAAAATTAATTTCATTTTTTGAAATATATTTTCTAAATGATTCATAAATTTGTTATATTATTTATTCACAAAAATTAATAAAACCCATTTTTGAAGAACAAATATAATTTTGAAGTATAAAATTACATTACTAAAAATTGAGTAATTATCTATTATTAATCTAAAAACTATATTAATTATATATATATATATATTATAATGTGATTAATCATATTCATACCCTTCAATAAAACATCTAATAAAAAATGTTTATATTAAATAATAATATTTTAATGGTATATCATGGTTTACTAATAGCACATTTTTTCTCATTAAGTAAGCTCTCGAGAATTGCATTAAAAATTTATATGGTATTAAATAAAAACCCCATTATGTAAATTACAACAAAATAATTTTTTCTCACTCATCATAGATTCAATATATTAAAATTAATTCGTCACAAACCGACATTATATAGAGGGATGATAAAACATATTTTAAGAAGGGAATGTAAGAAGAAAAATGTTATCTATAATTACATATATTTAGGTTACAAAATAAATAGAACATTTGTTAGATGTGAAATTATAGATATAGATAAGAAATATAATTTCTATTTACTAATATAGAGTAACAGAGAACATGGTTATGAGAATGTTAATCACCACAAAACCCAAAATCGGTGATAGGGAAAAGGCCATCAATTTATAAAAAATAAATCTAAAAGTATAATATTTTTATTTTAATATGAATTTCATTAATTTGAAGTATTCATTTATTATTATGATATATACCACCTGAAAATGTACATACTTGATTTATTTCCATTTCGTAATAAAATGTCTTCCTTTGGATGGAAATCAATAAATTTTCACTTTATCTCGTACTCCATGAAATGAATATTCAAGATGAATTTTTCATGTCTGAAGAACTAAAATTAACATTTAATGTATCATAAGATTCATAAAATAATTGAATTTAATTATTATTTCTAAAAAAACTTATTATAATTAATTGTTACAAAAATTATATCAAATATTTAAAAATATAATACATTAATCGCAAAAATATTTATAATAACCCACAATGTTCAACTTATTCAATTACATAAATAGTTAACCTTAAGAATCCCCCAAAATATATCTGACCAAATTCAAAACCCAAAAATATAAAGATTTTATAATATTTTTTTTAGAAAAACAAAACTATTATCTCAAATAATATCAATCACTCAAAATGTAATATTATAAAAATGTATATACCCTAATCATATTATCCAATAATATGATACTCATTTCCATAAATATCTTAAATCACCAAAAATCCAAAATAAAAAATCATATTATTCTATAAATTATCTTAATATTCCTTACGTAAATTATGTTTACCTTAATCATATAATATTCTTAATATATTCGAAATTTTCAAGGATATAAATAATCACATGGTCACAAAACCACTTTTTAATTACATGGTTATCTATAAAATAAAAATATATTCCCAAAATATATTAAGTCTTTAATCCCAATTGACTATAATTACTTAGACATCATTGATTATATTATCCCTAAATTTCAGTAATAACATTAAACATATGTCCACAAGATACAAAAGCATTATTTTATTGATAAAATTTACTCTAAAACATATTATAAACAAATTATTTTTATTCCCATAAATTTCATTGAAAACACCATTAAATATCTTAAATATTAATCATTTGAAACATAAAAATGGGTATCTATGATATTAAATTTATGATATAACATAGACTTATCAACCAATAACATGTTTTTTTATCCCATATTACTATGGAATGACATAGGTTTCTTTAGGTTGTACTCTTTTATTCATCATACTGGTTTATAATTATTATTTTTATTAATCCTACTATATCCCTCTAAAGTTTCAAACCATGTTTGTAGTAAGGTAACACTCACCATGAAGTATAATGATAGAAAGGATATATTTGACAAAATCTATTCAAGGTTATCACTACTAGATGCATCTGTTCCAGAAACATGCCCACTTGTAGTATCCTAAAAGTGATGTGTTTTTAAGAAAACCACATAATCTCAACCTTACATAAACATTATGATTCTATTCAATACATATAATATTTTATAAAGTCTGTAACAGTGTTATTTTCCCTAATTTAAGTTGTCCTAAATCTATTTAAAAATTATTGTATTATACTTTCTCAAATTATAACTATAAATTCCCCAAAACTAGTAATCCAGAGTTGGAGGTTATATTATTACATTGGCACTAGATATATGCAATTTTATAAAAAAATAATATTTTAGTAGTGTTGACAGAATAGATGCATACTTAAATCTCACATAAAAGTTATAAAATAACATACAATGAATCATTTTCTTTAAGAACATTATTTTTATCACTCTAGTCTGTCATTTCATATCATTTATAGTTCACTTACTTTCATCCTATGGAAAAACAAAAAATATGTGTGAGTTGAAATTTATAGTAAGGGATATCTATATTAGAAACTATACTAAGTAAATAAATAATATTCAATATATCAAGATAAATAATTTTAAACACATTCCATTTAATTAATTAGTTGTTCATTTAAAATAATATAGAAGGAATAAATGATGACAATATAATACTTTATGTTTAATCACATGATCTTGAATCTTATAAATGGATATTTGAGATATTCAAAATAATCCCATGTACACCAATAAATAATTACATATTGATATAATTCATTATGTCATATATCTTAAACATTCCATTGGGGCCTCATGCAATGAAATCTACATAAATGTGTATATCCTCACCCAAATACCTAAAAAAAATTGTATCATAACACATTTTGACACATCAAAGAGATATGTATTTCGAGGACCCACCCATTACATAATAAGTCCAATTAATTAATCATATTAATACATAATACAACATAATCAATATGGAATAAAAAATCAATAACTATCTGTTTTGGAAGAACTAGCATAAAAATTTTCAAAATTTTTCCTAGTCTAATTGACCATAAAACATCTTGAGATATATGATGGATAGTATCATTAGAATATATCTTAAAAATTATTAGTATTCATCAATGTAGGTTGAAATATATGAAAATTGTATAAAAATATCACTGGAATACTTCAAGAGGAAACACCCCTTTTCAATTTGAAAGCACTTATTTTAAAATCTAAAAATTTCAAAACAAATTCGTAAAAATTTTAATTGAAAATAACCATTTAAAATTTTGGAGTTATCTTCAAAGTATTGCGTTTCATGATAATGGTTAATTACTTTCTTTATTTGTACTTTAAAATAAAGATTCCTTTCATATTTTTGGTAAGAAGTCCAATGTACCTTGTTTAGAATATCAAATGAATATTCCATTAAAAAAATTTGTTAAAATTAAAACATGTGTAAAATTGCCTTTAATAAATCATTGGATAACAGTAAAAAAAATATTTGATAAAAATTAATAAAAATATGTACATGGAAGAAAACGATTTCCGGCTAAGTAGGAAAACAAATTCAGTTTTCTTATAAAATTTATTTTAGTATGTTGAGTATGTAAATAGGGTAAAATGAATGGAGATTCTAATTTATAGAAGTAACCCAATTATAAGAAAATATATTCAGTTTAATAAATAAATATGAAATAATTCCACCATTGGAGATTTCAACATAAAAAATCCCGAATAATGAATATATTTTTAATTAAACTCATACCTTAGGGATGAAATCCATAATATGTGTTTGAACCTCTTATATATTAAGTATATATATATATATATTATAGAACCATACTCAAATATATAATATGTTATATTATTTACTAATAGCCTTTTTCTCCCATTTATTGACAATTTCGTACGTAAATCATTGTTCTGGGTGATAACTACATTTTTAGGTATGTTTTAGTTTAATAGTTTTCATATTAGAATTTTTATCAATATTCCATCATATATATAATTTTTATCAGGATGTAAATATCATATATATTAATTATATATATATATATATATATTAATAATCATCCATAAAGTATAGAGATAGAAAACCGAGTTACATCATTCATGGAAACACTATGTCGTATATACGCATGACAACTTTTTTCACTTTTCAAAATAAGGAAAGAAATAAAGGTAAATAATTATTAACCTATATAGAATCATTATTATACCATGTAATTTATTAAATATTTCCTTATAAAAAACCATGAAAAGTATAAATGAAAAACGAATTGCATTGCTTTATGGAGGTGGTAGTCCACACGTACACAGAAGCGACATTATCATTTTTCAATAGATGGGAATGTAAGAAGGTGTATATGATATTTTGGTAAAAGAAATAAATTATTTCTTAAATATTATATACAAAAATTAAAAACATCATAATAATCATTCATTGTAACACCCCGATATATTAAAAGAAAAAAATTATATTCGATATCGTATACAATATATAAGAATTATATTAAATGAAAAATGATATAATATTATTTTAAACAGGACCATTATAACATAGAATTTCAATTGGAATAGATGAATTTTATAAAATAATTATATATATATATATAGGTCATACTCAATAGGAATATATTGATAAATTCTTAATAAAGTAATTTTATTAAAAAAATACGATTTATTCAAAAATGGTTTGTATTAATTTTTATAAGAAAATATTATAATTATTTAAAATAGATTATAGAAAATGTATTTGGTAAAATGAAATCCATTATTAAATCATCATATCAAGATTAACTTACTATTCAATTTTTGGATTTTTAAAAAAATGTTGATTTTCCAAGAAATAGTGAAAAATACAATTCTTTGTTAAGAAATAATTTAATTTCAATAAATTATATAATTTAAAATTTCAACTATGATTTTAATTTTACCATATCTAAAATAATAATTATTTTGTTACATTTAATCCAAAATATTAAATTTTAATTATATTTTTACTGGATTTATGTATAAGATTTTTTTATTTAAAAACAAGATTTTATTTTTCTCGTGGTTAACCCAACATGAAGGCCTTTGATATTTTTATTTATTTTTGGATATTCCCCATCTTATGGGTTGAGGGGGGAAGCCTTACATTACTGATAGTCCTAATATCTTAAGAACCATTACATAACCCAAATGCTCAAGGAATAATGCATAATACATGACCCAAACTCCCAACACCTGACAATATTAGAACGATCCGTCCGCATCATTTGTATCACTGGAGACATCTAGCTCCCCACCTTGTATGGCTGATCAGTTAGCATTTCCCTGAGAAGAGTTTCACGGTGTTTGGTAGAGATGAAATTATCATACCCTCCATTCCTTCAAATCTTGGTAGCTCTTCTCTGGTGGATGCTAATTATCTTAAATCCTTATCTTGGGCCAACTCCAATGTGATCTTCTTGGGCTTCTTCACGTCATTTATGTAGCTCGAAGGCCCAGTAAAGTGAAGTTCAATGGTGTCTTGACGGCCCTGTGATCAGAATTCCTTATAGACCAAAGGCCTTTGTTGGCCCAAAGACCCTATGGATCGATGTCCTTTGGTGTCCCGAATTCTATAAGACTCGTTTTCCAAAACTATTTCCCGAAGGCCCAAATCGGATGAATAGTTCTTGCTGCTATAGTACCACATAATACCTGCAGCAGTGATTGGTACAATACTGCTACAGTAACCAAACAACTCACACCCAAATAGATAAAAATTAAATTTATATATTATATATCTATAAATATTAATTTAAATTCATATAAGTATAATTAGTAGTCATATATTTAATATAAAATCATTTTTTTCTCAAAAAATACAATTCTTGAAAACCCATTTTTTCATCGCCTATGAGGGTTTAATTTAAAATTAAATTCTACCACTTATATGAATTGGATATGGTAAAATGGATTCCATATTTTAATCCAACATAAGTTATATTATATAATAATTTAAAATTAATTTTTGGTCGTAATAAATAGTCAAATAGTAATATTTTTTATCGCAGTTAAGGTGAAAACAGGTTTAACATGGGTTAAACTAAAAATATAACAGTTAAAATGACCTAAAAACTTGTTTAAATTATATTATCTTGAAATATTATATCAATTATTAACTTAACATATATTTTTATGTTTTTTTATACCTTTTTATTAATTTGGAAAATATTAAAATTTATGTATCGAAAAAAACAATATAGCACCCACTTGGTTTTAAATTTAAATTATTTTTTCACATAGGGAAAAAAATACGTGAAAGGATATTTTTTTTTTAATTTTGATAATAATTAAATTACATTTATGAGGGTATTGTTTTATAAATAGTAATTATATAATTACATTTAATGCTTATGCAACACCTACATAGTAATTATTTAATTTATAGAAAAATGAAGTAAACAATACTAAAAATGATAAAAGTAATATTAATTTAATGGATTATTAAAATACATTAATTTTCTAGATAAATAAATCATGATATGAATTTATTAAAATAATATATTCCAATTAAATCTTTTTTGGACATTTTTAAAGTTAAAGTAAATTAATAGTGCGAAAATTGACATTAATGTTATTTTATAATGATTAATATTTTTCTAAATGAATTATAATTCTTATAAATAATATCCTCTGTAAATTTATTTGTTTTTTTAAATATCAATAGTATTCCCTTTATAGACTAGTTGCCTTTTTATAATAAGTTTATTTACCTCTTATTAGTAAAAACATTGTTATTGTGGTAAAGGGTAAAATAGGGGTTTTTGAGTTTCATGCACTTTTTTAGAATTTATTATCCACAGACATATTATTTTTATTTTATAAATTGGATTTAAAATTTAGAACCACTGTATTAAAATTATCTATTAAGGTTCATTTTATTTAAATTCTTAAATTTTAAATTACCTAGATAAAAGGTTAGTTATCGTAGTAAAAAACAAAAATGGTAACATTAATAAATCACAGAATTTAAGGAACAAAATGTTTAGATAAATTTGTTTTATTGTGGTTGGGATCAAACAAAAATTCACTCAAATATATTATTTTTTAATTTTTTATGAACTTGGGGTGAGATTGACTTCCCATTGTTGAATAGTCTTAGGTATTTAAAAAAATTTCAATCCAACTCTATTATAAAAGGCCACACCCCGACACTTGTTCACACCTCTTAATCCATTTCAAACAAACAAAACATACTAAAATCCCTTCCTAAAATAATTTTAAATTATATAGATATACTTCTGATCCAAAAATACATACCTTAGGATCCTTAACAAGGGATTCAAATGGGGTTGTTCTAAGTTAAGGAAATTGTCTTCACGAAACTGTTTTTTTTATTTTTTTATTTCCACCTATATTAATGTTATAATAATTAAAATATAGTAGTACCACTACCTAACATATACTGATATGTTATTATGTTAGTTCCATAACCCAAATCCGCCTCATCTTCCAGCAAATAAAAAACAAAACTATCGTTCATGTGTACAATAAACTACCACAATAAAATATTGATGTAATTATATTTACAACATCACCTATTATGACTATTTATAATTATGTATTTAAACCATATAAATGATATTTTAACATTATTATGCTAATATAATTATTAGATCACATATACCTTTTTAATTTCCATTATATGGGGGAATTTATAATGACACTCATGTGTACGGCAGACAACCGACTCACTAAGAGATACAATTCATTTTTCAGAAATACTATTCATGGATGGTGATATGTATAATGTTAATGAATATATGTGATATATACAAAATAATTATGATATTAGTGAAATGTGTATCATTATAAAAATCTAATTATCATTTTCTTTCTAACCTTTACACTCATAGAAAAATGTAAACGTCATTCATGTGTACGTGTGGACTACCACCTACATGAAGTGATGTGATTTATTTTTCCTCACTACATCACATGAATGGTATATATATGTGTATTTTAATAAATAATAACATATTTATAATATAATTTTAATTATTTAAATAAAAATAATATATACCTTCTTTCTATAATGATCACTGTGAAATGAAAATGTTACTCATGTGTACGTACTATAGTCCATTTCCATGATTATAACATAGTATATTTGTCATAACCATATTTCATGGTTTGTTTTGAAAGAATAATCTATATATTAATATGATAAATATTTAATTATTTTTATTCCAGATATAATGGATATAGCACCATGATATTTTAAAACAACACTATGTTTGATAGCATACTTGGTACTCAACACTAACCTTAAACGAAGAAAAAATATTATTATGTGATCGTTATAAAATATCCAATAAATTTTATAGAATAAATAGTATTAAAAACTATTTAATATATATCTTTACAACCCATTTTCAATTTTTTAGTTAATTATTTCTGAATAAACATTTTATTTTTAGTAAAGTCATTTTATCTTCAAAAAAATATGTTTCCTTCAAAAAAATATTTGGCATTCATTTTTGTGTGAATATTATAATAAAATTTTGGAACTTATATAAACTTTATTTTATAATTTTTTTTTTAGAAATAATAATATTATAATTATGTTAGGTTGAAATTTTCATATTTTTCTAGAAGGATTTATTTTCTAGTGAGTTGTGAAAAATATCGATTTATTATTGACAATTTTTTTATTTCAAATGTTTAAAATCATAAATCATATTTTAAAATGGTTTAAAGGAACAATTTAGTTATATTATAGTATCATTTGTCCAATTATGTTCTTTGAAATCTATTTCATGTTTAATTGAAAAAAAATTTACACTTAAAAGGGAATTTTTATAAAAAACGGTCTTTTATTACTTTATAACAATATAATTTAATGTTACATTCAGCGACTTCTATATTTTGAATTTTTAGAAATAGAATCCATATTTTAATTTATTAGTTACATGTTTATTAAATATTTATCTTTTTTGTTTTGTTAATATGAATAGTAACCTTAATAATATTTATTACCTTGGTAAAAGGTAAAATGGGTAAGTATTGTAAGAAATAAAATGATAGAGAATAAAAATAGAACCTAAAACTTGGATAAATGTTATTTTATGATTAAATTTCGTTCATAATATTCCATTATTAATTTATATGTAATTTTTTGGCAATTTGGATGAGATTAGGACCTTTATTAAATTTTATTTCAAGAAAAGTCAAACATGTCACACCTTTATTTTAATATCTATAATATTTTAATACGTGTTTATCAAAAGGATATTTTTTACTATATATATTATTTTTAAAACTCATATTTTTATCTTCATCATGGTAATTTATTTTTGATTTTTAGTGAATAAATAATTAACCTATATTATTAAACATCACTTATGGAGTGATGATTTAATTAAGTGAAAAATAAAAAAAATGATATTTAGAAATATTAAAAAAGTAACATATTTTGAGATATTTAAGTAGATACATGAATTATATAGATTAAAATGACATTTTCTTGATGTAATAAAATAGTGGTATTGAGATTTAATTATTATTTTTATTGTTTTTAAATTCAAAGTAAGGAATAATATCAAAATTTAAAATAATGATATTTTATGAGATTAATATTTTATTAATTTATTTAAAAACTAAAAATATTACATAATAACAATGTGGATAAAATATTGTTTAAAAGTTCATCCTATATTTATTTATTTTCCATTTGGAAGAATTTTTATTAAGATAAGTCTTGTTATATTTTAACCTTTTCAGAAATTCCAAAAGTGACCCTAAACTCAATTATAACAGGAACCTACTCACTCACTTTTTTCACACCATTTTGAGCCATATATCTTGATAATTCCTAATAATTACTCTTCTAAACATAATTATCCATTTTCAATAGGTTATTGTCCTTCCAAAATTCCAACATTTGATCTATTAAGAAGAGATCTAAAGGAAGTCAATCGAAGAATAGGTAATCATTTTTTCTAACTCTTTCATATTTAATTATTATTATTCTTCCACTTAATGTTATATTTACATCTAAAATAAAAAATTACAGCTTCATAATCATAATTATATGTTATTATGGTTATGGGATAACCATATTCCATTTTTTCCTTCCTGTCAAAAGTGAAAACATCACTCGTGCGTACATATGGATTACCATCTGCATGCAATGGGGTAATTATGTTTTCATTACTACTTTACATATATGGTTATAAATATGGATATGTGGAATTTATTTGATATATATATAACATAATGATGATTTTGAACGAGTAATTTTTCTTTACTAGTCTTTTATTCCATCCATTGAAAAAATTTAAACCATGTTTATATGTACTTACGATATACCATCTCTATGATATGTGTAATTCATTTTTCTATCTCTGCATTTAGAGATTAATATATATATATATATAATATTATATTTACCCAATAATTAATATTATTGAGATTTTGGAACAATATCTATAAGTACCCGAGCTTAAACATTAAATAATCTAGTGAATTAAACTAGAAAACACTTATTATATTATGAAAGATATATTTAGTAAATAATTTAGAGAAATGGGACATAAATCATACATATCAACCCACAAGAATAGAAATCCGGTACGACTAAAAATGTATCCATTTCATCCATAATACAAATTTTTTAACAAAACATGAAATATTTTTCCAAAATAATTTCCACAACATTAATTTTGGCTTCTTCTTTTCTCTTACCCATCCTTAAACTATATGAAAAACACTTTAAAACATGGGATGAAAAAAAATTGTAATGGACATAAAAAAAAGAGATAAAAAATTATTCCATGAACACTTCTAACATATGAAATCATTTTCACAAAGACATACATCTGACCCATAAATTATCATACACGTACATTTTGAAAACAAGAGATTTTCATAAAACATAAAAACATAAATAAAACATTTAGGTAACATGATGATTTAATTACATATGATTGTAAATATAGTGGATAATAAATTATTTGTAACCCTCATGGATACCAAACAATGTATCCCTCATAGCTACCTTATGATGTAACCCTCATGGCCACCATACGGTGTAACCGTCATAGTTACACTTGTAAAAACCCTATCAGTCAACAGACGACATAAACATACCCAATTCATTAAAGGGAGATATAGGTTCCATAATTCATCATAAAAAATTCCCATTAACCAGAAAATAATAATAAAACATAAATACTTTAAACATTAACAAATTTCTTTTGAATTTTTTAAAAAGTGGAATTTAAAAGATAATTTTTAAAGAAAAGTATCGTACCTTGGGTTTATCTTACTTAAAACATTTTCAAACCCCATGTATAATGGTTTAATGGGTGTTATTGATATATTAATGAACTATAATAATATTTATAATAACCTATATTATAATTCCCCAACCATAAACCTAACAAAATATTGTGTTTTGATCAGGAATTTACATTCTTTCACATTGATGAACATTTTAGGTTTAGAGTTTAAGAGATTTTGGCCATAACTATTACATTAAATCCCAAAAATTAAAATTTAGACACTTATAATATATCTAATTTATTAAAAATAATAAAAATCCTTATATAAAACAAGAATTATTGTCTTCATATAAATCCTCATGAATTCTTCTTTCTTTTATACTTCCTTATACCAAGTGAAAAACATTTAAAAACATGGAATGAGCCTAAAATATCAATATAGAATATAAAATAACCAATAAAACCATTTTTCCATGAATATTAAAAACCCTTGAAAACATTTTAAAAAAATCATACAATTCATCCATAAAAAATAAACTATTTATCTTACATCATGTAATCATAAGATTCATACAAAACAACATAGAAATAATAAAATATAATGTAACTTGTGGCATTCATATCAAACTAACATTATATCTTTGAAAGCTACATAGGGATTATCCTTCATGGTTATGTTTGCAATACCCATAAAAATAAATTCCCTAAATCTATTAGGAGAAACCATAATATTTACATTCATCACATTACCCAATGCGTTGGAGAGCTATCACGGGCTCACCCGCCCTCAGTTTGTCAGGGAACCACCAGTATTTGATTTATCACATAATCACCCATAAAATATCCTTTTACCATTACATAATCATAACACATAAATGATTGAAATTATCAATATTCCAATCATCAATAATAAAAAATCATTTTAAGATACTGTAATATTTAATCCATTTCCAAAAACAATTTTATACATTTAATAACCAGATTTTTTAATCCATGTTTCCCACAAAAAATTGAGACTTTTTAAATGAATTAATAATTAAATAACTAATTTCAATATAAATAAATCCCTAAAACAATTTTTAAAACATTTAAATTAATGATAAATATTTAGAATAATGAATATTTAAAAAATCTAAATCATTTAAAACGATGTTTTAGTTAAAGAGTACATTACCACTTGAGAAAATACATGAATAATATTAATTAAAGAATAAAATTAAACCAAACAAAAAATATCATGATAATAAGGAGATTTATGGTATAATATGTCAAATGGATATATATACACCATATAAAATTGAATTAGTTCATAATAACAAATTTATCTTAATAGAATGTAAATTGAGATGAAATCCCTTACAGAGATCGTATAAATGAGATAAGAATTTATAAATGGTGAAATTATTTGTAGAAACTATATATCCACATAAAGGGAAGTTGAAATTAAAAAATAAATAAATAAACAGTGATTACACACATAATCATGTCATAATATAATCAATAATGAATCCATAAAACCAAATGAGTGGAAATTGAGTTTAGAAATTCCCATACAAGAATCATTTTGTTAATAAAATAGATCGATTATGTGTATTCACTCCATACAAAAACAAATAATTTATAAATAAAATATAATATATAAATAGTTATTTATCTCATAATCATAGTAAAATATAATCAATAAGTAGAATAATAACCTAGAGAATGGAAATCAGGTTAAGAAATTACATAAAATTTGAGTCTGACTTTTCTCATTCGTTATTTATATTCCTAAAAAATAAATCTACGTTAATTTATACTTGATTGAGAAAATTTTTCATGTTTATTATTCATTTAATATTTCTTATCATTATTTTTTAAAAATTTCTTAATTATTTATGTTCATGTCGGTCGGTTTCTCCATATTCAGTACTTGAGTCCAAAATGAACATGTTTGATGTAAATTGTCCATGTGTTAAAACATCCCTTATATCCAGAATAATATTAATGATTTAAATATCATATATATCCTGTATATATGTATATATAATAGTACATAACATTTAGATATATGAAATGAAATGCACAGTTCATGGAGATGGTAGGTTGTACATCCGCATCAACACTTATTTCATTTCATTGTCATATTAATGGAATGAAAACTAAATGATACATATATATTTTATAACTACAGTTTAAAATATTTTTTTATATATTACATAATTTCAATAACACCATCATTTATATTTTCCATGTATGGAATGGATGAGTCATATAACTTTGAGGTGGTGGTAGTCTGCACTTCCTCAAATGAAATTACTGTATTTATATATTATGAAAAGCTTCAAGGTATGTTATAAAATAATTACAGAAGTATACATAAAATAAACATATATAACATATATCATAAATAAATACAGTTCGACCATAATTTCCACCATTAGATGTGGTAGGATAAAATAGAACAATCGTCATTTCATGAGGTAGTTGTTCGGAGTACACAAAAACAGTATGTTTGTATCCATTAGATGAAGGTGTTCATAAGTGTAGATATAATCCTTATTATAAAAACATCCTAGTATATTGAGGATATTGGTTTTTTAATTTAATAAATAAATAAAAATATCAAAGGTAGTTTAGTACGAAAATAAAGGAAAGGAACTTGACAGAAGATGTTACCTCTAAATCGGGTAACTTCATTTGATTTCAACCAAATGGATTTCATGACTTTCCTTTTGACCACAGTATGGATTGTATAAGGAATGGAGGGATGTTTTGATAATTTTTAACAGAATTTGTATTATCCAAGGTGATTTAGAGGTGTTATTTAGTGGTTAGATGTGGTGGACATTTACAAAATGGAAGAGATGCACTATTGGAAAGTCTTGAAATATAGATTGATTATAAATTCAATATCGATTAAAAATGGTCCAAAACTAATTTAATTCAAATATAAGATGATGGTGGTTAATATAACCATCATCAAATATTTTTTAGAGATGTGTTTAAATTTTTTTATCCTAATATTTTTGGTTTAACCCTTATTTAACACTTTTTAATCGTATAATGATATAATGTTATTTACACATTATGAGTTCATGTAATAACCATATCAGGTAAAACGACCCAAAAGTAAGTCATTAGAGACATATTTGGACTTATATTAAACATTTTACCTAATATTAAATTTTTAATAAGGTAATATCATTTAATAAACTTTTTTATATTTTATGTTATGAATTATGTCATTTTCGAGACACTATTTAGTAATTGGTATTTGCTAAAATCATAACAACGTCATTCCTTAAAAAAAGGAATTAACTCAAAGATAACAAGTCAAAACAATCCCTGAAATTATTTTATGACATCTAAATAATTATATTAAATTTATTTTAATATTTATAATATCATTTATTTGACTCATTCATTAATAAGGAAATCATTGCATCATCAGTGTGTCATAAATATTTTTTTTGTTTAATATTGAAAAGTTATAAATAAAATACCATGATATATGAAATATTTTTAATTTCTAATACTACTTATATTCATAGATATCAATTATATAACCCTATACTAAAATTGTTCTGTTAAAAAATATATATTTTTGTTATATTTCCCTTTTATTTCAATAAAAAAATTATAAAATGTAATTTTAACACCCAAGTGGCTCCCAAATGCCAAATATTACATATAATAATGCTCATGGTTGGATATATCTCATTAAATTTTATTATGAAAAATTTTAGGATTGTTTTATATTATTATTATATTATTATTTTACAACTATTTACCTAATTTACCATTTAACACTGGTAAATAAAAATTAATTACTAAATTTAATATTTATAATATCCCAAAATAAAAGGTAAATACTCACACAATATGGACCATATAATTAAAATTATGGGTTCCATTTTTCCAAATTCAATAGACAGAATGGGAAGAAATTAATTTAAAATTAATTCCCTTAGTTAAAACAAGAAAGTGGGTTTTAAGAAGTAAAATATATCTTAAAATTGGCATTTTTTGTTCAATTTAAAAGTTAAATTACATCCAATGAAAAAAATTGGATTAAATGATTAAAAAATAATATAATTAAACATTAAAACCAATTAAAATGAAAATATATCTATATAAATATATTATATTAAAAGGAGCTTTTGAATTAAAATGCATTATTTTTCACTATTCATTAAAAATGAACTTCATCAGAAAATTAACAAAAATTTAACCAAAGTATATTTTGAAATCCTAATTCTAATGAAGAAGTTTATTTTTTCAAAAAGAACATATAAAGGTGTCAAAAACTAAATTTAAAAATATTTCTCCATCAATAGATGGTAAAAATATAATTTAAGAAAAATATTATTTTATCAGAAAAAGTGATTTTTTTCTTATATCATATATAGAAAACATATAAGTTAAATTTAACACATTAAATTGAATATATAACATAAATTTTATATTAAATAGAAATCCATAACGGTTTATATGGTTTTATAAGCAGAATTATTCTCTTTTAAAATAGTTTTTCATAGAAACACATCTTTTATATTGAATTGGTTTTAATTTCCATTTATATTAAATTTAGTAACCAATGAATCATTATTTAAACTTATTTAAACCATATTTTTATAATTCAGTTGACACTATTAATTTTTGTCATTCAAAAAGATAGGTTATAACGGAAAAATTTAAATAATAATGTTTAGTTGTTTGTTTAATCTTGATGTTGTGTATCATGTATACTGTTGAGAATATTGTTTCTTTCTTGAATCTATAGATGTTGCATCCTTACCCTATTAGAAATTGAGTCCATTAATTTTTAAAATTTTCCTCCTTAACATCCTTAATAATCCCACATCGGAAAAATGGTTAATAAAACTGTCAATTTAAAAGAAAGAAAGAGAAGTACAATGGTAACCCGAGAGAACACATACCAGGGTTCTGTGATGGGAAAAATTGATATGAATGAAAAAATAACAATCTTGTTCTACTGGAGAGTGATATAAAACAATATTATTATAAAGTTAACCACAATTAATCAACAAACTTGTGATGGGTTAAATAGTCTTTGATTTCGTAGTAGAATGAGTAAACAGACCACGTTATTGTTTTTTGCTCATTTTTTTAATCTTAAGGAATTAATTTACTAATTAGAATTATAACCTAAGGAGACATACTTAATTTTCAAGTAGAGTTTCATCCTTTAATAATTATATACTAAACATTCATATTTTCTCTAAACGATGAGAATTTAAGATGACTTCGCCAAACCTAAAGTTCTATAATCAACCTATAGCAAATATCATAATCCAAAAAGATGAACTATATATTTCCACTACCTTTAGACATTATCCAAATCCAATATTTTTGGAACAAGATCAAACAAATACCCACAAATAATAATACATTATAAAAGGAAATAATACTATGTATCTGTAAAATTTAATAAACAATACCCAAAGTTTAACAGAGACTATTCAATAAACAATTATCCTTAAAATTATTCAAAATAATCCAAACTATTATTGAAACCCAAAATTTAGAAGGATTTGATCACCAAGCATTTCATGATAAATGTTTACATTTTTCTCAAAATTGCATAGACTACTCTTAAAGTAACATATTTAAATTTTATTAAACTAATCATATAATCTTCATGATATGTTAATTATATCTCTAAATAACCAAAATCTCCATATGTCCAAAAAAAATATATTCATCCAAAATAAAATTCAACCATTAATCCTAAAATGAAATCCCATAGTATTATATTTTTATTTGGGATATATTGTTCCCAAATGAGGGAATGTCTTCCAAAATAACATTTATCACTTAATCACCAAATCATTTTCTTGTATTATGGATATCCATTTGATAAAACATATGTTCTAAAAATCAACTTCTTCTTGATCCATAAAATAATTTAACTAATAATTCATACTTTGATTCTTAGGACCTTGATGGATGCGATGTGATATCACTCATCTTGCAGGTTGTCCATTTTGTAAAACTCAAAAATAAACATAACATGTTTTAACCTCGATGGTTATCTTATACTTATTATTTTAATACCAACTTATAATAACCACAACATCATAATGAAGTCTTATATATATTTATTTTTTTGTTTCACCTATATCTGATAAAATAAAACTATTACCAAAAGAAATAACATCATACCTTGATCATGGTGTCCACCTGGTTTCATGAACATATTATTCATGTAAATAGAAGGTCTATGCATTACAAAAATGATTTATAGATCCTTCAAAAACATTTTCTGCCTTTATCCAAATAATCCTTGTAAAACATGGGTCATATGGGTGTTCAGAGATATTTTGTTTCATAAAATAATCTTGTATGACATCTAATTTGAAAACATATGATAAAACATTATTTTTACAAAATAGTTTGACTTAGTTTGGATTGAATGTTTCAATAAATGTTCCTTTAAAAATACCATAATTATATGCAAAAAGACTATATTTTAAAAGAAAATATAAATATTTTGTGAAAGGGTCTCCTTATTCTACATATTTTTCAACATCATAATACGCTTTTAAATCATGTGATAAGGTAAAATATTTGAATGGTCCATGATAATATTTACCTTTCTTGAAAATATTAGAATATTGAGAAAATTGGATTTGATTAATTAAAACCCATGATCCATGATGGTATAGAGGTATAGTTGAGGAGTTTGATATCTTAAAAAACTTCTTTCATGTTATTTGAATTCCTGAAAATGTTTCAAAATCATCTGATCATGACTATACAATAATTATTACAAAATTCATCAAGAAACGATAGAAATATTGTTTGATATCCTCCTCCTTCCATTAGTAACTGACATTCCTTGATCTGAAAGAGTTCTAAAACAAGGATTTAATGATATATATATATATATAAACCTACCATGTGGTTATAAAAAACTCTTAATCCCTAAATTTGTCTAAAAATTTTCTCAGATTCCAACTATAAGTGCACAACCTTATACCACACATAATCTTGAGTTTTGATCCAAAATTTACTTTCTTTCACATTGAAGAACTTTTCAGATTTAGAGTTTTAGAGAATTATTCCCAAACTACAACATTACATCTCTAAAATTACAAATTATACACTTCTAATCAATCCAATTTTTTAGAATAAAAAAATGCCTTAAATAAAACTAGAATTGTTATCTTGATAAAAATATTCCTTAATTCTTCCTTTCTCTTATCCTTACTTATATCCTACGAAAAACATTTCAAAAAAATGGAATGAGAATAAAAAGAATAGTAAAGAATAAAAAATAATGAATAAATTAGTTGGCCCATGAATATTTAAAACCACTGAAAACATTTTCACAAAATCATACTTTTCACCCATAAAACATAAACTATTTAGCTTATATCATGTTATCATAAGATTCATACAAAACATCATAAATATCATAAAACATAAAGTTAACTTGTGGAATACATTTCATGCTTACATTGTTGCTTTTATAGATATATTGGGAGTGAACTTCATGGTTACGTTTGTTATACCAATCATAGTTTATTCCGTAAATAGATTTGGATAATCCTTAATGTTTACCTATATTATGTTACCCAATGAATTGAGGAGTTATCATAGGCTCACCCACCCTCAGTTTATAATGGAACCACCCATATTTGGTTTATCGTGTAACCACCCATCAGATTTACAAGTACCATTATATAATCATAACACATAAATGATTGAAATTATCAACATTTCAGTCACTAATAACAAGAAATCAATTAAAGATTCTGTAATATTCAATCCACTTCCAAAACTGTTTAATATATTTAATAAAGTGATTTTTGAATAATAGTATCCCATAACACATTGAATATTTTGAGTTGAAATTACACTTTAAAATAGTCATTTGTATATAAATAAATCCCTGAAACTATTTCTAAAACATAGAAATTAATTAGAAATATTTAGTATAATAAATCATTAAGACATTTAAAATGATGTTTTAGTTAATGTGTCCCTTTACACTAGAGAAAATACATGAATAAAATTAATAAAATAATATCATTAAAAAAATTCTAATATCATAGTAAAAGTAGATTGATGATATCATATGTCTATGGGCTATATATATACTTTATAAGGTTATTAATTTATTTGGGATATAGGGTTATTAATTTATGGCATGATATAGTTTGAAATTTTGGTTTATAATTGAATTTTGGTAGTTAATTCATTTTGGGAACATCCTCACATCCTCTAGACCTTTAAAAGTAGATTTTTATGGTTCCTTTTCAAATTATTCTTTCATGGAGTTTATCATATGAATATTACCAAAGAATTAATGTTTTCTGCCACAATCTATTCATTATTCAGGATTGATTATATTTATGTACCTATTGGGGAATGTTTTCCTTCGGTTTCCATGTTTTATAAATGAATTTTAAAATTTCTTTTTACTATTATTCTATAGTTTTTAAATTGATTTTTATCAATATTTGACTGTTTTCAAAAAAAAAATAAAAGGAATATTCTTATCATTTTCCAAAACATGGTATTTTGTAACTTTTCTGAAAAAAAATAGAAAATGTATGTTTTTTTATCCTATACAGATGAATAGATTTTCCAAAATTCATGAAAAGTAAATGATTTGAAGCTTCTATTAAAAATTTTCAAGGTTATATTTAAATTATATTTTTTCCTTCTTTATTTTCTTAGTTTTTTATGTGAATTTCAATGTGAAAAAATTATTTTCCTCAAATATGTTTTTTTAATATTTTTATTGTACTTTTATTCACTAGTGGAAATAACCCTTTATTTTATTTGGTCAACATTGTGTATATGTTTAAATGATACCATTCATTGAAGCATTCACATACTTTTGATCACTGGATATTTCATTTCCCATGAACATACATTATATTGTATCATGGATATGATTATTACCTAATCCATATACAATTTTTAAATGAAGTGTTATGTTTTTAAAGTATTTGATTGACTATCGAATTATTAATAAATACATATTATTTAATCAGTAATGATATTTGTTTATAAGGAATATTGATTCATAAATTAAATCGATCATTTCGGAACATGAGGAGTGTATTGTACCAGTAGTGATGGTTGTGGCCCAAAATTATATAGCCCCTCGATGCATCGACATGTCTCCAGATACTAATATTTTGGCCAAATTAAGTGGGTTTTCATCCATAATGATTAAAATATCTTGGTAATGGTATTGATAGTATAAATACCATGATTGTTTTAGATCATTGCATCCAATATTAACCATTTATCTCATTTACAATGTAGTTACTATTATCCCTAGGTATTTCTCTATGATATTATACATGGATTCAGATCTTGCACAAATTATTGATTAAATTGAATTTCTGTTTAGTTATTAACCTTTCTATATTAATTAACCATTATTGATTCATGATATCTTCCAATATACATAACAATTTCTAAGCATTTAAGCTCACCAATATTTTTTCCCCTGGATTGGAAGAAGGAATTCCTAAATCAGTTCAAGTGTTTATAAAATTTACACTCATCAATTGTATCATATGTATTATATTATAATATATTAATTAAACATGTATATGTTTTACCAAGACTACTAAACTATCTGGTCCATAAGGATGTGATTCCTTCTATATTATGATAATATGATAATTTAGAAACCAAATCTAGGATTCTAGAGTTGTGGTTCATAAATTTAATATAAAAGTAAGTCTAGTAGAAACCTGAAGAACTAGAATTAGGAAAACATATATTAGTAAATATTACCCTAAAACTAACTTTGAGGATAATTCTAAGTATATGATATATCCTATAGAATAGGTATTGACTTTGGATAACCTAGTATAAATATTAGGACTTGTAGATTGAGATGAACTTGTCATGATTTATACATACACTGAATAATATTTCAGGATTGTTTATTAGCTCACTATGATTATTAATGTTTGATTCATACAAAATTATTTTTTGTTTTAGTCAATGCTTGGAAAAATATTGAACCATATAATATCAAATGTGATGGAGAATTTTGTAAACCTATGCAACAAAATGGAATGATAATGAGAGTGAAATATATTTTGACTATTCTTAATTAGTTAACAAGATATATATGATTAACAAGTTAAATCATAAACAACTATTAAACTCCCCAACGAAAAGAATGGTGGATTTATTTGAGAGCTTAGGTGGTGGATGTTATGGGGTAAAAAAGGCTCAATTTCCCTCATGTTAGAAAACTGGACATAGATAACTTAAATAATGACTCAATGGAATAATAAAAATATTTAAGTTTGTGAATATAGGGAATAATTCAACACATTGATGGAGAAAAAAATGAAGAGTATAATGTAAGGAACTAAATCTCATCATATGGATTCATTTATAGTTTATTTCGTTAAATGCAGGGAACCTAGGTATTATCTGAGTAAGTTCAATCTTCAAAATAATAACACATAGACAAAGGTGGGGTTTATGTATTTATTTTACAACAATTGAAGTGGAATTATGGAACTATTATGTGTTGGTATTTAAAAATTAAGTTTATAATTACATTACCACTGATATTTTGGTTATATGAATGATGAAATGTCTAAAGAATTGTTATGATTTTGGAAGAATAAATATTTTTAATAATTTGCGAGTTATAGACACCATAAAGGGTTTATGAGTATAATTTTGGTAATAAGTATAAAATATTAAACACACTTGTGAGGTTTTATGTTATATTAGTTAAACAAGATCAAGTACATTTTGAGAGATTCGTATCCAAAAAACATATTGGGTTTGTATATGTTTTAGGGATAATTTATTTTTGGAATAATGAAATTACATTATTTGAATTATATTTAAAGGTAAGGATAACCTTAAGGGAATATATGAACATTGAATTTATGTTAATTATCAGCTTTTATATTTTTTGGAGAATTATAAGGATAATATTAATATAGTTTTATAAGAAGTACAACCATTAGGTCGAGCAACACCTCAATGCATCCAGAAACCCATGAGGCTTAATCCCACAATAAAATAGAGACAAGGGTTCATTACCTAACACCGGACTATGTTATGACTTTTTTAGAATGAAATATTTTTTCATTATTTAAATGATTTGATATATAAATTATAAGTTACTTTTGGGAATATATGTTTTATCGTATAAATAACAATGAGATTGAAAACTGACTTGGTGTTAAGTGTTTTATGTTATTTCGGAAGACACTCACTATTTTGTTAACCCTATATGATTAAGGTAAACAATATATTATGGAATTTTATTTTAGGAATAATGGTTGAATTTTATTTTTAAAGAATATATGATTTTGTATTATATTTACGGTGTTTCAAATTATTTATGGTAGTGTTTAGTGTATTTTGGAGATTATATGGTTATGGAATGCATATTTTTAGTAAAAAGTATTAAATTTTTCTTCGAGGGATATGCGATCAGAACAATATGATATTTGAGTTTTAATCTTAGGCTGAAATATTTCTATAGAATTTTAATGAACCTTATTTTTTAAATGATCTATGTTTAATTTTCGGTATTAATATTGAATTTTGGGACATTAAATAATTTTGATTTATATGATGGTATATTTTTTTTAAAATTATCTTAACTTATAATAACCATATTTTTTTGCTTAATATATAAATTTAAGAGTAATATTTTTTTTTCTTTTATAGATTTTGGGATCTATAGATATTGATTCTACTGATTCATGTATGAAAGAGATCTTACAAGTCATTTGGAGGAAAAGTTGAGTTTTTAGTAAGGATGAATCTCTACTTGTCACGTAATCATATTTTCTTATGTTCTTACACTAGGAAGTAAAATAATTACTCAAATATAGGAAAATTATTTTGGAACAAACCAATTATTTGTTATCTTTTATCAATGACAAATCAAATGCCTTTTAGTGCATCACATATTTATGGTTTTGTGATGGTTACCATTATTATGAACATGGTATATATCATTATCAATCAGTATATGGGTGATAGTTTTATCTTACATGCTAATGTTTTAAATTACAATTAGTTTTCATCTATTTATAAACCTTGTTTTGTGGTGACATTCACATTTCCATTTCCCTATTTTTAATGGGGTGTTTTATTATATATATTTATGATGTGATATTTACATAACGGAATTTTGAGTCATAGAATGATTGATTACTAATAACATGTTAAAAATTTGAGAAAGAAATTTAATGAAGGAGGGTAGAATTCAGAACCTTGATATTTTAAAGGAACATTATTTTCGATAGTGTACATGATATGCAACACCTAGCATAAATGAACAATGAAATATTATAATGTGATAGTTATAAAATAGACATTAAATTAGTGGGAATACATATTACTAACCATATTCTAAAATATATAATGGTTGTAATAATTGTTAATTTATTAATTATTTATTTTTAAATAATGACTTTATTATTATTAAATTCATTTTAATGTTTAATAAATTTCTTTTCTTCAGAAATGATTTTCTTGATTTTATGAGTAAATATCATAACAAATTTATGAAACATCAAAAAAAATTATTTTATAAAAAAAAATCATTTTAAAAATCCTCACATCAACGTTTTATAAGGGAGAAAATTTCATATTTTTCTGAAAAGATTTATTTTTTAGAAAATTTTGAAAATACAGATTATTTATTGAAAACTAAATTTTTATTTATACCAATTTCATTGTTCTATTTAATTTTAAAATGGAATAATTTTTTTTAAAAAATAAATTATATTATTATTAATACAAATAAATTTAATGGAATCAATTTTGATGTTGTGTTTGTAATATAATAATTTTTATACTTAAAAGAGAATTTTTATAGAAAAACAGTTTTTCATTGCATTTTTACAGTTTAAATTTAAAATCAAATTCTAAAATTTTTTGTTTTGAATATTGAGTAACGGAATCCATATTTGGATTCATGGGGTTTAAATTTAGAAAATAGGTCCTTTTACTTTTTGTCATTATGAATAGTAATATTAGTAATTATTGTTACCATGATAAAGGGTAAATCAGGTAAGTAACATTAAAATTTAAATGATAAAGACTATACAATGATCTTAACACATGGATAAATATTATATTATGAGTCTATTGTTTCCATACTCATCCGATATTTTTTTTATAGAATTTCATTTCCATTTGTATGATATTAATACCATTAAAGTATTTTATTTTATGAAAAGTCAAACATTTCACACTCTTGTTTTAATAACTATAATATTTTAATATGGGGTAATCCAAAGGATATTCTCAAATATAAATATTATTTTGAAATATAAATCAGTTAACTTCATTATTTTAATTTATTTTTAGTTTTTATTGAGTAAATAATTAGTATAAATTATTACACAATGCTTATGTAGTAATGAATTAATTAATGGAATAATCAAATAAATGACATTAAAAATGTTAAAGTAACAATATTTGGGAAATTAATGGTGATAGAATTATATAGATCAAAAAATATATAATTAGGATATAATAAAATTGTTTCATCAAATATTATTTGCATTCTTGATATTATTAATGGAAAAATAATGAATAGTGTCAAAAATAACAATAATGAATACTATCAAAATTAACAATAATGATATTTTATGTGATTAATATTTTATTAATTTTTTTTAAAAAAATGTTAGATAATGATAAAAAAATATAATATATTCTCTAAAATTTCATTCAATGTTCATTTATAGACCATTTAAAAGCATTTGGATCAAGAAAGTCTTTTTATATTTTAATCTTTGGTGAATTTCCAAAAGTGCCCCTCACCTTATTTATAAAAGGGTGGCTCCTCCATCACATATTCACTTCACCTGGATCCTACTATCATGACCAAGTCATACCCATTCCTATTCGAAAAATCGTTATAAAATTTCTAGATGTCTATTTTTCCAAAAAACCAACACTAGATCCCATAAGAAGAGACCTAAAGGAAGCCCACTGAAGAAGATGTAATCATCTTTACCAACATTTTTGAGTTTATTTCTTCTTGTATTTACTATTAATGTATATTTTTACATCATAAATTAATAAATAAAATATAATAATTTTTATTATTTTGTTTTTATTATTGGACTACCTTGTTATATTTCATTTCCATCCCACATAACAAGAAAACATCGCTCGTAGGTACGTTCGACATACCTTCTCCATGTAGCGATGTGATTAATTTTTCATCAAAACATTATGTAGATGGTTATAATTATGGAAATAATTAATATATATTCTATATATTACATAATATTTATTTTTAAAAAAATAATAATTCTTTACTATTATTTTGTTCCATCCATAAAAAATTAACAACATCGTTAATGTGTAGATACATCGAACCATCTCAATGGCTTGTGTAATTAAATATTATATTTCAATATTTATATACGACTCTATATATATATATATTATATTTGAACCACAAATAACATTCAAGAGATGATGGAACTATATCCTATACATAAAAACCATAACATACAAGCCAAAATATGCATGGGAAAATAAATCTGTAAAAACCTAAAACAAGAGTAAATAATGAATTATTATTAACAAAAAGTGATAAAATGATATTAGGGGATCATATATGATATTATAAATATTATTATGGTAATTTTATAAGTTAATAACATGTTTATAACCATTATACATGAAGTTAATGCACATTCAACTAAAGGGAAGCATGATGTATGGAAGTCAAACAATTATTTCTAGGAGACATATCCCATATTCACTGCTCATAAAAATTATGTGGTGTATATAAAAACTATTGAAATTTTATATCATGAACTTCCTTATATTCATGATATTTAATTTTCCTTTTCAAATGATTCTTTTGTGGGGCTTATGATGCAAATGATACCAAACAAGTACGAGTTTATTTCACAATCTCTTTATTATTTGGGATTGTTTAGGGTTAAGTCCCCTCTGGAGAAAATTTATATTCAATGTACATATTTTATTAAATTATTTTAAAAATGTTTTTTACTATTATCCTATATTTTTTTAATTTCATTTTGACCATGTTTTACTTTTTACCAAAAAAATATAGAAAGAATTTTCTTTTTCTTTTTCCAAATGAATTACTTTGTGGGAATTCCAACTAAAATACAAAAGGAATTTTTTTATCTTATATGTCTTGAGTAGATCTTCCCACTATAAAAACAAGTTAAATATTTAATGATTAATTTGAATGTTTATAATTTTATTTTCAGATAAAATATTTTCCTTCATATTTGTATTGTTTTTTAATTAAATTTCAATGTGAAAGTTATATTTTCCTGAAAAATATTTTTTTAATATTTTTCTACAAAATTTATTCATAAATGAAAAAAAAACCTTATATCATCACTGGGTATATATTCTAATTATAACATCCTTTTAATCATTCAATTAATTTTGATCCTTAGATATTCCATTACTCTTAAATATCCATAATCTTATTTCATTGATATGATTATTGTATAAGTCATATTCCATTGTTACATACAGTGTTACATTTTTAATGTATTTGATTGAATGGGGAATTAATTAAAAAAATTAATATTTAGCCAATTGGGAAATTTTCTGATATAGATTATTGATTCATGAATTAAATATTTCATTATGATATACGAGGAGTGTATTGGACGTGTAGTGATGGGTGGGCCTGATATTATATAGCCCATCGATGCATCAAAAGGTCTCATGAGAGAAATCAGTTGGAAAAATTAAATAGTTTTTTACCCATAATGTTTAAAATTACATGTGAAATATCATGATAGTGTATATTATATGATTTTTGAGATCATGACATCCAAAATGAATCATTTACCCTATTATGAATTCTGGTATTATTATCCATTGGATTTTCTCTATGATTTTATCTATGGAATCAGATTCTGCATAGGATATTGATTAAATGGAACTTGATTCCAATTATTTACATTTCCAAAATGATTCAACCTTATCTTATTATGATAGAAAATTTATTAATTATCTCATATTTTTTTTAGTTATTTACCTTTCCATATTAATTATGCATTGTTAATTTCAGGTATATTTCCCTATATGTGACCCTTACTAAGAATTTAATATCTTCATTATGTTGTTTCCTTTCCATAGGTTATAAGGAAAATATTATTTAATTATTGTGAGCCTTTATAAATTTAACTCGAACTAATTCATATTTTTTGTATTCTATTTTCATGCATCACATAAATATGTTTCTAGTTTACCAATAATGAAAAAACTATTTAGTCATTGGGGATGTGATTCCTTGTATATTATGCAAATTTTATAAATTACTCACTGAATCTGAGATTCTGGAATTGTGTTTTTTATGATGTAATAATGGTTTCTTTGACCTTGATCAACAAACACAGGCTATTTTAATGTAATGAATTGAACATCCTTAAAACATATGATGTGTACTTAATTAATTATGAATTTAAATGTGTCATTCAAATAAATAAAATAAATGATTTATGTATAAGGTTTTAAACCTGTGAAATGTTCTTGTTAATTCAAAAAAATTATATATTATTGTTATTCCGATGTTAAAGGGTATATATAGAATGTCTGGGCTGAAGGTAAGGGACTTCATCCCAACTCTACTTCATTAAGGAATATTTAGATTTCATTCAACTAATTTATTTTATATTGTGTATATAACACCACTTTAACGAGAAATATCATGAATACTTCATGAATGATGGAATTTTAAGCTCCACTTTGAATTACTTTATCAAAGGATATTTTACTTGAATGTTCCCAAGTGGTAAAGAATTTCATATCTATATTTCTTTTCATTGGGTTATATTATATTTTCATTATATTTTATTTTTTAAGATTACATGTGTGATGACTTTTTTTTATCTTATGTTTTATTTCCAATTCTTTTATGGGGGTTTGAATTTGATATAAATAATCGATTCATTGATTAATTCTCACTTTAATATTCTGATCATTATAATGGTTTCTCATCTCAAATTTTCTTCTTTGGGACATATGTTATATTATACATTTTATTAAGTATTATATAATACCAAATTGACATGTTATATAATAAAACTCCTTAGGTTCATGATATATAAAGCATAATATTATTTTATTCCTTCATGGTTCTTATTATTGAAGAATACCAAACCAACAAAAGCTTTATATTACAACCTCCTTCTTAATCGATATTGTTTATTCATGAAACTCCATTTAGGGAAATAATTTGATAATTTTCTAATAAACAAATTAATTTTATTATCGTCTAGATATTCATGAAATTTAAATATAATATTACTATTTTCCACTCCTAGTTACTGAAAATTATTTAAGGATTTTTTTTAAAAAATCTAACTTTATTTCACTCTTTGGATCAAAATTATTTATATTATAAATCCATGTTTTATAAAAATGTTTTCAAAAATGTATTAATATGATTTTTAAAGAAATTTTTACACTTAATTTACCTTTTATAAAAAAAAATTAAAAAAACTCTTCCAATGATTTTCTGAATGATTCAATTTTTGACTTTTAGTGAAAATGTGAAAGGAATGTGTTGTATACTCAGCATGACAAGAATTTTCCACCATCATGACCACTCAATGTTTTAAATATTATTTTTTATGAATAAAATGTTATTTTTAACTTAAAGGATTTATTTAATTTTTTATAATGTTTTAATTTTAAATACGTTTTTTCAAAATTGGAATGTTATTTTCTTCCGGAAAATTTCCATGTGATATTTCAAAACATTTAACATCACATATTACATCCTTGGATGACACTAAAAGTGAAAATGTTTTTTTACTAAAGAATTATTCTGATGATATTTTAATTATATTTCGATTCAACAATGTCAACAACCATTTTTGTTACTCATTCTTCAATGAGGATATTGTGTAGTGATACCATCCTTATTCTATCCCTAGATTAATTTTGACTATTTTAACCTTATTATCTTGGAATATATTTACTTTCCTTGGGTTAATCATGTTTCAAAGAGATTTTCATATAACCCATTTATTTCCCATTGTATAATCTAATTTGAAAATTAATGAAGTTTGTTTTATGAGTTTTGTGATGAAATGAATGTTCTATATACTTTATTCATGATAGGGTTCTTGGAATTTTTTTGTAACAACTGGTGGTTCCTTTATAATCCAAGGATGTGTGGTATCATTATTATACAAGGATGGATGGGTCCATGATATCCCTCCTAGGAATTGGCTAATTGATATATATAATTAGACTATAATAGTTATTCCATTTTGAAGAGGTATATAAAGATAACATTCCAAGAAAACAGTGAGTTTTATTTATTCTTGATACGGGTTTTAATTGTTTATTTGACCAAGATGGATATAAATTTAATCGTGATTTATTCACATTCATGAATCTTACTATTGTTAAATATTTATATATTGATACATATTTATAGATCCATGTTTTATGGATGAAATCTATCTTATGTTTTTTTCATGTAATTTTGTTATGTCATCACACCCTTATGCTCATCTTACTCTCACAAATTACATTCAATTGTTAGTGCTTATTTTTACCCTTACTGTGAATTTTATCTCCCCTTATTTTTTTTATTTTCTAGGGTTATAAAGATTAATTCAAAATGAATTATGTATAGAATTGTTTCATATGTATAATGATGATGAATTAATGTGAAATAAGAAAATTTGTGTTAAGTGGGAAGAATTCTCACTTAAAGACATTAGTATTTTTTATGTAATTGTTTATCCTAATTATCTATCTAACCCTAAAATTTCATTGGGTTTATATGTTATAAAATATTTAATTTTGGTGTTGTATGTTTTGGATGGTGAAAATTGGGCCACCTTCACTAGTATCATATCCATAAATGTGATGTCTTTTATTTTAGAACCGAATGTGGGAGTATGGGTTTGAGGATTTTATAGTTGGTATTAGTGTATGGCGTTCATAATTTTTTATATTATGATGTTTTCATGTTTTTTTGTTTCAATATTTATGGATACCATCATAAGTTTATATGATTATGTTTGATAATAAGTTCAATTTCCTAGAAACAGCTTTGTATATTTTAAGTGATGACATCTTAAAAAAACTACTGAAATTTAGGGAAATGTTTTTTTAAATTGAAGTATATATAAAACTATTGTTAAACTGTAGTTGGGTTTTGGCTTGGTGGTAATCACCAAATAATCCAACATGAAAAATGGGGATTCTAAACCCACTGAGAAAAGGTACTATAGCACTACTGTAGTGGTACGGTAGTAGTGGAGGCATTGTATAAATAACAAGAATTGTAGCAGTGCCTGGGGTACTGTTTCGGTGGCAGAACACTGTAATAGTGGCAGGTACTATGTGGCAATTTAGAAGGGGGTACTGTAGAAGTACTATTCACATAAAGGGCTTTGAGAAAAAAACTTGGGCCTACGGGCCATGTATTGGGCTACATGCCCATTGGGCCTTCGGGCTATTTATGGGTCTTCCTCTACCTAATTAAAATAGGTCTTTTCTTTTCTTTTATAATAAATGAGGCTCGACGCCAACCTTTTGAAAAAAACATTTGTTTAACATGAAGTATGTATTGAAATTTTTTTATAATATTTTTATGGAATTTACGACCATAAGGGTTTATATGATCTTGGATATTGATTTAATTATGGTAATGTGTGTTTTATCATATAGATAACCATTGTATTGAAAAGTGATTTGGTGACAAAGTGATTAATGTTATTTGAGAAGAAGATATCAATATTTAGGGTCTTGTAAGATTAAATGTTAAAGATAAACTTCATGGCTAAAAAATATTTAATTTTGAGGTTATTGATTTTATTTGGGATATAGGGTTATTAATTTATGGAATTATATAGTTTGAAATTTTGGTTTATTATTGAATTTTGGTAGTTAATTCATTTTGGGAACATCCTCACATTCTGTAGACCATTAAAATGGCATAAAAAGTTTTTTAAAGTATATGTTGTGGAAAATTTTATATTCTTATTACATTATAATCTATTTTTTGTTATTTGGGGATACATTTACATAAAATTTAATAGTATAACAATTTATGTAAAGAAATTGACAAAATGCCACCTTATTCATTTTAAATTTCAATTATGTGTTCACATTAGAAAAAAATAAGGACGTGAAAGAATATTGATAATAATTTTGAGCATAGATAAATTGTTTCCATGGGGGTAATTTATTTTTTGTTTTTTATTAATTATATAAATACATTAAATTCTTATGAAACACCAACATAATAATGGTTTAACTAATAGAAAAATGAAATAAATGACACTAAAAATGTTTATAATAATATAAATTGAATAAACTATTATACTTGATGATATTTTTAGTAAAATAAAACATTATATATAGTTTTGAATATAATATATTCTAATTAAACCTTTATGTTGATGTTTTAACGAAAAAGTAATGGAATAATATCAAAATTGGGATTAATGATATTTTATAATAAATAACATTTTATTTAATAATTTCAAATTATAAAAAATCACATCCTCTGCCATGATATTGTAATATGTTTAAAAATATAAATAATGGTCCATTAATATTCCAATGTTCCTTTTATAATAATTAAAATTAACCCTCATTTGTAAAAACTTTTCACCATGGTATAGGATAAAACGTTCTTTTGTGAAGTTCATGCATTGGAGTTTAAATTAATTTTACATTCACATAAGATATTTAATTTATAAATTTAATTTCATATTTATAATTATTTTTTATAAAGTATTTAATATGTCACATTTTTTCTATCCATAAAAGCTAAATTGCCTATATAAATAGGTTAGTTACTGCAATGAAAACAAAATTAGTAAAAGTATGGAAACATAGAATTTAAGGAACAACATGTCTAAAAATATGTTTTATTGGAGTGATAGAGGTGTGATTTGACAATATATTTTATAAAATCCAATATTCTTCAATTTTTTAGCAACAATGGGAGAGAGTGACTTCCCATTATTTAATTGTATTGTGTATTTACAAAAAAGCCACTCCTCATCCATTTTAAAAGGCCACCTTCTTCCCCTCAGTTCTTCACACTACCTAATCCATTTGGCTCAACCAATCACTTCCAAAATCTCCCCCAACACCAAAATACTTATCTATATTTTAGATCATATTTTCCTCCCAAAATACCATTCATGGGGTCCTTAATAAGAGATCCAAAGTGAGTTTTTCACAGTGAAGGTAATTGTCTTCCCTATACCCTCTTTTTTACATCTACAATTGACACCATAATTGATGTATTATTAATTACAAGTTAATAACACTAGTATCTGAAAAATACTGAGATGTTATTAACTTAGTGTATTATTTCCCATCCACCTCCCCTTCAATAAAATGGGAAACAAAACTATTTTCATGTGTACAGTGGACTACATCCTCAAAGACCAATGTAATATGACTTCCATTATCAACTCTTACATCTATTTATAATGATAGAATTATAGTGTATATATATATATGATATTTTTAACATTATTACACTTTTTATTTTATGATATCACATATACCTTCTTACTTTCTATTCCATGGGGGACACGATAATGTCACTCGTGTGTATGGGAGACTACCACATCACGAAGTGATGTGATTCATTTTTCACTAATTATTTGCATGGAAGGTAATAACGATAAAGATAATGAATAAATATGACAAATATGACATTCAATTAAATCCCAAAGACAATATATTTTCATTTATTTTATGGATAATACCCTTTTAAGAGTTGAGGGGGAATCCTTACATGACCCATGAGTCGAGAGGTACAAGGCCCATACAGGACCTGAACGTCCAGATTCATAAGGAAAGGCATAGTACATGAACTAATTATTATATTAATGATATATTTATCATTCATTAAAGATAATTGTAATGTACCTAATATTTTTAGTGGGATCAATTTCCTCAACCTGTTTGAATATTTGGTGGTTGGTGAGAAGACTAAAACATTTATTGAACCTAAAAACATAATTCTAAGAGTTCTTTTGACTCAATAACTTTTTATTCAATCGATTAAGATAATTGTAAAGATCCATGGGGTTTAGAGTGGGATTTGGGTGTGTCATAGGCTGAAGACCCAGCTTTTCTGGATGTATAGAGAGAGGTTTATGATTTTGATAAATTCTATAGCCTCCTACGTGAAACTGCGTGGCCCTGCTTTAGCTCTATGAAAGGTTTAAAAAAAGGTGATAGAGGGGGTGCAATACCATATATGGAATTTTGAAATTTTTAACATAGGTTCTTCCACAGTTATCGAATATTTTAGAAAAGAATGTGGGGAAACCATGTGAGGTATTTTTATGAGATAGTGTGGGACACATGGTAGGCACATGGTTAGCCAAACTATGTTATCTAACTATGTAACTCAGTAAATGTGTGAAATTACATTTCTTTCCTTGCCCCTATTTATTCGTTTCCTGTCCTTTATCCTCCATTTCATGCATGCATCACCTCCAAACCATGGGAACTCTATCATTTCATTATCCCTTAGGATTTTTCCTAAATTCATTATCTGATCTCTGTTCTTCATGTCGTTGGGTGCATTTGAATCACATCAGAAAGGGATTTGATCCTATAGATTCTTTTATTCTTTTATCTTTCCATAGAAAGCACTAAATCCATTTGGTCCATTTTAGCCTATTTTTAGGGTGTTCGTTCAAAAAAATTATTTCTCCTGAAATGGATTGAGTTAGAGGCCAGTATTTAATGATATATCATCTACCAACATGAGGTAGGTGTTGTGTAGAATTCTCATTGATTTCATACCTGTTTTGTTGGTGGGGCCTAGACTGTTCCTTTGGGTAGTCTGAGAGAGACCCTATAAATTAATTTATTGCCTTTTGAATTAATTAGTTGATCATTGGATATGTATGTGAGAATTGTACCTCATGAATACAAGTTTTATGATCCTAGTGAGAGGATTCGAACCTTGGGATGTATAGGTTTGGATGCTTATTTATTTAAATAAATTTTTTATTTTAATTCTAACGAGTTTGATGGGAATATGATGGGAATGGACTAAAGATTCATATGGTCATGACTATTTGGATGAGGGGACAATGATTATCATGTTGGGGGAGGCCCAGATTATATGAGTGATATCAATGATATGTTAGGATACCTAGTTATCAGATTGAACTAGTAGGGTCTTCATGTTATGGGCATGGTCTGAGTGATATTGGATGGTGTTGGCCATCAGATTGACTGAAATAGTCATAGTGTAATGAGGTTTTAGGATGATGTTTCCTAGAAACATTTTGATTTCCTCTCACCATGATTGGCTGATGCACCATTGAAGCTCGGTTTACATAGATAGGACTCATATTTTGAGCTGTTATTGAATAGTCATGTGCATAGAGGCCTCTATAATATTACGGGATAGGATGGTGTTGACCATGAATGAGGTAGGAGTTTCATTCCATATAATGCCACATGGATGGTGAGGATCCATCAGTTGGTAGTTTTGAGACCGTTGGATTGGGGTTGAGGCTCACAATATATTGAGGCTATTGGGCGGGGATTATTTGGGAGGAATGATATTTCCTTTCCCTGGGACATCAGTTGTAGAGCCGATGATGTCTACTATCATGAGGATAGGCATCGTTGTGCCCCTGGATTTGAGGAATTGTGTTGAGATGAGCTTCGAAGTAGGGGTCCTAGAGACTCGGAACTTATTTTTCAGGAGTGCCTTTTTTTTGAAAGTACATGATTGATGGAACAAGGATCCAGAAAAAACTATTGTAGATGGAACCCCAGGGTTTGCTGAGGATGATTCTTCATTAAGAGACACCTTGGGGTGATGGCCAAAGTAGGTGATCCATTACTTGTCATTGTTGACCCCAAGGTAATTATGTTATTTATATGATTTGAATGTATTATTTAGTTATATTTGGATACACCTACATTATCATAGATATATGTTAGGTGAAAATTGGTGGTATCCATTTGAGATTATTCTCACACCCTATACCATCCCTTCAGGATGCATGTAGACTTTTTGTATATGCGATGAGGTAAGATTTCAAGCTCAAGAGCTATACATTAGTGATCATAATGTATTTCTTAGCTTGGAATGGATATCATTGAAAAAAGGTTCCCACATCAGTTGGTGTAAATTTTGAGTCTTTCTTTTTATATCAGTATCCTTATATATGTATGTACTAAGGTCAGACATGGGAGAAACTTTTTATTATTGTCTTTTATGACATTTTTTGTATGCAAGATTGTATTATTGGAATCGTGTGATGTTTATTCGACAATTGGTATATTTGGACTTGTTTATCATTAATTACTTGTATTTATTTTTCTACAGTTGGTTACTAGTCCATTATTTATGGTATTTCTGATTATATTTTATATACAAATAGACCTTTACTATTATCATGACTATATGGTATATCCTTTCCACAATCACCTCTTTACACCCTCACTGTTAGTCTGCAGTGTTTGGCATATGAGGAGGCATTTCTAAGGCCTTATGAAACACTATCCCATATCACTTTATTGGTTGAAAACTGGTTCTGGGTGCTACAATAATAGATCTTTATATTTATTTCCTTTCCACTCACTAAAACATGATGACATCATTTGTGCGTACTTGTGGACTGCCACCATCACGAAGTGATGTGATGGATTTTTGATAACCACATCACATGGATGGTACATATAACTGTATTTTAAAATAAAATAAAATTACTTATGATATAATTATCATTATGTAAATACTAAATAATATATACCTTATTTCCATAATCATCTATGAGAAATTGAAGCATTACACACGTGTATATACGACCTACTGATTCCATGATTGTAACGTTGTTCATTTTTCATTACCGTATTTCATGATTGGTTTTAAAACATTAATTTCTGTATTAATTTTATAAATATTTAATTATTATTATTCAGGATATTATCTAAAAATGACTATGTTGACCATGTTCAATATACAAATGTCGTTCTGAAACAATGAACTGACCGTCCTCAAAACACCCAACATGGGATTAACTGATTTAGTATTTAAATATTACATTACAATAAATCAAATAACTCATTTATTTACAACTTATTAAACCTATAAAATGTTCTTAATAAATAAAATAATTTATATAAATTTATTATACATGTTTTAAAGGACATATATTTCATGTCTAGACGCAAGGTAAGGGACTTCAACTAAATTTTCATAAATTCATCCATATTATAATATTGTGGGTCTAATTTATTTTATATGGAGAATATATAGAAACTTATTTATATATATATATATAATATCATTAATCCTTTATAAATCATGGTATTTTGTGTTTCAATTTCAATTATTTTCTCCAAGGGTATTTTACTAGAAGTTTACCAAGTGGTAAAGAATTTCATAACTGGATTTGTTTTCATTAGGTTATATTACTTCTTCACTATCATAAATATTATATTCTTACATGTGAAATGAATTTTTATTGTTTTATGCTATGTTTCCACTTATTTTATGTGGATTTAAATTTGATACACATAATTGATTCATTGATTTATTCTCAATTTAATTTAATGATCATTATAACGGTTTCTCATATATGATTATCTTCTTTGTGATATTTGTTATGTTATACACCTATATTATTTTATAAGATATATATAATAACCATTATTAATGTTATATAATAAAACTTTTTATGATCATTATATTTAAATTTTCAATTGATGTTTTTATTTCATGGGGATTATGATTAATGAATACCAAAGTGGAAAAGGATTTATTTTCTAATCTCGTTTTTAATCTAGATATTTTATGCTTGAATTTCAATGGAAAAGAATTACTGGATTATTTTCTACTAAAACCCTTTAATTTTATTATACTATGGTTATTTATGAAATTTTAAATTTATAGTATGATTTTCTCAATTTAGTACTTAAAATAATTTTAGCAAATGTTTTTAATAAAACATGACTTTATTTCCCTCTTCGGTCGAAAATAATTTTTATTCCAAATCCATTTTTAAAAAAATGTGTTCAAAAATATTTTAATACTATTGTATGAATTCAATTTTACTGATAATTTGATTTTTTAAAAATTTAAAATAATTTTCTTATCGTTTTCAGAATGAGTCACTTTATGACTTTTAGTAAAAATGTGAATGTAGTATTTATTTTAACATACACGAAATGAACATAATTTATATCTTCCATGACCAATCAATGTTATAAAGATTAATTTTTATGTTTCAAAAGTAATTTTTAATGAAAATTACTTATATAATGGTTTATAATATATTATAATTTAAATAATTGTTTTCAAAATGGCATGGGAATTTTCCCCAAAAAATTCCCAAAGTGATATTTCAAATTCATTTTCTGTATAAGATGACACCCTTTGATGTAACATAATGTGAACAAGTTATTTTCCACAAGAATGTTTTTAATAATATTTTAATGGTATTTTTATTCATCAAAATCAATAACCCTAGTTGTTACTTATTATATAATAATTATATTTTATAATGATACCATCCTCATTATTTCTATAGATGTATTAGGCTTTTCGGAAAGAGATTATTAAGGAACCCATTTATTTTCCATGGGAAAATCATGTTTCAAGGATATATTTTTGGAATCTATTTCATTTCTGTAATATAATTATGTTATAACAATAATTGATGGTACTTTTTTTCTTTAGGATAAAAACAATTCTCTATATGCATTATTAATGATACGGTTCATATAAATTGTTTATGATGATGGGAGGTTCCTTTATAAACTAAGGAAGGGTGGTTATGTTATTAATCAAGGATGTATGGGTCTATGATATCCCCAAATGAATTTGTTACTATATAAATAGAAGTTGACCATACTAGAACTTCCATTTTTAACAATGATATAATTATAATTTTCCCATATATCAACACAATTTAATAATTCGTGGGATGGGTTTTAATGTTTCCCTTTAATGATGATTAACATAGCATGGATCATGATTTATTAATTTTCATGAATCCTAGATTTTTCAGAGCTCAATCCATTTCCAAATATTTATTTATCTATTTTTAGGTGTATGAGTTCCCTTATGTTATTCTCAAGAACTATGATTATGTAATCATACAATTATTCTAATATTATTCTCAGTGATGAAATTCAATCGATAATTCTTATGTTTACCCTTACTGAAAATCTGAGCTCAACACTTCCTATATTTCAATTTTCATAGTTTATCATGAATAATGTTTAATGTGTTATATCTAAAAGGATTTCATATGGATTATGATTATGAATTAATTTGAATTAGGAAAATTTGGGTTAAATGGGAGAAATTCTCATTTAAAGACATGGGTATTGTTAATGTATGAGTTTGTCCTAATTCTCTAAAGCTCTAAACCTATGTCTTCATTGGGTATATAAGGGACCAAATATTTCCTTTTTATGTTGTAATTTTTCGATGAAAAAAGTTGGGATACCTTTATCATTATTTAATCTAAATTTGTAAGGTCTGCAATTTTATCATTGAATCATGGAGTTTGGGTTTGGAGACATTATATCCATGAAATTTGGTTATAATAATGAATTGAATCTCAACATGGAGGTGGTAGTCCACATATATGAACTAGTGATACATTCAATTCCCATTTGATGGAATAGAGAGTGGATATTTGTGGTTCTATAATCATAATATAATTTCCATATATTTATGATACTAAAGGTAAAAATTTATATTTAATACCATATATTTATAAGAGGATGAAGAAGAAATAAATTGAAATTAGTTGGGTAAGATGGTTAATGCTTCTTCGGTAGGCCTCCTTTAAAACCACTCTTGAGGATCCTTGGAATGGTTTTTAAGAGGAAAATACCCATTAATTCATGGATAGGGAAGTTTATTAGAGAATTGGTTAGGTTTTTGTCAACCTAGATGTATTAAATAGTGTGGGGATGAGAGCCGAAGAGGTTCCATTTTATATGTGTGGAGAGGGTTACAACTGTAATTTCTTAAAGTATTTAATTATTATAAATTATTTTTCATGGAAAAATGGATTAACATTAACATAATTTTAATATTTTATGAGTATAAGTATAAATAATCAAATAATAAAATTTGTACAAGTTTTGGTTATTCTTCCACACTTATCATTCCGTTTTAACCCATGTTAACCCTTTTGAAAATAACCGTAATTAAATATTTTTATACTCAATAAGGGATAAAATTGTCATTATAAAAGTAATAGAGAAACAAAACTGGAACATGGTTGATATTTTGAACCACATCCAATTAACTTTTACGAAATAATATTTTTTTTGGATGATAAATCTTTTAAGAAAATATTATTTATTATAAACTATCAATAATATAATTTTTGGAAATACATGAAGTATTTTAATATAATAACTGTATAACTCTTGTAAAATGGTTTCAAAATGACATGATTATAATATAAGTAATATTTCATATTAATGGAATCATAAATAAAATTTTCTACAGGTTTACATATTATTTCAAATCTTATCATTTGGTTTGACCTTTTTTAACCAATTTTATCCTTAACCATGGTAATGCTTTTTTATATATTAATGGTTTATAAAATTACATATAAGGTAAAATTTGGATAAAAAATGCACACATGATGAAATTTTAGACCATTTATCATAATTATTATTATCCTTAAATATTTTTATTGTTACATCCCACTCCACCTCATGGGCTTGAGAAGGAGGTGGGACGTTACGTGGCCTTAGATGACATCAACAAGTCCCCAAATTTGGGAAATAAATTAAAGCACTTCACAATTATTTGTGGAATGATTATCCATTTGATCATAAAACAAATATACCAAGATATCAATTACCAAAGAAAAAATAAATGATTCATGAATATATGGTAATACAAATAAAGGTAATATGAACTAGAAATAATACCACACTAAACCATTAACCATATCAGAGTACAATGTGGAAGATAAAACCTAATAAACTCATTGACTCCAAGATACCAACTCAACAACTAAAAATAATATCTAATCTCAAAATTCACTTTATATTCTTAAGTTATCATGATGCATCACTAAAAAATGAGATACAATGACTTTGCCTAAGTCTTGATATACAATATTTGATGATGCACCAAAGTTCCCAAGAGGGTGGTGAGTATAAAACTCAATAGCTTTTCCTCAAATGACTTATATACTAGATCCAATAGGATATAAAATATTATAACATTTATATAAATCAATTTAGATAAAATAATTAAACAAAGATTATATTAGAACATTAAATAATTTCCACACTAAAATATATCTCTTAGCCAAATCCATTGCCATGGAAGGAAACAAAAAATTCTTTAAAAACCCTTTCAAAATTTATTTTTTCATAACCCATTGCATGTCCACACACACAACCACACAAACAAAAAATAAATATTGTTGTTACCATTGATGGTGGAACTTCACATCCATAACCTATCCATTTGATGGTTGTAATCCATGACCATTATCCATCCCATTCAATTCATGGCCAATAATTAATTCAAAAAATCATGACAAACCAATTGGGAAAACCCTTCAACATAACAACCATTTTATTGAAAAAAATTTATCAAAGATTCCATACATCAAAACCAAACAACCAATTTAGAATAATCATTTTAAAACTATGTTACTAATTTTAGTTTCCACAAAAAAACCAATTAATATAATTCTACAAACCATAACTAAAGAGAGTTTCCTAACAATAATTTCACATACATTTCATAATTCAACCCAAAAATAAATAAATTTGAAATCATGAAATTATGTTTTAATAATAATATCTGAGAGAGAGTCCACCTACCTTGAAAACATATTTGAAAATAAATAACAACAAAAATTATCGATAAACCATGTTGAAACTACAAACCCCTGACATAGATCTTGTTACCTATCATCAAAACAACCACAACACATCATTATTGGATCCAAATATCATGAAAAATGTCCCCAATGGATTAGATCCATGAATCTAAGAGAAACGAAGAAGAATAACTCTAATGAAAATAAACCAGAATGGGTACTTAACATGGAGTCTGAGCCTCCAACGCATAAAGACTCGCCAAAGGATTGATCTGGAATCAAAAGGAAGGGTATCTAAAGCACGTGGCAGGATAGGAAAATGTTTTAGGGTTAAACTAGGGTAAAATTTGAGGTTAAGTGTATAATTTGGATTTAATCTAGAATTTATAGAGGCACACCTGTACTTCTCTTGGTTTGATCACATGATATTAAAAATCATGCACCAATTGTGTAGGTGCCACTACCTTAAGCCACCCCTCATAAGGTTGGCTCACATTTCTAGGGAAACTTTTCAAAATCATGATTTTATCTCTATAAAAAAATTTAATGGTTTCACCTAGGTCCCTACATGGTTTGGCCAACCCATGGATCATATTTATGAATGCCCAGTGACCCACGTTCTTTATTGCATGGTTTCTTGTAAGTGCATCACTATTTCTACTAAACATTTTAAAATTGTACAACCCTATAAATTCCCCCCAAAACAATTTCAATACTCCTACAAACATTCCTAAAAATTACAAAAAAACTTTATATAATTATGATAAATAAATTCAGGGTTAATTACCTAAAACCAAGGGTGATATATTCTCCCCACAAGTGTCCATTACATCTCTAGAATGTTGAAAATAACTACTTCCCTAAAATAGTTTAGGAAATTTGTAAACCATTTACTTTTCCTATTCCTATGTTTCTTCTTTAAATTTTTTATATATCCATAAAACCCACACTTTACGGATGTGTTTTCAATGAAATTATTTCTCTTACCAATCCACAATCCAATATGGAACATTAACCAATGAAACATCCATCTCTAGGTCAAAGTGATCCCATCGAATTACATGGTCGAGGTTATGTTGATAATTATTCATATTAGATACATTAAATAAATTATGCATCAAACATAAACTATGTGGTAATTACAACTGATATTCCACATTACTAACCCATTTATGTATCTTAAAAGGAACTACGTGTCTTGGAGATATCTTCCTCTCCATCAAAAAATGATGATGTGCAAGACATGAATAGATTCCCAAGAACACATGATCACTCACATAGAATGAAAATATCTATTATTAATGATATATATATGATTCCTAAAGACTTTTATTTTCCTCTATACTCTTCCTAATCAACTAAATATTCTCTATTGTCTACTACACAAGTCTTGGTCCCACCAACGAAGTCTCACATGTTTCCACCCAAAAAGGTATAGAACAAAAAGATAGTTCATATGATGCTTCAAAATGATCCATATGTATCAAGTCCTAATACCTAATTTTATATGATAACTCCACTGATTGTCCATGATCCTTCGATTAGCCTCCAAAATGCATTACACAACCCCAATTCATTTATTCAAATATTAGTATCATTTGTTCGGATTTTCCATCCATCTGATGATGATATTGCATACTCGTTGTCAATTGATACCCAAGGTCATGTTGTAATGGGTTCAAAAAATGATACATAAAACTCGAATCTCAGTCTAATACTATTGAAACTGGTATAAAATTCCTCTTTACCACTTCTTGGATATATATTATAGATAAGTCCTCCACTATATGTCATTTAAAAATAGGGATGAAATGGGATGAATTTGTATGCTGATACACTATCACCCATATGGAATCATGTTTTTGAACCATCCTTGGGGGTCCTATCATGAAATACATAGCTATATACTCCCATTTTCATCAAGGAGTAGGTGAATACTATAACATACCTATTGGCTATTGGATCTCATCCTTAACCTGCTGATAAGCCAGTCATGTAAAAAAATCAGCGACATTTCATTTCTGGCCAACCCACCAAAATTGTTATTTCAATTCCATATAGATTTTCATATTCTAGAATGAAAAACTAATCTAGAGTTGTGGTAAGAATGAATAAGTTCTTCTTGAAGAGCCATAGGTATGAAAATCTAGTATCCAAACCAAAAAACTGAACTCTAATCAAGTTTTCATCCCATAATGGTCTCCCCTCCATTGTGTTTTGACCTCATTGGAAAACATTTAGAATATGATGTTTGTGCCTCTTTAACCATCTCAAAAAAACCATGGAAAAAGAAAATTGAATAAAACTGAAAGAATACCTTGGTATTCACAATCCATGTGCATGTCAACTATCACCGACATCCACTAACATTTTTCTCAAGTCCCCTTTTCTATCTTTACAAATGAATTTTTTCTTAATGAATCTACCACCAAATTTCATTACCTGGTGTATACATAAAGGCTAATTCAAAATTTTGTAGATATTTCATCCATCTTATTTTTTATATAATCAAATAACATTATGATAAAATATGTTTCAAACTCTTATGATCTATAAAAACTATTAATTTTTTCCCGAAGAGGTAATGACACAGATTTGTCAATGAATATACTACAATGGATAACTCCAAATCAATTATTGTGTAGTTATTATCATGAAACCACAACTATAATTGGCTATTGGAAACAACATGATTTCCATGCATGTGAACACATCCCTACCTTGATCTTGAATAATCACAGTACATCACATACACTTCTCATAATTTTGGAAATATCAAGATCGTTGCTGATGTAAGGAGAACATTAAGCACTTGAAAAGGCTTTTAAAATTCATCATTCTAGTAGAATTGAAAAATTTTCCTTTTCAAATATATCAATGGTGTATCTATTCATGAAATAATAATGAAAAAATCATTGGTAATAATTGGAAATACTATGTTAACTGTGTATCTTGATGACATTCTTTGTCAGTTGTGAAAACATTGTAGCACATATCCTTTTTAGATCCACCAAAATGAATCCTTAATAGATAACATGGCCATGGAAACATAACTCCTATATCTATAATTCATACTTTTAATTTTTAGAATATAGAATATTATCCCACAAGATTCCCAATAACATCTCCATATTTTTATCATGCTCATCCCTTATCCCTAAATAAAATATAATGTTATCCATAAAAACCACCCAATAAAAATCAAGAAACCATTGAAATTTATAGTTTATTATTCCATAAACACTAATTGTGGATTAATAAAACCAAAAGGAATAAACACATACTCATAATAGACATACCTACGTATTAAATATATCTTTGGAATATCCTCCTTTCAAACATGCCATTGGGGATATCCTGACCGCATGTCGATTTTAGAGAGTCAATGACATCCCATCAATTGATCAAATATATTATCTATGAATAGAAGTGGATACTGATTCTTTATAGTAAATTGGTTATGATTATAATAATCCACAAACATCCAAATAGTTTCATCCACCTTTTTTACAAACAATTTTGGTTCTACCCATAGAGCTATACTAGGCCAAATGAACCCTTTACTTTCCTAATCTTCCCATTAAAAATACAATTCCCTTAATTTTTTTGAATCCATAAAATAATATGTAATTGAAATTGGACTGATCACTACTATGGTATCAATCATAACATCCACTTATCTTGTGGGTAGAAACCCAGAGAAATCATTGTGAAAACATCTGGAAACTAATCAAAAATTGCTGAAGACATTCTATTCTAAATATCATCCACTGATGCCAAGGTAAATGCTACTAATTGATATGAGATAATTATAAATACATGTTTTAAAAATAATGTTTCACCCATGTTTACTTTTCATCCTCCTATATATGAGATACATGACACTATCATCATTCACAAAACTAACCCTTTCGGTATAATAATCGATGTGAGATCTGAACACTAACAACCAATCCAAACCTTGGATTATGTTATAGAGATACATATCAAAAATAGAAAAATCAAAATGAACTTAGATACATAATTAACACTACCACAAAAACAGTTTTTCACAGCGCCCCCCCTTTATCGACGCTAACGAAAAAGAGCTGATAAAGGGTCGGCTTCAAAATAAAAAATTTGAAAAATATATTAATATATTAATATATAAATATATTTATATTGATATATAAATATAATATATAATTTTTAAATATATTTTAGATAAGTATAAATGTACATTTACACTTATTATACTTAATATATAAGATATTTAGTGAAAATGGCTTCTTAAAAAATTAAAAAAATATTTTTAATTAACAATTTGAAAATCATTATGGAGTAATAGTCATTTAATAATAATTTGAAGACTAAAAAAATTAAAAAAATTAAAAAAAGATCCAAAATATGTTGAAAACGCAACTCAAACTTCAAACGGCCATAACTTTTGATCCGGGTGTCCGTTTGACCTCTACCACATATCAAATCGAAGCCTGCGATGAGCTCTATGTCTCTGTGACCGGGGGGACCTTGGTCAACGTATTTTCAAGGTCAAAAGAGGCCCATAAGGCCTCCAAAACTGTGTTTTTAGTCGGGGTACCCTGATTATTTAACATTTTGTGGATTTTCACCCTCGTTTAAAGGGGTATTATTGGATTTTTTTGGCGGGGTCTAAATTTATTCGAAGGTATTACATTCGTATTGATATTATGTCTTTGAAATTTCATCCTTTTTTATAATGCACTGCTAGTTATAATAAAAAATATAACAATATATTCATATTTTTTATATATTTACACCTAAAAATTTAATTATATATATAAATAATAAAACATATTTACATATAAAATATATTAGCTTTATCTAAATAATAAATAACATCCATTTTATTTAAAATACAAATATATGAATATTTATATACCTATATATTAATCTAACTATATATATATATATATTAATCTTATAACTATATATATATTAATATAACTATATATATATATTAGTATTACTATAAATATATATATTAATATCACTATAAATATATATATTAATATAAAAATATATTACTATACGAATAAATATAACTATATATATATAGATATAGATATATATTAATATCACTATATATATATATATTAATATTACTATATATATATTAATATAACTATATATATATATTATAATATAACTATATATATATATATTATAATATAACTATATATATATTAATATAAATATATATTACTATATGAATAAATATAACTAAATATATATATATATATATATATATCATGAATTGGAAGACAAATCAAAATAGAGTAGTGGTAAAGGCTTAGGCGCCCAGGGGGGAGGTCTCGAGTTCAAATCCAGGGGGAAGCAGGGGCGCACACGCATGGGGGAATATAGCAGCAAGAGCTGTTAAAGGGTGAAGGGGGTGTGTGGTGTGTGTGGGGTGATTTACAGGGTAAGAAAAGAGCTGTAAAATGGGGGGCTCAAGCGCTATAAAAGCCCACCCGATTCACAGTATTTTTTAAATTTTTTTTAATTTTTTTTTAAATTTTTTTAATTTTTTTTAATTTTTTTAACTTTTACCAGCGCTAAAACAAAAGCGCTGATAAAGGAAGCACTGATATAGGACCCCTTTATGAGTGCTAAAAAAAGCGCTGATAAAGGGGTACTTTTATCAGCACTTTTTTTAGTGCTAATAAAAGACCCATTTTATCAGCATTTTTTAGGGCTGATAAAGGGGTCCTATATCAGCGCTTTTCGGAGTGCTGATAAAGGGGACTCCCTTTATCTTTACTGGCTTTATCAGCGCTTTTTCTAGCGCTGATAAAGGCCATTTTTAGCACTGATAAAGGCCATATTTGTAGTAGTGTAATTTTAGAGAATTATCTTCAAATAAATTCTTGACATTCCCTTTGACCAAGAGGAGTTTGAGGTTTCAAAATAGAAGGCATCATCTCTATATGAAAACTAAGAATATCAACAGTATGATAATAAATAAATGAATAGGTTTCACCCATATAAAATAAATCACCCAAAGGTTATAATTCCTAATAATCATACCTCTCTCCATTAGTGGGCCCAATTGATCGTCCATAATCACTTGATCATCTCAATACAATTTCATAGTCATTGCAATGTGGTCTTCATTACCTTATTGCGAAGGAAATTGGTAATAAGTAAAGTTATTTCTTGAATCACCATGGCTTTGTTAGATCTAATGACACGAATTATTCTTCTACAATTATCTCATCGATGTATATTTTTTCTTAAAAACCTGATATGTGTCCCATGAACCTGATCTTGGAGCACTGCAACAATAGCACAGAATATTCCACACCTAGTTGTAATTGTGGAATGGTCTAGGTGGTGTCGTAAAATCTAATTTCATGTGATCCAATGAATCCCACTAAAAACATATAGGTTTTCTATTTGGTTTTGTCAGATGATTTGTTGATCTAGAAAACTAATTTTGAGTCATTCGACTACCTTGGAAATATGTGTCCCTCTACTTCTTGTTCCTAAAATTATACTTCCCACTATTTCCTAGAGGATTCAACACGCTTCCTCCACCTATACCACCTGATATGTCCCTTTCTTCCACCATTTCCTTATTTAACATCTCCATATAGTATGTTTTAAAAATTATGACTATATTTGAGTGAATCTCTTTCCCTTACCCTAATTACAAATTTTCTGCCTTCAATGATGCACATGGATGAACTTTACTTATAAAACTAATTATATAAATAAACATATATGGAAACTCTTCCCCTAAGAGGTTCTCTTGCTTTAAGCTAAAAATTCATTCATTCTATAAATCCTAAACGTATGAGTATTGAATTGTTTGTTGAACAATTATTTAATTTCATCCTGTATAGTGCCTTAGTATAATTTATCATAAACTACTAAATACCACCACTGGTGTGAAATATCATCCAGTATATACATTCTCAACATAAATTTAAACTCTACTAGTGTGCCTAGGAAATATATGATTTGATCAATCTTACTTAGTCACACTTATTCTTCTTATGGTTCCAGATCACCACAAAATATGGGTGGGTTATTCTTTAGAAAATAAATGAAATAATCCACCTTCCTTTATTAATATACATTATTCCCCATATCCATAAGCTAAAATTCTTGGACAATTATTTTAATAAGCTATTGGTTCACTTGTGGCTTAGTGAAACCGCATTCTCAACTGTGTGTTCTGGTTGTTTCTACAACCCCTACTAGGTGACATTTTATATAACCACAATATAACACCATTTAATTTCACTCTCCAAAGGATGAAGTCTTATAAATGTCTAATTTATCCCATTATAAAGTTCACAACAATTCTTTCTGGACTTCAATAGTTTTCCAATTTCAATACTTTTTTATAAATTTCAACAAGATTTTGAAAATAAACCCATTTCTAAGATATCAGTACCATTCCTTTTAAAAATATCACATTTGAATTCAATTTCAACACTTTTAATAAATAAAAACATTTTCACCAAATCATAAATAATTACACAGAAAGAAATATGAACTCCTAGTGGGAATTTGTTTCTATAAATGCAATTCATTCTCTTCTCATTAGCTAAACCCAGGACAATGAGGTAAAAACTCCTATAATTGGCTCAAAACACTTATGTACCCAACTCCGTGGATACTTGATGTTCATCATAAATTTGTTATCAACGAATATATATGCTCTACATTTCATGTTATGATGATCAAATTCTTTTTTACCATTACAACTAAAGGACTAATCAAGAATTAATTTCAAACTCCAAAACCGATAAACCAACAAAATTATTTCTAAAATAAGATGAGAATACATAGAATGATAACATTTTTAACATCCCACACCTCCTCATTGGCTTGTTAAGAAGGTGGTATGTTACCTGGCCTTACGTGACATCCCCAAGACACCGAATCTTTGCAAAAAATGACATGGGATTCACAAATAGTTGGGGGATGACTTTCCTGTTTAAAGTCATACAAACATACCAAGATATCCATAATAAAAAAATACTAAAAAATAAATGAAAATATTGTTGTACAGCTCAAGGTAATACCATCGGACACCAATACTAAACTACAAAAATTAACTATATTAGAGTACAATGTTGGAGCTAAAACCCATTAAATGCAAAGACTCCAAGAGACCAAACCAGCAGAATCTAAAAAACCTCCATGCTCCAAGTCCATCATCCATTCACAAGGTATCATTATGAATCACTAATGAAATGAGTTACATTTCCTTTAAATGTGTCTCGATATTCAGTATCTGTAATCACACCAATGTTACCAAGCCAGGGGTGAGTATAAAATTCAGTTGGATTTTCCCCAAATCAATTCCATACTCACACCACTAGGATTGAACATAGTATCACATTTATTTAAAACAATTTGTATAAAATATTTCAAAATATGTTATATAAAAAAATCCATACAAAAATACTCTTCCAAACCAAATCCATTTCCAACGAAAGAAAAAAAATTCTTTAAAACCCTTTCTAAATTCCGTTTCGCATAACCCATTCTATTTCTACACACACAACAACATACACAAATACTCAAGCATGGTGTTACCATTAAATGTGTAACAACGTGTATATAAGTCATCTTTTTTATGGTGTAAATTTATTACCATTATCCATCTAATTCCATTATTACCTAACCATTATTGTCAAAAACTAGGCCAACGAAATTGTGCCCATTTTTTTTTCAAAAAAACCCTTACATTAAAATCACTTTTATATCAAATTTTCGAAACCTCAAAACAAAACAACCATTTTAAAATAATCATTTTGAAACCATGAAATCAATTTTAGTTTCCATAAGATGAAAAACTTCTATAATTTTATAAACAATCACTAAAGAGGATTCCAACCATCAAAGAACAAAAAATTTACACATAAAACCAAGTAAAATAATCAATTTGAAATCAACATTTCAATTTATAATGAGAGGAGCCAAGAGTGAGTCCACATACCTTAGAAACTTAGGTGAAAATGAATAATGACACAAATTCTTCAATAAACTAGATTAAAACTCTATAACCTATCATATAACGTGTTCCCTATAATCTACTCAACCACATATCATAATTATGAGCACAACACATCATGAATATTTCTATTTTGGGTTAGATCCATGAATAAAAAAGAGATAAGAAAAATTAATATAAGTAAAAAACCAAAAATAGGTTCTCACCAAATAATATGGGCCTCCAACAGATAAGGAATCACCAATGTATTGCTTTTGGATGAAGCGGAAGGGTCTCCACAGCTTTTCGGAGGAGAGGAAAATGTGTTAGGGTCAAAACAGGGGGAAAATGAGAGGATAAGGTTATATGTTGGATTATATAAAAAATTTATGTAGGGCCTCCTATACACCACAAGGTTAGGCTACACAGTTTGGTAATATATGCTCCAACCACGTAGTTGCAACTACCTTAAACCACCCCTCACACAATTTTAAAAACCATGATTTTACCTATTTCTATAACCTGAATGGTTTCACCTAGGTGGAAAAATGTATTCTACAAATCATGAACCAAAAATTTTCCTACATAGTGACCCTTTTCCTCCCTCCAAAGGTTTCCTGGAGGTGTTTTTTGATTTCTACTAACCATTCTCAAACCACGTAGCTCTATAAAAGCCCCAATACCATTCCAAAACTCCTCCAAAAATTCCCATTCGTAACCCAAACACATTATATACTTAAAATACATAAATTAATTGTTAATTACTAGAAACCAAGTGTGATAAATTTATGATTTTTATATAATATAATATTATTTATTTAAAATAAAATCATATTGATGCCATTTTAAGAACTATTCGCATTATTTTACATTGAGAAAACATAATAGAAATATAATTCGAATATAAACCATTAGAATTCTATAATATGTTTTATGTATATTTAAAAATCATGTTACACTTCAACACACTTAGAAAATAATACTTTTAGTGTTTTAAAAATCATTTACATGATTATTTTACAATTTAGAGAATCACGATGTCAGTATTGTGTAAGAATGTAAGGTAATTATTTCATCATTAAAAATTAAAAATAAGTTACCATGATAAAAATTAATCACATATCCTTAAAGTAACAATTTAAAAATTAAATTAAAATTTTTTTATCCCTATAAAATATCTTATAAATAATAAATTCAAGACAGTGGCATTTTTGACATTATATCTGAAAAATAATATAAATTTTATAATCTAGGGAATGTGAAAATAAATTTCCCAATATTCTTATTTTGATTATTATTGAAGAAATATACTCATGAAATGAAATATTTGAATGTTTCGGGTTGATCTTGAGGGATTATTATATTATTTTTAACCTTAATTACACGATTTACCATTATCATGGTAACAAAAAATTACTATGATGACTATTCATAATGACCAAAAATAAAAAGGAATTTTTTAAAAATTTTGATTTTAATATTATAAAATATGGAATCTATATTTCAAGATTCTAAATTTATTATTTTTTGAAAATAAATAATGATAAAAATCCTAAATGGAATGAAAAAAATAATTTCTAGAAAAATGAATTTCTAAGTATATTTCATTTTACCAAATTCTAAAAAAAATTGATTTAAATGAAGTTTATGGGATAATAAATTGTATTAGAGAAATAATTTTATATTAAAAACATATGGAAAAAATGTTACTCTATAAATTTTCGAAACAAAATTTTTGTTTTCAATAAAAATCTATATTTTTCACTATTAATTAAAAATTTTAAAATTTCAAAATGCGGAATACAATTTACTCTAATCTAATTAGGAATGATGATTTATAAAAAATATATAAATTTTTTAAAAACATATTTTTCAAAAGTGGGAGAAATTAAATATATTATTTATTTACAAAAATAATAAATCCATATTTTGAAGAAAAATGTATTTTTATGTATGAAATGACATTTATGAAAATTATTCAATTATTTATTATTTATGAAAAGTTATATAAAATCATTTTATATACATTTTATAATTTTTTATACTTTTTTCAATCCTATTTATACCTAAGAATCCAATTTCTATGTAATGAAAATAACATTAAATAATAATATTTTAATAGTATATTGTGGTTCTCATAATGCTCATTGTTTCTTGTTACACAAGATATCAATCATGGTATTCTGAATTTTTGGGTGGTTACATTCTACCCCTTTATATTACTATTATTTTAAGTTGATCATGATAAAAATTAAAAATATCCAGTACTATGAATGAGAACCTTCAACCAGATAACTGATGTATGAACACTCACTTCCCATTTATTACCAGATACTCCTGAACTGAAGTAGGGGATAAAGTGATCATCCCCAAAAATCAGACCATACATCCAAATTGAATGAATGATATTATATATAAATAAAACCATCAAGTGAAATAATTGAAGAAAGATAGACCCGGATCTCTAAACACAATCCAAAATAAGGAACACCCTAATCCATAATATAAAAAATCACTAGAAAAATTCATCATATCATTTTCGGTATCTCTGTGAGCTTCAATCACATGACCCATGGTCCTACACAATCAAAATAAAATGATTGAGATTGAGTTAGAAAGGTTTAAGAAATTTAACAAAAAATTAGAGTTTGCAATTCCTAGAAAGAGGAACATAAAGGCATGTACATGAGATTCACCATGAGATCCATTTAGGGTTGTCTCCCCACCATATTCAGACTCTAGACGAAAATTTTTGTCCCAACCTAGAAAAAATCATGATTCTTATTGAGACCTAAATCAATAAGAAATTAAACATATAATGATAGACACTACCACCCCACAAAAATAAAAACAATAATTTCTAAAAAGACACTCTCCTTGAAAAAAAATTCTAGAAGACCCATGATAACATCCACCATTCAGAAAACAATGTCACACAACCAAGCACAAGGTCTTTAACATGAAACATTTAAAAAATAGATATATTATATTTATCTCATATCAGTTTTATGTTCACCAAAACTAATGCAGAATATTATTTATGGGAGCAGATCTTTCTCCCTGTATCATCCTTGAAAAACCTCAACAAAACCTTTGAAAATAACCCAAATAACCAAATACACAATAGGTATTTGGTTCTTATTTGAATGATTACTTTTTATAACTATAATTCCTATACTAACAACACAAGATGATTATTATTCTAGACGCATATTATGGGAAAAACATTTTTTCCTTTTCACACAACTTCGCAGAAGGCCAAACCTGGCTCACTTCCCTTTCCATTTAATTGAACCACCCCATGCTCCCAAGAATTGGTGAGACACAGAACACCTCAAGCTATCCATCCAATATAGCTTCGGCACAAACATATTTCCCTACCAAATATTCATATGTATCAAATTTAAATGAATACATGGTAAGAATACATTTTTCATGAAGTCCCCTTCCAATGTACTTAGCCTTTAAGGATTCATATCTGAAAAGATATGGAGGATATGACACCAACTTAGTGAAACTATTGGCATAATCCAACACAATTGGATCACCTTTGTAGAGGATATCCAATTCAATAACATTCACCATCCATCAAACATTATATATGTATTTCATCATAAATAAATCACGGATACTTTCCCATAAGATGAATTTTTATGGTCTGGTCAGAATAAAAAAATACCACCACACCTAACTCAAGGCCTCTAATTTGATTGTTTCAAAATTTAGATTTAGAGTCTTGGGATGATCGAGATAAATGAATATATCCTAAATATATCACAACAATTATTAATCTTCTCCAAGTTCTGACTATCAGAATAAACAAAGATGATTCAACTCCTGAAACTTCTAGATAAAATCTTGATATTTAGACATTGAGTGAGAATCACTAGGATCCATATCCCGAATAGATGAACCAATAAAATGGGATGATAATTGATCAACAATATATCAAATAGTGGTTGATCCAATCATATATAATCTTCAATATTCCATAGATCATATTGGGGGAATACTCTAGAATAAAAGGAACAAAACTGATTCAAAATGTAATATAAATTGAAATTTTGCATCCAAATCCAAAATCAATAACCCAAACTCAAAAACACCACTTTGAAAACACTACCAACATAAAAAATAAAAATTGAAATGATAGGATCCCAAAATAGAAAAAATAAACATCAATGAATACCCATTTATTATAACATCAATATCTCTTTTCAAAAACTCTTTGGAAGTCAAAATCAAACTAATAATATTAGATGTTCATCAATGGTATTATGTATTATTTAACACACATAGACCCACACACACATATATATAATAGTTTAAAACTAAATTTAAACCCATTTATTCAATAAATAATGTACTTATAATAAACACACTAAGAAAAGAACACACACACACAAACACATATAAATATGGATATTTATAAGGAATACCAAGGGTTAAATAAAAAGAAGGTTCATATTTAAAATTGTTATTTGAAGTAAATCGAAAAATGTAAAACCATATTTTATCATAAAAAATAAACCATTAATAATTTTCCTATCTCACTTTCCATTCCTTATTTTATAAATTTTCTAAATACCAAACAATTTCCATATCATTTTATTAACACCCAATGGTTTTTATTTTGGAAATAAAACTTTAATAGACAAATATCATTTTCATCTCAAATAAAAAAACCAAAAATGAACTTAAATCAATAAAAATAATAAAATAAAATAATGAAACAATTAAAGAATCAAAATTTCTATTACTTGGCTAAAATCACTCATGTGTATTGTTTTCTAGCATAGTTTGATAGACTATGCATAAACCATGTGAAGCTCATTGGAGATCAATAGAGACTACTATATAATTTGGGCATGGGTTTCTAGACCATGTATATTAATTGTTCACAATTTTAATATATAACATATTCCACTCCAAACATTGGAGGTTCTCAATGAAATCTATAAACATTAAATTCTAATAAAAATCACTTAAATGAGGGCTAAAAACAATAAAAACGTCCAAAAAACAAGCACATATTTGAGACATAATATCCTAAACCACCCTAGAAACTCCAGAATCCTCCAAAATAGTTGGTGATCAACCACCTAACCATGGTTGACCGCATGAATTCTAATGATCCTACATATAAAATACAATAAATATAAAAATAACAAGGGAAAACCTACTTTTATACCGTTTTGACATAAACCATCCTAGATCAACCAGAAATTGTGCACCCATGTCAACCCACAACAAGGACCAAGAAGATTTCCCGATTGTCTTGGGCTAGAAAATAAGGCCAGGAATATAGAATAGATTAATGGGGAATGATTTATCCCATTACAAAAATTTGTAAAGAAATAGAATAATAAATAAATAAATAAATGGAAATTAAAAATAAATATTAATTAATCTTACCTCCATGTGGCAACATGGGTCACCACCAAAAATAGAGTAATGCTCATTGGAAGAGAGATAAAGAGACCAACTAGGACTAAGATAGAAATGATAAGGTTAGAATGATGACCCAGATTCTCATTAGGGATTCCAAAAGAAAAACCATTACATATGATTTACCATTAAATAGAATATCATGTCATTATATTTGGAATATATAATTATATAAAATTATTTTTCCATTCCATTTCAAAACAAATATGTGGAAGATAAATCAAAATATTTATTTTTATTTATTTACTTTTTTTAAAATACTTTTAATGATTGATTATCCTTCCATTATAACCTTTAAAATAAGGGAAATATAATAATGTGTGAGTTTCATAAGGAAATCATAATAGTAGAAATTATTTTACAATGATCCTCAAAATAGAGGAAAGTGTAATATATCTAAAAATATTTCCATGTGATCTTATGATCTAGTCTAGAAAGTATAGAACAGGTCTACAAAAATTCATATAATAAATACACACTGGCACTAGATATCGATGATCACTCTTCCCCAAAACTCCATGTCACCCTCACTGGAACAATAAAGGGGTATATCCTATAAGTATAAAAAGGTCTTCCATAGGGCCACTAGTTAGAGTATGATACAAAATTGGTGAAACATGTGTCTCTATAGCTCAATCATATCTACTAGAGGCTTCCCAAGTCTTTTAAATAGTGGGGATATTTATAAAAATATTATATACATTCTTGTCATATGATTTTCACCCAAAAATATAATTTAATTTCTCACATTTGAAGACCATTTTAAAGTGTAACCCCTATTTCCTTTTCATAAATCATAATAAATTAAAATTCCCATTACGTGAACATGTCAAAAATCTCACATTACATAATCCATTAATAAGGGGTAGGATTTAAGGGTCTTTTCATTTCTTGGAGAACTTCTCAAAGTGTAAACTAGGCCTCAATGTTTATAAAGGGACATTGGTCATTTATAAAAACATTTTCCATCTAAAACATTTCATGTTATAAGTTTTCATTTACACTTGCACAAATATACACCTAAATATATATCATTACAAGTTGTCCCAAGGTATATATTCACACTAACATGCTTAAATTGGTATAAAGAGGATACCCATCCCCACCAAATATATATATATATATATATATATCTGTGTTTGTGTAAGTCATATTTATAAGTTAAATTGAATTAGAAACCACATTACTGATTTTTCAATATCAAAATTTCCAATAGTCCTTTGTTGAAGCCCGTTTGGAAGACCAAAAAATAATTTTTCTCCTCATTTTACATGACCAAAAAAATTGGAATACCAATCAAGAAATTATGATGAAAGATAGTTCAAAATAAGTGTAGAGACATTCTTTTGAAAGAGAAACAAATACCTCCAATATAGGAAAAGTGTAGTAATCCTAAAATAAACAAATTTTTTTTAACAAAAATAATTATTTATAACCTAATTACTTAATAATATAATGAAAAAATAATACAATATTATAGAAGTTTTAATTCCAAATTTAAATTCTTGGACATAAGGAATCATACCATAAACCTTATGACCATTGACAATGGTGGCCTGAATATAACTCAACATGATCCAAAGTGATATGACAAACCAAGAGGTACTATAACAAAGAAGTTACCCCAATTTTTTAATTAGGAAACATGAACCCTATTTCAATTGATCTATATAAGATAATGAACCAAAGATAAAACAGATGGATGTATGAGAGTAAGATTCTTGAAGTAGGATGGTTTCCTTGAATAGTCAAGCCAAACCCATCAATAAGTCACAAGAATCCACCCTGGAGGGAAGAGGAACTAAGGGAGAGGTGATGGAGGATCCCCTAGGAGGCATGTGATCCAAATTAGTTGAGAGAGGTGAGATTTTGGGTTAAAACGGATAAGGGAAAAAAAATTAAAAAAATACAATTTTAAGGATCTTGGGCACAATGCATGGTCTGGCAGCATGATTTGGGATACCATGTCTTGATCATGTTCCCTCTACTAGGAATCTTGAGAACTATGTAGGGGAAGGCTGCACAGTTTGAAAAAATGTGTTTTGTCCTTGTGGTTTGGCTCTATTAAAATAATAGAGTCCATTACATGATTTCCACATGGTATGGTAATCTATAAACTTCTGCCATGTGACATGCTCTGTATGCCCACAATCTCCCAATTTGAAGTATAAACAACCTAGACGTAGATAGAAGTAAACATGACTAAAAAATAGACAAAAATGTAGTAGTGTTGGGATAGGGTGTGTAAACTAACCCATACCAAAATCAGTCATCAACATCCTTAGCCACATTCTTGGGGTTCTGGTCTTCCAAAAAGACTAAACCAAGGTCCTTATTAATAGATACATAGGAGGTTTCTCTAAGATAAAGTAATCATCTTCACCAAGCACTTTCTTTTGTTACTTCTTATTTTACCACATTTAATTATTTCATAATTATTATAATATTATAAAACTAGTATCTCCCATGTACTTATATAATAATATTATAGATACCCAGGATTAAAATTTATAGATAACACATCATTTTAGATAAATATTCAATAAATTACAAATGTACATGCCCAAAAACTAAAATAGTTTAGTGTCTTTGGAAAATTGGAAACCTAATCTTCTAAAATGGGTAAATGTCTTCAATATACTTCTTAAATATCATCTTATTTAGTAATCCTACATAACAATATTTTTCATAACCTGGGGAAGGGAAATATAGGAAATGGGTGAGCTCAGATTCTCATTAAGGGTAAAAAAGGGAGATATGTTGGCATAACATGATAGTAATGGTATTGGAACATGATCATAACATTATAAGATTGTACTATTCATATCCAAGATCATAATCTATAGTCTTGGAATAAATATTGTTAGCTCCAAAGACATTAATAATAATGAAATGAAGATCATAATCCATGAAGCCATAACATATGAATATGACATAGAATTATGGCAAACACATAAGTACATAAAATACTATGTATAGGATAACTACAAATACCCTCTTAACATGTTATCCATTGGATAATAACCCATGTACCTTCTTTGGTATTGGTGTTCCCTCACGTGTACCATATTGTTTTAGGCTTCAGATACCCTCCTATGTACCCTCTTTTTATGAGATTTGTATTCCTTACTATGTACCCTCTTATTACGAGCTTGGAGTTCCCTCCCATATACCCTCTTATTACAGGCTTGGTATGACCTCCCTTATACTCTATTATTATAATCTTCATATTACCTCATGTATACCTGCTAGTTACTAGCTTTGGATAGACTCCCACATACCCTCTTGTTTTAGGAATCAGATACCCTCCGGTATACACTCTTATTAAGATATTGGTATGCCCCTATAAATCCTATCGTTCTACGATTTTGAATTCCATTTCATGTAACATTTGAGATAATGGAATATTTATCCTTACCTAATTCAATGGAGGGAGATATAGGTTTCACCCTTCAGAAAATAAAATCATACATCCATGATCCATAAGATATAAACATACTCATATTACCATGAATAATTAAAAGAATATAGGTATCATAAAAATTATATCATAACCCATAAAATTAAATAGGTATCAAAAAAATAATCATATCATAACCAATGGAAAATATAAAGGTTTCATAATCACTTCATCTATAATAACACATGAAAGGAAGTAGTTTTCACAAGCATTTTATCATGGGATAACTCGTAGAAAAGGAACATGTTTCATAAATGACATGTCCTATTAAAAATAAAAAAATTAGTAGAAAGAATAATAATGACTTCCTTGGATCATATTTAATGTAAATCATACATAATCTTAAATAATTTTGTCTTAGGTGGAGGATAATTTTAAATGATCACATGGAGAATTTATTAAGGCAAATAATAATTCTTTGAAAATAAATTTTTAAATCTAAAAACATTTTTAGAATTATTTCCATTGAAACACACTTTACAACTAATAAATTAATCATTAAAAATAAATTAAATCACTTCTTGAGTAATCTATACACTCCAATTTGATAAAATATTCTTATAAGAAAAATTATTTTAAAACCCATTTTTTTCAAATAACCTTGAAAATTTATAAAGTAATATTGAAAAAAAAATTGAAAACATTTTCATTGAGAATATATTTGAAACCCTCTAATCAGTATTTGGGAAAAAATTAAATTTAATAACGTTATAAAAGGAAAAATTATTTAAAAATCATTTTTTGTGAAAATAATATTAAAATATCATTTAAAAACTTTTTTTTGAAAACATTTTCTATAACGCCCCGACCCCAATTACCCAGAGTCGGTGCATTATTACGTAACATTTTCATGATCACAAAAGATCATGTCTCGAAAGACTGATTAGTTTAGTAGCCTTGGAAACACTAGATATATTCATAAATGTTATTTTACATCAAAAAGTGAAAAAAAAACAATAACATGGTCTCCATAGTTCACACTCATATCCCCTTCAGACTATCCCTGCAGGTCAGTCATAAAATATATCTTCACATCCTAGGAAAAATAAAACATAGAAAGGGGTGAGCTCAGATGCTCAGTAAGGATAACAATATAATGGAAACTTTCATAAATAAACATAACCATTTAAGGAAATGTATAACTAAAACAAAATCCTTTTAAACTTAAACTTCATCATAATATGGAAAAAATAAAATGAAATAAGGCCATTTACTTATTCACATGGATATTTTAATAGTCAAATAATCACATGCTATTTCAATAACCACTTTCATAATGATGGAATGCATAATGCTAGACTGTTATAACCACATAGTCAAGGCCTTGCCCCAAGTCTATAAATAATATTTTGTCAAGGCCTTGTTCCAAGACACTAGTTTGTCTCATGATACCTACCTATGCATCGAGGAGTTGTAGCGGGCTCCACCCGTCACTTATTAAGTCGAATGCATTCCTTATATGAAACGTTTTAAACATATCACAAACTATAACATAATCGTATCACATAAAACATGCATAATGGAAACATAACATTTTCACATTTCAATCACAAGATATAAATAAAACACATTGATATAATAAAAACATTATCAAAACCATTTTCAATACCAAAACAAATGAAAAGTAAAACACGGTATTTATTTTTCATTTAAAAAAATTATGGCTTGTAGAGGAAGCCGAAACTCAAATAGTGGTCACGACGGTGGAGAAGTCGTTGTCGCCGCATACATATGACAAAAAAACATTCCCTTTTGTAGTTTAGTAAAACTCTTCGTATAAAAAATATTCCTTTTGAATAAACATAAGAGTCAAAGGGGTTTATACATCGTATAAATGAATGTTGTGTATAAAAAAAATATGCCTCAATGAAAGGAGATTGAGACGAAGTCCCTTACCTCGTGTCTGACTTGACTCGATCGTTCATTAATCTCATGAATAATAAACAAGAGTTAATTTATACTTGCTTAAGAACATTTTTTAAGTTCATTATTCCTTTTACATCACTTATTACAATGTTACGAACATTATGTAATTATTTAAGTTAATAATGGCCATTTTGTCGATCTTTGGTACTTGAGTCAAAAATAAACTTCTTATAATTACAAGTTGTTCATGTGGGGAAATATCCATTATATCCAGAATTATATTCATGATTTAGATATCATATATATAAAATATATCCAGTATATACATGCATTTATAATATTACATAACATTTATAGGTAAGAAATGAAATGTACCGTTCATGGAGACGGTAAGTCGTTCGTACGCATGAATGCTACTTTCATTTCTATTTTGAATTTAATGGAATGAAATCATAATGATATTAAGTTATATTATAATTCCAGTATAATATCATATATAATATCATTTACTCCATCCTTTATATGTTCCAAATTTGTCATTAACGAATCAAATCACTTTGAGGGGGCGGTAGTCCGCACTTCCTAAAATGAAATTATCACGTTTACCCATAATGGAAATCATAAAGGTATGCCATAAATGAAAAATAATAAAGCAAAAGTAAAACATAAACATAGTATATATCATATATAAATATAGTGACATCTTAATGTCCACCATGAGAGGTTTTAAAAGAAGATTGAACAATCATCGTTTTGTGAGGCAGTAATTCGCCACAAACAGAAACAATATGTTCTTTAACCATTAGATGAAGGTGTGTGTAATTATAAATAAAATAATTCTCATAAAAACATCCTAGTATATTTAATATTCATATTTTTTTACAAAATAAAATAATAAAAAGAGTTTAAGGGGTTGGTTATGAAAAATAAAACAAAAGAACATAAGAGAAGACATTACCTTAAAATCGGGTAACTCTTTTTGATTTGAGCCAAAGTCTTCCTTGGGAAGACTTATGACAAAGTGAGGCTTCTAGGAGTAAGATAGGGAAGTTTAAAGAGTATTTGGGAATAGGTTTTCCAAGAAAAATGTATTTGAAGTTGTGAATAAGGTGGTAGAGGTGGGGGCTTTTATAAGAGGAGAGGAGAGGCACACTTCGAAAGTCATGAAATGTTACATTATTATGATGTGATTTTAGGATTTCAAAGGTCATACAATTTTGTATTTAGAGGCTAAGTTGATAAGGGTTCTAAATATACTAATCCAATAGGTTTTTGACAAGTGTAAGTCTTATATTTTACATTGTCTTTTCATTTTTTTAAAATCGTTAATTAATGAGGTAATCGCTGCATCATCATGGTGTTATAAAAAATTAAATTTATTTAATGTCTAAAAATTATAAAAAAATACCATGATGTAGGAAATATTTTTATATTTCCAATGGGTATTTATAGTCGAAAATATAACTTGTATGACCCTGTTTAAAAATTGTTTTAGTAAAACAATGCATGTTTGTGACATTTGTATTTTTACTTTAAATAAAAGGTATTAATGTCATTATCTTACCCATGTGGATCCATGGGGTCCCAAAAATTGACCCATGGATTTTCTTGGTCGTCCATAAGTCATAAAATAATAGGAGGACATGTTTCAAGGTAATTTCATATTATTATAACATTATTTTTACCTTAAATTACACTAATTACCTCTAATCGCGGTTAATAAAACTCAAAAGTTACTATTCACCAAAAATTATTTTCATCCCATTGAACCACATTTTACTTCCTAATTATAACCATGTATGAAGGATTTTTGAAATTCAATTCATAGAAGTGGTAAAGTTTCATTTAAACGAAAAATTAGTTTTTTAAATACCACTTAGTGGTTTCACTATTCCTCAAAAATTGGAAGTTCTCAAAAAAATACCAAAAATTCAACATAGGGTAATTTCGATCTTCAAAATCCTAAAATGAAGTCCATTTTGAAATATCAAAATTATATAATTTCAAAAAGTGGGTATTACCATTCATAACGGCTATTTTGATTGGTTGCGGTGTGTTAGAATCTCGAACTTGCGTACAATGCAAGCTATTGAATTATTGAAAGAGAAGCATATCATAGAAGCTTGGGGTGTTACATTCTACACTCCTTCAATAAATTTCATCCTTGCAATTTGAAATTGTTCTTTGAAAATAAAATTTTGAAAGTAGAAAATACATTTGTGGAAAACCAATATCGGAAATAGAGTGAATAAAATTTAGCCTTAATAAGAGGGAAAGGGAAATGAAAAAGCCACTACCAAATTACGATCTAGATTAAGAGAACGTTGGTGGAAATTAGAGACACATAATTGGAGGGAAAACATAAATATTTTTTGGGGGTGATTGAGGAAATCAATCACAAACAAGTGTAAAATTGTGGGCCTCAATGCATTCAATCTATGGTGATTTAAAATATCATCATTTCAACAAAACATAAGGTATTAGGATAACACTTTTTTTTGTTTTAATATTCCATTCCTAATGTTTAAGAATTAATTTATTCATAGAATAAGAGAGTGGTATATATATATATACTTGATAAGTAGAGTTTCAACCTTCAACTAATTCCTACCACAAACTCATCTTTCACTCCAAATGGTAATAGAATTCGAAAATTTTTTTATTTATCCTAATCCTAAAAGTTTACAAATATTAACACATCCCATTTACATTAGGACAACTATTTTTTAATAACCATGGACTTCTTGTAGGATAGTGGTAGGTAATAAAGGCCGGTCTCACTATAGTTGTGGGTTCAATTCCTACAGAATTGTCCGACGCAACGGGTTATCCCCCGACCTGCAGGTTGTCCTTTTCCTAAAACTATAGTATTATAATATTCGAAAAATTATCTTCAGAAATATTTTAACCTTAAACAATACTATCCAAAGATAAAATTAATCCATTCCATCCTTTATTGTTATCCAAAATACCTCTGTCCCGACTTTCTCTAAAAGGTCTCTAAATTCCAAAATAAATTGTAACATCAGATTCCCAAAACAAAGTAAAGTTTCTCTTATTATCACATAATAAAAATATGATTACCTTCATCATATTAAAACCTTAATCAAAACAACAAGTACTATAGTACAATCATTATATATATCAAATTATTCTTATAACCATAATATAGTTCTTGAGTCCAAAAACACAAATACAGTAATTATTCAACTTCATTTGTAGTAACATCATAAGCTTGGACTTGCTCCCTTGGCCTTTTCTGAGGTAAGTTTCCTTGGCTCTTAGGGAATTAATTTGCATAATTCCCCATTTCTCTACAATTTTAGCATTCAACATTGATATCCTCTTTCTTTTCATTGCAATCACGAGCCTGGTGAACTTTTTCCCCACATTTGTAACAAACTCCCATTCCCTTTAGGCAAATACAGGGGTGATTCTTCCCACAATTATCACATAATGGAAAATCCTTCTTTCCCTTTTTCCCTTTATCTGTCTGTTGTTCCACCGTTCTCTTCTTCTCTTGCTTTATTTTGTTGTCATAAGACTTAGAGAATTAATTTTCTGTCTTGATAGAACATGAGAAAATATCTTCGTACGATGAGAAGTATTGTGATACTAAAGATCGACGGAGAAATTGTTTTAACCCATAAAACAAATGATCAATCTTAATTCTTGTGTAATGTATATAATCTGCAGCATGCCTCACTAACCTTGAAAAGTTAGACTCATACATTGCAACAGTCTCATCCTCCTTTTACCTCAGACTCAAGAATTGCCTTTCCATATCTGCTCGATGGTCACGAGGAAAGTATTTTTCTAAGAAAATATCTTTGAACTCCCTCCATTCTATATTTGATACTTCATCATCTTCCTTTGTGTTTTGAATCAATGACCACCATTGATCTGCATCTCCGGTGAGGTGGTAAACTACCATGATAACCTTTTCCCGTTCACTACTCCCCAAAGCTTGAAATATTTTCTCTAGGGAATTTATCCATTGCTCAGCTACTAAGGGATTTTTACTCCTATTGAATGTTGGTGGTTACTACCTCATGAAGCGATCTAACATTGATCCTCCATGATGTAGCTTAGGGTGATCTATACGGGTAAGGTTATTATTCATAGCCTGAGTGAGTTGTCCCAGTATGGTGATAAACTGATTAGCACTAGTTGTATCACCAACTCCATTATAATTATCTTGAGAAGGAGGGAAATCCCTATATAGAGTGCATGCATTGATACGGTTTCCATTCCTTCTACTAGGCGCCATTTCTAAACGATGTCATAAACTAGATTATTTTATGAATTGAAATACACAATTCCATACTTGTAAAACACTTAACATAAATTGAACTATTTATGGATATAATCAATAAAAATGTTTTCTATGAGGAAGTATATACTCATAAACCCTTCATAATGGTTTGTAATGAAAATGGAAATTATCCTAAGAATATCCCCCCAGGAGTGTCGTAACCAAGAGTGCAACAAGGCCAGTTATCGTGCACCAGTTCCCGTTTGATTCTAGCTCAAAGCGGTATTTTTGTGTTTTACCACTAGGTACATTTGTGCCAGAGCTGCCTCTACCTGCTCGTATCCATATAGGGATGTATTGTTGAAAAACTCACAAAATCTCTATAATAACAAAATTCTAGGAAGTTCTTCTATACTAATCCTCAAAGTCTATCTCAGGGCTATGTGATCCAATCAGTGTTTTTCTAAATCTAGCTTCCAAGGTTAGTACTAAATTACCTCTGATACCAACTATAATGCCCCGACCCCAGTTACCCAAAGTCGGTGCATTATTACGTAACATTGGAATGATCACAAAATATCAAGTCTCGAAAGATCGATTATTTTAGTAGCCTTGGAAACACTAGATACATTCATAAATTTTATATTACATCATAAATTTAAAAACTAAAATAACATGGTCTCCATAGTTCACAGTCATATTCCCTTCATACTATCCCTACAGGTCATTCATAAAATATTTCTTCAAATTCTGGGAATAATAAAACATAGAAAGGGGTGAGATCATATGCTCAGGAAGGATAACAATATAGCGGAAACTTTCAAAAATAAACATAAGCATGTAAGGCAATGTATAACTAAAAAAAAGCCTTTTAAACTCGAAATTCAATATAATATGGAAAAATTAAAATCCAAAAATTTCATTTACTTATTCACATGGATATTCTACTAGTATAATAATAACATGCAATATAAATAACCACTTTCATAATAATGGAATGCATAATGCCAGACTATCATAACCACATAGTCAAGGCCTTAGGCCAAGACTACAAATATGATTTTGTCAAGGCCTTGTTCCAAGACACTAGTTTGTCTAATGAGACATACTGATGCATCGAAGAGCTATATCGGGCTCCACCCATCACTTATTAAGTCCAATGAATTCCTTATAAGAAAAGGTTTAAACATATCATAAATCATAACATAATCGTATCACATAAAACATGCATAAAGGAAACATAACATTCCCACATTTCAATCACAAGATATCAATACAACCCATTGATATAATAAAAACATTATCAAAACAATTTTCAATACCAAAATAAAAGAAAAGTAAAACATGGTATTTATTTTTCATTTAAAAAAAATTATGGCTTGTAGAGGAATCCGAAACTCAAATAATGGTCACAGCGGCGGAGAAGTCGTTGTCGTTGCATACGTACGACAAAAAAACATTCCCTTTTTTCGTTTAGTAAAACGATTCGAATAACAAAGATTATTTTTGAATAAATGTAAAAGAAAAAGGGTTTTATACACTGTATAAATGAAAGTTGGGTATAAAACAAAATATCCCTCAATGAAAGGAGATTGAGACGAAGTCCTTTACCTCTTGTCCGACTTGACTTGATCATTCTTTAATCTCATGAATAATAAACTAGAGTTAATTTATACTTTATTAAGAACCTTTTTAAAGTTCATTATTCCTTTTATATCACTTATTACCATGTTATGAACATTATTTTATTATTTATGTTAATAACAGTCGTTTGGTCGATCTTTGGTACTTGAGTCAAAAATAAACTACATATAATTACAAGTTGTTCATGTGGTGAAATATCCATTATATCCAGAATTATATTAATGATGCAGATATCACATATATCATATATATCCAGTATATACACGAATTTATAATATTACATAACATTTAGAGGTAAGAAATAAAATGCACTGTTCATGGAGACGGTAAGCCGTTCGAACACATGAACGGTACTTTCAATTTTATTTCGTATTTAATATAATTTAATCATAATGATATAAAGGTATATTATAATTATATTATAATATCATATATAATATCATTTACTCCATCCTTTATATGTCCCACATTTGGCATTAACGATTCAAATCACTTTGAGGGGGCGGTAGTCGCACTTCCTAAAATGAAATTATCACATTTACCCATAATGGAAATCATAAAGGTATGCCATAAATGAAAAATAAAAAAGTATAAGGAAAACATAAACATAATATTTATCATATATAAATATTGTGACATCTTAATGGCCACTATGAGAGGTTTTAAAAGGAGATCGAACAATCATTGTTTCATGAGGTAGTAATTCACCACCCACAGAAACAGTATGTTCTTTAACCATTATACGAATGTGTGTGTAAGTATAAATCAAATACTTCTCATACCAACATCCTAGTGTATTGAAAACATTGGTTTTGTTACAAAATAAAGGAATAAAAAGATTCTAAGGGGTTGGAGAATCAAAATAAAACAAAAGAACATAAGAGTACACATTACCTTAAAATTGGGTAACTCATTTTGATTTTGAGCAAAAGGCTTCATTGGGAAGACTTCTAGCAAAATTGAGGCTTCTAGGAGTATTATAGGGAATTTGAGAGAGTATTTGGGCAGAGGTTGGATGAGCCAAATGGCTTTGAAGGTGTGAATAAGGTGGTAGAGGTGGGGGCCTTTTATAAGAGGAGAGGAGGGGCACTCTTGGAAAGTCATAAAATGTTAAATTATTATAAAGTTCTTTTCGAGTTTCAAAGGTCCCACAATTATATATTTCAAGGATAAGGCGATAAGGGTTTGATATCTACTAATCCAATTTGTTTTTGACAAATTTACGTCTTAGATTTTATATTATCTTTCATTTTATTGAAATCGTTAATTAATGAGGTAATCACTGCATCATCAGGGTGTTATAAAAAATTTAATTTATTTAATGTCTAAAAATTATAAAAAATATACCATTATTTAGGAAATAGTTTTATCTTTCCAATGGATATTTATAGTCAAAAGTTTAACTTTTATAACCCCTTGGGAAAAAAAATTTATTAAAAAATGCATGTTTGTGACATTATTATTTTTACTTTAAATAAAAGGTATTAATGTCATTTTCTTACCCAAGTGGCTCCATGGGGTCCCACAAATTGACCCATAGATTTTCTTGGTTGGACATGAGTCATTAAATAGTAGTAGGACATGTGTCAAGGTAATTTCATATTATTATAACATTATTTTTTCCTTAAATTAATCTAATTACCTCTAATCGCGGTTAATAAAACTCCAAAAGGACTATTCACAAAAAATTATTTTCATCCCATTGATCCAAATTTTACTTCCTAATTATAACCATGTATTTAGGATTTTTGAAATTCAATTCATAGAAGTGATAATGTTTCATTTAAACGAAAAAGTAGTTTTTTTAACTACCACTTAGTGGTTTCACTATTCATCAAAAATTGGATGTTCTCTGAAAAATACCAAAAATTCAACATAGGCTAATTTTGATAATTAGAATCCAAAAATGACGTCCATTTTGAAATATAAAATTTATATAATTTCAAAAGATGGTTATTACTATTAATAACGGCTATTTTGATAGGTCACAGTGTGTTAGAATCTCGAACTTGTGTACAATTCAAGATATTGCATTATTGAAAGAGAAGTGTACCGTAGAAGTTTGGGGTGTTACATTTTTTAGAAGAATGATTTTTAATAAAACACATTTTGACCGAAGAGAGCAATAAAGTCAGATTTTATTAAAAACACCATATTAATTATCTTAAGTATAAAAGAGTATAAAAATAGAACCATTACATGAAGATATCATGAATAACTAGAGTAGAATAAAATTCCTGATATTTACTATGATATGGATCATAGGATTTCATCAATAGAAGCATAATCATAAACAATCCCAATAAACTATGAGATTGTAGTAATAAATTGTTACCACTTTGTTAACATTGAATCATAATACCCATGAACAAATAACATTGAATGAAACTTATAATATAATTAAAATAATTATATTCATTATATAACATGTAAATGTAAATTATAGACACCTCATAGAAGACTATAGTTGCATAACATGTCATGTGTCGTAATGAAGGAAAATTGAGAAAAAATTAATTTACCGATTTGGTAACTTTTGAACCATAAGCCCTACTAAAGAGAGATCATAAAATGGATATTTAAATAAAAATAAATTTAACTAAAATAATAATTGACTACATTCATGGGTTTTATATTCACCCTAAAAAAGAAATTATATGTGAATATGGACTAAGTGTCTCAAAAATAAGAGTAAGACAAGAAATTTCATTACTACTTGAGTAACTTTTGAATCATGATATCCATGAATGAATAACATAAATTGAAACTTTTAATATCATTAAATAAATTAAATTCTTTATATATCATTTCATAAGATTGTATATGAACTACACAATAAGAATACATGGTGAATATTGCATATATATCATAGAAATAAAAGTGAGACAAGAAAAACCTTACCGTGAGTCTTGACATTATTCGTAAATGTTCAAACCTCCTATATAATAAATACAATTTTTATATAGATCTGAAATATAAACATATTATTATATATCATACCATATATTAATTTATTTTGGAATTTTTAGTGCCTCTTTATTAATAATTTCATGTTAAAGTTATGTTTTGGGAAAAACCGCTTAATTTTTCATATATGTTTTCACATATTTTCTTCATCCTATTACATAGATCATGATTTAATTATTCATAGAACATAAAAATGATATAAATATTAATTATATTCATTATATAATAATTTATTATAATATATTAAATATTAAAATATGAAAGGGAAAACACCATTCATTGCGACAGTAGGTTGAACATACGCATGAACTCTGTTTCTGTTTTCTACCCATATTTAAAGAATTAATGTAAATGAAATATATATATATATTCATTATATTATAATTATTATATCATATATATCATATAATTTTACTAAACATGTCTATAATACATTTCATGTAGTGTGTGAACAAATCATACTGCTTTGAGGAGGTGGTAGTCCACACATCCTCAAACGAAGTTATCAAATTCCCACAAAATTGAAATAATTAAGGTATGTGTTATAAAATAATTATATAACCATAAATAAATAATAAATATCATATATATCAAATAAAAAAGTGATATCATCAAAATTACCAATCATTAGGGGTGGTAATGGAAGAATGAATGAAAACAGTTCAGGAGGTGGTAGTCGGTCATACACAAGAAGGATGATTATGTATCCCATTTAATGGAAGTGTCTACAGGTGTAGGTAAAAAAATTAAAATAAAAAATATTAATAAACTGTGGATATTTAATTTATATATAACAATTGAATAAGAATAATTGATATGGTGGGGAAAGAAATAGAAGAAATGTGCTTGTTAAAAGATCGTACCTCTTCATTGCGAAACTCCTTGTTGTTTACACAATGAGACTAAATTAGATTGATTTATACCCAAATTTAGGCTTCAAGAATGATATTATTTAATTTGAGAGCATATTTGGTAGTTTGTGGATAAGACAAATGGATTGAGAAGTGTGAAGAAGTGAGGGGCATGAGTGCCCTTTTATAGTCGAGGAGGAGTGGTATTCTTGGAAATATATAAAGGTAAACACTCTCGGGAGGTATAACATGAAAAATTTTCATACAATAATGTGACAGTTTCTACCCATGGTAGTATATGGTTTACCATTAATGATTTCCCCCTTATTTTAAGGTTTAACCACCAAGTAAAATCATTTTTACCTTAATCAATCTAATTAAATTTAATTATTTTCAGTAATGTTTTTGGTAAAAACAAAGTTTAACTTACAAAAAATTTTGAATTATTATGATTCAAAATATTCAACCCATTTTTTAAAAATAATAAAAATAGACTTTTCGGAAATTAATTTAAAATTAATCTCGTAGATAGGATGGGACAACATTTTTATAAAGTGGAAATGTTCCAAAATCTAAAAAGTTTTAATATACAATATCAATGTGAAATTGATTCCAATGACCTACATTATTTTAATATATGTGAAATTTATATAAATATATGTTGAAAAAAATTTAAAATATTATTTAACTATATTAATCAATTATATGAAAATGCATTTTTTAATTAAAATTCAGTGTTTTCAATATTCATTAGAAAAACAAAACTTCTCATAAAAATACAAAAAACACACCAAGATTAAATTTTTATAACCTAATATAGATTATTTAGTAGTTTTAATAAAAGTTTATATTAGTGTAAAAATTATATTAAAAATATGCGAGTCATTAAATGTTGGAATAATTACATCATAGAAAAAAATATTTTTATGTGTAAAATTAGATTTATTCTTATCACTTATCTATAAAACACAAAATATGAAAATTAAATAGTTTATTTAATATAACATATATATATCATTAAACTCTTTTATTATAAGTTGTTTAATTAATTTATTAATGTAAAACGTCTTTGATTTCATAAATATAGTTTTCCAGTAAAAGTTTTCCTATATTTTCAAAAGGGTTTAATATTCATTTCTAGTTAATTGGTCACTAAAAAGTTCTTATTATATACATGTATAAACTTTATTTTCCCAAATAAATGAATATCATTCACATCCTCTATTTCAATATCTAGGTAACAACAATAACAATATTTTATTAATAATATAAATAGTACGTTGTAGTTTGGTAAAACTAAGACTTGCGTGTAATGAAAGCTATCGACAGAACTCAAAATTATGTGTAACAAAATCCAGAAATAAATTTTCATGTAATTAAAGATAATATTTTTGTTTAACTTAACATAAGTTCAACTTGTTGTTGTGTACAATGTAATAATAACTTGGTGATTTCATATAACACAAGTTATATATAGTGTGGTGTGAAATGATAAATATGAAAATGATTAAATTAATTTGAAATAAATATGTTTTAAAAATATCATTGGTTATTTACATTCTACCCTCTTTTAAATGAATTTCACCCTTTAAATTCATCTGAATTATCAAAGTTGTAATACATTAATGTTCTTTTCATAAAAACCCACATCATAAAAATGAATACTTAAACATCTATTAAAAAATGAAAGTTGGAACCATAATGGTTACCCAAAGTAAATCATAACTAGGTTTACATATTGGATAACATATTTGGGAAGTGAAAAATAGATTGGAAGAAAATAATAAATAATTATTGAGAGTATTGAAGATCCCTAATCCTAGGAAATTGAATTATTAATGGAAAGTTAAGGGCCTAAAAACCATAAATATGTGATGATTTATAATACCATTGGTTTAATAAAATCTACGGTTTAGGAAAAAAAATTCAACATATCATTTTTTTAGAGTTGAATAATTTTTCATAAGAAGATATACGTACCTGATTTCATTCCATTTCATATGCATAGTATCACCCATTGTTTCTATCTTCACCAATTTCCACTTCATCTATTACTCCCAAAATGGAGGTGAATTTATTAAACCCAAAGCACTTACAGATCATAAAGTTTATAAGTATAATGATATGTCTTTCAATATGTCTTAAGTGTTCATCATAATTAAATGGTTATCACAAGTTATACAATATACTTAAATAATTGTATGGAATGATAATACTTTAATCTATAAATTTTAATTTGAATATTAACTTAAACCATTCTACAGAATTCACCCATAATTCCTTAAATAATCTCTTATCTTCTAATAAAAAAAATCATTTGAATCATGGATCCATCCTTGTTCTGAAAAAATATCAAATTTGATTTTATTCCTCTAGAGTCATTGTAGAGGTAGGTAATCACATGAAACATCCCTAATGTATAAACAATAAAATTTTCATAGGGCTTAGTCATACAAAATCAAATATGGAATTACCCACTAAGGAGGGGAGGGTAAGTGTACCCTAAATATCATCAAACAATTCACCCATTGTGATTGTATAAGAATTTCCTTTATCATTTTTCTTTACTATTTATTGCAAATTATTATCCACATTCTCCCTTGGAAAGGGTCATTGATTCTCATAATTCCCAAACTCCTAGTAATCAAAACAATGGGTTGTTGGAGGTTCATTGTATGATTTATTCTCACTATTCACATTGTTATCAAACATACTCTAGTTAATTTTGTAATTAGTTTGCTAATTACCTTCCCTTTTACACTTAAAAAATTTATCAATCCCCTTAACACATTTTCTTCCATGCTTATTCCCACATATTGAGCATAAATGAAAGATTATAATTTTATCTCTATATTTTTTAGATTTTACTTTAATCACCATCTTACAATTCTTATCAAAATCATGATATTGATATGTAACATCAACCTATAATTCTTCATTGATATCACAACTTGAAATTTCCTCATAACTATTGAAACCTATGTTGGATAATTCCCTTTGGAGACATGGTTTTAAGCCACTAAAGAATCAGTCAACCTCAATTTCATGTTTCATGATAATACCTAATGAGTATCTATAAAGCCTTGTAAAATTTAATTAATAGGCACTAAAAGATGAATCATCCTTCTACTTAAGCTCTCTGAATTCCTTCTCCATATTCATAAGATGAATATGAGGGAAGAACTTATTGAAAAATAAGTTCTTGAACTCATATTAATTGATGGATTCAATTATATATGTTCACCTTGTATTCATAACAATATTCCACCATTGATTTGCCTCACCATCCATATGATACACACCAAAAGTGACATGTTCATTCTTAGAATAATGGATAATGGAAATTATCTTTTTATTAATGTTGATCCATTCGTCAAAAACATATAGATTAATATAACCATTAAAATAAGGTGAGAGAAACCTCATGAAGGACTCAATAAGGAATTGTTCTCTAATTTTCTCAATTTTATGTTCACCAAAATTCCTAGCTAGAGAATGTTTTGTGAGCATACCAATATGATTATTAATTTTAGATCCCATTACATTCATTTCCAAATGTGGAAAATCACTTCGTTTTCTTTTTAATTCCTTGTTAACATGGTTACTTTGGGTTCTATCCATTGACTAAAACAAACAATATAGTGTGAGGAACACTAATCATATTAGAAACCCATATAATCTTAAATATTTACTTATAAGATGTCTAAATCAGGAAACCTCCATTTTAATATTTGACACCATAGGTTTATCCTAGACCATTGAAAGTCATTACCTATATAAATCATTCATTATGGTTCATATAGAGTTTGTGAATTCCCAAAACATATCACTCTATAGTTTCAAACTAGGGGTGCAAAAAGGCCTGTTGTAGTGCACCAGTTCCCAAAAAAAGACTAGCTTAATACACTGTTTTTTGGGTTTTTACCCAAATTTACATTTTTTCTAGAGCCACATTTACTTGTACCATCCAAAAAAGAATTTCTTTCTTAGAAACCACTCAATCAATCCATTACCAAAATCCTAGGACATTTTCCTATAATTTTACACATTATTTGAATTAACAATAGATAAATATCTAGAAACAACATTCATGATATCCCATGGGGCCTCACTAAATTCTTCTCATCATGGTTTCTAAATATCGGTTAAACATTAACTTTGATACCAACTATAGAAATCTAGACAAAACATATATTGATATTACACCATTTTATATGAATATTTTGCACATTACTAAAGTAAATTCCTTATGACCGTAATTTTTTAGTGTCTTTGGAAAATGGAAACATAATATTAAAACATGGTAAAATATCTTTAAAATCTCTCTAAAAGATATTTCCCTTTTTTAATCCTACATAAATCCTGTTTTTATAACTTGGTGAAATGAAACAAATGAAATTGGTGAGATCAGATGCTTAGTAAGGGTAAACAAGGGATATATATAAGAATAAAATGAGCACAAGGGTATGAGGACAAGATCATATCATTATAAGATCATACCCTATATATCAAATATTATAATCAAGAGTCATGGAATAATGGACTATACTTCATAAGACATTAATCATATGGGGATCAAGAAAATAATTTGTAAGAGCATATCATAGTAATAAGACATGTAATTTTGTTATACACATAAGCATATAATATCCTATGTTAGGGATTCTTACAAAGACACTATTATCATGTTAGGCTTGGTATAAATACATTTTTACCTTATTCTGGCTTGGGATGACCTCCTATGTACATTCTTGTTCCATTATTGGGATTCCCTCCCATGTAACATCTTGTTAGTGGATTGGGATTCCCTCTAGTGTACCCTTTCATTACAGGGTCGAATGCCCTCTTGTATACCCTCTCTTTATCGTATTGGGAAGACATACCTTATATCCTCTTGTTATTGTCTTCAGATTCCCTTCTGTATACCCTCCTGTTAAGGGCTTGGGATTCCCTCCCTTATACCCTATTGTTTTGGCGTTAGGATGACCTCCCACATACCCTCTTATTATTGGATTGGAATTCCCTATGGTATACACTTATTTTATATACATGGGAATCCCTCCCATGTACCCCTTGATCTGATCGAACATTTACCATTATCTAAATCATTGGATGGAGAAATTTTTCTCACCCATCACAAAATAAAATCATACATCCATGAACCACAAGTTAATAAAACACTCATCATATCAGGACAAATAAAAAAGATTGGTGTCATTAACCACATATCATAAACCCTAAAATGAAATGGGTATCATAGATATTTCATCATATCATTACATATGTAAAATTTATATGTTTCATAATTATTTCATCATAGAATAACCCAAGAATGTAAGTAGGTTTCACAATCATTTTATCTTGGTATAAATCATGGAATAAAAAATAGTTTCTTAAAAAACTAGTCATATTATTTATAAACCATTCAAAAAAATAATTCAAATGGTTTTCGGGGATCATATTCCAACTAAATCATAAAATATCTCAAATAATATCACATTCAATAGAGTATTATTTTGAAGGATCACATGGAAAATTTCTTAAGGGAAATTACATTTCATTGAAATACAATTTTTAAAACATAAAAAAATTTGAAAATATTTTTATTTTAAAACACATTGAAACTTATAAAGAATGATTTAAAAGACATCTAAAAAATGTTTGAGTAAATTATATTTTAAACATTGAAATACACTTTTTGAAACATTAAAAATTTTGAAAACCATTTTATTTTAATATAACCATGAACAGATATAAAAGATTATTTAAACCCATTTGAAAACCATTACATTGATAATATATTTGTAAACATAAAAAGGTATATTGAAAAAAAATGGACAACAATTTTAATACACAAATCTATCCTAAAATCATTTTCCTTGAAAATAATATTAAAATATAATTTTAAAAAACTGATTTTGTTTGAAACATGGTTTTTGGATAAAATAGATTTCCAACCGTAGAGAAAAATAAGGCCGGATTTTATATAAAACACTATTATTTATATTAAGTAACAAATAGTGTAACAATGAATCTATTTAATGAAAATATCATGAATAAAAAGAGAAGAAGAAGATTCAAGACAATTATTGGGGGATGGATCATAATATTTTAGTAGTGCTTTCATATTCATAAACTATCTCGATAAACGGTGAGATTATAGTAATAAAATATTACCACATTGGAAACATAGAATCATAATCCACATATAATAATAACATTAAATAAAGAAAAAAATATTATTAAAATAAGTAGATACATGATATAACATGTAAAAGGGAACTATATACAGCTCATAGATGAATATAGGTCCATAACATGGCATGTGTTTCAAGGAAGGAAAATTGAGAAAAAATTATTTTACTGATTTGGTTACTATTGAACCGTAAACCCCTATAAATAGTGATAATAAAATTGATCTGTAAATACCCATATATTTATGTATAATAATCATATAATACGTTTATTGGAATTATATACACCACAAAAAAGAAATAGGTAGTGAATATGGCATAAGTCTTTTATAAATAAGAGTGAGATAAGAAATTATTTTACTACATGTGTAGCTTTTGAATACTGATATACATGAAAGAATAAAATAAATTGAAACTTTTAATATCATGAAATAAATTAAATTCTGGATATAAAATTTTATAGTGAAAAATTAAACCTCACGATAATTATAAGTGATTAATATAGCATATATCTCATAAAAATAAAAGTGAGACAATAAAAAACATACCTTAAGTCTTGGATTTATTCATAGACATTAAAAAACATTAATAATAAATATAAATTTATTATTAATCTTCCACATACACATTTTATTATATATAATACCATATATGTTTTGATTGTGAATTTATATTACCTTTTTATTAACAACAACATGTCAAAGTAATTTTTCGGGTAATAACAGCTTTTTTCTCGTATATGTTTTGACATGTCATTATTGATCCTCTTAATTGGAAAATTATTTACAAATTTATATAATTAAAAACAATATATAAATATCATATATATATTCATTATATAATTAATTATAATTATCTATAAAATCTATAGATATGAAATGGAATAGACCATTCATAGAGATGGTAGGCCATATGTACGCATGAATGTTGTTCTCGTTTTCTTATTGTATTTAATGGAAGAATGTAAATGAAATATATATATATATATATTATAATTATAGTATAATTATTCTTTCATATATATCATATAAATTTACCAAACCCATCCTTATTACATTCAATGTAATGTGCGAACTAATCACATCGCTTTGAGGATGTGGTAGTCCACACATCTACAAACGAAGTTATCAGATTCTCACAAAATGGAAAGAATGAGGGTGTATGTTATATAATAATTAAATAATAACAAATATATCCATTAAATTATATATATCATATAAAAATGATAATTCCTTCATTATTCTAATCCTTGATTAGTGGTAATGGATGAACAAACGACATCCGTTCACAAGGCAGTACTTCTCCATACACACGAATAATGATTGAGAATCCTATTAGATGTAAGTGTGAATGAGTTGGAATAATCATTAACAAAAAACATATAATTTTTTTCGGAAAATGAAGTTATTATGGGATCATGGAATAAGAATAATTGAGGGGTGGAGAATGAAATAAATCAAATGTTTTTATTGAAAGATGTGAACTATTTTTCGGGTAATTCCTTTTCGTTTGCACAAAAGGACTATCTTTGTTTGAATTACTCCAAAAATTGAGGATTATATTTTGAGATTAGGGATTTTAGGTTATTATTATTCTAGGTTTTGGATGATCCAAATGTATTTAAAGGAGTGAATAAGTTGGGGGTGAGTTCCCTTTTATTGTGGAGGAGGTGTGGAATTCTTGTAAATATAAAAAGTTAAACACTATTGGGTAGTCTAATTTACATAATTTGCCCCCAATAATAGTCAATTTTAAATATAAGGGAGAATATGGTCGAAATATTTCTAGAAAATGTATTTTTATGGGTTTATAGTTTATTTTTTCACTTAAGTTAATGTTTAACCACTATGAAAACTTTCTTTTACCTTAATCATTGTAATTAATTTTAATTAGTTTCAATAATTTTTCTGGTAAAAAACTATTTTGACCTTTAAAATGAGTTATAAATTATTTTTAATCCAAATTTTGAATACATTTTTTAAACTTCAAAACACATAAATGTAGAAATTAATTTAAAATTAATCATGCTTATGGGATAAGACAATGGGTTTTATAGTGAAAATGTTCAATGGTTTGAGATGTTTGTGTATCCAATTTTAATATGAAATTAACTCTAATGACCAAAATTTTATTAATATATATAATTTATCTAAATATACTTTAATGCAATTTAATATATAATTTAATCTATAAAAAACAAATTAAAAAATGGGGTTTTAAATTAAAATTCGGTGTTTTTCACAATTCATAAAAAAACATCTTAAAAAAATATGAAAAATGAACCCAAAGTAAATTTTTATATTTTTATTTGAAGAAAATTATTTTTTTTAAATTAAAATTTATAATATTTTAAAAAATTATATTTAAAATAGGTGCGCCATTAAAATTCTTAAAAATAATCTTTTAGACAAAATATATTTTTATGTGTAAAATTGGATTTATTTTTATCACTATTCTAGAAAACACATAATATGAGAATTATTGAGTTTAATGAATTATATATATATATATATATATATATCATTGAAATAACTTATCAAAGGAGGTAAAATTAATATATTTTGGTAAAACACGTTTTATTTCATAAATATAATTTTCAACCAAGGATTTCCTATATTTTCAAAAGGTGTTTATTTTCATTTTGTGTTAATGGGTCACAAAATAAATCTACTGATATCAATATGTAAACCATATTTGTATAATTTAATTAATCTTATTCTTAACCTGTATTCCAATGACTATGTAATAAATTTAATAATATTCTAATAATATTAACAATAGTATATTGTTGTTCGGTAAAACTAGGTCTTCTGATTAATGAATGTTATCGAAGGAACTCAACATTATGTATAACCCAATCTAAGAATAGTGTTTCATGTATATAAATATAATATAATTGTTTCTTGTATCATAATCATGAAATGATGTTGTGTACAAAGTAAAAATATCTTTGAGCTATCGTATAACATAAGGTATATTCAGTGTGGAATGAATTGAAAAAAAATAGAAAGGATAAATTAATTAAAAAAATATTCCAAAAAATATTAGGGAGTGACACTAATGTTAACTAAAAAATATTTATCCATCCCATTCCTTTTAAAATGGTAAATAAAACCATTACTTGTGATTACGGTGCACTACCACCTCACGAATCGTTGTAATTTGTTTTCCATCACCCCCTCACATGGATAATAATAATGATAAAAATTATGAATATATAAGTTAATTATGAAATATTATTGATTCTTGAAATTTAATATATCATATACTTATTTATTCTTTCACCCATTAAAAAATGGTGAGGTCACTCGTGTGTAACTATGTTCTACCATCGCCATGAAGCAATGTGATTCATTTTCCCTGTCCAACTTCCATGAATGTTTATAAAAATATATATAATGAATAAATATTATATTTATAACTTTAAAATATTTCTTGATTTAAGGAAAATATATCTTATACAGAAGAACCTGAACTTCCATGATAAAACATGAATGAGAAAATGAAACAGATGACACATGACACAATGATAATAATGAAAAATTATTAACAAATGGGTGATAAGATATTATAATAGGGTCATATATGATATTTTAAATATGAATATGGATCTAGTATGAATTAATTACTTGTCTAAATCCATTATACATTCGGCTAAAGAAAATTCAACAATGGGGAAGAATGAGGTGAGGGATATTATCTCAATTTCCCTTCATTGTGGCATGTTTTAATATTATAGACATAATTTATTTTATATGGTGTATATACAACTATTTTATATATTACATAATTAATCCTTCATACTTTAAGGAATTTTTTTTGTAATTCACGTTATTTCATACTTAGGGATTTGACATTAAATTTACCAAGTTGTAAGAGATTTCAACTCAATTTCTTATCCATGGAAACATATTTAGTATTTCACACCTATTTACTTTTATATGGTGTATACAATACCCCTTGGATATATATAACATGAATATATATTTATTAATTGTCATTAAATTATCAATTCATGTTGACACTTTCATTCTGTTTCAATTTAAATGATACGTAGGAGGTAAGAATTTATTTTATAATCTCATTTTTCTAGGATTACTTATATACTTTATCAAAGGAATATTATAATTTATCTTTCATAAAATATGTATCTCTTATTATCCTTCATATTTCATTTATTTTCTTCAAAATTTTCATCATCTTTAAAACCTGAATCAAGAAATAAATAAAAAAATATATATCACATTTATTTTTTTGATTGGGTATATTTTTCTTTCATATATTTTTTGAAAATAAAATATTCAAAATACAGTTTTTAATAAAATTTTTTATTATATAAATTTTATGTTATAATTTAATTTTTAAACTAATTGAAATAATATTTCTCTTTTTTAAAGGATCATTTTTAACTATATTTTCAAAAGGTCATAAGGACTATTTTTTTTATCTTATACGACGTTAACAGAATTTCCCACAACCATAACCATTTTGTGAAGTTTGGTTTATTCTTCTGGTTTTCCATGGTTTTAAAAATAAAACTATTTAATGAAATCATATTTTAATTTTTCTATTCTGTTTTATTTTATTCTCCAAAATGAATGATTTTTTAGAAAACATATATTTATGATGATTTGATAGCCATATTTTATCTCTTATTATTTTTTAGACATTAACATTCTCTTGAAACATTTACTTTCTTATGATCATATTTCACTGGACATTACATTTTTCATAAATATTTAAATTCATTGTATCATGGATAAGCTTAGTTCCTAAACCATAGAACATTTATATATATGGTGTTTTTTATGTATGTTATTCGATGGATTGGGGAAATATTGATCTATTGTATCCTTTATTCCATATGGATATTTATTGATAAGGGATATTGTTGATGAATTTAATTGATTATTAAATATATAATGAATGCATTAGACATGCACTGACATGTGGATCCTGAAATTATATAGCCCCTCAATTCATCAACAAGTATCATTAGATAAACATTTGGTCTAGACTTATTAAATGGGGGTTTGGATGCATAACTACCCCTAGTTTAATCTGTCTTATAGAAAGGCCTTGGAGGTAAAGATAAAAAGATGTCTAAGATCATGATATCCAACATTATGCATTTCTATCATTGAAAATTCATTTATTAATATTCATGAGATTATTGTGTTGATATTATCCATAGAATCATTTGATGTGCAGGTTATTGGTTAAATGAAATGTGTTTTCAGTTATCTACCTTTCCATATTAATTATCCCTTACTTACTCATTATATCTTCCACTGTGTATAACCCAAACTGAGAATTTGATATCACACTTATTTTTTCCTTTCACTATAATAGGAAAATGGAATCATTTAATTAGTTTAAGGATGGTTTTTTTTTACTTTCTCTATTTTCTTATATTTTATTTCAGAGTAATATGGGAAGTATATTTTTATGTAGTTCTTCAATAATACTAAATGTATTGGTACGTCATGATGATATTTCTGGTATCTTATAGAGATATAAAAAAGTAAACATCAAATCTAGGTTACAAGAATTTGGGTTTTTATACTAGTCTTTAAAGACACTAAACCATTATGGTTCGGGGACTTGTATTATTACGAGATGTATTCCATATTCATTTAAAATGATGTAATATTTATGTATGTAATTTTTTGGTATTCTTAGTTAGTATCCGTGTAGGGTTTAGTTATTTCTTGGGATTAGGATTATCGAAAAAATATAAAAAATGTGGTGATATGTCAAATTAATGTAAAATATCCTGATGTTTTGATAAAGTATAGATTATGTGGGTTTATTATGAATTACATCCATTTTTGGATATAAGAGTGTGGAAATGGTTGTGGCATAGATGCACCTAGGTGAAATAAATCTGAAATGGGTAGATTGGGTATTAACTCATTCATCACTAGTGCACGATGAGTCGGCCTAAGACTGCACACCTATATAGAAATATTCTAGGGATATTCATGAGTTAATTTAAATTTTTTTATAAACCATTATGAATGATTTGAATAGATAATGATCATGGATGACCTAGTTTAAACCTATGATTTCATGTATTGAAAGGTATATGTCATGATTTAGAAATTATATGAATGATTTTTCATGATTATATGATTACTCACAACTATTATTATTTCTCACACTATGATTTTTGGTTTTAGTCAACGGATAAATCCATAAGGAATCGTGTTAATGGTGAATGTGATGGATGATGAGGTGATTTTCCTCAAGGTCATCCAAATGAAATATTAGAGGGAATGTCGAAGATTTTGATTATTAATAACCAAATATCTCGATATATAATTAAAAACCTCAACTTGGGTGAGTTTACTAACACATCTAATAAGAGAAAAATATAGTTTCATGGGAGCTTATTTGATGAAGACCATGGAGGAACGAAAATTAATCATCTTATATATCAAGAATGGGGGAATAATCACAAAATTAACTATCTCAAATGAATTCTAATATGTTTTATGTGTGTAGAATAAGAATATGTAGCAAAAAATTGTAAATGAAAACTAAACATTTCAATGTTGTTAAACAAAATTCATCCTAAAATTCCATTTAGAATTCAATTTATTATGTGGGATTATAATAGCCCCGAACCCACACTCTCATATTTGGTGAAAAAAATATGAACATTATATTTTTCAGATTTTATAACAATGAAGGTGACCTAATTGTTTCCATAAAAAACATAAAATATCAATAGGAAATATTTTAGCACATATATTATAAAATACCTTTTAGGTTTAGAGTTTTTTATAATTATGAAAAACTATTACATAAATAGTACCTAAGAATTCTAGAGGCTATCTTCCCCACTGTACCCATATTTTTATATTCTGTATTAGTTCATCAAAATCATTTATATTAATTCATTCTAGACATAATTCATTCAACATCATACTTGATAACTTATCAAAAAGGTAACATAATAAGGGAGGGGTCAAAAACATAGTATGAGTAAACACAAGCATTAACAATTAAATGTCATCCATCAGAATAAGAATAGAACAAGGTAATGATGACATAATCAATGTGCATGAGAATAGCATAGTAATATTCATTCCAGTCAATACCTTGTTTATAAACATGAAAACATTTCATAAGGCATTAAAAAAGGTAATATTCATCAAAATAAAATATCATGAGCAATTTTATATCAATCTTGAGCAATAGAAAAATTATAAACCCATTGAAAAATATATAAAATATATTTAAATCTTCGAAACATTATCTTCATATCACTCTTATAAATGGAATAACAAATATATTAAAATTCCATCTCTACGTTACCCAATGTATTGGAGGGATATAATGAAACCACTCATCCATGGTTAATAATATAACCACCCGCCTTGGGATTATCACTAACCAACCATAATTGGTTAATAATGTAACCACCCATTGCTAGTTTATAATAGAACTACCCATAATATAATAAATTCCCAACAACTATAAAATAATCCTAATATTTTAAATTTCAAAAATCATAAAAAATTTCATAAAAAACAATTATTCTTTATAGAATTTGACTAACCTGTGGAAAACCAATGAGTTATACACTAATCTCTTTGAAATAATATTATTCTATCCAGTGAAATAATGAGTATGTTATAAACAAAAAATTCTCCTAGGAGAGGATAAGTAAAAAAAATTGTTCTTCAGGTTGATAAATCGAAAATACCAAATAAATATCATTAAAAAAATTCTTGAGGAAAATAATCTTTTCACTTTGAAAATCACTTTTCAAATCTTATATTTCATAAAATTTATTGCAGATTATTTTATTTATAAATAATATTAGATTCTTGTAAAATATGTTTCAATGAAAATAATGGCCATGCAATAATGAAATTCATTCATGTTGTAAATGTTTGTATAATTATTCCTTCTAAATTTTTTGTAAAATCTAAATGGGAATTGTTAATAAAATGATAGGAATATTCCTTTAAACCCATTTTATAAATAGAAAATTATGGTGAAAATGAATTTAAACATTCACAGTAAAACATTTCATTAATTTTTTATTGAAAACATGGATTTAAAAATAATATGGATTTTTAAAAGAATAGGTAAATAAATTCATATTTTCTTAAAAAATTATTTTAAAAAAAATAAAATTTTAAAATCATAAAACTCGACACATAAAAAAACCATTTTATTTGTAGATAAATTTCAAAACACATAATGGAAACATAAAATAATTAAGTAATCAGGATAATAATAAATTCTAGTCATGCTACATTTTTAAAATAATACATTCCTTTTTCAAATATTTGAAAATTGACCTTTAAAATAGAATTGTTAAAAAAAGTAATTCACCACATTGTAAACATTTAAATCATAATCCCAATGACAGATAAATGATAAAAAACTATAAATATCATGAAAATAGATAAATCTATGATATAACATGTCGAATGGGTTTCATATACTCCTCATAAAATAATATTATTGAAGAAGATCAAAATATGCCTCATTGATAAGAAATTGAGATAAAGTAACCTAAAATGATCATAAAGTAGAAGTGAGAATTTATTAATGAGTCAATTATGTGTATCAAATGTAAATAAAAATATAAAAATCATAAGTAAAACATAATATATCCGACATTAATTTCACACATAATATTAGAACATCAAGGGTAAAAAAGTAATATAACCCAATGAAAAGAAATTTAGTTAAAAATTTATTTACAACTTGGTAAATTGCAATTCAAATCCCCTTGGATGAAATAATTAAAATTAAAAGTTAAAATACCCCGATTTATGACAGATTAATGATATTTCATGTAAAAGGGGTAGTATATACACTACACAATAAAAAATGTGGAATATGGAATATGTCTCACAAAAGTATAATCGAAATGAGAAACCTTTACCTCATGTCCAAATATTCCTTGTATTCCCTTGGACTCTTATATAATTATCTTTAATCAACTATTTTATTTATTAAGAACATTTTATATGAATAATACCTTATATTTAAATAATTTGTTTTATTTATTTCTAACCAAATATTTAAATATTTAATTCTTTAAGTCCACATCGGGTGTTTGAGGACGTTTGGTCCATTATTTCAAAATGATTTGGTGTGTTGACCATGGTCAAAGATTTCATTATTCCAAAATCTACTTAATAATTATCATAAAATAATTATCATATTTACTCATCAATTGTACTTTTAATACCAATCTTGATTTTTTTTTATAAAAAATGAACGATGTTACCATCACAGAGACAATAGTACAATCATGAACCAAGTCGGGTTGTCGTCCAAATGGAACCTGACCCCAAATCTAGCAGGGCATGAAGGGCATTACCAATCCCAATCAGCTGGAAATAGTGCCTCAGTATCAAATTAAACATGTGGAAATGATTTACCTGAATTTTATAATCATAAAACAACCAACAATAATTAACAAATAGAATCTAAAAAAATAAATAACTAGTAAGCCTTAAAAAATAATCATATTTGAGTTACTAAGTTTAAACCAAAAAAACTAATAAGGCTAAAATAATAGGGAGAACAAAGATAGTCTAAAAAACAAATAGCATACTAGTATTATTCTTTATATTTGAAATTTGGGCTTCCCTTTTCTGATAAAACATGTTTAACATATCACATAACACAAATTTCATATCCAAATTCAATTTTATAACCATACACACATAAAACAATTTCCCAAACATGATCCACACTGCTTATACAACTCAATAATCCATTTATACAATTTATGAAATTATTTTCAAGAACACTACAAGGCTTTTCCACCAAAAAATACACCCAAAGTCCTATATTTAAATCAAACATAATTAAACACGATACAAAAATATTATTTAAATACCTCACATAATATAATAAACCAATTTCATAATTTATACAATCATTCCAAATGACATAAGAAGAGTTTTCACTTGAAAAATACACAATTTCCTGTAAAGGTGCCACATTAAAATCAATTGAATTCATTATCCTTTTGAAAACCATTTTCATACCACACAATGTAATCATGGAACATGCTAAATTAAACTTGCAAGAAAAATAAATTCACTAAATAATTTTTACACATGGAAAAATCCACCATTGATGTAAAAAAGAAAAAACTTGGTGTGAAACTTCACCGTCACCTCATTCACTCAACAACAAATAAAGATCGAACCCTAACCCAATATATTGAACCCAAATGTTTAAAATTAAACACAATGAAAGAAACACTAACTTCCAGAAAAATTGAACCCCTAGAATGATAGAAGAAACCCAAGATAGAGGGAAGAAAGAAGGTGGAGAATCACTTACATGACGGAACATTGAGGTTCCCCCACCAAATCCCCTTCAAAATGGGTTCCCAAGGGAGTTTGTGGAAGAGTGGAAGCCTTTTTTGGATGAAAATACTGAGTGGTGAGAAATATGTGTGGAGGAGGTGTTAAATAAGAAAACGGGAAACATAGAATATAAAATATTTTTAATGTTATAGGCTGGGTGCATAGTTTAGTCAAACAGTTTTTCAAACTGTGTGGAGACTATGTGCACGACCATTCTAGATTGCACGACCACTTGGACCAACACCATGGTTGTGTGGTAGTTCAAATAACTTACCACATGTCCAGATGAATAGGATTTAGAGGCATGAAGTAATTGTGATGTAAGTCCTGGCATACCACACGATTACATGGGATGTGGCGCATGTTTCCTCTTAAACATGCAGCAATAGTGCGCCTGGGTCTTTCCACCTAAAAATTGTTATTTTCCTATAAAATTCAAAAAGGAAACTAGGGGAAAAGATAGAACAAATATATAAGGGAATAATAACCCAAAATTTTAAACTTGTCACACTTAGTTACTGAGAAAGCAACATAGAACCGGACCCGAACCCAAATGAAGGGAAAAACTAAAAACCTGTTTCTGACCACTGTCCACACCATAATGCTTTCCTCACATAGAAATCCCCAACAAGTCCAAATATAAAAGCAATATCGAATACTATTTCCAAGTTCAAAGGGGTTCCCAATGAATGTAAAATTAAAAGACAATAAGGACAATAATAATATGAGAAGAGGGATAAAATCATGCTCGGGGGATGAAAATGGACCCCCAATTAGTTTCACCATCTCCCAAAAGCCAAAACACCTCCAATATATCGATCAAGGAAAGGTTACTCTCACCACACATAATCTGACATCCCGAGATAAATTCCATAAACATTCCCAGTATGCTAATGTAGTCAACCTGAAATGATCAATGAATCCAAATGATGCAACCACAACATTACTTCAACAAAATCATTGGGTGAACTCCAATCCAAGGTTTATTCAAAGAAGGATCTAGGTTTAGATGGCTTCAAATGATACTATCCTCCACCCAGCTATCACTAGGAAACAATCATAATTACTAACATGGGAAGGCCAGAACGGGCTCCCCACTATAAGAAATATCCTAACATTAATTTATTATAAATGAATTATAGCAAGTCCCGAGATGCAACACCCCACCATATAAACCAACCTACCTGCCTAACATGAAAAGGCCAGCATGGGAGCCTTACATGTTATTACAAGAGAACATCCCACGTAGACCAAATCCACCCACATAAGGGGCATGACAAATGAAATTCCAAACTAAACAGAAGCACTACACAATTTTTTCACTATCACAGAATGAGACTCCATTCCACTAGAACAACGAGGACCAAAAATAACTTAAAAGGATGACCACACATGGAAAACATCATGGAAATTTGAATATAAAAAGTTAAAACCATAACGGTGTGATAAAATCAGACAACAATACCTTCTTATAACCAAGTAGGTACCCTTTCACTCACACATTTTGCAAAAATAAATATGGTCCCCATGACTCTATCCACCAAATAGGACAACCTAGAATGAAACAGCTATAAAATATGGATTGAACTAGCTCAATTTCCAACACATATTATAGGAATTAGTTTAGGATCCCTTACACTCATGGGGTTCCTAACTACATGACATCTTTACTCCAGGACTAATGGATAGAGCTATGTCTTTTAAAGCATCTCATTCCTCATAGTTATGAATTAAAACCCCTGAACAAGACTCCTACCACTGGTTCCCCAAGTATTCATACCATGATAGAGACAACAACACCTAAAAGAGCACACACTGGCATCTCCTTACCCCCACATGGAAATTTCAACAAAATAGGGGCATAATATATTTTTATGTATCATCCCTTTTACTAAAAATAAAAAAAAGAACACAAAGAAGTAACCTTCACTCATAATATAGAAACTCAAAGTTTCATAATGAAAACACCCTTCTTGTAAAAAAACAAGTTGTTGGAATATTTCAAAACCTTTACCTTTTCTTTCATGTGATAAGAAAACCCTAAGAAGTGTCATAATTCAAAAACCCTATCACTGACAGAGAAATTATAATAAGAGAGACCTTGAACAGAGTCCGGAATTTCATTAGATTACTATAAGTATCCATAAGATCCTCTAATGGCCAAGTCTCTTACACAAGTGTCCAAATACAAACCATTGTGTTGATGAATCTAATGAAAGACACAAATGCTTATCAAAATGATATCCATCACCGAAAACTCCAACCTTCATCCAACATTCCTTACTATAATTCCTTTCTCCACCTATATAAAAGACATTAAAACACCCCAGTGTCAGACTTCACCTTCGGTGACTCAGGAAAATCAAGAAACCATGATTTATTTCAACTACCCACCTCAACTCTCCCATTAGAGAGTGTTCGCTTAATTGAAAAATAAGATAAACAAACCTAACCCAAAAACCATAGAAGTGAGTCTTTAAATTGATCAAAAAGGGGGTTTTCCAATGTTTAATCTACTATAGATGGAATTTAAATGTGCATTAAATCTTTATGGTGGCATAAGGTAGCCAACAGAAGAATCAGCCGTTGGACAAAAATAACCCATTGGCAATGAAATTCCATAGTATGCTCTGAACATGAAATGGGAATCATTGCAAAGGATTCTAAAAACACCTCCCAAAAAGGAACCATTAACCCATATGCCAAAAATAACCCACCATTAATAACTCAAAAATGAAAGGTGAGTTGACCAGGATGAATTCTTAGTCTCAAAATTCCGCACAGATAACATTTCGAAAATACAAGAAGACATGCCACACGATCATTAGTTATCAAAATATTACCTTTTATTTTAAAATTTCATTTCAAAATAAAAGTGGATTCATAGGTTTCACATTCACCAATGGGATCCCATCGAGCCTCTCACATGCATTTTTCTCATGCCAAATCCAGAACCCATTCACATCAACTCATATCATATTCATGTGATCACTCACAAAAAAACCTAAGGTTAAAGAAAAACACTTCCAATTTTCAAAAAAATTAGTCAACCCACTTTTCCATTTCAAAAATTCACTAAAGCCTCCTTTCATGAACTACTATCCCCCAAAAAATAATAACCCATTTCGTGTTTCACCAAACATTTTCATAAAAACACCATCCATTCAAATAAAAACTCATTTTTAAGCCTTACGCACTAATTTCAAAACATTTAACTCCATTTAAAAATGCGTCTGATTACACGACAACCTCCACATCATCATTTTCTATTTAATTAAAAACTCAACACATATCATTTTAAAACAAGTTTTGAAAACATTTTTGAAAATAATTCTTTCTTTTTATAAAACAACCAACTTCTGATAAAGCACAATCTTATTCACAAAAATACACCCTTGATGAACTCATCCCAATTACTCAAAAACATTTTAAAAAAGGTCATAATTCCAAAACATCCTTTTGGTAAATTCGTAAAATTAATTTTCCACCTTCCCAAAACCAAATCATTTTTACTTTAAAATAATGTTTCTATGATTACAAAATAAGGGCTTTTCAAAAATGATTTTTCAAAACCAAAAAATAAATAGAATGTTTCAAGAGGAAACTTGTGTTGATAAGTGACTCTGAAATATGGTTTGCATCCAAATTTCAATCACAACACCATCACAAAGAGTGTTCTAAGATAATTTCTCCCACTCCCCTGTGTTTCTAGGCCCTGCGAGCTCCCTGAGACCATTTTCCAAACTCCCAATTTATTTCCCAAAAAGAAAAAAACCACAAGGAAAAATGAACAGAGATAAAACCTGGTATCCCCTTATGACATGAGTCCATTCATGAGTTTTGATGGCCAAACACCTTACACATAACTTGAATGTCAAGTCTTGACAACCATTTCTCTGGTCTACCCAGACACTTCCCAATGGAACATGACCTAAAAGGGGGAACCTACTCTGATACCATTTTTTCATGAATCAAGAACAGTCTTCATCCAAACTGGCACCCAAACTGGTATGTGGCAAGGCCCGAAGGGTGCTCTTGATCCAAGGTATCTTGAACAATTACCGAGGTATCTAATAAAATAGTTTGGAATGATTTAACAAAACAAATTAGCATAAAACAATGAATAGTAATTAACAAACCTAATCTGAAATATCCAAACAAGACAAGACATAAACAAAATTCAACTTTGAGTTTCAAAGTTTAAACCAAAAACAAAGAAGGATACAACAAAAGGGAAAAACAGGAATTTCCTAAAAAATACTTCATATAAATGGGGAATTACCCTCGATCTATCTCCACTACACCGCATCAAGACGAACCTGTAGAAACCTGAACCACCATCTCCAAAATCCATTCCCTAACCAACATCAAACATTACCAAGTCTACATAAACACAAATGTGTATTTAGGGTGTGATCCTAATCCTAGTAGGATTACACCCATGGAAATATTTTTTGCACTAAAAATTATAAGTTAAATAACATACAAGATGATACAAAAAGGAACTGATAGTATCAATTTTAAGAAAAAATAGCTTTAAATGGTATATAATATTAAAGAGAACAATTTTTAAAGAGAAAAAATTGTCTTATGAAATTTTATAAAAAAAACACAACAAAATGGTGATGATAAGTTCAATATATCCACTGAGCACTAATCACAAGAACTTCCCCTAGGCACTAGCTAGTAGTGGGACCCTAGGAATCTCGTATCTTGGTAAAATGTGTTATTGGAACCGCGAACAAAAGCTATATTCTGCATGATCCACTAGAGATGAGTAATATTAGAAAATTCTACTAGTCTCAAATCATTTCCCATATATAGTTAGTGTTTTCATCATCAATCTCGATTAGTGGAACTAGTTCGCATCCACTTCTATATCATTTCCCTAACATGATTCTCACCACTTATACAACTCAAAAAACCATTTCGAAAATTCATAAAATAATTTTCAAGAACACCACAAAGATTTTCCACCTAAAAATTCATTTATTTAAACCACACATAAGTTCCATACAAAAATTTTATTTGTAGTGCTTACATTATATAATATACCGATTTCATAATTTATAAAATCCTTCCAAGTGAAATAGTAAATGTTTGCACATTAAAAACACCAAATTTCTAGAAAAAGTACCACTTTAAAATCAAATGCACGCTTATTTATTTTGAAAACAACATTCACACCACACACAATAATCAAATAACATGCTAAATTAAAAATGCAATAAAAATAAATTCACCAAATAATGTTTACACATAGAACCACCTACCTTCAATGTCAAAAAAACCAAAACATTGTATGAAACATAAACTACACCTCAACCACCCCACAAGAAATAAAGATCAAAACCTAATCCAAGATATTGAACCCAACAAATCAAAATTAAACTCTATTAAAGAAAACCTAGCTACTGAAAAATGGAACCCTAAGAAAGAGAGGAGAAACTTAATAAAAATGAATAAATAAGGGGTATAATCACTTACTTGAAAAATATTTGAGATTCCCCCACCAAATACCATTAAAAATGGGTTCATAATAGTTATTTAAGAGAATACAGGCCTTATATGGTAGAAAATACCATGTGGGGAAGCAAATGGGTGCAGGAAGTGTTATATCAAAAAAGGGAAAACCAAGAATAACTTTTTAAACATTTTCTAGGCGAGGCCCATGGTTTGGCTGCACAGGTTGATAAACAATGAGGAAACCATGTGCATGGTTATTCTAGGATGCATGGATGCTTGGAACATCTACATAGTCATGAAATTATCAAGTGGTAGTTGAACCGACATACCACACAGTCACTTAAGTTGGGGACATGGTTCAACTTAACTGTGCACTAATTGTGCTCCTCTGTCTTCCCACAAAAAAAATTATCATTATCCAACAAAACTAAAAAGTAAACCCTAGAAAAAAGTGATAGAAAAAAATAGAAGGGAATAATTCCCCCCAATATTTAACAATTCACACCTAGTTCCTAATAAAATTACTAATTATCCGACCTAAATAGGAATGAATGAAAAATTAAAAACACTAGTGTGGAAATGCCATATATAAGCTTTAGGAATTATTCCATTTTTTCAATGATCATTTTGGAAAGATGATAGATATTATTTTACCTTAAAAAATGATAATAATAACATAAATACTATATTATTTATTTAAATATACTTATACACATCATTATTGTGACTTGTGATGAAAGAATATCATATCTCTTTATGGAGGAAGTAGTCCATGCAAACACGAACGACGTTATCATTTTTCATTTTAAAAAATTAAATGATATATTATATTTTCAGAATTATGAATATTCCATTACTATAATTATGATGTCATATATATTAGATATAATTATTAAAATTACCCTTATTACCTTCCAGGTAAATTGTATGTGAAAAATAAACCACGTCGCTTTGTGAGGCGGTAGTCCTCCGTACACATGAATGATGTTATCATATCCCCCATATAATGGAAATTAAAAAGGTATATATGATATAATAACTAAATAAGTATAAATATATTAAAATTATTATATATATACTTCTAATACTTCATTAAAAAATGAATTGTGTAGTGATAACGGAAAACGAATGACATCGATTCATGAGGCTATAATATGTCATACACATGAGTAATGATTTAATATCCCATTTGATGGAATAGGATATGTATTTAGGATATTAAATTAATATAATAATATATCAGTATAAAAGATATAATTTTTTTTATCATATTATCATATTTGGTGAATATTTTATGGATGTGATGGATGAAATAAAACAAAAATGCATAGTGAGGAATTATACCTCTTCTTAGACCACCTCTTTAAACTGATACCTATAGTATTCATATAATATATTTATGATAAAAAGGCTTCTATGATTACGGTAAAAAAGTTTGGAAGTGATTTGGAACGGTAATGGCTGAACCAAAATGATTTGAATGTGTTAATAAAAGAGAAGAGTGGGTGGCCTTTTATAGTTTAAGTGAGTGAAACACATGTAAATTTTATAAAGAAAAGTTTTACCTACATTATTCACAATAATAAGGGTAAAAAATAGAGTATTTTTGAGTATTAGAAATTATATGGTCTAAATATGACTCTAAAGAATATTTCAAATAAGTTTTTTTGAGAATTTGACTGTTATATTTTTAGTTTCACCCTATCGTAAACCCATTTTTACCATAGTCGTGGTAATTAATATTTACCATTTTCATTATTAATTATGGTAAACATAAAATTATAACTTGTTATAAAATATAATTTTTTATGATTCCAAATATGGAATCCATTTTACCATATTCAATTAATATAAGTGGTAAAATTAAATTTAAAATAAAACCTGCATACCCCATGAAAAATCGGGATTTAAATATGAATATTTTTCTTGAAAAAAATGATTTTATATTAACTATATAAATAATAATAATAATTATATGAATTTAAATTAATATTTAATGATATATAATCTAAAAACCTAATTTAAAAATTTTCTCATTATATATAATTACACATCCTCAATCATTAAATAATCTTTATTTAGGTCAAGAATTCACATTTAGGGTCTTTTCTGGTTTAGAGAATTTGAGAATTATTCCATAACTAATATAAAAAAACCCATATAAATAAAAAGTGGATACATCAAATGGTATCAATTTCCTTCATAAACTACTAATTTTAAAAAGAAACATGGATTATTTTCATGTTTAATAATCATAATTTTTCCTTGATTCAATCTGTTACTTTATTCTACCTTAAATACTGTAAAAACATTTAAAAACATGGGATGAGCACACAAATCTTATTGAGGGACCCAAAAAAGATAAAAAAATGTTATTCTAGTTAAAACATTGCAACAGATTTAATGTCATTTGAGAGAATAAAAAAACATTTTCACCCGAATAACATGCATACTTTTTTCCCAAAGAAAATCACAAAAACCAATAATATGCAATGAAAACTCTTTTAGCTGACTTAGGGAATCATATAAATAAAACCTTTTAAAACCCCCTTTAAATTAGAATAACCATATGGTTGAATTTCAATATTATTATTAATAAATTAATTGGATATCTATAAGGGGTATCACCCTTCGTATAAGCTATATCTGGATCACATATGAGCTATAATGGGGCCTATCCCTTCATATAAGCTTTAACGGGCTCATCAGTGAGCTACAATGGGGATAAACCCTTCATATAAGCTATGTTGGTCTCATCCATGAGCTATAATGGGGCTCATACCATTGTATAAGCTATTTTTGTCTCACCTTTTTAATATAAAACTCAATTACCATTTCATGAATAAAACATGATCATCACAATCCTCTTTTAAAACATATTCCAATCCTATATGAAAGAAATTTACATATAAAAATACCATTTTCATTTAATAACCCATTTTCAATACCAAGATACCTAAAAATAGGAATAAGGTATTTATTTTCCTTTTAAAAAAATTACGGCTTATATATGAATCCAGTTATCAAATAATGGTTAAAGTGGTAGAGAATTCATTATCGATGTATACATTAGAAAAACATTCATTTTATCAATCAATAAATAAATTAAAAGGATTCCTAAAGAAAGATACATTTTTATAACTTTGAATTAAATTCATGTTAGACATAAAATTTACTATATAATCTTTTTATTTCCCTATAAATAAAAATTTATTTTAATATCATGATGAAAAATATTTTATAATTAAATCTTTAAATGAATAAGGTGTCCCATAACACTTTGAAAATTTAAAAGTGAATTTTCAGGAATTAATACATTTAACATAATGATAAATTACGTCATAATAGAAGAAAAATGAATATTAAATGACATTGTGGCCATATATACACCTTATAAAAGAATAAAGGTTCATATTACCAATGAAAAGGCCAATGGATGTATATTGAGATTGAATCCCTTACCTCGAGTCCAAATCATCTAGTACATTATTTATCTTCCTAAATAATAAAATTAGTTTAATAAATATTTTATTGGTATCATTTTTTGTGTTCATTATTCCTTTTATATCAATTATTATCGTGTTATTACAATGACATGATTATTTATGTTCACATCGGACGATTTGTCGATTTTTAGTACATGAGTCAAAAAGAAACTTGGTACGATGTTAATAATCCATATGATCATAAGTAAATAATCTCTAGAATAATATTAATGAAATAAATATAACTATTATATATACGTTACACTTTTTAATCCAAACTATTAATTATGGTAATGAAAAATGAACAACATTATAATCATTGAGACGGTAGGTCATATGTACACAAAAGAAATGTTTCTATTTTTCACTAGTAAATATGTATATAAGTTAATTATAATTTTATCAATAAAAAATTATAATATTATTATTAAAATAATACTCATATTTTAAATATACTTATATACATCATAAAAGTTAAGTTGTGAGTAAAAACGATTCACATCACTTTGTGGAGGTGATAGTTCACACGTGCGTACGAACGACAGTACCATATTTATGTCAAAGGAAATTAAGAAGAAAATTGATATATTTTTCTCTTATAATTATAAATACGTCATGAAAATCATATATAAATATCAATTCAGTCATTATTTTTAGTCCTTATATATAGTAATGAAAAATGAACTATATTGGTTTGCAATGTTGTAGTCTGTTGTACACCCGAATGAATTGTTAATTTCCAATTTAATGAAATTTGAGAAGGTTTTAAGTGATGATATTAACATAATAACATCTAATTATACTCATTAAACTGGATTTATTATCTCATCATGGTAAGAGTGGATTTGATGTAAGTGGAAGAAAAAATAAAATTGAAACACATAAATAAAAGTGATACCTCTTTAACAGTTAATCTCCATTAAACAATTACCTTAACAGCACTACCGAGGGTGTTATGCCGAAAATACGGAATCAAGAATGTGTTTAGGGGTTCTAGTAAGAGTTTTGACCTGGTAATTTCTAAAAAAATGGTATTGAAAATGTTAATAATTCATAGGAATGGATGCCCTTTTATAGGAGAAGGAGGGGCACTCGTGGAATTATAAAATGTATTAGTTTAATATAAATTCATTTCCTACTCCAAATGGTCACAAAATTATTTATTTAAAATATATGATGACGCTAGGTCCAATACCTATCATCCAATTAAATTTATACTATTTTTGAATATTTCTTTGTTCTTTACCTTTTTGATTTACCCCTTTTAACTCTTAAATTTTATCATGTAATTTAGAACTTGAGGGATAAAATAATTTCCAAATCATGAAAAACGGCCAATTAATGATTCATTATTGACATTTTTATATGCATCTAAATTTTTTGGCCGAATCATATATTTTTTTAAAAATTAAATCTTTTAATTATATATTTTGTGTTTTAGAATATGAATTATCTTAATTTTGACACTATTCATTACATGTCTTTTCTAAACTACCATAACAACTTGATTCCTCCTAAAAACTACATTAACTCAATACAAATATATCATAGTCTTCTAGAAAATATTTTATGGCATGAAATATTTCAAATTATATTTATTTTAATATTATTAAAATTATTTATTTGATTCTTTCTTTAATAACATTGTTACTGTATAATCATTGTTTCACAATTAAATTTAATTATTTAATTCCTAAAAAGTATAAATAAATTACCATGTTGTAGGTAATTGTTTTATATTTCTATGTACTATTCATAGATAAAAAATATTACTTATATAACACCATATTAAATTTTTTTTTTCTAAGAAGAGGCATATTTGGGACATATTTTCCTTTTCCTTAAATTAGAAGTTATAAATGTATTAATCATACCCAAGTGGCTTTCCAAGGTAAAAATTTCGTCACATGTATGGACATGGTAAATAATAACTCATCCAATATGACTAAAATATGTGTTAGGGTATTTTTTATAATATTATAATATTAATTTAACCCTTAATTACCATATTTACATTTTTTCCATGGTAAATAAAATACTAAAGTAATTATTCACCAAAAATTATTTTGATCCTATAGGACCATATCATTCATACTGACTACAACCATGGTAGACTGTTTTTTAAAATTCAATCCATAAAAGAAATAAAATTGTGTTTAATTTTAATCTCGTGGATGTGGCTAGAAGGGGGTAAAAGAGACATTCAAAAATGTCAATAAATTTTCATATCTAATTTCGATATAAATAAAATATTCTAATGACCCAAATTGGATTTATACAAGGCTTATTGATCTATTCTGACTTTAAAATTTAGTTTAATATATAATTATTAATTAAATGAAAAATCATTTTTATAACTATATTGTTGTATTTTTCACCATTCAATAAAAAATGTAAATTTTTAGAAAATTACACAAAATTTATCCAAAGTAAATTTTGATGCCCCACTTCTAAAAAAGAAGTTTATTTTGTCTAATAGAATATATAAAATTTTCAAAAAATATATTTTAAAAGGGATCACCTCAAAAATGTGGAATACTACTGTAAAAAATTTAGGGTGTTTTATGCTTAAAATTCGATTTATTCTCATTTTAAGACTCTAAAATTTATTGGATGAATGTAAGAAAATTCAATAAACATAATGTAATAAGTTCTATTCATTCTTGCTGATACAATGGATAGGAAATAAATATTACTTAATATAATATTATTAATAATATATTATTTTTTGGTATATCTCAGTATTGTGTGCAACATAAGATTTCAGAGAAAGTCATCATTGTGTGTCATGTGTACTATCAGGCATAGAATCTATGATATGTTAAAACCACTATCTTATTAATAAATAATAATATATATGGAAAATTATTATTCTATAACTCAGATATCACATCCTTCCCACATTATGGAAATTTCATCTTCGCAATTTTAAATTTAGGGCACAATAACTAAGGTTTCACTTTTCAAAATTACTTCATTGAAATCCCACTTTGAAAGAGATTTGATAATAAAATCTAATTTAAATGAAATAAAGTGAAGTGCAAAGTTCTCCTGAGATAACTCTAACTAATATTCCAAGTTGGAAAAAATTAAAATTAATGATAAAAATGACTCTCCTAAATTAATAGAAAGTGATACAGAAAATAATCATTAGAAATTTTTCAATCACCAAATAATAAATATGTGATAGGTCAAAATAACATTGGGAAAAGTAAACATATGACATTTTTGTAAGATAATTTTCATTGAGGTGAGGATTTAATTTACTTCCTAGATAAATAACATAAGGAAACATACTTAGTTGATGTATTTCTATTTTATAAGCACAATTTTAACCTTATAATATTCCCGAAATTATGATGTACATCCCTAAGTATATCCTTCTGCATCAAAGCTCACACAAACCATAAAGGATAAAAATATCATAAAACTAATTTCCAAAATTAAATTCATACATCCACATTAAATAGAAGTCTTACATAAACATAACCCCATAAAACATCTTGCAAAAAGGAACTTAATAACTTATGAACACATCACATAAAACCGTAGATTGTGTGAATAAAACCATGAACTTATGGTTATCCATATAAAAATATCAGGAACTTAGTATCTTTCATCACTTCACGAGATGTCTCAACATCAATTATAGTTGTAGAAAAAGATATTCATGATCCTTTTTGTTTCCAATCATAATGAATTCCCCCCCCCCTGAGTAATTAAAATAGGATATTTATTTACATAATGACCCAACTCATTGTATCTAAAGCATTTTATTATAGATTGTATATCTGTTATCTCATTGTTGGAATATTCAGGACCCTTTTCCTTGCAGTGATGAACATTGTGACCAAACATAACACACCAATAACACTTTCCAAATCCACACATACATTACCCAAAATGTATTTTACTACACTTAGAACTAGTTTTGGGTTTACTCATTGAATTATTTATTTGTTTCTTCCCTATTTTATACCACCAAGACTGCTTCTTACTCTTATCATCTCATGGAAGGTATGTTACAGAAAACTTCATTTCATATTTCTCAAACACAACAAACTAATTTTTGAAAACTTTTAAATTCTCAGGTATCCTAATCTCTAAGTATATTTCGATTCAATCCTAAGTAAAATCTATTATTTTTAAAATCAATTTATCGAATAAAATATGAAACATACCTGGCCATGTTTGATTCATATGAGGAAACTAAATCTTCATCCTTTGACTTTAATTCAATATATTGTTTCTCCATCCTAAGATGGAAAACCAAAAGGAAATATTTCTCATGGAAAAGGTCATAAAATTCTTCCCATCACATGGAATTAATATTATTTTTCTATCTAGTATTCTTAACCAATGACCATTATCTATCAAATTAACCTTCAAAATGATAAATAGAAATAGTAACCTTTTGAATTTCTGAATATCCCATGAAATCAAATATCATCTCTAGGGTATTGATCCATCCTTCATCTACCTCTGGGTCAAATGATCCATTGAATTATGGGTGTTGTTTCCTTATAAAATGTTTTACTACTAATATATTCCTCTATTTCTTATCTAGATGATATCAGGAATGGATTCCACCACTATTTATATCCTAATTAAACTATATTATCACTACATCAAATAGTTTATTTCCGATTCTGACCACCTCATGATTTTTATTTTAATGGTTGTTTCCCTCTCGATGACTTCCCATTTCATCTTTCATAATTTCTATGTGGTAAACTATTCTGAACGGATAGAGTGTAGATGAATCAACAAGGTAATCTTAAAAGGATACATCATTTCAACTTAACCGTAAAATAAATTATCTAAATGAAAGATGTTAACACCGTCTGAACCTCTATGTTTATTTAAACATAAATTTGATGGAAACTATAAGGCCCGAAAATAAATATTACATAATCTTGAGTTAGGTCAAGAATTCCCATTGAGGATATTTTTATGTTTAGAGATTTGGAGAATTAGTACATAACTATTACATAACAAAACCAAATAAATAAAAAGTAGACACATTCAATAGTATCCATTTCTTTCACAACACAAAATCATTTAAAAAGTAACATGGTTTCATTTCATGTTTAATCATCTTAACTTTTTCTTGATTCTATCCATGAATATATTTCCCTAAAATCCTGTGAAAACATTTAAAAATAGGGTATGAGTACAAAAAATCTTAGTAAGGGACATAAAAATAAAGAAAACTAATGGTCTAGTTGAAAAGGGTAACATATTTAATGTTCCTTGATCCAATAGAACAAAACATTTTCACCTGAATGAACTCAAAATTTTCTCTCAAAAAAAACACTAAAACCAATAGAAAAATTTAAAACTCTTTTAGATAACATATAGCATCATATACATAAAACCCCTTTTAAACCCATTTTAGATAGAATAATCATATTGAAGACTTCCAATATTATTATTACCCAATTAATTTTGGATCAATAATGGTGATCACCCAACTTATAAGCTATATTACGCTCACCCATGAGCTTTAATGGGGCCCATCCCTTCATATAAACAATAACAGACTCACCTGTGTGCTACAATGGGGGTCAAACCATCATATAAGATTTGTTGGACTCACCCATGAACTATATTGGGGACAAAACATTCTTATAAGCTATATCAGCCTCACATATTTCATATAATTTCCATGTTCCATTTCATAAATAAAATACGTTCATCACAAAATTGTTCAAAAAATTATTCTAATCCCAGATGAAAAACATTTCAGTATAAAACACCATTTTTATTTAAGAACCCATTTTCAGTACCAAGATACAAAAAAACAATCATTTATTTCATTTAATTTGGAAAACATTAAGGATTATAGAGGTTTCCATGTATCAAATAATAGTTAGAATAGTTGAGAAGTCATTGTCATCGTATATGTTAAAACAAAAAACATTCCATTTACCATTTTGTAAATAAAGTAAAATACATCATATAAAAAGATCCCTTTTGAAATAATATAAATGAAATTCAAGCTAGAAATATAATTTCCTTTATAATTATTTTATATCCATATAAATAAATATGTTAATTAATATCATGAAGAAAAATATTTGGTAATTAAATATTTAAACGTTCGAGGTGTCCCATACAACATTGAACATTAAGATCTTAATCTTTATGAATTAATACTTTTACCAAAACAATAAATAACATAAGTACTTATAAAATAAAGATATGAAATCTAAAATTGGATTTATATACACCTTATAAAAGAATAAATGTTCATATTAGCAAGAAATACCTCAATGAAAGAAGATTTATATGAAATCCCCTACCTGGAGTTTGAATCATCTCGTTTGTTATTTATCATCCTGAATAATAAAGATAGGATAATTTATAATTTCAGGAGATCCTTCTTAGTTTTCATTATTCCTTTTATATCAATTATTAACATGATAAAACAATTACATAATTATTTATGATCATATCAGACATTTTGTCAATATATGGTACTTGAGTCGAAAATGAACATGGTACGATGTCAATATTCTATACAGTCTTATGTCCAAAATATCCAGAATAATATTCATGATATAATGATCACATTAATACATCAATTGTACTTTTAAATAAAAACATTGTTTTTGGAAATGAAAAATGAGTAGAGTTATAATCATGGACACGGTGTGTCGTATGTACGCATGAGTAACGTTTCCATTTTTCATTGATCATTATGGAAATGATGTAATTATATTTTTATCCTTCCGTAATTATCACAATATTATTAACATCATAATAATAATATGAATGTACTTATATATCTATCCTACAATTGATGTTGTGAATAAAAATGATTCACATCCCTTTGTGGAGGTGATAGTTCAAATATACACACTAATGATATTATCATTTATATATGCATGGAAAGTAAGAAACTAATTGATATATTAATACATTATAATGATAAATATGTATTTAACATAGAATATAAACATTAATTCCATCATTATTACCATTATATAAAGACAGAAATGAATATAACTACATTGGTTTCTGAGGTGGTAGTCCGTTGTACACATGAAACAAATATTTATTTCCAATTTGATGAAATTTGAGATTGATTTAGGTTGTGATATTAATACTAAAATATCTCAGTATATATAGGATACTAGATTTATTATCTCGTCATATTTAGAGGAGATCTTAAAGAATCTCAAAAGAAATAAAATAGAAACATATAAATTAAAACTATAAATCTTCTGTGGTTGATCACCTTTGAAGAACATCTTAAAACCTCTAGGGTTGTTGTTATACCTAAACTAAGGCATAAAGAATATGGGAATGGATTCTAAGAAGAGATTTAGGTTGATCTGTTCCAAAAAAAAATATTTTGTAAGTGTGAGTAATAGAGAGTAATTGGTGCCCTTTTATTGGATAGGGGTGGGGCACTCATGGAATTATAAAAATTATTAAATTTATATATTTTCATTTTATATTCCAGATGTTCAACAACATATTTATTTCCAATAAATGATTATTTTGGGTCAAATATCTAACATAAAATAAAAATTAAACTACTTTTGAATATTTTTTTGATCTATATAATTTTTTAACCCCTTTAAACTCTTACATTTTATCAAGTAATTTACACTTAGATGGTTAAACTAATTACCAAATCATGAAAAACACCCAATGCATTAGTCATTAATAAAATATTTAGACATATATAAAAATTTTGGGAGAATCATAGATTTTTATAAATTTTATATCATTTAATTTAATACTTAATATTTTAATATATGTATTATGTCAATTTGGGCACTATTCATTATATGACTTTTTTAAAATTACATAACAACTTGATTCCTTATATAAAAACTACATTAACTTAATATTAAATTGTAATAGTCATATAGAAAATTCGTTTATAACATAAAATATTTTAAATTATATTTATAATTATATTATTAATATCATTTATTTGATTATTTCACTACTAAATCTATTATTGTGTCATCATTTTGTCATTATTATATTTAACTATTTAATTCCTAAAAATTATAAATAAATTAAAATGATGTAGGTACAATTTTTTAGATTTATAAGGAATATATATTGTCTAAAATATTACTTATATAACCCTATTTTAAAATTGTCTTAGTACAAAGAGTCATATTTATGACATATTTGCCTTTACTTTAAATTAAAACTTATAAATTTCATAATCACGCCTATATGGCTTCTTAAGGTCACAATTTCGGCCCATCTATGTTCATGATAGATAATAACACATCCAATATGATTAGAAAAAGTTTTAGGGTATTTTTTATAATATTATAATTTTAATTATACGTTTAATTACTTTATTTACCTTTTTACCATGGTAAATATAAATACTATGTATATTTTCAACAAAACAAATTATTTTGATCCTATTGGACCAAATTTTTATTACTGATTACAACCATTTATTTTAGTTTTTGAAAATTCAGTTCATAGAAGTTTTTCAATTATGATAAAGGCTAATCTCACATATATGGCTAGAATACTGGTAAAAGAGACATTAAAAAATGACAATAAACATTCAAATCTAATTTTAATATAAAAAATATTAAAATGACTTAAATTGTATTAATACATGTAATATTGATCTATTATCACATTGAAGATCAGTTAAAATTATAATAATTATTTTAATGAAAAAATTGGTTTTTAACTATAATGTAGTATTTTTCAATATTCATTAAAAAATGAAACATTTTTCATAAAAAAGAACAATAATTTAAACGGAGTAAATTTTAATGTCCCACTTCTAAAAAATAAATTTATTTTTTCAAATTAAACATATAAAAGTCACAGAAAATATAATAAAAAGTTTTATTTATCAAAAAGTGGTAAAACTACCATTTTAAAAAGTTCAAATATTTTATGCTTAAAATTTGATTTATTCTCATTTTAAGCCTCAAAAATTTGTTAGATTAATGTTAAAACATTCAATAATAATATTATAGTTCTTTATATACATTCTCACTAATAAAAAGTATTATTGATGACTACCACTTAAAATAATATTATTCATAATATATTATTTTTCGGTATAACTCAGTCTTGTGTGCAACGTAAGAGTTAACAAAAAATCCATTATTTCATGTTTACTGCGCTATCTGACATAGTATCAATGCTTAAGAAAGCACTATACAGTTAATAAAAATTAATATATATGAAAAATTATTTTTCTGTAATTACATAGTATTTACTTTATATATTATTTTAATTAATTAAAATTCACTAATATTATGCATTTTTTTTAAAAATCGAAAACCCGGTTTTTTAAAACAAAAAAAAACATATACTTAAATCCAATATACTATTTATTAAATATTAATTAAGTTTATTAAATATAAAAAATTATTATTATAAATTTATTCATATTCAAAACATAATTTTACTTATAAATTAATTAATTTATTGAAATTTAATGACTTTTTAAAAAATGGTATTTTTCATTATTCACTAAAAATCAATATTCTCCAAAAATTAGAAACAATTTACCCTATTTAAATTTTGAAATGATAATTTAAAAAATAATATTCATTTTTTAATTTTCAAAACCAAAAATTTTAATATTAATCTATTAATGAAAACCACATAAGAAAATAGTTTAGTTAAAACTATTTCATTTTTTATTTAAAAAATTACATATTTTTTTATGATGATAAAAAACACGAATGTTATTTATTATATCCTTAAATTTATTTTTATATTCTTCCACCATTTTTCAAAATTTATTACTCCTAATTTTATTTACTTATAAATCAAGTGTGCATATCTTTCCCTCGTATCATTTTCATAATCCCGTGTTTCCTCTTCTACCATATGGTTTTCCGTAAATTTTTAACATGGTGAATTGACATATTCAAAAAAACATTCTCTCTATGGTCAATAATATTAACTGAATATTACTCATAAGAATTATAATCTTCTAACCAAACTACATTAGGTCCAAAAATTGATATGAATATGGCACATATTTCCTTAACAATGAAACATAAGAAACGTTTTGTACCCGGTACATACTCAGGGGAAAAGCCACTAGGTTGGAAACTATCCCAAATTTCTCTAAGATTTAATATAGTCCAATTAACAATTGACTTAGATTCTTATTTTTACCAAAATGCATAACACTTTTCCACATATATAATTTAAGATGAACATGACCACATAACTCAAAAGAAAGACCATTCCTCTAGTTGTCTATATAAGTTTTTTCCATCTCTGAGCCATCCATTTTTGATGTCGAATCAACTAATCCTTATAATTTATTTCTTATACCAATAATGGTCCCATAAAATTACATTATCTTAATTTATCCCAAAAATCTATTTTACAAGACCACATTCTGTATAATTTCTCAAATGGTTCCATCTGTATGCTCTAATAAAACTATTATTATAAAAAAACTCAACTAAAGAAAGATGTTAATACGAAATTATATGGTAATACACTAGACAAGAATAAATCATATAATCCATGGTCATATTCATCTACAAAAACTTCCCATTTTTTGAGGACGAAAAGTTGTACTAAAATTTAATTCAGTACCCAATTACATTTAATGTTTTTTCCAAAAACTAGATGTGAACCTAAGATAACACTCTATTAAAATAGTGAGAGGAACCCCATTTAACCTAACTATATCATTTAAGTAAATTATATAATGATAGTATACAAGTATTTTATCTATAACGGGAATAAAATTCATAGATTTAACTAATAGATCTTTAATAACCAAAATCACATTGTTACCTCATGAATTACTTCGAAATCTCACCAAAAAAAACATTGATATATTTTCAAATTTGTACTCTGGAACATGAAATGTTTGAATAATTCCCTTAAATAATTTTCACTCTACTTTAACCTACTAACAAGTCAAACACTTCATGGTAAATTCAGTAATATCTATTTTTATTTCATCACAATAGTAATACTATCAATGGTCTCTATACATATTAGTTCTTATATATGAATAGAAAATTGGGAACTATGAACTTTGATCGACAAATATTTATTCAATTGATAATCACAAGGAACACACAATATTTTTACAAATCATGAAAAAACATCTTCAGTGATATTAAAATTTAGAAATATACATTTATTAACCTATTCTACCTTTTCCTATAAATATTTGTCCTCCTTTTGAGCTTTCATAATTCTTTATAAAAATGTTTATTATACTGAAACCTAAAACATAATAGAGGATCACCATGCATAAATCAGTTCTATGAAAAAATTATCAAATCATTAAACAAAGAGTCACATTCCAAAAGTCACGTGTTTAATGTAGCATTATTTTTTCAAATCAATGCATTTACCACTTTGTATTCTTTTCCAAGATGGAAATGATTCTTGTAATCATAATCATTGACCAGTTACAATAATCTTCCCTACATCATGTTCAATTATTTCTTAGTAAATATATACTTAAAACATCCATGATCAATATATATTTTACACTTTACTCTATATAAATGATTCCAAAAATATTTTATAGAAGAAAAAACAATAGTTAATTCAAAATCATGTGTTGGGTAATTTAATTCATGAATTTTCAAATGAAGTGAAACATAAGTAATTACATGATTATTTTTCATTAATAAACAACCATATCATTTTAAATAAGAATCACTAAAGATATAAAATTCTCCATTTTTGGAAGGAAGGCCCAAAAATGTAGATTTCACTAATCTTATTTTAGTACCTGAAAAAAAATCATCACATTTTTTAGATAATTTTAATTCATTTTAGAGTTAACATAGTCGGTGGGCTATACATCCAAGGAATATATTCAACCAATTGTCAGTATTAACCCACTAATCCAAGAAAACTATTATCCCCAATGAAATTTTTGAGCATATTCTTTTCATAAAAAACCTCATTTAGTAGGTTCTATAGTTATTCCATCATTAGAAAAAATATTTCTAAGGAAAGAAATTTTTTGCAACCATAATTCACTATTTCAAAAATTCCGAAAAAATTTATTTTCATTAAATTTTTTAAAAACAACTCTTATGTGTCTCTCTTGTTCCTCCAAACCATTACCATACTCGAAAATCATATAAATTAACAATACCAAAAAATTATTCATAAACTCAAGGAAAATGCAATTCTTGAGGTCAAAAGGTATAATAGGTTCATTAGATAACATAAAAGAAATAACCAAAAGCTGATAATGATCATATCTCGTCTGAAATGCATTGTTTATAATGTCATCCTCAATCAATTTCAACTGATCATACCCTACCTCAGGTCAACCATAAAAAAATATTCAGATCACTAGAGCTCATCAATTGAATCATCAATATGTGAAAACTGATATGTTGAAAATGATACTTGTTCTTAACAGTGATGTCATTCAAGTCTCTATAATTAATAAAAAACAGGAGCAAACCATGATGAAGGGCTAGTACGAATGAAACCTGTATCAAAAAAACACAAATAATTTATTTTTCAATTCTAAAATTTCCACATGATCTAATCGATAATGTGGTTTAGAAATAGGTCCAACATTAGGTACTAATTCATTATTTAACTCATCTAACATATTAGGAATTACTCTAGAAAAATAATCTGGAAATACATCTTGGTATTTGATCACCACTGGCTCATCACAAAATTTCAATTTCTAAACATAATAAATTTTCCATCATCATTTTAGGTAAAAAAATTCATGTCATCATTGAACACATCCTTATTAGATCTTAAATCTATCTTAGTAAGAAAAACATTAAGTTAATCCATACCAAGAATGATATCAAACACTACTAAGTCCATTTCAACAAGATTTGTAGGAAATACCATTTCACTGACATTTTGGGTTGGTGTCCTAGGTCCAACTATTTGTACTTTTATTAAATGAATATTTATTCTATATAATGTTAATAAAACTTCGTATTAAATATTTTTTGTTGTTATTCATGAATCTAATGTAATAATTTCCTAGAGTATACATTACATTGATACGGTCATAGACGTTCCCCTATAGGATGTGAACCTCGATGTGCTATGATGATATTCTCAAATAATGTTCTTTTGTTGGAAAATTTACTATGATGGGACACATAATACAAAGATTTTCGGGTGCTGGTACTCGTAAGTAGTCGAGGCTTCTTATTATGAATTTTTCAATTAGTAATCTCCAAGATGAGATATTATAATAATAGAACCTCTAATAATAATTATTTATGTTTTGGTTTAATATGATATTCCTATCTACGAGAAAGTGTGATGGTCCTTATAATTTAATATTTTTATTAATTCAAGATACAACCTGCATTCATAGATATATTTCATAAACCATGATGATAACAGTTCACGGTGAAGTTGGTTATATTTGGTGCATCACGAGTGACATGTCATTATTGAATAATTGAGCGAAGGATTTTTTTCATTTAATATTTATGGAAGATGATATATTGGCCATTTGACTGTAATAGAATCATCGATTTAAATTTCATGACCATGGTGTAATGACATTTTTATTTTAGATAGTCCAGGAATGAAATATCGATAATATAGGTTGGTGACGTGGATTTGAAACATAATTAATGATATATTTTGAAAAAGAGATTAAATTACATATTGAATGTTTATATTTTTGTATCGATGTTTTGAAATTAAACTCCTTCTCTTGGGTTCCTTGACCTATTTCTAGTTAGTAATCTCAGACTTTAAGCAAGCGTGCCTAATTCCAATGAGAAATAATCCAAGAGGGTCGCACACTAAGTGTTTCCCATGATCTCAATTAAATTCTATTTTAATTTTATTAATGTAATAAATATTATTCTAAAGTTTGAGGAATATTTTCATTCAATTAATTTTCATCAAAATAATTAAATTATTATTTATTCATCATCCCCTAAAAAACATTTATTTTGTTGTTGAATATTTTAAAAAATATATATTCACAATATTTCAAATAAAAATTCACTTATAAAAAAAATATTTATTCATTTATTAAATAAACTCTAGAGGAGTCCGAACGGATCAAGACTGAGTTTGGTGAAAAATATTAATTAATAAGACTGATATACAATATTTGTTATTTCCCAAGTTGGAATGCACCAAAAAATATTAATTATATAATTATTATTATGGGTCATGGGATTTAATAAATACTATTAATGTTTTTTAATGGCCATTTTTTGATTAATGGATATTTTAAAAAAATTCCCGACTCTATAAATAAACTGTTACTTCTATTGTGTAGAGATTAGAAAAATGAGAATATAAATTTTTTGTGCACAATGAATTCTCTCTAAACTCCTTCTTTTCTATCCTTCTCAATAACAAGAAGTGCAAGATATATTTCTTCAATGACAAAGAACATGTGATCAATAACGAAAAATGGAAGATAGTTGAATTTTTGTGCTAGAACACATATAATGGGTGGTATTTCTCAGAGATCATAGGAACATGTGTGGATCACCGCTAGAGGGATTCTGTCCATGATTCCTCATAGAACAGTGATGGTAATCCGAAAGGTTATTTTCATACAATCAACATTTACCTCTGAATAAATTTTCTAATCCGATATATTTATTCCTTAAATTATTAAATAAATTGATTATAAATTTCACATGAAAGTTCATCACATTGGGTTACAATAAAAGGTTATAATTTTTTTAATATATCTCCTACCACCGAACACATTTTTCTGTTCCTAAAATAAACATGTTGTATCAGAACAGTCATGTTTAAATATATAATTATTTATTTGATTGTTGATCTATGTGAAATTGTGATTTTATTTTTATTTAATTTTATTCATTCATTAATCAGATTTGAATTAACATGTTATTGACATATTAATCATGTTCATTTAGGGTTTCATTTACTTGGAGGTTTAAAAACAAATTAAGAATAAATGGGGCTACCCCTACGAAGTGAAAAATCAAGGTCTTGTAAAACTAGGTAAGACATCATGCAGCTAGAGCACAAGACGAATACCCATGAACATTGTATCTAGATCCACTATGAAATTAATTACACAAGGTTATTTTTTCACATTTACTTTTAACAAGGACAACCTAGAACATAGAAATGGATACAGGGTGTGTAAATAGCATGTACACACCATATATTCAGTCCAAGTCAATAAACAGAATCCCCAAGTGTGTACCTTGGATATAAGGAAACCTGGGTACATGGTTTGTAACTGCATGTACATGTTGTATAACCTCTCATTAATGGAAAAAAATAAATTTTTATTATATGTAAACTTTTGAATTAAAATCTTATTTTATATATTGGTAAGCTGTTGTGTGTTTGAAAATTTAATAATGGTTTTAATGAAATTTAATATATCAATTGTTTTATAGTAATTAATGGGTAATTATTTGTTCTTCTATTTATTTCCCATGAATTTCATTAATGATGGGTATCTCAAAATAAGATCAAATTATCATTATGATAAAGGGAATTAATTAAGTAATTAAAGAATTCAAGCACATTTATCTTAAATAATAACAGAGTGAATGAATAAATGAATTATATCCATTTACTTTTGTGTATTAGTTTAATGTATGCCTGTTTATGAGCTTGAAAAAAACTAGTGTATGTGTTGGATGTTTTAATTTGATTTATTCCATGATTTTAGAATTATTTAATATTAAATTAAATAATGGCATACAAGTCATCCCTCCGTCCATTATTATGTAGGATCTTTGTGTCAAAAGATATTTATGTAATCCCCTTTAAAAATCCTTTTCCCCCTCACCTATGTGTGAGTAATAAATATTTTTAATTAATAGATCATTCAATGGTCTGTGGATGTGGTTCATGATGGATCCATAATGATACCAACCCAGGTGATACATAAGAGGAAAGGTGTAATGTTGTTACTCATGCCAATACTAGTAATATGAGTCATTTTTCCTTGGTCAAATTTTTATTTAATGTCCTGTAATTAAATAAACGTTTACATAAACCTCTTGAATGATTAATTTTATTAATTATTTATTTCAATCTATGAAATTATTTTTTATGGATGTAATGAGGAAGTCACATAATTAAATAAATTAATAAGAAAATATGGAAATTAAATAAATGAGTTATGAATAATCATATAATCCAAGATAGTTAATTAATTATGTAACATGAATGTTATATTAACAAGATATGTATAGGATAAAACTAGATAACATTAATTCAAAATAAATTAAAATATATCAATTAAATATTAAGTCAGACTAAGACTTCCATTACTTGATTAGAAATGAAACCATAGATCTAATTGTAGTATATGTCCAATGTCATGGTAATTGCTTTTATCAGGGAGTTCTCATGAGAGTTTTAGTTTTACAGAACCAAAATTGTATTTAGTTTAATAGAAAAAGTCTGTTCAAAAAAATGTTGAGGTAAGTGTTGAGGAAATCTAGGATAGGATTTTAGGATTCATGAATCCACTCAATAGATCAAGCAGCTGTAATTACATTGTTAGAAAGACTTCCTAAATAATTACATTATTATGGTTTTTATGGAAAAAATATGGTTCGTCAATAAAATTAATGGGGATCCTTGCAACTAGAATGTTAAATAAAATATAAATTTTGAGTGAAATGGTCAGTGATATTGAGATTTTATAAAATAGTGGAAGATTTAATAAATAAATAAATAAAAATTTAATTTATTATATCACACTTATCTTGTAATCATGATAAGTACTAATAATATATTTTTTCTAATTTTACAATATAATGAAATGTTTATCACCCAAAATATCCCTACGATCCATATTAGATAAAGATAACCTCCTAAATGGAGGTAACATCTAGGAGTGGTTGAGAAACCTTAGGGTGGTGCAACAACATGAACTAAAATATCAATTACTATAATCTTTAATACTTGGTCTACCTGTTAAAGAGATGGGAAATAAAGAGTTCATTATCTATGAAAAAAAATTTAGTGATGCATTCAACATTTAATGTTTGATTATTTCATCGATTTATAGTGATCTAAGGATGTCTGACAACATGTATACATATACCATGCTTGAGAACCTCTATGGTCTTTATTAGGAGAGAGATATATAGTAATGGTTTAGGATTTCCATGGCTCCATTTTAGACAAATATTAGAGAGTGTGCCCTAGTTATGCTTAATGTAGTCAAGATCAAGGGCTGCATTGACAGCTTAGAGGTTCTAGGGTTTAAAACCTCGATGAATTGGGCACTGATCCCATTCAAGCATCATTACCTCATATCTTCTCCACCTTTTATGTGAATTTTAATATGACCAACATTCAGAAGTATCTTCCAGATCTTGTTACTCTTTTTTTCCACGTATATATGAATATGAATTGTGAAAAGCCATCCATCATTATGGAGAACAAATAGAAAGGAAAAGGGAAGATATTAAAGCCTAAATCTTCTTCACGCACTTCCAAGAAGAGGAAGATCAAGAGAAAATCATAGTATTATAAATACTTCTGTTTCTCAAGTGGAATGAAAGGTCATTAGAAGAAAAACTACACCCATCCAAAGAAGAAATGGGAAGCCTTAGGTGTATTTGTTATCCTGTGAAATTTATCTATTTAGAAAAATTGTGTATTAGATACACCTAGTAGTGCTCACTTATGTTCTCATATAAAGGAACCAAAGAGTTTCAAAAAGACTGACCGGGGAGAGGTAGATCATTGAGAAGCTAATGGAGAAAAACTTGATGTAGTTGCTATCAGGGACTATAGCCTCACATTGACAACTAGAATGATCTTGTTTTAATGGTTTTTTATTATGTGCCTTCAGTAACCCAATAAATTATTTCTATATCCAGTGTTGATACAAAAGGATTTATTTTAAAATTTTGGAAGAAATTTTTCTTATTTTATAAAATATCATTTTTTATGGTAAGGAACATTTAAATAACGGTCATTGTTTTTTGGTTTACACGAACCAAATATTTACAGTCAATAATGAATTTACTTCACATGACTCATACCATTCCCAACTTTTGCATCACTAAATATGTGGTGTAAATAAAATGTTCATAACAAAATTACATAAAGGTGGATATTTATATTCTTATTAACTAAAACTAGTTGGTGTATGTCAGACATGTTTTCCAGGAAAAATGATCAAGGCCCCATTAAGTGGGAAAGGAGAAAGGGATAAATATATTCATGAATTAGTTCAAACAAATGTGTGTAGACCATTTCCTATCGAATTAATGGGTGAGTATTCATAATTTAGAATTCTCACTGATGATTTAAGTATATTTTTACACATATACATAATGATATATAAGTCTTATTATTTTGAAAAAATCATGAAACACAAGAATGAAGTTTAGAACCAGTTTGGTAAGAAGATTAAGAATCATTGCTCAGACCGTGGTGGATAATATCTTAATTGTGAATTTATTGATTATCATTGGGAGTTTCATATTTTATCTCAAATCACTACTCCATATACGCCTCAATGAAATAATATATGTGAACGAATAAACTACACGTTTTTGGACATGGTGAGATCAATGATGGTTCATGAAAGTATTCCATTATCCATTTAGGGATACGTGTTAAGAACAACATCATATATACTAAACCAACTTCCATATAAATAAAGTAATGGTATATTATAACAATTAATGAATCAAAAGACACTTGTGTTGTTTTACTTTCATGTGTGGGGTTGATAAGCATTTGTTAAGGCCTATTTATTTAACAAAATTGCACCCTGAGGTACAAAGTGTATCTTTATAGGATATCCTAATGAAACTGTTTCATTCTATCTATAAAATCCTTCATAAAAAAGGGTTTTGGTTGATAAAAATCGAAGATTTCATGAGGAGGATATTATTTCAAAGATATATTTTGGGAGCGAGACATAATTTGATTATTTCTAGGATCAATATACATGAGATTTGGCACAAGAAAAAAATCCACATGGTGCCTTGGAAGAAGAAATTGTTCCAGATACACAATTTCTGCATAGGATTACAAGAGAGGTTACAAAACCATGACACTATGTATTTCTAGTCACAAAGGATGGTGACTCATTATTTGTTGTTAATAATGACCCACTATCCTATAAGGAAGTAGTAAGTGGAATAGATGATTCCAAGTGGAAAGAATCAATGAATTCTGAAATGGATTCCATGTACAAAAATAAAGTATGGATATTGGTAGACCCTTTAACATATGTAGATCCCATTAGTTGAAAATGGGTATTCAAGAATAAAATGGAAATGGAAGTAAAATTCAGTACCTATAAGGAATGTCTGGTTCAAAAGGGTTTAAATAGCATCAAGGCATTGACTATGATGAAAACTTTCATTGATTTCAATAGTGAAATCCAACATTATTCTACTTGACATATCATATTTCCATGATTATGAAATTTAGAAAATGGATGTCAAAATATAATTCTTTAACAAGAAACTTCAAGAAGATCTCTAAATTACACAACCTAAAGATTTTGTGACTCCAATGGTTTCTAACAAGGCATGCAAGTTGCAAAATCCATTTATGGATTAAAGAATGAATATAGGTCATGGAACATACTTTTTGATAAGTCCATAATAATATTTTGATTCATAAATAATGAATTTGATATGTGTGTCTATAAAAAGATTAGTGGGAGTGAAGTCATTTTCTTTATATTGTATTTATATGACATATTACTCATTGAAATGAAATACTATTCTTATAGTATGTTAAGGCATGGTTGAACAAATTCTTCCCTATAAAGGACATGGGTGAGGCAGAATACATTCTTAGGATCAGGATCCATCAAGATAGATCCAAGAGATTTATTGGCCTTAGTCAATGTACATACATTAACAATATATTGATGATATTTAGTATGGACCAATATAAGAGGTATTGTTTCCAATATCACATAGTATTCATGTTTCTAAGAAAATGTGTACTCAGAAACATTTAAAAAGAAGAAGACTGGGCAGGAATCCATACACCTTAGTGATTAGGTCCGTCATGTAGGTTATGATATTTACTAATCAATATGTCACCTACATATTATGTGTGGTAGAAATATATCAGGAAAATCTAGGTTATCTTCATTAGATGGAATTCAAAACTATCCTTAAGTATCTAATGTGTTCTAAGTGTATATTCTTGGTTTATGGAGGATATGAGGACTAGTAATCATAGTGTATAAATATTATAGTTTTAAAACTGATCAATATGACATTAAGTCACAATCAAGATACTTCTTCACTTGGCATGGAGGTGTTTTAAGCTTGAAAATCTCAAATCAGGCTGTCGTAACTGATTCTGTAGAAACATCTGAGTATATTGTGGCTCTTAAAGCAGCTAAAGAAGAATTATGGATGCAAAAATTATCCCAGGAGCATAATGTGCTACCAATAAGTAAAGATCATATCACACCCTATTGTGATAATAATACAACGGTAAATCTTGAAAAATATCCAAGGACACGTTATCATATGAAGCACATACTTAAGAAGTATCATCTCTCAAGGGATTTTCCTCAGATAGGTGATGTAGTAGAGAGAATTATTTCAATTGAAGATAATGTGGGGCACGCCTTCAATAAATCCCTGAATCAGTAGAAACATGTCTGTCATGTGAGGTCTAGCATAATGAAGGTTGTTAGTAGTTGGCTCAAGTACAAGTTGGATTTTGTGGAGTAGTTGTTCTAGAACCAACTATTTTTACTTTGAATACATAAATATACTATGTGTTCAATATTAAAAAAACTTATCATTAGATATTTTTTTCAATTATTTATAACTCTAATTTAATAATGTCCTAAATTATATGTCACATTAATACGGTTATAACAGTTCTTTTCTTTGATGATAACCTTGATGTTCTATAACAATTTTCTCATATAATGTTTTGTGGTTGGATAATGTTCTATGATTAGACACATAGTACAAATATTTTCATGTGTGAGTAATCATAAGCATATCAAGCTTCTTCTCATGAAAAATTCTCTTGGCTTTCTATATGATGGGAGATTATAAGAACAGACATACCAGTTGGAATCCCACATGTTTTGATGCATAGGAAATTTCTATATTTGAGAATGTGTGATGGTTCTTAGACTATAATATTAATATTAATGCATGTTACAACTTGTGTAATTATAGGTATTTCATAACCCATGAAAATAATTGTTCATGGAGAAGTTAGATATGTTGGGTGTGTCATGGATGGCATGTCATTAATGAATAAATCAATGAAGGATTTGTCCCTTCCATCTTTATGGAAGCTATTATCACATCCCTTTTATTATAATAGATCCATAAAATTAAATTCCATGGTCATGGTGTAATGATGTGATTATTTCAAATATTCAAAGAAACATATATCGAGCATATAGGTTGGTGACAGAGATTAGAAACCTTCTTGATGAGATATTGTGACAAGAAGAATATATTACACAGTGACTATTCATATGTGGTTGTCAACACTATGACATTAAGATCATTATCTTTGGTTCCTTAACCCATTTCTACATTCTGATCTTGGACTTTATGGATGACCGCATAATGCCAATGAGAAATAATCCTAGAGGATCACAAATTAAGTGTTTGTGTTGATGTTGATTAAATTTTATTTTGGTCTAATTAATGGAATTAATATTATTCTCATGTTCAAGAATTATTTTATTCAAGTTATATTGATCGTATAACTTAAATAAATATTTATTTTTCACCTTGTGAATAAATTTTTTATTTTATTTATTAAATATTTTATTAAATATTTATTCAGTAGATTGTGAATAAAATATTTTTTATTTATAAAATATTTATTTGATTATTTAATAAATGGTAGATGTGTTCTAATATAGTAACATCAAGTTTGATGAAAAATATTAAATAAAAGGACAGTTACATAATATATTTCATTTTTCAAGTTGGTGTGCACCACAAAATAATAATAATGTAATTATTATTTTATGGCATGTGAATTATTAATGGTAATAAATGTTATTTAATAGCTAGTATGAAAATAATAATATTTTAACTCAAATACTAACTCTATAAATATACATGTATATCTATTTTGTATAGATCAAAAAATTGAGAATAGAGAATTGTTACACACAACAAATTCTCTCTAAACTCCTCCTCTCTCCTCCTCAAGGACAAGAATTTCAAGAGATATTTCTTCGACTGAATAATGAGTGATCAAGAATGGGGAACAGAAGACATTCGATTAATTATTCTAACACCTAAAAATCAAATATTGTTTATAAGATATCATAGAAGTATGTGTGGATCACCACTAGAGAGATCCTATCCTTGATTCCTCACGGTGCAATGAATGTAATTTGAAAGGGACATTTCAGAAGATCATCATTCACCAGGGAAAAAGATCCTAACACTGATTATTCAGTTCTTCAAGTATTAAATAAATTATATATAAATTTTACTTCAAAGATCCTTGATCTTTGTTTCTTGAAACAATTATTAAAATAAACTTTAATATATCACCTACCATGACATTCTTCTGCTAGGCCTTGTACCATCACTAACCAAAATAAAAATATTTATATAAATAATGATAGCATTAATATTTCCACACATATATTTCCCCAAAATTTATATCTTCTTTTCATGAGTTCGTATTCCCATTTTACATGAAAATTTCTCAGAATAAAAATATTGTTAATATAAAAAGTAAAATAGGGTATTGGAATGATTAAAAACCCATTAAAATAACTTTAACCATGTTATTTTATGGCCGAACATAAATATTAGTTGTAAAAATGATTTTCCCACACAATTTTAATTTCAATATTGCTTATTTTCATCATGAGTAACCAATATTGGACATATTTTTTCATAATACCCCAACTAATTACAATTAAAACATATTAATATTATCTTTTCATTGTTTTTATTATCATTTTCCTTAGAGTCGTGAGCTATGTGGATAAAATTACAACATCATAAACACTTGATATGCATTTTAATAAATTCTCAATGATTATTTTTACAACACTTATCCAAATATAATAACATGGTCTTATTAACTCTAGACTTCGTTGATTAATCTTTTCCCATTCCCTATCAATTGGACCACTTTTAGGGCTTGTTTTCATAGAATAAATGATCATCGAAAAACTCCATTTTTTACAATATCATCGCAAAAAATAAATTTATCATTGTTTTTTAATTAATTAAATGTCAATGACCTTCCATTTTATGGATTAAATCCTACGTAAAACCAATCAATTTTACTATTAAGATCCCAGATAAAATTTTTGGTGTACCTTTCCAATTGGGTGAATTTTTCTACATATACAACCACTGAATCATACACCTTTTTTATCAATTCCCAGAATTATTCTTCCATACAAAGTTGAACATCCTTATTAAAATATTTATCGAGGAAAATATTATTAAATTAATCCCATTAAAAGTCATCAATATCTTCCCTTTCTTTGATAATAGTAATAATTGACCCACATTGATCAGTTTCGCCTTCAAAATAGTAAATAGAAAGAATTACATTTTGATGATTTAAACATCCATGGACATTGAATATATTTTCTAGGGATTTATCCATCCTTTAGATAACACGAGGTTAGATAATGCCCGGAATGATGGGGGGTTTTCTCATAAAATTATCTACTATTGACATTTTACGTCATGGTTTATTGAGTTCCTCTATAGCATGAATACCACCACAATTAATAGAGTGTCTCAGATGACCTATCAGTATAATAACTTGTTCTGTTCCTCTACTAAGCATTTAAGGATTCTTATTTTGAATGTTATTTTCTTCTAGGTGACTTCCCACTATGGAATCCCTATTTTCTATATTTAAAACCATTTATAATATACATAGTTTAGATAAATAAAATTGAAAATTTTAAATTCTATTTCATTTTAGCTTACCCATAAATTAAAATCATTCAAGGGTATTCTATTATCATTTTCATAAAATCTATGTTTTTCTAAACAAACATATTATAACAACTATAAGTACCTAACCGTAAACATAACCTAATATTGTGTTTTAACTCAAGAATTCATTATCATACATTTTGGGATCTTTTTAGGATTAAATTTTTAGATAATAAGGGAATAACCCATATATAACATAACTATAATTTCAAGAGATTATATTTCCCACTATACACATATTTTAATATTTCATATTATGTCCTCAAGATAATCCATATAAAACCCTTATATATATAATTAATTCAAAATCATACTTGATAACCTGGGGAAAATAACACATAATAAGGATGATCTCAAATGCTCAGTAAGAGTATACATAAGCATTAATGGTTAAATTTCATCCCTGGGTATATGAAGAAAATAAGATTTTAATAACATAAACAAAGTGCATGAGAATAATATAATAATTTTAATAACCTTCAATACCTTGTTTTTTCAACCCAAAAACGTGGTATAAGTCATTAACAAAGGAAAGATTCGTCAGAAAAAAATATCCTGAGCCATGTGATACAAATCTTGATCAAGTGAAACATTATAAACCATATAAATCATAGATCAAAAATATTGGTATCTTATAATAATTATAATCATAAAAATATTATAAAATTGAATAACCAATATGTTTGACTTCAATACCCATAGTACTCATTAGATTGAAGGGATATAACGGACCCACATATTCTTGGTTAATATTGTATCCACCAATCCTTGGTTTATCCCGGAACCACCAATCATTGGTAAATATTGTAACCACCCATCCTTGGTTTATAATAGAACAACACATCATGATAAAAAATTCAAAATAACCATAAAAAAATATAATACATGGAATCTCACAAATCATCATAAAAATCATAAAATAACCATTATAATTTTTGGAACTAGATTAACCAATGGAATATGAAGGAGTTCCATGAAAATTTTATTAAAACTATCTTATTCCATCCAGAGAAAGAATAGTGATGATATCAATACAAAATATCCCTATTTTAGAATAAGTTAATACATGGGATTTGATATTTAGCAATAGGAAATACTATTTAAATATTAGTAAAAATATTCTTGAAAAAAATAAACATTTTCAATTAGAAAATAAATTCAAAAAACAAAATATTAATAAAATATTTTGAAAAAAAATAAAAATAACATTGGATACCTATAAAGGAATATTAGAAGAAATGAGTTCTCATGATGGAGTCAAAATCCATTCATTCTATACATGTTAAAACAAATATTCCTTTCACATTATGGATAAAATTAAAAATGGGAATTTTTTCGAATATGATATGAATATTTATTTTAAAAAATTTCTTAAAAAGATAATTATGTGTAAAAATGTATTTAATGAATTTTAGATACATATTTTTATTATATTTTCAAGAAACATTGAAATTGAAAATAAATGTTTCCAAACAAAGAGAGAAATTAAGTAGGATTTTCATAAAAATACGTTGTTTCAAAAAAGCACTTTTTACAACCTTAAAACTATTCACATAAAAAGAAAACATTTTATTATAAAAGAAACAAGTAAACATATATAGGAAAAATAAATTAATTGAGGTATCATGATAGTGGGGAATTCTATTCATTTTTTATTTTTTAAAAAATACATTCCTTTTTGAAAGAGTTGAGAAGGGAACTTTAAAAGAGGATTTTATAAAGATAGTCCATTACTACATTATAAATTTTCGAATCATAATACCCATGAATTATTATAAATAAAAAAACATTAAATAACATGAGAATATATTAATTCCTGATATAACATGTCAAAGTGGTTGTATATAGACCTTATAAAAGAATGTAGGTGAATAACATCAGCATATTCATCAATGACAGAATGTTTAGAAGAAGTACTTTACAGTGATCATATCATTGAAGTGAGAATTAATAATAAATTCAATAATGTGTATCAAAATTAAATCCCCATATAACAATTAGAAATAATTTTTTTTTTAAAATTCATATCACACTTAATCTCTAAATATCAAAGGTAAAGTAGAATAATATAACCTAATGAAATAAACTGAGTTATGAAATTATTTACCGCATGGAAACTTTCAAGTCAAATAACTTTGAATTAAATAATTAAATTTTAATCTTAAAATGAAATAATGTATGATGGATTCAATATATTACATTTAAAAGGGAAATTATATATACCACCCAACAACAATAAGTCAAAAATATGGAATATGTCTCATAAGAAGTAAAAGTGAGATTATGAACCCTTTCCTCGAGTCCAGACATTCCTTGTGTGTCCTCTATCTAGTATATAATAAGAATACATAAACAATTTCATGTCTTAAGAAATTTTTTATGTTTTAATACCTTATATTTAAATCATTTATTTTATATTTTTTTAACGACATATTTTTATATTTAATCATTTCAGTCCACATCATGTGTTTTTATGACATTAAGATCAATGTTTCAGAACAACTTTGGTGCATTGACCATGGTCAATGATGTAATTTTTTAAAAATTTAAATAATAATAATCACTAAATATTTATAAAATTAATTCATTAATTATAATTTTAAAACCAATCATGGATAATGGTTATGAAAAATGATCTACGATACAATTATGGAGAAAGTAGGTCGTATGTATGCATGAGTAATATTTCAATTTTTTTCAATAATCATTACGAAAAGAAAGAATGAATTATTTTTTATTTCTATAATAAAAATAATATCATAAATACCATTTTAAATTTTAAATATTGTTATATAGATCATTATTTTGATGTGATGACGAATAAACTATCACATTGCTTTATGGTGGCGGTAGTCCACAGGTAGACGAACAACGTTTTCCTTTCTCTATATAAGAAATAAAATGATATATTATATCTTTAGAGTGAAAAATATTCAATGAATGTAATTATTATTTAATTTATGTCAAATTTATTCCTTATCATTTTCTTTATTACCTTCCATGTAAAGAGTTAGTGAAAAACGAATCACATCGCATTGCAGGGTGGTAGTCCACCCTACACACAAAAATTGTTATCGTATCTACCATGAAATGTAATGAAAAATAGTATATGTGAAAAAATTACCAAATTAGTATAAAAAAGCTAAAAAATAATTTATATACTTCAAATCCATCATTACAAGAATCAGTGGTAGGAAATGATGGAAAACAAATAACATCGGTTTGCGAGGTGGTAGACTGTCGTGCAATTGAATGATGATTTTGTATCACATTTGATGAAATATGAGATGGATTTATGTTATTACATTAATATAATAAAATTTTATTTTATATTAATTAATTTTTTTAGTAAAATTATAATATTTAAAGAATATTTGAATATGGTTAAAGAAGGAATAAAAAAACGCACAGTATGGAATTTAACATCTTCTCGGACCACCTCTTTAGAAGTATACCTAAAGTATTCCTTGAATACATTTATGACAACAAAAATGCATTCTAGGATGAGGGGATGTTTTTTTAAAGTTATTTTGGTATTTCTTGAATAAAAAAGGGATTTAAGGTGGAAATAAGAGATGAGAGGGGTGGCCTTTTATAACTGAGGTGAGTGGTACACTTGTGATTTTGGAAAACCAAATGGTGTACCCATGTTTTCCACATAAGACAAGAAATAAATGGAGTAATATAAATAATTATAATTTATTAGGTCTAAATACTTCCATAAAATATATTTTATAATGTTTTTACATCATTTTAAGCTTTATCGTCTTAGTTCATCCCTCGGTAAATCCTTTTTTACCTTAACATTGGTAATTAATTTTTACTCTTTTCACTATTCATTATGGTAAAAAATTAAGTAGAACTTGTTATAAAATATAAATTATTATAATTTACAATCTAAAATATATTTTAAAAAATTCAATTCAAAGAAGTGGATAAGTGAAATTTAAAACAAATCCCACAAACATGATGGAAAAGTGTGCTTTCAAGATGAAAAAGATATTATATTAACCCTATGAGTAAAAATATTAATTATAAGGATCCCAGTTAATATTTATTGATAAATAATATAAAAATTATTTTTAAAATAATTCCTCAATAGTTACTATTTTAATTAATTAAAATAGAGAAACATTATGCATTTTAAAATTATATTTAAAAAGACACAATTTTAAACCCAAAAACAAAATTATACTAAAATAGTATATAATTTTGACAGAAAAGTAATTATGTGGATTAAATTTAAATAATTAATAATTATGTAAATTAAAATAATTTTAGAAATATAATGGGACTTTTGAATTAATTTATTAATTTAAATGAAATGATTTTTTTACAAACATCAGGTTTTTTGACTATTCACTAAAAAATCAATATTTTTTGAGATATCCCAAAATATTACCCTATATAAATTTGAGTATACTAATTTTAAAAATGTTATTAATTTTGTAAATTTTAATTTTGAATATTTATAAATAAAACTTTTAAATAAAACCTTATAAAAATAGTTTAGTAAAACCTATTTTCATTTAGATTTAAAAAATTACATAATATTTTAACGATGAATAAAAACATGAAAGTGATTTATTATATCATTTAATATGTTGTAAAAATTTGGAAATCATGAAATATATGAGTCAATTTCTTAATTCATGTGCTACCTCTTTGGCCAAAGAGGTGCCTATGTCATACCAATCATTGATGGTGAATGAATGAACTACATATGCATTGTAATTTGATAATTATGTTGTTGAATTTTTTATCAATGATATTATAGCTATAAGAATCATAAAACAAAAAAGTAGTTCTTTAGAGACATTATTTAACCCTTTGATGAATTTTAAAGAAATCTATTTATATTTTAAGTGTTGGGAACTAAGATGACATGCGATTCAGAGGCCCGGTGTGCCAGACATTAATTTTATAAAAATAAGAAAGATATTTTAAGTTTCCCACCGGAATATTCACAACGAAAATTGGGTAGATCTTACAAAAAATCTTGAATCATAAATTTGATACCACATTTCAGTCTGTAACATGGTGTTTACCCTATGCATGAACTAAAATGGTTTGATACAGTGTATTCAGACTCCTCATTTTTTAGTGGTACATTCAGTGAGTTAATTAATTATTAATTTAATTCATTAATTCATTTGGAAATAGTAACATGATATATTTGATTAATATGAGTTTCAATTCTCTAGGGTTGTCCATATAAACATTAGGAAAATTATTGATCTCTTATTTCATCCTCCATTGGAGAATCTCATCAGATGACGATGTAACGCATGATCAGAGAAGATCAGGATGAGGCGAATGTAACGACTCCTCTCAATTATTGGTGGGTGTGTTCTTCGATGTAGATTTATCCAATATCTATGTAGGTATAATTAATTGGTTATTTATTTCCTTTTATTAAATTGAATGAGAATATCCATCCTTTTTCATGGATTTTTAATAATTATGGCCAATTCCATGCACCAAAGTATTGGAATCTTAATTTATTTCATTGGTTTCTAACCCCATATAACCATTCTTGATCATTGTCCAAGAACTCTTGGCCAACGATGATTACAATTTTTTTATTTTTCTTTTATCTCACGTTTTTCTTACGTTGTCCACACGTTGGACCCTGTAGTGATGGACCTACTTTGAATGGTGGTACTGAGCCCAATCAGACCCCCAAATTCAAAACTAAATTGCAAATGGGGCATGAATCATTGAACTGACCACATATCTAGGATTTTTGTGATGTGTGGATGATCAGTTTTGGAAATTGCTGAAGTCATGATTGTTTTAGGAAATATTTTTTGTATTAAAAACATACGGTGGAACTCCCATAGACAAATGAAGACCAATTTTCTACGTACGATTTCTGAAACTCATGAATCACGGCCATATCCACACATATAGGATAGATTTTAGATGGGATATATAGTGAAATGGAATGAAACAGGTAGATATAGAAAGAAGATTGTAGAATTGGGATTCTTGAGGAAAACTGACAACACGTCATGTAGTGGGATGGAAGCACAACGTGTATGCCTCCCAGTAGTGGCAGTATCTAGGGTTTTGGAAATTTTATGGATGACATGACAAATATCCCCAACACACACTGTGTACCCCTTCTCTGGATGGATAACCCATATGGAGGATCGCAAGATTGTGATCAAATGTGAAAGTACACATCTAGGTACGCTGTCACGTAACCAAGTATACAGACACGTCTAGATCACATGGGTGGTACCCTATGTGAAGAAAAATGGCATGTCCTAACGTACATGGACATGGGGTCATTATAGGAACATGACCAAAAGGACACAACCTGGTCTCGAGTTTCATGGATATGTTGTGTTGTCCACCTGCATGGAATATAATTCTACATGGTTGGGAGATGAGTTCTGTCTAGGGACACAACCATGCGATGGAGTGGGACCACACACCGTGTCGGACCCCTCACACACCGTGTACCCCTTGACCCTTTTTGGGAAACTTCATGGTTATGTATCTCATTTGATTGAATCCTAATTGTGTCCTATGGGAATCCAATCCGGATTGTTCTTCCCATAGAAAATTATGGTGCCCTCTTTTATATATTTTAAGATATGATGTGAAATCTTCCTAGAATGAGGCTTATTAATGAGAAATCTGTGGATTCCAGTGATCATGAAGGAGTACGAGAAACTATAGAGTTGTACCCTACTTAGTAATGTATAGTGTATTCTCTAATCTTTAGAGTGGAACACCCCATAATCATGGGTGTATCTGCTCTAAAAATACCTTATTGATGTAACCCCCAACCAAATAGGGTGTAGTTCCTCTTTGACTATAGGTGAGTTACCTATCATACCATGGATCAGGTCCTAGATCTTAAGAGTGGAACCTCCCATCAGTGTAGCCACGGGTCCTCTACAACAAATTTTACATGGAAACCCCTATAGGATATGGATAGGGTCTTTCATTAATATATTCCCCCCCATAAATATGGGAATGGGTCTTTGAATTATAGAGTGGAACCCATATCGATATGGGCGAGGGTGCTCTACCTACTAAGTGGAACCCCCTATCAGCATAGGGTGAGGGTCCTCGTGAAACAAGAGTTGAACCCCTAATAAATATTGGAACATGTCCAATATGGATACTTTTATAGTTTAATCCCTCTAAAATACTAGGTTGTAGGTCATCTGTATGGAGTTTGTGGCCCCTCGATTGTGTGACATAATGACAATATGCTGTTTGACTTGAACGATTGCTTCTGGGAAGATGCATGAGATGATGGAAATCATTGATATTATTTTTTTACTTTTGGATACACTTATTCTATGGATTATCTATGATATTTACATACCATAACTCTCTCTTTTGGGATTCTTTTTTACTTGGAAAACACATATGATTATCCTTATGTATCCACACATTGGGTTTTGTTACTCTTCTTCCAGGAGATGTGAAAATGCATAGGGGAGGTCATGTGGTTTCTATGATTTTCTTCTCATGGTTGGATGATTCTACTCTCCTACTACAGGTGGTGAAGACTCAATTTTTATTTCATCTACTCACTCCATTTGTCCCCTTGTGTTTCGATGAGGTTGTTTCCACTCTTGGTTTAATTTGAGTTATTATCTTTGATTTTTTCTTATATCTAATGTCTTTCATTTACTATTGTAACTCATTCTACTACTGCTTTATCTTTAGGGGTTTCCTACCAAGTATGTATATACTCATCCATACATGGGATTTTCCCACTTGTTTCACATCTTATACAAACAACTGATAGGTTATCGGTGACTTCAAAGGATAATAGGGATATTGCGTGCTTTGGATTTCATATGATAGTAATATCTTGGAGATCTCAAGCATGGATCTCTTAGTTTATTTATTTTCTATTTTCTTCATGTTCGAACATATTTCTAGTTTGGAGTTTCTTTTAACCCTTTACATTATGTATTTACTACTATGATTGTGTACTATCTAGAGGTTTATGCATGCTTAGTTTACTTTATAGTAGTGATGCATTTTTACATTTTGTCTCTAAACTATTTCATCAATATGGATATGTGTGTACATAAAAGTACATAAGAAAATACTTCCCTGATTAATTTATGCCTTTATCAATGTTCTCCGCACATTTCCCTATAGAGGTGGGATTGGGGAAGTTTCTACCTGATCCCTGACTTGGATTGTGTCATGAGAGAATGGTATCAAATAAATTTCATTCATTGAGATGTTTTTTTAGAATATCCCCATAAAGAAGATTTGTATGTGTTTAGGGATACAATTTCAATGTTTCTCGACTGCATATCTTAGTCCAAGGAGTCTTGTGAGAGTGAAAAAATTTAATATACCCATACACTAGGACACCGACTACCATATTTTTGACTTGGAATGCCAGGAAATTTATTGCTGGGATCAATGATACAAGCATCATACAGGTTTGAGTGTTTGACTATCGTTATTTATTAATCTACCTATTATTGTTATATATATATATATATTATAATCATACTATGGTGTGTTATGATAAATCATAGGATTCCCCAATAATGATAGATAGCCAGGATACCAGTTCTACATCATGAGACGATCTGATGACCGATGAGGCCTCTGTCTAGGGTCCATCACACAAACACCTTCTTCCAAGTGGGTAAGTAGTAGTACCTCCACTATTTGAGTAGAATATCATTCTAGCGGAGAAGTATGGGGATAACATAGTATTAGCGCAATCTATGGGTTTCAATGTCAGAGGCTACTAAGGTTCCTCGATGATCTAGAACCTCTAGCAGTGTGGATTGGATAGAGTTAGTGATCTATGTCTTTAAACTCATCTGGGCACAAATGGATCATGTGGATTCACTGTAGCTATACTTTTCCATATATTTGGTGGGCACTAGTGGATCCTTGTCACGCAGAGGTGTGATGAAGTGACACTCTCATGTCCCGACTTCCAACATCTATTCTATCAAGAGTACCACCCCTTCTTCTTGCACTAATTCTATATCTAGAAGTTCTTGTACTGTAGGATGGAGGGATGATGGTGGATGAGTACTGAAACAGGTTCAGAGACCTTACATGATAATCTCTTGACAAGATCAAGAAATGATACTTATGACCAAAAAATATTGAGCAGTGACTCCACTGAGAGATCTGATCCATATTTTTACACTTGTGAATTCCCACCTATGATGGGTACTTGAATGGGCACTACTGAGAAAGATATTTATATAATTGGGATGCTAGATAGCTGGACCTAGATGTGGATGTCGCAAAGCTGAGTCATTTACAGTATATAGTATACCCCATATGTTATGATCTCTGTGCAGGATACCTCCCCATGATTATACTTAGTCAAATGGTTAGAGACAGCACAAAGTTATAGAGAATCCTAGATATGGGTGGTTCATTACTTTTGATGGGATATGTTACATAGTGTTAGACTTCCTGACCAAATGTGATGGGAAACCCATGAAGATAGTTGATGAACCACCATGGAAAATGTAACATTGTGATTAGGGATCTTCTATGTGTGGACAGGGTGGTCACCATGAAGGTGGAGACAGAAAAGTAGCCTGAGGAGAAATGTGAGGTGGATGAAATAATTATATCCTTAGACCATCACCCTTATACATCCCATGTCAAACTCATGGAGCTGGTTATTAGGGCCAAATATAGTTGTAGGATTTAGAGTTTTATGATCCAACATCACACGAGATTATTAGAGGTAAAATATATGTGTTTTACAATCAAAATTCATTGTTAGTAGTCATTAGTTAAAATCATTCATTTATCTCTATACTCTTAGTGTGAGTGATGGAGATCTCAGTTAAGGCACTAACCCACCTACTTCTTCTTGAAATTACTATAAGGAATGCTTCTTTGGTATCTTTTATCTACTGGTAGTGTGAGGAATAATTTTGTGGAGAGAGGCTCACATGGGACCTTTTGGTTATAAAGATGGATCCTATGATGTAATATTGAGTGTGGATTGGTTACCCATGGTCTGATCATAGATTGAATTTCAATTCATATAAGTAATATGCCTACTCAATGATGGGGAGAGATTATCATTTTCTATTGAGAGATATCTCATGATGGGATGAGCGGTTTCTATGTGTAGATTACTACAACCCATCACCCATCACATAGTGAGTATATATCTTGGGGAAGAAGTCTCTTTAGACTTCTGGGGTTCCATTATTTTTTTAGGATTAGATGTGCATATTTCCTAAGGATGTTCCACAACTTCGACTAAGGTAGGAGATGGAATTTTGTATTAACCTACATCCTGAGATCACATCTATATCTTCTGCGGAATATTAGATGGCTTATATCGAGCCCCAAGAGCTGTGGTTGTAGTTATAGGACTTTAGATAGAAAGGTTTCATCCGACCCAATGTGCCCCTGGCTAATCTTTGATGTTATTAGTGGAAAACGTTGATGGGATCTTATGACTTTTTATGGATTATCATCACCTAGACCAATCCATAATAAAGGAAAACTACCCCTTTTGAGGATTTATGACCTCTTTGACTAGATCCTAGTTGCGAGATGGTTCTCAAAAATCAATCTGATCTTCAACTACCACCATTTCGGGTTTGCGAGGATGATATTTCAATATTGGAATTCCAATGTCACTATGGAAAATTTGAGTTCCAAGTGAGTCCCTTTAGGTTGATGAATTACCCCCATGTACTTATGGATTTTATGAAGTATGTATTTTAACTACACTGGGACCAGTTTGATTTTGAGTTCATTAATGAAATACTAATTTACAGTACTTTAGAGGAGGAAGATTCAGAAAACCTGAGGATGGTCTTAGATCTGCTTCGAGAGCATCAGATTTATGGTAATCCATCAAAGTTCCAATTCTATATTCATGTGAATCACTTTTTGGGGCATATCATTTCTAACCATGGATTAGATATAGACCATGTAATGATTGATGAATCAATTTCTTGGAAGAAACCCAAGAGAATGTTAGAGGTGAGTATGTTTCTGGGCTTAGGGGTACTATAAGAAGTTTGTGGAAGACTTATATGGAATTTCAAACCCTTTGACCACCCTAATGTGGAAAGGGATGTTATTATCCTTGTTTGAGTAGTTCTAGATGGTCTTCAAGGAGTTAATGAAGAAGAAGAAGAGTGTTGTAGTGTTGATACCACCATAGGAGGTTGTGGAGTTCGTACTGTATTGTGATGCCTTAGAATCTAGTCTCAACTACATGTTGATGCAACATGAGGTAGTTATCACATACAGGTAGAGTTAGTTGAGACCCCACAAGTAGAATTATGAAACACATGACCATGATCTGGATGTTGTATTCTTCACCCTTAGTATGTAGAGGCATTATCTTCTAAGATATCACTTTGTGGTTTACCAAGATCATCAGAGATTTAGGTACGTATTTAGGTAGAGAGACCTGAACCTCAAATAGCAACACTAGTTGGAGTTCCAACAGGACTAAGAACTTGAGATATTCTATAATCTAGGAAAGTTAAATGTGGTATAATATTCCCATTAATTGTAATTCCCAGACTTTCATAGTGTAGGAGTCTTCAGAGAATATGACCTCCTTACATCTAAACCTGGTAGAGAAGGAGGTTATAGATTGTATGCAATCGATGGTGTTGACTCCCCCACTTCATGAGCATGTGAGGGAGTCCTAGATGGGATACATCAACTCTAAGGTCCATCATAACTAGATATCCACATGAGGCTCATTGAATTCATATTTTGAATAATGTAATTATTTAATATTCTAATTCTATGAAGAGTTATTCTAGTCACATTGTGGGAGGAGGTGATGCGAGAGTTCCACACATCTCCCCTATCCTTACATCATTGTTTGAGGAAGATGTATGGAAACCTAGGTTGCAATTTTTGGGACCCCATACGAGATGAAGAGAATCCATGTTTGTCTCTTGGTGCCTCACATTTCAGTAGGTGAATTCTAAGCACCATGTTCTGGTAGGTGTGATGCATCCACAGGAGATCCCAAAGTGGAAGTTAGACAACATAATCATGGACACTCTAATAGGGATTCCATGCACAATTAAGGTCCATGATTTAATTTGGGTGATAGGTGAGCATTTTTTATATTGGTAAACATCTTTTCTATCAGGGAACCGAGTTCGATGGAGGTTTTCGGTAGCTATATGTATTGAAGATGATTATCTTTCATAGGGTAACCTCTATGATTGTATTTTATCCTAACATGTGGATTACATCAGGATTGTGGAGAGGACTGTAAGAGGTATTCGGGACCCAAATGAGGATGTCTACCGCCTTTCATTCCCAGACTGATTGGAAAACTAAGGGTACTATCCAAGTGTTGGACGATATGCAGAGGGATTTCTTGTTATACATTGGATAGAGTAGGGAGCATCACCAACCCTTAGTAGAGTTTTCATAAAATAATAGCAACCAATATACCATCATCACGAAACCTTTTGATTCCCTGAATGGTAGAACATGAAAGTCACCCATGTGATGGACAAAGATTGGTGAGACATCTCTTATGGTCCCAGAGATGGTGTAGGTGATGATGGAGAAATTCCAGGTCATCTGTGAGCAGATGAGTTTGGAACAAAGCAGATATAAATATTACGAAGATCAAAATCTTATTCTCTTGGAGTAAGAGTAAGGAGACCATGATTTCCTAAGTGTCTATCTACAACAAGGACTTCGTAGATTCAGATGGGGAGGAAAGTTATCCCCAATGTTTATCGGTCTACTTGAGATCATTCACAGGGTTGTTGAGGTTTCTTACTACCTCTACCTAACCCCAAATCTAAAGTGGGTGCACAACATCAGCTATGTGTCCTTGATAAGGTGATATGTGCTTGAACGCAAGAAATTCATTAACTGGGGTGAGATGAACATTGAGGATGATGCTAGATTTGTGGACCACCCGGTGGTGATCGAGTATAGACATGAGATTACATTGTGTGGATCGACCATCCCCTTGGTCCACATGTTGTGGTTGTACAAGGACATCAAATAGAGTTCATAAGAGTGGGAGAGCCATGTGTGGGATCAATATCCCGAGTTGTTTAATTACTTTTATTTTGGGGGACAAAACTCATAAAATATGGAATGAGGTAGAAATATTTTTTCCTATATGACTTTTAAATGTTTTTATATATATTTTCAAATCATGGAATTAAAATAAAATTTATTTCTAAGGCCTAGTGTGCCCAAAATTAAATTTATAAAAATAGTAAATATATTTTATATTATTAATGTATGTTTTCAAAAAAAAAAGATAAATCTTAGAAGGAATATCATATTAGAAATATGACACCACAGTTGAGTCAGAAACACATCATTTACCATAGGTGCGACTTAAAATGTATCTATGCAGGGTGTTCAGAATCCTCAGTGTTTATTGGTACATTATGTGAGATAATTAATTATTAATTAAATTTATTAATTCATTTTTATGTAGAAAAAATTTCTATAAGATTACCTCCAGGGAAAACTCAACAAGGTTAGTCACATTAACCATAGGAAAATTCTTGAACTCTTCCTTCATCCTCTATTAGAGAATCTCATCAAATGACGATGAAACACAGAATCCAAGAATATCTAGATGCATCAAATTCAATGACTCCTTTAAATTATTGGTGGATGCATTATTCAATGATAAAAAATCCAGTCTCTAGATATAAATCACCAATTAGATATTTACACCCTTTTATTAAATTGATTGAGCAGATCCATCGCTGTTTTATTATCTTTTTCAATTTTTTCCAATTTCACATGCCCGTGTATTGATATATTAATTTATTTCAGTTGTTTCTAAATCCATATTATCATTCATGGTCATTTCCCAAGAACGATTGGAAAATTATGATTAATCTTTTTCTATTGTTCTTTTCTCCCTCCTTTTCATCATGTTCATCACATTTTGGACACCATGGCCTTGGATGAACTTTTCTAGGAAGTAGTGATCCTAATCGAACCCCCTGATTCACAATTAATTCATGAAAGAGGAATGAATTGATGAACTGAGCACAAATAGAGTTTTTTTTGGAAGATGTGGATGATTATTTTTGATATTATTCCATGAGTCATTATTAGCAGAGGGTGTGGTGGAATGAAGCACGGGTAGTGGAACTCCAATAGACCAATAGAGACCAATTTATAGTGAATAATGGCCGTAAACCATGAATCATGGCTATATCCACTCATCCTGGATGGATTCAATTAATGATATATATAGAAATATAATGAATCATCTAGATCTTGTGTGCCGATCATGGGTCTATTATTTTGGGTAAAACTCGGCTACAAGTCATGTAGTGCGATGAACACATGGCATATAGCTACCCCAGTGGTAGTAGCTAGGATTTAGAAAAATTAAAGGATAACATGATGCGTAGACTTCCAACAAAACATGTACCCCTTCACCGAATGGATAACCAATATGCAGGATCACATGGAAGGGATGCCATGTACTAATACATAGCCATGTACATAGTTGTGTTCCCCAGTACATGGACACAACTAAATCACATATGGAGTACCCTGTGTGATGTAACATGATCTCTATTAATGTGCATGGACATGGGGTCAATACATAGGTACTACTAGAAGGAAATGGTTTGGTACTGGGAATCTTGGACACACCATGTAGTCCACCTTGATATCTTTTGCATCAAAATGGTTTGGAGCCATGTGTTGGCTAGGGACATGTCCATGTGGTGGAGTGATTCCATGTGTCATGTGGGTTCCCTCACACACTGTGTACCACTTTAATTCTTTTAAAAAAACATCAAGGTTTAATATTCCTATATTTTGAACTCATATTTTTGCCAGTGAGTAGTATAACTCGTGTTTTTTTTCCACGTTGAACATGATGTTTCCCTTGAATTTGGATTTAAATATATAAGATGAAAAGTTCCAAGAACAACAATTATTGAGGTGTTGTATGATGGCGACAAAGATGATGCATCATCACCAGAGACTACAAAGTCGTACTCTCAGATAGAGATGAGTAGTGGAATCCTCGATCTTTAGTGTGGAAACCCCCATCAGTATGGGTGTATGACCTATTTAGATACCTTTTGAGTGGAACCCCTATGATATAGATCATGTGTCATTGATTACTTGATTGGAACACTCATGTCTACAAGGGTGCAAGTATTTGATCATTAGTGTGAACCCCCCCCCCAACACCATTAGTATGGGGTTGGGTCCTATACAACAAATTCTGAGTGGAACCCCATATCAGATATGGCATAGGTCCTCAATTAATAGAGTGAAACTACCCCCCCCCCCATCAGTATGGGTGTGACTACTCAACCTTCCTAGTGTAATCCATTATCATCATAGGGAATGGGTCCTCGTGAAACTAGAGTGGAACAACCATCATCATTGGAACGAGTCCCCTAGAAATACATATAGATAGGAACACCCAGGCATAATATGGAGAGATACCTCTACTTTGATTTTTTGGCCCCTCGATTGTGTAGAATAGTGACAAGGAATGGTTTAACTTGGAGGGTTACATACGGGGAAATGTGTGAGATGATGGGAACCATTGATGGACATTTGGGTTTATTGGATACACATCTTCCTGGGATGATATATGATATTGATATCCCCTTAATCTCTAGATTGTTATTCTTTTTATTGATCAGATAGATATATATCCTTTGGTATCAACACCTTGGATTTGGTTACTCTCTTTCCATGAGAGGAGAATACATGTGGAGTATTCCACTTACTTTAGGTGCTTATCTTCTTCTGGTTGGATGAGGATACTCACCTACTATAGTATTTGAATACTTGAAGGGATGTTCATATACTCACTATGTTTAGAACCTTGAACATGGATGAGGTTACTTTTACTCTTAGTTTGGGATGAGCAATTATCTTTTATTGTACCTTGTATCTACTATATTTCAGTTCATATTATATATCTTATTTCTCCCCCTTCATCTTTTGAGTTGTCTTAATGGGGATGTATATAATCTCCCCTACATGAGGTTTTCCTACATGTGTCGTGTCTTATAAAGATGATAGACAAGTTGGTGGAGACTTTATAGTAGATTAGGTATATTGGGTTCTTTGAAGCAATTACAATGGTTGTAGATTGAAGATATCGAGAAAGGCTCTATCAATAGATTTATTTTATAGTATTTTTATCTGAGGAAATATTTTTTATTGGGAATGTATTTTTTTCACTTTATTTTTAGTTTTTAGTACCATAATTTTCGACTGTCTAGAGGTTCATGGATGCTTGGTTTAATTTATAATTGTGTTTAATATTTTACTTTTTCCCTTAATAATTTTTCATTAAGATGGTCATCTGTGTTCATATTGAAACTTAGGAGATGTCCTCCTAGAGTTAGTTATGAAATCGACACTAGTCTCCAACCCCGTGCCTATGGAGGTTGGTTTGGGGTAGTTGTTGATCAGGCCCCAAATTGGGTCTGGTTGTGGTAATTGTTGTACAACAGTTTTTCTTCAAGGATCTAAAAACATATGTTGAATTCTAATAATATCCTATAAAATATATTTAATGATAAGGTGATAATTTTTAAAAACATATGATTTAGGTATATATAACCCTTAATATGTTCATGATGCTAAGATAATAATTTTTAATTGGGATAAAGTGATTATTGAAATTGATAATGTAAATTGGATAGCATTTGTGACCTAGAAAACCTTTAGTTATTTGATCCAAAAGATATTTATAATTAATTTTAATGAATTTTTTGGACTTATGGAATATATTGGACAATTTTTGTAGAGTTTATTTGCAATAATATATGAATTTATTGACGATTTATGTAGATTCATGATATTTATGGAAATTATTATCAAAATTTATGGAGTATGTGGTTAGGGTATATACATTTTTGGTACATGACCTTATGAGATATTGATATTATTTGGTGATAACTGATAAGTTGATAATAGAAGAATATGTGGTCAAATCATTCTAATCATTGGGTTTAGATTTTGTTCCCAAATATTTTGAAGTGTATAAAGGTTAATTGTTTTTCGAATGATGGTAGTTGAACGTTGGGTGTTATTATAGAGATCTTGGAGATTGATCTACAAATATTTATTCATATTGGATAACATGACCTAACCATTTTAGTGTTTTTAAATATCTACTGATCATAGTAATGAACCTTCATTCTTTTATAGATCATATGGTCTGTTAAAAGTTAATTTTAGTGTTTCAGGAATGAACAAAAATTCATCATAGTAATTTATCATATGAAATATGAGATGAAGTAGGGATGGAAAACTGGTAAAATCATAATCAAATGAAAGAAAAATAATTATGTTAAGGAAATAAATCAGGTAATAACATTATATCAAATTCTATACATTGATGGTAAATAATTTCTTGAACTCAACAATGAGGAAGATAAATCTATCATGTATTTTGTAGAATGTATCACTCAAATATATAGGTAAGTTTGGGTAAACACACGAGTCTTATAATGATACATATTGTAATTTAGAACTAATTAATTAAAAGTTACTAAGATTCTTAGAAATGAAATATAAATTAGTTATCATGAAAGGAACTACATCATATTTTATTACAATGTTTTAATACACTAGTCCTAGAAATTAATAATTAATATTTTGAGGGTACAATTTATTTAAGAGGACAATAATGTAACACCCTATGATCATAAAAAATATTTTTTAAAATAAATTACAAGTGTTTGATAGCTTGTCTAATATACAACACCACACTGAAAAAAGACCATAGTATATTATAACATTGTTGTTAAATTAGAAAAATGAATATGAATAATTACATTATAAAAAACTATATAAAGGTTTTATGTAGAGTATATTTATTAACTAATACCTAATAAATCGGTATTCAATTATTTGTTATATCATTTTATGCTTCCCAAATATGTTTTCTTTAAAATATTTTTTCTTTAAAATTTGTTTTCATTGAATTTTTTGCATGAATATTTTAATAAATTTATACCATTTTTCAAAATATTATATGAGTAGATGAATTTACTTTTTAAAATAATAATTTCTATTTTAGGTTAGGGTTATTTATTTGATTTTGGAAAAGATTTATTTCTATGTTAATAGTAAAAAATACCACTTTTTGTGATACTGACATTTCATATCATTAAATTAATTAATTTGAATGTCCCATTATGTTTTGAATTTGATATTCATGCAACATAATAAATCTTTAAAGCAATTATATTGGAATCGTCATTATAATTCATTTTTTTATAATTTGATTTTTAAGCATGAAATGTGCATATTTTTAAGTAGTGTTTTCAGTGTGTTTTACACATATATATTAAAATTTATTTCTACCACCTTTAAAAATTGAATTATGAAAATAGAACCCATATTATGAATCAGGAGGTTTAAAATTGTTTGTTTGAACCTTTTTATTTTGGTTCATTATTAATAGTTACCATGGTAAATATTTTTCACCTTCGTATGGGTAAAGTGAGTAAAACATGGTTCAAACTATGATATAAAGTATAAAAATCTCACAAACATATGATTTTCTCTTATTAGATGAGTTATTTTAACCAAGACATCTATATCTATGAAAATATTTTAATTTCTTACAACATTCTTTTGATTATTACATTTATATTATTTTAAGGAAAGGATAAATAAAAAATTCACTTTATTAAATTTAATATATCTTAGGAAATTATGAAAAGGTATAAATTAACTTAATTGTTTACTCAACGTCGATAGAGTGTTTTTTAAAGTTGTAGACAAGTCTTGTCAAATGATATTTAAAAAAATTAATATGTTACAGAAGAATTATGGTGCTCCAAAAGTTTTATGGTTAATAATAATAATCTATAATTAGTGTTAAAAGAGTTTATATTTGAAAACATTATTATCCTGATGATATTAAAGTCAAATAAAATGAATTGTCCCAAAAGAAAATGTAATGATATTTTATGTAAAGTAATATTTCAATAAATAATTTCAAATTCAAAAAACAAATCATTAAATATATATATTTTTTAATGGTAAATGGAAAATAATTTCATAAAAATAACATTTTTGAGCCACTATTTCCTTATAAGTAAATTTACTAGCCTTAAAGCCTAAAAAATGTATCACTATGATTAAGGTTATAAGTTGTCAACGAAGGGGTTAACCCAGAATATAAGGTTTAACATGAACCCAAAACCTATCTAAATTTAATTTTATGATGATATTTCGACCTTACCATATTTTTATTCAATTTAATGAACATTGGAATCATTATACTTAAGAAATACATTAATTATATTTAAATATTTTATGTAATTCCAACAACATCATCTATTCACTTATAAAAGGGGACCTCATATCCTACTTTATTCAAAACATTTGAGGCATCTATATCAGCCAAGACCTATCCTAGTACCTTCCTATCTTCCATAAATTTTCCTATATCTTATGTTCATACCCAAAGATCACACTAAGAAGGATTAAGGTGTGTGCCAAATTAGGTCTCTCAAGGGAGAGGTAATCGTCTTATGGAACTCTTTCAAAGTTTATTTATTCTTACACATTATATAAATATATTGTACTCATACTTAAAGAATTAATCCAATACTAAAATTTAATTGATATTTTATTATTATTATTACATAACCATTTTTTACTACCTTATTTCCAATGGGAAATTAATGTATCTCTTGTCTGTATACATGTACTACCATCTCTATAAAGAATTGTGATTAATTTTCCATCACCACCTCAGATTTATATTTATAAGGATTCATTTACTAAATATATATGACTATTATGATATTATTAATGTTTTTTAATGATGAATTATTATTTATCTTTTTTTATTACATCCATTGGAAAGTGGAAATATCACACATGCCCATATATGAACTACTATTTACACGATGTGATATAATTATGTATTCATCGTGAATTTATATTAATGGTTATAAATATGTATATTTTTAATATATATTACATAATTTTGATTATTAAAATTATTTTTCAGATTCATCAATGATCATTATGGAAGGACCACAACTACCCAACCAAAACATGCCTAAAAATGAACTGGTTAACACATGAAATGATGATGATAATGGAGGAGTGTTAATTAAATGGTGATAAGATGTTATTATTATACCATTTGTGGATTTAAATGTATGAATATGTTTCTGGTAATGAAGTATAATTATTAATATATATTATAAAATTGTATTAAATAACTTATAAAGCATGTTGAACTTCAGGTAAGGGTTTGTCATCACATTTTTTTCTTTGAGACATATGCTATATTAACCACTTGTTTCTTTCATTTGGTGTATATACTACAACTTTGATATTATATATCATGAATAAATTTTTATTAATTGTATTTAAAGTTTCATTTTAAGTTATTTATTTCATGATTGTTATGATTCAAAAGTTACCAAAGCGGTAAGTGTTTTATGTTTTAATATCACTTTTTACTAGGATTATTTTTTCTTGAATTTATTGACAAGGAAAATACATGATCTATACCTCAAAAAATATTTTTTTATTATCATTTTTTTATTTCTATAGTTTACATGTTTTCCTTCAATTTTTCTCTCTCCCAGCACTCAATAGTATGTGAGAATTTTATAAGGAAAACCTACTTTATTACACACTTCGATAAGGAGTATTTTATTTAAAATGTTTTTGAGAATATTTTACTATTATAAAAATATTTATAAAATTCATTTTTACCCATGTATTACATTCTATAATTTTTTTTAAAATGAATCTGCTTTCCATTTTCTGAATGAGGTACATTTTTACTAATTGTTTGATTGGAATCTATGTTTTAACATATACCATAAGAATGTATTTTCCTACGGTCAAGAATAATATTTTCTTTGAAGATTACTTTATTTTTTTCCATTTTTGTTTCCAAAGGAAATTGTTTTCTTATATTTTGTATATTTTATGATTTTAATTAAGTGATTTCAAAATCAAAAGGGTATTTTCCCTATGAAATGATTCTCGGATATTTTATGGGTTTTTCACCAAAAAAAAAATTCCATTATTGGTACAGATGATTCAATAGATATATGATCCAATGATGTCATATTTATTAATTCTACAAAAGCTTTATGATTATGATGTTCAGATATTTATGAAACTCATCATATTTTCCCTGGGTTGTGCTATAATGAAATGATAAACGCTTTCATGATACTATGGAATACATATAAATATATTAGGTGATGAGAGTTTCAGTTCTAGAAATTCAATTGATTTGGAATTTTTTTGAGCTCAATTTATATTTGAGTTGTTATTCCAACCCCATGATAGGGTATATATAAGGTTATCCAAATCATAAAAGAGGGTACATGGGTGGTTATCCCAAGCCTAAAGTAGGTACATGGGTGGTTAGCCTAAGCCTAACATGTGATGAATATCTTAGAGGGTAGCCATGACAATAAATTATTATTATTATTCAACAATTTCTATTCCACTATATATCACATGTTCTTATTCTTTGGATAGGATCTCACATCTGATTATCTTTGATTCTACTATTATTCATGGCTTCTGATCTTCCAAATCCTCATTTCTTGATTATGATCTAGGAATTATTGGGTATGAATTTCAAATTGAAATATTATGTTCTCATACCCATAATATCATGACATGCTTATATATGATCATTAATTGATATCTCCTACATTTACCCTTACTGAGATTTTGATATCACCCCTTTTTAAGTTCAATTTCACTAAGATATGAAGAATGGTCTTGAGTGTGGTCTATCAAGGAATTTTACTATATGAAAAGAACATTACAGTAGATTATGAATATATTTCATTAAATAAACATGATTATGTATGAAATGTTCAAATACACTAAACCTTTATAGTTCTGGGGCATGTATTTTAATAAGATGTGATGAATAATAATCTAAAATGATGAAATATTTATGTATGTAATGTTTGGGTCAACTCATGATCATTTTCTTCATCTTCTTTAGTTTTATAATTCTATATTGAGTCCATCATTTCATAATCTATATCTAATAAAAAATTAGTCTCGATACATTATAATTAATCTTCTAGGACATTATATTCCCCTTTATTTATCAACACCTTCCTTTTCAATATATTACGATGTATGTTTCTAGAATTAGACTTCGTTATAAGGGAAAACATCCACTAATATTTTTATGAAAAATAAACCTCACAGTGTTCTTTATAATATTTTAAAAAATATTTTTTAGTAACATGTATGAATTTCTAAAAATAATACCTTTTAAAGGTAATTTCTATAAAATCAACCTTTTCAAAATTTAATTTTTTTACAATGAGTGATAATAACTAATCACTAATATCATTATAATTCACATCTTCTTGAAAACCATGATTCCAACTAGTTTTGAATGTTATTTCCTTTAGATAATTTTACAAAGTAATCTCCATATTCACCATCATTTCATAAACAACATGTTTTTTATGAAATAAAATAAGAGATAACTCAACAATATTAATTTCCCCAGAAGATAATACTATTATATTACATGCATGGGTAATCATCTAATTATATTCATTAAAATCTCATGAAAATTTACTTTCTAACGAAATACATACATGAAAAAAAATTGTAAGATGTTTAAATAAACTGTGAATATTTTTACTGGAACTCATATTCAAATAATGAAACCTATTCTATAATACCTGCACCTTTTACCCCTTTAATTTTTTGGTTCCAAAAAAATTTAATTTTTATCCCAAATATATCTGGTCGTGGAATAATTTATTACCTTTATGAAAATATTTTTGGAAAATCCTCTACATATAGTATTTTGTACCTTTACATTATCATTAAACATCTTATTATATGATTTCATTTTTGATATACCTATGGGATCATTAAAATTAATTACATGAACAACTAATGCATATATATGTATATATAATGAAAGAGATTATTGATGTGATATCATCATTTTGGTTATAAATATGGTAATTACATCCATAAAAAATATGTAATCCTTTAGAAAACAAAATATTCTTCTTGATAGAATCTATATATCAAAAGATCCAACAAATAACCATTTGTTCTAATACCATGTTTAGTACCATGTTCTAACTATAAACCCTTAAAAAGGTGAATTCGATTCTAATAAAATTTATTATTCTCTTTTAAAAAATTTGTATCTTTTCTTCATGTTTTCAAAGAATATTTTAATCTCTTTTAAAATCCAAACTAAATGTAAAAAAAATAAATAGCCAAAAAAATTTATTTTAACTTGCTTCCCTTGTAAAAAGGATACAGCCAATGAGCACATATTAACATCATGTTGATATGGTAAGATGTTTCTAATTCACTAGTTTGTGGTTATAACATTAAGAATACCTCACTAGACATACAAGGTCCATGACATATACCTCTCTTCCATACTCTAATTTCAAGAGGGATACAAATATTAAATTAAAAAATAGGTTGATCTTATAATATTTTAATGTGATATATAAGACCAAAATGTATGTATGACTTCCATTATCCTTTATTCAACTATTTCCTTGTCTTTAATATGTATAAGAACAATTTCATCAAAACATAATCTTTAATGATATTCTCTCTCACACGTTAATTTTAAAATATATTTATTTGTTTATACTCTTATATTCATGATCTTTAATTTCCTTTCCTTCCTCTAAAAGGGTATCCTTTTTGTATTCATTCTTTTTTCTCTGTCATTCTCATTCATGTTATGTTCTCTATTTTTTATCTATGATACTTTTTAATTTCAAAATTAAAATTCCAATAAAATATATCTTCAAATTCATACTTTGGAACAATCTCTATTTGATATTAATAATTGAAATTAAAATATAAATTTATTTATTTCCCAAATTACTACCAAAATATCATGAAAATTGCATATCGTCATTTCTTTTCAAATCAACCAAATTTAATAAATCATGGCATGAAACCCTCTTTATAGTGTTATATCTCAGTTTTATATTTTATTTTACGTCAAATGAAATTTTGGACAAGGTTTGGGCTTACATTATCTTATATGAATATATTATATTACATGACAGGTTTCAGTGAAATGCTGCTTTACGGTGTTTTCCTCTTAAATATTCTTGAAATTTTGGAAATATCCTAGATTTCTTCACTGTGTTATCACATTTGTTACAACGCGTTGGGTATATTTTAATCGTTTGGATTCTTCATCATAGTTTATGAATAAGTTTTATAGAAAAATTTAATTCTGCATGAATCTCATTCTCATTATAAAAATTTGTTCATGGAATGACACACCATTAGGCATATATATTGAAATATTCTTACATATAATTCATGGGGTTACCTATTAGGATGAGTCATAATGAAACCTATAAAATTTAGTAACATGAAACGTACATTAAAATACATTTCTATTTACAATGCACAAATCCATTCACATAATTATATAAGTTTTCATGGTGTGACCAAAGTAATTTCCAAAATTATTAGGATATCAATCAAAAATTATTCAATGAAAAACATGGAACTTGATGAATAAAAATAAAAATAAGAAATATTTATTTAAAATCCATCCTCTATAATCAATGTTTGTAACGAAAACCATTTTTAGAAACATAAACTAGAAAAATGATTATACCATCTGTTTTCAACTTTTTTAAATCCATAATGTTCCTTAGTATGTTTAAAATCATGTGTTTAATGGTATTGATTTGTAAAAAATTGAAGTTATTTAATGAAATATTCATTATAAAAAGAAAATTATAGAAAATTACTTATAAAATCTAATTGATGTAATAAAAAATTCAGATATGCACTAATTTCGAGACGAATTTGGATGGACTCAATAAATGCTACTGGGGAAAATGTTTCTTAATAATATATACCCCATTCACATTTATAACTTTTAAAACCTGGTTTAAATTTATTTTAGGTGACAGTTCCCCTCTAATCACACTTTTTTAAAAATGACCACATATTTTTTATAATCAAAAATAAATTATGAAATTTATTTAATGACCGACCTTTATTCATTTGGAACTGATTGATTTCTTCCTATATAAGAATTTTATAATTATCTTCCCCTATAATATCATCTTCCTTTTCAATTTCAAATTAGGATATAAATTCAATTTTCTCACATTAATTATATAAGTATATTATTATCATGATTGGTTGATCCACATCACTAATATAATTTTCACTTGGATAAGTCCTCAATAATATATATTTCATAGAAAAATAAACATGGTTATTTAACTGTTTTTAGGTTTACACCTTTTAGTTTATTTATTTCTATTTTTTTAGGTTCAACCATAATTTTGTTTAAATATTAGGAGTTTCAAATATATTATATCGATTAATTTCATCATCCAGGATTTTGGGAAATGATTTTAAAATTAAATATATTTCATTATATTTCACGTGTATCATTTATTCTATGTTATGAGATATTCTATTGATGACCTGATAGGTGGTCCTTATGGTAGAATTACCAAAAATATTTCCCCATTATATATTATATCTATATTTTTTGGATTATATTTTCTAGTAAAAATTATTACAATGTATATGAAAACTCAAAATTACCCCACATTAATATTTTATTCATTCCATAATTCATACGGTGCTTTCTTTAAAATAAGATGAATTAAAATATAATTTATATTCTAGTAGTAAATATAATTTTTCACAACATAAAATTATTTTTCTACGTGATGCTCAAAAAAAATTGAAAAATCCATGATTTGAAGAGTTATATTCCTCCATTTAACTATCTTATTTTTATAGAGTTCTTAGTGTCAGATTTCTTTAACTAATAACATTATCTCTATAAAAAATTTAAAATTAAATATTGAAAAATTATCCACTGAAATCACTCTAGGTATTTATTATTGGTATCCCTTTTCATTATAAATAATAGAAGAATTGTTTTTTGAAATAAGTAAGAAATTATAACTTTCTAAGAAGAAATAAAATCAAGTGTAATGATTATAATCACGAGTAAGCATATACACACAGTGTTTTCCGATGATTATTATAGTTTAAGCGGGTACGAAAAGATCTATATAAATAAAATATAGAGATTTATTTTTTGATTCTTCATTGAATTTTTTGAGACATACTTTATTCTTGTCATCTTATCAGAAAGGGCCATGAGGTTTTGAAAAAATTAATATCAACTCAACAAGTTACTTCATGGGATATTTCCTTGTAATCGTAGTTAGTATTTATAGGTTGAAATATAATAAATTCTATACTATATCAAAAAATAATCATCTAAGAAAATGATATTATGTAATTTTAAGACATTAAAACCTATTATATAAACATTTTCAAGTAGTTTTTTATATTATATTATATCTATTTTTAAAATGGATATGGTATATTATTATTTTTAAAATCCATAGAGTTTCCCTCATCAAGTAGTTAGATAATAATGATGAGATTTAGCTTTAAACATATAATTTACAAACATTTGAAATTAAATCCACTTCATTAATGGAGATATCATTTAGTCCCACACTCTATCCTTTTATATTTTTTTAAAAAAACATGATTTAGTTTTACTTACATCATGCATCCAATATTTTACTTTTCACTAGTCATATTTTAAATGAAACTATTATTGATATAATATGTATTCTATTCATCGATTCATAGAATATTATGATAAAAACAACGTAACTAATAATTTTGGATTCATTTTTTTGGTCTATAATTACTATATTGGAAAACAAGAAAATAAACCTTCCTTACTATTAATTATTAGATAGAATCAATGTACCTTGGAATATACGTTATAGTTATAATAAAATATTATGGTAATCTGAGAAAAAAATTTATCAATCATGTTTTTTTATTTTAACATATATGGTTTCTTTAAATAAAGTTACATATCTAATGTATGTATTATAAATATAAATATTGATTATTTGTTTTTGGAATCTATATCGCTAAATTCATATTCATCACTTCATTGTGATTTTGAGATGACGCAATAATGGTAAGTTTCAGTTATAATTCAATGTACGGATTAAAAAAATTATTTAGACAAGAAAAGTTATACCTTGGATGTATATTAATTTTTTAAGGAGATTATAGTTATCCTACAGTTTCTCAAAAATAGTTGTTATTATCATCTGTATATGGAGGATCCTCACCAAATACATCTAAATCTAATTAATCTAGTGTTTTAGTAATAAATATTGGGTAACCTTTTCCAGGAACATTACATATTTTGTAGATGTAGTTGAATTTTATTTGGATTTCTTGTAACTATCATCACTATAAAAACATTTTTGTGATAATGAATCATCATTGAAATTTAATGTCTCACATTCCTTAAGAATCATATTCCTTTTAAATTGATTTTAACTTCTCAAATCCATATCTTTTTTATTAATCTAGGGTTATTCTAATATTATTTTAGTAAATTTTTATATTTATGACAAATGACTTCATTAATTTCACATTTTTGTCACTCTTACCAAACTACAAAATCTAGTATCCTCTTTATTTTCAATTATTAATGTTTTATAGTGTAATCTCTTATAAAATATTCATCCCATTCATTATACTAACTAATAAAACCCATCATTTCTTCAATGAAAATTTCTATAATCTATAATATTTTTAGCTATTGCAGTATTAAAAAATACTCCCCTATTCTTATGTTTCCTGTTCTCATTTTCTCGCAATAAATATTTTTCATACTGCATCAAGGTTATCATAAGTTCATATACCTTAATATTATTAATATATTTTTTAACTTATGAATTAATTATCGTGGATTCTCATCATCATGGGAGTATTTCAATCATTTTCATATCATTTTCTTTTCTAAAATATTAGTTTCAATTTGTGTTTTTAATCAATTAACAGTTTTCATAAACATTGATAATATGTATAAAAAAATTTCTACTATGTTTCTTATACCACTGTAATATCAAAGTGTGTTATTTTAAGATTATTTCATATTTTATTTTCCATATTTCATGTGGAAATATGAATATATATATATTTTTACTTATTTTTTATCTAAAACAATATTAAAATTTATAATTTAACAAAAACACAACATTCTAATTTAGAGTAAAATTTAATATATTCTTCTATTAAACATTAAAATATCTTTATAACATCATATAGTGTAATATAATATCTTCAATAACATAAATATTCATTATATCTCTCTAATATTGAAATATTTATCCATCAAACATTGAAGGTTGATTATTATTTAATCTTTTAAGAATCCAAACAAAAAATGTGAGCTTCCATAAGAACTAATATCTATTATATATTTGTATATGGAAACCATTGAAATATTCTATTATACTAAATGATTTCTCAATTATTTAAATTTGAGAGGGGTGAATTTAATATTTCAAAACATTGAACTAATATCACAAATAAAGGAAATAAATATTATAAATGAATTTTAAAATCATGTTAATTCTAAACTGGGTAGTGTAGTATAATGTAAAAAATAAAATTTAGAACATAATATAATATTAATTTTTATCTAAAATTTAAAATAAATAGGATTGAAATGAAATGATAATAAAAAAATTTGTTAATGTAAAATAAAAAATAATGTAAGATATTAAATTGGGTTAGGATAAGAAATCCCTAGTCACCTACTTATCAATACATTAGATACACAATTTTCTGATCATCATAATTTCTACAATGTTGACCTAATATAGTGTTATTAAATATCTGCATTTCCTAATAGTCTATCATAGATTACCATTAGTGCTAAATTTTATAAAAAATATCCAAGAAAAGTTATCATTGATCATGATATCAATAGATGAAGAGTTAATTATTACTAATAATAATTTTGGTCCATATAAATTTAAATAAAAGGATCAATTTATAAGAAGAGAATGGGAATGATATAAACTAAAATAAAAAGAGATCTCAATTAAAATCACAATGTAATATATTAATAGTTTTTATTTATTTATGGATTATAATCTTATTTATAAATACTTAAAGGTTAAATTTATAACATCTAATAATAAATCCTTGAGAATCCATGATCCTATAATGATCCTTAAATTTTCTTGGTCAAAATTTACATTATGATATTAATGAGTGGTGAAAAAATTAGCATGACTAAGTATTTGATTGTTCACTGGGACATGACTTCTATTTTATATAGTTTAGAACATATTCATATAAATTTCAGGAATTATTTATTATATTAAATTAATATTTATGATTTTCAAATATCTACACTCTAAAGTGATTATTGATATACATTCAATATAGTAGGTATAATTCCACATATACAATGGTTTACTCTAAAATAAATATATTTTGGAAGGTTTGGTACTTTATAAAATCTTCACACCTCACAAAATACTAAAATATTCTTCAATTAAAAAAATTAGAATAATATATTCATTTTTTGTGATTATGAAAAAATAATAATGTAGAGGTTATTATTTAAATAATGACTTAATATTTTAGACATTGTAGGTGTCAACTCTATCCATCCATAACTATTTAAACTCCATTAAAATTACTTTAAAATAAATATCTATATCTTTCACTGGTATTCATTTCTTAATATTTTTCATTAAAAGAATCGTATAAGGATTTATCTTATAAATACATAATGAAAATGTATATAATGTAAATATTATATTATAAAATTATAAAATTTTAACTCTTTCTACCAAAAATATTTAAACCATTAACTAAAATAATTTATCCAATACATTGAAGATCTAAATAAAATCAAATATGACCAAAAATTATTTTCTTCTTTTAGAATATCTTGGATTCTACATCAATTCTTAATTATATTTTCTACATTAACAATAATTCAGATAATAAGAAATTTTACCAGACATAAATTATTATCACAACATTTGTTAATGTAGAAAATTACGAAAAAAATATTTGATTGTTTCCTTTTGTTTTTTAGTAGAATTTTCCTTTCATTAATATATTAGAAATCTATTATTTATTTCTCTATTTTAATCATTACTCTGTTATAATATAAAATTATTCTGAAAACAATTTTTTTTATAATTAATCCATTGTCTATTGATGAATTTATTAGACTTATAAAAATGGTCAAGGATCCTGAAATACTCAAATTAACTTCTTAAAAAATCAAAAAATAATTTTCATTTCCATATTAGTTATTTCACATAATCACTTAATATGATATAATTTAATTATAAAAGATATTTTTTTTGTAATAATTTCAACATTAATATAAATTTTGACATCCATCATTTGGTAACTCATGAAATTCCTTATAAAATTTACCCATATTTGTACATAGCATGTTGTGATTATCTCTATCTTCACGAGATGAGCCTACTTCATTTTCACCAAGAATATTACTTAATCCAAACGAATCCTTGATTATTTTTTCTATAGGATTTGGAGGAACTATATTATAGTGATCCTAATTTCCTTCTACTCTATTAGTTAATGACTCAATATTATTGGATTCTCTGTGTATTTTCAATAAGAAATTATTCTTGACTCAAATTGAAATATGCTACTAATAGAGTCAAACATCTCTCAATTTTTCGATTATGATAAATAAATATTGTTTATCTCCAAATATATCAATATTAAAATAAAAAATACAAAACCTTATTTAATTCTTCTATATAGTCATATGTTTTTCATGACCAACCAATCCATGATTTATCTATTTTTATTACATTAACTACAATAAAATATAAAAATTAATTAATTTCAAAAAAAATAAAGGGAAAAATAATATACATATAAAGTAATTTAATAAAATAATTAAATAGTAATAAACTATAAAAAAATAGAAATATTTTATTTAAAAATATAAATCAAAATATCAAATTTCTATTTAAAAAATCATAAAAAATGTAAAAATATATTTTTATGTATCTGATTTCAATCAAAAACCTACATTAGAAATATAATTTTTCCATTATTTTTCTAAATTAAATATTAATTAAATAAATATCATATATTTTCCCTCAAAACCTCAATTACACTAAAAAAATAATAAACATAAAAAATATCAATTATCTATTAAATTAAAAACCCGTTCTTCTTTTTATTAATATTTTTTCGATATAAAAATAAAATAAATTATACATTGAAACTATATATTAAATATATATATATATATATATATATATATATTTGTGTCTATGTTTCTAATCACATTTTCATTTAACTAATGAAAAAATATTTTCCCCATCGAAAAAATCAAAAATCTCTTCAAAAAATATTTTAAAAAAAATCTAACATTATTTTTATGAAAATAAAATACTTATGTGGTGAATGGTTGGAGCATGGTTTTTCAAAATGTGTGTCTTACTTTGGTGTAACTATGTGGTTCCTCATGGTTGTCTAGTATGGGTAACACAGTTGGCATACAATTTTGAAAATCGTGTTCAAACCATGCTGATCACCCAACATTTTTAATTTTTGGGTTTTTATTTTATTTTTCATTTCATTTTCACTTTATTTTTTCAATCTTCTTTTTTCCATTATTTTTTCCTCCATGTTTGTTGTGGAAGCCTCCTCCCCACATCCTCCTTAGCCGTGCATGGATCCACCCTCTCAATCCTCCTTTCCTCACTATTTTTTTCTAGATCTCTAGTAGATTATTGGTCTTATCCCTAAGGCATGGCCTCTAAATCCTTCATCTCTCCATTTATAATGGTTTTTTCTCTTTCCCATCACCATAACCAATTTGGTCGAACCCTAGGTTAAGTATTAACCTAATTTTTGGATTCTTCTCTACCGTTAGTGTTTTAAATGGGTCTCACTGGACTTCTTCACATGTGTTTCAGTACCCTCAACTGATGGCGAAGCATCTCAGAACATTTTGGTCCTACTTCCATTTATTTTTGATATTTTTTCTTCTACATTTGTTCTTTTTTCACCATCAATTAGGTTTTTTATGATGTTTGAGTCTATAAAATTTTATTAATGTTTCTATGACCTTGGTGGGATGGATTTGATTCATTTTTTTTCAGATTCTTATCTACATATGCAAACATAGAATTAAAATTTTTTAAGTTCCCCCTTTATATATAATCACCCATGGCATGATGAATATATATAATGGGGATATTTGTTCTTATATATATATTTATATGAAAATGCTTACAAGTGTAATTGAAAAGGGGAATATGCATGTACATGCCTATGTGTCAGGATCTCATTTTACATATTTGGACATAAAATTTTTTTAGAGGGGCTAGGTGTCCTTGAATTAAAGTGAAAGTTCTTTTGAATTCAAGTGGAAGAGGAAAAGTTGGAGTTTTTTTTGTCATATTCATCGAGAGTAGAGGTGTTTCAGATTGGTCTTATTCATGTTGGTGTTGGTTCCCTATGTCAAGGTCTGTAATTTTAATTACAAAATTTCTTGAGTGTTTTAAAAATACTTTTTAATATTAAATAGTTTTTATATTCTATGAAAAGTAATATTTATGCTTCAAGTTGTACTTTATTTTTCATGTTTACCATCAAGTTTGACATGTTTATCCTTCATTAAAATATGATTCCCAGCCTGTTTTATATTGCTCCACATTTTAAATTCTTAAAAGTGATTTCCAAACATGGTTGTGGGTGTCTAATTGGTATTTATAAAGCTTCTAGGTGTGTGTAAAAGAATTTTTCATGTTAACTGGATTAAAAATGTGTACGTATGTGATTTTGAGGAGGGGAAACTTCATGTTTCGATACGTTTGGAAAATTTCATGGATTTTGGAATGAATTCAATGATAAATGTTGATTTGAATTTTTAAAATGGATTTCTTGAGTTAAGATGGTTTCAAGATTATTTTTAAATTTCTGGTGCTTGGTTGTTCAATTTCCCTTTAAAATGTATTGGGATTAAAATTGGTGGGAAATAGTTATTTACAAGCTGAAATTTTTCCTTTTTAAAAAATTGAGGCCCATTTGGATCTTTGTGAAGGTTTTGTGGAAGTGGAAAATCCCACTTATGGTATTCCCCCTTGTTTTAGAAATAGGATGTGTATGTTTAATTTGTGTTTTGTGACATAAACCATATGAAGAGGCCTGTGCATTTTTGTGTGTATTGAAAAGGGGGATTCTCTTTAGGAGGGAGTTATGGGGTGATTAGTTGAATGGGTTTTCAAGTAATGGAAATGATGTGTACATACATGTTGTATTTATAAAAACTCACCACCATTTAAAATAAATAACATTGGAAACCCATGTATCTTGCTGGGTGAATTATAACTAGTACAATAATTGATTCGGATGGTCTGAGGCACAGATTATTCTAGCCAAATTAATGATTCAATACAAATAAACATGTGATATGATTAGAGACCACTAGTCCTCAGGATGGTGTAAACACTAGTGGTTCATGCTTGGGAACTCTGTTGGTTTTGGATTATGTGATACAATCACCACTAAACCATGGGATGGGTTTTCCTCTAGTGTCTTTTTAATTTGAATACTACTGGTTTTAGTTATATTATTTTGATCACCAATGTATGAGGTTCATAGTGTACCACTTGTGATAGTAACCTATTGAGATTTCCCATTGTGCTCTCTTATTACATGGTTCTTTATGATGTGGTTCTCAACAATGGTATGTGGTGGACCTTTTGTTCAGGTTGATTTCAATGAATTTCTATTTTGATAAATACATCCCAAAAAATTGATTTCCTAAAATTGTTTTATTTAAAAAAAATGTTTCCTAACTACTTATGGATTTCCCTTGGTGATTCTCATGTGATTTCCATTTCGATTGCTTCATTTTTGTTTTCTACTTTATGAAAACCATGTTTTAGTCTAAACCATTTTCATCTCATTTTGAATGGTCTATGAATTATTGGAAACTATTTTGGAAATTAGATTGATGGAAAATGGGTTTTCCTAAAAATGGAATCTTATCACTAGAATTTCAAAAGAATTTAAATACTTGATTTTATATGGTTGTATTTTAAAAGTAGAATGACTAGGTTTTCTATTAACAGCCAGGAATAGAGAATAGTTTATCTTGGAATTCCTACTTTGTTTTAATACTCACAATTATACTTTCAATTTTTTTTCTTTGGTTCTAAATCCAACTCGGTCTTAGTCACTATAGGGGGACATTGGTTTGTTGGTTGGTGGTGACCCATAGGGTCACATGTAGGTATGTGAAGTTTAATTTATTTATACAGATACTGTTTATCATTTTATTGTTCATTTTATATTCATTTATTTTACATTTTTCTATGTTATAAATCATTCAAAAATGTTATATCTTCAGTCTCGACACTAGTTGTTAGCCCTATAGGATCAAAAATTCCTCTCGGGCCTTGTTGTGGCCTGGCTCAGGTGACTGGTTCAAGGTCGACCCAGGTTGGTTCATGAAAAATGGTATTCGGGTATTTCCTTATTAATTTGGAAGTCATGTATATAGGATATAGTATTTTTAGGTCTCAAGAGGCTATTCATGGGTTAGTGCCTGAACTCCATACCATGGGACAATACTTGAGTCGCCAGGAGTAGTTGGGTTTTGAATATTTATTTTTGGTTTGAGTTATGTTGTGAGTGGTTGTTCAGTTTGATGATATTGTGTATATTGGGGGATGAATTTCGAAGTGATAATGTGTTATATGGTGATCTTACATGCAGTAGAGAACCATGTGGATATTTTTTGCATGGTTAAATAGGCTTCAAGTGGTTGGTGCATTCTTAGTGCAAGGTCTGATAAACCATGTGGTTGGGGTATATATGACCACTAGTTCTGTTTTCTAGTTATTTGGCTATTGGTTATTTTCACTCTGATTTGGATTAGTGTGAGTGGATTTTCAATGGATAATAATTTTCAATACTGTTTTCATAGTGACAAGAATGGGTTTCAAAAGATAATTGATTTAATTTTTTTAAATATTTGGGATGATGAGGAGGAAAATTGAATTGATAATTTTGTAAATTCTTGGTTTTTAGACTAAAATGGTATATGTGACCCTCGTTATTCCTTATAGACATTCACATAGGTGTGGGTGTGTATAGAAAGTGCATGTTAGGGTGTATATTTGGATGTATATAATCAAGAGTGGTGATGAACACATATGTTTTGGTTCATATAATTCCATGGGTGAGGGTTTAAAAATTAAATATTTTACTTGTTTTTTTTTAAACTGTCTTTTGAAAGGGAAAATTATTTCCATTAAAAAGGGGATTCTATTCTTATGGGATTTATGTTTTAAAAGAAACAGTGAGGTGGTGTTTCCAAATTTTAATGTGGATGTGTTGAAAGTATTATGAAAATGAAAAATGAGTCTTCATTTATAAATGGGTAATTAAATAGGAAAATGTGTGAATTTAGAAAATTTTAATTTTAAAAATAGAATTCTTTTCACGTTTTGTGTGGTTTTTATGCGTTTTGTTTTTGTTAAAATTTTATTTTCATTTGTTTTGGTTTTGGGATTTCAAGGTTTTTTATCTATAAATTTTGTTTAAAAATTTAGTTGGTCGCCCTCTACTTGGATTTTGATCTAGATTGTCTCCTTAATTTTTTGATAGTATTCCACCTAGAAAGACCTGGATGGCATTTTATGATTTTCATCTAGTCATCAGCCTCATCCAGACCCTATTGGAGTGTAAGATCTAATATCTTCTCTATAAGTTCATATTGTATATATCCATCAATGTCCATTGGTCATTTTATAGTGAATTTGGAAAATTGTCTGTTTTTGGGTCATGGGAACTCCAAAAGACGGGAAGGTGTGAGTTTCCTTAGGTATGTTTGAAGTACTGTGATCAAACCAGTAGAAGGTTATTGTTACATTATCATTATGAGCTGAGATATCTTTGGATATCTTTAAGAAAACATTAATATAGTGGTTTATCCTTGAGGAAGTGAATGAGAGGAAAGTTGCAGAGCTCCTAGATGTTTGACACAACCAAATTATGGTGAAGAGGAATGTTGACCATTTCAAAGAACTAGTTTCCTTTTTCTTGTGATAGTCCTTGTAAATTCCTATATTTTCCATCATACCACTCACTATTTTACTCCATGGGTGGTCAGTTTAGGCACTCTAGGACATCTTTTCATTATCTTTTGAAGGGTTTTCATCGGTGTGGTTGTTTGGGTCACCTTTAGAAGTTCAATGAATAGTGTAAATAGAAGAAGAAGTATTAGTCATAGGATTTCAGGTTATGATTGTGAGGTTAAGGCTGTATTAGTCAATAGGGCTCAAGCCGTAGGCCCCATAGTGAATCTTGAACATAGTTAGGAATCATAGGGATATGTAGAACCTTGGATAAACTTTTCCCACATATTCTAGAGTGATAAGGGTTTATGTTTCTCTTTGGTTGTGAAAGGATTTATGTCCTACTATACGTGTAAACCTCTATAGTTTTGATTTTACCTTATGGATTTATATTTTTAAATGATTATCCTTCTCATGAGTCTGTATTGGGATTCATTTTTTTTGTTTTAGGATGCATGAGTCTTTTGGAAATGATGAATTATTATTTTGTTCGCTTGTTACTTTGGAGTTTCTTCCTTCAAGGCTACCTTGTGATGTGGGTGGATCTATGTGAGGAGTTCCCACGTTGGTCTGGCTGGGGTGTTACCAAGTTATCCCATTTTAGTTTTCTTGTTTCAGTTTGTGTTGGTTGTTCTATGATTTTTTTTTCTTTAATGATGGGGAGACACACTATGTATCTTGTTTAGGATTCTTCTAGAGTTGGTTGGTGCTAGCTTGTTTATTATGGTGCGTAGATCCACCATGGATCTCATTGATTTTGGTTTTACTTAAACCTAGTAGGGTGTGACTTGGTTGGTTAAAAGAGTTGACTAAATTTTGGTGGCTTTTCTCCACTTTATTCCCATTAAATTTCATGATTGGTTCTTCATGTTGACGGGAAACATTATTATGGTAGAAACTGTTGGTGGTGGGGAGAATTGCCACACCCCGAATGTGAAATTTTAATCATATTAATTATTTAATAATTTCCATCCTTGCTTTCGAGTTCTGGTAGTTGGCGGGTCAAATTTTAATATTTTGGAGACTTTTTAGATTTTTCACTATTACCATGCATTGTAAGTAGTATCCATACGATACATGTGTAGGTAACTAGGTGAGTCTGAGGTGTGTTTCATGGCTTGAGAAGAGTCTATTAAAACATGTAGTAGGCATGCGATTTGGATCTGTGAGTTGGAAGAGCTATTTGGAAGGGTTAGATCATGGTTTACCCAACCATACGGCTCACCATGGTGTTACCATTTGGTTCCTCATGCTTGTTCTATAAGGAAGTACGGTTAGAGAAAATTTTGGTAAATCATGAACAGACCAGGTGGATATCCCATCATTTTAACAATTTTGGTTTCTATATTATTTTTCCTTTTCTTTTACAATTATTTTTTATCTCTTCTTTTTTTTCTTTCTCCTTGTGCATCGCACGAGCCCCCTCTCCTCCTCCCCCTTAGCTATGTGAAATTCCATCCTACTGAGCTGACTCTCCACACCATTATTTCCCTAATATCTTGTGTATACATGTTCTTCCCACAAAGGTATGACCTCCTGCTCCTTTTTCTTTCCATTTCTAGTTTTTTTTCTCATCCCCATAACCCTACTGAGTTCGTCCAAACCTTTGTTTAGGTATTGACACTATATTTAGTTTCTTATATGGTTTTAGGGTTTTTGATGGGTATAATAAGAATATTTCTCACACATTTCAACATCTTCCATCGAAGAAGAAGTATCTCTAACTATTTCGTCCCACCCTTCATTGATTTAGAGTCATCATTATTATGCCTTTTTTCCTATTTCAATTAGGGGTTCTCTGATGTTTGAGTCTCTTGTTATTTTTTAGCGTTCCATAGACCATGTTTGGATAGAATTGAGTCATTATTTTCAAAGGCTTATCTATATATGAATAGGTAGGAATAATTTTTTTAAGGTCTCCCTTTATAAATATGTATCCATGGAAGGATGAACATATATAATGGGTATAGGTGTGCTTACACACACACACACACACATATATATATATATATATATATGAAATTGAATATGAGTGTAAGTGAAAAGGGGTATATGCACGTACAAGACTATGTGTAAAGATCCCCTTATACATTTTTTTCCATGAAAATATTGACATAGGGGCTATGTTCCCTTGCATTTAAGTGAAATTCCATATGCATATAAGTGATAGATGGACAACTATAGTTACTATTGTCAAATTCATCAAGTTCCAAGATGTATCATCTTGGTATTATATTTCATGAGTTTTGTTCCCAATGGTGAGGGATTTAATTTAAATTCCATAATTTCATGAGTGTTTTATATTTTTTCATAATAAATATCATTTATATTTTATGAAAAGAGATTGTGACACTTGATGTTATAATTTACATTATTTTTCATATTCTCCATCAAGTTTTACATGTGTAGTGTTAATTAAAATATGTTTCTAAGCTTGTTTTAGATTTTCAATACATTTTAAATGCATAAAATTCGTCCCAAAATATGTATTTCAGTGTAAAAAATTGTATACATAATGTTTTTTGGTGTGTGTAAAATAGTTTTTCAAGTAGAGTTCAATGGAAATGTTTTCATATCTAATTTTAATGTGGGTAAACCTCGTGTTTTGTTATGTTTGGAAAAGTGAATGGGTTTTGGAATGAATTCAAGGTTAAATAGTGGTCTTCATTTTTAAAATAGATTGATTGACTTATGTGTGGTTTCAAACATATTTTTAATTGTGTGGTGATTGGGTTGTTCAATTTTCCTTTTCAATGGTATTGGGATTAAAAAGATTCATCAATATCTTTTTTAAAAGTAAAAGTATTCCTTTTTAAAATAGTATGTCACATTTTGTACATTGAGAAAGTTTTATGGAAGTAGAAACCCCCTCTTGAGGCATGAACATTTGTTTTTGAAATACGATGTGTTTGTTAAATGGGAGATTGGTGTTATGATCCTAGTGAAGTGTCCTGGGAATTGTTTTGTCAATTGAAATGGGGGATGCACCTAAGGATGGAGATTGGTGGTGAATAGTTATATGGATTTAATTGTAACAAAAATTTTGTGTACATACTTGTTTTCTTCATAAAAACTCACCCCCATTTGAAATAGATCACATGGGAAACCCAGGTTTCTAGGTGGGTGAACTAGAACTAGTACTCTAGTTGATTCGTAAGGGTCTAGGCATGAAAAATTCAATTAGTATTGATGTCAAAGCACCATCTAAACATGTTATATGATCATAGACCACTAGAACTTTGGATGGGATACCATATATTGGTTCATGAATGGAAATGTTTTTTGATTTTGGATTATGATACTGATACCACTAGACGTTGGGATGTGTTCCCCACTAGTTTCTCAGGCCTGAGAATGCTATTTGCTTTGTTGGAGGATTTTGATCACTAATACTAGAGGTTCATAGGGTCCCACATGTGCTAGTTTCCAATAGGTATTTCAGATGGCTCCCACTTGTGAAATGGTTTCTTATGATGTGGTTCTCACCATTTGAATGTGACGGACCTTGTCTATATGGTTCCTTCAAGCTATGTTTTTTTTAGAAATTATTCCTTTAAAAGTGTTTTCTACATATTTTTTATTAAAAGAATTGGTACCTAGCTTCTCAGGGGATGCCAATGGTTTTTATGATGTGATGACCATTTCAGTTTCTTTATTCATGTTTCTTATTTTATGGAAACCATGTTTTTATCTAAACCATTTTCCATTAATTTTTTAGTGTCTTTGAATTCAAGGAAAGTATTTTAGAAATTTGATTGGGAGAAAATGGTTTTTTTTAATGGAAGCTTGTCACTTGAATTTGAATCAATGGAAACATTATTCCTATATAATTGTATTTTCAAACAATCATTACTTGGTTTTCATTTCAAGGTAATACATTGGGAGTATTTTATCCAAGTATGCCTACTAAGTTCTTATAATCATTCTAATATTTTCATTTTTTAGCCCTGGTTCTACTTCCACCTTGGTCTTAGTCACCATGGGGTGATGTTGGTTTAGTGTTCAGTGGTGACCCACATGATCTCATAGAGGTATGTGCAGTTTTATTTATTAGCTATTCTAGTGTTAACTTTTTATTTTTTTTATTTGAATTTGTTTATTTTTCTTTTTTTATTCTCCAAATCACCACTAAATAATATTATTATTATAATAACCCTTTCATAATTTATACCATTTTTATGGGAGATGTGTTCCATTTTTCAAGATTTGGGATGACATGCCATGTCAATATAGTAAATAATTACTTTATAAATTTTATAATATTATATTAAAATAATAAATATAGACATGTTTAAAATTCACATGTGAATGAGTAGTGAATTATTGTACCCAATATTGTCAGAAATTATATTTCATGGTTTAATCATGATTAAAAAACTAAAATGGTAAACATTCATATATTAGTAAAAATATAATTTTTTTTCTAAATCAGGATTTCTTATAAACGCACACCCAAACGTGCTAAACTGGCCATAGCCTGCACAATCATGGTCTCAACCCACATTTCCCATCCTCTTAATGGTAAAAATTTATAGGCTTGACCCACCCCGCATCCGCCCCATACCCAGGAACACCGTGGGCCACGTGCCTATTTTCAATCACTAGCTATTAGGGTAGCTTCCATCATAAATATTTTCTTTATTAAAAAAGTATTCATGAGTTGACTTTCAAAAAATATTTGGATATTTTGGGGGGGAATAAAAATTATTTTAGGTGTATTCTTGTAGATTGGAAACAATCCATTATAGGTAGGATCAAAATCAAAATGGGTAGAGCTTGAAATGTAAATAGAAGACCTTCCATAAGTAAAAAAATATTTAGGGACTTTAATGGTGGATCTCTCTCTAAGGGTTCCTTAAATAATGGAAAATGTTTTTCATTTATAATGATTAAATCGATTGATTAATCCTAGAAATTCTAATTTAGAGATTGAATAATTAGAGAAAATGTTGGCTTGAGATGGATTCATATTTTCTCATACAGTCTATCAAGATGAATATATCTTCACCCTCTAAGAGAAATTCAATAAAAATGGAGGATTATGTGATATATTGTAATCATATTGAATTTTTTGTTTCACATATATATAGAGAATTTAATAGAGTTGTTGATGATTTTTCATGCTTTAGTGTTGTGTATGAGGAATGTTACTATTATGGGTATATTATAGTGTCGATTGAGGACTTGTGTTCCTGTAAATTTCTAAAACATAATCCTTTCATATTTTTTAATATTGGTTGATCCCTAGAGTTCAACATTGGAGAGGCCAATTATTAGGAATATTTAATATTATTCAAAAATATAATATTTCAATTTTTGGATGATTAATTCAAAATACAAGGATATTCCTTATAATTTTTTGTTAAACACTCTAATGATTTTTTAAGTTCTTCATTAGTTATAATTTTATACATAACATATAGATTAAATAAACATAAATTTATATAAATATTTTTATGATAGGATATGTTGGTAATTATTCCATATACATATATAACATGATATGAATACGTGAAATATAATTTATCTAGTTCACTTAATATAAAAAATTATCAAGTTGGGTGAAACAGTTATAATTTTAAACCTGCATCACGAATTTTAAAACCTTAAAGGATTAATATATGTTTTAATTAGTGTTATAATATAGATAAAAAATAGAAACATAAAAATATGAATTTATATTATGAGGACTATGTTGATTTATAATGTAAAACAATCAGGTGAGTTTTTTTACAGATAAATATTATAATAATGATGAGCAAACCCATTAATCAGTTAGATGACACTCTTCATGATACTAAGGGATATGTTATTGGAAAAAATAATTCCGGGGTATGATTTCTTGGTAACTTGGTTAATATATAATTTGAGATAATGATGAATGTTATTTCTTACTAGAAATGACTTCATGAATAGGGTTTATTTTAGATCCCTGATGGTTTTATAAACAACAACACTATATTTGACCACTGTCTTCAATTTTTATTTATAAGTCACAAGTACTAGAATATACATCCATTGGTTATCCATGACATTGGATAGTTATATAATTCAATCATTACACTATATTTTATTATGTGTTACACCGCATGATCCTCCATACACTAATTGATGGACTTTGGGAATTCCATAATCTAGCCCAAGGCTCATTCATGATCTTTTTCTCACTCAAACATAGAGTTGCTTATTCATTTATATCCATTGTGACATTTCATTTAATGATCATCCATGATGGAGTTTTTTTATTCAATTATTATATTTTTATATAATATAGAATTCTCCCATAAAAATTCAAAAACATTTTTTTGTGTATATTAGGGCAATTTGTTTGGGAGTTTATTAAGCATGTGTATTATTTGTGAATTTTATTATTTAGAGAAATATTTTTATAGTTATATTGGGTTTGGATCATCCCAGACAAGATAGTCCTTTGGTTGATTACTAGTTTTCTTTGATAATGTTTATGCTTTGAATATATTTCCTTGGAAGACTTTGATGGTGAGATACTCTCCTAGATGATAATTGTACAAGATTATTACACTTTTATATTGACCTATATGATCAAAAATATTTATTATAATTTCATAGGATATTATTATTATGTATGAATAATCTTGGTATTTGAATTTATCTACAATTGGGATGCCCTAACAGGTAATTTTTCTCAACACTTCATGGGAACATGGGTCGTGAGAACTCATGGATTTATATATTGTTTGAATTTTTATATGAATTCACATTAGTTATAGAGAAAGAAATCATGGTCAATAGATGGTGACTCACTAAACGTTTTCATAGGTGTTAATATAGAGGACTCGGTGACCTTTAATTGAGGTGTTACATTGAGTTGAGTATGTCATGGATATATACTTAATTTGTGGTATTTTATTATAAAATTTATGAGTTTAAATTTATTATTTATTGGTGAATGGATGTCTAATGATGTTTCATTAATATACACACACATTTAATTATTCATGCCTTATCAATTTATGTTTTGTTTTCCCACTATATATTATGAGTATTTTTGTTTTATTATTATAGGTTCATGTGATAATGTATTGTATTTTGTGTGAGTTCCATCTTGGTGCTAGGTATTGACCCCAATCCTACTAGAGGTAGGATTTGAGTGGAGGAAATTAACATTTCAGGGTCTAGGGTTTGGTTTTAATGTGGAAGGATCATGTTAGAGTGGAATTAGAACATTCATGTCCGAAGGATCAGGTTTTTAGTTAAAAACATATGAGGATAATGTTTAGGAAGCCAAGTAAACAATTCTGTAGGTATTTGAGATTATACGTTCAATATAAGAAACCAAGATATAGGGTGTTGCATCCAATTAATTCATATTCAAGGATGTTGAACATTTTAGGACTAAATAAACCAATTATATTACTATATTTATTGTGTTGTTATTTTGGTAAATGAATCATGTAGTTTCTATGAAATTCATTATATGCTAGTATACATGCAATAGAGGAACTATTTTGGGATGGATATTTAGGATATTTAATTATCATCCTCTAAATATCTATTAGTATTATGTTTTAAAAATATTAAAAAAAAATTAATTTATTCTATATTTAATATTTCTTTGAGTGAAACATTATCTCAATTTTTCAAACCAAGAATGAATATATCCACACTTAACATTATGTCATCAAATATATATCATCAGGATTATGAGATCCTTGTTCGGGACCCAAGAATGAGTATTTTTATATTTATATACTAAGGATAAATCTATTCTAGAGACTAATATGTATCATGGTAATGATACATTTTATGATTTTTAGTGTTTTATACCACCCATGTTCTAAGGAAATATAGATTTTGGGAAATGGAACCTTGATTGGGTGATATTGGAAAGGTGATCCACATAGAGGGGATACCAATATCATTAAAATTATTTTTCACTTGATCATATTTTTTTCTAGTGTATGGTAGATAAATTCATTATTATTAAGGTGCATAAAATCTTTGACTCAAAGAGTTATAGTCTTTTTATAATAGATGTATTATTTATAATTTTCTTTCCAAACTATTATGGGTAAAATATCTAAATTCCAACACCGTATAGATTCCTCATGGTATATTGATAGATTAGATTTTTGGACTCATCATTGTGATTAAGGATTGAGAAAGGAGATTAATATATATATACATTTTATTATTAATTCACCTTTCTATAAGGAATGAAATGAGATATATATATGAAAATAATCATAGTGTGTATTTGAATTTTGTCAGGATTGAAGCATTGTTTCATTATATTTGAGATGGATAGATTTCCTAGACACCATTTTTTCATTTTATTCTTATATATGATTTTAAAAATGAGGTAAGTAAAATTGAGAAGTAATTTGAAAAAAATATTATGACAATACATAACATGATAAGTATTATCACTTATATTACCTATGGTATAATCATTCATGTATTTATGATATTTCCTAGTGAACATAACCCTTATTGATTTACAAATGTAGTTTATATGAGGTAAACTCATAGCTAGAGTGTGGGGGATATTTTAGTTGTATGTTGTGGATAATGATGATCAGGAAGTGATAGATATAAATCCAGGTATATGGAATGTTCTTACATGAATAATCTTATGATTTATTAATATAAAATAATATACATTTAGTAATGTTAATGAATGTTTTTTTGCAATGGAAATTCCATTAAAGGGCATAAATAAAGGAACATCATCAAAGGATAAAGAGAATGATTATTCATAGAAAATATGGGCATATTAGTGTGGTGAGATTACTTAAGAAGAAAGATAATTTATATGGTGTTGGGAGTCATGGAATTGTTTATTAATTAAAATTATGAAGTTGATATAAATTAGTAAGAGATAAGATTAATTTTACTCATTATTATAATTATATTATTTTATATGTATTGTTATAGGGTCTATGGAAACAATCATGTTCATCTGATCATATCCTAGATCATTCGATTTAGATATGGTGTTATGGGTCCTTGACAGACTTTTTCCTAATTTTTCAATGTGATTATAAGATGTAGAGGTGATGTGAAAACAATATTAATGCATAGGATCCCATCTTAACTCTATTGTTAATCATTATTGATGATTATTGGTAGTAGTATGGGAGATTCTATTGATGGGTTTTTCATTAATGGTGGGAATCATGGATTGATCCCCAAGAATATAGTGATGATTTTAGTTAAGCTATATGTAGGAATTGTAAGATGTCTTTCATACTTTTTAGATACAGAAAAACTACTATGTTGTAAAGATTTCTTGAGATAATCATTGATAACATTATTGAATTGAGATACAGTGTATAATGGTTTTGTATCTGAATTAATTATCCATTATCTAGATTTTTATAAATGATGAAATTATATAGATAATTTTTTTAGTCTTTATTTCATTATATTATAATTGGAGGAAAATGGTGTTGTGATGAGTTTCCCAATGGATCGTGTATATATTACAGAATATTACTAATGTTATCTACGTGATCTATAATCAAATTATATAATATTATCATTACTTAATGTTTGGGAGTATATTTCTATGATATGTAAATAATGTTTATATATAGAATATTTTTTTCTTTATATATTATTTTGTCTATGGTTATTCCAGTGGAGGTACTCATTATAGTTATCGTTTGTGGAAGAGTTGTTTGAGCTTTTGAGATAGTCATTTACATTCCAGTATGATGTTTTTTCATTATTAAAATAAGAAATAAATGTTTTCTAGTTAGATTATTAAGGATTTTTCAATATATTTCATGTTTTTTGGTATAAACTAGGTTAGGCCAAAAGGGTTTTCATATTTTGGATTACTTCTCTAGGGTGGTGATGAAAACACCGATCATGATTTTCTATATGAATTAATGATTGATTTGTGTAGATGAGGTGACCTACTATTTATTATTACTATCATTGATTAATAAATACCCAATTTCTTAGACTATTTATATTAACGCAATAACGTGTACACCATATAATTTATTTGGATGGAATGATAAGAATATGGAAATTGGTAATGGTGTTCTTGTAATTATTGATTACATTGGAGTAGTGGTGTGAAAATGAGTTTATCGGAAGTTTTTGAGTTTCCTCACATGAGATTATAAAGGTATGATTATATTTAATACACTCATGGGAGTGTAAAATATAGACTGAATCTCATTACTCTTTTTCTATAGAATATGTTGAAATTTGTGGGATGAAAAATTTTTGAAGGTGGGATGAATAGGACTTCCCTTATTTCTCTATGATAATCACTTAGAATGTACTCATAATTTGAATTAATTTTTCATCTAGTTGGTTTTTCTATTTCCATATTTAATATATATATATATATATATATATTAAATAATGTACTTAATTACCAAAAATTGTTTGGAAAGAAGATTTGAAATTTTGATATTTTCATGAGAAATGATATTCAATGGAATAATATTGATATTTCATAAACTATACATTACATTAAAAAATATCAAATGTAGAATTTATCAAAGTGGCACGTATCATTATATGGTGAAATTTTATGATTTTTTGTTTTAGGCCCATGGAATGTTTATTTATTAAATTTATTTGAAAATTTTTATAATAAATAGAATAGAACCACTCATTTTATAATGTTATATATATTTTCCATTCCAAGTTGAGCTGTAAGAGATGAGTGAAAGAAATTGAGGACTATAACTAGATCCTTATCAAGGTATGACTGTGGATATTCTTCATTTAATTCATTTATATAGGTTAAATATCAGATTATGGAATTTTCAATTATCTAATATAATAATGATGAATTTTTTTAATACAAAACTATTTTCTCTTATTACTATTCTTCTTATTATTATTTCCAATTTCGTTTTCCCCTCTGAAATTTGTGTCTAGTTTATCTATGAACATTTGATTTATTTACTTGATTTGACACAAAACACTCGATTTTCTCCTCATCAGTATATATATTCACCAATTCTGTCATGCTCTAATTGTAACACCCTGAGATTTAATTCTTTTTAATTTTATTGATGTGTTGTGTTGTACGCTACAACAAATGAGTCTTGCACAACACGCAACCCTAACTTGGCAGCATTACACACAATCGCGACCTTCCTCGATAGCGTGTGTTGTACGCAATACCGAGTTTCACTAAACAACGATATGCTATTAAAATATTATTAAAACTAGCCGTTATGAATAGTAATAACCACTTTTTGAAATTTTGAAAATTTCATCTTTCAAAATGGACTTCATTTTTGAATTCATAATATCAAATATAACTTAGGCCTAATTTTTGATATTTTTCTAGAAACATTCATTTTTTGATGAATAGTGAAACCACTAAGTGGTAGTTAAAAAAACCGAATTTTTCATAAAACTTAATTTTACCGCTTCTGTGAGTGGAATTTCGAAATTCTGAGAGACACGGTTAATATCAAGGACTAAAATGTGGTTCAATGTGATGAAAATAATTTTTGTGAATAGTAACTTTTTACTTTTTTTTCCACGGTTAAAAGTAAATAGGGTAATTAAGGGTAAATATGATATTATTATTATCCAAACACATGTCCTAATTCTATTGGATAAGTTTAAGTCGGCCAAAAACATCCTTAGGAATAAAATATGACCATTTAGGCCCACTTGGATTAGATTAGGACATTTATTATTAATTTATTTAAAGAAGGGTTTAAATAGTTAAAATCAATGTTTAATAAGAAAATAATTTTTAATATAGGGTTATACATAATATAAATTCGACTATAAATATTCATTAGAAAGATAAAAAAAATTCTACATAATGATATTTTATTTGTAAGTATGAAACAACCCTATTTCACCATTTATCCATCCTACGGAAAACGAAAACACCACGCGTGCGTACGTACGGAATACCGTCTCCATGTCGTGGTTTAATCTGTTTTTCCACCACCACCTTACATGGATTAGTATAATGGTGTAAATAAATGATTATTGTAAAGAGATATTTATTCTGAAATATTATACATACACTCCAATACAATTCCACAATCATGGGAATGATATCATCACTCGTGCGTACGTACGGACTACCGTCTCCACGAACGCGATGAGAATCATTTTCCATGATTAACCATTCAAGAATGATTATAAAGTATATATAATGAATAATTATGAAATATATGAAATAATAATTCTACTGGATTTATTTATGTATACATATATTTATTTCATATACTCAAATCTATTCAATTCAATAAGCAAACGAAAACATCGTTCATGCGTACGTACGACCTACCGTCTCCATGAACGGGGTATTTCATTCCTTTTTTCGATCTATAATATATACGTATATAAGGAAAATATATTATATATAAATCAATTTTTTACATTCTGGAATTATTTAAATCGGGATATAAGTAATAATATCAAGAACGACGAGTCGAAACACATACGATAAATGAAACGATTTTACCCAAAATGCTCTTTAACATGGAATTTACAAAAGAACGGGTAATATAAAGTCATAAGTGAACCATATATGATATCATAATAATTAATATGATTCTGTAATAATTCAATGACATTATTTAAATCATTATACATGAAGTTCGGATACATACGAAGCATATCAGACATAAGGTAAGGGATAAATTTTCAATCTCATTTTTATCTGAGATTGCTTCTACGTAAGTATTTACTGGGGTTATGTTTATCATCCCTGACCATGTTTTCTAAAAATGTTTTCATAAAATGGTTACTATTATTCCATGAATGTTTAAATTCATTTTTACCCTTTATTGACTTTTTACCACATTGTATGAATGGAGTCTTTCCTTTGGTTACCATATAAGGTACTTTTTGACTTTTCCGACAAAAGTACGAGGAGAATGTTATTTTTAACTTATAGGGCGTGAACGGATTTTTATGGTTTCATAACGCCTCATTTTCAAGAAGCTTCCTCTACAAGATTGCATGATTATTTTAAACAAAACCCTTTTCTTTTAAAATTCCTTTTAATTTTGTGAAAATAAAATGATTTTAAAGAAGAAAAGATATTTTCCTTAAGAATTCATTTCAAGTGTTTTGCCAAAACTATTTTCCATCTAAGATGGCATTATTTCATATGAGTATGTTTCTAGTAATATGTATCTATGATTTAAATGGTTTCAAATTTCTTATGATGAAATGATATCAAACTTTTATGGATGATGATATGATGGCATGATGTTTAAGAATCCCATTTTTTTAAATGGGTTATGCTATGATGTACGATTTATGATTTTGTGGCACACGAAAGAATGATTTAATTATGAGATGTGTGGGACCTATAACTCCCTCCAATTCATTGGGTAAAGATTTATATCTCATGAGATAGATATGGCTGTAATGTTATGTTAATCTGGTTCAGTGTTATAGGACTGAAACGAGGAGTGAACTCGATTCAGAAAAGGACTTTGTCCACTAAGATGGTCTTGGCAACAATGCCTTGGAAACTATGGAAATCATGAAATGTGCTGAATGGTTGCCACAATTACATGTTTTATTCCCATTTTATCATGGTTTATGTTATATTATGATATATTCCTTATGTACTTCCACGATTTATGTCTTTTCTCAAGATTTTGATGATTAAATTTCATGTTCAAGTTTTTGCTTCTAGATGTTTATGGACTGTTTTATGTTATCTATGTTTTCCCTTACTGAGCATTTGAGCTCAGCCTTTTTATGTTTTATTTTCCCTAGGAAGTAAAGAATGGTTTTAGGTAAGGAAACAAAAAGGGGAAGATCATTATGGGAGTTGTTGAAGATCTTTCACCATGATTAGAAGATTTTATTCTGAGTTTCCAAAGACACTAAACTATTACGGTCCTTGTGTGTCTGTTTTTGTTATGTACTATGTTTTCCACAAAAGTAATGTAATTTTCATGTACATCAGGCTTCGGGTCTCTACAGTGGGTATCAGAGGAAAGGTTTAGTCAACCTTTGGAAACTAGGATGCGAAAATGTTAGTGAGATCATTAGAGATATTTCTAAGGTATGTCTAGGGATGTCCCTAAGGATAAGTACACGTATAGGATATAGTCCTAGAACTACTGTAATGATCTTAGAATTTATCCTAAGATGTTAGATATTGAAGGTACTCCCCCTTTATTGTGTTGTCTTCTCTAGCATGATTTTTTCCTCTCACACTATTCTTTTTGGGTTTTAGATGATGGATGGAACCCAAAGGAACTGTGTTGATCAATGTAATAGACAATGCAATGATTTTCCTCTTGAACAAACAAATGTTATGGGAGATGGAGTGAAAAATCTTATTTCTATACATACACAAGATATGAATCATTCTGGACTTCCAAATGAGCGGAGAAGGGAACAATATTCTATTGAGTCCTTCATGAGGCAACATCAACCTTCTTTCAATGGGTATTCTGATCCAATTGTGTTGAACAATGGATCAGTACCACTGAAAAGATATTTTCAGTTCTTCAATATTCTGAACATGATAAAGTCATCTTAGCAGTATATCATTTGGAAGGTGAAGCTGATCAATTGTGGAATCTTATCAAGAATACGAGGCCAAGAGATGAAATTGAGTCCATGGAATGGGACGAGTTCAAGAACTTATTTTTCAATAAGTACTTCGTTCGTATTCTTCGAACAATGATGGAGAAGGAGTTTCTTGAACTAAAAGAAAAGGCTGATGAATCTGTTGGTATATAAGAGGCGAATTTTACAAGGCTTGCAAGGTATGCATATGGCTTTATCATCCAACCTAAAATTAAAATTTATCGATTCTTGAGTGGCTTAAAACCAAATATTTTAAGGGCATTATCTATAAGAGACTTCAGTAGCTATGAAGAAATTGTGCGTTGTGCTATCAAGGTAGAAATGGAAGTTGGTGTTACATATCCATCTCATGGTTTTGAAAAGAAACGAAAGATGGAGTTCAAGAAGAAATCTCATAATAATGGTGAAAAGAAGATGAATGTTTCCTTATGCTCAAAGTGTGGAAAGAAGAATGGTGGAGATTGTCTTAAAGGGACTAGAAAATGTTTTAAGTGTGGAAAAGAAGTTCATCGAGAAGTTGAGTGTCGAAGTAATGGAAAAAGGGTTTCTAATGGTGTGGATAAAGAAAAGACTGCAGAGAACGCACCAACAACACTTCAATGCTTCAAGTGCAATGAAATGGGTCATTATGCTAATCAATTCCCTAATCCAAGGGTTAATGATGATCGACATGAGAAACCACTTAAGGCAAAGGACAAAGGGAAGTCACATGCGATCACAATTGGAGATTTTGAATATGAAAACGATGTGGTAGAATGATTAAGTGTTTATGTAATGGGATTCCAAAATAAAGTTGTATATAGTATCGTGGAATATTGGAATATTAATGTATTGGTCAATTGTGGTTTTCAATAATTTTATGGTACTGGTAACCATGGAAAGTGATTGATAAATTTGGGTAAGAAGATGATATGCGCATAATGAAGGGATAAGAAGATAATGAGATGTTTGATTATATTCATGAGATCATGATTGATATAAGGACTAAGTGATATCTTGGTTTGAGTATAAAGAATTTTGAGGATTTTGGTATGTGGAAAGTGTTAACTTTAAACTGCATTCATGTTTTCACTAAGGTTCAATGGGCATTCATTCTTCAAGAGAATACATGATTAAGGTATTCACATGTTTGTAATTTGACCAACAAGATATATCTTATGATATATAGGGGAAAATAATGGCATTCATGTGATTGTTATGTGTCATTTCATGTAATCATTTTCTTTATACTATGAGATTGGACCGAAGTATTTTAGATAAGACTAAAGATTGGAATGAATTATGTTGGAAATAAGATAGTATTGTTTAAGGATAGAACCTTTTTCGATATTATTAATGGAATGTTATAGTAATATAGTTTTAGAAAAAGGACAACCTACAGGACGGGCGACAGCCCATCGCGTCAGACAAGGTTGTGGGAATCGAACCCACAACCGAAGTGCTATGGGCCTTTATTGCCTACCACTGCCCAAAAGGAAGTCCCTGGTTAGTAGGAAATAGTTTTATTTTATTACGCTGTATGATATATAAAATATAAGTTCATTTTTGGAATCGTATATGATTAAACCCACCATATATGGACCTATGTATATTTGATGACTTTTGATAACATTTTGTTTGAAACAGATGGAATGACCCATCATTCTATCACATGATCTATTAACACTTCACGAATAAAAAATTCAACTTCATTTCATTAAGAGATGAAGTGGAAATTGTTCAAATCATGAACAATAGTGAGATTTTTCCAAAATATAGTAATTATTTATTCTAATTCAAATTCTTCAACTTTAGGGAAATGATCTTGAAAACCAAAAATATTGTCCTAGTTCCCTTATATCCGATGAATCAGATGGTACCTTAGATCATCACAAATATATGGCTTTAGGATTGTTGGATTTTTCATAGCCATGTTCTCTACCACTCTCCATCAGAACATGATGGTTAGGTTTCTCTTCCATATCCATATTTTCACATATGTTCTCTTATGTGGAAACCCAGTGATTAGTTAATTTGGGTAACCATTATGTTTCATACATTAGTTTTTAAATATTTGTTTTGGTATTCCTTTTTACGATGTGGGTTTCTATTAAAGAAACTTTCGAGTAGTAAACCATTTATAACCCCGATGAATTTTGTGGGCGAAATTCATTTTAAGGGGGTAGAATGTAACACCCCGAGATTTTATTATTTTTAATTTTTTTGATGTCTTGTGTTGTACGCTACAACAAAAGAGTCTTGCACAACACCCACCCCTATCTTGGCTGCATTACACACAATCGCGACCTTCCTCGATAGCATGTGTTGTACGCAATACCGAGTTTCACTAAACAACGATATGCTATTAAAATATTATTAAAACTAGCCATTATGAATAGTAATAACCACTTTTTGAAATTTTGAAAATTTCATCTTTCAAAATGGACTTCATTTTTGAATTCATAATATCAAATATAACTTAGGCCTAATTTTTGGTATTTTTCTGGAAACTTCCATTTTTTGATGAATAGTGAAACCACTGAGTGGTTGTTAAAAAAACTGAATTTTTCATAAAACATAATTTTACCACTTCTGTGAGTAGAATTTCGAAAATATAGGAGATACGGTTAATATCAAGGACTAAAATCTGGTTCAATGAGATGAAAATAATTTTTGGTGAATAGTAACTTTTTACTTTTTTACCACGGTTAAAAGTAAATAGAGTAATTAAGGGTAAATATGATATTATTATTATCCTAACACATGTCCTAATTCTATTGAATAAGTGTAATTCAGAAAAAAATAACCTTAGGAATAAAATATGACCATTTAGGCCCACTTGGATTAGATTAGGACATTTATTATTAATTTATTTAATGAAGGGTTTAAATAGTTAAAATCAGCGTTTAATAAGAAAATAATTTTTAATATAGGGTTATACATAAGATAAATTCGACTATAAATATTCATTAGAAATATAGAAAGATTTCCTACATAATGGTACTTTATTTGTAATTTTTAGACTTTAAATAATTTAATTTATTTATGACACAATGATGCTGCAGTAATTATCTTATTAATGAAATATTGACATAATTGATGTTATAAATACCTAAATAAATGCAATTTGATACTTTTTATGAATTCCAATACTTCTATATGTTAATATGACATGTTAGTGTTGATTTAATTAACTTTTTTCGAACTAATCATTCCGTTATGATTTTCACAAAAAATAAATTACCAAATAGTGTCAAAATTGACATAAAAACGTTTTTAAAACAAATAGTAGATTATTAATTGTTATTATATTCTTAAAAATCTACAGTTCGGCCAAATGACTTAGATAAGGTTATATATATTAATAATAAACAACTTGGGGTTCGTTTGGCTTGTTATAGTATGTTTATTAACCTTATAGTGTAAGAACACAAAAATACATGGTAAAAGTAAAATTATCTAACTTAAAGTTAAATCTAATTGATAAGGTTAAAATAGGAACCTATACTTGTATAAATTCTTTTGGATGAGAGGATTTAGATCCATCCCCACCTTAGCTTCGAAATAACTCAATTTGGAGCTATTAAAAACCGAATATGACTTTGTAATAAAATAATATTTTTAGTTATTCCAAAGGTGCCCCTCTCCTCCCTCATAAAAGGGCACCACCTCCCTCTCATCCTCACACCAATTTGAGCTTTCATGCTCGTAAAAAACCTGCCAAGTTATCTTCTACACTTCCCTAGAAACATCCTAGAGGTTATGGTCTTCTTTAAATACCAATTGTAGTGCCCTAATTGGAGGTCTCAAAGAGGCGCTTCAAAGAAGAGGTAATGTTCGTTACCGATTCTTTCAACTTTATTTCTTCTTCCACTTCTTCTTCTTTAGTTTTTTCATTATGAAGTAATAAAATCAGTATCACTCATATACTGATATGTTATTATAAGTATGAAACAACCCTATTTCACCATTTATCCATCCTTTGGAAAACGAAATCACCATGTGTACATACGTACAGAATACCGTCTCCACGTCGTGGTGTAATATGTTTTTCCACCACCACCTTACATGGATGGGTATAATGGTGTAAATAAATGATTATTGTAAATTGATATTCATTCTTAAATAATATACATACACTCCAATACAATTCCACAATCATGGGAATGATATCATCACTCGTGTGTACGTACGGACTACCGTCTCCACGAACGCGATGAGATTCATTTTCCATGATTAACCATTCAAGAATAATTATAAAGTATATATAATGAATAATAATGAAATATATGACGTAATAATGCTACTGGATTTATGTATATATATATATATATATATATATATATTTCATATACTCAATTCCATTCAATTCAATAAGGAAACGAAAAACGCATTCATGCGTACGTACGACCTACTGTCTCCATGAACGATGTATTTCATTCCTTTTATCGATCTATAATATATACGTATATAATGAATATATATTTATATAAATCATCTTTTACATTCTTGAATTATTTAAATCAGGATATAAGTAATAATATCAAGAACGATGAGTCGAAACACATAAGATAAATGAAACGATTTTACCCAAAACGCTCTTTAACATGGAATTTACAAAAGAACGGGTAATATAAAGTCATAAGTGAACCATATATGATATCATAACAATGAATATGATTCTGTAATAAGTCAATGACATTATTTAAATCATTATAAAGGAGGTTCGGATACATACATATCATATCGGATATAAGGTATGGGATAATCTTTCAATCTTATTTTTATCTGAGATTGCTTATACATAATTATTTACTGCGGTTATATTTATCATCCTTGACCACGTTTTCTAAAAATGATTTCATAAAATGTTTAATATTATTCCATGATTGTTTAAAGTCATTTTTACCCTTTATTTACTTTTTACCACATTGTATGAATGGAATCTTTCCTTTGGTTACCATATAAGGTACTCTTTGACTTTTTGACAAAAGTACGAGGAGAATGTTATTTTTAACTTATACGGCATGAACGGATTTTTATGGTTTCATAACGCCTCATTTTCAGGAAGATTCCTCTACAAGATTTCATGATTATTTTCAACAAAAACCTTTTCTTTTAAAATTGCATGGAATTTTGTGAAAAGAAAAAGATTTTAAAGAAGAAAGGTTATTTTCTTCAAGAATTCATTTCAAGTGTTTTTCCAAAACTATTTTCCATCTAAGATGACATTATTTCATATGTGTATGTTTCAAGTAATATGTATCTATGATTTAAATGGTTTCAAATTTCTTATGATGAAATGATATCAGACTTTTATGGATTATGTTATGATGGCATGATGTTTAAGAATCCCATTTTATTACATGGGTTATGCTATGATGTATGATTTATGATTTTGTGTCACACGAAAGAATGATTTCATTATGAGTTGGGTGGGACCTATATCTCCCTCCCATCCATTGGGTAAAGATTTATATCTCATGAGATATAGACATGGCTGGAATGGTAAGTTAATCTGGTTCAGTGTTACAGGACTGAAACGAGGAGTGAACTCGATTCAGAAAGGGACTTTGTCAACTAAGATGGTCTTGACAGCAATGCCTTGGCTACTATGGAAATCATGAAATGTGTTTAATGGTTTCCACAATTACATGTTTTATTCCCATTTTATCATGGTTTATGTTCTATTATGATATATCTCTTACGTACTTCCACGATTTATGTCTTTGCTCAAGATTTTGATGTTTAAATTTCATGTTCAAGTTTTTTCTTCCAAATGCTTATGGATTGTTTTATGTTATCTATGTTTTCCCTTACTGAGCATTTGAGATCACCCTTTTTATGTTTTATTTTCCCCAGGAAGTAAAGAAGGGTTTTAGGTAAGGAAACAAAAATGGGAAGATCGTTATGGGAGTTGTTGGAGATCTTTCACCACGATAAGAAGATTTTATTTCGAGTTTCCAAAGACACTAACTATTACGGTACTTGTGTGTATTTTTTTTATGTAGTAAGGTTTTCGCAAAAGTAATGTAATGTCCATGTACTTCAGGCTTCGGGTCTCTACAGTTGGTATCAGAGGAAAGGTTTAATCAACCTTTGGAAACTAGGATTCGAAAACGTTTGTGATATAAATAGAGATATTTCTAAGGTATGTCTAGGGATGTCCCTAAGGATAAGTATACGTATAGGATATAGTCCTAGAACTACGGTAACAATATTAGAATTTAACCTAAGATGTTAGATATTGAAGGTACTCCCCCTTTATTGTGTTGTTTTCCCTAGCATGATTTTTTCCTCTCATGCTATTCTTTTTGGGTTTTAGACGATGGATGGAACCCGAATGAACCGTGTTGATCAATGTAATGGACAATGCAATGATTGTCCTCCTGAAAAAACAAATGTTTTAGGAGATGGAGTGAAAAATCTTATTTCTGTACTTACACAAGCTATAAATCATTCTGGACTTCCTAATGAGCAGAGAAGGGAACAATATTCTATTGAGTCCTTCATGAAGAAATGTCCACCTTCTTTCAGTGGGTCTTCTAATCCAATTGTTGATGAACAATGGATCAGTACCACTGAAAAGATATTTTCAGTTCTTCAATGTTCTAAACATGATAAATTCATCTTAGCAGTATATCATTTGGAAGGTGAAGCTGATCAATGGTGGAATCTTATCAAGAATACGAGGCCAAGAGATGAAATTGAGTCCATGGAACGAGACGAGTTCAAGAATTTATTTTTCAATAAGTACTTCCATTTTATTCTTCGAACAAAGATGGAGAAGGAGTTTCTTGAACTAGAGAAAAAGGATGATGAATATGTTGGTATATACAAAGAGAATTTTACAAGGCTTGCATGGTATGCATCTGGCTTTATCATCTAACCTGATGGTAAAATTGATCGATTATTCAGTGTCTTAAAACCAAATCATTGAAGGGCAATAGGTATAAGTGACTTCAGTAGCTATGAAGAAATTGTGTGTTGTGCTATCAAGGTAGAAATGGATGTTTTTGTTACATATCCATCTCATGGTTTTGACAAGAAACGATAGATGGAGTTCAAGGAGAAATCTCAGAATAATGGTGAAAAAAAGATGAATGTTTCCTTATGCTCAAAGTGTGGAAAGAAGAATGGTGGAGATTATCTTAAAGGGACTAGAAAATGTTTTAAGTGTGTAAAAGAAGGTCATCGAGCAGCTGAGTGTCGAAGTAATGGAAAAAGGGTTTCTAATGGTGTGAATAAAGAAAATATTGCAGAGGACGCACCAACAACACTTCAATGCTTCAAGTGCAATGAAATGGGGCATTATGTTAATCAATGTCCTAATTCAAGGGTTAATGATGATCAACATGAGCAACCACTTACGGAAAAGGACAAAGGGAAGTCACATGAGATCACTATTGGTGATGTTGAATATGAAAACGATGTGGTGGAATGATTAAGTGTTTATGTAATGGGATTCCAAAATAATGCTGTATATAGTATCGTGGAATATTGGAATATTTATGTATTGGTCAATTGTGGTTTTCAATAATTTTATAGTACCGGTAACCACAGAAAGTGACTGAGAAATTTTGGTAAGCAGATGATATGCACAAAATTAAGGGATAAGAAGATAATGAGATGTTTGATTATATTCATGAGCTCATGATTGATATAAGGACTAAGTGATATCAGGGTTTGAGTATAAAGAATTTTGAGGATTTTGGTATGTGGAAAGTGTTAACTTTTAACTGCATTTATGTTTTCACTAAGGTTCAATGGGTATTCATTCTTCAAGAGAATACATGATTAAGGTATTCACATGTTCATAATTTGACCAACAAGATATATCTTATGATATATGGGGGATAAATGATGGAATTCACGTGATTGTTATGTGAAATTTCAAGTAATCATTTTCTTTATACTATGAGCTTGGACAAAAGTATTTTAGATAAACCTAAATATTGGAATGAATTATGTTGGACATAAGTAAGTATTGTTTAAGGATAGAACTTTTTTCGATATTATTTATGGGATGTTATAGTAATATAGTTTTAGAAAAAAGACAACCTGCAGGATGGGTAACATCCCATCACGTCGGACAAGACTGTGGAAATTAAACCGACAACCGATGTGCGACTGGCCTTTATCGCCTACCACTGGCCAACAGGAAGTCCCTGGTTAGTAGAAACTAGTTTTATTTTATTACGCGGTATGATATATGAATTATAAGTTCATTTTTGGAATTTTATACGATTAACCTCACCATAGATAGACTTAAGTATATTTAATAAATTTTTCTAACCTTTTTTTTGAAACAGATGGAATGACCCATCATTCTATCACATGATCTATTAACAATTCACAAATAACAAATTCAACTTCATTTCTTTAAGAGATGAAGTGGAAATTGTTCAAAGCATGAACAATAGTGATATTGTTCCAAAATAAAGTAAGTATTTATTCTAATTCAAATTCTTCAACTTTAGGGAAATGATCTTGAAAACCAAAAATGTTGTCCTAGTTCCCTTATATCCGATGAATCAGATGGTACCTTAGATCATCACAAATCTATGGCTCTGTGATTGTAGGCTTTTTCATATCCATGTTCTCTACCACTCTCCATCAGAACATGATGGTTAGGATTCTCTTCCATATCCATATTTTCACCTATGTTCTCCTATGTGGAAACCCAGTGATTAGTTAATTTGGGTAACCATTTTGTTTCATAATTTAGTTTTTAAAGATTGGTTTTGGTATTCCTTTTTACGATGTGGGTTTCTATTAAAGAAACTTTCGAGTAATAAACCATTTATAACCCTGATGAATTTCGAGGGTGAAATTCATTTTAAGGGGGGTAGAATGTAACACCCCGAGATTTTATTCTTTTTAATTTTATTGATGTCTTGTGTTGTACGCTACAACAAAGGAGTCTTGCACAACACGCAACCCTAGCTTTGCTGCATTACACACAATCACGACCTTCCTCGATAGCGTGTGTTGTACGCAATACCGAGTTTCACTAAACAACGATATGCTATTAAAACATTATTAAAATTAGCCGTTATGAATAGTAATAACCAATTTTTGAAATTTTGAAAATTTCATCTTTCAAAATGGACTTCATTTTTTAATTCATAATATCAAATATAACATAGGCCTAATTTTTTGTATTTTTCTGGAAACTTTCATTTTTTGATGAATAGTTAAACCACTATGTGGTAGTTAAAAAAACTGAATTTTTCATAAAACTTAATTTTACCGCTTCTATGAGTGGAATTTCGAGAATCCGAGAGACACGGTTAATATCAAGGACCAAAATGTGGTTCAATGAGATGAAAATAATTTTTGGTGAATAGTAACTTTTTAATTTTTTTTAGCACGGTTAAAAGTAAATAGGGTAATTAAGGGTAAATATGATATTATTATTATCCTAAAACATGTCCTAATTCTATTTAATAAGTTTAATTAGGCAAAAAACAACCTTAGGAATAAAATATGACCATTTAGGCCCACTTGGATTAGATTAGGACATTTATTATTAATTTATTTAATGAAGTGTTTAAATAGTTAAAAACAATGTTTAATAAGTAAATCATTTTTAATATAGGGTTATACATAAGATAAATTCAACTATAAATATTGATTAGAAATATAGAAAGATTTCCTACATAAGGATGATTTATTTGTTATTTTTAGACTTTAAATAATTTAATTTATTTATGACACAATGATGATGCAGTAATTATCATATTAATAAAATATTGACATAATTGATGTTATAAATACCCAAATAAATTCAATTTGATACTTTTTATTAATTACAATAATTCTATATGTTAATATGACATGTTAGTGTTACTTTATTTAACTTTTTTAGAACTAATAATTCTGTTATGATTTTCAAAAAAATCAATTACCAAATAGTGTCAAAATTGACATAAAATAGTTTTTAAAACAAATATTATATTATTAATTGTTATTATATTCTTAAAAATCTACGGTTCGGCCAAATTACTTAATTAAGGTTATATATATTAATAAAAAACAACTTGGGGTTCGTTTGGATTTTTATAGTATGTTTATTAACCTTATAGTGTAAGAACACAAAAAGACACGGTAAAAGTAAAATTATCTAACTTAAAGTTAAATCTAAATGATAAGGATAAAATAGGAACCTAAACTTGTCTAAATTCTATTGGATGAGAGGATTTAGAACCATCCCCACCTTATCTTTTAAATAACTCTATTTGGAGGTATTAAAAACCGAATATGACTTTATAATAAAATAATAGTTTTAGTTATTCCAAAGGTGCCCCTCTCCTCCCTCATAAAAGGGCACATCCTCCCTCTCTTCCTCACACCAATTTGAGCCTTCATGCTCAGAAAAACCCTGTAAAATTATCTTCTAAACTTCCCTAGAAATATCCTAGAGGTCCTGGTATTCTTGAAATTCCAATTTTAGTGCCCTAAGTGGAGGTCTCAAAGAGGCGCTTCAAAGAAGAGGTAATTTTCGTTACTGATTCTTTCAACTTTATTTCTTCTTCCACTTCTTCTTCTTTAGTTGTTTCATTATGAAGTAATAAAATTAGTATCAATCATATACTGATATGTTATTATACGTATTAAACAACCCTATTTAACAATTTATCCATCCTATGGAAAACGAAATCACCATGTGTGCGTACGTACGGAATAACGTCTCCACGCCGTGGTGTAATCTGTTTTTCCACCACCACCTTACATGGATGGGTATAATGGTGTAAATAAATGATTATTGTAAATTTATATTCATTCTGAAATAATATACATACACTCCAATACAATTCCACAATCAGGGGAATTATATCATCACTCGTGCGTACGTACGGACTACTGTCTCCACGAACGCGATGAGATTCATTTTCCATGATTAACCATTAAAGATTGATTATAAAGTATATATAATGAATAATAATGAAATATATGACGTAATAATGCTACTTAATTTATATATATTTGTATGTATTTCATATACTCAATTCCATTCAATTCAATAAGGAAACGAAAACAGTGTTCATGCATACGTACGGCCTACTGTCTCCATGAACGGTGTATTTCATTCCATTTATCAATCTATAATATTTACGTATATAATGAATATATATTATATATAAATCATTTTTTACATTCTTTCATTATTTAAATCAGGATATAAGTAATAATATCAAGAACGATGAGTCGAAACAGATATGATAAATGAAACGATTTTACCCAAAACGCTCTTTAACATGGAATTTACAAAAGAACGGGTAATATAAAGTAATAAGTGAACCATATATGATATCATAACAATGAATATGATTCTGTAATAAGTCAATTACATTATTTAAATCATTATACTGGAGGTTAGGATACATACGTATCATATCGGACATATGGTAAGGGATAATTTTTCAATCTCATTTTTATCTGAGATTGCTTATACGTAATTATTTACTACGGTTATATTTATCATCCTTGACCATGTTTTCTAAAAATGTTTTCATAAAATGTTTACTATTATTCCATGATTTTTTAAAGTTATTTCTACCCTTTATTTAATTTTTACCACATTGTATGAATGGAATCTTTCCTTTGGTTACCATATAAGGTACTTTTTGACTTTTAGACAAAAGTATAAGGAGAATGTTATTTTTAACTTATATGGCGTGAACAGATTTTTATGGTTTCATAACGCCTCATTTTCAAGAAGCTTCCCCTACAATATTGCATGATTATTTTCAACAAAACTCTTTTCTTTTAAAATTGCATGGAATTTTGTGAAAAGAAAATGATTTTAAAGAAAAAAGGATATTTTCCTCAAGAATTCAATTCAAGTGTTTTCCCAAAAACTATTTTCCATCTAAGATGACATTATTTCATATGTGTATGTTTCAAGTAATATGTATCTATGATTTAAATGGTTTCAAATATCTTATGATGAAATGATATCAGACTTTTATGTATTATGTTATGATGGCATGATGTTTAAGAATCCCATTTTATTACATGGGTTATGCTATAATGTATGATTTATGCTTTTGTGGAACACGAAAGAATGATTTCATTATGAGATGGGTGGGACCTATATCTCCCTACAATGCATTGGGTAGAGATTTATATCTCATGAGATAGACATGTCTGAAATTGTAAGTTAATCCGGTTCAGTGTTACAGGACTGAAACGATGAGTGAACTCGATTCAGAAAGGGACTTTGTCCACTAAGATGGTCTTGGAAGCAATGCCTTGGCTACTATGGAAATCATGAAATGTGTTGAATGGTTTCCACAATTACATGTTTTATTCCCATTTTAACAATGTTTATGTTCTATTATGATATATGTCTTACGTACTTCCACGGTTTATGTCTTTGCTCAAGATTTTGATGTTTAAATTTCATGTTCAAGTTTTTTCTTCCAAATGTTTATGGATTGTTTTATGTTATCTATGTTTTCCCTTACTGAGCATTTGAGCTCACCCTTTTTATGTTTTATTTTCCCTAGGAAGTAAATAAGGGTTTTAGGTAAGGAAACAAAAAGGGGAAGATCGTTATGGGAGTTGTTGAAGATCTTTCACCACGATTAGAAGATTTTATTCTGAGTTTCCAAAGACACTAAACTATTACGGTCCTTGTGTGTATGTTTTTTTTATGTACTAAGTTTTCTGTAAAAGTAATGTAATGTCCATGTACGTCAGGCTTCGGGTCTCTACAGTTGGTATCAGAGGAAAGGTTTAATCAACCTTTGGAAACTAGGATGCGAAAACGTTAGTGATATCATTAGAGATATTTCTAAGGTATGTCTAGGGATGTCCCTAAGGATAAGTATACGTATAGGATATAGTCCTAGAACTACGTTAATGATCTTAGAATTTAACCTAAGATGTTAGATATTGAAGGTACTCCCCCTTTATTGTGTTTTTTTCCCTAGCATGATTTTTTCCTCTCACACTATTATTTTTGGGTTTTAGACGATGGCTGGAACACGAAGGAACCGTGTTGATCAATGTAATGGACAATGCAATGATAATCCTCCGGAAAAAAAAATGTTATGGGAGATGGAGTGCAAAATCTTATTGTTATAATTTCACAAGCTATAAATCATTCTGGACTTCCAAATGAGCAGAGAAGGGAACACTATTCTATTGAGTCCTTCATGAAGCATCATCCACCTTCTTTCAGTGGGTATTCTGATCCAATTGTTGCTGAACAATGGATCAGTACCACTGAAAAGATATTTTCAGTTCTTCAATGTTCTGAACATGATAAAGTCATCTTAGCAGTATATCGTTTGGAAGTTGAAGTTGATCAATGGTGGAATCTTATCAAGAATACAAGGCCAAGAGTTTAAATTGAGTCCATGGAATGTGATGAGTTCAAGAACTTATTTTTCAATAAGTACTTCCCTCGTATTCTTCGAACAAAGATGGAGAAGGAGTTTCTTGAACTAAATAAAAAGGATGATGAATCTGTTGTTATATATGAAGCAAATTTTACAAGGCTTTCAAGGTATGCATCTGGCTTTATCATCCAACCTGAAAGTAAAATTGATTGATTCTTTAGGGGCTTAAAACCAAATCATTGAAGGGCATTAGCTATTAGATACTTCAGTAGCTATGAAGAAATTGTGTGTTGTGCTATCAAGGTAGAAATGGAAGTTTGTGTTACATATCCATCTCATGGTTTTGACAAGAAACGAAAGATGGAGTTCAAGGAGAAATCTCAGAATAATGGTGAAAAAAAGATGAATGTTTCCTTATACTCAATGTGTGGAAGGAACCATGGTGGAGATTGTCTTAAAGGGACTAGAAAATGTTTTAAGTGTGGAAAAGAAGGTCATCGAGTATCTGAGTGTCGAAGTAATGGAAAAAGTGTTTCTAATGGTGTGAATAAATAAAATACTGTAGAGGACGCACCAACAATACTTCAATGCTTCAAGTACAATGAAATGGGGCATTATGCTAATCAATACCCTAATTCAAGGGTTAATGATGATCAACATGAGAAACCCCTTAAGGCAAAGGAAAAAGGGAAGTCACATGCAATCACTATTGGTGATGTTGAATATGAAAATGATGTGGAGGAATGATTAAGTGTTTATATAATGGGATTCCATAATAATGTTGTATATAGTATCGTGGAATATTAGAATATTTATGTATTGGTCAATTGTGGTTTTCAATAATTTTATGGTAACGGTAACCATGGAAAGTGACTGAGAAATTTTGGTAAGCAGATGATATGCGCATAATGAAGGGATAAGAAGATAATGAGATGTTTGATTATATTCATGAACTCATGATTTATATAAGGACTATGTGATATCATGGTTTGAGTATAAATAATTTTGAGGATTTTGGAATGTGGAAAGTGTTAACATTTAACTGCATTCATGTTTTCACTAAGGTTCAATGGGTATTAATTCTTCAATAGAATACATGATTAAGGTATTCACATGTTTGTAATTTGACCAAAAAGATATATCTTATGATATATGGGGGATAAATGATGGAATTCATGTGATTGTTATGTGACATTTCAAGTAATCATTTTCTTTATACTATGAGCTTGGACAGAAGTATTTTTGATAAGCCTAAATATTGGAATGAATTATGTTGGACATAAGTAAGTATTGTTTACAGATAGAACTTTTTTCGATATAATTGATGGGATGTTATAGTAATATAGTTTTAGAAAAAGGACAACCTGCAGGACGGGTAACAGCCCATCACGCCCGACAAGGCTGTGGGAATCGAACCCACAACCGAAGTGCTATGGGCCTTTATTGCCTACCACTGACCCATCATTCTATCACATGATCTATTAACACTTCATGAATAACAAATTCATCTTCATTTCATTAAGAGATGAAGTGGAAATTGTTCAAATCATGAACAATAGTGAGATTGTTCCAAAATAAAGTAAGTATTTATTCTAATTCAAATTCTTCAACTTTAGGGAAATGATCGTGAAAACCAAAAATGTTGTCCTAGTTCCCTTATATCCGATGAATCAAATGGTACCTTAGATAATCACAAATCTATGGCTTTTTGATTGTTGGATTTTTCATAGCCATGTTCTCTACCACTCTCCATCAGAACATGATGGTTAGGTTTCTCTTCCATATCCATATTTTCACCTATGTTCTTCTATGTGGAAACCCAGTGATTAGTTAACTTGGGTAACCATTATGTTTCATAATATAGTTTTTAAAGATTGGTTTTGGTATTCCTTTTTATGATGTGGGTTTCTATTAATGAAACTTTCGAGTAGTAAACCATTTATAACCCTGACGAATTTCGAGGGTGAAATTCATTTTAAGGGGGGTAGAATGTAACACCCCGAGATTTTATTCTTTTTAATTTTATTGATGTCTTGTGTTGTACGCTACAACAAAGGAGTCTTGCACAACACTCAACCCTAACTTGGCTGAATTACACACAATCGCAACCTTCCTCTATAGTGTGTGTTGTACGCAATACCGAGTTTCACTAAACAACGATATGCTATTAAAATATTATTAAAACTAGACATTATGAATAGTAATAACCACTTTTTGAAATTTTGAAAATTTCATCTATCAAAATGGACATCATTTTTGAATTCATAATATCAAATATAACTTAGGGATAATTTTTGGTATTTTTCTTGAAACTTTCATTTTTGGATGAATAGTTAAACCACTAAGTGGTAGTTAAAAAAACTGAATTTTTCATAAAACTTAATTTTACCGCTTCTATGAGTGGAATTTCGAAAATCCGAGAGACATGGTTAATATCAAGGACTAAAATGCGGTTCAATGAGATGAAAATAATTTTTGATGAATAGTATCTTTTTACTTTTTTTACCACGGTTAAAAATAAATAGGGTAATTAAGGGTAAATATGATATTATTATTATCCTAAAACATGTCCTATTTCTATTGAATAAGTGTAATTCGAAAAAAACAACCTTAGGAATAAAATATGACCATTTAGGCCCACTTGTATTAGATTAGGACATTTATTATTAATTTATTTAAGGAAGGGTTTAAATAGTTAAAATCAAACTTTAATAAGTAAATAATTTTTAATATAGGGTTATACATAAGATAAATTCGACTATAAATGTTCATTATAAATATAGAAAGATTTACTACATATGGATAATTTATTTGTAATTTTTAGACTTTAAATAATTTAATTTATTTATGACACAATGATGATGCAATAATTATCTTATTAATGAAATATTGACATAATTGATGTTATAAATACCCAAATAAATGCAATTTGACACTTTTTATGAATTCTAATAATTCTATATGTTAATATGACATGTTAGTGTTGCTTTAATTAACTTTTTTCGAACTAATCATTCTGTTATGATTTTCAAAAAAATAAATACCCAAATAGAGTCAAAATTGACATAAAATAGTTTTTAAAACAAATATTATATTATTAATTGTTATTATTTTCCTAAAAATCTAAGGTTCTTCCAAATGACTTAGATAAGGTTATATATATTAATAATAAACAACTCTGGGTTCTTTTCGCTTGTTATATTAAGTTTATTAACCTTATGGTGTAAGAACAAAAAAAAGACATGGTAAAAGTAAAATTATCTATCTTAAAGTTAAATCCAAATGATAAGGTTAAAATAGGAACCTAGACTTGTCTAAATTCTATTTTATGAGAGGATTTCGACCCATACCCACCTTATCTTCTAAATAACTCAATTTGTAGCTATTAAAAACTGAATATGACTTTATAATAAAATAATATTTTTAGTTATTCCAAAGGTTCCCCTCTCCTCCCTTATAAAAGGGCACCCCCTCCCTCTCTTCCTCACACCAATTTGAGCCTTAAATCTCGTCCAAACCCTGCCAAATTCTCTTCTAATATTCCCTAGAAACATCATAGAGGTCCTGGTATTCCTGAAAGACCAATTGTAGTTCCCTAAGTGGAGGTCTCAAAGAGGAACTTCAAAGAAGAGGTAATGTTCGTTATCGATTCTTTTAACTTTATGTCTTCATCCACTTATTCTTGTTTAGTTGTTTCATTATGAAGTAATAACATAAGTATCCCTCAAATACTGATATGTTATTATAAGTATGAAACAACCCTATTTCACCATTTATCCATCCTACGGAAATCGAAATCACCACGCGTGCGTACGTACGGAATACCGTCTCTACGTCATGGTGTAATCTGTTTTTCCACCACCACCTTACATGGATGAGTATAATGGTGTAAATAAATGATTATTGTAAATTTATATTTATTATGAAATATTATACATACAATCCAATACAATTCCACAATCATGGGAATGATATCATCGCTCGTGCGTACGTACGGACTATCGTCTCCACGAACGCAATGAGATTCATTTTCCATGATTAACCATTCAAGAATGATTATAAAGTATATATAATGAATAATAATGAAATATATGACATAATAATTCTACTGGATTTATTTATATCTATATAACTCTATGTCATATACTCAATTCAATTCAATTCAATAAGGAAACGAAAACAACGTTCATGTATACATACGACCTACCATCTCCATGAACGGTGTATATCATTCCTTTTATCGATCTATAATATATACATATATAATGAATATATATTTTATATAAATCATGTTTTACATTTTGTAATTATTTAAATCAGGATATAAGTAATAATATCAAGAACGACAAGTCGAAACACATACGATAAATGAAACGATTTTACCCAAAATGCTCTTTAACATGGAATTTACAAAAAAACGAGTAATATAAAGTCATAAGTGAACCATATATGATATCATAACAATGAATATGATTCTATAATAAGTCAACGACATTATTTAAATCATTATACAGGAGGTTCAGATACATACGAACCATATAAGACATAAGGTAAGGGATAAATTTTCAATCTCATTTTTATCTGAGATTATTTATATGTAAGTATTTATTGGGGTTATGTTTATCATCCCTGACCATGTTTTCTAAAAATGTTTTCATAAAATGTTTACCATTCTTCCATGAATGTTTAAAGTCATTTTTACCCATTATTTACTTTTTACCACATTGTATGAATAGAATCTTTCCTTTCGTTACCATATAAGGTACTTTTTGACTTTTCCGTCAAAAGTATGAGGAGAATGTTATTTTTAACTTATACGGCGTGAAGGGATTTTTATGGTTTCATAACGCCTCATTTACAAGAAGCTTCCTATACAATATTGCATGATTATTTTCAAAAAAAACCCTTTTCTTTTAAAATTTCATGGAATTTTGTGAAAAGAAAATTATTTTAAAGAAGAATGGATATTTTCCTCAAGAATTCATTTCATGTGTTTTGCCAAAACTATTTTCCATCTAAGATGACATTATTTAATATGTGTATGTTTCAAGTAATATGTCTCTATGATTTAAATGTTTTCAAATTTATTATGGTGAAATTATATCAATATTTTATGGATTATGTTATGATGGCATGATGTTTAAGAATACCATTTTATTACATGGGTTATGCTATGATGTATGATTTATGATTTTCTGGCACATGAAAGAATGATTTCATTATGAGATGGGTGGGACCTATATCTCCCTCCAATGCATTGGTTAAAGATTTATATCTCATGAGATAGACATGTATGGAATGGTAAGTTAATCTGGTTCAGTGTTACAGAACTGAAACGAGGAGTGAACTCGATTCAGAAAGGGACTTTTCCCACTAAGATGGTCTTGACAGCAATGCCTTGGCTACAATGGAAATCATGAAATATGCTTAATGGTTTCCAAAATTACATGTTTTATTCCCATTTTATCAGTGTTTATGTTCTATTATGATATATGCCTTACGTACTTCCACGATTTATGTCTTTGCTCAAGATTTTTATGTTTAAATTTCATGTTCAAGTTTTTTCTTCCAAATGATTATGGATTGTCTTATGTTATCTATGTTTTCCCTTACTGAGAATTTGAGCTCACCCTTTTTATGTTTTATTTTCCCAAGGAAGTAAATAAAGGTTTTAGGTAAGGAAACAAAAAGGGGAAGACCATTATGGGAGTTGTTGAAGATCTTTCACCATGATTAGAAGATTTTATTCCAAGTTTCCAAAGACAATAAACAATTATGGTCCTTGTGTGTCTGTTTTTGTTATGTACTAAGTTTTCCACAAAAGTAATGTAATGTCCATGTATGTCAGGCTTCGGGTCTCTACACCAATGGAATCTATAGTAATCTAAAATAGAATACATTCAAAAATTGGGCCATCAATCTTTGGAAATATTGAACAATCACTATTTTAAGTTTCATGTAAACCCAATGTTGAATCTATGTTGTGTATTTCCCAATGGGTTTGATGAATATCAGTTCATCATCCTTGGTCTCAAGATGAAGGAAGATTGGACACAACAGCCAGTTAGTGTTGTTGGTATGGAAAGAGGTAGGGGATGACCCCTTCCTTTATTTTTTTTATAAATTTTATTAACTTGATTATATTATAGTACACACTCTCTCTCACACGCACATATGTATTTATTATTTTTAGTCGATTTTTTCCTAAAAGATGTGTATTTTTATTTAAAGGGGGATTTGGGGTGATCTGACCGCTCATATATGAGGTTATATATATATATAATATTTTAAAAGTCTAAAAATAATTTAAGGGTCTTATTATGTTATATATATATAATTTAAATAGAATAAAAATAAAATAAATATCTTATTGTGTTATGTGTGTATATATATTATATAAAACAAATTAACATAATGGCCCAATTGAGTCAGCACATGTTTATAGTAGGCCTACCCCATGTGTAATAGTGATTAAAATAATTTAAAAGGGAAAAAAATTGGGTGGGGAGGTTGAGCTTCCCCAGGTGATACAGGTGCAGAGGTCGAGCCTCATAGGGTGAAAACAATTTGATATCATTTTTTTCTTTAACACAATTCACATAGTACTATTATCCCAACACAATATAGGAATGGGGATCCCATTTGTACAATACATGTCATACCCATGTGTCACTCTACTTGTTCCCTTATCACATGGCCTATTTCTCTATTTATATCCAAATTTTGAGAAAAATGTTGTTTTTATCTGGGTGTATACTTTTGAAATATTAATAATCTATTTTACTCAATTTCTATAGTGACCATGTTGATAATATTCATAGATTCATTTTCACCTATTTAAAGTGGTTTTATGAAAATACAAATATTTAGAATCATAATTCGATGATGAATTATCCTGAGAAAACACTAAGAACATAGTAATTGTTTTTCAATTAAAACAAAATGGTGTCTACTATTAGGTGATTTATAGTTCCTACGATGGTATTTTACCTAAAATAATATTTTCCCATGGTGATGTGAATTTGTATTCCAGTAACTTATAGCATTTATAGTACACAGGGAACTTTTGGTAGGAAAATATTTTTGGTTTTGACTATGATAACTAAATTTGATCATTGATATATCATAATAAGATGATTTTATGAAATAATTTGTGACAAAAATACATGACGAACATTAAGTGGTTTTACAAGCTAAGAATTCAAAACATGTTTGTTGATATAAGGATTTATCATTAAAAACTATTAGACTAGTTTTTTTAATTTTTTGACTATTCGATGGAATTTTTTTCATAATTTATAATATTATAAACTATAAATTTTTGAGTATTAAAAGTAGTTTGGAGTGATCCAATTTTTTATTACATAATTATGTAGGAATAAATTATTTTAAAAAACCACTTGAGTTCCCTACCCTTTGGTTAAAAATCTTTACTGATTATAGGATATAACCTAATGAGTGTGATCCTCAATGATATTAATGCTTATAAATAGTCAACTTACTCATTATTGAGATGATTTATGTCATGTAACTCATGTAAATTATCTTGTAGATGATGAAATTATTTCATGATTTCATGATACCATGGGTCCTAGGTCAAGATAGATGATGATACAAGTTCATTCCTCCTCGCGATGATTTAGTGAATTAGAAAAATGTGTAAACATTGAAGGTTTTATGTTATCTCAGTAGTAATTATTTACTATAAAAATTCCTCAAGATCTTATTAATGATACCCTAATAGTATAACATACATCTAGTGGACATCAACAATGTTTGGGTAGTTTATGATGTTTTCATCATGCCATGTAATTACCCAGAGGGGGGATTAGGGTATATCAATCACGTTGAACATACCTCTACATTATCTTATTCTATTATTTTTAGGAGAGAATCCCAGCCTAATAATAGATATGAAGTGATAAATAAAGTACATATGGAAACATAAATTTTTTCGTGGCTCACCTGTACTTTTCTAATCTAAGGAGCATACAATGATGATGTGCTGATGTATTTGAATAACTAAGTAAAACACATGTTTACAGTGTTTAGAGTATATTCATTGTCCCCCTGGTTCACTACCAATTACATTTAGAAAACTCATTATCCTCCAAACCAGGTGAACTTCTTGTTTATAATATTTATAATAGACTCATTATCCCTCTTGGTTCATTACCTATAATTGTGTGAGATCTCACTACTTTCCCAATTGAAGTGTACTAGAGTTTCCTTCATAATATTACCCATCTGAAAAAAAACCATTTTTATTCCATAATTTGTGTATCATGAAGATATTATTTCTTTATATTGTTGAATTACACTAACCATTAGATTTATTAGAGAACACATTTATCTTTTATTAAAAAATTTTATTAAAAATGATGTTCTTATAATACATGTTAACACAATGATTCAAATAACATTAGTATTGAGAATAATATTTTTTCTACACAGCTACTCTCAGGCAAGGAATGGTATTTCCCTTATGGGAAAACAAATCTCTTATCACTTCCCAAATTCTTACTTTTAATATAATAACCTTGTTAGTGGGTAATTTATTGGAAAACCCCAATCCGTCATGCATCCATTTACCCTTCCACAAATCACATAACCTATTTTCATAAACAACACCAATTTCACACAAATCTATTCCATGCGTATATCTACTTAGTTAAATATTCTTCCCTACTTGCACAAGAATACATCATTTTCAATAAATCATTGTGAAATATTCTTAAATTTATTTCAAACTCCTCCATAACATTTCCATCAAGAATATATCATGGTATTCCGTACACTATAACTTTTTCAATATTATTTTTAAATAATTAAAACCCCAACAATAAAAAACATAAAGTTATAGAATTTTTCCTATGACATTCTCATTTTGGATTTCAAACAACACTTGAAACTCCATAAGATAAATTTTTTATTTTTATAGACATTCTACTTTAAATAATATCCATCTTATAAAAATCCAAATAGAAATAAGATAATAAGTCAACATGTACTCTATGATCACATAAGTAAATATGGACATGATAAAAAATATTTACATGAAAATAAAATCAGTGAATCATCACTTTTATCTCTTAGTCTCCACTTGATGTCTTATGATCATAATAGACAAAAAAACACTTATCTTACAACATAGTTTCTCCCTTTAATTTTACATTGAAGTGATGCATCCATTTATAATCCTTACAAACCTCCTTAGACGGTTTTAGAAATTTCTCCCTCATTGATGAATAATATTTCTCCCCCTCTATAAATAATCCCAAAGGATACTTCTTTATGGGATGGAAGAAGAAAATAATATTATGAAAACATAGGTAAATCCATACCACACCTTGGGAACACAAATAAAGTTTGGGGGACTTACTAAATTCTAAAATCTAGTAGATTCTACTCAAATGTATCCTTGGTTAAGGACTACTCCAATGGCCTGAAGGCCATCATTTTTTATTGATTTTGATAATTCACTTTTTAAGGGGTGAGGTGGAACCCATATAAGGCTCATAAATGTAATTATTACATGGCCCATAAGCCATAGAGTAATTCATTGCCCGTAGGCTTCAAAAATTACACACAACCTAGACTAACTACTTTGAACTCCTCCTCCCTATCATCTACATCGTGAAATCATCTCTGCACCTTCGCATGGTTGTTTGACTAGGATATCTCATTCATACACAGGCTTGTCTTGAAGGAAGGTGCCATGCCCTCTCATTCTTTCTATCCATTTAGCTTTTGATATGGTGAAATCTCATTTCTCCTCCTCCTTCTGAATTTTGTTCCTAGTAGGTTGTTTGGTTTTCATCTGCACTTAAGGTGGCCCGAAGGCCTTGAGGTGGCCCGAAGGCTTTATTGGCATGAAGGCCTGGGTGGCCCAAAGGAATTAAAGGACATGGGGAGAAAATCAGTGGCTCGAAGGCCCAAATAGGGGAATATTCTTGGCTGCTATAGTGCCAAACAATGCCTGTTACAGTTCCTGCTACATTACCTACTATAGTTCTTCATAGTTCCTACGACATTACTACTATAATACTGCTATAGTACCCCAGAAATTAGCCTCCTCCTGGTTTTGATCACTGGTCTCCTAGATTCACTTATGGAGTTATCACCTACTAGGCTGAGGCTTATGTGATACTCATTGGTTAAGGCATTCATTAGGATATTTCTGAATTGAATTTTAGTTGTAAAATACTCCAATTTCATGAACCCATGTTCTTATTTCTTATTTATGAAGTGATAATTTATATCAATTCACTTTTTCATTTATTAATGGATTGGATTATTTATATGATTGATAGTACTTAAATTTTCACGGTTAATCTGGTTATAAGACTTCACTTTAACTATCATATCCTCGTTTTTTTCTTTATCCATAATAGTTTTTTGCAATATTGAGTACACAAAAAGCATTCTTATTCAATGTTTCTCATGGAAATGCAATACTTTTTCTTTAAATGTCATGAAATTCATAATCCTCTTTGATGGAATGCACTACATGATGTTGATTTTAGGTCATCTGATGGATCATTCTAATTTTCACTAGTATATCCCAATAACCCTTCTTGAGATACTTTAATATAATGAATAATGAAATCCACTATGCTTTGATACACCTCAATATTCACTTCACCTATAGTAAGTGGGTTTCCATTGGATTACTATTAAACATTATAGATTGAAATGTGGCGAAAAATTTTAATGTATTATTGACGTTAATATAGGAGGATTCCAATGATATGCCTATATTCTATGAAGTTGATGAATTTTCACTAATCATCTGTTGACTACGTTATCTAGTTAGAAATTAGAGTTTTCATTTCCATGGAATCCACATTTTAATTGCTTTTAAAAATATGTGGAATTTTTTGATTCAATGATGCAAATTCCATTATTTCAATGTATCACCCAGAAAAAAGGAAATAATTAACTCCCCAATCATGAACATTTTAATCTCATACCTCATGAACTATTTAAACTAATTTAATTTGCTTTGTTCGATCCATAAAATATTATTTCATGAACATATATGAGTACCATCATCCTTTGATCACTCTCACTCTTTTCATATAGGTTATTATCAACAATACCACATTTGAATATGACCATTTCAAGTATTGATAGACTTTGGAATACCATGATCTCAATGGTTGGTTTATCCTATACAATACCTTATTCAACCTAAAAATCATTTTTTAAAATTTTTATCAACATTAAAACTATCCAAATACTCATTTTAAAACTCATATTTATGTAGCCCATTCAAAAATTATTATCTTATAACAATACAAGATACAATGAATCCCCTTTATACCACTATGGACAAGAATAATTGAAATATTTCAAGTCTCACCATGGGATAAAAGGTCTCTTCTACATCAATACCTTTAATATGTGAGTATCTCTTGCATACAATTAATTATTGATTTCAAATCATTATTCCACCCTCATTCAGTTTTTTATGGAAAACCCATTTAGTCGGTATAATGTTCTTATCCACTTGCCACAAAACAATATATCAGGTTTGATTCTTCTCAATTTGGTAAATCTATTCATGAATTTATTGGAATTAATTATCATATTTAGGAACATATTTAAAAAAATCTTCTACCCTAATAAGAGTGGCGTTTTCTATTTATAATTCATTCTCCTATTTTTAACTAGTGTAGATTCACCACTGATGATATTCTTCTCATCCATTTTAACTTTAATTTTTTATAAAATATATTTTCTAGTCTAAATTGTTTCTACTCATCCTCAGTTCCTTATAATAAATTATTAATATCACTATATACTCCCCTGATCTAGTTAACTACTCATCACCCTCTTCTAGAATACACTAACTCTTTTGATGTAAATTTAAATTAATTTCCACTTTACTGATGTCTTGTCATTCAGCTATCAATATAATATTTTTTGAAACATTTATATGCCTTGGTATTGGATTAGTACCCATGAAAAATACTATTCATCTCAAAGAATCCAAAACATTTTTGTTTCTCCTTATTTTTTATAAAGAATATACTGTGTAATACTAGAAACTATTTCAACCTTGGATTCTTTACATACCACATATCATGTGGAGTATTTTATTATCCTTGAGATAAAAAATCATTATTTAAGATATAGACTAATATAATGACCATTTTCATCTAAAACGTATCGAGTAGGCCTTTCTGAATAAGGATTATTTTGGCCATATTGTTTATAATCCAATTTATCCCCTTCAGCATACTCTTTTGTGGAGTAGTTCTCACCAATGAAACATGTTCATTATATCATGCCTTTAGATATAGTCCTCTATATGGATATTGGTAAACTACATGCCATTATCGGATTATAGTTTTATAATCTTAAAAACTTTATTCCTATATCAAGTAATGCAACTGAATACCTCATACTTATGGGTGATTAACATCAACCATTACATCTAAAAATAATCATCAATAAGAAGATCATAATATCTCTTCTTCTCAATACGACTTCATGATATTGGTCCACAAATATCAATATTCACTAATTATAAAATAATTTTTTTCTTCATGACTTTTAAATTATATATCTTTTAACTAGTATTAAATTTCTGAAAAATATCTCACATGTACATAAGATCCAGTGATAATTTTGGTATATAACAAGATTTATTATTCTTATATAAATCATCAATGGTCTCTTACCCCAAGTGACCAATACATTTATGGCAAAATCTATTTTTTTTATCCTTGTATATAAAGAATGTATATTTTTCTCCATTGATTTGTCCCATTTTACACTACCATTTAATCACAAGACACCATACTTTCCATTTATGATTCAATTTTTTTGGGGAAATTCATTACATGTACCGAGTCAAAAAAATGACATGAAATCCTAATGATTCAACCAATACCTTACCAAACATTCATACCTCATGTTTTCATTCTTTTCCCTCAAATTTTTAGTTTTTGAATCAAATAATTTTCAAAATGTCAATATTTTAAAATCGATGTTACATTATTTTCCATATGTGCTACCTAGGACTAGATATTTTATCCCTTCATACAGGAAGAAAATATTCTATCAATAATTCAATTACTACCATGATCTGATTCCCCTATGAAATATCTATAAAAATTCCCTTCTAATTTCTTTGATTTTTGATCCATGTCTTTTACCTCAAAGCTGGTGATGATTTGTATGTTTGATCTTCTTCTAATTTTTCTGGAACAACATCATCTTGATATGTGTGAAAATGATTTTACATTTTTAACCCTCTTGATAATTTCATTAGCTAAATTTTATAAACACATTGGGTCATTATAAGAACATGTGTCTTCACAACTGTGAGAAATACCTAGACATATGACCAAATACACAACACTGAAAATGGTGTCTGTCAAAATAATACAAGAAATATTGATCATTTGATGGATTCCTTTATTTCAATTGTTCCCTAAAATATATAATTATTATGGACCAAAAATATTTTTAATGTCCTTTATTTCCCCAATAATAACACCATATTCATGGTGCACTCTCATGTTTTTTTACAACACAAGTATTCTTTTGATTTATTATATTGTTTTTTTGAGTTACCCCCAAATTAAAATTAAAATTTAGATTGTGATCTTGGGGATTGACATCATCCACTGCAAAATTCTACTTCAAATCAAGCCCCATACATCCAGATACCTAAGCTTTTGATACATGGACAAGTCATCCTTTAAGATGAAAATTTATTGCATTATATAAACACATACATGATGACTACAATAGTTTACTGTCATTGGAAACTTGGACACATTCTTCATAATTCATGAAAGATCTTCAATGTCTCACATAATGATACCCCCCTTTAATAATCCTATTTAAAACCATTGTTCATAAGTTGGAGAAATTAAACATAAGAAAGGGTGAGATCATATGATTAGTAAGGTTAAACAAAAAAGATATGTAAGCATAAAATGAACATAAGGGTATGAGAATATGAGTATAACATTTGAAAAATTATATCATACATACTAAAAACCATAATCATTAGACATGGAATAATGATTAGAAATTCCTAAGACATGAATCATAAGATATTAAAATGACATGATCTGTGAGGGAATAATTTTCTTATAATACATATAATTTTGACATTCACATAAGCATAGAAAATCATTTCCTCAGTAGCCAAGGCTCATTGTCGAAACTTATAAGGGCACTCTATGGGTGACTACACCTCCCAAGTGAGAAACATAAACATTCCTATGGGTATCACATTCTTTATAGTGGAATTCATTCACACCTAAAACTAGGATATTCGTCAGGGTTCACTCCCAATATCATCATAGTTGAAAAATTCCATTTCGAAACAGGGTTCACTCCCCATTCTAGTCATATACTACTGAACTGGGTTATCTCCCCATCCCATTGATGTCTTAGTGAACTAGATTCACAACATAATGTAGTTTCTTCTATATCAAGAGATATAAATCATTACCCAATGAATTGAGGGGATATATAGGTCCCACCCATATTTGGTTACAACTTAACCACCACCATTTTTCATAACATATCCACCATCACATAATTAAAATCATACATTTCTGTTCCATAAGATTATAAAACAATCATTATATCGTATCCCATGAAAAGAAAAGGTTTCCATAAACATTTCATAGTATAAAAACATATGTAAAATAGAAAGGTTTTATAATTATTTCATCATTTAAACATAGCATAACCATAGAAAATATGTAGCTTTTATTAGTGTTCTATCATGATATAAACCATAGAAGAGAAACACTTTTCATGAACATATATTCATTATAAACATAACTCATTAATATAAATAATAATAATAGTATATTTGGTTAATATCCATATAAAATTTTGAGATATATCAAAATATTTCATATTATATGATGGAGGATTTTCAAATATCACTTTAAAATTTCTAAAGAAAAATATCCATTATTTTAAAATCACCATTCAAGACAGAAAAAAATTTCAAAATCTTTTTTTTATAATAAAATTGAAAACATATAATGTAAGATTTGAGGATCATTTAGAACATTTATTGAGTAAAAAATCCTTCTTATTCGGACAAAATTTCAAAGAATATAAAAAATTCTGAAAATCCCTTTCCTTTGAATATATCCTTGAAAACATAGAATGGAATATTTAAAAATAATTTAAAATATTCCTTGAGAAAAATATACTTTCTGATTGGAAAAAATAATTTTTCAAAACTAAAAATATTTAAAAATATGTTTCCTTGTAAAATTATATAGGAATATTTGATGGAATTATTGTTCTTGACATTGAAATATTCTATTTATTTCAAAAGTAATAAAATAAAGATTACGTTAACATTTTTTATTAAAATAAATATGGGATTGGTTTTGAAAAACCCCAGAATATTCATTTCAAAAAAAATTTAAAAAAAATGGTAAAAAAATATCTTTTACAATTTATAGTATTACAACAAAACATTATTTAGAACATTTTTAGAAAACGTGGTTTCCAAAGAAAATAGATATTCACCTAAAAATATATTTTCATAAAAACATTATTTGGAAATCATGATTACATAAAGAGAGTAAAATGATGGGGAAAGAAGTATTCAAATGAAATAACTAGGGGAGGTTAAAATTAAAAATTCCCATTTGAGGTATACAATAATATTTCATCTTGGGAATAAATTTCAAAAACAATCTAGATAAACGACGAGATTAAAGCATAAAACTCTCTCAGTTGCGTGGCATTGAATCATAATCCCCATAAAAGAATAACTTTAAATGAATATTAAAATATCATGAATATAATTATATTAAATTCATTATATGTAAAAGTTTCATTTTATACAGAAAATGTAGGAGGATAGGTGTATAACATAACTTATGACCCAAATAAGACAATTTGAGAAAAAGACCCCTTATCGGATTTTTAATTATTGAACAAAAAAACCCCTGAAAGTGTCATCATTTAATGTATATATAAATTTACATAATTTTAATTATAATAATCATATAACTAATTAATTATATATATATACTACACATATAATAAATAGGTGGTGATCATTTCATGTGTCTCACAGTAGTAAAAAATTAAGACGAAAACCCCTTACCTCAAGTCTTGACTTCCTTCATGCAAATTATAAACCATTTAATAATAAATATAATATTATTATAAATATATTAAATAAAAATATTCATATATATATATATCAAACCAAATTATATTTAATTATTCCTTTCTATTACCTATTTATTAGAAATTACTTGTTAAAGTCATGTTTCGATCAACAACTACTTTTCTTTTTCTATATGTTTTGATTTGTTATTTTTAGTTATCTTTTAGAGATAATAGATTAATAATACCCATAATATATATGTGATATAAATATAATATATATTAAGTATATATTTATTTATATTAATCCATAAAATTTAGTGATAGGAAATGAAACACATGATTCATCGAGACGGTAGCTCATACGTACACATGAATGTTATTTCCATTTTCTTGTTAGATTGATGGAAAGAAAATTAAATGATATATATTATCACTAAAGAATTATTTTTACATAATAATTATAAAATATTTTGTCAAATAGATCTTTAAAACATTCTATGTAATGTGTGGATGAATCACTTCAATTGGCGAGGTGGTAGTGCTCCTTACACACGAGCAACATTATTATATTCCCACAAAATAGAGAGTGTGAAGATATGTATGATTTGATAATTAGAGAATAATAATAAGATCATAAATAAAATATATATAATATATAAACAATAAAACATCATTAATTATAGCATCAATAAGTGGTAACAGAGAATCTAATGACATTTTCACGTGGTGGTAGTCCGCCTTACAAATGGGCGATGATTTCATAACCCATTTTTTAGAAGTGGAGATTTTTTGTACATTATTAACTTATTAGAACAGTATCACTTGATATTCAATATAATGAAATTATTATATAATAATTTTTTAATAAAATTATAAGTATTTTCAGAATGAAATAAAATAAAAAAACTATGTGCAGAATTTTACCTCTTATTTAGGTATCCTCCTTAGGTTTGCAAAACAATCCACTCATGGTTGGCTTTATGACCAAAATAAAGCTTCTAGGATTGAAGTATATAATATGGTATGTGATTTGAGGTGATATTGTGTAAATAATAATTGATTGAAGGTGTGGGTAAGAAAAGAGAGGGGTGGCCTTTTATAGGCGGGGGAGAGGACACACTTGTTAATTTTTAAAGGAATTGAGTGCTCCGATATTTTTCATTTAAAAAAATGGTAAACAAGTGGAAAGTTATAAAAAATTAGAGGTGTAAATATTCTAAATATTTCTAGATAATATTGTTTATAAAATTTTATATGTTATTTTAACCCATATTTTTTAGTTAGACCCCCAAGTAAATCCATTTGTACCATAACCCTGTTAATTAATTTTTAATGCATTCATTATTTTTATTCTTCAAAAATTATGATGAAATTATTAGACAATATAAATTATTATTATTCTAAATATGGAATCCATTTTAAAAAATTACATTCACATAAGTGAAAATATTCAATTTAAAATTAATCTCCCACATGTGTTGAGAAGGCTGGTTTTCAAAAAGATAATGTTCCAACATTTATAATGTTTTCATATAAAAATTAAATATGAAATTGATTCCCATGACCTATATTGGATTAATTTATAAATAATTAGGTAAATTTTAATTTACATAAAATTGAAAATATAATTCAAATTTAGAAAAAATTTATACAAAAGAGATGTTTTCCATTTAAATTAGGTATTTTTCACTGTTCATTAAAAATAAAACTTTTTAGAAAAATCATAAATATTCACTCTATGATATTTATAATATTTTGATTTTAAAAGTTATTTTTATTTTTTCTATAAAATTCAGTAAAAGTATCAAAATAATACTCTTAGAATAAGTGCACCATAAAATGATGAAAAAACTACTTTTTAGAAAAAAAAATTGTTTCTAAGAGAAAATTAGATTTATTAATATCTCTTTTATAGAAAAAAAGATAATATGAATGTAAAAATGTATATTTAATATATATAGTATATAAATTTCATTAAACTCATTCACCAAGAGTGGATTGTTTAATTTATTTATGTGGAAAATATTTATTTTCAGAAAACATTTTTTCTTAGAAAGTGATGTAATTTATTTTATTTTTAAATAAATTATCACTAAATAATAATTTTATAAACATGTGTAAACTATAATTTCATAATTTATTAATTCCTATTCATAGCCTCCATTCTATTGGCTATATAAAACTAATCATATTAAATAATAATATTTTAATAATAAGTCACATTTATTTTTAAATGAGTATTGTGTGTAATGTGAGATAAACTCAGTGTTTCATATAATGAAATGTATTGAAAAGATTAAATTAACTTTAAAAAGTCCCAAAATATTGGGGTTTTATATTCTACCCCCCATGAATTTCTCACTTAAAATTAATCTCGATCATCAATGTTTATACATTTCAAAATTCAATCAATGAATCCCACATCGTACCACAAAATTATAAAAATTTTCTTAAAAATTGAATTTTTGAAAACAATTATAACCGAAGTAACTCATCTATAAGTTTCCAAAAAAGATAAAAATTTGTGGGAAGTGAGGATTATACATTGATTAAAAGTGAAATTTATCATAGAGTGTGACAGATATCACTGATCATAAGATTCTTGGTGATATAGAAAAAGTTGACAACTAAAAAACCAAAGACCAAAGTGGAATGAAAATTGTAATTTATATAAAAAAATGATTAAATAGGAAAACAATTTATTTCAAGGCCCTTTTACTAAAGTTTAATAATTTTCATGAGAATATATACTTACATTATTTCATTCCATTTTATAAGTAAAATTTCAGCCATTGGTTGTGCCTTTATAAATTTACACTTCATCTCTTACTCCATTAAATAAAGATGAATATGTTTGATTTTAGAAAAAATGGATCATAATATCCATAAGTATAATGATAATTAATTCTTTCTTTCTATGATTAATTATAATCAAAGAAATTGTTAGCATTGGTTATCAAATATGGATAAATCACCATATGGTGAAATAATACATTAATATCTAGATCATCATCCAATGTTAAACTTCAAACATTACATAAATGGTTAAACTTATAACACTTCCAAATGATTAAAATAAAATAATAATAAATATGGTCACCAAATTTAGAAATTGAAATTATAATTAATTCTTCAGATAACATGTAGTAGATCATAATTGTCACATACCAAACAAGTGAATCTATTCATCATGTATTCTCCTAAATTTCCATAAAACATAAATAAAAACCTATATTCATTCTAATTCCCTGAATAATACCAAAAATTATTGAATATATTCCTTATATCCAATAATTTTGTAAACACCATCAGTGGTAACATAAACCTCTTTTTCCAAAAATCATTATTCAGTTCCTATGACATCAGTACAATCCAATTTACTTTATCCATAACAATTGTCTCTTTAACCTAACTTTATTATTTCATCTTCAGAAACATATTAAGTGCAATCTTTCCCTTAATCATGTTTTTTCAATGAATATCACCTTATCATTAAATCACTTTTCTAGGACATCAATATGTTTTAACAGATACATTCAAATACTTAACCAAAAACATATAATGAAAAAATAATTCATATTTCATAATTCATATTGCATAATCCTTTAATATCAAACATAAATAATTTAAACACACGTATTCTATATCAAAATATAAACGAGGTTTCATCCTCTCATTATTTAGTACCTATTTCCTTTCATATTTCATTTATAATCTCCTCATCGTCAGCAAATATTACCATTACTCACACAACCGTATTGATTTCATTCATTATATTTCCACCTTGCACATTGATTTTCAATATAACCATACATTATAGATTTAAAACACTTATACATTAATAATACTTTAGGGAGGTCAATATTCCAATCCATTTCAATAATTAGACTTTTCCTTTTTTCCGTGGAAATTAATTTATTTGTGTCCTTATTTTCCAAACTCAAAACATCTTTTTGTTTATCTAAACCATACATTTAGGTGTTTCTTCCCACATTCCAAACAAAATTTAAATTGAATCTTATTTTCTCCAGGTTCCCCACTACCTGAACTCTTGAAAAAAAAAATTTGTGTCTTATTTGGTGAGTGTGAGATTTGTTTAATGTACCCATTTTTAATTATGTTCCATGAAAAATGATTAGGCATAATGAAAAAACCTCCACTATACCCTCCATCCCATTCTATTGATCATCAGTAAATTTTCCATCACATTCAATGTTAACCATGTTCCTTATAGTTCCATTCATTGACTGAAACCAAAAACTGTAGTGCGAGAAAAACTAATCATTGTGGTAACCCCATAATCATGAAAAAATCACTTATAGGATTTTAAATTCAAAACAACTTATTTTCCATTTATGACACCAATGTTTTAAAATTGGTCATTTATAGTCAAAATCATTTAAAATCATTCATGATGGTTCATAAAAATTTTATCAATTTCGAAAGCATATCCCCTGGGTGTGTCAAACCAATTGTGCGGCAAGGCCTATTATTATGCACCAGGTGATGATCTATTCTAGATCAATGAACCCTTTTAGGAGTTATCACACCTAGGTACATCTATACTAGAGCCACATCAACCATGATTATCTTTAAAGGGATGTAAGTTATTCAAAACCACTAAATATATACATAAAAAAAATTATAGACATTTCCTTATACTTTAACAATAAATAGACTTATCCTTAGGTACATCCATAGAAATATCCCTTGAATTATCACTAGGTATCTCATTAAATGTTTCAAAAACTACATTCCATAGGTTTACTAAACCATACCTTTGATATCAGCTATAGAAACCTAGGATTCTCATATAGGGATATTACTTCTTTTTTGATGAATATTTATTAAATTATACAAACACATTCCTGAGGACCATAATAGTTTAGTGCCTTTAGAAACATGGAACACATTATTTTTAATCCGTGAGATATATTCAATGTATCCCAAAAAGATATTCCCCTTTAGTACTCCAACGTCAAACCCTTTTTTCATAACCTAGGAAAAGGAAACATATGAAATGGTTCTCTAAAATTCTTAGTAATAGTAAAAAATAGAGAAACATAAGAATAACATGACTATAAGGGTATGAGAACCTGATCATAACATTTTAAAACTATACCCTCCATAATGGAGATCGTAATATTGAGTAATAGAATAAATATTTGTAGTTCATAATACATGATTCATTATATAATCAACGAACATGATCCATGGTATCATAAAATTGGAATAAGAAAAATAATTTTGAAATACCCATAAGCATAGAAAATGATTTCCTTAGAAGTCAAGGCTCACTTACAATACATATAAGGGCACTCTATGGGTGGATACACCTCCGGGGCTGGACACACTACCATCCCTAGTGGCAATCATTTCCCCATAGTGAAATTTGTTACCCCCCCAAACCATATTAGTAGTCATGGATCAATCCCAAGACCATCATAGAAGAAAACTTCCCTTATAAAGATAGGCTCACTCCCCATTTTAGCTCTATGTTACAGAACCAGGTTCACTTAAAATTCCAGTCATATATTACTGAACCAGGTTCACTCCCCATTATATTCATGTCTATTTAATCAGATAAATTTCTTTACCCAAAGTATTAGAGGGATATATTGGTCCCAAAAATCATTTATTATAAGGTAACCACCATCCTTCTTTATGATGTCACCACATCCACAGAATTAAAATCATACATATATGTTCCATAAATCACAAAACATTCACCTTCTCATAACCCATGAAATGAAAAAGGTTTCATAAGCATTTCATCAAATATTAACCTATCAAAAAGTGAATGGTTTCATTTTTATTTCATCATTTCATAATACCATTACCCATGAAATAAGATGGATTCATTAGTGTGATATCATGGTATAACCCATGGAACAGAACCCAGTTTCATAAAAATTGTGTCATTACAAAAATAAATGAATTAGAGAACAAATATTAATGGAATAATTGGTTCATATCCCCAATAAATCAAAAGTTATATCAAATTATTTCATCTTTTATGGAAAAATATTTTGAAAGATCACTTGGAATTTTTTTATCGAAAATAACTTTTTTTTGAGAATAACACTTCAAAACAGAAAACATTTTCAAAATAATTTTCATTAAAAATAACATTGAAAATTGATAAATGAATATTTAAGGGTCATTTAAAATCTTTCTTACTGAAAATATACTTTTCTATTTGAAAAAAACTTTTAAAACATAAAAAATTCTTAAAATATTTTTATTTTAAAATATCCTTCAACACTTATAAAGGAATCTTTCGAAATAATTTGAAACATTTAGGAAGGAAAGTATCATTTCCTCTTGTAAAAAAAATATTTTAAAAATAGAACAACTTGAAAATATTTTTTATTAAAAACATATAAATTAATATTTCAATAAATAATCAGTCATGAAGTTGTATAATTATATTCATGTCATACATGTTAAAATGAACATTCCTTTCACATTTTTAGTAAAATCCTACTAGGCATTATTTTGAAAACTATGTGAAGATACGTTTCTAATAATTTTTATAGAATGTCTAACATGGGAAGAAATGTATTTTAAAAATAATATGACAATAGTAAATAATTTTCAAAAACATTTTTAGAAAATATGGTTTTATATGAAAACAAATTTTCAACTACAAATATGATATTACATAAAAACATTATTTTGAACTGATTAGTATATAAAGAGATAAAATGATGGGGAAACATGTATTATTAATAAAAAACCATAGGATAGTAAAATTAATAATCTTATTGGGATATAGATTTTAATATTTCATTATTTAAATCATAATCCTAAATAATCTTGAGAAATAATGATATTGTAACGTAAAACACTTACCACATTGGTAACATTGAATTGTTTTCCTCATTAAATAATAACATTAATGAATATTAAAATAATATGATCATAATTATATTCATCAAATGAAATTTAAAATTGTAATTATGTTCCCCTAATATAAGAGTATAGGTGCATAACATAACTTATATCCCAAATAAAGAAAATTCAGACAAAAAACCCTTACCAATTTGTCAACATTTCAGTTGTGGACCCCGATAAAAGTGATTTCATAAAATTTAAATTTAAATAAACATAATTTTATGTGTAATAATCCAAAAAAATAATAGTAATTATATACACCATATAACATAAATTGGTGGGTATTATAACATTTGTCTCACAGAAGTAAAAAAAGTGAGATGGAAACCCCTTACCATAAGTGTTGAATTATTTTATACATTTTCAAAAATCATGTATAATAAATATAATTTTATTTTAAATATATTATATTAAAATATCAATATATATAATACCATATATGATTTACTTTTTCCATTTTATTACCTTTTTATTAATAATTCCATGTTAAATTCATGTTTCGGTCAATTACTACATTTCTCTACATAAATATTCTGATTTGTTAATTTTGTCCCTACTACACAGATCACGGTATAAAATATAAATAATTTAAAACGTGATATAAATATCATATAAATTCATTATATATATATATATATATTTATTTATAGTTATCCAAAAAAATATTGATAGGAAATGAAACACACCGTTCAAAGAGACGATAGGTCGTACACACGCATAAATGTTGTTTCCATTTTATTATTAGAGTGAAAGAAAGAAAAGTAAATGGAATATATATTATCATTAAATAATAATTTTTATTTAATATTTATTATATATTTCTATTAAACCAATCCTTAATACCTTCTATGTAAGGTGTGAATGTATCGCATCGCTTCAAAAGGTGGTAGTACGTTGTACACACGAGAAACATTATCATATTCCCAAAAAATGGGGAGTATGAAGTAATGTGTGATATAATAATTAATTAATAATAATAAAATAATTAATATCATATATGTAATATAAAAAATAAATTCATCATTATTTACATCCTTGATAGGTGGTTACGAAGAAATGAATGGCAAACGTTCATGAGGTGGTTGTCCTCCTTACACACGAATGATGAATTTGTAACCCATTTGATGGATGAGAACAAGGGTACGGGTAATAAAATTTTTATAAAAACATAAAATTATATTTATTATACCTAATTTATTATATAATAAGGGTTTAATATGAATTTAATTTTGTGAAGAAGTAAATAAAATAAAAACTCCAATTGATGAATGTTACCACTTCTTCAAGTATCCTTATAGGTTAACATAACAAAAACCATAAAAAATTGGATTTATCTAAAATATAATGACTCTAGGATAATATTAGATAATTTTTGAAGTTATTTGAGTAGTTTTTTTTCTAAAAAACAATTTTTTTAATGTGTCAGGAATACATGATAGGGGGTGGACTTTTATAAGTGTAGTAGAGGATAGACATGGTATTTTTTTAAAGAGCTGAGAGCTCCCACATTTTTCATTGGTAAAAAGGTTAAAAAATATACAATTTTATAACTTTATAGGTTTAATGGTAAAAATATTTCCAAAATATTGTTTTTAGACAAGTTTATTGGTTATTTTTATGCTAATCGTTTTAGTTTAACCCCCGATAAACCTCTTTTTACCTTAACCATGTTATTTTTTTTATAGAATTCCCTATACATTGTGATGACAAATTAATTTTAGCTTATTATATAATATAAATTATGATGATTCAAAATATTTAATCCATTTTTTCAAATTTTATTCAGATAAATTAAATAATAATAATTACAAATAAATCCCGCAGACACGGCGTGAAAGAGGATTTTCAAAGATAAAATGTTCAAATGTTTACAATGTTTTTATATAAAAATCAATAATAAATTGATTAAAATGACCTAAATTGGATTAATTTAAATATAATTTAACTAATATTACATTAAATCCAATTTAAAAAAATTTATCACTAAATATAATATAAACAAAAGGTAGTTTTCAATTAGAATTCAGTATTTGTCACTATTCATCAAAAAAAGAAACATTTCAGAAAAAATACAAAAAATAGACCATAAGATAATTTTTATATTAGTATTTAATAATTGAACTTTATTTTTTCAAATAAATTCTATAATAGTTTTAAAAAATATTTTTAAAATAAGATTAATATTAAAGGCAACAAAACTACTTTTTAGAAAAAATAATACTTTTAAGCATAAAATTTGATTTATTCTTGTCTATTATATATTAAACACATAATTAGTGTGTAAAATATTTTATTTAATATATATAATATGTAAATTTCATTAAAATCATACACAAAAAATTGGTTTGTTTAATTTATTTAGGTGAAACACATTTCTTTTTTATAAGAATCATCTCTCGGAAAGAGATATATTTTATTATCATTTTTAAATAAATATTCACCAAAAATTAATTTTATATACAAGTTTAAATCATATTTTAATAATATAGTTAAAACTATTCATAAACTCCATTATAATATCTTAGTGATAATGATCTTATTAAATAAAAATATTTTAATAATATGTCACATTTTTTTTAAACTCAGTTTTTTCTACAAAGCAATATACACTTAGTGTTTTGTGTAATGAGAAATAGTAATAAAAAATTAAATTAAAAAATATATATCAAAAAATATCTAGTTTTTAAAATCCTTATTTTTTCATTTTTATATTAATTTGGTTTCCAAATACAATTCACTAACTTCTTTATCAGAACCCTATGCTTCTAATTTATATTTCAACTACCAACTCAATCTATTTTCCAAATTTCAATCTATGAATCATGATTATCTAATTTTTTTTTTCACAACATAACAATTAATTATCCCTCTATATCTTTGATATGTTCTACTGGGACTTTCACTATGTTTGCAAAACCATTAAATAAATGAAACATATTTTTTTATTACGAAAAAGAAATTTGGAAATAGAGAGAAAACCTAAGTTCACTCAGAACAATAACTAAATGACAAATAACATAGTTTTTAAAAAATAATTTTTGAATATTTTATTCTTATCCATAATAATTTTCAATGAAATAGAGGTCACTTATGTTTCTGTATCATCCATTATAAGTTCTTAAAAACTATCCACGAGTTTGTCCCACACTTTCTTATACTCCTCTTGGTTGATCTTCCGTTCATTGAAACCTCTTAAAAAATAAGGTTCTTTTTGTTAATTAAATCTCTCTGTTTGGTGTTAGTATCCACAATAATAGTCCTTCCCATCATCTTATCTGCATCTTATGATGAGGCATTTATCATAAAGAGGTCATCTTCCATAACATCTTTAGAATGTTAGAGTAGCTCCATAGGTTGCATAGCTTCTATGACTATCTCCTAAATGTCACCCCTAAGAGGAGCTTCTTCCTAGTCTTCGTCCTCCACTCAAGCCAAATTTGAAGTAATATTTATATTACCTTCCTGCTCCTTGTATTTATATTTTTTGTTAGACTATGTCTCCATTGGAAGTGGTAAATAGTAGTAATCCTTTCAGCCTTTTTTACTACATTGTCAACCCTTCCTCCTCCTTGAACTTCTCTTTCATCATAATTTTTAATCAAAAACCTTCTCTGATAATTATAAAATTTTATATATTATATTTAAATCTCCACATTCAACATGAACATATAATATTCCTTTTTATGAATTTATATATTGTAATTATGAAATACTTCATTGGATTTCATCATTTTGGATCTAAAAACATCTATTTCTTCAAGTGGATCCTCTGACATTACTTTGAGATCAATTCTACCTTATACATCCACTTCATTATTTCCATTTTCTTTCCTTGTTTCTAACCTTTTCAAATATTCAAAATACCATTTTCTTATCAGGTTATCATGGTTATAAATTTTTTATTATTTTTTTCTTCAAATATATTACTCTCTTTTAAAAGTAGGTTCGTCTTCGTTAAAGAGTTATGCATAGTAATACTAATAACATTCATCTTATTTGAATATTTATTCTTCGAAACTACATCATCATCCTCATAATTTTCATGAAACTTGTCGGGAAGCATTTGGATAAGGTTTCTAACCTTTCCACTTTGAAATACAGTTAGTGTAAATTTCCCTCTAGAATATAATTTTCTCGTTTTTAGATTTTCAAAACGGAATAATATAACATCATCAACCTATGTTTCTCCCAAATCATTATCTATTATAAGTTTTTTTAATTCCTTAAATGAAACATCTTTAGAATTACATTTGTCAATATCCTTATTATCATCATTACTCATCTCTTTTGTAATGAGAGTACTATGAATACTGACCAATTTCATATCCTATAGATATTTGTCCTTAAAGAGAGAAGATTTTGGATTTAATTTAGGTAGAATTTTTTTCAAGTCATTTTTTATGATCTTAACATCATTGAGGGTTTCTATAAGTTCCCACATATTATCTATAATCACATTTACTGGATTAAATAATAAAATAACTAATTTATTATGGTGTGTCTACATGTCTTCAAACATACTCCATAGAACATTATATTTATCTTCACACATAGTTAAGTCCCCATAATAGATAATAATTTTCTGTTACCAAATGGAATGTGCATATTTACAACATATCAAATTTATGTTTATTATGTTATCCAAAGACCCCCTATGGGATGGATGTGTAGAAACCATATTAATGGGATGGATCATATACTATGAACAAGTCATTTTCTATATAAATCATTTCCACTATCAAACGTGGTAATCTGTTAAAAGGATTGTATGAGGACTCTACATTTGAATCTGGGTACTCTATGTCCATGGTGACCACAATTGCAGAAGACTGTATTAGGTTCACATCACAGAGAGGTTAGAACACAATCATGGATGTTTATGGGTTTATTCAACATGTGTAGAATCCATGAAGACAAAAGGATTATTTCAATTTACCTAGCTAGCCAGTTACAAGGGAATATAGAAAAGGTAGGCCCCATCAAATGTGTTGGTTGATGATGTTATGGAAATGATAGTAGCCTCCCCTCATGAGGAGGATATTTTAAACTAGGTAGGATATCTAACTGACTTTGATCAGGAAAATGCTGATAAGGAGGTTGTGGAAATAGAGATCAACTAGGATCTCCTCATGCATTTTAAGGAATAAATTCTTAAAGAGTCTTTCGTGATAATCATCTTAGAGACGGATGCCAAAAAAATGTTTGAAAGACTATTAAAAGTTGGTATGAATGACGAGAAATGGTCATGGATTGATAAATAGAATATGATCTTGATCTATGGCTTCAATGGGGGGAAACTAGTCCCGAGGAACATGTGTAAACATGGGACAAGATAGCTTTTTTCAATGCAAATCTAATTATGGAAAACCAAGAAATGGAGGTTACCACCATCGAATTGTGATTATTCAAGGTACAAAACTCAAACCATTTTATTTTTTTGAATGGAATGATGATTTCTTTTTAGGTTTTATCCATATCCAACCTAAATGTTGTTTTCACACTTTTCTATAAAAGTGATTTTTGAAATAAAAAAATTATTTTTGGAAAAGACCCCCTCCCTGATGCATTAATCCCCTTGGTTTCGGAATCCAAATATTTTTTTTCTCTCTATTATAAGTCTCCATTATCCATATTTATTGAGTTCCAATGAATAGATTCTCTTTAAACTTCAATTCTTAAGGATAAAAAAGTGATTTGTCTTATTATTACAAAGTTTAATGTTATTTACATAAAATACCAATCACCAATTTTTATTAAAAAATTTCATCACTTTAACATAGATAATAATTCCACTAACATGAACATTTAACATTGATCAGACTTATTTTCCCAAAGTATGGTAAATACCATGAGAGTGTGGGGTGAATCCGAGAATATCAATCTCTTAGAACAACACCCACCAAATATCTAATTCCATGATTAATAATAACACATCTCTCCCACATAGAATATATCAGAATATTAATCAAGTAAATATGGAAAAAATAATTTTTCTTACATTATTCACTTACACTAGGATAAAATATGGATCATAAATCATGAATTCACAAATGTACCAACATTATAAAGTTCACTATATGTTTATAATATTCAATGTGGACTCACTGTCCCCCATGGTAAACTAAAAATTATGTTTGGAGAACTCACTACTCCTTAAATAAACATTTTTTCTTGTTTAAAATATTTTTATTATACTAACTCTCCCTCTTGGTTCAAAACTAGTAACATTTTATGTGATTAATTCACTCTAAAATGAAGTGGACTCAATATTCCATTATAATATTCTTTTAATTAACTGATGCATACTTTATTATAATATAAATAATTTTTAAATAATTACTTCTTTGACAATATTAATTAATTAAACATTAACATAATACTTCTATGAAAATACCTTATGGTTTTTTTAAACAGTTTTGTATACAAATTATGTTCCCATAGCACACATTTACACAAACATTGGTTTTGTAACATACTAGAAGAAATTGTCAGTCATTAAGTACTCTCATGAAAGGAATTTGTTCTCATAAGCCGTAAGAAAAAGTATCCATTATCTCTTCTATAATACTTTTTATATACTTAGTTATGGGATAATCTTCCTATTTATATACAAAAACCTATCCATCATGTAACCCATTATTATTCTGAAAAACAAATTTCCACCATTTATGAATGTCACAGTTTCCTAGAAACTCACTTATAAAAGTCCTTCATATCATGAGAGTCTAACAATCATTCCTTAAAATCTATCCTTTACTCTAAATATATATGAAATCTTATTTAATAGACTCAAAAGGCAATATATCATTTACATAATGAGTATCTCATGGAATTCTCTATTCTGAAACCTTATCCCCATGCTTAGTCAAAAAAAACATACTCCAAAAAACAAAAAAATTTATCTTGAGTTATATTTTTATGAGTAATTATTTTCATTCATTAATTTTTATGAAATTATGTGTTTCACCACATGATCTGCTTTATACAATTATGAATAGATATGGGATCCATTTTTCTATCAAAATGTTCAATGATGTTTGATCGACCATTGACTCACACATGTAGTTTTTATATTCATTAAAAGACATGGTGGCTTTCCACTATGCGATCCTCTATTAGGGGGTTTGGAATTTCTTTATCAAATTTATTTATAATGTATCATGATCCCATGGTTGTTAGATGATGTTATTTGATGACTATGGGTGTGGTTAGTTTGGGCCTTAATTCTCTACGTCTATTCTTATTGAGTAATTATTATTTATAGACAGAAAATTTGGGGTGAGATTGGGTATGGTTTCCCCTATAACAAAGACCATTGGTTGATAACATGTGTTTTTAGTGTTGTGATATTTGTTCTTATGATTCATCTAATCACATTGAGGATGAGATACTTTCATATTTGACTATTTATCTATATTACCCAAGGTGGTATTGAGTTGTGAGGACACAACTATATATTATTATTTCATATACATTTACTATTTTTAATGTGCAAGACAAAATTTTTAATTAAATATGACTTGTGATTCCCTATTAGGTTTTTATATTCACCCCTACATGGTAATCTTATCAATGATGTACTCAGGGTAGTGTAGTTCTTCTAAAATTTTATAGAAATACGTATTTTTCAAATAGTTTGTAGTCATAGTGTGTTGAAATTATTTCACTGATGGTTTTAATATGTGTTATAAGAGAGTATTTTATATTTTTAATTTAGTCACTAAAACAAGATTAATGTTTCATGTACATGTATTCCATCTGATTTATGTTGTTATATATCTTACAGGGTTTAATTTTCTTTGTATGGGTGACTACTCATTAAATTATGTAACTGTTATATATAGCAATTGTTTCATAAATTATCAGTTCCTGGTAATTTTTTTATTGTATATGTTGGTTGTATTGGTATTTTTATTATATATTCATTGTACAATTCCTCCCATTTTGTGTGGAAAACTGTAGGTGTTAATCGTTAAACCATGGTCTATTCTATTTGTGATTATGTACCTTGTCTCCAACTTGGGATGGGTTTTAGAAAAGTCATGATTTATCAATTTGATATGAAAATTCATTATTTTCACAGAAAAGTGTGTCTTTAGAAAAAAAAATTATGATTTTTAATTAATTAGTAATTTTTATAAGGAGATGTAATGGAGTTGGATTCTAATAAGGGATTCAGGAGGGAGAGTGTGAGTTAGTTTTTTCAGTCAGTATCCATTGTCTCCCAAATGGATGGGTGACTATTATAGTAGGGTTTTTAATATGAAATGGGGTAGTTTCAGTGAGGTATTGTCCATTTATGTTAAAAATTTTGAGTAAGAGTTCTAGATAGGATATGAACTGGAGGAGAGAATGATCATGTCTTCATCGAGGGATAATCTTTAAAATCGAAACTAGTTCTAATGGGTTTCTTTATGTATGTGTTTTAGGAGGGAGATGAAATGATGGTAGCTTTTTCAAGGGAGTTTTTATGAGGTCGTCAAGGGTTCAATAATGAGAACTAATACCTGATATTATTGGAGTTCCATTGATATTTTTGTATTTATTGAACTAGAATAGATCCAGAGATTTATGGGGAGATAAATTAGTGTTGGAAATGTAGAAGGTTGACTTCATAGAGGGAAAAGTTGTGATATGAGGGAGATAGTGACATCAGGATATGATAAAATTGCTATATGGGGAGTTAGGAAATTACATTAAGTGAGGTAAAGGATATGAGGTCTTGGGATATGTAAATATATCAAATAATAAACAGTGGGACCCTGTTTTTTGTTCCAAGTTTAATTGAAATTAAAAAACACATGGATTGAGGGTCATTTTATAATACGAATCTCATTATAAGGGGTTAATTGGTCCCCCATTAATTATCATTTATAGTATATTAACCTCATTTAAAACATCACTATTAAATACTATCTTTTTGTAGTGTCGATCATAATATAATTTTAAAGAAAAGGATAATAAAATTGTGAAATATGTGACATCATATCACCTTTGATATAACCACTATTTAATTATGTTATACAATATTCTTTATCCTCATATAAAATACTAGGAATATAATTATTCATAGATAATATAATAATATAACTGATAATGTGAATAATTTACCTCAACCAAAAATGATTTTGGCTTTTCTTTTGAACTGATGTATGATTGATGAAAGTATCCTCAACGGTTTGTTTTGTAGAATCTCTTGAAATGATAGTTCAACCAAATATGGAAAAATATTTATTTTGAGATATATCATTATGTGTATATAAAAATACCTAAAATAAACATAATTACCTAATTTTGGTTCTGTATTTTTAGACTAAAATAATCCTTGATTAACATACCCTTAAAGGTATCTTGGTATATGTATGACATAATTTCAATGTCTTTGAAAAAGAGATGAACAATACATTTCAAAAAAATCATATAAAATTATATATCTAACAATATTTTTTTATGATTTATATTATTGCTTTTATAGTACTATGAAATGGAGAATAAAGACCAAGAAGTTTGTCATTATTTTGTCTTCGTAAAAAACGTTTTTATCATGATCAAGAGACCATACAATAATTGATGTACTTAATGGATGTGAGTTTTCAATATAGAAACATTCTAAATTTTTTTCAATGAATATTAATTGATGAAAATAATTATATTCCATATGTTTAATATGTATTTCTAGTCACTAATATTTATTTACAAAGTCTTTTATTATATTCTATTTGTTTAAAATTTTAACTTCTATTGAGAGTTCATTAAAATTCCCAATCATATTCATATCATTATCGTATACTACAATGATAATATATTCTGATCTAGTATACCTTTTGAAAACTCATGTAAAAATTGTATCATTTTTATACCCCTCTTTAATCAAGTATTTACTCAAATAGTTATAACATTTACACTCTAATATTTTAATGAGCATAATGGTTAATTTAATTTATAGAATAAATATCTTTATATTCAAATCATACAATTGGAATTTGAATCCTTTAGATATTTTAAAAAAAATATTATTATCAATGTTACTATATAGGTATATAGTAACAACATACATTGGGTGTAATTCAAGATATTTATTTATTACCAACTTCATAAAATAAGAATAAGTCATTACATCCTTCAAGAGAGAATATGTTTCATTATAATCAATATTAGCTCCATTTCAAATACCATAAAAATAATAATTATTTATATCTCACAAATTCATTATTTTAATTTCTTCTTAATATACATTCCTATTTATAAATAATTGGTTAAATCCATTCAGGGTTTTTCATAATCACCTAAAAACCCTCACATTTAGAATGTGCATCAAATTTAGATTGGATTACAACATTACGTTTATCCCTATATCATAAATCACATAATTTATCTAATATTTTAGATTTTTTAGACTCATTAATCATATTAAGTGAAATGGTATATTAAAATGTTTCAAAAATATTTCTCCACAAGATTGCAATATTATTTAATGTTAGTAAAACATATAGAAATTTCATTTTCATCAAGATAATGTAATTCAGAAATATTTTATTTCATAATGAATTTCATAATCAATAAAATTTAAAATTTTAAAATGTTTATTTACTTTCTAAAATATAATGGCATGATTTCATTTATTATGATTATGATTTGTTTCATTTTGACCAATTAATCTACCATTCTTCATTCATGTATTATAAATATTGTAGTTTATACTATTAGATTATCCTTTTGGAATATTTATTATATCATGTGCATTTGTAGTAGGTATGTTTGATTTTGAAACCCATATTGAATAACAGAATAAATAAAGAAATTTATTTCATAAATATTTAAAATTTATAATCTTTTAAACATCTAGTTCACTCATATTTTTATGAGTATCAAAATATAATAAGGATTTAATTTTATATGAGATTTATTTGGTTATTGGTTTATTTTTCATTTAATAGAGGAAAAATTTTAGCATAAAATTGATAATATATTAATATAATCATTACAACATATTCAATGGGTGTTTCAGTATTCTTTTTACACTACATGACCTCATTGGGACCTTTCATGGGTTGAAGAAGTGATTGGGAGCTCCTCTATAGGCCCTCGTCCAATGGGACAATGGTTAGTGACCCACGCCAAGGATATAATCTCATATATGGAGAGAATTAACATCTAATTAGTAACATATAATATCCAAACATAATGAAAGAAAAACAACAGAATCACATCTCAAATTAATATTGTCCTTGAATAATCATAATTATATAAAGTGTCAATACATTAATGACAATGCAGTTAAAAAAATAAAACAATAATCGTAGTAATAACCACAATGAAATAATAAGGATAAGGAAACCAAAAATAAAACAAGAAACACCAAATATCTCCTCTCATGACCTCCATCTTCAATGACTTTTAGAAACTACCCAAACATCACTATTAACATACCCTCTAGTGTAGATGAAAATTAATATATAACATTGGTATGTCATGTACAAATAATAGGGTGAGAAAAAAAATAACATAGTAGGTTTATCACTTACAATACAAACCATCTGATCGATGTAAATATAATATACAATGCTACCAAGATAGAGAAGGTCAAACAACAACATGAGTGAAACCAAGTAATTATAATGATTAACATCTTTGAAATAACTCAATATACCTATATATAAGAGAATGAAATGATTGAGCACATTCATCCCAAAAAAATTGTCATCCCTAAAAATTACCTAGAGCATTCTTTGAAATATATGAGTAGCTAACCATCTTATGTTCCTATTCCACATACTATATTAATACATAAGGTATTACAACCTATCCAAATATCATGATGAAAAGATTTTATAAAATAACAGCATACATCAATATATAACATGTACACACACAAACAAACAAAAGTTCCCAATAAACGAAACCCTTATTCAACATAGGATAGATCACTGATATTATGGTGTATTGTGCACTACTTATGGGAATCATCGATTGGAATAATAGTCGAACAGTATCATGGAGTTTCATGTACCTTCAATAAATTTATCCATTATAGGAATACACATACTCAAATTAGTAGTGTATTTCAGATCAGACACCATCGAGTGTATGTATCAGATAAAGGAATAGTAGAACTATATATAGTGATCTATAGAAAACCACACACCACAGATCGTATGGATTAGGTAAAGTTATATTAAAACACTATTGAAACATTATCTCTACTAAAAACATTTAAAAACATAGTCTTGGTGTTAGGATTATTATAATAAGAACTCAAGAAGGTGGTAAACTATAATGTAATCACTAAAATAAAAAAAACATACATTAAATCAAACAAAAAATACTTTATCCATGCGGGACCACATCATTTCTAAAGATTTACTATCAAGTAGACTCTTTAGTCTCTAAAATAATATTGATACATCCAAATAAGTGGTGGGTTTATCCTTATATATCTCATCATTTCATGTTATCAGTCCCAACTATGCATTTTCATTTCAAAAAGGGGGTATCTTGATAAGAACAAATTTTATTTATATCCCACAAGAAAATTGGTTGTAAATATTGAATTCATGTTGACTAAAGTAACAAGGAGTCTAAACATGGCATATGCATCGACAACACATATCATAAGCATGAATATACATCCATAATTTAATTTACAAAGGTGTACACATAATAAACTAAAGTTTCAACTGATAATTTGGTGTATCTAAACCAATAAAAAGAACATAAATTCCTCATAATTAGTCATCAAAAGTATATAGCTACAATTTGATGAAAATTGAAATTGTCAATGGGATTAGTGATTTTCATCTATATCCAATAAGAAAATAATTAATATCCCAACAATATATAATATAATGAATTATAAAGGGAGATTCAATATCAACATTCGCAACCATAAAAGTCATACCCATGATATAGACTAATGAAATGAGTCACATAGAGAATGAAGAGGTACAAGTAAGCATATCATTTCCTAATAGACTTTGTGTCCTTATTAAAGACCAATCTAAATATTGAATGATACATTATCAATTTTATTTAGTTACCCATGGAATTATAAAGAAGAAATATGTATGATAAGATGATTATCAAATGAAACCCAATACTAAAAATCATGGTAAACACTGAAATTATATCAAAATCACAAAATTATGATAAAACATGGATATCATTTCAATATGTGACCATGAACAAATATTTATCTTATTATAGTTAAAACCATGATGTAATGAAAACCAATCTAGGTTTTTGACCTACAACATCAAAGTAATTCAAATGAATAATTTGATCCATTACCCAAAATACCCAAATATCATCCAATGTCTCCATAACTACATAATTTCACAAAATAATCCAATCAATAAATATAACATTTGTTTTTAAGAGGAAACAAAGTGGGAAAAAACTTAACCATGGATCGCATCACCACTTCTAATCCATAAAATTTTATCAAATCATATCTCGTTAGAAATGAACCATAAATCCATAAATTACAAATTTTTTTAAAAAAAATTCTATATTTTCTATAAGTTCGTAATGCTATTTATTTTATATTTTAAAATAAAACATATTAGAAAAATAAAATAATAAATATCATAAGTTCAATATGGTTTTCCTAGAAATGGACATGGGTTGCTAAATCATGGATTTAACTAAAGAAGATTTAACCAATAAATTTCTAAAAGATTTAAAAAAATAAAACATTACAACCAGATATTTCAAACTCGTATTTTTATAATTAATATTTATGCATGATTTAATATATATAGACCAAAATTAATGACTGTATGAAATTGAAATTCTATAATTCTTGTAATGATATAAATATATTAATTTCAAAATAGTCATATTTTAATTACCAAAAAATTTAAAAACATAATAACATTGATCTAATAATTCCAAAAATTTCAATAAATATTATTGAATTTTTTTACAAATATAATTAAAAAAATAATTCAAAATAGATTTTATGTTCATGGATTTTAAAAATAAGAGAGGGAAAGTTCATGGATTTATTTCAAAGTCTCCACTTATCCTAAAATCACTAAAATTAGGAATAATAATCTAATGATAATATTTGTTCCAAAAAATTTCAAATATGATTTTGTATTTAGAATGAATGATAAATAATTCAAATTATTTCTATTGATAATATATTCTATGATTGCATGGAAAAAAAATTAGTACTATATTTCATTCACTAACCATTATAAAATCACCAAAACATCAATATATTGATCTTATTATATTTATAAAATCAAAATATATATTTATTTAATTTTTTGATATCTTCAAAAAGACTAATAAACCAAAATACTTGGTAAAACAAAAAAATAAAATCCATTTTATATGTGTAGGGAATAATTCTAAATTTAGAAATGTAATATTTAAATATATAAAACTCTATAATAACATTAATGATTAATATTCATATATATTTTATACTTATTCAATTATTTCTTGTAATATCTGATTAGAAACAAATGAGTTATTTACTCCAAGGTTCAATAACATAAATATAAATTAAATAAATAGATAATTAAATGGTCGCATACCTCATAATATAAATAAAAAATGCATGAATATACCATGAATAATTTTATATCTTATTGAGTTATTTTTGTAAAATTAATTATTATGGATATATTTTTAGAATATGTCACAACACAATCTATATATTAATTATCCTAACATGAATATTTTTCATAAGATTTATTATGTAGTTTTAACATCCAAATAATATGTTCCACAAGAGCTGATTATAAACCATAAACTTACTGAACATCATGAATTCACCCAAACTATTTCGAGAATAATATTATCTTACAGATTTAGATATTTTTAGAAGTGAAAATTGTGCCCAAATATCTTAGATTTTATCATTTAAATTTTATTGTACTCAATGCCTATAAATTGGAGACTGAGGATTTGAGGATTAGATAATGGATCACGTTGAATGATTTACATTAAATTTATGTACACTATTGTGGTTTTGAGTGATTCTATTTATTTTTTATTGAAAATGTGATCTTACAAATTCTAATTATAATTAATTCATTCTAAAATATCAAGTTTTCCTGTTACGATAATTCTATTTTAATCACATCTGATAGAAGACATTTGGGGATATGAACCGCTTCTTTCAAAATTTTATATTCAATGTAGTCTTAGGGATAAAGGCTTAGTTGATTCCAATATTATTATAAAAGAGTGTAAAATCCCATATTTTTTCTAGGTGTGTCTCTATATGAGTTTTTTTGTTAAGTGTATTTCATTGGGTTTTTGTTTGTCTTCAATCCTTGGTGGCTATGTTTTATTTTGAGATGAATAGTTTTTTTTTGGTAAACTGACCTAATATTTTAGGATTTATGATTATTTAAATTAATGTATTCTCAGTATAATTTTTTTAATGGGATTATGATGATTTTGTATGAGTTTTGAGGGATCCAGAGGTGGTTCGGGCACTTTCAGAAAGGATGGGTTGAAAACTATTCACAAGACGATTACATAGTGTGCACATGTTATGTGATGTGTTACTGTTGCCACAAACATGTCATGAACAAGATACACATCACGTACTTAGTAAAAAAATTAGAACTCCATAATTTTAAATATTAACCAGACGAAAAAAATATATTTGATGCATTTCTTAAACGGATAAACACACTATGTGAAAGGATTACACATCATGTATTCCTCGGACCCTGTGGTTTTAAGTAGAAAACCTACATGATTTTATTTAATTCCAATGTGTGTATCCATCTCCTCTATTGTCACGACCCATCCCCCGTGGCCCGTATCGTGACTACCCCAAGCCCACCTTCCATAGGCTCGGGGCCGACGACTAGAACCAAAGGACTAAATCCCTAAACTGGGAAGGAATTATATTTAAAACTATAAAAAACACATTAGAGTACCCAAATGGAAGTAAAACAGTAAGTAAAACTGTATATGAAAGAGTGACGAAAAGTAAAGGGGTCAGAAATACAAGCCCAATAGGAAAGTACAAGTACAAGTAAAAATCAAGTACAACTGAAGAAAAGTAAAGTAGCTACCGGGTCATCCTCTGGGGTTCCTACCGGAAGGGTAGACACCAAAGGCCTCCTCAGCACTCTACATCCATCTGTCCGCTCTGTGCACCATCACACCGAGTGGTCCAACTCCAGGTATCTTTTAGTCCTGCTACTCTCTACCTCAGCCAGCGATGTCCGTCATCTGGAACCAACACAACGAGATGCGGTCATAGCTCGTGCTGGGTGATTATAACGATACTCAGTAAGGACCTCGAGACCCTCAAGGTCTCCCAAATTTGAACAAGGATAAACCACAAATTAGGAAATCAATGGATAACCATTACTTAGGTATATGCCCAAATATATACCTAAGTTATCTAGTAACCCATCTCATTCATGAGGAAAACATAGAAGTCATTTACTCAGCTCAAACCAGGATTTCATTCTAGGGAGTAGTATCAAGTAACAACCCCAGTCACACTTTCAAAACCTCAGCTGATGATGTACTATTCCTCTATCGAGTTGAGTGGGCATGTCACGTCACATAGAGGCACTTCCCACTATCCTTGGATTGTTGAGGTACTCCTCTGGTTGAGTACCGTGGGTCTGCTGTGTCACACAGAGGCGCTCCCCACAAAGGGTATGTCGTGCTAACACAGATGCACTCTCCCTCATAGCCTGTTGAGGTACTCCTCTTGTCGAGTACCGTGGGTCTGCCGCACTCACATAGAGGTGCTCCCCACCATGGGTCTGCAGCGTCACACAGAGGAACTCCCCACTGGGCCGGTCGAGTCACTCCATGTCGAATCGGTCAAGCAGTTGTCAGGTCTCAGCCAGCTACTAGGTCTCTGTACTATGTCTCCTCGCCTTGGGAAGGATCTGCTCCATGAGCTACTGGTCGATACTCCAACTGTCACAAAGTCCCATGAAGAAGTATCTCAAAGGTCCGCCTTGTTATAGGGGTCTCAACACAATAGAAGGCGCGTCAATCGGACGTCCGGTCTGTGAGTTATTGGCACATTCGTCCCGGGGGCCCGGTTGGATTTTAGGTTCAATCCAACCCTAATATACCCCATATTTGTCCAAACCTCAAGTAGGGTATTCCAAAAGAACTCTCTCTCTCTAAAAATTTTGTCATCATAGACGGTTCGTCGATTGGACAGACGTAGCCCAAGTTATTGGAGAAAAGGTGTATTAAGGCAAACAGGTCTGGACTGGGGTCTGACCCGGTCCGCAGGTCCGACCCGGCCCGAGGGGTAGGACCGCCCCGAGGCCGGCCTTGCCCGGTGGCCCGTTTGGCCCGGCTGGCCACGTGTGGGGAGGGGGAGTGGGGGGTTCAGCGCCCCCTACCCTCTGAACAAAACCGACACACAGAACCGGTTCTGTAGCCCGCGAGACCTAGGAGGATCCCGCCTTGCCGACTGCCTGAGCGGCCAGCTGGTTCTGCAATGTCGGCGGCCTGCCCGACGCCGGCCGCCCCTGCTCCTCTGCCATGGCTCTCCCTCGCCGTGGCTCACCTCCTCTGTGCGGAATGACGGTGCCACACCCTTCCATAGCGGCCCGCCCTGGCCGCGACACCCCTTTCATCCACGTATCACGATGGTGTCGCGCCCTTCTGGCGGCCTTGTGCCTCTGGTTTATTCACAGTCGGCCCGTCGCTGACCGCCATTGCTCTGCTGTGGTCCCCTCTTCCGGCGGTGTCGTTGCGCCGCCGCCATTGTCAACAAACGAGGTAGAAGGAAGGGGAGGGTTGGGCTATGTTCATGCGGTCTGATCCCTCCTTGTTATGGTGATATCAATAGGCAATTCACATTCTATAAATTGAACACCGTAGAACGGGAAAAAAATCTACTCAAATCCCCTACCTCGAGTTTTTTATTCGTTGGCGATGTCGAGGAAAGGGTGGACGTCGATTCGTGGATGTCGGAAATGAAGAATCCGAGTATGGCGTCATCAGCATTCGTCAAGGACGGTGCTCCCTCCTTTGTTTCGGTTGAAGAAGGAAGAAGGTTTTTTTCATTCTTCGGTGGAGAGGGGAATTCTTTGTTGGATGATAAAGTTCTCCAAGTGTTCTTCCTCTCCCAAAGTTCCAACAAAAGGATATGGCATCAAAATAATAGAGTGAGAATCCTATTAATTTTTTTGGAAAAAAAATTCAATTCGACTCATTAATAACCCGGCTCCACCAAATTAATACACGAGCATTGGCATAATTAAAACTAGAGGATTCAGGATTCTCTCCCTCATTAATGAGGGAGAGTTGAGAGGTTTAATCCTTGGGTGGTCCCCACCACATTTAATCCTCTCGCGGGAGGTTATGCTCAGGTGGACCCCACCATCATAACCTCTCATGGTAGGTTAGGGTGTGGCAGTCCCACCACCAACTCCCATGGGGAGGTTCCAACTACCAGCCAACACACAAAAGACAGCCTAGTATAAATTCAACTGTTGAAAACTTTAATTTATTATTTTAATAAAATGCAAAAAACTAACTTTTATTCAAGACCATATGCCATCGAGGTGGAAGTCTTCTTAAAGGAATACCAGCACTATGAGTTCAACGATGCCCTCAGATTTAAATTCCAATCACTGGTTCAAAAGTTATAAAATCCTGCTCGTACATTTAAAAACGTACCCGCACAAAACTTCAGAAATTGATTCTGGGCACATCGGGCCTCAGAATCATGCGTCATAAATTTTCAAGGACTCGTAAAATTCCCATATATTTTAAAAAAAAATCCTCAGAATTTATGGGTCTTTATATTCTCCCCACCTCAATGATTTACGTCCTCGTATGTTAAAACTCGAACTAAGGGAACAAATGGGGGTATTGAGCACGCATATGAGCCTCTCACTCCCATGTGCTCTACTGGAGGTTCCCGTGCTTCCCGCGAACGCGCATCATAGGTACCGACTGTCCACGAAGTACCCGCTCCTGTCGATCGTCAATCTCCACTGGAACATCTGTATAAGTCACCCCATCGTCAATGTCCAGCTCTCCATGATCGATGATGTGGGAAGGGTCGTGCACGTATCTCCTCAACTGAGATATGTGGAAAACGTCATGCACCCGGTGCAACTGAGGTGGAAATTCTAAGGGGTAAGCCACCTCACCTACCATGACGAGGATCTGGAAAGGTCCGATGAATCGCATAGATAACTTTCCACCTCTTCCACATCTCTGTAGACCTCATCGAGTTGAGACCCGTAGAATGAAGTGGTCGCCATCCTTGAACTCAAGTAATCTACACCTCCTGTCAGCATATGAATTATGTCTGCTCTATGGAGTCCTCATCTACTTCTGGAATATCTTCACCTTCTCTGTGGTAGCCTGCACCATCTCTGGTCCTACTGGTGCTGACTCCCCTGGGTCTGTCCAGCATAGTGGAAAACTGCAAGGATGACCATACAAGGCCTCAAATGGTGTCATACCAATGGTGGAGTGATAGATGTTGTTGTAATAAAACTCTACCAACAGTAACTGATCCTCCCAACTGCGACCAAAGTCTAGGACATAAGCATTGAGCATTTCCTCGGGGGTCTGAATGGTCCCCTTAGTCTGACAATCTGTCTGAGGATGGAAGGCGGTGCTCAAGTGAAGTTGTGTCGCGAAAGCCTCCTGTAACCCCTTCCATAGTCGGGAAGTAAACTGTGTGTCACAGTCAGAGAAAATAGAATAAGGTACTCCATGTAAACGCACAATCTATTACACATAGAGGCGTCCCAAGCTCTCTATTGAGGCCTGCTCTCTGATCAGTAGGAAGTGTTCTGACTCTGTGAGTGGGTCAACGATCACCCATATCGAATCGTGAATACTGGAAGTACATGGAAGACCTATCACAAAGTACATGGATATCTCATCCCACATACTCTCTGGGACCTCTAAGGGTTGATCCAAGCCTGCTGGTACATGGTGCTCCGCCTTCACTTGCTGACAAGTGAGGCACCGAGAGACAAACTTTGCTACTTACTTCTTCATATCTAGCCACCAGTGCTATTTTTGAAGGTCCTAGTACATATTTTCCACTCTTGGATTTACCTCCAAAGGGGATTTGTGTAACTCCATCAACAATTCCTCCTAGAGTGCCACTAGTACCAAGGTATGTCCTCTGAAGATGATGATGTGCTCCCCACCTTCATAAAATCTATCAGGTGTCTGCCCTGTGGATATCTGAGCATGTTGTGTCTCACAGTCAATGTCCCCATGTTGGGCCTCCTTGACTCGCTGAAGAAGTGGAGGAGTGACTGTCAGAGACTATTGATAGGTTTCTCTATCCCTATCCGCAAAGGATATCTGTAAGGAAGCCAGCTGTTATGTCGCCTCTCCTAGCAGCTGTTTACCGGATCTCCTCCCGAGATCATCCACAACAACATTCCCCTTCCCAGGAGAATACATTATCTCAAAGTAATAGTCCTGGAGGAACTCAATACAACATTGTTGTCTCATGTTCAAGTCCATTTGAGAGAAGATATACCTGAGACTCTTGTGATCAGATTACATAGAAAATTGTTTGCCCATAAGATTGTGTCGCCACATCTTCTAAGAGAAGACCACTGCTGCTAACTCTAGGTCATGGGTAGCATAGTTCTCCTCATGCTACCTCAACTACCAAGAACCATATTTGATGATAGCTTTCTCCTACTTTAGGACACACCCAAGTCTGGTCCCTGATACATCGCAGTAGACTACCTACCCTACACCTTCGTCTGGAAGCCTCAAGATGGGGGCACTAGTCAGCCTCTACCTGAGCTCCTAAATGATATGTGGGAATCTCTCCGACCGCAGGAAGGGCTTCCCCTACTTCATCAAGGATGATAGTAGTTCTACAACTCTAGATAAGTTTGGAATGAATCTCTGGTAGTATCCATCCAAGCCAAGGAGACTTCGTACCTCTTTCACACTCATGGATGGCTCCCAAGAAAGTAACTCCTCAATCTTCACTGGATGTACTGCAATTCCATCCTCTGAGATGACATGCCCTAAGAAGTGAACCTATAAAATTGAAAAATATCACTTCAAGAGCATACCATAAAGCTGGTGCTCTCGTATTGTATCCAGTACTTCCTACAAATGGTAGTCATGCTCCTCCTCAGTAGTCGAGTAGATCGGAATGTCGTCGATGAAGACCATGAAAAAGAAATCAAGATAAGGAATAAAGATCATGCTCATCAGAATCATAAACACTGTTGGAGAATTGGTTATACCGAAGGGCATAACCATGAACATCTAGTGGTAGTACCGGCACCTGAAGGTCATCTTCTCCACATCCTCGTCTCGAACTCTGTGCTGGTGATAGTTAAATCTGATGTCTATATTTGAGAACCATCATGACCCCTTGAGCTAATCCTAGAGGTCATCAATCCTTGGGAGTGGGTACTTGTTCTTCACGGTCACCTGGTTCAGGTGACGATAGTTGACACAAAGCCTCAATCTCACATCCGCCTTCTTGGTGAACATAATCGGGGCTGCCTAGGGAGAAACACCGGGCCGAATGAATCCCTTTCCATGCATGTCCTCCAGCTATACCCATAGCTCACAAAGCTCAGCGGGAGCCATCTGATATGCTGGAGTAGATATCTGTGTCGTCCCGGGGTAGAGTCCAATTTATAAGTCCTCCTCTCTGTGAGGAGGTAGTCCTGGAACAACATTAGGGAAAACATCTGCATACTGGTCCACCACTATAGGATATGTCAGACTCTCCATATCAAATGCTCCAAGGGTAAGGCAGGATAACTGGTGATTGATCGGCTGCACCCTCCTCCAAGTATGTTCGTCCTGTGCTTCAAAGGTTCCTTTCTCATTGGTGAAGTTAAACCTGGCCCCATCCATGCGGACACACCGCACTTTTCGCCTAATAAATTCAATCTGAGCATGAACTATAGATAACCTGTCCATACCAGAAATGACGTCATTATTCCTCGACGCCGCTAAAAGGAGGTCCCAGCTGAAGATCTCGCCTCATAGAGTAACCTCACACTGCCGGTACTAGTGTGTAATTAGCGAGTATGCACCCGTAGGAGTACCTAGCCGTAAGGATCGGGCCAAAGGCTCTGTCAGAGTCTTCGAGCTCCGAAAGAGGGCAGTGGCTATGAAAGAATGACTGGAACCTATGTCTATAAGAACTTCAGCTTGAGTGGAGTAGACATAGATTGTACCTCGAATCATCTCCAAAGCTCCATGGTTGTATGCCTCAACTGCATGAAGCTGAGCTCTCCCCTATCCACCTGCCTCCTATGGTCGGGGTGGTCCTCCTGGTGGTTTTGGTGGTAACACCTCGTAACATCACCCACCACCTGCTACTCCACCACCTCCTCTGCCTGCGCCCTGCGGACTTCCTCGTTCGAATCTCTACCTCTACCTGGGAGGTCCCTCAACTGACAGCTGATCATCTAAATGGTGGGTCGGACCGTCACGGTCCATGTGATCCTGCCTGCCACATGAGTAACACTGCATTCTCCTGGCAGGTATGTAACAACCCCGGGTGCCCTGCACAACAGATCCGGAGTCCTAAGGTCACCCACCCATGGGTCTTGTCCTCTTGGACCTCTGCATCATCTGTCAACTGCCTATTGCAGAAGACTCTGTTGTGTGTCGACTAGTGGTGGGTCTCGCTACTGGTGACTACTCAGCAAGAAAAATCATGAGTAGGAGGTCTCTCTCTAACACCCCTTCCAGCATCAGAATGCTAAGGGAAATCATTGATTCCCTAATCTCTCGCCTGATCCCCTGCTTAAAGGTCCGGGACCTGATGAATGGGTCATTCACCATATCTGTGGAGTAGCGAGAGACGTCAGTGACCCTCGCTGAGTACTATGCTACTTTCATGTTTCCCTACTGTAGACGAAGTAGCTCTTGTATCCATACTACTCGTAGGGTCATTTGAACAAACTCCACCTGGAACAGGCTCTCAAAGTCATTCCAGAGTAGGGTCACCTCATCATTCACCTGGAGCATCAGGCTCCACCATCTTCCTACTTCTTCCTGAAGGAGGCTGGCAGAAAGGATCACCATGAAGTCTGATGGTGTCCCTACTAGCCTGAAGACTCTCATCATAGCCTCCAACCAATCCTCAACCACATGTGGTTCTGTCTCTCCACGAAACCTGGCTGGCCTCTGGCGCTGGAACTCATGCAAGGTGCTCAAGCGTCATGCATTGTCTACTACTGGGGCTAGTGGCATTGGTGGCCCAACATGAAGTGGTACCGCTAGTGCCTCGACCGAAAAAGGGCCATGCAGTGAGGCCCCATCACTCGGTGGGGTTTCAGAGCATATGACTCTTAGGGATATGCAGGGAGGCATCCTGAAGGAAATAGATGTGACACGGTTAAAAGATTATACCTGGTGAGCTGACCTGGTGGAGCTGACTGAAGAAAATTTTTGAAAACACACACGCAATCCATGTTTTCTTTCACTAAGTCGGAAATCAGAAGTCAGGGTCCTAGTGTATTGATACGTCGGCCACCCGCACCAACACCGGACTTCCTGAACTGAAAAATACACTTTTTACCCTTAACACTATTGATTCACAAGAAAAGAAATATCTGAGTCTTGTGTTTTGCGGTATAACTGACTCCTCTGATACCAATTTTTCACGCCCCATCACCCTAGGCCCATATCGTGACTACCCCAAGCCTTCCATCCATAGGCTAGGGGCCGGCGACTAGCACCAAATTCATAATTACCTAAAATTGGAAGGCATTGCCTTTAAAACTGTAAAAAAACACATCAGAGTACGCAACCGGAAGTAAAACACTAAGTAGAACTGTATACGAAAGAGTGCCGAAAAGTAATGGGGCAGGAAAAACAATCCCAATAGGAAAGTAAAAGTACAAATGAACAGAGAGTACAAATGAAGAAAATTAAAGAATCTATTAGGTCGTCCTTTGGGGTTCCTACCTGATGGGTAGTTATAAGTGGCCTCCTCAGCACTCCACATCTGTCTTTCTAATCCATGCATCGTCACACCGAGTGGTCCACCTCTAGGTACCATCCAGTCCTACTACTTTCTGCCCAGTCACCACCATCTGTCATCTGAAACCAACACAACGATGTGCGGGCATAGCCCATGCAGGGGTGAGTATAATGATACTCAATAGTGACCTCGAGACCCCCAAGGTCTCACAAATTCCGACAAGGATAAACCACAATGTAAGAAATCAACTGATAACTATTACATAGGTATATGCCCATACATATACCTAAGATATCTATTAACCCATCTAAATCATCAGGAAAACACAAAATTCATTGACTCACCTGAAACCAAAATTTCATTCTAGGGGTAGTATCAAGTAACAACCCCAGTCACACTGTCAGAACCTCGGATGATGGTGTACTCCTTCTCTATCGAGTACAATGGGCCTACTGTGTCACACAGAGGCGCTTCCCACTATCTTTGGACTGCTGAGCTACTCCTCCTATTGAGGACTGTGGGTCTGCTGTATCACACAGAGGCGCTCCCCACCACGGGTCTGCCTCCCTCACACATAGGTGCTCCCCCTCGTAGCCTGCTGAGGTACTCCTCCTGTCGAGTACCATGGGTCTGTCGTGCTCACACAGAGGCACTCCCCACCGTGGGTCTGCCGCGTCACACAGAGGAACTCCCCAATGGGCCGGTCGAGTCACTCCGAGTCGAATCTGTCAAGCAGTCGTCAGGTCTCACCCAGCCTCTAGGTCTATGTACTCTATCCAATCGGCTCTGGAAGGATCTACTCCATGAGCTACTGGTCAATACACCAATAGTCACGAATTCCCATTTAGAATTATCTCAAATTTATGCCTTGTCATAGAGGTATCAACGCAAGAGATGGCATCTCAATCGGATGCCCGGTATCTGAGTTATAAGCAATTATGTCCTGGGGGTATGGTTGAATTTTAGGTTCAAACCAACCCGACCATACCCCAACTATGTCCAAACCTCAAGTGGGGTATTCCAAAAGCACGGTCTCGCTCTATTATTTCTATCTCCATAGACGGTTCGTCGATCGGACACTCGTAGCCCATGTTATGGGTGAAAAGGTGAATTCGGGCCAACGGGTCCGGACTGCGGTCTGACCCAGCCTGAGGGCGACCTAGCCTGAGGGGGCGGCCCAACTTGAGGCGGCAGCCCGGCCCGGTGGCCCGCATGGCCCGGCTGGCATCCCGTGGGGACCGGTTGGCAGGCGACCCGCGTGGTCTAGCTGGAACATGTGGGGGGGTCACGGCCCCTGCCTTCCAAACAGAATTGGTTCTAAGCACCAGTTAGGTAGCCCGCGGGACCCAGGAGGGTCCCGCCTTGTCTGGATGGCCGAGCGGCCAGCCGGTTTTGCACCACTAGCAGCCGGACCGAGGTCGGCCACCCCTACTCTTCCGTCACGGCCCGCTCTCGCCACGGCTCACCTCTTCCTCGTGGCTAGATGGCACCGCAGCCTTCCATCGTGGCCCGGCCTAGCCATGGCCGCCCTTTCATCCACGTGGAATGATGTTTCCGCACCTTTCTGGTGACTCGGCATCCTTGCGCCTCTGGTTTCTTCGCGGTCATCCCTTCGCTGGCCGCCGTTGCTCCACCGCGGTCCAGTCTTTTGCCGATGCCTTTGTGACATCATCGTTTTCAACAAGAGAGGTAGAACAAAGGGGGAGGCTCGGGCCATGTTCATCCAGTCCAAGCCCTCCTCGTTATGGTGATATCAATCGGCAATTCACATTCCATAAATTGAACGACATAGAATGAGAACAAAATCAACTCAAATCCCCTACCTCAGTTTTGTTATTCATTGGTGATGTCGAGGAAAGGGTGAAAGTCGATTCGTTGACGTCGGAAATGAAGAATCCGAGTATGGAATCATCAAAAATCTTCAAGGATGAAGCTCTATCCTTTGTTCTGGTTGAATAAGGAAGAAGGTTTTCATCATTCTTCGGTGGAGAGAGGCGTTTTTTATTATAATATGATGTTCTCCAACTGTTCTTCCTCTCCTAATGTTCCAACAAAAGGATATTCCAACAAAATAATAGAGTGAGAATCCAATTAATTTTTTTGGCCAAAAATTTGAATTTAACTCATTAATAACCTGAACCCCCCAAATTGATACCCGAGTGTTGGTATAATTAAAACTAGAGGAGTCAAGAGGCTCTCCCTAATTAATGAGGGAGAGTTGAGAGGTGTCATCCTCGGGTGGTCCCCACCACTTTTAATCCTCTCGTGGGAGGTTATGATCAGGTGAGCCCCACCTCCATAACCTCTCATGGGAGGTTAGGGTGTGGCGGTCCCACCACCAACTCCCATGGGGAGGTTCCAACTACCATCCAACACACACAAGACAACCTAGAATAAATTAAAGTGTTGAACACATTAATTTATTATTTTTATAAAAATCCAAAAACTCTCTTTTATTCTCGACCATCTGCCATCGAGGTGAAAGTATTCTTAAGAGAATACCGGCACTGCAAGTTCAACGGTGCCCTCAGATTTCAATTCTGTGCACCGATTCAAAAGTTATAAAATCATGCTCATACATTTTCTAAACGTACCTGAACAAAACTTTAGAAATTGATTCTAGGCACACTAGGCCTCGGAATCAAGCACCGTAAATTTTCACGAACTCGTAATATTCCCATATATTTAAAAAAATCCACGGAATTTCCGGGTCTTTACATTTATACCATATGATGAATTCCAAGAGATTTTAGGGTCTCCTTTTCTATTCTGGATGTTCTGATTGCACATTTGATCCATAGTAAGTGTTTCTTATTAATTTTCACATCACTTATATCATTCTTTGTTTTCATGGTGGAATATTTTGACCACATATTTTTTGGGGGTTTTCACTTTACCTTGGTTTATCTAGGTTCTTTTTGTGATCTTCTACACCTTTTCCCTTATTATAATTTGTTTTTGGAATCATTGTTGTAATCTTTGGTTAATGGCAGGGAGTCTGAACCTAACCCTATGGTATGATTAATTTTAAAGTAAATGAAATATTGGGATTATAGCAACATAATGTTTGATATAATTAATATATTCATTAATTAATGTTAAATAATAAATTAGAATGTTGGATGGAATCCATTGGGTGTAGTTTTTTAAGTGGCTTGGCTTATGGCTACCCGATGGGTGAGCCAACCCCTAAATTATAATAACATGGATAATTGTTTAAAGTGGGTTTGTCATTATATGAGATTAAATAGATTACTTGATCAAGACTCACCTTTACAATGACTTATTTAATTAAATGGTTGGAATTTTAATGGTAAGACCCAGTTTATTAAAATAATGGGGTAATTGAATGGTAAGTGGTTGTTTTTAGAATTATCCATTATGGATTATGAGGTGATATCCTTACAGTTATTAATTATTGTGTTAACATGCCATAATGATTATATTGAACAAGATCTACCTAGTCCAATTTTGTAATGCTCATATTTAGTGGGCTCTACCTAGTCACATCCTCTAATTCTTATATTGCTTAGGCATTGCCTAGTACCATGATGTAATGCCTATATTGAGTGGGATCTACCTAGTCCCATGGTGTAATTCTTATATCAATGAGTCACTACCTAGTCTCACAATATGATTCTTATATTAAGTGGGATATTATGAGTACCATGTTGAAATGCTTATATAGTGGGCTCGACCATGATTCATATGTTTATGAGATGGATTGTGGTTGTGGTTGGAATGGTTCTTTTACATGCTCAGAGACATTCAAGCATGGTTCTAAAGAAGGTTGATATATGTATTATGATAATTTATTAATTAATAAAAAAAATATTACTTTATTTAATAACCTAGTTTTTTTAGATTTAGTAGTATTTACCTTGTAGGTTTTACTCACACCCTATTCGAGCTATTGTTTGGTACTCGAATAGATTACATGGATTCAGTTTTGGACACAGGTAAGGGACTTTATTGTAAATAATTTTGTTTCTTTCTAGATGGGATGGAATTTGGATATGAGACAAAACTAGGGTTTGGGACCCGAATATTTTGGAATTATTTGTGTCAGATGATTATTTTATTTGTATTGTTTTCTGTTTGATATTTAGATACATCTCATATTTTCATTACATGATTCTTAATTATTGGTTTATTGCTACTCCTTTTACTTTACAGTTGTATTATATATTGTTTCCACTATTCTTCGTTATTATGATATTTATTATTACCTATTTATTTACATGGTATTTTTCTCCATACCATGGGGTATAGTCTCCCCACTATACATGTCATGCTCCTAATACTCGTTGGAAGCCTCTAATATATGGGGAGGTATGCTTGAAGACTAGTAACCAACCCATTTTGGACACCTCAGAGTGTACCGAATCGAGTGGATTTTATAAATGATATTAGAGGAGGATTTCCTTTTTATTACTTTACTATTTGGGAATGGTAGAAAGAAGACCAGGATATATCAATACCTAGTAATAATCTTGTGCATGGGAGTAGCTAACCCATGTAGGGAGGAAAATCTAAGTGCCCAAAAATGAGATTTTTGATCATGATGTACGCTTATTACAGCTGATGTTATATCACCATGGGTGATTCACTTGTTGTGTGATGTTATTATTTTTTAATTTTATTTCTTCTTCATATTTACACTCGTGGATTGGTATGGAGTGAAATTGGTAAGCATGGATCCTGATAGGAAAATACGGATATAAATTGAAATGTATTGATCATGATAGGGACATATTTGTTTCATGTGGCATATATTGTCCTATGTGAGATGTAGTATGAGATACCCAATATCTTTCAAAAATATAATTAAATGAATTTCTAGGTAACTCTAAAAAACATTTGATCCATGTTTAGAGAGACCAGTAATAGTGGATATGTTTTTTTGTCATGAGTTGAGGTTGACCTTGTTTGTATAGCCAGGGTTCTAAGGATTATGTTTATCTTGTAGAGGAAATTCCTCTTCATCGCCTTCATGTTGAGAAAATGAAGAGTGGAAATCATAATGATCCTAATGTATCTAAGCATGATATTCCTATGTATCATGATGATCATATAGATGTTCAGATTTATGACATTTTCTTAATGGTCATGTGGTCCATGGGAAGGGAGGCTCTTTTTATTGTTCCTATAATCTTTGGGCTGATGAGAGAGTTCTAGCTATAGAATCTCTCTATGTTCACTAGGGAGGGATTCAACTAGGTAGCCATGTTATAGATTTATTTATTCCAAATAATGTTCAAGAATCTTGAGAAACCTATAGATAGGATAGTGAAGCTTATTGCATATATGCCTCATGGACTAGCGAAGAATCAGTTGGACATTTTAGAGTAGGTCATGAAGTAAGCCGAGTTATTATGGACGGAATTTGAGGATATGTTATTGATCTGCTTCAATCTAGATATGTTTTGGGTGATAAGGATAATTAATTTGTGCATTTGAAAAAGTGGGTCATGTTTGTGATGGACTACACTAAATATTTCACTGAACTTTTGTGCATTGCACTATCTTTAGACGCTGATGAGATCTCTTAGGAAATATATTTTTAGTATAAAATTCACTATGAGATCATTTTTTTTAGTGAACATTTTTTTTCTGAGTAGATTTCCAGGTGTAATGAATCAAGAACTCATCATGGGGGTTAATCTGAGAGAGGCCCTGATCCGCACACATGCTACTTCTACAGGAACAATGTAGATATCTTCTTTAGGGGTAAATAAGTGACACTATGATAGAATAAACCATGTAAGTAGTGAGTAAAGAATCTAGTGACGTGGTAATTCAACTTAGGACCATGTTTATTTATAGTTATTTCAATGTGTAATGTTGGGCCCAAATGACCTTAGTTTATGTACCCCGCTTTGGAGTGTCATACTTGGGAAATGATGGGAAACCACTATATGTTTCATAGGGGAATGAAATATTAGAGCCGCAGATGGGCATTTGGATAGGTACTAGTGTTTAGGAAAGACTCAGTTATTCCTCATTATATTGGTAGAAGGCGTACCATTGGATTTTCAAGTTGAGGTAGGGGAATGATACTCAAGTTTAGGAATAGAAGTACCAAGAAGAGGGGATAGCTTAGAAGAGTTAGGTAGTAGCCCAGGGTAGAGGTATTGGTCATTTGAACATTTTGAAGACTACTCTCTCTATTGGGAACCATTTGTACTTGAAATTATGTGTTTTAATTTGATTCTTAGTATGTATTTGTTAGTCCAATACCGAGATCATATTATCTATTACCTGGGGAGATCTACATTCCTATCTCCAGATTTGAGGAAGCTATTCTCACTAGGGTGAGTGGGATCATCAATTTGTCCAGACAGTACTCACTCACTGTATATTGGATTATCTCATATCTCAGATATAAATCCAAGATTAGCATGATGGTGGAATGGAACATGATTATTTTCTTCCAGTGTTAAACAATTTTATTTATACTTTTCCTGATGTGTTATATGAATTACCTCCTATGGGATAAATTGAGTTCATAATCAAATTGGTGTTGGGGTCAGATCGTGTTTCTATCCAACTATATAAAATAGCACCTATAGTTCTTTGAAATTTGATATTTTAGTAGAAATATCTGGAAAAAATGGTTTCATAAATCTATATACATCTTTATGGGGTTCCCCAACTCCTTTCTCCAAGAAGGCGGATGGTACATTATTCTTATGTTTGTATTATCAGATATTGATAAAGATGATGGTCAAAATCTAGTATACTCTTATATTCTATGATGATCTCTTTGATCAGCTAAGATCTGCTATGATCTTCTCTAAGAATGATTTTGGATTAGGATACCACCAATTTAGGGTGAGACCATTGGACATACCTCAAACTGATTTTTGGATTAGGTATGGTTTGTATGATTTCATAGTGATACCACTTTGTTGGAAAAATGAACTAATGGTATTCAGGGCCTTCACGATCATACCAAACAACAATACATCATCTTGACCACATAGATGGATCATCAAATATATGTAAATTTAAAAAAATTCATTTTCTAGATTGATATAATGCACTTCTTGGTCCCTGTCAAATGAGAGGATGGAGTATTAGTGGCCCTAGAGATTGTTTCATCCATTTTATCTTGGTATAAACCTATGAATTTATTTGATATTCAATGTTTTTTGGGTTTATAATATTATTATTGGATCTTTATCTAGTACTTATCACATCTATAAGAACCTATGTTAGGGATGACCAAGAATGTAGTGATGTTTGTTTGGTCACGATCCTGTCAGAGAGATTTTAAATAGTTGAAGAGAAGGCTAACCACAACACTTATCCTCAATTTAAATATTCTGGTTAAAACATATAGTGTGTTTTGTGATTCATCTTGAGTTGGAATTAGAGGAGTTTTGATGTAAGAAGATTTATTGGTTACTAGTTTATCTATATATCTGAGACCTCATGAGAGTAATTACCCTACTCATGATCTAGATATAGTTTTGGTGGTACATTCCATGAGATATTGGAAACATTGTCCTATGTGAGAGAGCTTTTTGGTATATTTGGACCACAAGAACCTTACGTACATATTTTCATAGTGGGGCCTAAAACATGGGCATAAGAGGTGGTTTGAGTATCTATAGTCTTTAGACATTGAGTTTTCTTATACACCATGAAAGGGAAACATAATTGTCCATTCCATGACATTAAAGGCACAAAAAAGGCAGTGTGGGAGTCATGTGATGAGTGGTGGATGATAGAACTCTTTGAATACCTATATATAGATGTTCAAGAGTCTTAAGAATGGGTGGATAAGACTTCAACATCTATTAATATCATTCTTTTGGACTATATCAAGATAGATAATTTATATGATCTAGAGGGTTTAGTTTTGAGAGAAAACTTATAGAGTGGGGAGACACCATTAAGATGGTATCTGGTAATAAGAAATTATCTTATTTTCCATGGTTGAGTATAGGCTCCTACGAGCTTATGTGAGGATATGATGAGATATTTTCATGATTTTATAGGCATGGTCCATCCTAGTATGACAAATATATATCATTATCTCTATATACAATACTAGTGGTCTAGAATGAAGAAGGAGGTAGATGGATTTTTTGTGATATGTCTAATCTATCAATATGTAAAAGATCAAAATTAGAGGCTAGTTGGGATATTGCAGCCTCTTCTGATTCCAATGTGGAAATGTGATGATGTCACTATGTATTTTGTGTTAGGATTACCTAGTACACCACATAAGAATAATGTGGTATTGTTTATTGTGGATTAAGTGATGAAGTAAAACCACTTCTTCTCAACTTGGGATACCTTCATCATTGATTTTCTAGGTTGTCTTTATGTACATGTGGTAGTTCAGTTTCATAGTGCCTTGATGAGTATCATTTTAGACCTCGATCTTAATTTTGTAGTGGGGTTATTGTAGGGTCTTCAGTATGACCTCAGATCGTAGGCAACATTGAGAACATCCTATCATCCTCAAAATGACGATCAATCCAAGATAACAATTTATGTTCTATAGGATACGTTACAGGCCTTTGATTTGGATTTAGGTGGTTACTGGGAGTATCATATGGCACTTATGGAGTTTTTATATAATAGAATCTTCTCGTCATAGATCGAGATAGAAACTTTCATGTATTTTTATGGAAGTCCATGTCATTCACAACGTTTTTGGGTTGGAGGCATATTAGTCAGTGCTTGTGGGGCCTAATATTGTGTAGAAGACATCTGAGTAGGATCTAATAATTAGAATGAGGTTAATGACCACACAATGTTGGTAGAATATGTATGCTAACCACCATAGATGACCATTGGAGTTTGAGGTTCGTCATCATATTTTCCTTTGTTTGTCACCAATGCTGGGGAAATATTGGTTTATGATGGAGGGTAAGTGAGAGAAAATGTTTTTCCGTTCGTGTGAGATAATGGATAGGATTGGTTCATTGGTATATCGATTATACCTTCCATATTTCTATAGTTACCTACATGATGTGTTTCCTGTTTCATAGCTTTTGAGATAATATAAGAACCATTCTCATGTGGTAGATGTCAAGGTTTATACTTATTCTTCGTTTCAAAAGATTCCGATACAGATTTTGGTATGTGGTGATAAGTATTTTAGGGGTAATATTATACATCTGGTTTAAGAGCAGTGGAATCATGGGCCTGTTCAGGAGGATACCTAGAAGAGGGAGTCTAATATGTGAGCTTAGTGGATAGATGTGTTCGTTGAGACCCAACAATGATTCTGGGATCATCTTGGGGATGATATTTTATTTGGTGGGGATGTTTTAAGATCTTTCAATTTTTAGGGATGTCTCTCTTTGGGTTTTTCATTAAACGTATTTAACTGAGTATTTCATTGTCTTTAATCCATAGTAGCTGAGTCATTTTTTGAGATGGAGCACCTTTTCTAGGGAAATTGACCTAAAGTTTCGGGATGTTTGTTTATTTGAGAAAAGGGAGTCTCATAATAAAAATGTTGAATGTGATTACGGGGATTTTGTAATGCCCCGAACCCAGTTACCTAGAGTCGGTGAATTATTACATAAAATTGGCATGATCACAAGGAAACAAGTCCTGAATGACCAATCGGTTTAGCAGTCTTGGAAAACAGATTACATACATGAATGTTACATTACACTTTATAACATACAAAACAACATAAATAATCCTTTATGAATGCCATTATTCCCTTGGCTTAACCCTGCATATCAATCACAATACACTTCTTGGAATCCTGGGAAAAAATAAAACATGGAAAGGGCTGAGCTCAGATGCTCAGTAAGGATAACAATATAGAGGAAACTTTAATAAATAATCATAAACATCTAAGGCAATGTATAACTAAATCAAAAGCCTTTAAAACTTGAACATCAACATATTATGGAAAAAATAAAATAATTCCATTTACTTATTCACATTGATATTCTACTAGACTAATAATTTCATGAAATATCACTAACCACTTTCATAATGATGGAATGTATAATTCCAGACTATCATAACCACGTATCCCAAGCCTCGTGCCAAGACTAAAAATAAGATTTTGTCTAGCCCTCCTTCCAAGACACTAGTTTGTCTCATGAGACCTACCGATGCATCAAGGAGCTATAGCGGACTCCACCCGTCACTTATTAAGTCCAATTCATTCCTTATATGAACAGGTTTAAACATAACATAAACATTCGTATTAAAACTAGCATATGAAATGTTAGTACTTTATCCATAAACCATGAATGGTATAAAAATAACACATCCACAGTCAAACATATCACAAAAACATCAATATGATATGGATGTTTTCTATAATAATAAATCAACTTCAAATAAGCTTAAAATCCATCAAAGGATATTGACATAGATGAAATCAAAACTATTTGAGAGAAATATCTCTTTTTTGTAAATCATTGAAAAGACAGACATTTATAAAGGAATTAATTTAAAAGGGATTTTGGAATCAAAGTGTCCCATACCACTTTGAATCTTTTGAAAATAATTATCATTTCAAAACATACATGTCTATATAAATAAATCCATAAAATCATTCTGAAAATATGGACATTAATTAAAAAGATTTAGAAAGGTAAATCATTAAAACACTTAAAATTCTGAACATGATAAAGAGTACCTTTCAAAAATCCTTAAAATATTCATTTTGAAATCATTTTTATGAAAAATGGACATAGATGATAAAAATTTCCTAGTAATTACTTACACATCAACAATCTCAGATAATAATGAGATTGAGGAATTATCCCTTACCAATTTGGAAACTTATGAAACATACACCCCATGAAAGAGGTAGCATACAATGAATATGTAAATACATATAAATTAAAGTGCATTACAAAAAGAATACAATTATGGGCAGTACATACACCACACAAAAAGTAATAGTGTCAATATGGCATGAATCTCACTGGAATAAGGAGTGAGATGAAAATCCCTTACCAATTTAGTAACTTATGAAACATACACCCCATGAAATAGGTATCATACAATGAATATTTAAATACACCTAAATTAAATTGTATTACACAAATAATACAATTATAGGCAGTACATACACCACAAAAAAGGTAATAGGGGAAATATGGCCTGAATCACACGGGAATAAGGAGTGAGATGAAAACCCCTTACCTTGTACTTTTCCTTGATAGTGTGTATGTTATCCACCTTTAATTTGGGTAACTCCCATTGGTTTGAACAAAAAAGGACTCTTGAAGTGCCTTCTGCCTAAGGTAAGGCTTTTAAGAGAAGGAGAGGGATGTAGTAAGCTTAATTTGTCATAGTTTGGGTGAGCCAAAAGGCTTGACAGGTGTGAGAAATTGGTTAGAAGTGGTGTCCTTTTATAAGGGGGAGGAGGGGCACTTTAGGAAAAATGTAAATTATTATTTTATAATAAATTTATATTCGTTTTCTAATGGCTCCAAAGTGTATTATTAAAATCCTAAGGTGGGGATGGGTAGAAATCCTTTCAACCAATATATTTTAGATAGGTTTGGGTCATTATATTAACCTTATATTTTAGTTTTATCTCTTGGTAAATTAGTTTGACACTTACCATGTCACTTTGTATTTTTATATTATATAGTTAATAAAATTAATATATACCTCAAAAAAACCCCCAAGTGGTCCATTAATGATACTAATATCATCATAAAAGTCCTTTTTCTGAACCTTATATTTCTAGGAATTTATTATCAATTAATAATATAATATTTTTAAAAAAAACTCTTTTATGTCAATTTTGACACTATTTGGTATTTGATTTTGTTAAAATCATAACAGCATGATTACTTCTAAAAACGTTAATCAAATCAATCCTAACATGTCATATTAACCAATAAAACTATTTTAATTCATTAAATGTCTAAAAATATTTTTATTTGGATATTTATAATATCAATTATTTTAATATTTCACTAATAAGGTAATTACTGAATCATCATTGTGTCATAAATAATATAAATTATTTAATGTCTAAAAATTATAAATAAAATACCATTATGTAGGAAATATTTTAGTATTTCTAATGAATATTTATAGTCGAAAATATAACATATATAACCCTATGTAAAAATTGTTTTTCTAAAAGATATAGGCTTATGTCATTTTTGTATTTACTTTAACTTAATTAATATAAAGTGTCATTATCATTTACAAGTGGATCCATGGGGTCCCAATATTGACCCAAAGATGCCCATGGTTGGACATGTATCAACCAATAGGGTTAATACCCATTTTAGCGTAAATTATTATTATTATAATATTATTTCATTACCCTTATTTACCGGATTTACCCTTTAACCATGGTAAATAAAATATTTACCGAAGTAATTATTCAAAATGTCTAAAAATAAAATTTTCATATTTAAAAAATTTGGACATTAAAATTCCGAATACGGAGTCCATTTTTTCAAATTCAAAACACAGAAGCGGCAGAAATTAATTTAAAATTAATTTCCACTGTCAAAACAAAAAGCGTGTTTTTAAGAGATAATAACTATCAAAAGATTGACACTGGTTTATGTCCGGTTTAAATGTGAAATTATTTCCAATGACAAAAATTGTATTAAATGGTAAAAATATATTATAAATATACTTTAAAACCACTCAAATTCATTATTTATTGCTATTAATTATTTCGATTAAAAAAGTTGTTTTTAATAAAAATTTAGTAATTTTCACTATTCATCAAAATATAAAAGTTATCCAAAAAGTACCAAAATTCATCATAGGACAGATTTGATATTCCGAATCAAAAATGAAGTCCATTTTGAATGAAAAAATTTATAAAATTTCAAAAATTAGGTATTACTATTCATAAGGGCTAGTTTGATTGGTTGCGGTGTGTGTTAGAACTCGAAGTTGCGTACAACACACAGTACAATATTATTAAAAGGGAAGCGTACCGAGGAATCTTGGGGTGTTACATTGTTAATTTTTGATGTCCCCATTCTAAAGAATAAATTTATTTAGTCAAATTGAATATATAAAAGTTTTAAAATATTGGATTTAAAAAGGGATCACCATTGAAAGTCGGTAAAAGTGCATTTTGGAAAAATACTTATTTTATCTGAAAAATGAATTTGTTCTTACATTATTTCTAAGAAACTCATAATATGGATTATAAAATTATAAGGATTATATAAACTTCAAAACTCAGTTAATAATATTCATAAGCTCTTTTGAACGGCTAGTTTGGTAATTCATGGTGCGCTTGAACTCGGTGTTGTGTGCAGTGCAAGTTATTGAATTATTTTGAAGAAATAACGCAATATGAAATCTTGGGGTGTTACATTAACCCCTCCCTCAATAAATTTCATCCTTTCAAATTGAAATTGTTCTTCGAAAATAAAATGTTGAAAATATAAAATATCTTTGTGGGAAAACCCACATTGGAAATTGGGTTAATAAAATTTTGTCTTAATAAGAGGAAAAGAGAAATGAAAGGATCACCACCAAATTATGATCTATATTTTAAGAACATTGGTTGCAATTAGATACATATAATTGGACGAAAAAAGTAAATATTTATAGGTAGTGATTGAGGTCATCAATCACAAACAATTGTAAAATTGAGGTCCTTAAATTCATCAATCTATGATGATTTGAAATACCATTAGTTCAACCAAACATAAGGTATTAGGATTACAAATATTATGTTTTAGGATCCCTTAAATAAAGTATAAAAATTAAAATCTTCGTAGAAGAATAAATATATATTCTTGACAAGTATGGTTCCATCCTTTAACTAATTTATACCAAAATTTCATCTTTCACTCTAAAAGATAATATAACGTAAAAAAATATTCTATTTATCCTATTCGTATAGGGTTCCAAAAAATTAATTTATAATTCATCTACCTGATCTTTTAAAAAAAACTACATTATTTAATCCAAGACATCACGTGGGCCAGTGGTAGGTGATTCCCCCTTGTCATCCTTCGGTTGCGGGTTCAAGTTTCGCGGTCTTGCCGGATGTGACAGGTTGTCGCCCGACCTCCGGGTTATCCTTTTATGGAAATCCAAAAAAATCCAAACTAAAACTATCCAAAATAATTCAATCCAAAATTTATAAGTAAGGTAAACAAAATGAAGATCCATTTTCCCTTGTAATAACATGTGAACACCTTCATCATGTATTCTTTTAAAACATTGCAACATCCTGAATTACCATAAAACCTTATTGATTATATTCATGATACCTTATTCCTTAAAGAATAATGCATATACTCCTTCAGTCCCAAAATGTTGTGAACTCCAACAATGAAGGAATATACAAATAATTATTCAGTTTCAAGGTATTCAAGAATATCCAATATAATTTATCCAAATCAATCATGTATTATTTCAAAATCACTACCTCGGTATCAGAATCATATTATGGTTTATCTTTCTATCAACCATATATTTTCCAAAAATTAAACCTGCAATTGAGTCACATTTCATGGTTCCACACAATATCATGTCCTTAATGAAATATTACTACAGTACAATCCTTATATACTCTATAATTATTATAACCAGTACATCGTTGATACAATACTCGAATGACATAATTCTTTTATAACACCATAAGAACTCTAATCATTCATCCTCACCTGTAGTAGTATCATATCTTGATTATTATCCAATAGCATCATTTGGGGCATACTCTGATGATTTGGACATTGGTTTGAGTAGTGTCCCAACTCCTTGCAGATGAAGCACGATACATTTGTAACCTTTTTCTTACCCTTGCAGTCACAGACAAGGTGTCCTTTTTCTCCACACTTATAAAAAACTCCCATTCCCTTCAGGCAAGTTCTAGGGTGTTTCTTCCCATAGTTATCACATATAGAAAAATTATTCTTTTCCCCCTTACCTTTATCCATCTTTCTCTCTTCTATCCTTTTCTTCTCTTACTTCCCTTAAAACCCATAGTACTCAGAGAACTCTTTACTTATCTTATCGACACATAATACTTTTTCTTCATATGATGATAATACATGGGAGACTATTTCCCTTCTAAATTATGGATTAATCCCATGAAAGATATGATATTTATTACTCTTTGGATCATGCGTATTGCTGGAGTTCTCATTCCTTCTACTAGGAGTCATTTCTAAATAATGGAATACACTAGATTAGTTTGTGGATAGAAATACTTCATTCCAAACTTGTAAAACCCTTAACATAAATTAAACAGTTTATGGATATAATCCATAATCACAAAAATTTATTCTTTGAGGAAGTATGTACTCATAAACCCTTCGTGATGGTTTGTAATGAAAATAGGAATTATCCTAAGAATATCCCCCGGGAGTGTCATAACCAAGAGTGCAGCAATGCCCATTGTCGTGCACCAGTTCCCATTCGAGCCTAGCTCAAAGTGGTGTTTCAGGTTTTACCCCTATGTACATCTGCGCCAGAGCTGTCTCTACATACACATATCTAGATAGGGATGTATTGCTCGAAAAACTCACAAAATCTCTACAATATCAAAATTCTAGGAAGTTCTTCTATACTAATCCTCAAAGTATATATCTTAGGGCTATGTGATCTAATCATATTTCATCTAAATCTAGCTTCCAAGGATATTGCTAAACTTCCTCTAATACCAAATGTAATGCCCCAACCCCAATTACCCAGAGTCAGTGCATTATTACATAACATTGGCATGATCAGAAGGAAATATTTCCCGAAGGACCAATCAGTTTAGAAGTCGTGGAAAATAGATTACATACATGAATGTTACGTTACACTTTATAACATACAAAACAACATAAATAATCCTTTATGAATTCCATTATTCTATTGGCTTAACCCTACATATCAATCACAATACACTTCTTGGAATCCTAGGAAAAAATAAAACATATAAAGGGGCGAGCTCATATGCTCATTAAGGATAACAATATAGCAGAAAATTTAATAAATAATCATAAACATTTAAGGCAATGTATAACTAAAACAAAAGCCTCTTAAACATGAACTTCAACATAATATGAAAAAAAAATTCCATTTACATATTCACATGGATATTCTATTAGTCTAATAATCACATGAAATATCACAAACCACTTTCATAATGATGGAATGCATAATGCCAGACTATCATAACCAGGTAGCCCAGGCCTCGTGCCAATACTACAAATAATATTCTGTCAAGGCCTCATGCCAAGACACTAGTTTGTCTCATGAGACCTACTGATGCATCAAGGAGCTATAGTGGGCTCCACCCTTCACTTATTTAGACCAATGCATTCCTCATATGAACAGGTTTAAACATGACATGAACATTTGTATTAAAAATAGCAAATGAAATGTCAATACTTTCTCCATAAACCATGAATGGTATAAAAATAACACATCCGCAGTCAAACATATCACAAAAACATCAATATGATATGGATGTTTTGTATAATAATAAATCAACATCAATTTTTCGTAAAATCCATCAAAGGATTTTGATATAGATGAAATCAAAACTATTTGAGAAAAATATCTCTTTTTTTGAAATCACTGAAAAGACACACACTTTTAAAGGACTTAATTTATAAGAAATTTTGGAATCAAAGTGTCCCATTCCAATTTGAAACTTTTGAAAAGAATTATCATTTCAAAACATTCATGCCCATATAAATAAATCCATAAAATCATTTTGAAAATATGGACATTAATTAAAAATATTTAGAAAGATAAATCTTTAAAACATTAAAAATTTTGAACATGATAAAGAGTACCTTTAAAAAATACTTAAAATATTAATTTTTAAATAATTTTTATGAAAAATGGACATGGATGATAAAAATTGCCCAGTAATTACTTACACATCAACAATCTCGGATAATAATGAGATTGAGGATTTAACCCTTACCATTTTGGAAACATATGAAACATACACCCCATGAAAGTGGTAGCATACAATGAATATGTAAATACACATAAATTAAATTTTATTACACAAAGAATACTATTATGGGTAGTATATACACCACACAATAGGTAATAGTGGAAATATGGCATGAATCTCACTGGAATTTGGAGTGAGATGAAAACGCCTTTCCAATTTGGTAACTTACGAAACATACACCCCATGAAAGAGGTATCATACAATGAATAATTAAATACAAATAAATTACAGTGTATTACACTAAGAATAAAATTATAAGCAGTACATAAACCACACAAAATGTAATAGTGGAAATATGGCATGAATCTCACGGGAATAAGGAGTGATATGAACACCCCTTACCCTGTACTTTTCCTTGATAGTGTGTATGTTAACCTCCTTTAATTTGGGTAACTCTCTTTGGTTTGAACCAAAAAGGACTCTTAAGGTGCCTTCTACTATAGTTAATGATTTTAAAAGTAGGATAGGTATGTATGGAGCTTAATTGGTTAGAGGTTGGACGATCCAAAAGGCTTTAGAGGTGTGAGGAATTGGTTATAAGTGGTGTCCTTTTATAAGGGGGAGGAGGGGCTCTTTAGGAAAAAATTAAAGTATTATTTTATAATAAATTAATATTCAGTTTCTAATGGCTAAAAAGTAGATTATTCAAATCCTATGGTGGGGATGGGTCGAAATCTGTTAAACCAAAATATTTTAGACAGGTTTGGGTCATTATATTAACCTTATTTTTTACTTTTAACTCTTGGATAATTTGTTTGACACTTACCATGTCACATTGTATTATTATATTATATATTTAATAAAATTACTATATACCTCCAAACTACCCCCAAGTGGTCCATTAATGATACACATATTATGATAAAAGTATTTTGGCCGAACCTTAGATTTTTACGAATTTAATATCAATTAATAATATAATATTTTTTTTAAAAACTCTTTAATGTCAATTTTGACACTATTTGGTATTTGATATTTTTGAAAATCATAACAGCATGATTACTTCAAAATAATTTAATTAAATAAATCCTAAAATGTCATATTAACTAATAAAATTCGTGTAATTCATTAAAAGTTATAAATTATATTTATTTGGGTATTTATTATATCAATTATTTTAATATTTCACTAATAAGGTAATTACTGCATCATCATTGTGTCATAAATAAAATAAATTATTTAATGTCTAAAAATTATAAATAAAATACCATTATGTATGAAATATTTTATTCTTTCTAATGAATAGTTATAGTTGAAAATATAACATATATAACCCTATGTAAAAATTGTTTTTCTAAAAGATATAGGCTTATGTCAATTTTGTATTTACTTTAACTTAATTAATATAAAGTGTCATTATCATTTACAAGTGGATCCATGGGGTCCCAAAATCGACCCAAATATTCCAATTGTCAAACATGTATCAATCAATAGGGTTAATACACGTTTTAGGGTAATTTATTATTATTATAATATTATTTTTTTACCCTTATTTACCGGATTAACCCTTTAACAATGGTAAATAAAATATTTACCGAAGCAATTGTTCAAAATGTCTAAAAATAAAAGTTACCTATTTACAAAATTTGGAAATATTGATTCCAAATATGGAGTCTATTTTTTCAAATTCAAAACACAGAAGTGGCATAAATTAATTTAAAATTAATTCCCGCTCACAAAACAAAAAGCGTGTTTTTAAGAGATAATAACTATCAAAATATTGACACTTGTTTATGTACGGTTTAAATGTGAAATTATGTCCAATGAAAAACATTGTATTAAATGGTAAAAATATATTCTAAACATAATTTAAAACCACTAAAATTCATAATTTATCTCTATTAATAATTTCGATTAAAAAAGTTGTTTTGAATAAAAATTTAGTAATTTTCACTATTCATCAAAATATAAAAGTTATCCAAAAAGTACCAAAATTTCATCCTAGGATAATTTCGATATTCCAAATCCAAAAATGATGTCCATTTTGAAAGATAAAATTTATAAAATTTCAAAAATTAGGTATTACTATTCATAAGAGCTAGTTTGATTGGTTGTGGTGTGTGTTAGAACTCGAAGTTGTGTACAACACACGCTACAGTATTATTCAAAGGGAAGCGTACTGAGTAAGATTGGGGTGTTTAATTGTATGTTTTTGATGTCCCCATTCTAAAGAATAATTTTTTTTAGTCAAATTGAATATATAAAAGTTTTAAAATATTGGATTTAAAAAGGGTTCACCATTAAAAGTCGGTAAAAGTTCATTTTTGATTAATACTTTTTTTATCTGAAAAAAATGAATTTGTTCTTACATTATGTCTAAGAAAATCATATAATGGATTCTAAAATTATAAGGATTATATAAAGTTCAAAATTCAGTTAATACTATTGATAACATCTTTTGAACGGCTAGTTTGGTAAGTCATGGTGTGCTTGAACTCGGTGTTGCGTGTATTGCATGTTATTGAATTATTTTGAAGAAATAACACAATATGAAATCTTGGGGTGTTACACTCTCCCCTCCTTCAAAAAATTGTGTCCTTGCAATTTGGAATTGTTCTTCAAAAATAAATGGTTGAAAATAGAAAATATTTATGTGGGAAAACCCACATCGGAAATTGGGTTAATAAAATTTAGTCTTAATAAGAGGAAAAGTGAAATTAAAGGGTCACCACCAAATTATGATCTCTATTTGGAGAACATTGGTGCTAATTAGAGACATATAGTTGGAAGAAAAAAGTAAATATTTATAGGTAGTGATTGAGGTCATCAATCACAAACAAGTGTAAAATTGAGGTCCTTAAATTTATCAATCTATGATGATTTGAAATACCATCGGTTCAACAAAACATAAGGTATTAGGATAACACATTTTTGGTTTTAGGATCACTTAAATAAAGTATAGAAATTAATTTCTTCATAGAAGAATAAAAATATATTCTTGACAATTAGAGTTCCATCCTTTAACTAATTTCTACCACAAACTCATCATTCACTCTAAAAGATAAGATAACGTAAAAAAATATTATATTTATCCTATTCGTATAGGGTTCCAAAAAAGGAATTTATAATTCATCTACCAGATCATTTAAAAAAACTACATTATTTAATCAAGGACATTACGTGGGCCAGTGGTAGGTGATACACCCTTGTCGCCCTTCAGTTGCGGGTTCAAGTCTCGCGGCCTTTCCGGATGCAATGGGTTGCCGCTAAACCATTGTGTTGTCCTTTTAGGGCAAACCAAAAATAATCCAAACTAGAACTATCCAAAGTACTTCAGCCCAAAATTATAAATAAGGTAAACACAATTAAGATCCTTTTTCCGGCGTAATAACATGTGAACACCTTCATCATGTATTCTTTTAAAACACTGCAACATCCTGAATTACCATAAAACCTTATTGATTACATTCATGATCCCTTATTCCTTAAAGAATAATGGATATACTCCTTCAATCCAAAAATGTTGTCAACTCCAACAATGATGGAATATACAAATCATTATTCAGTTTCAAGGTAGTCAAGAATAACCAATATAATTTATCCAAATCAATCATATATTATTTCAAAATCACTTCCTCGATATCAGAACCATATTATGGTTTATCTTTCTCTCAACCATATATTTTCCAAAAATTTAACCAGCTATTGAGTCACTTTTCATGGTTCCACACAATCTCATGTCCTTAATGAAATAGTACTGTAGTACAATCCTTATATACTCTATAATTATTATAACCAGTACATCGTTGATACAATACTCAAATGACATAATTCTTTAATAACAACATAAGAACTCTAATCATTCATCCTCATCTGTTGTAGTATCATAACTTTCTTATTATCCTATAGCATCATTTGGGGCATACTCTGATGATTTGGACATTGGTTTGTGTAGTGTCCCAACTCCTTGCAGATGAAGCACTGTACATTGGTAACCTTTTTCATACACTTGTAGTCATGTACAAGGTGTACTTTTTCTCCACACTTATAACAAACTCACATTCCCTTTAAGAAAGTTCTAAGGTGTTTCTTACCACAGTTGTCACATATAGGAAAATTTTTCTTTTCACTGTTCCATTTATCCATCTTTCTCTCTTCCATCCTTTTCTTCTCTTGCTTCCCTTCAAATCCATAGGACTCAGAGAACTCTTTACTTATTTTATCAACACATGATACTATTTATTCATATAATGATAATCCACTGGAGACTATTTCCCTTCTAAATGATGGCTTAATACCATGAAATATATGATCTTTCTTAATCTTTGGATCATGCGTATTTCTGGACTTCTCATTCCTTCTACTGGGCACCATTTCTAAATAATGGAAAACACTAGATTAGTTTGTGAATAGAAATACCTGATCCCAAACTTGTAAAACACTTAAAATAAATTAAACAGTTTATGGATATAATCCATAATCATAAAAATGTCTTCTTTGAGGAAGTATATACTCATAAACCCTTCATAATGGTTTGTAAAGAAAATGAGAATTATCCTTGGCATATCCCCTGGGAGTGTCGTAACCAAGAGTACAACAAGTCACGTTGTCGTGCATTAGTTCCCGTTCGAGTCTATCTCAAAGCGGTGTGTGCGGGTTTTACCTCTATATACATCTATGCCAGAGCCGCCTCTACTTGCTCGTATCCATAAAGGGATGTATTGCTCGAAATACTCACAAAATCTCTACAATATCAAAATTCTAAGAAGTTATTTTCCACTAATGCTCAAATTCTATCTTAGGGCTATGTGCTCTAATAAGAGTTTATCTAAATCCAGCTTACAAGGTTATTTCTAAACTTCCTCTGATACCAACTGTAACGCCCTGACCCCAGTTACCCAGAGTCAGTGCATTATTACATAACATTGGAATGATCACAAGGAAACAAGTCCCAAAGGACCAATCGGATTAGCAGTCTTGGAAAATAGATTACATACATGAATGTTACATTACACTTTATAACATACAAAACAACATAAATAATCTTTTATGAATGCCATTATTCCCTTGCCATAACCCTGAAAATCAATCACAATACACTTCTAGGAATCCTGTAAAAAAAATAAAACATAGAAAGAGGTGAGATCAGATGCTCAGTAAGGATAACAATATAGAGGAAACTTTAATAAATAATCATAAACATTTAAGGCAATGTATAACTAAAACAAAAGCCTTTTAAACTTGAACTTCAACATAATACGGAAAAAATAAAATAATGCCATTTACTTATTCACATGGATATTCTACTAGTCGAAGATAGACTGTCATAGCCACATAGCCCATGCCTCATGCCAAGACTACAAATAATATTTTTTCAAGTCCTCTTTCCAAGACACTAGTTTGTCTCATGAGACCTACCGATGCATCAATGAGCTATAGAGGGCTCTACCCATAACTTATTAAGTTTAATGCATTCCTCATATGAACAGCTTTTAACATAACATAAACATTCGTATTAAAACTGGCATATGAAATGTCAGTAGTTTCTCCATAAATCATGAATGGTATAAAAATAACACATCCACAGTCAAACATATCAAAAAACATCAATATGATATAGAAGTTTTTTATGACAACCCTGCTTTTTATTACAACTTAAACATGCTTTATTACATAAAACCTCACTTGATACAACAAAGAAGATCGAGAGGTTTAGTGTCTTTGGGGCTTAGGATCATTACATAAAAACTTTAAACTTGAAACACAACATCCTTATTGAAAACTTCCTTTACATGACCACTACATTCCTTCGTACTTAGCATTGCATGGGATAACCTGAGGACATGCATAAGAAAAGGGTGAGCTATAAAGCCCAGTAAGGGAGTACATAATGAATAACATGAGGAGTACAATACATGTTAGGCAATAGGAATATCAATAGAGCATAAGAGAGACATGAACATAAAGGCATGATAAAGCATGATAATCATAACATGGAAATGTGGCAACAACACTTAACATTGAATTAGCATGAGCCAAGGCTCATTGCACATGGAGCATGAGTAAACCCTCATTGCACTTGAAGCACGAGTAAACCCTCGTTGCACTTGAATTAGCATGAGTAAACACTCATTGCACATGACGTATCATGATACTATACTTTACCCAATTCATTGGAGCGCTATAAAGGGCGCACCCTTCTTAAACATTTCATTTCATGCATAAGTGTGCCACATGGATCATAAAACATGGATTCATAAAACATAATCATTTCTTCCACGATAAAGGAAAGTGGAATTCATACATGAAACTTTATAATCAATATGTAAATGTGCATAAAGGTGAATACCCTTGATGGATAAATGGGCATGGTATTCACTTACACAAAGAAATTGGCTTAGAAAATCGGTGCGATTTCGGCAGCGTAACGGCGTGACATAAGAATTCATAAAAAAAAATGATGAGAGAGAAAGGGGTTCCTCATCATATTTACATGTAATGGACAGTAAGGAGATCATATATATACATGTCCCAATAATAGAAATGGAATTTAGATTCATGATACAAAAGTATTGCTTGAATGTAAAAGAAGAGAGAGAAGTTCCTTTCGGAATTTTGGCATAGTAACGGGTGTACATGGGAGGCATTTAATGAGAGAGAAAGGGTTATCCCATCATTCAAACAATAAGAGGGAAGTATGGGGGAGGTGCGAAACCATACCCCAACATTCATAATTGAAATAAAAAGGGAAATACAACTTAAAGAAAATTGACAAAAAAATGAGAAAGGAAGAAAAACCCTTACTTGGAAGTGTGCTTCCAAAGGCTAGAGAGAGGCTTGTGAGAGGTTTCTTGGGAGCTTGGGGCACCTTGAGAGGATTCTAGAGAGAGTAGGGCAGAGGTTGGACGAACTTCAAGGGCTTTGGGTGAGGAGGAAGTGGGATCTTGGGTGGGTTTATATAGGAAAGGTGAGAGAATTCTTTATTATTTAGGTTTGGGACCCCTTATATTAAAATAATCCAAACCACAAACCATACCATGGTATTTGCCCATAGTTTCTGGTAAAGGAAAGAGGAAAACAATATTTTACAAGGCCAAGGTCCGAACTTATTAAAAAATTAGGGTTGCTTATGTGGAGGTGAGTCACACTCCCATGGAAATTAATTTAAAAAGGCAAAGTGTTGAATAAGTCTTGAGGGCACCATTAATGCTTTGAAAAGTGAGTCAAACAAACCCAAAACCTCATTATTTTAATGATAAAACACATATTGGCCGAACATAAGGATTATGGTATTTTATTACATCACCATTGGGTCATTATGATGTCATAAAACACATTATATATTTAAATGGTATTTAATTTTTACCCAAAAATTTGACTGTCTCAGAAAATTATGAAAAATTCACCGTTGGATAATTTCGACGTCCTGATTCCAAAAATAATATTTATTTTTTCTAAATAATTTTCTAAATATGTGAATTTTCACTTTTAAAATAAAAACCGACATTTATAAAAAATTCACGGGTTTTGACAGAAATGGCTTTTAAACCTTGATAAAAATTTTAATTGCATTCATAAAATTATAAGATCATTTAAATTTAATAAAAATTAATTTAATATTAATAATAATATTTTATTAAAATATTATTTAATTCAAAAATCCTTTAATTTAATAAAATATAATTCTTAATTAAATAATAACTAAAAACATCATTTGTACTTTAAAAACTAATTACAATGCATCAAAAATGACTAGAAATTATATTCATTATTATATACAAAATAATGTACATGAACATGGTGCTACTTATTTGTTACATAACCCCTTAAAATAGCCGCATAAGACCTAAGGGTAAGGTGTGCGATGGTGAAAGACTCTTGGGGTTGCTCGGATAACATCGCCCGGGTGGTAATCTCTATCAAATTCCATTTTTCCCGTAGACGATCACGTTCGAGCTTGACTTGATGAAGCTCAGCTTGGGCTTGGTCAAGGGAAAAGCCCAAAGACGCCACCTCCTTTCCGAGCTCCGACAAATGGGCTTCGTAAGGGGCAATTCTACTGGATGAGGCCATCGCTTCCTTTGTCTGAGTAGAAAATTGGTTCGTTAAAGACTTATATTTAAACTACCCAGATGATCACTGTTCAATGGCTATAAAAGTAACGGTCACAAATCTTAACGTAAAACTTAAAGAAGTTGACATCTTATAAAAACATTTTTCATAAAGAAACATTTAACTGGATCAAGAGGGATTTTCCATTAATGAAACTTTGGGTCGTTACAACATTCCCCCCTTAAGAAATTTCGCCCTCGAAATTTTCCTTTTCCCACACTAAAACAAATGTGGGTAACTTAGCTTCATCATATCCTCCGACTCCCAAGTTGCTTCTTCAAACTTGTGGTTTCTCCACAACACCTTGACGAGGGGCATTGTCTTATTTCGTAGAACTTTTTCTCTACGATCTAAGATCTTCACTGGTTGCTCCTCATAAGAAAGATCATCTTCTAATTGTACCACATCGGAAGAGAGTACATGTGAAGGGTCTGGTATGTACTTCCTTAAGAGGGATACATGGAAGACATCATGCACCTTGGCCATAGTAGGTGTAAGTGCTAGTCGATAGGCCACAGCCCCAACACGATCAAGAATCTCGAATGGGCCGATGTACCTTGGACTTAACTTCCCTTTCTTTCCAAACCTCATGACCTTCTTCCACAGAGATATGCGTAAAAACACCATGTCTCCGACTTTAAACTCAAGGTCTCGTCGACGATTATCTTCATAACTCTTCTGTCGACTTTGGGCTGCCTTGATATGCTGCTGAATGGTTTTCACCTTCTCCACCATTTCTTCGACCATTTCTGGTCCAAGCAGCTTACGTTCACCGACCTCATCCCAACATGCCGGTGTTCTACACCTTTTCCCATACAGGGCTTCATATGGTGCCATTTGGATGCTCGAGTGGAAACTATTATTATAAGAGAACTCAACTAGAGGAAGATGTTGATCCCATCCTCCTTTAAAGTCCATTGAGCACGCTCTCAACATATCCTCAAGTGTTTGGATAGTCCGCTCGGATTGGCCATCAGTTTGAGGATGATAGGCCGTACTGAAGTTCAGTTCAGTATTCAGAGCATGTTGAAGACTCTTCCAAAACTTAGAGGTAAATCTTGGATCTCGGTCAGACACAATAGATAGTGGTACTCCATGCAACCGTACCACTTCCCTGATATATATCTGTGCCAGTTGATCCAAAGAGAAATCCTATCGAATAGCAATGAAGTGTGCAGTCTTTGTAAGACGATCCATAATAACCCAGATTGCATTGTTGCTTTTGGATGTCCTTGGAAGTCCAGTGACAAAGTCCATGGTGATGTTCTCCCATTTCCATTCTGGTATGGGCAATGGTTGCATCATCCCCTTAGACTTCTGCCTCTCTGCCTTCACTTGCTGACACACCAGGCACTTTGATGTATATTCGGCGATCTCCTTCTTCATATTATCCCACCAAAAGTTTTCTCGGAGATCTCGATACATCTTTGTGCTCCCTGGGTGAATAGAGAAATTTGAACTATGTGCATCATCCAAAAGTTCCTTCTTCAGCTCCGAACTTGGTGGGACACATAGTCTTTTCCCAAACCGCACAATTCCTTCTTCATTAACATTAAACTCTGAGGATTTTCCCTTTTTGATAGCTTCCACTTTTTCTTGGATTCTCGCATCATCCTTTTGATCATCCTTTAACCTTTCCAAAAGAGATGGTTGAGCAATCATTTGTGAAAGGATTGATGATGTTCCCTTCTTTATGATTCCCACGTCCATCTTCATCAAGTCTAAGAAGATTGGATCCTTCTCAATTCTCATCATTGATAGAATTGCTGGATCCTTTCTACTTAGGGCATCCGCTACCTTGTTCGCCTTCCCAGGGTGGTAATGTATTGAACAGTCATAATCCTTTATGAGCTCTATCCATCTTCTCTGGCACATATTAAGCTCTTTCTGTGTGAATATATATTTAAGACTCTTGTGGTCAGTATATATCTCACATTTCTCTCCATAGAGATAATGCCGCCAGATTTTCAAGGCAAAGATTACCGCCGCCAACTCCAGATCATGCTTTGGATAGTTTCGCTCATGGATTTTCAACTGTCTTGAGGCATATGATATCACTTTATCATTCTGCATCAGCACACATCCTAAGCCCTTCTTCGAAGCATCACTGATTACCACAAAAAGATCCCCACTTGTGGGTAAAGTGAGCACAGGTGCGGTGATAAGCCTCCTTTTCAACTCCTTGAAGCTTTCTTCGCATTCATCACTCCAAGCAAACTTTACTCCCTTTCGAGTTAGCTTGGTAAGAGGGTTGGACAATCGTGAGAAATTTCTCACAAATCGTCGATAATATCCAGCCAACCCCAAGAAGCTACGGATATCAGTTACCGATGTTGTCCTCGGCCATCCCTCAATTGCATCTGTTTTGGAGGGGTCCACAGGTATCCCATTGCTTGTGATGATATGGCCCAAGAATGAGACCTCCTTCAACCAGAACTCACACTTGTTGTACTTGGCATAGAGCTTCTCCTTGCGCAAAGTCTCCTGTACAGTTCTTAAATGCTCCTCATGGTCCTCCTTGGTTTTGGAGTATATTAGAATATCATCTATAAAGACTACCACAAATTTATCTAGGTAATCTCTAAAGACTCTATTCATCAAGTCCATGAATATTGCTGGAGCATTGGTGAGTCCAAAAGGCATTACTATGAATTCATAGTGCCCGTACCGTGTACGAAAAGCAGTCTTGGGGATATCTTCCTTCTTAACCCTTACTTGATAATATCCCGACCGCAAGTCGACCTTGGAGAAGTATTGTGCTCCACGCAGCTGATCAAACAAGTCATCGATTCTTGGGAGAGGATACTTGTTCTTTATCGTGATTTTTTTAAGTTCACAATAATCGATGCAAAGCCGAATTGACCCATCCTTCTTCTTGACGAAGAGGACTGGTGCACCCCATGGTGATGCACTTGGGCATATAAACCCTTTATCCAGATTCTCTTGTAGTTGTTTCTTCAGTTCTTCAAGCTCAACCACAGCCATTCTATATGGAGTCTTGGATATTGGTAGCGCCCCAGGTATAAGTTCAATTGAGAACTCAACATCTCTTCTTGGAGGAAGACCAGGAAGTTCCTCGGGAAATACTTTAGCGAATTCCCTCACAATAGGCATTTCTTCAAGGGTGGTTTCTTCCTTGGACTCAATCATCTGAGCCAGATATGCGTGCTCATAAGGCAGTAATATCCATGCTTGAGATGATGGAGCTAAAGGAGATTCATCTTCCTCCTGACACTTGTAAAGAATCGGGGGTCGATTCTCCATATGGAGTGTGATTTCCCTCTCCCGACAATTTATGTTGGCTCTATATAAGGAAAGCCAATCCATGCCAAGAATTGCATCAAATTCCACCAAAGGGAGTATGACGAGGTTCGCTGGGAAATTCAATCCACAGATTATAACAGGGGAGGACTTATACTCATGGGATGCAATGATTGCCCCATTTGCCATACTCGCTGACATCTTTACTTCCATGATTTGTGGTGGTGCAGGGATTATTCTACTAAACTTTTGAGATATAAAAGAATGCGTAGAACCTGAATCAAAAAGTATGTTCGCTATTCTTGAATGAATAACTAGCGTACCTGTCACCACTTCGTTGTCGGGGTTCACTTCGGCAGAAGTGATGGAAAAAGCTCTTCCTTGCTGTCTTGGAGGTTGTTGATTGCCTCCGATAACCCTTGGATTAGGGCATTGATTCGCAAAATGACCCGGTTCTTTGCATTTGAAGCATTGAACAACGCGTTGAGGTTCGAACGGAGCATTCCTCCCCTCCGTCGCAGCCGCGGGTCCTTCTTGCTGACAGTTAACAGCTAGGTGCCCTTCTCTTCCACACTTGAAGCATTTCCTTGTCCCCCTAAGGCAATTTCCAGGGTGCTTCTTTCCACACTTTTGGCAAGTGGGTGCTGGAATTTCTTAGCGCCGTTGGATTTATCCATCGGACCACTAGCATTGAAGTCCACCTTCTGCTTCTTGTCCCCATGATACCCCTGTGATTCTCCGATCTCCATTTCAACCTTGAGGGCACATTGGACAATTTCCTCATAGCTGTCGAAGTCACGGATCGCTAATGCTTTCCGCAAGCTAGGCTTCAGCCCACCAAAGAAGCGGTCAACCTTGCATTCGGGGGTAACGACAAAGCCAGAAGCGTATCGTGCAAGCCTTGTGAAGTTTTCCTCGTACGCTCCCACAGATTCCTCATCTTTCTGCTTGAGGGAAAGGAAGTCCCTTTCCATCTTAAGACGGAGGGTGCGTGGAAAATATTTATCGAAAAACATCTTCCGGAATACCTTCCATTCCAAAGCCTCGATCTCCTCCTCAGGCTTCATATTTTTGATCAACGTCCACCATTGATCAGCTTCACCCTCCATACGATAAGCCGCCAGGAGAACCTTCTCTTTTTCAGAGCATTGTAGGATGGAGAATATCTTTTCAATGGAGTTGATCCATTGTTCAGCAATCGTGGGATCGGATGATCCACTAAAAGTAGGAGGCCTTTGTCTCATAAATCTTTCAATAGCGACTTGTTCTTTCTTAGGGGGGGTTGAACGTTCCTCTTGACCAGTGTTTCTATTAAAAATTTGAGTTAGCTGAGAGAGAAGCGTGACAAAGTTCGCGATTCCCGCTCCCATTAGATTAGGCATCTCATAAGTACAATCATCACACTGATCTTCCCAACGGTTGTTAGCCCGAGTTCTCCTATTACCGGCCATTGGCTGGAATAAAAGGAAAGTTAGGGGTAACACATAAAGGGTAATCCAAAGACAAAAGTTGATGACTTATAAATAAACATTAATCTCTTTAACTCATGAGTCTATAGGATTCAATCCAGGCTTTTCATGATCTTCCTTCTAACATATATTCTTAGGGGCATTTTTCCCTTAATAAGGGTTCATACTAAGATTGTGAATTTATCAAAACATATCCCCCGGGAGTGTCGTAACCAAGAGTGCAGCAAGGCCCGTTGTCGTGCACCAGCTCCCATTCGAGTCTAGCTCAAAGCGGTGTTTTCAGGTTTTACCCCTAGGATACATCTGTGCCAGAGCCGCCTCTACCTGCTCGTATCCAGACAGGGATGTATTTGTTTGATAAAACACTTACTTAGTATTTACCAAAACTTAGGGATGTTTTTATTATGCTTAGTCTTGTATCTAAGGCTTTACTAGGGTTTTCTAATCCCAAAAATAACTAAACCTATCCTCTGATACCAACTATGACAACCCTGCTTTTTATTACAACTTAAACATGCTTTATTACATAAAACTTCACTTGATACAACAAAGAAGATCGAGAGGTTTAGTGTCTTTGGGGCTTAGGATCATTACATAAAAACTTTAAACTTGAAACACAACATCCTTATTGAAAACTTCCTTTACATGACCACTACATTCCTTCGTACTTAGCATTGCATGGGATAACCTGAGGACATGCATAAGAAAAGGGTGAGCTATAAAGCCCAGTAAGGGAGTACATAATGAATAATATGAGGAGTAAAATACATGTTAGGAAATAGGCATATCAATATAGCATAAGAGAGACATGAACATAAAGGAATGATAAAGCATGATAATCATAACATGGAAATGTGGCAACAACACTTAACATTGAATTAGCATGAGCCAAGGCTCATTGCACATGGAGCATGAGTAAACCCTCATTGCACTTGAATCACGAGTAAACCCTCGTTGCACTTGAATTAGCATGAGTAAACACTCATTTCACATGACGTATCATGATACTATACTTTACCCAATGCATTGGAGCGCTATAAAGGGTGCACCCTTCTTAAACATTTCATTTCATGCATAAGTGTGCCACATGGATCATAAAACATGGATTCATAAAACATAATCATTTCTTCCACGATAAAGGAAAGTGGAATTCATACATGAAACTTTATAATCAATATGTAAATGTGAATAAAGGTGAATACCCTTGATGGAGAAATGGGCATGGTATTCACTTACACAAAGACATTGGCTTAGAAAATCGGTGCGATTTCGGCAGCGTAACGGCGTGACATAAGAATTCATAAAAAAAATTGATGAGAGAGAAAGGGGTTCCTCATCATATTTACATGTAATGGACAGTAAGGAGATCATATATATACATGTCCCAATAATAGAAATGGAATTTAGATTCATGATACAAAAGTATTGCTTGAATGTAAAAGAAGATAGAGAAGTTCCTTTCGGAATTTCGGCATAGTAACGGGTGTACATGGGAGGCATTTAATGAGAGAGAAAGGGTTCTCCCATAATTCAAACAATAAGAGGGAATTATGGGGGAGGTTAGAAACCATACCCCAACATTCATAATTGAAATAAAAAGGGAAATACAACTTAAAGAAAATTGACAAAAAAATGAGAAAGGAAGAAAAACCCTTACTTGGAAGTGTGCTTCGAAAGGCTAGAGAGAGGCTTGTGAGAGGCTTCTTGGGAGCTTGGGTCACCTTGAGAGGATTCTAGAGAGAGTAGGGCAGAGGTTGGACGAACTTCAAGGGCTTTGGGTGAGGAGGAAGTGGGAGCTTGGGTGGGTTTATATAGGAAAGGTGAGAGAATTCTTTATTATTTAGGTTTGGGACCCCTTATATTAAAATAATCCAAACCACAAACCATCCCATGGTATTTTCCCATGGTTTCTGGAAAAGGAAAAAGGAAAAAAATATTTTACAAGTCAAAGGTCCGAACTTATTAAAAAATTAGGGTTGCTTATGTGGAGGTGAGTCACACTCCCATGGAAATTAATTTAAAAAGGCAAAGTGTTGAATAAGTCTTGAGGGCTCCATTAATGCTTTGAAAAGTGAGTCAAACAAACCCAAAACCTCATTATTTTAATGATAAAACACATATTGGCCGAACATAAGGATTATGGTATTTTATTACATCACCATTGGGTCATTATGATGTCATAAAACACATTATATATTTAAATGGTATTTAATTTTTACCCAAAAATTTGACTGTCTCAGAAAATTATGAAAAATTCACCGTTGGATAATTTCGACGTCCTGATTCCAAAAATAATATTTATTTTATCTAAATCATTTTCTAAATATGTGAATTTTCACTTTTAAAATAAAAACCGACATTTATAAAAAATTCACGGGTTTTGACAGAAATGGCTTTCAAACCTTGATAAAAATTTTAATTGCATTCATAAAATTATAAGATCATTTATATTTACTAAAAATTAATTTAATATTAATAATAATATTTTATTAAAATATTATTTAATTCAAAAATCCTTTAATTTAATAAAATATAATTCTTAATTAAATAATAACTAAAAACATCATTTGTACTTTAAAAACTAATTACAATGCATCAAAAATGACAAGAAATTATATTCATTATTATATACAAAATAATGTACATGAACATGGTGCTACTTATTTGTTACATAACCCCTTAAAATAGCCGCATAAGACCTAAGGGTAAGGTGTGCGATGGTGACAGACTCTTGGGGTTGCTCGGATAACATCGCTCGGGTGGTAATCTCTATCAACTTCCATTTTTCCCGTAGACGATCACGTTCGAGCTTGACTTGATGAAGCTCAGCTTGGGATTGGTCAAGGGAAAAGCCCAAAGACGCCACCTCCTTTCCGAGATCCGACAAATGGGCTTCTTAAGGGGCAATTCTACTGGATGAGGCCATCGCTTCCTTTGTCTGAGTAGAAAATTGGTTCGTTAAATACTTATATTTAAACTACCCAGATGATCACTGTTCAACGGCTATAAAAGTAACGGTCACAAATCTTAACGTAAAACTTAAAGAAGTTGACATCTTATAAAAACATTTTTCATAAAGAAACATTTAACTGGATCAAGAGGGATTTTCCATTAATGAAACTTTGGGTCGTTACATTTTTTATAATAATAAATCAAATTCAAATAAGCATAAAATCCATTAAAGGATATTGACATAGATGAAATCAAAACTATTTGATAGAAATATCTCTTTTTTTGAAATAATTGAAAAGACACACATTTATAAAGGAATTAATTTAAAATGGATTTTGGAATCAAAGTTTCCAATACCACTTTGAAGCTTTTTAAATGATTTATAATTTCAAAACATTCTGGTCCATATAAATAAATCCATAAATTCATTTTAAAAATATAGACATTAATTAAAAATATTTTTAAAGATAAATCTTTAAAACATATAAAATTTTGAACATCATAAAGATTACCTTTCAAAAATCCTTAAAATATTCATTTTGAAATCATTTTTATGAAAAATGGACATGGATGATAAAAATGTTCCAGTAATAACTTACACATCAACAATCTCGGATAATAATGAGATTGAGGAATTAACCCTTACCAGTTTGGAAACTTACAAAACATACACCCCATGAAAGAGGTAGCATACAATGAATATGTAAATAATTATAAATTAAAGTGTATTACACAAAGAATACAATTATGGGTAGTACATACACCAAAAAAGAGGTAATAGTGGCAATATGGCATGAATCTCACTGGAATAAGGAGGGAGATGAAAACCCCTTACCAATTTGGTATCTTACGAAACATACACCCCATGAAAGAGGTATCATACAATGAATATTTAAATACACATAAATTAAAGTGAATTACACAAATAATACAATTATAGGAAGTACATACACCACACAAAAGGTAATAGTGGCAATATGGCATGAATCTCATAGGAATAAGGAGTGAGATAAAAACCCCTTACCTTGTACTTTTCCTTGATAGTGTGTATGTTAACCTCCTTTAATTTGGGTAACTCCATTTGGTTTGAACCCAAAAGGACTCATGAAGTGCCTTATTCCTAAGATAAGGCTTCTAAGAGGAGGAGAATGATATAGAGAGATTAATTGGGCGGAGGTTGGATGATCCAAAAGGCTTGAGAGGTGTGAGGAATTGGTTATAAGTGGTGTCCTTTTATAAGGGGGTGGAGGGGCTCTTTAGAAAAAACATAAAGTATTATTTTATAATAAATTCATATTCGGTTTCCAATGGCTCAAAATTGGATTATTCAAATCCTAAGGTGTTAATGGGTTGAAACCCTTTCAACCAATATATTTGAGACATGTCTGGGTCCTTATATTAACCTTATCTTTTAGTTTTAACTCTTGGTTAATTAGTTTGATACTTACCATGTCACTTTGTATTTTTATATTATATAGTTAGTAAACTTACTATATTCCTCCAAAAGAGCCCCAAGTGGTCCACTAATGATTCAAATATCACGATAAAAGTCTTTTGTCTGAACCTTATATTTTTAGGAATTTAATATCAATTAATAATATAATATTTGTTTTAAAAACTCTTTTATGTCAATTTTGACACTATTTGATATTTGATTTTTGTGAAAATCATAAAATCATGATTACTTCTAAAAAAGTTAATTAAATCAATATTAAATTGTCATATTAATCTATAAAATTCGTGGAATTCATTAAAAGTCTCAAATTATATTTATTTTGGTATTTATAATATCAATTATTTTAATATTTCACTAAGAAAGTAATTACTGCATCATCATTGTGTCATAAATAAAATAAATTAATTAATGTCTAAAAATTATAAATAAAATACCATTATGTCTGAAATCGTTTAATCATTCTAATGAATATTTATAGTCGAAAATATAACATATATAACCCAATGTAAAAATTGTTTTTCTAAAAGATATAGGCTTCTATCAATTTTGTATTTAATTTAACATAATTAATATAAAGTGTCATTATCATTTACAAGTGGATCCATGGGGTCCCAAAATCGACCCAAAGATGCCCATGGTCGTACATGTATCAACCAATATATTTAAGACACGTTTTAGGGTAATTTATTATTATTATTATAATATTATTCTTTTACCCTTATTTACCGTATTTACCCTTTAACCACGGTAAATAAAATATTTACCGATGTAATTATTCAAAATATCTAAAAGTAAAAGATACCTATTTACAAAATTTTGATATCCTAATTCCAAATATGGAGTCAATTTTTCCAAATTCAAAACACATAAGTGTTAGAAATTAATTTAAAATTTATTCCCGCTGTCAAAACAAAAAGCGTGTTTTTAAGAGATAATAAGAATCAAAAGATTGACACTTGTTTATGTCCGATTTAAATGTGAAATTATGTCCAATGACAAAAATTGTATTAAATTCCAAAAAAAAATTCTAAATATTATTTAAAACCACTCAAATTCATAATTTATCACTATTAATTATTTCGATTAAAAAAATTGTTTTTAATAAAAATTTAATAATTTTCACTATTCATCAAAATATAAAAGTTATCTGAAAAGTACCAAAATTTCATTCGAGGTTAATTTAGATATTCCGAATCCAAAAATGAAGTCCATTTTAAAAGAAAAATTTTATAAAATTTTAAAAATTAGGTATTACTATTCATAAGAGCTAGTTTGATTGGTTGTGGTGTGTGTTAGAACTTGAAGTTGCGTACAACACATGCTATAATATTATTCAAAGGGAAGCGTACTGAGGAAGCTTGGGGTGTTACATTTTAAATTTTTGATGTCCCCATTCTAAAGAATAAATTTATTTAGTCAAATTTAATATATAAAAGTTTTAAAATATGGGATTTAAGAAGGGTTCACCATTAAAAGTCTGTAAAAGTGAATTTTTAAAAAATACTTCTTTTATATGAAAAAAATTGAATTTGTTCTTAAATTATTTCTAAGAAACTCATAATATGGATGCTAAAATTATAAGGATTATATAATGTTCATAATTCAGTTAATATTATTCATAACCTCTTTTGAACGGCTAGTTTGGTATGTCATGGTGCGCTTGAACTCGGTGTTGCGTGTAGTGAAAGTTATTGAATTATTTTGAAGAAATAACACACTATGAAATATTGGGGTGTTAAAAATTTCCCTTGAATATTCAAGGATTTAGGGGTGGCTAGGGAACTATGAAAAAGATTGGTTGATTTCTGTTGATTGGATGATTACATGTCGTGTACATGTTACATGACATGTAACTATTACCAAAAACTTGTTATTAACTACTTCATGTTAGGAATTTGTTACATATCATTCACCTAGTTTACATCATTTATGTATAGACATGTATAAATATTAACATGAGGTGATGAGTTTTTCAATGTATCTCATTAATTCATAAGTACATGACGTGAAAGGATTACATACCATATATTCCTTGGACCCGACATTTTTTAGTTTGCATCATGTATTATTTTATTTCAATCCAATTTACAAATCCCTCTATTCTCAATCCTAGGATGAATTACATGTGATTTTAGAGTTTCTATTTCTGATTATACATCTAATCCCTAGGATGTGTTTCTTATTAGTTTTCCATTATCTTCTATGATTCCTTGCTTTCACGGTGGAATCATTTGACAACATGTTTTCTGGGGTTTTGATCTTTACCTTGGTTGATCGAGGTTCTTCTTGTGGTCTTATTTTCCATATACCTTGTTATTATCTATAGTAGGAAGTGATTCATTAATATCTAGTTATAGGGTGGTATTTTTAACCCTACCCTATGTTCTATTTAATTATGAATTATATGAAATATTGTGATTGTGCTCTCATAACATGCACGCTAATTAATTTACTCATTAATTAATGGTAAATTATCGTACAAAATATGGGTTCAAATCCATTGGGTGAATGTTTTTAGGCATCCTGAATTATGGATACCATTGGGTGAGACAACCCTTGAATAATAAGAACTTTTCTATTCATTTAATGTGTGTTTATCATGACATGTGGTTTAGTTTATTTCATGATATAGACTCAACATGGAAATGAATTGTTTATCGAAATTATTGGAATGTTAATGGTGAAATCAACTTAATTAAAGAGAGGGGTAATTGAAAGATAAATTGGAATTTTTATAATTAACTATTTTGGATGATGTAGTGATATCCTTGATATTATGAATATTTTTTTTAATATGGTAATTTTTATATTCAGTGGATTTACCTAGTTCTGTGTTGTACTGCCTATAATGAGTGGGATATACACAGTCTCAGGCTGTAATGCTTATATTAAGCAGGCTCGGTCCAATCCCATGTTGTAATTCTTATATTGATTTGGATCTCACCAATCACATACTATAGTACTTATATTGATTAGGCTCTACCCAGTACAATTCTATAATTCTTATGTTGAATGAGCTCTTCCCAATGCCACTCAAAAAAGGTTATATAGTAGGCATACCATAGATTTGTGTATTTATTCCCTAGATTATGGTTATGGTTGGAATGGTTGTTTAACATGTCAAGAGACACTCCAAATGGTGTCGATGAAGGCTTAATGACTTTTTATATTAAGTGATTAATTAATAAACTTATTTATTGCTTTATCTCCTACAGTTATTACCAAATTGTTTTGTGTAAATACCTCAACCATATTAGTTCGGAGTCAGTTCCTTAAATACACTCATTATTTGAACAAGTGATCACATCCCAAATTACTAAACAGTTTAGTATATTTCTAATACCAGATAGGAAAATAATCATTTTATTATAACTTAAAAGGAAAACAGAAACTAAACCCTATTGGGAACACCAATAAACACTTAGAATATCCCTAAAAGTCATTCATAATATAAATATTCACATCCAATGGGAAATAAAACCAATGAAAGGGGTGAGATCAGATTCTCAATAAGGGTAAAAAAAAGGAATCTAATATAACCATAAACAATAGAGAATAGTGAATAACTAAAAACACATTCCATTAAAACATAATCTTGAGCATAATATGGTTGGAATAAAATATGATTAAATAAATCCATAAATAATCACATGATAATGAAACATAACCATGGATATTTTACTAGTTAAATAGTCCCATGTAATATCAATTATTAGTATCATAATGAGGTAATGCATAATGTTGGTCATCTGAAACAAACTTTTGAGGCCTCGACCAAGACATCTAAAAATAAATGGTTAAGGCCTCACCCAAATCCATATCTAAAAATAAATAGGCAAGGCCTCAACCAAGTGTATGTCTGTTTGGTCTCATGAGACCTAATAAAACATAAAGGGGTTATAAAGTGCCCCACACATCACATTCTAAGTCCAATTCAATCCTCGTATAAATTGGGTGAAATGTAAAAGACATGTAAATATGAAATGTAAATAACTTTCCCAAATCAGTAAACATAATAACTAACCATTCTGAGTAATATGGTGAATAGAATCAAGATACCACATCCATAGTCAATCTAATCATAAACCATTTTATAAAATATAGTGGATGATATCCTAAAATATCAATCAAAATTTAGAGTAGTATTCAATATAGGGTGTTCAAATATATGAAAATACTCTAATAAAATCATTGAGGAATTATTGAGAGAAAAACACTTTTTTACATTGGAAAGAAAAGTTATTTTGTAAAATAATTTTTATAAATCATATTTTATTCATTTTTATCCCATAAGGGAAAATATAATGAAAATATAAATTATATATAAGGAATAAATGTTCTTTAACAGAAGTGAAAAATATAAAAAGTGTCTTTATAAATGATCCACATTAGTGCAGTTTAAAAGAAAATATAAATGAGTCTTTAAAGAGAAAAAGGCATAATTGTTTGCATAAAACCATAAATGAAATATGATAGTTTATCATGATAAAAATATTGATTTTAGAAAAATAAATTTAGTTTAAAAGATATTATGTACTATACCTAAAAATGGGTAAGAAGTTGGGAAGTACCATTTAATCGGGATTTCTTATTGGGAGAATTGAAAAGGAACTTTATAAAATAAATATTTCTCCATAAAAGAAATATTAACTGACCAGTAATGATTATTTTGGAAAATATACACACAATTTAGAATAATTATATAAAAAATGATGAATAAATTGGTTTAAAAAGGGATAATGTGTAACCAGATTGAAAAATGGAGGTTCAGGTGAATCCCTTACCATATATCTAATAGTGTTCTTCACTTGTACTTAACATTCTAGGAAATGAAATTATATTCATTAATAAATTAGTTCATAACTTATTTAATATTTAATTGAATTATTATAAACTTATTATTTTCATTTATGGTCTTTTTGATGAGTTATAATGTTTAATTATTTCATTTGGGAGTGTTCTTTTCCTTAGTTTTCATGATTGGTTCACTGGTATACATGTATGAAAGATCATGTAAAATGGGAGTAGTTAGAAAAAATGGAAAATATATGTTTCTAATGAAAATATTAAAGAATAAATTTTTATATAATTAATTTGGTTATTTGGTGGGAGGATAAATCAATATATAAGTCGTTAGTGATAAATGTTTAGATTACTTTGGTGGTTTCATTATCATTGAAAAAAAGTATTATTTAATTAAATAATATTATTTATATTTACTATTTACATAACATTAAATATGTTTTGATACATATATTATAATTTTTTAACCATTAAAAGGTTTTTATGACATTCCTTGAACGAAGAATTGAAAAAAAACACATTGTCCATGTCAATGGTAAATCGGCACCTCAGAGACGATGTTTTGTTTTTATAATAAAAGAAATAGGATAATAGACTTGATGGTAGATTTTTAATTTATATATTAAAATTAATGTATATATATTATATTTTATTTATCATTCATGTCTTTACAAAAGAGGTGAGGATATTATTAGAAAATAGAAGAAAGTGAAAAGAAAATAAACAAAGTAAAAGATGATTTTACCTCTTAAATTCTTCTCCTTGAAAACCTACTTAGGGAAATTGTTTTTGGTAATTTTTTGAAACTATAACTTCCATGATGTGCATAAGAGACTTGGGAAGAGGATTGGTAAGAAATTGGATAATATTTAGGGCTTAAGAGAAGTGGGTAGAAGTGGTGGTGAGTGGTGGCATTTATTGTGGGGTAAAGGGGTGCTATTTGATTATTTTATTCGCTAATTTATTATTTTGTCTCAACACAAGAAATTATTATTATTCCAATACTATATATTCTAATGAGATAAGGAAAATTATATACTATGGTTCATAAATTAGTTATTACTAAAAGAATTGTATATTTAACTTATAATGTATACATACCATATATTAATGTATTTCACTATTCAGCAAAAATTCAACTATTTTTGAAAACTCTGTAAAATTCACCCCAAATTTTTTTAAATATATTGAATTAAAAAATGAAATCCATTTTATGAAATAGAAATTCTACATGTGAGAAACTTCATTTTAAATTTTAATAATCATTTATTCGAGAAAACCCTGATTATACAATTATAACAGGTTTTATGCGACTTTGAAAAATAAATTAAGTTTTCATAAAATTATCTTATAATCATAAGAAATAAACATTAATTTATGATTCTATATTATTAAAATATATTTTATTTCAAATCTCTATTTTATTTATAAAATTGTAATTAAATATTTATGACTTACAAAAATAAAAACACTTAATATGTCCTTTTAGAAAAATGTATTAACTTATTCCATGATATAAATATACCATATTTTCATTTATAAGATACATAAATTTTATTTCTACTTTCATAGGTGAAGATACTATTTTATTGTTCATATTACTATTCCTAGTTTCCACGTACCTATTCCAGGGGTCATATTTAAAAGTATATTATGATTTTAAACTCGATGTTGCAAGGAGCAAAAAATAATGAATTTGATAAATTTTAAAGGATGCATACCATTAGATCTTTGAGTGTTAAATTTTGTTTATACATGCTGGTGTCAACCTACTATGTTTTACTCACACCCTATTGGGGATTTAGTTTTGTACCCAAGAAGAATACAAGGATACATTTTTGGACAATGGAAAGGGGCCTTGTTGATAATTATTTTTTTACTTGCTGGATGAGATCGAGTTTGAAGATGGGACCGACATGGGGTTTTGGAATGGGGACTTTTGTGATAATTATTGTCATCAGATTGGTTTATTTGTATTGTTTTTAGTTTTAAATTTAGATACGTATCACCTTATCATTACATGATTCTTCGTTATTTGCTTATTGGTACTCCTTTTTATATTCTAGTTGGATTATATAATTCTTCTACTATTCTTGGTAACATTGATATTTATTATTACCTATTTACTTATATTATATTATAATTCATACTAGGGGGTATATTATTCCCACTATACATAGCTCACCAACGTTAGTAGTTGGAACCCTCTAGCATATTGGGTGGTATGCTTGAGTTATATTAAACAACACTTTTGGACACATGAGAGTTTTTTGGATCGAGGGATGTTACAAAGAGGGTCGATATTTTATGATATTTTTGTAACCAACCTTTTTGGAATAAGCCTATGGATATGGATTTTTCTTTCAATAATTTGGAATTGTAATGTTATAAGGTTTTGGAACATGTATCCTTTGGATCTGGTTATTGATCCTCCTATCACTTTGGATTAAAAGTAAAGATTTTTGATTACATGAATCATTTAGTAATATTTTTTTGTTGTATATGAATTTTACTTAGAAATCCATTTCATCATTACATTAATCATTGTACATTAAAATAATTTCCAATTTACATTATTAATTTAGTTATGTGTCTTCTAAATCATTTACTTTCCAATAAATTTTTTTACTATGATAGTTCGGAACACAAATCTTTTTTACACTACATTATTTAGAGTTATACAAAATGGTATGTTTGTAAAAATTTTAATTGACCACCCTCTTGAAACTTCCTTACTATGAAATTATTTGGTATTAGAGTGAGAATTGTTTTCATTATTAAAATATATAAAAGAGAAATAAATTTTTATATAGAAGTTATCTTACCTATCCAAACTTTTGAGAACATGAATTCTTGTGGGACACCTATATTTCATGAATCTAATTAAGAGTATTGGATAGAAAGAATGAAGAATATTTTTAATTAATACTTGTGTGGAAAATTACCAGATGATGGTTGGAGAATATAATGTCATGTGAAGGAAATTATAAACATATCTTCAGAATAAAAAATATGAGTATCATGATAACTAAAATTTGCGGAACACTCATCTTCGTTAAATGACTTGAAATATACATAGTTATATATCTTGTTATGATAATACTAATGTAGTTTTCAATAAAATAATATTACCCATTTTATAATGGGATTTATTGGAAGCTCAAAGAGAAATGTTCTATGTGGGTTATTAAGACTTTTAATTTATTAATAGATTGCTAGTTTCTCAGATGTACCAATAATTTGGGATAGTTGTTAATGGTTTTCAATCTATTGGTGATAAAATTAATCATGTTTTGTTTGAAGAGATTTCAGTGAAAAACTTTAAAAGGGGTTTTATTCAAAGAGAACATATATTAATGACATGAAATATCTTATGAAGCTAAGTCTTGACTATCTTATCAAAACATTAATTAAAAATGAGAATCTATTGTAGATAAATAAAAAAAATAGAGAAATGGGATTATTTATTTATTTTTTATAGTACATCTCAAAGACCAGATTTTTCAAATGCTATTACATCATTTCACACTTCCTAAAATCAATTAGATGATAGAAATGTTAATCTCAGTGAATGTAAATACTCTTATAAGTAAGGATATATAAATAGATTACTTTGGAAGAATATTTTCCGAATATATATTTGGAGGGATATAAAAGATGAATTTCAAAAGAGGGATGATAAGAAGGATTCTTCAAATGTTATTTTCTATGAATGTAATAATATTTTATTTATAAAAATAACTATCCAGTATTAAATAAAGAAAGAAAGGAATTTGGATGGTCCTCTATGTAAATAGGAAATAAATTTATAATGGTAATTGATACATGAAGAATGAGTGAATATCCATCTTAAAATATATTCTGGGATTGTGATGATAATCATAATATTACTAGTTCTTATAAAAATAGTTTCTAGTATTAAAATGTGTTTAAAAAATAAGGTAACACCATAATCACTTCCCACCAAGAATTTATATTTTTATTATCTTTAATCTTTTAATGATAAATATGATACTCTATAATTTTAAGAGAAATATGAATACATGAATAACTTATACATTGTATATGTGATATTAATGAAGAAACTATGTTCAAGATAAAGAATTTTTTTCTAAGGATAATGATAGAATGTCGACACTTACATTTGAGTTGAATATAAAACCTATTATTGATTCAAATTAAAATGATTGAAATATTATCTGTAGTCCAAAAAATCTCGGAAATATTCTAGATTTAGTTATTCATATTCTATTATTTTACATTTTCAGACAAACTATTTTATTTTTAAAATTTAACCCTTTGTATTAAATGTCAAAGGGGAGTTCACTGGAAGAATCATTTTTCCTTGAATATGGTACAATATTTTATAACCTGTAGTTATTTTATTTATAAATAACTCATATCCATTCAACATCATAGTGTTCGAAAGATATTTTTTTCAAAAGTATTATTTTATTACATTTTAGGAATTTAGAAAGTCTAGGTACCATTATTTATTTCATTTTAGGAAGGAAGGTTGAGTAACTATAGTTGAAATACATGTCACATGGATATAACTCTAAGAACCATTTTCTTTACAAATAACCTAAATAAAGAATATTATTTCTTATCATTGGGAAAAAGGAAAATGTGGTGGTATATTTCTATTTTCTTCATTCTATTTTTACATATTTTATTCCCGGACTTTATTGTATCCTTTGTTTTTGATAAATCTCCTCATTATGAGTAAAAAAGAGATATTATCCTCAATCTCACTATAATTAAAAATTAGTTTAATGATATCTTTACTAAACCTTATATTCTAAAATCTTAAGAAACATTAAATAGAATATGGGAATGATCTATGATAAGTGATTATATTCTATTTCTTGTAATCATTCACTCGGAAATGAAAAAATCCCCAATAAATGGGGTTGAGATTACTTATTTATATAGAATAGTACTAACTCTAAAGGAAGGTACAACTTATATTCTATATAATCTTTAAACTAACGTCATGGATAAACTTATTTCATTTCACAGACCTCACCTTTCAGATGCTTGTTACTTTTTAGCATATTAGAAGTTACCTTTTGGAAGGTTATTTTTGTCCTAAATGTGTATATTTCAGATCTTATCAATAATTTCACCTTATTATATGCATTATTACTCTTATAGAACAATAGGTATAGTATACTATGACATGGAACCTTATTAATCTTATTTGGTTTTACCCCTATAATTATACCTTCTTCTTTTCTATTTTCTTATGTCTTTGATTTTATTTTTGATAATACAATATTGGGAGAAATATTTTATTGAATGTACATTTTGCAATGGTGGAGAAAATTATACAACAAAAATGGTTAATGTTTATTTAATTACAAAAGAGATATGATGTTTTTTGGGGATAAATTATAACAAGGGGAGTATCCATTAATTTATTTCAACTGTAAGGGAGAGAATACTTTATTTCTGTATTTTCTGAGGAATAAGTTTCATTTATTCTATGAATAACCCAGAGTGCCAACTCACTATTATATTATTTTAACATACCAATTTATTGTGTTTTGAGATTATTATAAGTGGGTATTTTTGAGTCATTTCCATAAAATTAATTAATCTAAATTCATAGTTTTGATGAATCACAACACACTCTATATATTACTTATTTTAACATAAAGATTTTTCTTAAGATTTGTTGAATATTTTTAACATACGAATCACATGTTAAAACCTAGATAATTATAAATGATAGAAATTTTAAAAAACCATGATGTAACCTAAACTATTTTCAATATAGGATTATGTTAGAGCTTCTAATTTTTTTAGAAGTTATAGTTTTTCTAATGACATTAAAGTTTACCATTATATGAATTTTATATGAAATTCCTTAAATACGAGACCATGGATTTGAGGATCAGATATTGGATCATGATAAATAATAAATATTTTAAATTTATAAACTACCTCAGTGTCTAAGATATTTAATTTTCTTTCATTTTTTAGTGTGGTATTAGAGATTTTGATTTTGATAAATTCCATGAAAAGGATCTAAGTTTCAAATTATAATAATTTGATTATGATCTTATATTATTAAAGTGTTGTGGGGAATGATTTTTTTCTTATGAACATCGATGTTCGAATAAGTCCTAGGGATATGAACATCATTAATTATTATCTTCTAATCAAAGAGGTACTATGGGAGTAAGCTCCTGTTACTATTGAAATTTTTCAAATAAATCTGTTGATAGAGATTGTGTTTCCAATATTTTAAAAATATGATGTTCTATGGTTTCGCAACATGTATCCTATAGATTCGGTTATTTATTCTTCTATATCATTGGATTTAAAACAAAGAGTTTCAGTTATAGGAACTATTGCATCCTTTAATTGTATTTTTTAGGGGTATATGAATTATTATCTATAACCCTATTAAATCATTACATTCCATATTTTTCTTTACATAATTATTCATTTTACTTTCTTAATATGGATAATTTGTATCATAAGAATCATTTAAATTTCACTACATATTTTTTTTACTTTTAATACTTTATAATATACATCTTCAGAAATCTAAATCATCTAGAGTGGAAAAAATTGATACATTTCTAAAAACTAGAATTAACCCCACCCCCTCTTAAATCTTTCATAAATAGATAACAAACATTGATTTTTTTATCAGAATAAAAAAATATACAAAATTATTTGGTTGTGAACTCATATTAATAAAATAATGTGGGAAAAATTTGATGCTCATTTATTTATTTCTAATGAATCCACTATCACAGATAGATCCCAAATATGACCTTGAATGAGTTTTCTTTTTAAGAGATATTGTGGATAAAGATAAGGAGATGAGGGAAGAGGGATTGAGGGAGAGATGTGTGAGAGTAGAGAGGTAGAATAAGCCCCTCTTTTGTTTAGGAAGAATTTATATTGTATGTACAATCCAACACCCATAATAAAAAAAATTTCTTTTTTTTAACAAATTTTTTCATTCCATGATTGTTTTATTTTAGTTTTAGTTTTTTGAGACTAATAGTTTGTTTACTTGTGCCCCTTAAAAATCTTATTTTTAAATATTTCTTATACACATATATAATATTACACCTATAAAAATAATATTATGACTATTATACATTTAATTTTAAAAATAATATTATTATAAAAATGTGTCACAATTTAACAAAATACATTATGTAAAATAATCACCCCATTATAAGACTAATGATATGATTAGTTTTTTAATCCAAAATCAGTTTTAAAATGAAATTTAATATTTAAACATTAATTTATAAAAAGATAAATATATATCTAGAATTTTTAAAACAATAAAAGGGTTAAGGGAGTATCATTAAACTCTTCACCCCTTTAAAAATTTTCCCCATTAAAAAAATTAAACAAAGTCTAAAAAATCATGAAAACAAAATTTAAATAAGAAACTATAATAAATGTTTCACAAACATGACCCAAATAAAAACCAATCAAAATCTACAAAGACCTGATATCCCAAAAAAGATGATCAAAATAACTATATGATCAATGAGGAACAATGTGATCCACATTTCCTATAAAATATATAGGTATTAAAAGAATTAAAATTTTTATTTACACTAAGAATAATACACCAATGTTTCACCACTTTTAAGTAATAAAGTAAGAAGTTAAAAATAATAATTACTTTATAATAATTATGGGTATTAAACATCATCTATAAAAAGGGCCTAAAAATGAGATGGATAATAAAAAGTAATCAATATCATCCTCATGTGGGTTTAATAAAGGAAATAATAAAAACAAATTAGTTAACCATCTTCATTGTAAAAAACTACTCATGATCAATTAGCCATCAATATATTTTTACCATTGAGGGTTATAAGTGATATCTATTCACTCTCTAGAAGAATTACCCCTTTGTAACTAAACCTGAAGGTTAAATTTAATGTTATTACTATGAGTGTTACCTCCAAATTTGTTTTTGTGTAACTTAAATTACATTATTTTATAATTACTATGAATGAGTCTTTATAGGATTTCCAGGAGAAGGCCTATAAAATTAATATATTGAACTACCCAATATCATATTACACACTTACATACTTTTTCCCTAAATAATTTAAAATATTACCTCAAAATATCTCAGGACACTATATCTAATATTTTCACTACCGTAAATAAAATAATAATAATTTTAAACTACCTACTTTAGACACTAGAATATCGCCAATATAATTTATAAACTTCAAACAAGATGAAACAAAAATCTATACCTATAATGTACCCATATCATCACAAATAAACTCTCATGTGAGTAATTAAAATAGTGATAAGGATCACAGCCAAAAAAATTCTTCATCACATTTTAACTACTCTATTTCAAATAATTCTCTGGGAACCCCACATGCCTAATCTTTGAGAATTTGAAGATGTAATATCTCTCAAATGATCATCTCATAAAATCCCTATCTATTAACTATCAATTCCCATTACAATATCATGTACTTTCATATGTGGATGTATAGATATTTCATAAAAAATAATAGTAATAGAAACAAATAATTCTTAATTAAACCCACTCAAGGATATGTATGCCTTAATGATCTACCCCATTATCCACTCCACATAAAATGTTAAAGAAAAACTCATATATAATCATTATATACATTTTTAATCTATATGATTTGTGACCCATATCAATAAAAGTCCTATAATACAATCAAATCAATCTTGTAGGTATATATTGTAAACAATGATGTTCCTTACATAGGATCATTGGGCCCTTCAACTTATATTGTTTGATGGAATGGTTTATTTCTTATCCATGGTTCTGTTATACAACTTCATAATGAACCTAACATAATAATGAAATGTTTTATCTCTAAACATCAATCATGTAGCACCCACTATGACACCACAATAACATGATCTAACCCTTCTAGGACACCACCAATGGATTCTATTAGATTATTAAGGCCTCCTGAATCCCACCATCAATTGTTCAAGGGTTGGTGACTAGTTTCGAGGATATAATTACATATATAGGTTGAATTTCCTTTTAATTAGTAACCAGGAAAATTTCAAAACAACTACATTCAAACAAAAGAATCACATTTCAAAAGAACATAATCATTGAATAATTATAATGATGAAAAGTATGATTACATGAATGAAAATATAGTATACAAATGTAGAAAACAATGATATTAATAACCACAATGTAATCCAGAGGAAAAAAACTCCATATAATTCATGGCACACTAACTATCTCTGGCTGCAACATCCACATAACATGACACCTAGAAATTTATTGGATAATAATATTCTCATCTCTAAAAAAATATATACCAGTAGAACATGTTCCTTATATAGTAGGCTGAGTAAATAAGTACTCAGTATGATCATTACATACAATGGACTCCATCAAATCAATGTGAATATAAAATAAAATACTACTAAGATAGTATATATTAACAAAAAAAGAGTGAAACCTAATACCAATATATTTAAACATCACAGAGATTAATTAATCTACCCATAAAAAGGAGAATAAAACTATCTAATATAGTGATCCTAATAAAAATATTATACTTAAAAATGTATCCAATAAAAACAATTTTATATGTCAAAGGATATACTTATAAATCTTTCGTGCCAAATATTATTTTAATAATCAATATACTTTTAACTACATATTTTTCACCATAAAAAATTGTCCCCAAATAAAAATTTTTATAAGTAAATAACATTTACACACACAAACAAAGAATATAGGGCTAAAAGAGGTCGTACCTAAACAAATATCATGTTCATGTAGGGAAATATGTGAGATGATATCCTACTAAAGTCTTGACATCACTTACCAGACCAATAATAAAAATAATTTTAACTACTCATATCTCACCAAAAATAATTATCATGACCCTTATTTTTCTAGTAACCCACCAAGACTGTAAGTGAATATTGTGATGATGACCCTAAAGGCCCACCTCCACAGGCCATGGGTTGGTGACTAGCACTAATGGTATATCATTCATTCAATGGGAGGAATTGCCCTAAATAGTTAAATTTAAGGATAAGTGATAAGTTGATGTCCATCATTCAACTCCAATGCATAAATAAATTAGAAATACCAATACATTAATGTAATGTCATACAACTAAAAATAACTAAAATTTATACCAAAACAATCCTAGATAGAGACCACGAACTCCAAAAACTCTTGAACAACTCCTATGATCTAGTAATGCCTAACATGATCACCAACCACCTCCCTTGTACTTGAAAAACATTATATATATATATGGGGTGAGAATAACAGGTATACATAGTAGTATTCTCCCGGAAACATGTTATAAAAAATGTGAAAGATGCATGAGAAATCCATTTGAATAAACAAATATATCCAAGTCATCATCTAAACAGGTAATCCTATGTACCATCCTCACAATGGATCACTCACTATGTATCTTATAAAATTAATAAAATCCATATCAAATTATATTCAAAAGAATGCTTCCCAGCTTCCACATACACACCTATTTGGTGCTATCATTACCCAAAATCAATTTTGAAATAATCCCATCCCATTTGTAAAATATGTTACACCCCATACATAAATACCAATCTATCATGCATCCCAAGTGGGTTTTCACAACCTCATCATGATAACTGTATCCATAACCAAGGTGTGAGTCCATAAGACACTACAACCCATGTGTCATGAATCATAACTCAAGTCATTATAGCCCATGCATGTGCACCCATGGGAAACCATAGTCACCACAGTACGATATATATATATATATATATATTTGTGTATGTGTGTGTTATAACCTCAATTCATTATAGACATCAAATAAACCTATAGTAAAACTGAGAGCCATCAAATCCTACATGAGGAAATGCCATAGACCTTAATATTTCACAAACTAGGTATGCCCACATATAATACTACATCCAAATAGAGAGTTTTGGAGAGGTATAATTCATCCATCCATTCCTTTTCTAACCTAGATGTTAGGGAAATCACATCCAAAACTTTTAAGTGTCAGTTTACCTACTAAATTGGGAGGTAAAGTGTATGAAATTAGAAAACATGAATATATATTATAGATATCCAGGCAGAGGGAAACTACCTAGCCATAGACTCAATTATAGTTATCATCTTACATGACACTTGGATACCTACTCAAAGGCCAAGGATACTATTTCACACACATGTAAAAAATAATCAATATTCAACATCATAAATCATTTATATTTACATTTAGTAATTATCAATTTCTACTATTTCATTGAACCACCATCCATTTTTGTTTTACCCTATAATTTCATTATAATAAAAACATCTTATTAAATTATTTCAATTTCCAGATTCACCATCCATTCTCCAAGAGAATTCTAACTTACCATACCATGCTTTCCAATATTAAAAATAATTTTGGGTACTCCTAGACACATCCTAATATATCACATGGAATAATCACTTTTTATGAAAAAGTTAGTTGTAATTGGTGGCCAAGGTTCACAAAAACAATCAATATAAAAACTACCCTTCAATAGATAAAAAAAATATGTAAAAACCAACTATAATCCCATGTAAATAAACAAATCAATCATCCAATACAACAACCCAACAATAGGCAAGCCCAGTTCTCAGGCTACCCCATCTTATCTAACAGAAACCTCATTTCAACAAGTAATAAACTTGAAATCACATCTCTTAACCTTTTACTTCCAACCCTTTCTTAACGAACCCACACACATCAAATAAAACCAATTATCTACCATCCTAGAGAATATATACAAGGAAACAGAATGTTTTTTCAACATGGAACACTCAATGGGAAACTAAGGCCACATAAGCAAGGAACTAAAATCTTTCATAAACAAGGATAAACTCGCTAATCCACAAAAAAATATATTTACATAACAAAATTTTCTTTAAAATCCTGAATTAACAGATTAATTATGAATATTTTTTCACAAAAATGACTCATAATTATAGAAACTATCAATTACTAAGAATAGATAACAAACATTCTCTAAACAATACTTTAGTATTCAATCATATTCAAGGAATATTGATAATCAATTTACATTCCACATACATTAATCATTATATCATTTCAAAATTTCATTTTTCAACCAAGTTCCAAGAATATCAACAATTCTAAACAACTAAAATAATACCAAAAAATATATAGTAAACTATCTTGGAAACCAATTAGCAATATCTATCTAGTATTGATTATAAGAGATAAAAATATCCCAAATCAATATTTCTAAATCCCTTAATTTACCATGTTATTATCTATAATAAGTTGATTCCAATACTAATGAGAGGGACTAAATCATGGTAATCCCAACCTTTCACAAATACAATAGATGTAATGAATACCCTATATTAATAGGATCATTCAATGTTCTCTAAGAAAGAAATTATTAAAAATTCATATCATTGATCACCTCTCCAATGGGGAACCAATTATCCCTAAAAAATCATCGCAACAAGAATACTTTTCCATTAATTAAGAAGAAAATTTATGAAAATCAAAAGGAATAACCATATACAGCATGATAAGAGGGAATGGTAGAGAAGAAAACCATCAGAGAAGAATAAACTCAACCTGAGATCACCAAGATTCATTATCTAGATGATAAGGGTTAAATCCTAGGAAATGGGACTTAGGGTATCTAAAATGTTCCCATGTTCCAACTATGGTTTTGAGGAAAAGGAATAAAATATGAGTAATTCAGATTGAATTCTGAATTAATTTAGATTTATAAAAATATAACAACATGATTCAATATCATTGACCTTATCGCAACCCCTAGGGGGTTTTTCCAATCTTTGGTGCAACATAAGAGACTATGATACAAGATATCATAGTTTAGTCCCTAAATGAAATCCTTTAAACAATCTATGTTATATCTCCCTCAAATGTTATAGACCTGAGGTAAGGTTGTAACACCCTTCCACGTTTTTGAGGCATTTTATGGTTTAGATTTTGGACTAAACACACATTATCTATCTATTTTTATATTATGTTTGTTTTAAGATAGTTCATGTTCTAGTTATCATGCAAAAATATGGACCTATTGTTTTTTTTCAAGAAATAGGAATACATTCACGGAATGAAAAAATGTTCAATTCAATGAAAAAACATTGTTAGAACAGTGAAAGCTATATCAAAACCACTCACATAGTGGAAATTCCTTTCACACCATGAAATCATATTGGGAAGTGTCTTAGGTATATTAAAATAGGGGTCTCACTTGGGAAATCTGTTATTTTATTCCCTCAAACTCCCATATAATTTCTTATGAATTTTGGATCCTAAGGCCCCATCTCTTTCATATCATGGTGGATCAAAGTTTCCTTTGTTTTAATTGATTCTTTGTGATAAGAATAGGATTATTTACACCCTACATGTATAGTTTTATCAATATTTATTGCTATATTTTTCATAAATCAAAATATATTGTCGATGGAATCCTATTTATTGATCTTGGATTATTGGGTTTAGTTTGACAAGTTGTTCATGGAACTTAGGCTTTATTATGGATGAAGTATGTGGTGTATAAATTTTCCTACAAGTCCTATACGATTTACTAGTGCATGTATTGTGTTTTCAATCTTACTTACCATGAATTCATCCTATAATTATTTAATATAATATAAATCATGTAAAATATTCTATGTGTTGACCCCTTGGGTTGCATGTTTAATTTAATTGGATGGAACCCAATTAAGATGACTTTAAATGGATTTTTAGAATATAATTTGTTAGGAAAATAAAAGAAACCCTAATTCTTTGTCTTCAGTTATTAATTTTTAAAATACTGGTTTATAAAATGGTGATTGGTGATAGTTAAAAAGGGTAAATTTTTAATATGGAATGATAATAAATGATGTTTGATTATAATGTAAAGGATTATTTAATGAAATTTTAAGGGTATGGAGAGATAATGAGTGATCTAATGTGTTTGGACTTAAGGCATGGTTTTGAGGTTTGTGTTTTCATTGGTGAATTCATTTTAAGGTTTTGGGGATGCAGTTCTTCTTGGTGTGATTTTTTTCAGAATAGGTATATTTATCTAGGTAAGACATTTTCTCAAGTATGGGTATATTTCCTCATATATTTGTTTTTTTCTAGGATAATTATATTTCCACAACTATAAATTTTGTCTTATGACATATATATTTCCCTAGGTATGACTTTAGTTTTGGGATGGGTATATTTCCACATGTGTGACCTTTCGTTTCTAGGGTAAGTATATTTCCCTAGAAGTGGTTATGATCACTAGGATGGGAATTTTTTTCCTAAGTGGTTTCCAATGATTAGATACATCCAACATTTTCTGATGTAGGAATGTTGGTCTCAGGTGTCACTAAGAAACCCTAGGTTCAATGATGTTTATTTTAGTATTTTTATCCGTTGGAACTTATGTTTACATATTTTTCACTTTTTCATGAACGTACATAGATTTGATATATTTATAGACTTCATTAATGGTGGCATACTTAGTTGCACTCATACTCTACTCAGTCATCTATTGGTATACTAGAATACTTCATGAATATAAAACAAGATAATGGAAATTTCACTATATATGAAACTTGATTTAGACTATAAGAATGAAATCTATTGTATTAGACCATACTTGGATTCAAATCCATTTTTAGGAGTCTTATATTTTTTATATTTTTCATCTTTATTATATTTATTTATTTGGTCTTCTATTGTACCACCGTTTATCATGAATATGATTCTTTTTTACAGTATGGGTTACAAATATCTACTAGTACATACTTGTTTTTCTGTTTACAACTTATTTTAGATTATTATATTATTACATTTATTCTATATAATATATGATTCCTATCATATTGTATATTCTCTAAATCATTTCATCATAGAGCCGAGCTACTCATCAGAAACCTCCTTTGTATGAGGAGATATCCTTGAGGTAGAGTAACACATCGGTTTGGGAACTAGAGAGATTCCTATGAATCAGGGGGAATCAAAAAGTTCTGGTAGTGTTATTTTTATTTTATATAACATTTTAGGTAAGGTAATCATAATATGGGGTGTTATCCTAACTTGGTATGAAAATTTTTCCTAGAACTTACTAACCCGTGTATGAGGGAAGTCCATGTTACTAGGGATGGGATGGATATTCATGATTTTTTCTTTTACGTTTATCGTATTTCAGATTTGGAGAAGCCAATGATTTGTGATTTATAATTTAAATGATTTTTTAACTTTCCTATAATGTAAATGGGGCATGTGTTCATGAATTATAATAGTAACATATGATTAATAAATTATCTTTATGATTTCCCATGGTTGTTTATTTTGGATAGGATGCGGGTCGATTGTTTAAAGTGTCGCCATCCATCACACGAGGTTCATCCATATAAATGAATGGTTGAATATTACTTAAATGATAATTTTAATGATTATAATGAAATTTCATGATCACTTTTTTAAATTATTATGGGGAACCTTCTAAATAAAATACCAATTTCAACATGTAAAGTGATTTCCTCAATAACATAAAATCTACATATTATATAACCTATCTCTTATTATGAAGCTCTTGTTAAAGTAATGAGGATATGTATGGTGATCAGGATATTGTGTTCATGATGTGGATTTTATTTTCATGATATAGAATTTATGTTTCTATGATATAAACCCAATGTATGGGTAGATTGGGTTTTGGTGTGAGTTCTCAAGTTATGCGTTTTATGTGTTGTGAGATATATTGTATAACGAGATGATAGGAATGTTATAATTATTACTGAATTTATATATTGATAATTTTAAAATAAATATATTCAAATGTGGTTTATGGTGTTCATAATTGGGTCTTGAGAATGGGTAAATGGGTTTAGTGAGAGAGACCATATTGTGAGACCTTTCTGATGTGGATTGTGTTGTATAGCATGATGGAATACCTATTGTGATGTAAATATCAAATTATTACCATAGAGTTGTGTTATATTGGGATTGTATATGAACCTTATGGGTTTATTCTAGAATCTTGAGTGGGTAGGTAATACTATAATTGAACATATATATGAGCCCCCTTTTCTATAGGGCCTAAGTGGACTGATGAGACACACTTTCTATCACTCTCTTCCCTCTGATGTGTAGAGAAAAGTGGTCTAGATAACCATGGAGGGGGTATTAAAATTAATTATGTGAGGCTTAATTTATGATTATGATAACCATGGATTAGGTGTTCTATTTTGGAGAAACCTTGTACTGTGAGATTTGTCTTCGGATATTGGTGAACCTAGCATTATGATAGAGTAACATGATGTTTTATTTATATTTATGGAGATGGATATGATATAATCAAGTAACCCAAGATAGGGTTTAACTAGGATTGTAGATTCATTATACATGAGAATCATGATAGGTTCTTTATATTGACATTTATGTACAAAAGTTATAACAAATTCTTGGAATGGGTGTATAGATTCTATGTGCATTATCAATATGGGTGCCCAAACAGGATGTTGTGATTTGTATCCAGATTTTGAAGTAAGAATCAGTAAGAAGCCTTGTATTATTTTTCAAAGTGATACAAGATTGATTAAAATTGAGTAGGTATATTTTCGGTAGATTCTTTTAGTATTACGATGATGTCAGGGTGGTTGGAAATACATAGTTTACCTTAAACAGAAATATATGCACTAAGATTATTTTAAAGGATACATTGAGTGGGATTATTCTAGAGAGAAGACTTTGACATGCTTTGATCATGATCAAATAAGGTTTTATGGGAGTGAGCCTATGATACATAGGATAGACTCAATATAGTTGAGACATGTTTTATAATAGAGTGGTACTGAGATTTATGTTTATTGAGTATGCCTAGTTGGAAACATGAACTATTGAGCACCATTGTTTATGGTTAAACAAGATAATCCAATAACCTATACTAAGTGAGTGGATTTTGTTTAACCCATATGTAGTCTATGTTGGAGTAGCAGAATATTTCCTTGAAAAAGTCAATTTTGGTGTTTTAAATCATGTGGTTGGCTTTGGATGACATGGGAGACATGTTGATTGTTCATTTATGAGAAATATATGTGATATAGAGGTTGAGTTCTAAAAGTTACATGAAACCTGAGGCGAGGTCACAATAATGACATAAAATGTGTGTTAGTTTCATTTGATTATCCTAGTGTATGGATGGGACATTTTTTATATAATTTTTTGGTCCCTAGTGACTCATTGGGATTAAAACATTTTGAGGTGCTAGTGCGTTTTGATATGGTCAAGGATTCCATAGTTTTCCCTTATAGGAGGATTTGAGGTCATGGGTTACTGATTCTATCAGTGGGTGATTCAATAAAAAATTATTTAGGGAGGTTATGAGAGTATTTTTTGAGTGAAATGATGAATATGTGGTAAACCCTTAATGTAATGACATATTCTAGCTGGATAAATATCTCATCTATAGTATGACCGATAATTGATTATCATGGAAAATGGATGCATCGAGTTAATATTGATGCATGAGAAGAGGTCTATATATGCAATGATGAACTGATTCTCAATTCCTGTAAACTTTGGCATTGCATAAATATTTAACTTATATAAAGTGTGAGTTTCGATTTTTTTTTAAAAGTGATCTATAGTGTTATGATCATTGGAATTTGTGCAACGTCCCATGTTTTGAGCCAAGGTGAAATTCCAAGGGAATTTCAATTTTCCCTTTCACTAGATTGGTTGTTCTTTGGACAAAGCATTAGATTGAAATTCCAAGAGTGATAATTCTTTTAATTGTTTTTTTAGACTTGGGGTAAAAACCTAATGGGTCCCTCAGATGTCATGTTGAGTTTTGGTAGCACCAGACCCCAAAAATCCAATGTTTGGATTTACTATATAGGGTGCATGGTTTTTCTAAAACTGTGCAGACCCCAACAAAAAACCATGTTCCAGTTTCATAGGAGTATGTGTTCCCTACATGGGGCTAAACCTAGTTTTCCTAAATATTATACCTTTCCCACATGGTTACTACAAGGTTGACAGTACCTATGATTATTCATTGCATGATTGGCACATAGTTTAGGTAAATCATGCCATAAAATCGTGTGTGGTGGGTTTCATAGGTATAGTGTACCACACAGTTAGTGCATGGTTTGGCCATACTGTGCGGCCACACTGTGTGAAATAATTTTGAGGGTAAAATTCAATTTTTTCCATTAATGAAACATTAAGATTCTTTTTCTTATTTCTTCTCCTCCTGGAATGAAAATGAGACTCTCCATGAGCCTTGGTTTTCTCCACCAATTCCTAGTTTAGGCTTCAAGATAACTATTGTTAACCCATAGGGGACTCTTGGCCACCCTCTCTAGTTTTAATGGTTTTAATAATAAAAAAACATGCCAAATCATATTAATCATGTATAATAATTTAAATCATGTTTATTTATTTTTAAAAAAGTGAAATTACGTTTATCTTTGATCACATATAATTTTAATACATTTTGATAATATTTATGTTGTATGATATTTAAAGAAGAAATATTTTCTATGTATGACAAAATGACACCGACAGAAGAGATGACATGTGGATAGTTCAACTGAGTCACTGATAGCACAAAATGAGACACCGATAGATAACTCACCGATAGTACAATTTATAGACTGATAGAATGAATGTCTCGCCAATTCTTCAAAGGACCTACCAATGTAAAGGACCTACAGACATGAAAGAACTACCGAGGAAAAGGACATACTGATGTAAGGACCTATAGATGAATGGTGATACTGATCCAAGGACTCACTATCAGTTAAAATGAGTCACTGAAATAAGGAGATTCTGATGGAATGAGTCACTGACAGAAGGAGATACTGAAAGTGGACTCACCGATGGAATGTTTAAATTTAATTTATTTAAAATTTCTTCTAACTATTATATTTTTATTGGTTTAATGCTAATTATTAATTTAATGTTTTTATCAACATTTGAAATGAGGATGTCAAAAGTATGAGGTACAACATCTTACTAAAAACATTCACATTATCAGGAAGCAATAGTATTCAAGAAAATATGATAAATATATATAGAAGAATCGCACGAAACATATATACAAGAAGATAAGAGTGGACACAATAGGTGAGCCATGAGAAACATATAAAAATGAAGAACACACATGTAATTTTTTATTTCTACTTTCTATGAACTGAAGAACAACTGTTCATCAAAGTTCATACATCCTTACAGACTGAAGGATAAGAACATCTCCTATTCCTGGATGACAAAACACAATGCTTCATGACACTCTATTTTCTGTGTTTTCTTCTAGAAGAGGACTCGACCATCAATACTGATAGTTCATAGAGTCTAGAGGTGAACAACATAACACTCAGATCCTTCTAAACTCTATCTAATCCTTATGGTGTTATTGTGTACCTTTTATTACATTTTCAAGCAGTTTGTGAATCTTTATGTAAAACACATATTGTCTTCAGCACTGAACTAGAGGATACAAGATATTCCCACTCAACTATCTTTTTACACTTGTTTATCCCATCAAAAGCTGTGGAAGAGGTCTTGTGTGACCTGGTTGTAGTTTTTTTTCATGAAAAAAAGTGGTATAGGTCTTGTGACCTAGAAAGTATTTTTACTGTGGTGTTAACCCTGATCCAGGGTGTGGATAAAAATCGTTATCCTTATATATTTTTTGGTGGTAGGTGATCTCCAAATCGAGAGGACTAAGTCTCACCTTGATATTAATCCTCTTGTTTTATATCTAATGTGTTTTCAAATTTAGATTTCACTATTTTTACTTGTACTTAAGAAAAATGTAATTTCATATTGATAATTAGTCTTGGCATGTGTTTATAATTTTTTTCCCTTATTAGATTAGTTTCAAAAGATGTATCAATATCTCATATTGTTAAAACTAAGAAATAATCAATATTCTGAGAAACTAATTTAATAGTCATACTATTATAAATTCACTAATTTGATTAACTAGCGTATTTGGTTTTAAATTTGGGGAATCATTTAAATAATCATTTTAACAGAAAATTTTAAAGGAACTCAATTCACCCCCCTCTTGTGTGTCCTACTCCAACCAACAACTCTCATGTTTTTCATCAAATTCAAGTGTTGTTAGTATCTATTGTTCGGAATTGTTAAGATATCAATTCTTTTTGAATCGTTCTTCATTTAAAATTCTCTAGAAAAATTTATCAAGGTGCGACCTCATTTTCCATTTTTTCATAATTTATTACTATTTCATACATTTCTTTTAAACCATATCGAATTTGAGGTTGATATTGGATGAGTAGGTTTTCCTAAGTACTAGGTATGTGCTCAGGACTTTTCCTTGAATGTTCCATAATTTTTTATTAGTTTCATTCTGCAATGATCCATCCTATGTTGAGAATCTCTTTATAATTTAGTTCTTCTAACAAATTGATCATTTCACCTAGATACACTCCCAATGATCCATGTATAGAGATTTGAGGATGTTAACCACGATCACGGACACCCCCTGTGCGATCCAGCTTAATTTCCACTTTTAATTAAATTTATTATTATTATGTAAAAACTTATAAGTGTTCCTCATGGTATATAAAATGTATTTTCTAATGTAGGTTTGCCCAAATTGATAAAATCACCATTAAGATTCCATTTTGATCTTTTTAAATTATTTTCCATTTATAGTGGCTTCCTAAAATACTTATCTTTGATAAATTGAGAGGTGGATTTTAAATCTAAAATATAATTGGGATAAATTGAAGTTTGATTCTTACATGAGAATAAATGAATATTTGTAAAACAATATCATGATTTTGTAATAAAACACCTTGGATGAGGTGTTATTTCTTCATAATAACAAAGTGATGAGTAATGGTTTATGATGTGTGTGGATTTATTCATGGTCCATTCATCTATTCTTTAATATTATTTTTGATATATGACATGTTTAGGGCATGGACCCAAATAGAATTAGAAAATAGGGTTTTCCAATTATAAATGTTTATAGAACCATTGTGTCTTCTATGTGTATGGATTGGATAACATTACTATCTAAATGACTATTGAACCAAGCTCATATTAAGGTCATGGATTGACTTATAAATAGGTTTTTACAAGTAGGTAATGTTAGAACCCAGACATTCTTTTTAGGTATGGCTTTTTCTTTTCTAGTGTTTTTTGAGAAATAGTGGAGAATATGGAAATTTAAGTATACATGTCGTGTACTTTGGAGTACACACCATGTACCTAGTTTTCATGGGTGATCATGTACTGGCCGAGTAATGGCTGAGTACATTGCCTTGTGGGTTGACCTGGAGACTGCCTAAAGCGGGGCACAATAAAGGAATATAAACATCATGTACTTTTAAAATACATGTCGTGTACTTTTCTTTTTAATTGTTATATCGTACCAGGGTCACGTGTCATTCACAGAAACCCCTACTTTTAACAATGTCTCATCCAGGGTGATTGGGGAGCACGTTTCTTCTTAGAGATCCAGATCGGCCATCCATTCTCTGATTCAACATTTGTTGATTATGTTGGAACTGGTAAGCTGAGCTCTTCCTTCTCCTAGAGTCTCGTTTCCTGATTTCTCTCCTTTTGTGAGATATCCTTGGTTGATTGTTTTAGACATTTTTTAGATCTACCACGTTCTTAGTCGATTCAAGGGCCGAAGATAGAGTATATCAATCATATAATGCTGAGTTAGGTGTTTTCTTCCTTTCTATAGTTAGTATTTCAATATTATGTGAAAAGGTTCCCATTACCCTAGAACGGGGTATTGCGTGTTTATGGATTTCAACCCTGTTAATGATTGTTATGCCTTGTGTGACTGAGTAGAGGTTCTTTGATTGTGAACAGTGTTTTTTTATCATACTATGGATGTGTATCCCATGTTTGTTTTGATATTTACTGTTTGGTCTAACTTTGCAGGTTAGTATGCTTGTTTTTCATGGCTAGTGTTGTAAGGATGGAGTGATTTTAACTGATGTTGTTATATACTTGTAGCTATTTATCCAAGTAGTTCATGACAGCTGTTATCCAAGTTGTTATTATGGTTTAATATGGCTTTTTAACACCATTTTTGCACGATTGACTTAAATGGAGTTATGGGAACCTGGTGTAATATACCATAGGGGGAATGGACGTTGAGCGCCTCTCCAAAGTGTTTGTTTAATTTTACATTGCGAGAACTTAGGAGAGATAGACTTTGTGCTCCCTCAAAGTGTCTTTAGTTACATGTTGTGAGACCACAGGTGGAATTAGACATTTATTGCTTCCTTAGAGTGTCTATAGATATGGATATAAGACCACAAGGGGAATTGACGGTGGGTACTTCCTCATAGAGTCTTTACTAAAGATGAACTATAGGGGTTAGACTGTGAGTAATTCTCAATGGATTTCTTGTGTTTGATTGGTTGAACCTGAGCAGTTAGGCTATGAGTACTTCCTAGAGGGATACTTTTTTTGATTAGATTCTTAAATGATATAAGAAAATTAATGCAATTTAAACTTTAGGATTGTTTACTTTTGAGTACATATTTGTTTATTGCTTCATTTTTCTTATTTCCTTACATATATATTCACTGACTGTTAGGCACAAATCTTTGGGTGGTTGCCTACTTGGATTCGTCTCATACCCTGTTTGGGTCATGCTTTTGGGCCCAAATAGATTATATTTCTACAGTTGTAGATAAGGGAAAGTTCCCTTCTATATCAGGTATTTGGTTGCTAGGGAGTTGGGGATCATAGGACCATGCTGAGTTTTGCGATACTACTAGAGTTTATTTATTTTCTTTGTAATTTATTTTAGTATTGTATTCTATAATTGTGACTTGTTTTTCTATTTTCCTAGACATATGTATCTTGCATCATTTATATATATGTTCTGCAATTTTTCATTACTTCAAGTCTTTCGTAGTTTACTTATTACAAGTTATTACTACTTATTCTACTGTTATCTGTTTTTTCTACTGCATAACTCTACCAATGATGGAATAGTTTTCCCACTATCACACTCAAGGCCCTCTCTACTAGTCGGTAGCCTTTGTCATTTTGGGAAACGTGCTCGAGTCTATGTGACCAACTGGTTACGGGGCACCTGTAGGCGGCACCCAGAACCAAGACGTTACAAAGTGGTATCAGAGGGGTTTTTTCTACTGAACATACTATTTGAAGCCTATAGTCGGTTATAATATGTAATAGGTAGTTGGTAATAAGCTGTGCCCAGAAGTAGCTAACCCATGTATAGTGAAAAGCTAATTTACCTCGATTATTGCTATTTTTTCTAGTTTTTCTATTATTATAGTGGATTTGATTTCACCATTGGGTGATTCACATGTCTTGTGATGTTAACATTGATATTATTGGGGTTCTATTTCTATTGAAACCCAATGATATGAGGTTAGGCCATCTCATGAAATATATAGAAACTTGCTAGAATTCACATGTCATGCATTCTTTCTATGCTATTTAGGTTGAATTACCGATTTCATGTTGTTGTGATAAATGTTATGCTAAATATGCATTTTGTTGTGATATATTCCTTGATAAAATACATGTTATCTGATAGGGTTTTGAATTGTGTAAGGTTTCATTTGATGGAATGCCAAACTTTGGTTCTTGAGGTGTTATGGGCCCTCATGGATTGGAATTTGGGTATCATTGCATTGTTAGGCTTGTATATGACATGTATAAGATGTCAAACAATGATTCACAGGGAGAATGGGCCCTCACGAATCAGAATTTGGCACTTTAATGTTCGTTTTAGTGTTTTTATGGGTTCTGGAGTAGTTTATGATGCTTACTGTCTAGAAAAAACCAGAATACACAGTGTGTATTTCTAATAAACACCATGTATCCCTCAGTTCGGAAAGGAACTGTTTTACTTAAGTACACACCATGTACTATATATACACTTCATGTAGTCTCTAACCATGTTATTGGCTATGTGGGTAGAGACACAGGGTTGGGAAATCCTTGGAGGAACACGTTGTGTACCAAAAATACACGCCATGTTGTATAGACCATGTGTCCACCCATGTGACTAACAATAAAAATGGATGAAACATAGCTTATACACATTGTTCCAAGATTGAACATGTCATGTAGTGTAACCCATGTATCAGTCTGTGTGACTAACCACACGGGTCGGTGAAATCCTTCTAGTACATGTTGTGTCTGGAACGAACACGCCGTCTAGTCGTGTTCTAGGAGAACCATGTGGGTTAGTCATGTAGAAGAACTCGGGTAGGGGAAAACGATTAAAGTACATGTCGAGTCATGGGATATCATGCCATGTGTATGGGGTGTTAAAAAAATAGTCATGGTAGGATAACATGCTCATGTGAAGCCTTAAAAGAACACTCCCTATAAGGGGCATACACGTCATGTATCCATGTTTTGAAAATTTTGAATTCTTCCTTTCTATTGATCCCTTATTTCACTTCTATGTTTTAGTCCTTGATAATTGTGAACTAAGGTGTGTTCTTGATCTTACAGAGTCATGCTATCGAGAGGTCCTTCGATTGTACTCCAGTTACAGGGTAGTGACCAGACACCAGACATGGAAGATTAGGAACTGCCAGCAAATCCTCCAGTCATACCTGTTTTGACACCAGTTGTCATTCTGGATATAGTTGTCGATGCATCGTTCTATGAATGATTCATGAGATTTATGCATACCTTCTAAGGAGTACCGCCTCCTGCCCCATCCATGGCAGATTTAACACGGGTTTTTCTGTAGCAGCATCCTCCCACATTCAGATGGGATGGAGGACCTCAGGCTGTAGAATCATGGTTAGAGTCCATGCTTTCGATATTCAAGCATCTGGAGACACCTCCAAATATGTTTTTTAATCTTTATACATACATTCTTTGAGATTGCACCAAGAGATGTTGGGATGTGATCTCATAGGCGAGAAGCCAGCAGGTTATGGATTGGGATGCTTTCCTACGTGCCTTCTACAATTATTTCTACCTGGAAACATTGAGATATGATCAAGCCCTAGATTTAATGAATTTAGAGTAGCGTATGCTCTTAGTTGGGGAGTATTCTTCTCACATCACATAGCTACAACGCTTCACACCCATCGGAGGAGGTGATGAGTTATTCCTGGTGAGGAAGTTTGAGGATAGTCTCTGGCATGACATCCAATCTCAAGTGAACATCTTTAGGTTGACTTCCATCACCTCTATAGTCAACTAGGAGCTAATCATAGAGTGAAATCTAAGGGAATCTGGAGTTGTAATCTAGGGTGGATCAACATCCAGAGTTGGTATCCCTCTTACTGATAGTAGGAAGTGTCATATAGAGTCTATGTGTGGGGATATGAGGAAGAAGGAAACTTCTTCTCATAGCCAGGTGGTGTGATACCAGTGCAGGAAGAGTGAGAATATGAGGCCATATTCCCCAAGAGAACCAGTGGAGTGGAAATCATGTGGAGAGATGCATCGTCATCAGATTTTGTGTTAGTTTTTCTCACCAACAGCTGGTGATAGAGGTTCTGTTTCGACTCCTCGTACCGGATCAGGGACACTGGTTTCTCATCAGTATGGGAACTGGAGTTCTTCTAGTCATTTAGGCTGAGGTGGAGGTCATAGCCGTGGTATCCAGTCGGCAAGCATTCAGCGAAAATAGGGTGGATTAGCATAGGGTGGTCGGGCAGGGTCACAGGGCCGTTGTGCAATCCATAATTTTATAGTGGAGCAGATCCAGCATGAGAAGGATCCAGAACCCTCTATAGTTCAAGGTACTATTCTAGTTTCCTTAGTTCTATCTTCTTCACTTTTCAATATAAGGACTTTCCGTAGATTCATATATGTTGCTATTGTGTAGAGCCTTGGGCTCTATATCATTACCTCCACCGATATCTTAACACTAGACACTCTGTTAGGGAAATGAACGACTATTGTACGTCAGTGTAAGGAGTTCCCTCTTGAATTTGGTGGATATTACTTCTTATGGGAAATTTATGACATAGAGATGAGAGATTATGATTTCATTCTTTGAATATACTGGTTAGATCCTTTCCAGGTTTTTGTCATCTGATATCTCCTTAGGGTGAGTTTCACATCACCAAAGGGAGGATTCTTTCTACATAAAGGTGAATGGGATGTCCATGTGAGCAGAGCAGGACCCAAGCATCATGGGTTAGGAGGAGTTACATCCCATATTGCTATTATATATCTGAATGACTAGGGGACTACACAATTGGACTACCCTCCAATGGTAAATCATTTCAGGGATGTCTTTCCAGATGACATTTTAGGATTGCCTCTAAAGTTAGAGGTGGTTGTTCTATTGAGCTTGTTCTAGGAGCGGCATCGATGTCCATTCCTCCATATCAGATAGATACACCAGATTTAGAGAAGCTCAAGAAGCAGTTAATGGAGTTATAGACTAAGGGTTTCATCCGACCCTGTACTTCTCCATGGGTTTCTCCTATCCTGTTTGTAATGAAGTTGGACGGTACCCCCATAATTTTTGGGGATTATCGGAATTTGAATCAGTTTACGGTCAAGAACTGATATCCTTTTCCAATGATTGGTGATCACTTTGATCAGCTTAGAGGATCCAAGGTGAGCTCGAAGATTGACTTAAGATCTTGTTATCATTAGTTGCATGTTATACCGTTAGATATACCTCTTACCACCTTTCAGAGTATGTATGGTCCATACGAGTATGTGGTTATTTCGTTTGGTCTCAAGAACGCTCCTAAAATTTTCGTGGCACTAATGAACCAATTATTCTATCCATACTTGGATTCTTTCATGGAAGTCTTCATGGATGATATCTTGGTGTCATCTCACGCTAAACACACCCATGCCACACACCTTGAGATATTTTTGAGTACACTGAGAAAGCATCAGTTATATGCTAAGCTTTCAAAATTCCACTTTTGGATGGACCAAATTCACTTCTTGGGTCACGTTATCTCAGAGACCGAAGAATCAGTAAACTTAGATTACGTGAGAGGAGTAGATTCTAGGTAGTATCTTAAGAATGTCTCTGAGGTACACTGATTTCTAAGGCTAACTAGATACTACATACATTTCATACATGACTTTTTACGCTTAGCAGCGCCACTGATTGGCCTAACTAAGAATGGTGCATAGTACTTCTGGTAAGATTCTTTGGAGTCAGCCTTTCAGGATCTGAAAGTGAGGTTGACTTAAACACCAATACTAGTATTTCCACAGCTAGGAAAGAGTTATACTATTGACTGTGATGCATCAAGTATCGGTCTGGGAGCAGTTCTTTTGTAGTTGGAAGGAGTCATTGTGTAAGGGTCTTGATATTTGAGGCCACATAACAGGAAATACCTAACGCATGATCTCGAGTTGGCTGAAGTTGTTCATGCATTACATTGTTCGATACATTATCTTATGGGAGAGAATTTTGTGGTTTTCTCTGACCACAAAAGTCTCAAGTTTATCTTTACTCAGTGTGATATGAATTTTAGTCAATGAAGGTGGGTTGAATACCTTCAGTATTTTTTACATTAATCTTGCCTACATGCCTATAAAAGGCAATGCAGTAGCTGATGTGTTGAGCAGAAGGACTCAAATACAGGCAGTTGAGGAGGCTAGCAGTGAGTGGAAGCTCTATACTCTTTTCAGTGAGATACATTTGGAGGTACTTGATAGATAGGGACATATGTTTATTTCTACTATGGTTTTTACCTCTACTCTACTTTATCGAGTGCGGATGAGGCAGGTATCAGATTCTGAATGCCTAGTCCTATAGGACAGTGTTTCAGGAGAGGACCCTATTCCTGGAAGAACCATAGGGGAGGATATGTTCTTGCAAATTTGTTGACTTGTATGGGTGTCAGCAGACATATGCATGGATCCGGTATGGGACTTTCAATTCTTGGTTTGGGTAGTTCATCCTGGTGTCACCATGATGTATCAAGATCTACACTATCAGTATTAGTGGCCAGTTATGAAGCAAGATGTTGTTGGGTTTTTTCATGAGAAGTTCCACCTGTTAGCAGGTGAAGGCAGAGAATCCGTGAACAATAGGGATTTTTCAGTAGTTACCCATTCCCCATTGGAAGTGGAATGATGTTGTGATGGACTTAGTGAAATGCTTACTAAGGTTTCCTTGAGGAAATGATGTAGTTTGGGTTGTCATTGATAGACTCACGAAGGTTTCTCACTACATGGAGATCAAGGAGACCTTCACTATTGATAAGATTGGAAGGTTGTACATCTAAGATATTCTACATCTACATGGGGTTCCATGCTCCACCGTTTTAGATAGGGATGCCTATTTTACTTCTTGGGTCTGGTAGGGACTACCGAAGGATTTGGGTACACAGGTACTTCTAAGTAAAACTTACCACCCCCAGACAGATGGCCAT